>CM057457.1:171177500-172427500 GCA_016271365.2 Neoceratodus forsteri | reverse complement strand
GCGGTCAGTGAACCAGTTTTTGATCTGGTTGAAGGCAAGTTGTAGGAAGGATTGCGGGATCAGAGTGGAAGGCAACAGTACCGTGTCATCTGCATAGAGCAGTAGATTACATGGGCAGGATTTAGGCAGGGTGTTCAGGTAAATGATGAATAATAATGGACTGAGGATGGAGCCCTGGGGGACCCCAGAGCAGACTGACAGAGTAGATGAGAGAGTGCTGTTTATCTTGACACATTGTTACCTATCTGAGAGATAACTTGTAAACCAGGTGATGGGTCCAGGGGACAGACCGGTGAGGTGGAGTGTACGTAGGAGCAGGGGGTGGGAGAATGTGTCGAAAGCTTTTGACAGGTCTATGAATATAGCTCCTGCTAGTTGTTTCTTATCTAGGGCATTGTGCAAGAAGTTAGAGAACTCCGTGAGGGCAGTTGTTGTACTGTGCCCAGTTCAAAAGCCATGTTGTTGCCTACATAAAATGGTGTGCACTAGCAGGTAGTCGGTGAGCTGGGTGGCAACGATTTTTTCCAAGGCTTTTGGGAGGGGAGGAAGAATGGAGATGGGCCGGTAATTATTGGGAGTGGTGGTGTCCCAACTCTTCAGTATTGGGGTGATAGTGGCCATCTTACATGCAGGTGGAAACTGCCCTAGACATAGGGAGCGGTTAAAGAGATCTGTCGGGGGGAGAGCACAGAGTCAAGTACCAAATTAAGGCTTTTCATATCAAAACAGTCTTTACAGTAGCTTGAGCCCCCAAGGGCATTTGCAAGGTATGGCCTTGCTTCACTCGTTGTAATGACCCTGAGATGGAAGGGGGGGTATGTATTGTTTGGCTCAGGGGTCTCAGGGCAGGATCAAAGAAGTTGTTTGGCAAAATGCACTTAGGTCAGAGAATGCAGTGTTAAGGCAGTTGGTGATGACGAGTGGGTCTGAGGTAGTGTCATTGTTGACAGTTAGCTGGGAGGGGTGGCATCTGGGTTTTCCGTTCAGCTCCCTTAAGTTGTCCCAGAACAACCTTGCATTCCCCAGGAGGAGGCGAGGTGGTTTTATAGTAGTCAGACTTGGCCATCCTAATGGCCCAGGTACATCTATTGTGTATTGCCTTGTAGGCCTGCCTGTCCACTTGCATGCCAGAGGCAACTGCTTTGTGCCAGAGATTGTCATGATTCTTAAGTTGCTGGAGCAGTGCTAGTGAGACCCAGGGGCATTGCATTTTGGACTGAACTTTAGAGAGATAACAAAGCTATCACATGCTTTGTTGAATGTGTGGGTAAAGTAGTCAAGGCTTCATCTATAGTAGGGAGCATTGCTGAAGGGGGACCAATCACACTGGGCCAGGTGCCACCTTAGCTTAGTGATGCCCCCAAGTTGAAATTGGCATTGGGTAAAACTGTTTTGTTGGGGTATTTGCTGCTGACTTGACCAAGTGAAGAGTATGGGGGTGATCACTTAGTGTGTCTGGGAGTACAGCTAGGTTTGAAATTTGTTTGACGATTGGCAGTAGCAGGTCTAGTAGGGTGCTTGATCCATTACTGGGATTTACCCTGGTTGGCTGAGTAACTAACTGGGCCAGGTCTAGAGTAGATGGGATGTCTATTATTGGGGAGGCTGAGCTGGATAGCCAGTTCACATTAAGGTCCCCTAATATGATGTGCTTGGTTTTGGGAGGGAAGCTAGAGATATAGCTGGCCAGAGATTGAATAGCTGGGACTTGATTTCTTGGGGGGATGTAGGCCACAGTAATAGTTACAGGGGCTCTGGAGGGGTCTGGTGTGAGTTTTATTGTCAGGGTTTGTGCTCCATGATCCAGAGAGGGTGCCAGTAGGGCTTGGCATAATAGGAAGTCCCGGATGTAAAAAGCACATCCCCCTACTCGTTTGCCCATTCTGTCAGCTCTATAAAGAGTGAGGCCTGTGAGTGCAACAAAGGAGTCAGGGTCTTTTTGATAGCCAGGTTTCTGTGAAGGCTAGAGATTCTAGCTGATGTTGCAGCATCCAGCCTTGTAGGGTTGCCATCTTTTGGGAAAGCTGCAGAAATTAATTGCAGCCATTTTTAGCCCATTGAGCGAGGAGCTAGGGTTGTGCAAAACTGGACCTAGATTGAGATGCACATTGCCTGAAATTAGAAGCAGTAGGACAAAGATTCTGAGGTGGGCCAGAACTCATTGCTTGTTGGCATTGGCACTGTGCTTCTTAATTGAGGTGCCTCCTGAGCAAGGGATGGTCAGAGTGGCAAGGGTAGGAAAGGAGAAGAACATAATTTGGCATGGAGGGTGGTGGTGGGAGATGACAGCTGGGAGATAAGTAGTGGGGGAGGACAGGTGAGTTACTGTAAAAGGGAGTGTGGGTGGGAGCCAATGTTGTGTGGGGGGGTCTAAAAAGATGGACCAAGGGTGAAGGGCTGGGTAGTCTCTGGAGAAGGATGACAATAGTGATCCACAGGAGTCTGGAAGGGCTATGTGAGAAAGGGTGGCCTATTGGCAGAAGGGTGGGAGCAGAGAACCAGAGTCAGTATATGGGGAGCGATGACATAGCCATAATTGTGGGGAGCTCTGTGGTGCAGTGGTAGTGTGGTGGGCTTCAGTGCAGGAGGTACCAGGTTCTAACCCCGAGGCAAGAGGCTCTGGGAGAGAGCTAGAGAGACCCTTGGCCAGGGGCAACGAGGTGCCCTGGGGGGGCTAAAGGCTGGAAACAGAGGGCAAAACAATAACTCCTAGAGGTGGTAGAAGAAATGCACTGCAGGGGTGGGGTGACAGTGATGGGCACAGGGGATGCATAGTGTATAGATCAGAGGTTGATAGGAGAGTAGGATTGGGAGTCTAGGAGGAGATAGAGATGTGAGGTGGAGCTAGCTAGTCTCAGGTAGAGCACAAAGTGGGGGAGGATAAAGGGGTATGGTGCTAGAGGGATAATGGGGTCCCTAGTGGCTGATTCCTATAACCTGCTAAGGGCAAACTGGGGTAGGGAAAAAAAAGATACAGGAAGTCACATGATCAGGAAGGACCTTAAATTAAGGGCCGAGCTTGGGTGGGAGGGTGTCTGGGGTGGGTGGGGCAGTCGGCATGCAGTGCTGATGGACTAACACCCCTACCAAAACTGTGCAAGGAAGAAGGCAGCTTATTACCTCTTGGCACCTCTCCGGTCATGATTCCGGCCATCTGTGAGCTGCTTCAGGCAGCAGAGTCATGTACTGGGAAGGGGGGGATTCTGGGAGGCCTATATAGGGGAAATGGAGAACAAAAGACTTGTTAGTATGCAGCGGGAGGCCTGGCGACTACTGCGCATGTGCAGGCTGTTTCTACTGCCCCAGACCCCAGGTACCTACTGTGCATGCACCAGCTACAGAGTCGGGATCACTTGGAGAGGTCTAAGATAATGACATACAGGGACCAGCAAAGACACAAGCATGAGTAGGAAGGTCAGGCTGCAGAACTGCCATAGCAAGCTAACAACAGATACTACCTCACACTACAGTCTAGCGGTACAATTAGCAGGAGAATACAGGCAAAGCAGAGTACAAATGGTTGCTAGCACTGCATGTATTCACTAAGCAGTTAAAGTTAAACACACAGTGCACAGAGCATATCTCCAGTCCCTTAAAGCACCCGCTTGGTGAGGTCCATGTCCAGGCAGTGTGTTTCACTACTCAGCAAGCATTGGAGGGTAGAAAATGTCCTCTAAGTTCCCTACCAAAACTGTGCAAGGAAGGAGGCAGCTTATTACCTCTTGGTGCCACTCTGGTCATGATTCTGGCCATCTGTGAGCTGCATCAGGCAGCAGAGCTGCATGTATGGGGAGGGGGGATCCCAAGGCCTCTTGGTGCCTCTCCAGTCATGATTTCAGCCATCTGTGAGCTGGTTTAGGCAGCAAAGTCATGTACTGGGGAGGAGGGATCTGTGGGAGGCCTATATACAGGGAGCTCCTGGCACCTCTCGGTCATGATTCCAGCTGTCTGTGAGCTGCTTCAGGCAGCAGAGTTGTGTACTGGGAGGGGATCCTGGGAGGCCTCTTGGCACCTCTCTAATCATGATACTGGCCATCTGTGATCTGCTTCAGGTAGCAGAGTTATGTACTGGGAGGAGGGATCCTGGGAGGCCTATATGGGAGCTCTTGGTGCTCTCCAGTCATGATTCTGGATGTCTGTGATCTGTTTCAGGCAGCAGAGTCGTGTACTGGGGAGGTGGGATCCCAGGAGGCCTCTTGGTGCCTCTCCAGTTGTGATTCTGGCCATCTGTGAGCTGCTTCAGGCAGCAGAGTCATGTACTGGGGAGGGGGGATCCCAGGAGGCCTCTTGGTGCCTCTCCAGTCATGCTTTCAGCCATCTGTGAGCTGCTTCAGGCAGCAGAGTCATGTACTGGGGGGGATCCCGGGAGGCCAATATAGGGGAGCTCCTGGCACCTCTCCGGTCATTATTCTAGCTGTCTGTGAGCTGCTTCAGGCAGCAGAGTTGTGTACTGGGGAGGTGGAATCCTGGGAGGCCTCTTGGCACCTCTCCAATCATGATACTGGCCATCTGTGATCTGCTTCAGGTAGCAGAGTCATGTACTGGGGAGGGGGGGATCCTGGGAGGCCTATATAGGGGAGCTCTTGGTGCTTCTCCAGTCATGATTCTGGATGTCTGTGAGTTGCTTCAGGCAGCAGAGTCATGTACTGGGGAGGTGGGATCACGGGAGGCCTCTTGGTGCCAATCTGGTCATGATTCCGGCCATCTGTGAGCTGCTTCAGGCAGCAGAGTCGTGTACTGGGGAGGGGGGATCCCAGGAGGCATCTCGGTGCCTCTCCGGTCATGATTCCAGCCATCTGTGAACTGCTTCAGGCAGCAGAGTCGTGTATCCCTACTTTATGTAATGGGAGTACATAGTCTGTCCTGTTTGTCTTTTTCAAAAATGTGAGAAAATTATCATTACTTATCTCTATCGGTTGGGAGTTATATCCTCCTCTTCCTACTTCTTTTTTAGTTTTTATTATTATGTCCTTATTTCTTTCTATCTTTTTCCTTCAGTAATTAAATGTTCTTTATCTTCTGTTACATTTATTTTATCTTTATTCATAATTATGTCTTCTTTAGAATTTGTTTTATTTCTTTACTTTCTTTTTCACTCTGTTTATTCTTGTTATTATGTTTTTCCTTGTTTTCCTTTCCTCCCTTCTCTGTGCTTTTCCTTTTTCAGTGTCTTGACTGGATCTTCTGTCATTTCATTTATCTTGCTTTAGGTCTGTATTTTTCATCTTTTTATTCTTTCTCTTGTTCCCCTTATTTATCCCAACTTCTATTTTAGTCTTATTTTCATTATGTTTTTGTTGGTGTTTCTTTTGTTCCTTTTTACTTTGGGTTTCACCTTTTTCATATAAAATCAGATGTTTTGCCATCAGCATCTCTACTATGCTATTCTGCCTGATGTTTTCCCTTGGTAGCATTATTAGTTCAGATTCGGAGTCAACTTCCAACTCTATGTCTGTTCTGATTTCCTCCTCTCCTTCTTTTCCTATATCTCCCCATTCATTTTCCTCATTGTTATTAATTTCCTCATCACTTAATGCTACTAGTTCTGCACTTTTATTTATAATTTTTGTCTTTCTTTCTTTCTGATTCATTCTTCCAATTTTGTATTTGTTCCTTTAACTGTCCTTTTTTCTCATTCTTTTCTTCATAATAAGGACAGGGATGGGGCAAAAAAGGATAAGGCCATCAAGGAATGGAGGGTAATGAGTACCAATGCCCGTAGTCTGGGCAACAAGCTCCCTGAACTGGTGCCTTGATGGAAGACGGATGCCTGGATATCTTAGCAGTCACAGAAACATGGTACACAGAGAACCGTGACTGGGATGTTAAATCACCAGGGTACACAACCTACAGGAGAGACAGGGAGGGGAGAAGAGGGGGAGGAGTAGCTCTCTATGTAAGGGAAAGGATGAAAGCAATGGAACAAAAGAGTAAACAGAGAGGAGAGGAGGCACTGTGGGTCACCTTAGAGACTGGAAATGGCACCACAATCCACACAGGGGCTGTATACAGACCCCCATGTCAGGGAAGGAAATGGACAAGGATATGATAGAAGGTATCCTTAGGATGGCAGAGAAAGTGGAGATACTGTTGATGGGGGACCTGAATATGGGGAGTGAGCAATTGGAAGAGCCCCAAAACAAGTCAGACTTATAGGAACAGACAGAAGTAAGTAAAAAAGAAGAGGTTTATGAAGTACATAATAAAAAAAATATATAAAAAGGGGAATAAATACATGAAAAAACAACAAGCAGTCACAACCACAACCCCAATTACAACTTCTACCTTGATGGAAAAAAAAAACTTGGCTATCAGGCAATTTCTGGATAAAAAAACAAAGTAACCATGAAATCCAACAGCACATGAAACAAGATCTCAGGGATCAGTCCTGGGGCCAGTCCTCTTCAATATCTTCATCAATGACATTGCAGATGGACTGGAGGGTAAGGTTTGTCTGTTTGCAGATGACACCAAGATCTGCAACAGAGTAGATGATCCAGATGGGGTGGGCAGAATGAGAAGAGATCTGGATAAACTAGCAAAATGGTCAGAAGAGTGGCAACTGGGGTTTAATGCAAAGAAGTGCAAGATCATGCACATAGGGAAGAGAAACCCTGAAGCCACCTATAGCTGGGAGGGGACTTGCTGGCAGTCACAAGGGAAGAAAGAGACTTGGGCGTCATCATCACTGATGACCTGAAATCATCCAAGCAGACCAGTAAAGAAGTAGGTAAGACTAGAGGGATGTTGGGGTGTATTAATAGGGGTATCGCAAGTCAGAAGAGGGAAGTAATAATCCCTCTTTACAAGACACTGGTTAGGCCCCATCTGGAGTACTGCGTTCAGTACTGGAGGCCACACCTTCACAGGGACATTAACGAAACTGAGGCAGTCCAGAGAAGGGCAACCAAAATGATGCAGGACTGCATCAGAAAACACATGAGGACAGATTAACAGAGCTATATGTATACCCTAGAGCAAAGGATGGAGAGAGGTGATATGATTAAAACATTCAAACACCTTAAGGGCTTTAACAAGGTGAAAGATCCTAACGTTTCATATAAAAAAGTAGCAGGGCAAGAGGACACAACATGAGATATGAGGGAGGCCAATTAAGGGGTAATGTGAGGAAGTTATTTTTCACAGAAAGGGTGGTGGATGCATGGAACAGCCTATCTCAGGAGTGGTGGATATGAATACAGTGCAGGGCTTCAAACAGGCATAGGATAGGCATAAGGGAGCAATACATATGAGTATGAATAGATAGGCCATTGACTGAGTACAGGCCTATGGCACATTCATAAGGTAGAAAAACATGGGCAGACTGGATGGACCTTGCAGTCCTTATCTGCCGTCAACTTATATGTTTAATTTTATGCCAGGGTATTTATATTTGTTTGTTACAAGTTTTTGGCCATCTTGAGTTGGTATCTCCATATTGTACAATATATTTTTGTTGTTTTTTTTTTCCCTGGAAATACATAACTTGTTTTTTTTTAGTACTCAGTACTAACTGTGAATTACAGAACCCGTTCTGGAGCATGTCAAAATCCATCTGCAGTTTTGCCAACATTAAATTGGGTGATTTAGCTGATGTCAGTAGCACAGTATTGTCAGTATATAATTAATAGAAGTATTTTGTATGTGATCTGATAAATCATTGACATATATTAGAAATAATAGCTGACCTGGTAGTGCTGAAGATTGAGGTGCTGGATGCCACACCTCATGCCACGCCAGTTACCCAGGTTCAGGAATGGACTCAGGTCATTCTGGGGTCAGCCAGAGTGAGGAATGATTGAGCGTCTGATGGCAGCTGTCTTTCCTTGGGGAAGGGGGGACAATGTAGCATGCTGTAGACTGACACCCAGTGGAGGCTGGGGGTCAGCACAGGTGGCTGCTCAGAATGGGGTGGACCCATGCACAGGGTGTAAGACTGCCTATGTGAAGGTATCAGCAGTCACATTGCCCATTGCACGTTCGTGGATCCAGGGAGAAAACTGGAGGAAAACACCTCGTGGTGGTGGGATGGCTACTGACCCCCCGCAGGCTCCACACCAGTGGCTGGGGCAGCCATTCCAAGCCATGGATGGCTAAGTTAAGATCCTGGAGGAGCCAGTTGATGAGGCTTGGGGGGGTCGGTAGGATGGGGGCCACTGCGGGGAGATGGGGAGTAAAAAATATAAATAAATAATAGTAGCCCCAGGATATAACCCTGGTGAACACCTTTTATTGAGTGGCCCAAGTCTGACAAATGTTCAAATAATTATCACTCTCGGGGTTCTGTGATGCAAATTGGATCTAATCCAGCCAATCGGACCAGGGGCCATTCCAGTTTTTTTCCAATCTGGTGAACAATATTTCATGGTTCACCAGATCAAACACTTTTGACAGGTCAGCAAACACCACGCCTGTGAACTCACTGACATCCAGTGCCTGTGCCACCTTGTCAACAAAATCTATGAGTGCGGTGCCCATCAAGTGCCGTGCCCTGAACCCATGTTGGTATTTGGTTAATTTTTGATATTTCTCCTAATAATCATAAAACTGATTGTATACAGCTCTCTCCAACAGTTTAGGTATGACGGACAGCAGTGCTATTGGCCTGTAATTAGATGGTTCATTGGGACTTCCACCTTTGTATATTGGCACAATTTTAGCTTGCTTCCAATTTTCAGGAAATGTTTTCTCTGTCACACTTTGGTTAAATAGTTTAGTTATTGCTGGTGACACTGTGCTAGCGGCATCCTTCAAGAATTAAATTTTCACTTTATCAAAACCACCAGATTTTCAGAATTTAATTTTTTTAAATTTCCTATAAAACTTCCTTCACATTTATTCCCCTGAAGTAAAACATGGGTAAATTTTTCCCTGAATCCTCCTTTTATAAACTTTCTAGACTTATATCAGTAGGGTTAGGAATCTTAATATCTGGTTAACTAATAAAGTATACGTTTAAAGCATCAGTTACTTTTTTGGTGCTTAACATTTCCCCATTAATATCCACTATTTTAATTTCTGGTCTTACTTTAACTGGGTTGTCTAATTCTTAAACAACATCCCAGTACTGTTTAGACTGTAATGTGCTATTTCTCTTATTCTGATAGTCTTTCATTTTTGCCTGTCTTATTAAGTAATTTACATCTGTTTCTCCTTTTTAGATAGTTACCAGATCCAGGTGGGTAATGTTTTGTTTGCCTTCATAGATTCATAGATTTTACAAGTTTGAGGGCATGCCCATTATGAACTCGATACCATTATATCCTAATGGTAGAAAAAAATGTTTTTGTTTCCCACATGCAAATCAAGTAGATATTTAAACTGGTTAATATTTTCACTGTACACAACAGAAGATAGTAAGGAATTCCATAAAGGATGTGTTCTTTGAGTGATGAAGTTATTCCTTCTTACAGTCCTATTTGTTTCTACCTGTAATTTTAGCTTGTCTGATCTATTGCTATCTAAGGATGCCTGTCTAACAAGGCAGTTTATTTCAAACAAGGTTGGATTCTGAAATGCATAATAAATCAGGCATAATTCTCCCCACAAGGCTCTGTATTCCAAGGAGTATAACCCACGTATTTGTAATTTGTCCTCATAGCCAGTAGAATGTAAGTTTTTGATTTTTTTAGTGAGTTTTGTTTGGACTGATTCAATAGTTGCTTTATCCCCAAGGGCTGTAGGAGAGCGGAAGGGACCACACTAGTATATATGGGTTCTAACCAGGCTAGTAATTAATGGGAGAATGACCTCAGGTTCCTGACTTTTAATATGCTTAAAAAATGCATTTGGTAATGCCATAACATTTTTTTAGTGGTCTTATTTATATGAGTAGTGAATTTTAAATTATTAGGGATAGTAATACCAAGATCATTTCCTTCTTAACTACCTGAAGCATATTATTGTTAATAGTATAGTTAGCTTGGATGTTGTTTTTACCCAGATGCATTACCTTGCACTTAGCTGTGTTGAATTTTAATTTATTGGCTTGTGTCACATGGCCAGGTTATCTAAGTTGTCCTGCAAGGAAACAATAGATGCATTATCATTTACTGTGCAACCCAGTTTGCTATCATCTGCATATTTTTGAATCTAGACTCCATTACATATGTGCATATCAGCAATTAGGCTGCTGAATAATATGGGGACCAAAACTGAGCCCTGTGGCACCCTACTGGTCACACTACCCCAATTAGATTGAGGTCCCTTTATAACCACTCTCTGTAGTCTACCCTCCAACCAAGAGTTAATCCATTTGATGATATTTGGATGCAGTTTGATATTAACTAACTGCTCAATTAAGGCTTTATGAGAGACAGCGTCAAAGGCCTTTTCATAATCCAGAAATATAACTTCTACAGGGAAACCCATGTCTAAGACCTTACTAACAGGTTCAAAGAAACTAATCAACTTACTTTTACAGGATATACCCTTCATAAACCCATGTTGTGATATCTCACAATTACCAGTTAATTTTAAATGTGAAATGATTTGTTGCAGTAATAACCTCTCCATTAGCTTACCAAGAGAAGAAGAGAGACTTATCGGCCTATAATTGGCAACACTCTGTTTTGTTCCCTTTTTTTGTTTGGGTAATTTTAGCATACTGCCAATCTAGTATTGCATATCCTTCTGAGATGGATATGTTAAACAGTAATGTCAATAAACCTGCTAATTCAAGTGAAAGATTTGTAATAAAATTGGGGCAATACCACCTGGTCCTGCTGAGGTACTAAGTTTAGTTTTATGAATGGCGGTCAAGATTTCCTCCTTGGTAAATATTAATGGGGTTATGAAACCTTTCATACCATGAAGACATGGCTTCTCTTTAGATATAAAAGTACTGAGAAAGTAGTTGTTAAACTCCACAGCCATTTGGAATTCATCTGAGATCAAGGTCTGATCATTAAGCAGAGGACCAACTCCTTGGTTATTACCTTTGATTGACCCTACAGAATTGTAGAATTGTTTCTTATTATCCTTGGTAGTGTAGACTAAGTTATACTTTAGATTTTGTTTGGCCCTTCTAATTAGTTGTCTTGTTTTATTAGCCAACTGTTTGAATTTTTGCCAGATAACATTAGATGGTCCTTTTTCATATTTATTAAACATTTTTTTCTTCCTGTTAATAGCTCTTTTAATTTTAGTGTTCCACCATAAAATAATTTGTTGTTTGTTGTTATTGTATTTTATACATTCTGGTACCCAAGAATGTATACAAAAGTCTAGTTTATTTCTGATAACACTTACATAGTGTTAGTATGAAGATGGCATAGGTCACTTTTCCACTTCCAAAGTCTATTTTTAAGCCGGATCATTTTCCTTATAAATTCATCCACCCATACTAGATGATTTTCTCTTAATTTTTGTGTCTCCAAAGGGGCATGCCTATTACCAACTTGCATAAAAGTATCAGTGAAACTGCTATCTCTAGATCTAGATCAGGGATTGAATGTAACCTTTCCCAGTTTTGGTTTTGCAAGTCATTATTGAAGTAAATAGGATGATAATTCATATAACTTCTTCTGGTAGTATATTTGGTTGTGTTAATACAACAGTAAATACTGTGAATCATACACATTGTTGGGTTATTATCACCTAAGTTAGGGGGAAGTACTTTACAACTCTTGATGCTAAAAGTATTAGAGAAAAACATCAGATCAAGAATATTGCCCATGTTTTGTGAGCACCCCTTTCTTGTGATGTGATCTATGATTTGCTGAATATTTAAGATTTAAAAAATCTCTTCTAATCTTTTACCCCTGGGTTACCTCACTCAACATTAAAATCACAGACTGAGATGATATCTGTGTTTGCCTCAGTAGCAGAAATTGTCTGTGGTACTGCCTCAAAACTGTCCATATTGTTTCTTGGGGGAGAATAAATTATTCCTACAAAAAGTTGGAGTTGCTTAGACACAATAAATAAGGATTCAACACCTAGTATTGTACCTGAAAAACCAATATAAAATGACCCCAGTTTAGAATGAATTTATAAAAGTACCCCTCCTCCTCATTTACCCCTATCTTATCTGAAGACATTATAGTCTTCTTGATAGAGCTCATCGTTTTGTATTTGTTTTGTTAACCAGGTTTCAGAGAAACCCATGTTATCAGGAACATGTTCCTGTGTCTAAATTCATAGTTCATTTACTTTTTTAATCATGCTTCTTGCATTGTTGTGTGTTATTTTTAAATCTGGTCACGTTATAAAGTTAGGTCCTGGGCTGGCTTCAATGTCTCCTGCTAACAGAGCTATTTGAATTGTGGTTATGTCTTACACTCTATCAGAGCTTAATGATTCCCCTAAAAGATTCGATAGGTTTTGTTGTTTTATATTATGCATTGATTTCCATTAGTAGGAAAAACAATTTCTCCTCATTTTGGGACCATTTACCAAATTGGGAGGGCATAAGTTTATCCAAAGAATAGCTTTATGCTGTAGATTCACTACAGTTTCAGAGGACTTATTACTCAAGTCATTTCTGCCCCTCACCCAATTGATAAGTGGTAAGATTGCCTGGAACAAGTTAGCAGATTAATTACACATTTCATTTTTAAACCAGTAATCTATAGCAGTATATCCCAATTTGTTTTTACGCTAGTATCTTAAGTGGAACCCCTCGGTATTAAATAATACAATTCCACAAATTAGCTATTTAAGGTGGTACACAGACTACTTGGGTTCCTGAGTTAAAAGCTCCTCAAGGTAACTTTGTCTAAACTTATAAGCATCACTAACTAGGATTTGTAAAGCTTTAGTACACTCCTAAACAATTAAAGGTAAAGAGGGGTTACCGTTACCTAATTTCAAGATACCACAGAGCAGACTCAAGTCACAGTTCAGAATTCTGAATCCTACAATACAAACTTCATATAATATTAAATGAACTTCTCATGATTTACTACTTCAAGTCTTAAGTTTCAAATGTTATATGTACTAATTCAACAATTAGTATAAACAATACTATGTTAACAGAGCATGCTCCGGGTTGCTCTCTAAATGTAAATCTCTGGTTAAATGAACCCCACACAAAAAATATAAAACTAATTTACACAGGTTACTATAATCCAAATATATAAATGCAAGTGAAAAAATGGATACAATATAATTAAAATACTGGGCAGAAGTATAAAAGTCAAATCCCTAATAATAAGCATTGAATTACTAAGAACTAAAACATTAAAAGGCAGGGCTTGAATTATAGCTAATAAATAATTAAGGGGGTTAAAAATCTCAGATTTATTTTACTCTAAATAAATGTAAAAATTGTCACCGAGTGGCGCTTGCATTAACCCTCACACTTGTGAGCAGCGCAGGCTTTTAAATCAAAGAAGTCCCACCCCCTCTGGTCCACACCTGGTAGCTGGCTCTCTCAAGCACAAACTCACCAGACAAATAGAGGAACAGAGGATACAAACAGTACCATTGCAGAGTGTCCGAATCAAGGCAGCAGTCTACAGAATTGTAGTATAAGCATTTTTACTGGAAGTCCTGTAGATGGCTTTGAGATAGGGAACTCCCAAGCTCACAGTCTATTGCAAGTACTGTAGCAGGCAACATCTTCTCTGGGTGTGTCATTCTGGGCTGCAAGAAGATGTAAGATGCAAAAAGCAGCAAAACAGGTTTAAGGTAAAATACTGCCACAGAGTCCTACAGAAGTCAACAGTACAGGTTGCAGATTCTGGTGTTACCTCTGCATCCTGAGACAGTGAGCTGACAGGGACCTCCCAGAAAATGGGTTCACAGGTGGGCTCACTGATTGCAAATGGCACGGCTTTTAAATCAAAACAAGCCCTGCCCCTCTGGTCTGCACCCGGTAGCTGGCTCCACCAAGCCCGAACTCACTGGACAAATGCAGGAAAGAGGACACAAACAGTACCTGTTCAGAGGACACCACGCACCTTCTTGACAAGCAGCTTTTGGACCTCACTGATTAACTCTTCTTCAGACCATAACCACGTATGGAATCTTTCTGCAAACCCTGCTGGCTTTGGAGATACAATGCATTTAGAATGCCATACTTGCAAGAGTCAGTATAGTCTATCTGGTACTAATTCTCACTGGGTTTAGTCCATTGGGCACGCTAGTGGTACGCATGGCACTGCTGCACTTGGCAACATCAGAGTCTGCATAGCACTGTTAAGCAAACATCTTCACATACATGCCAAATAAGTGGTTGTAATTCCCTTTTATCCAGAGGTGTGATTAAAAGAGCAACACACAGCCATAGCCTATCAGTCAACAACTTTACTTTTCTGCTGCACTGCACTATTTTTCCAGTTTCCCTGACTGGACAGAAGAGAACAGTAGTACAACTTAACTTCTGGCTACTTTAAAAACTAGTAATTATAAAAAACTAAAACATGGGCAGTATGGTAACTTTTCTTTTACTCTGCCTTGATATGTGACACCTGGCTCACCCACTCAAGTTTTGCTCTTGTAGTGTAAGTGACATTTCAGACCTCTGATGTTTGAAAGGAACTTCTTATGTACTATCTTCATGTATTATTCTACATTTTATTATAAATTTAAACAACAAATGTTGAATACAAAGTACAACACATGATGTACCGCGTAATCAAAGTATGGAAATAAGTGTATAGCATCAGTAAATGTATTGATTAAACTGATAGATGACCTAGATACTTAAATAATAGGAACAGTAGCAATAGCTGGTAATAAAACTATCCTTGCGAGGCTTCTAGCCCTTTCATAGATGGTGCCACTCACTGTTCACCTAAAGTAAAGATGTGGCAGCAGGTGCAGTTTTCAGATGATTTGGATGAGCCAGACTTTTTGGATAGCTCTAAAGCAGAGTTAAATAATTCTACATCGTCTTCTTTTTAATCTTGTGCTTATCTCCTTTGATCCACCTGCCCCCTTCTGTCTGACTCCTCCAGGCCCATCACCCCGGTATCACCTGGACTTACCTTCAGCCCAGTCACTTAGTGTGGAGCCTGTTGAGGGTCGGATGTCATCCTGCTGCTGGGGTTTTTCCTCCATTTTATTCCCTTTTCCCTGTTGCTGGGGTGAACACAGCCAGATGTGCATGCGTGGAGGCATGCGCATGTCAGTGGAAGTCTGGCAGCATCCTCCCCCTTCCAGGTGCCCAATAGACCCATACCACCTGCAAGCCTCCACCTGGGGGTGGTCATTCAGAGGGATCACCAGTCCTCCCTACCTGGGAGAGGAGAGCTGTCCTCCAGGTGCTCAATCTTCTCCCTCCCTAGCTAA
This sequence comes from Neoceratodus forsteri, assembly GCA_016271365.2. Lineage (NCBI taxonomy): Eukaryota > Metazoa > Chordata > Ceratodontiformes > Ceratodontidae > Neoceratodus > Neoceratodus forsteri. Next base: position 172,412,263 of record CM057457.1, on the reverse strand, counting down.
CCCTGGTGACCTGCTCACCCAAGAACATGGGTCACTGGTGTGGCAGGCGGTAAGGCATTGCTGCCTCAGCCCTGCACACCACTGGGCTGGCTTTTGCATCTTCTTTATTAATTTGCATATTTATTGAGATGAAAAAATATTGAACACAAAAAGAAGCAGATAAAAGGGAAAAGAAAAGCATGTCATATTTAAAACATAGTATTGTACTTTTCAGGAGTAGCTTTTAGCAGTGTCAGTGGCTCAGCAGGTTGCACACTCACTTGTGAGGCCAGAAGATCAAAGACTATGTGTTCCATCCCACAGCAGGAACCTGGGTTAAATCCCAATACTGACATTCTAGGAGAGCATGAGGGGGATGTTGCATTCCTGAGGTGCTGTCTTTTGGATGAAATGTTAAAACCAAGATCCCATCTTCCTGTTCTGGTGGTTGTTCAGGTGGACATTACCAAACCCATGTCACCTCTTGAAAAGAATAGGGAATTTTTTATTTAAGAAAGAATAAAGCAAAAGCACATAACACAGAAACAAAATAAACTGAAAGACATTGAAGACTGAAACATAAACACATTTTGTTTTGACATACAGACTAATAGCAAAACAAAAATAACCCAGCACTAAATATAAACAAAGGAAAAACCTCTCCCCTGTTTCCTTTTTTCCTTTTCACCACATAAAAATCCAATTACTTATTTGCACTATTCATAGTGAAAGTAAATGTACTGGAAAATCATTCCATAATAATACCAACTTTTGTCTAGAGACAGTTTCTGTCTTCCTGATCTACTTTAAACAATGCTCTTTGAATGGAAAAAATCTTTTTCTGATAAGATACCTGTTTCTGCTGAAACAACAGAGCACACATAGATTGTCACAAATAAAATTTGATTGCAAAAAACAAATAAATTTCAAAGTAGATGTTTCAAAGTTCACCCAGTTAGTTGATAGAATGCCCAGTATTAGCTCTTGATAAGGGATGTATTTAAGAGCTGGCATTTTACTGAAGGCTATAAAGGAAGTCCAAAATCCTTGTGCATGCAGACAAGAAAAGAACAAATGGTGTTGGCTTTCTAAATTTTCTGCACAGCCTTGTCTTGGGCATTTCCTTTCTTCTATACTTTTAAGTTTAAAATTAGTTTTAACTCCCAGCCTGCCATGTACACTAAGCCATAAAACATCCCACATTTGTGGTGGCACCCTTTGATTAGAAAGAGAGTATTTAATGCCCTTTCTTTTGACCTATCTGGACAATCTGGTATTAGTTTCTAAAAAAGCTGAGGATTTTATGGCTGCAGTAATTGCTTATGAGATATTAATTTCATCTGTCCTATGGCCTCAATTTCAAAAAACTTGACCATACAAATTTTGGGTAAATACCTTGTAGTTCCTGACCCTTGTACTCTAGGAAGACTTATTTTTATAACGTAGGGTCCAACCATTCATGTACTGCTAAAATCTGTAGTCTCTCTTCCGAAATGATGCTTTCCTTATGTTAGAGAAAAGAACTGTGCTATAAAAAAAGCAAGTGGATTAATCATATCAATCCCCCCACTTTCTGCTACACTGCCATAAGTAACCCCTTGTTTAATTGGATTCAGCCTCCTGCCCCAGAAACATTTAAATACAGCACTATATAATCTAGTCTGTACTGACATTGCAGGTGGATATACATAACTCACATAAAGAAACTTAGGAATCAATAAAGACTATACAGGAGAAACTCTTCTTTTTTGATAATTTCCAACTATTCCATCTCTGAACATGTTTCTGGGATAGCCAGAATATTTTTATCTCAGATTAAAAGAGCTATGTCCTATGCCCAAACTCAGTACCTAAAGGGTTTATGGAGGTACCTCTCTCTGGTATCCCTGCAATTACTGCTTTATTATCCTGAAACTTCCCAACACCTATTCCTTTACTTTTATTCAAATTTATCAGAGAACCTGCAGCTAATGAAAACTGAGTACAGACATTTTGTAACTATAGCCTTGCAGCTAAATCCCTTAAAAACAAAATAACATAATCTGCAAATGGCAAAATCTTCAAAATACATCATTCACTATCATATGCTATTCATTCTAAGTCTGTTGTGCTTTGTATGGCACTTAGTAATGGATCTATGCCAAAGACATAGAAAAGGGGTCTGACAGGGCACCCCTGCCAGACTCCTCTGTATACGCTCTATTTCCCTGCCAACCATTTATTAATGGGCTTATGGTAGCTGTATCATACAGAATTTTCAGCCACCCAATTAACCTTTTCAGAATGCCATATATTTGAAGGACAAGAAAATTAAAATTCTGCACTAACTTATCAAAAGCCTTTTCTTGGTCTATTGGTAAAATAAAATCATTTAATCTACCTATGTTTCCTGTTTTAAAAATCTCCTGTAACAAAATTAAGCTGTCGTGTATAGATCTACCTGGAACCAAACAGGAATGATGTGGTGAAATTACACGAGGAGCTACTTTCTCAAGAAATTTAGACAAGATTTTAGACAATATCTTATAAACTACATTTAAAAGAGTAAATAGTCTCCAGTTGTGCAAATCTGCTTCATCCCCTTTTTTATGTAGAAAGATTAATTGTGCTGAAGCCATTGAGTCTGGCACAGTTTTACCATTCAAAATGTTATTGTACAGATCCACTAACAACAGGCCCCAAAAATACTAGAAAGGATTTGTGAAATTCCACTGGCAGACCATCTTCTCCTGGGGTTTTATTATTTTGTCAAGACTGTATTGCTGTCTTTAACTTCTCAACTTAATGGAAACACACAAAGGTTCTGTATCAGAATCTGGAATAGTTAGAAGGTTTACTTTGTTCATCAGTATGGCTGGGTGTATTTCAGAGTGTTGCCCCATGTGTTTACTATATAGTGGTCTACTATATGTAGTAAACCTTGAGGTTCTGAATACTGTTTTCCATTTTTGTCTCTCAAAACATATCAGTTTTGTCCACTCTGTGCTGGCAAGATTTAAATGTTTCAAAATTTTGTTTTGTTATCTGTGTGCCAAATTGTGCCTCTTTCTGTAACAAACGTGGCCTTATCACACTGCAAATTTTTCATCTGTATCTTAAAATTATTTATATGGCCTATATAATACCCTGGAAATTGTTGAAATGTACTTATTAATTTATGTAATTGTGTTCTCAGTCTTAAATATTTCCATGTGGAGTTTTCTCACTGAAAATTTCTGAAAAACTTTTTCTTATATCCTGCTTTGTATCTTACCACCACTCTTGCATGGTGTCATATGAACATAATATTGATAACCTGCTTTCTATAGTAGTTCCCATTGTATTTTAATATTTTTTTTAATTTAGAGTTCTATATTCAATCTCCAACTCCTTTTTTTCTTTTGCGGTGTAACTCTAGAGTTACACACACTTTGCAATGCTAAATGATCAGAAGACTCTATAGCTGTAGTTTCTGCTTTAGTGATATTTAGAATCTTTGAAACAAATAGATAGTCAATCCTGGAAGATATTGAACTACAAAAATATGTTTGGCTGCCTTGAGAATGTGTCTCCTTATAAACATCCTTAGGATTTGCTGTTTTGATCATATCGACCAAAACATTTGTATGACATAATATTTTTTTTTACCTTGAGTCAATTGCACTGTTAGACAATTAAAATCTCCCCCAACACCACTGTTCTAGATGTAAATAGAAATAGTTGAATTTCTTTAAAAAGATTGATTCTGAATGTTTTAGTTTGTGGAGCATATCCACATATAATTCCTTATCGCATGTCCTTTTTTTAACTACATCCTACAATAAGGCTCTTCTGGGATGAATATCTACTAATCTTTGTATCTTCCAGTCCTGGCCCTTAAATAGTATTCCAACCCCATCCAAAGTGTCATTTTCCAGGGACCAAAATGCTGTCCCATATCTCCATAATAACGTGAAACTTTTACCCCATAGTGAGTTGTTAACCTGGTATCTTGTACAAAAATTATATCTGAATGCATTTGACTCAAAGTATGCAAAGAAGTGACACATTTTTGTTGTGCCTTCATACTACAGTATTAACATTCAGAGTCACTATCATAAGATTATTCATAACTGAAAAGAAAATGTAGGGAAGGTCTCATGTCTTTGAACAGTTTCTAGCTTTTACAGATTGTGACCAAGCTCTCCTTTATATTTATTTATTTTTGGGGGAGGTAGCTGAAATCTCTTGTTGTAAATCATATATGTCAGATGAAGGGTCTACTTGAGAAGTGACCAAGGATACCTCTGAATCCAAGTCTCCCTCTTCTGTGTCACCCCACAGTTAATTTCTCCTTAAAACAACTTTATTTAAAATTGGTATCCCCATAATAGAAAATGTTTTAAGTTTACTACTACAACCTCTTTTTCTACTGGATATTGGTGTTAAAAAGTGTTGCTCCTCTACCAGTGAGGGAGTGGCTAGTGCAGACTCTGACACAATTGAATTAGCTTCAGGGGGGAGGCATTTCTGTGTTCTCCCCCAAGGCTGGTATCTGAGAGTCCACAGTCTTTCAGCCTTGTGAGGAATGGTGTCAGCTGTTAATACTAAAGAACCAGCCATTGACATTACCTATGAGGTCTCCAGCTCTTCAAGGGCAGTATGAAGAGCAAAGATCCTTGTTGAGACAGGTTCAGAAGGCATGTGCTCCTACTGGGGTATTATTTAGTGCTGCTGCACTTTGTCCAACCATGGAACATGCTGTTTCTTTTCTCTGGGTCACCTACGGGTTGTAGCTTGTTGTGCTTTCCCTATAAGATATCCTGATGTAGGACACCTTTATCTCCCCTATTATGGGAAGCTCATGGACAATTCTTGTGTTAATGTCCAACTTTTGTACAGAGATTGCAACAGAGAGGTTTGTAAATAATGAACTTAGATGTCCATATTCTGGACAGAGACCACATTTTTATTGATCACACACACCCTAAGATGAGTTAGTGAGCCACATTTGTAACATACTGTATTCTAGGCTGCCCTTAAAAGAAACATATGCCTCTATCTTTCCCTAGGAAGAAACTGTTCAGTAAATAACATAAACCATTTGGTCCATATTTTAATTCCACCTTGAATTTCAACCGTTCAGTCCAGACTTTCTCAATGTCATGTATAGGAACATCCAGAATATCACATTTTTGGCATAACCCGAAAGAAATATCAGTAACACTGACCCTTTTTTTCTGAAACAATATTGTCATTGTCTTCACTGCAGGTTTTGTCAAGGGGGTAGCCACAAAAGACCATAGAGGAGTGTCTTTGAGTGCAATATACTGAGTCCAAAGAAAGTCCAAATATTTTACTTGCTTAAAATTAATGTCATAAAAATCTTCTCCTGGGGCATGTATTAAGGCATAAAGTTCAGAATGCTAACTACACTGCCTCTTAACAGAGTCCTAATAGCAGATTCTATCTGGTAGATTCTCCATAGGTCCCACATAGTGTAGTCACAATGTGTTTTGATGAGGTGTTGGCTTTGTTTTGTAGAAAATAAGTCAGAAAATTTGGGTGGGTATGAAACTGAGTTTGTAGTTGTTTCTGATACTGAGGGTGCTCTTGTAGGTCTAGGCAAGGAATGCTCAACAGTCAGAAAATGAGTTCTATTTAATATCATATTATTGTAATGTTTGTACTCCTGAAGGGCCAGGCAGATTTTGATTTAAATTCTGATGCCCTCCAACTGGTATATAAACATTTTGTATAGGTTCAGAGGTGATACCAAAATGTTCTTCTTTGTTAGCGTTTGTACTCTCCAAGTCTGCTATTTCAGCAGAAGATGCACAGTCTGTTTTATTTCTTATTATATTTGTCTCTAGAAACTGTGAGGTTTGTTGTTGTACAGCTGGGGACAATACCACTGTCGAAGGAAAGGGAGCCTCCAAATTAACTTGGTGATGCAATCCCACCTCCCGCCACTCCCAACACCCCTATCTGGCCAGTCACAGCTTAACTGCTTATTTTTGTTAATTGTGTCAGTGGCATTGTGTATTAATTTACTGACAGAAAGTTGCTCTGTGACTGTCAAATGACTTACCAGTTCTGGTGCTGCATTATTTCAGTCTCCATCTGTACTGTGTCCAGAAGCCATGAAACACCATCTTCGGCCTGAATCCAACCAGCAGCCCATAATGCCACTTCCACTGACCAGTTCCCGAAAGTGCACTGTACTTCTTTCTTCTGTTTGTCTCCCTTTCTTTGAGACTTCCATGATTTATTTTGCATGAAGGGAGCAGCTTCTGCATCTGTCAGAGTTGCTGACAGCCTAGATTTCACCATTGTTGCAGCTGATGCACCTGGAAGAGCTGATACTAGCTAATCTGACAGTGCCGTCCACCTCAACTCTTCCTCTGCCTCTTCAGCCAAAAGCCTAAATAAAAGTACTCTTATTTTGGATATATTGGCTGTTTTTGTCTGGCTGGATTTCTGTCTATACAAGGTTCATATCTTGCTGCAGTTCATTATTTGCACTTTCATTGACCATAGCGTCTTTCATGCTAGAAGAAATAGTAAACTCTGAGTTTTGACTAAAATGTACAATGCTTGTTGCTGGACCATAAACTTTCATATTTTCATCAACATGTATTGCAATATACGTTACCACTGGCACCAAGCAAGCAAGCTGTCCCTCCTTCTCCATTGCCCTGGTCAGCCATCTTGCCGACATGCAACAAGACAGCAAACAGCTCCCCCTGTCACAAGTCAACTCTTGTGGAGTGGGATTCTCTGCAACACAGTGAATCCCTCTTGTGACAGTGATGGAGAATGGGGTCAGGGATACCTTTTCTCCATGCAAGGGGATACATATACAGTCTCAAGTCTGTGTTCCTGGGGTAGAACTCTCTCAGTCTCTGTACCACAAACCAGAAAAGCTAAAAGCAAGTATAGACTTCGGGGGGGGGCCCTATACACCCTGTTACTGTGTCTTTCCCCAGAAATGCAGCACTCAGTTCAAACCAGCACAGGCTCCTCTTGAGACCCTTTGTATTTCCTCCCCTCCTGTTATCACAAAATCCCTAATGGTACTTCACTTTTGGTAGTGTTTTGGCCCTTAAATGATCACATAGGCATAGTATAGTCTGAATAACTCATATGAACATACAAACATATGAAGAAGCCAGCAGAAGAAGGCCATTTGGTCTATCAAGTCTGCTCATGTTGCAGGGTCCACAGCTTGAGTTACTGTCCCTGCCCCCTTCCCTGCTCCTCCCATGCTCCTTACCAATGAACCTTACCCTCCCCTATACCTGTCCCAGACTCTCTTAAAGCTGCCCACTGTCTTCAATGAGATTACCTCTTCTAGCAGTGCATTCCAAGTGTTCACCACCCTCTCTGTGAAGAAGTGCTTCCTGACCTCCCTCCTAAACCTCCCACCCTCCTTCTTAAGACCATGCCCCCATATGTTATGGTTGCCACTCAGCTTATAGACACTGTCCTTATCAACCTTATTTATCCCTTTCAAGCACTTGAAATCCCCTCTCTCTCTTCTGTCTTCCAGGGAGTACATGTTCAGTGCCCTCAGCCTCTCTTCATATGCCTTACCCTGCTGACCAGCTATCTTCTTTGTAGCCCTCCTCTGGACCTTCTCCAGCAGGTTAATGTCCTTTTTGAGGTATGGGCACCAGTACTGAACTCTATACTCTAGATGCAGCCTTACCAGTGACCTGTACAAGGGCAGTATAACCTCCTCTCCTGCTACTGATCCCCTAAATATGCATCCCAGCATCTTGTTTGCCTTTGCTGCTGCTTTCTTGCACTGCATGGAGTGCTTCAGGTCACTGTGATAATCCTCCAGGTCCTTCTCCTCCTCTGATACAGATACCCGGATTCCACCCAGGTTGTACTCTGTCCTAGGATTCTTAGCTCCAATATGCATAACTTGCATTTCTTGGCATGAAGCCAAGCTGACAGATACTATACCACCTTCCTAGCTTTTTCAGATCTTCCTGTAGCCCCTGTATCCCTTCAGCTGTGTCCACTGTCCCCCAGAGCTTGGTGTCATCCACAAATAGACACATTTTGCCCTTAATGCCATCTACCATACCCAGGCAGCACACACAAATGACATAGGCAGGATTATTTTAAAATAAGCCAAATGCTTTACTAATTAGATTAATTAGAATACAGTAAATAACATAAAGACAAGATACTTTGGTGATTGGCTACAGGATGTTGAAAATAAAAGGAAAGTATTCATAAAAAACCTACACTTTAAACTCTGAGGTTAAGAGTCTGCCTTGAGTCCTTAGTTGGAATTTTGAAGTGCAAATGTGTCTTTAGAATGTGGTAGATGAAGTCTTGGCCCTCAGTGATCCAGAAGAAATTATCTCTGCTCAAGACAGGTAGGTAAAGAATGTCCCAAATGCAAAATGGCAGAAAAAGAGGCTTCAACAAAATGGCAACAAAGGCTCAGATACCCCACTGTATCCTGGTTTAAAGGGTTTCAAGAGGGCAGGTCCAATGGTAGTGGTTGTCCCTGTGACTGGCTAGCATTTCTGTTCTATGGTTACCCAACCAATCAGAGGTCAGTATTTTATTACAATAACACAGATATGAGTTTTCTGAATATAGAAAAAAAAACATGAGGTTAGCCTGCTTAAACCAGATTTCTGGGGGATAGTCCAGTCTCCCTGGTGAGAGATAGCTCTAGTTAAACTGCACTTAAATACAGTCAATTAACCAAATGGTGGCATGTTCATTTGGTAACAAGATTAAGTCACTGCAGACCTCTCAACACAAAGGATGCCCAGACATCCTGACTCCTCATTAGGTCCTATCACAAGCAAATGGGTCTACCTGGCCTCCCAGCTAGGCTTAATTATTATTTTGTCTCCTTATAGATAATTTAATTAACTCCAGCCTCTGCTATCAGTAAAACAGTTTCCCTGCCTAGTAACAAGAGTCCCAACGTTATTCTAGGGCCCATGTGCCTTTACCCATGATCCCTTGTGCTACATTGGACCACCCTGGCATCTGATGCATTTCTCACACAAAAAATATATAAACATGTCCCAAAATAATAAATTATAGCCTTATCTCACCACACACCCTCAATACCACCAACAGCTTAATATAGTTCAATGTCAGTGGGTTTCTGTCGTATCCTCCCTTCCCCTGGGATGAGGCAGAATTGTCTAGTCCTCCTTTCTGGGTCAACAAAAACTAAATATATATAATAGTATCTGTTTCAAGAAAATATACCACTAAGCCATTATAGTAGGATTTAAAGTACTTTAAACAAAAGTATTTGCACTCATTGCCTTTCATTTATTACACAAGAAAGCCCACCAAGCTGGGGGACACATCACTGACCTCTATGATAGTTATGTTTGCCACGTCCATTGTGTATTTGGCAGTACATTGACATGGGAATAACAGATGACCATTGTCATGCCACCCCCCTTTTTCCCTTTCAATGCGATGGTCCAATGTTGCTGATAACACTGGTGTCATACTGCAAATGAAGGAATGGGAGATAAATGGACTGTGGTTGTAACTGGAAATGATCAGTTCCTGTATTCGCTTTTGATATGACCAACCTACTGTACTAGCACAGGCTGCTGGACTAACCAGCTTATTCATTTATTGAGCGTAACCTGATTCATAGTGTTACAGTAGGGTTGTCAGAACCCTCAAGGTTCTTGATTCTAGTTCTAGTCTAGAACTTTTGAAAAGTTCTAGGGTTCTAATTTTTTATACTTTTAGAACTCAAACCCCATTTTGTTTAATTGTGCTGCAGTAATGAAGATAATAATAAAATACATGTGAAGGAAATTGAGGACATTCTGCCAATAATGAAAATACTAATGAAGTACATGTGAAATTAAGGACAGAAAGAACTACAAACAATTCAATATAAGGGGAGGGAGAGAAATGATCATGTGTGACTTTGATAGGAATACAGCTAGGTTTATCTATGGTTTCTTCTGTTTGCTAAAGCCAGCAACTTACCTAACAGGCCCACCCACCCATACATTAAAAGTTTTCCTGCTGCAGCTGCATTATAGTTCCTTACTACTACTACTACACCCTACTACTTCTGCTCCTGGGATGCGATGTACATCCTAACCCTGCCCCTAGCACCCAAATTAATGCCTGCACCCCCATCCTCATCCAGCCTGCCCTCAGATTCTCTCCTCAAGGGTCTCTGTATATTTCACCTTAATGCCAGGAGCCTCCTCCCAAAACTAGATGCCATCACTGTCTGGGCCACCCAGTACCAACCTGACATACTCTGCATCACGGAATCCTGGCTATCTACCAAAATCCCCAACACCTCTCTTGCCATCCCAAACTACATCTTGTCCCACCAGGACTAGGGAAACAAAGGCGGGGGTGTGGCCTGTCTCCTCAGGCACTCCATTACATGCACCATTATAGTCAAGAAATACTGCCCTTCCTCCCATGAATCTATTGTTACTCAACTATCCTTTCCTCAGCCACCCCCTCTATATTGGGGTTCTTTATGCCCTGCCAAAGTCCTCACCCAACTCCCTTGTTCAGACAATCTTGGCAATTTCCTCAAACACTTCAAATGGTGAACTCATATTATTAGGTGGCTTCAATCTTGACTGGCTCTCCTCCTCCACCAAACCCACCACCCTAAGGATTGAAGCCCTAAATCTCTCCCAGCTTATCCAGAAACCAACCCGCCTAAACCACCAGTCCCGAAATCACACTGTTCTGGACTGGATTTTATCCTCCCATCTCCACAGGATCACTGTCTCAGGTGTCTTCTCTGATGCCTTCAGTGACCACTGTATCACCTATAGTATCCGCAAAATCCACTGCCCACTCTCCCATCCCAAATTCATAAGGTCTCACCCATTACACCTCCTCAATGAATCTGCCCTATAGCAGGACCCAACAAAAGCAGACAGGCCCCAGTCTTTTCCACACTAGACATTGACCTCACCCTGTCCTACTTCTGAGACATCTTCCAAAGCACCTGGGACCTCCACGCTCCCCTCAGGAAAATCAGAGTTCAATGGCACCACCACCCCTGGATCACATCCATCCTCATCACCCTGTGTCATGCCAGGGATAAGGCATGGAAGCAGTTCAAAGGCTCACATGCCTCTTGTGACCTCCAATCTACAAACATCTCAAGAATAAATGCACTGAAGCAACTAGGCAATCTAAATCCTCCTACTTCAAAGCACAACTTACTTTGAACCACAATTCCCCTGCTTCCTTCTGGAAGGTGATCAACTCCCTTCTCGACCGCCTTCCAGGCAGACTTGTCCTGTTCCTAATATCAATGGCAGACCTGTCTCAGACCCTGCTTCTGTAGCTGAACTTTTCAACTCGTTTTTTGTTTCTTGTGCCCTACCCGACTTCCCCCTCCACCTGACTCCACCAATTCCTCTCCCACCTCTACCGGCTTCCTCTTCCCCCTTTCACATCCCTGGAAGTCTCCAATGCATTCATCTCCCTAAGCCAGTCCAAAACCTGCCCGGACAGCATGCATCCCAGATTGCTCTGAATTTCTGCTGCAGCTATAGCTGCTCCCCTGACACACATTCTCAACCTCTCTCTTGTCACTGCCACTGTTCCCTCTGCCTGAAAACTGGCCAAGATCCTCCCACTGAACAAAGGTGGCAACCCCCTCCGGCAACTACAGGCCCATCTCTCTCCTCCCCTCCCTCGCCAAAATGCAAGAATCCCTCATGTTGTCCAAACTGTAAAATTTTCTCTCCACCAACAGCTCCCTCTCACCCTTTCAGTCAGGATTCAGAAAACACCACTCCACCATCACCACCTTTCTACGAGTAACTGATTCAATCCTCTCTGCCATGGACAACAGCCAAATCACCACCGCCATTTTCATCGACTTGGCAAAAGCCTTCTACTCTGTCTCCCACCCTCTGCTGCTCCGCAAACTCAGCTCCTTTGGCCTTGCCCAACCTGCCATAAACTGGTTCCACTTTTATCTCATGAACAGACAGCAGTCCGTATAAATAGGCAACACCCTCTCTCCTCCTCTACCCATCCTCTCAGGTGTCTCCCAAGGCTCCATCCTTGGCCCCATGCTCTTCTCTCTCTTCATAAATGACCTCCCCTCTGCCTGTCTCTCCTCTAACGTGCATCTGTAAGCCGACAATATGATCAACTATGCCTTGGGCCCCTCCCACGACAGCGTCCTCCCAACTCTTCAAAATGACTTCAACAGAGTCCAATCCTAGTTCCTGAAAAAACAGCTTAAACTTAATGCCCAAGACACTGTCACCATTGTCCTCAGAGCTAGACAAAATTTTGCCTCCCTACCTGCCCCCCCAGCTATCTCCACCCTGGACGACTCTCCCCTTAAACTGGTCCCTGCCTTCAGGTACCTAGGAGTCTGGCTAGACAGCCACCTTAACTTCTCCACCCATGTTGACACCATCTGCACCTAACTCTGGCCCCAAACTTGCCATCTACTGTTGCCACAAACCAGCCTTCCTCTTCCTACCTGTAGTGAACTCATACGTAAAACAATCTTGTCTATGCAGACATCATCTACAGATCAGCCCCAACCTCTTCCCTTTCCAAACTTGATATGCTACTCAATTCATTCTGTCATTTTGCCACTGCCTTCCCCCCGACTTACTCATCACAGCATCCTCTATACAACCCTCTCACAGACCCCGCTCTCACACAGAAGAACCATCCACAGTGCCCCCGCACTTGATCATCACTGCATCCTCTGCACAACTCTCTCACTGACCCCACTCTCACACAGGAGAACTGTCCACAGTGCCTCCTCCCCTCCCAACTTACTCATCACTGCATCCTCTACACAACTCTCTCACTAACCCTGCTCTCACACAGGAGAACTGTCCACAGTGCCTCCCCCACTTACTCATCACTGCATCCTCTACACAACTCTCTCACTGGCCCTGATCTCACACAGGAGAATCATCCACAGTGCCCCCCCCACTTACTCATCACTGCATCCTCTACACAACTCTCTCACTGACCCCTCTCTTAAACAGGAGAACCATCCACAGTGCCTCCCCCCGACTTACTTATCACTGCATCCTCTACACAACTCTCTCACTGAACCTGCTCTCACACAGGACAACTGTCCATAATGCCTCCCTCATACCTAAATATTGGCTAGGCTCCTTACCCTCTACCTCACTTCCTGCCTGTCACCAGCAATTTCCCTAGGCCACTCCCTCTGTACACAGGGATCCGCACTTTCCACCTCCTACCACCCCACTCAGGTACTGGTCAAGCTACCTTTTCATACCATCTCCCTCTCCTTTGGAACAACCTTCCACCCAACCTTCACCAGGCCTCCTCCCTCTCAGCCATTAAACAACTCCTCAGGCTCCTTCCCTCCCCTGGCTGCCAACAATACTCCATGGGACCAGCCCCTACTCAGGCCTAATCCTATGCTCGGAGGCACCATACATCAATTTTTGCTCATGCTTGCCCCCATTTTGAATTCCATTTTCTCTGCACACAACTCCTGTGCTGGCTTATACCATGCTGTATAGACTTATGTTTGCACTTTATTTCTACATTTTGTATAGATTTACCTTTGCACTTTATTTCTAGATGTTGTACATACTGTCTGTAACAAAAACGTAAAATTGTGGTATTCTTCAGCATACTTCAGTGTACTCCTTGTACCCAGGTCGCACCTGGAAATGAACCTAGGCTCAGTATGCCTTTCCCTGTCACCAATTTTAAATAAATAAATAAATAAATTAGTGAAAATAAAGTGGCACATTAGCCATCTATATATTCAGTTATATATTCTCATCATCATAAATTATGAAAAAATAACTGATATTACCTAATCTCAGCTATTTGCTGCTTTCTCTTTTAAATCAATAAATTGAAAGTTGTTATGTTTAAAAGAAAGTTTTTATAACAAAGTCAAGGTACTGCAGCCACAGCATGTGGAACTATTGCAAACCATATTATGTCATAATGTAGCCAGTCAAAACATTTGAATAAAAATATATGCCAGTCATTGTTGTTGGCAAATAATGCATGCAATTTTCTAAGATAGCGACCTATACCAACATTCTTGTTGGCAAATTGAAGTAATACATACAACTTTCTAAGATAATGCATCAACTTTCAATCTGATATGTAAATAACGTGGGCATTTCAGTCACATAAATAAACAAGCATTTATCAATGCCGAATGTTTGCTTGCTGGTATTATCATTGGAAATGCAAGAGTTAGACACATGCAGAATAGGAATGGCAGTGAAGTGCTGAACTTCAAGCCAACCCCACCTCCACCCTGCAGAGATGGACAGGCATTGGGGTATGTGTTTGGGTTGTCTCCCATAACATTTATGCCATGTCACCCCACCCTATCCTGCAGACACCGACATGTGTTGAGGTGTGCCTTGGGGTGTTTGGCTTTCAGTCACCCTATTCCATGGGCATACACTGAAATGGATGCAGTATAGGAGAATGGGGTGAACACTGGGGCTGAAGAGTCCAAGACACACCTCGATGCCTGTCACTGGCTGGGGTGGAGTGGGATGGCATGAACATTACAGTCGACAATCCAAAGGCACACCCCTGATGCCTGTCAGTCTGTACAAGGTGGGACGTTATGGTTAGAAACCCTAATGCCCAGTACGTTTGTTGGTATTTGCACTACAAATTTTCAACATGGCCTTTTTGTGACCCCACCTCATGAAAGCATTTGGGACCTCTTCTCATGAACAGTGGCACTGTGATTTTGTCAATGTGTCCCAAACTTTGAGTTCCCACAGCGAATGTGCCATTTGGTGCCAGATGTATGAAAACACAGATCAGGCATGATGTGAAGAATGATAGCTGTACCGTTCATAGGGAGATGTGAAGAGATGGCAATGTTGAAAATCTGTAGTGAAAATATTACAAATGTTCGCACTTCTGAGCATATGTGGAAACTGCGCAACATATGCTTGTAACACAGTCATTTTATGTTCTTTTGTCACTAAATTTTCAACATAGGCATTTTAGCACCTCTGTTCATGAACAGTGTCACTGTGATTTTTAATCTGTCATGAACACTGACTTCCTACAGCGACTGCGCTATTGTGTGCCAGAAATGCGAAAACACATTTTGGCCAGGATGTGAAAAATGACAGCTGTATTGTTCATAAAGAGGTCTGAAAAATGCCAATGTTGAACATCTGGAGTGAAAATACTACAAATTTGTGAAGTTACAGTGCGTGGAAACTGCACAGTGCACCTCAAAACACAGTCATTTTATGGATGTTTTTCACCAAACTTTCAACACAGCCATTTAGGACCTCTGCTCATGAACAGAGTCACTGTGATTTTCCTAATCTGTCCCAAACACTGATTTCTGACAGCGACCGTGCTATTGTGCACCAGCAGTGCGAAAGCACATTTTGGCCAGTATGTGAAAAATGACAGCTCTACTGTTCATAAGCAGGTGTGAAAAAATGACAGTGTTGTAAATTTGGAGTGAACATATTACAAATTTGCAAAATTATGAGGGTGCGTGGAAACTGCGCAATGCACGCTCGTAATACAATCATTTTATGGACTTTCGTCACCAAATTTTCAACATAGGCATTTTAGGTCCTCTGCTTATGAACAGTGTCACTGGGATTTTCTTAATGTGTCCTGAACACTGATTTCCCACAGCAATCATGCTATTCTGCATTAGAAGTGCAGAAACACATTTTGGCCAGGATGTGAAAAATGACAGCTGTACTGGTCATAAGGAGGTGTGGAAAAATGCCAATGTGGAAAATCCAGAGTGAAAATATTACAAATTCATGAAGTTACGAGCGTGCGTGGAAACTGCACAATGCACGCTCATAAAACAGTCATTTGTTTGGATTTATAGACTTTTTAAGAGCCCACCTCATGAACAGTGGCACTGTCATTTCGTTAATTGGTCCCAAAAGGTGATTCCACACAGTGACCGTGAAATCACATTTTGGGACAGAATAATGCCATGCCAGTGACTGAATTCATAAGGAGGGGTCCCAATAACCCCATTTTGAAAATTTGGTGCCATAGATCCCTAAAATGCTCGACATATGCACCAAAGTTGAACACCATCTATTTATGCCATTATACAGCTTACTGGCATTTCTTCAGTTCACGGTTGGCTTTGAAGAGTGCAGACGTGTTCCTGGTCCACCAAAGATCATCAAGCTGGGCTCCAGAGCAAAGTATGGGGTGAGGGGGGTGTGGGGAGGTAGTGTGTGTAGTGGTTGGATGCGGGTGGGAGAGGGGACCCGACTGGCTTGGGACCATTTCCTTTCTTTCAGGGAGAAAAGAAAAGACATTGCGGGAAGGTATTTTTTTTTTTTGCAGGCTTGTTTTCCGTACACTGGTGTGGGATCCCAGTGTGCCACCTGACGTTTTGGGGTGGGGAAACTTAAGCTGATGGTGAATGGGCCCTCTGTCAGCAAAGAATGACTGTTTGGGAGGGCATGATGCCAAGGGGGATTGGGCATCCCCTCAGCACACAACAAGGGGCATTATGCTGACGGGAGTGGACTCTCCCATTGGCAAATTAACTGGGCTGGGAGCATGCCAACAGGGGATTGGGCAGCTCTGCAGTTGGCTTTCATGGGGCTTGGAGGTGGCGGCTGTAGCCACTGCCATGTTTAGGGACATGTTACACCCAGGCAAGGTACTGTCTGGCAGTGACTGGTCGCTCCCTCATTGCAGTGGAATGGCTGATGCTGCAATGATGAGGTGACCCCCTCATTGCAGCGTCCAGATCAGTTCAAGTTGCTGGCACTTCTGCAGAACCAGTGTCATCAGGACACTGGGCCTGCATTGAGTGAACAGTGCCAAGCCCACAAATGCAGTGCTGGCGTTGGCTGCCACAGTGCCGCATCTCCACAACCTGTTTCTCTCCTAAGATGCCACATAATGTTTCTTGCACATGCATGCAACACATATAAAAAGTAGTTTCACCACATACTAACTTAAGAAACATTTAATGAAGCTGTAGCAGTTGGTATGTGATGTTTAAGGAAGTGTGCTCTCAGTCCCCTTATACATCAAATTATCACTATTTGTAAAACAAAAACACTTTATGATTTGTCACATTCTGTAAAAACTGCTGCTGTAGATTTTTTTAATTTCAGATTCCATTCTTCTTTTCAAAGTGGACAGGGAATCTGTGCTGAATGGTAACAGTTTGTAATGTCCTTAATATAAAAATGAAAGTGTTGCCTCAAATGAGCCCATAGTTAATTGTTCGTTAATAAACACTTACGTGAAAACTGTCTTTTCAATTGTTTTCTTCTTATGGATAATACTATGTACAGTTCTCTTCAAGGAACCAGTAATTTAAGAGTTTTTGCTATTATGTCATGGCTTATGTACAACAGAATGCTAAACATGAATTATTGTAGTATGAGATCTATGCTTACAGTTATGTGCTCAAACCATGACAGAGGTAAAACTCCAGACCGCTGTTTCCCTGAAGAGACTTGTAACAGAATGCTGCCCACAAAAACATAATGCAAAATACAGTTTTTCCTCATCACCTTTTATTCAGTAAAGTTACATATGGATCATTTTGGTTTATGGCTAACATTTCTGTAGTTGAGAAAATAATAAACAGCTACCAACTGGAATTCATTTTCTGTCCTCTTTAAAACTGAAAAATAGACCGCCCCCAGTTCTGGCCCATACTTATGCACCTCTGAGTCATAGACTATGTTTGGTTGCAGCAGTGTTGCATTCTGAAGAGACACTTGTTGCAGGACCACCAATATATTTATAGGCTTCATCATATAGCTTGGTCCAAATTAACTTTTTTTGAGCTCCAATATTCAAAAAGGAATACATCAATAGGAATAAGCAGTTCTTGCAGGTAACTGTCTACCATGATGGACAGAGAACGCTCAGAAGAGGAATCAGTGTAAGCTGGTATGGCAGTAATTTGTGAAAGGTTTTGCCACAGATTTAGCTTGCTACCAAGGGTTGAAGAAGTGGCAGTTGTGGAACAACTACTGCTAATGTTTGGTGACTTTTTCAGTTCTGTATTCCTTTGTGAAGATGGACCTGCACTTTATGGTGATGACAACCTGGAGGTACTGTGCATGTCTGTGTTTGACTCATGTGAGTGCTGCAGTTCATCTAGCAACAGAAATTTGTAGTGCTTTACATCATTTGTTTTTGGAAGATGTATAACCTTGAACCTGGAATCTAAAGAGTTGCAGGATGTAGTGTTTTGATTTTGTCATTGCAACTAATCTGTCACTGTTTTAGGCTTTACACTCATTCTCTTAATGAGATTCCCATGATACAGCTGACATGTTGTCTGAGCTTCAGCTCTGTCTTTTCTATCTGTAGAGTCAGAACACTAAGATGATGTGAAATCAACATTATGAGTGGGATAACCTAACTCAGAGATGCACCTTCAGAAGACATGTCCCTTGTAGCTGTCTCAAAAGGAGCTAGGATGCAGTACACTGTCTCTATTAATTTACACTGCAGCACAGACAGCAAAATGCCATCTCCAATAATGTAACTGGAGCAATATTCATGTACAGCTTACTTTTGTTCCAAGAGGTCCTGCAGCATATAAAGTATTGAGTTCCATCGAGTGGAAATATTTTGAATCAGCTTTTGCTGGGATAGCTTGTGTTTCTTTTGCAGTTTGGACAACGTCTATATAGCCTTGGTTGAGAATGAAAAGTGAGCCACAATTTTTTGGCAAACAGCAATCATACCATCCACTTGTGTTTCATTGCTGAGGAACCCCATGACAATTAAATGTAAGCAATGTGCAAAGCAAGAAGTATGCATAAATCTTTCATCCTGTACTGCTTTCAAGATGTTGACTCCATTGTCACTTACCAAGAAGCCACATTTTAGACCATGAGAATAAACCCATTTGTGAAGGAGGTCATTTAGCTCCTGCAAGATGTTTCCAGTGGTATGACTTTGCCTAAACTTCTTTATATGCAGCACTGCCATCTTTTGGGGTGTCTTTGTTTTAAAAAGCACAAGAAAATATAACTCAATGAGCGGTAAGGGACATATAATCTATGTTTTGACTGCTAGTCCACATATCTGTTGTGACATGAATAAACCCACCCTCTGCAGTTTTAAGTGCAAACATCACTGCCACTTGTTAAGCCTGATAAATGTTTGGTATTTCAACATAGGAAAAGTACCTTCGATGAGGAACATTGTAACGAGGCTCTGCAAGTTTCATGAGCTCCTTAAAATCCTCATGATCTACCAAAGAGTATGAAAGAAGGGCTCCAGCTAACAGTTCACCAGTTCTGTGATTAAGATGAAGAGTTTTTGGATGATCTTTGGTAAAAGTATTCTTCCTTTCAAATGCCTGAGAGTGTTCGCTGTTTACAGCATGTAGCTGCCAGTTTATTATACACTATGCTTCAATGTTCAGATGGATGCCGGAATGGTGGACTTGGACTTATATATTCAGTGCCATCACTTCATGTGCAACTGGTGGTAAAGGTGCTGGCATTGGTGATAATGGTGATCCTAGGGCTGGCAGTGGTTCTGTCCAAGTCAAGTTCAGACAATTCAGTATCCATTTCAGATTCCTGACCCTTCTCATGTGTGGTCTGGAAGATGAAGGACATAGGTTTTGGATGGTCAAGCAAAACTGAATGTTTTTCAGATGGCATTTAAGAGATGTAGTGCAAGGCATGACACAACTTTACGCTTACCTCTGTTTACACAGGGAACAAAACTGCTCTGCATGGATCACTTTTACTGACAGAGAAATAATTCCACACTTCAGATGTGATAGATTTTGTTAGAGTGCTAGGAAGATAGCTAAAAACTGTTTGTGTCTTTTCACCTGTCTGAACAGAACCTGGGACATGCTCCTTGGTGCTAGAAGAGTGGGCAGGAGACTGGAAAGGGTTTTCATTGTTGGCCGACATAGAAGTGATGGATTCACTGGATATGTCCTTCTCATTGCTAACAGTGGTGGATGTATTTGCAAGTGCATTACCTGATTCATTGTCAGCAGACTTGCTCATTACACTTCATTGAGGAAGTAATGATATGTCACCAGACACAACAGTGTCAGACTGAGACAAAGAGCAACTGTCTGAGTCAGAGAGGGACTCATTGTTACTTGCATCATTACTGCTAGTCACAAGGAATTTAACAGCATGAATGACATCCCTTATGGTGCCTCTCCATGTAACCACAGCAGCTGCACAGGTTTTCTTAAAAGGTCCCCCTTTACCACACTTTGTTGTTGCTCTTTTGCTATTTGTTGAATTTTTATCATGTGAAACATTTTGGTTATTTTTGCTAGCACCAGGATTACCACTACCACCAACACCTGCTCCACCACCAGCACCAGATGCTTCATCTATATTGGTGTCAGCCATAATAGTACCAGTTTACGTACACACGCACACACTTCCTGTGTAATAAAGCAATGTGACCTGTGATCACTGGCTATAACTTATTAAACTTCAATCTTTAGTCATCTGTTCAACATGGTTTCCAGGCTAGTCATAGCACCACTACAGCGCTTACCCTGTTCACTAGTGAGTCTAAGTCTAATATGGACTCTGGCCTACTAACCGGGGCCGTGTTCACTGATCTAACAAAGCTTTCTACCTGGTTATTCACCCTCTGCTCGTGCACAAATTGCAATCTCTTGGGGCCTCTAGGTCCACCTTATCCTGGATCACTAGTTACCTCTCTAACTGTTCCTAATCTATCTCCTTTAATAAAGTCCTTTCCTCTCTGGCTCCAATCTCTTGTGGCATCCCTCAAGGTTCCATTCTCAGACCACTGCTTTTCTCCATTTTTGTCAATAATTGTCCCTCTTTCTTCACCGACTGTAACTCCATCATGTAAGCTGATGATTTAGTGCTCTACTCAGCCGCTCGTTCTGTAGCCAACCTTAATGTTCGCCTGTCATCAACGTTCCAAACACTCCAATCCTGGCTCCAATCCAACTTCCTGGTCCTCAATCTATCAAAGACACAGTCCATGCTCTTTGGATCTGCTAGAAAAATCCATGTCGCAGCCCCTAAGCTTTGTGTGCGCAGCTGTGATGGGTCTGCAGTCCAATCCACGGACTCCTTCAAATACCTAGGAGTGACCCTTGATTCTGCTCTTGATTTCTCTTCTCATTTACTAGAGGTGTGTAGAGCCATCAACATTAGGATTGGTGCTGCCTACAGGGTGCGTCACTCCCTAACCCCTGGTGCTAGGATCTCAGTGGCCAAGGAGGTCTTGCTTCCTAGGCTCCTGTATGCCCTCCCCATCTTTTCCCACACAAACATTGGTATTATTCATAAATGGGACACTACCTATAACAACATATGCAGATTTGCCCTGTCTGCCCTCGCCTTACCACCACTGTCTCCTGTACTCCACCCTAAACTGGCTGTCCCCAAAAACCTGTGCTTATACACTCTGGGCTGTTTACTGACTCCATGACTCGATCTCTCACCCTGACAGCATTGAGGTTATACTTGATGGCACACTCACAAACTACTAGAGATCCTCTAATTTCTCTTCACTTTCCATCCCTCACTGTTCTACAAAAATGGGGGAACAAGCCTTCTCTCACTTCGCTCCCAAATTCTGGAACTCTCTACCTCCTAATCTTAAATGCTCTCCATCCCACTTCTCCTTCAAGACCGCACTTTTCTCCTACCTACATGCACTTGAGTCCTGTGTCTGTACTTAATCCCCCCTTCTCTTGCTTTCCTTAAGCTAGCTTACCGTTGTCTCTGCATTTATTAACTGCTTTGCCTTGTTTCCCTTGACTGCTTCCTTCCATCCCTGTGTGGATTGGCCACTGCCACATGTATGTTTTGTTTCCACAGCTATCCCTGCGAGGATATCTATTGGGTATGATTTATTCGCTGCTTGTTTTTGTATAACTGTGGGCCTGCTTTCCTTCCTTCCCTGTGTAGATGGCCACTGTCACAACTATGTTTTGTTTCCATAACTATCCCTGTGAGGATATCTACTGGTTCTGTATTTTCTGCTGCTTGTTTTCTGTAAAACTGTATGTTGTACTCTCCTGGGTCATGCTTGAAAATAGGCAGGATTTTGACTAATGCACCTATAGTACCTGGTCAACAAAAGCTAATAAATAAATAAACTCCAAAATTTGGTTTTGGCTGTATAGGAGATGGAAGGTTCTATTGGACCAACAAGTGTCTTGTACAAAGATGGAATTATTCACAAGCTTTTGGGGCCACACAGGTCCCTTCTTCAGGTGAAGAGCTGGCAGTGATTCTGTCCACATCAAGTTCAGACAATTCAATATCCATTTCAGATTCCTGATTCTTCTCAAGTGTGGTCTGGAAGATGGAGGACATGGGTTTTTGATGGTCAAGGAAAATTTAATGTTTTTTCAGATGGCGTTTAAGAGATGTGAAGAAGTGGCTGTATGACACTGTGATGCAGTGGAATGAAGGTAATTGAAGAATATAACGGTTTGCAACTAAAGGATCCCAGGTTCAAGGCTTACAGAATGATTGGGCTGCTGGGCATATGCATAGTAGGCTGGGCAAGGTGAAATGTCAATAACTGTAATTCTGAATCCAACTGAACCACCACAAAACATGCCCTGGACTTCTCACAGTAACACACACTAAGCAGGGTACAGTACAGTCAAAGGGCACACAGCAGCACGGTGATGTGCTAAACACAGGAGACGGAGTTACACACACAACCCAAAGAACGAGATTTTTGTGTCTCTCTTCCCAACAGGGAAATATATTTCTAGACTTCTGTCATGTATTTAAGGATAATGCCACCACACAACTGGCCACTGGGCTTCTCTGGTGGTAACACACACTGAGTAAGGTACAGTGCAGTCAAAGAGCACACAGCAACAGGTTGATATTCTCACCACAGGAGACAGAGTTACACTCACAACCCAATGAAAGAGATTTTTGTGTCTCTCCTCCAAACAGGGAAATATATTTCTGGCATGTATTTAAGGATTACGACCACCACCACCACACAACCGGTCTCTGGGCTGCACATGGTCACATACGCTGGGGGTGGGGTACCAGGATACAGTGCAGTCAAAGGGAACAGAGCAGCAGGGTGATTGGCTGGCTACACCACAGGAGTAGAGCATAAAAAAACTGCCTTGTGTTGCTCTTGCATTAGAGGACAGGAGATTTTTGTTAGGGTGAAAGAGGTTTAAGAGGACCCCCCCCCCGAGCACAGCAGACTCCTGACAAATTTTACTCTGTAGTGGGACTAGGGATTATTTTTTCCTATTTGATGGCTTTGAAAAATCAAGTTAATGTCAGTAAAGTTGTTTAAACTTCGTTTTCCAGTCACACAAGGGAAACTCTTTGCTTCACCCTTCCCCTAGCCACCATGTTCTCTCTCCCTCCCGAGTCCCACCAGATGAAAGATGAAACTATAAATTCTGGATTTATTCCACAACTAAAGAGCTGCAGTGCAGACTAAGAAGTCTCATTAGACACAGTCAGCTCAGCAAGATACAAGAACTTAATCCTTTCATTTTGGTTTTTTTTCCCCTCCCGAGTATCCGGCCCTTGCAGTAGGGTCTACAGTACTACAGGGCTACCAGGGTGATCAGTTATCTAACAGTTTCTCCTTTCCTCTGTTTCTTTCCTTGGCCCCTTTGCCTGTTCCTTATTTTCCCCCACCCACCCTTTAACTTGTACTTTTAGTCAACTGATGTGAAAAAGCAAAAAAAGCAAAGATCGCAGCCTAAACTCGCACACAAATGAAGTGCACGAGAGACAATACTGAGCGCCCTGTGCACTAGCAAGCTGCAGCTCCTTCTCCTCAACAAGACTGAATAAATGGAGCTGCAGCCCACAGTTGCATAACTCAGTTTGCTTCACCTCCCAGGCTGCCACGAGGCTTACTTGAGACAACCACCACCTGACCACATAGCAAATGGGCAGGTGTTGACGATGCCTTGGAGCACAAATGCACAAGCGCAACCTCATCATCAAAAATGGCTGCCCCCCCATCACTGTAAACTTAACTGAAAGACTGGGTGGGAGTTGGGAGGTGCATGGGGACCCCCCCACCAAGCTGGTGCGGGACGGGACTCAGGACTTGGAGACGCGGAGCAGAACAGTGCCAAGAAAAATAGCAAAGTAAAAAGTAAGCTGCTTCATTTATCAATGATTCAAGCCCTTCTGCGAACCATCTAGTGTTTGAGTTCTAAATTAGAACATGAACACCAGGGTTCAAGGAGGGCTTGAATCTTTCTCGAACTAGTTCTGACAACCCTAGTGTACAGTTGCCCCCCAAGACACCAACCAGCACACTCTTCTTCTTACCTCCTCTGTGGACCAATTTTGTACACTTCACAGGTACAAGGATTACATTGCTGTTTCACTAATATGTTCAGTCAACAGTCAGAAGAAGGTAAATGGAAGGTTTTTGTTGTAGCCATTTTTGGAGAAGGGCCACTAGACACAAGGGAACAGGTTGCAGGCACTAGAAAACATTCATGCATCAGGGGTAGACTGGCAGGTGGACTACCAACACACTGGGGGGGGGCTGTCATGTCAAAGCAGAGCATCAGACTTGGACTTGATCTGTTCTGGGGCCATTCCAGGTAAGGACTGATTCCAATTATCACCCTTTCCTATCCATGTGTGTGTTTGCCTCCTCTGTGGCATTCCCACGTGTTATCCATGTGGAACATTCCCCCTCCTTATCTGGTGGGGTCAAGAGGCCTTCCTTGAGCATGTCCATCTTCTTGAAGGGTCAATGCCTTTATGCTGACCCTTAACTATCCATAATGACAAAGGTGATCAATAGTCTGGGGGACTTACCTTACAAGAGTAGGCTGAGGGAATTGAACATATACTCACTGGAGGAGAGGAGGGAGAGGGGAGATATGATTGAAACCTTCAAGTACATGAAAGGAATAAACAAGTCTTGTATGGAGGGTTTTCAAACTAAGGAAGGGGAGGGACACCAAATCAAATCAAATCAAAATCTTTATTTATCCAGGTGGGCACCATTGAGCAAGGCTCATTTGCAAGGTGGACCTGGTCATGAATATATCAAAGTACAGTACAGAAGCAGGTATACAAAAAGCAATAATATACAAGGAAGAAAAAGTATATACAGTGTATACAGTACAGTACAAGGTTGAAATAAATAAAAAAAAACAGCATTATTTTACAATTGAAGTAACAGATGTACAATCTACCATAGGCATACAGGGTTATAAGCAGAGATCTTTTGAGTGAGGCAGCCGCAACTACACATACAGGGAAAGAGGCCTTGTATGGGGTGGCAGGTTAGAGAGGTAAAGAAGAGGAGGGATATATTACCCACGACTGGGGGAAAAATTGAGCTAAAACCACAGAAAGTGATGATGGCTGTCGTGTACTTGCTTATTATGATAATGATGGAGAAGGGGTAGATAATTGGGACACTACTATGGATGGGGTGGGACTTTAGCCAGGCTGGAGTGGACAGGGAAGGGTGGGTGCAGCAGGAAGAGTTAATAGGGAAAGAGTGAGAGCCAGGGGTAGAAAGATGGCAAGCATCAGGATGGAAAGAAGAAGTTGTGGAATTAATGGGCTAGCGGTGAGGAAACCATTTGCATGGTGCTTTCATGTAGTGATCATAGAGCGCCTTGAAGGTATTCAGGCTAGCAGGCAGCTCAGCTTCAAGTTCCTTTGTAAACTGTTCCACAATGTGGGTAAAGAGAAGCTTAGAGCAGCTTTGCCAAAATGAGTTTTGACCATGGAACTTGGAGGGCAATTAGGGAATAGCTCATGACGCACGCTGCCTCAACACACTCCAGGGAATGCAATCTGAGACATATGAGGGAGCTTTGATTTGATTGACTTGATTTGACTAGAAGGACAGGCAGGATGGACCCAGCCGTGGGCATAGGGGCAGGTACCATTGCCTACCCTGAGACCGGCTTTTCCTTGTTCTGGTGCTCACCTCCCCCATACATGGTGCATGCCCTAATGCAGCGGTGCATGGCAACCTGCCGCCTGTCATGTGCCAGCTGGTACGTGCTGCTCAGCGTGCTGCAGTGCACCAGTCTTCCACTGGGAGCTGCTACCACACGGGCAGCCCCAACCCTCCCCTGGGGAGGAGAGAAGCCCCGTGGGCCTCAATCCTTGACCCACCCCTGCCAACCCCGGCGCCTGAGCTCGCTCCCGAACTCGGGTTGCCAGTGTGGCGCGAGGTGTGGCGTCCAGCGCCAACCCTCAGCGCCACTGGGCTGGCTATTTTCTAGCACTATTGAATACATTACAGTTGGACCTGGCTTCAAAGGCTGATGAGGTAGACAGCCGGGCCACAGGGATCCAGGGGTATCCTGAACCTTAGTGTGTGAACATCCTGCCGGGCAGTAGGGGTGGAGCAGTGCCTGCAGTGGATAGTAATGTGCCCCCCCAACAAACACTGAGTGGTCTGACAGTTCCGGGTTCTACTCTCAGCATGCCTTACTAATGTATGGCACGAACAGACACGGGCAGCGATCCTGGAACTTGTAATTTCCCTGCACGCATACGGGGGAGTGGCCTGACATGGCCATGATGGGCGTGCAATCACAGGAAGATGTGACTGCAGAGTATGGCGTGGCTAAGAGGAAATGCCAAAGCAAGAAGGGCACTGGAGCAGAGACCAATCCCTGGTACAAGTTTTGTCAGAAAGGTATTATTTTAGATGCAAGCAGCAGTAGGGAGACCAAAGCGGAAGGGACACTGCAGGGGAGGCTGGGTTGCTCATACTGTAAGTAGGAGGGAATCTGTCATGTGTTTAATTTTCAAACTGTTTGAAAAGGCTGAAAGCGGGAGGGAGACAGGTGCAGAGCATAACGCCAGTATATGTGATTATAAACTTTAAACCAATTTTAATTCCATCAGTATTAAGGTTTTTTGTTTTGTTATTTAATAGCACACTGCTGACTGGGGAGGGGCTGATGCAGCAGGAGAACCGCTCTGGAGTTCGGACTCCAGCAACAAGTTATTATGCGCATCCTTGTACTATCTGTGGATCTATCTAGGTGATCTCACTAAAAAGCATCTCTTAGTAAAACAGGCAGCTGCTTACAATGGACACAGTTGCCATACAAAGAGTAGTCCATTGTAAGCATCTATCATTGCAACAGAAAATTGTTCAAGAGGCAGGGAGGCAGAAAAATAAACAGGGAGGAGTAGATAGAGGAAAGGGGCAGATGGGGGAGCAGGACAAGAGGACAGCCAAATAAACTAGGCTGAGGGAGGACAGGCAAACAATCAGGAAGAAGGGGGAAGAGAATGGTGTCAAGTCAAAGAAATCAGTATACTACAACAGAACAGGCAGTGAGATGAATGAAAATAAGAACACAGAAAGGCATGGAAGAAAACAATTTCCTAGAAAAAAAGGTAAGAGGAAAGTTATACAATCATACATGAAAAAAATCATGGCCAATTCTCTAAAACCTGAATAACTCACCGTTTAAAGGTGCGGTGAGTGAAACCAAATTTAGATGTTAACATAATTACAAAAATATATTAACCGGTAAGTACACTTAAGTCAAAGGATTTCAAAATTTGTACACATCCAAATTTAGTTTTATTCTCCTCACTTTAAAAACTGAGTACACTACTCACTCAGTAAAATCTTACTTGGAGCACCGAGGGGTTTCTAACTTTTGGAAGTTTACTTCAGATCGCAGACCTCTATACAAGAGTTCTTTATTTTTGAGATGAAGACTGACTTTAATATCCCAGAATGTTAATGGCCTGTCCAGCCCAATAAAGAGAGCAAAGTTATTGAGAGCTTCTAAGAAACAACACCCCCAGCTCATCTTAATGCAGAAAACACATATGAGTGGTGTAGAACACAAGACATTTTTATAATTCGTCTCTCAACATATAGTTGAATCTGGGTATAGGCACAACAGCAGGAAGGGGGCAGTGATATTGATTACTAGTAACTCCCCGTTCCACCTTATCTCCTCTTACACTGATAAAGAAGGCAGGCGGGCCTTAGGGATGGGCATGCTTTAGTACCGTACACTCACAGTGGGGAGCATATATCCACTGACAAGGAGTGCTGCATCTACCACACAATGCCTCATGGATACCACCTTACAACACCAACCAAGGGCGTTATTATTCAGAGGCAACTTTAACTTTCTGATGAACCCACAGCTCCACACAAGTAATCCTAAACCCACCTCCGCGATGGCAGGAGGAATACACCTCCACAGACCTTAAAAGATCTAGCTCTATTAGATGTTTGGCAATTTCACCAAGCAGACCACCATTATACTCTTTACTGACATTCACATCATCACTACTCCAGGCTAGACTACTTTTTTATGAGCATTGAACCTACTGAATTGCAGGTAATACTGACAGTATTTAACTTTCAGACCGCATTCATTTCCCTATGCCTTTTCACAACAACAGAGTGCAAACAAATGCAGTGGCATTTTAATCCCTCATTATTGAGAGATCCTGAATTCCAGACACTCATGGCAAATGCCATACTTAGGATTATTATTTTTATTTTTTTAGTTTTTGTTGTCCGGGAAAGTGTACTAGACAAAGTCTTCCTATTTTCAGGCACGACCCAGGGGAGGGGGAACAGATGAATGCCAACTGTCCTTAAACCAGATTAAGCTGTTGGTGGCATTTTTAGGTCATAGACCCTTCTTCAATGTTAAATTTCTCAGACTCTGCTGACATACAGAGCTTAGCTCAAAAATATATTGTTAGCATGTTTGGGACCCCCTCAAATGCTAAATGGGATAACACTTATCTCTGTGACATAGATGTCCCGGACTTGGACCCAGGCTTGGTTTCTACAATCTCTGCCCCTATTACCTCAGAGGAAACCTTTAAAGTCCTATCTAGTTTGAAGAAAAACTCAGCCCCAGGACCAGATGGTTGCCTACCCGCAGACCGGGCTTTTCCTTGTTCTGGTGCTCACCTCCCCATAAGTGGCACATGCCCTGATGCAGCGGAACACGGCAACCCTGCCGTGCAGCCACACTAAGTACGTGCTACTCAATGTGCTGCAGTGTCCCGGTCTCCACTGGGAGCTACTGGCATGCCAGGCAAGCCCTAACCCTCTCCCCGGGGAGGAGAGCAGCCAGTGGGTGCTCAATCCTTGACACACACCAGAGGCCATGATATGAGATTAGAGGGGGGATGGTTCAAGAGGGAGATGAGGAGACACTTTTTGTTTTGCTCCCACTGCACACTTGCTGGTCATTCTTTCAGGCCTCTTGCAAGGACTGATTCTCGATCACAGGAAGCTCCCAACCACCCACCGCCCCACATTGCCACCACCCCAGTGTACCCCCGATGTATCCCGTCATTGGACGGGTCCCCTTCTTATGAAGGGAAGTGCCTTACCAGCAGTCCAGTGATCCTGGATGCTGCTGAGGTGACAATTCATGGATCAGGAGTCTCTGGTGATGAGGGTCTAGGAGACCATTTTCGATTGGCCCATGCACCAGTTTTCCAGTTTTCTCCCCTAGGATTGTCATGTGCAGGACACAATGCATATTCTGGTGTCTGTCATGCTCTCCTGGAAAGCAGGGCCAGAGGCACTGTGGTCTCTCAGCCTCCAGTAGGGGTCAGCAAGCACTGGTCTCTACCCCATCCTCCCACTCGAGAGAAGGTGAGCAGTCATCGAACGCTCAAGTGTTCTCTCTCCGGCTGGCCCTCCAATGCCTGAGTCCATTACTGAACCTGGGTTGTTGGTGCTACAGCGATGAATCTTTCCATTGCACTGGTGGGCCAGCTGAGGAGACACTTTTTTACAGAGAGGGTGGTGACTGGGTGGAATGCATTGTTGTCAGAGGTAGTATCCAGTAGAACAGTGGGCAGCTTCAAAAGTGGATTGAACAGGGCAATAGGAAAGGTCAAGGGACAGTGGTAAGGGAGGGAGGGGCAGCTGCAGAATAAAAGCTGCTAGCTGCACCATCGAGCAGACTTGGTAGACCATAAAGGCCTTTTTCTGATGGCAATTTTCATATGTTTGTATGCTACATGCCACTTCAGATCACTTTGCACAACTGTCATCCCACCCAATAATGTTGTGGATCTGGTGTTGTTCATAGCACTTGCAGGGTGCACAGCGCAGCAACCCATATACATAACTTTGCTCCACATCGCTGTAGCCATTGTGATTGGACCCTTAGTCCTTAACCATATAGATTATGATTGGTTCTGACTCTGTATCTAAGGGAATGACAGTCAAAATTGACAAAATCGTATGTTGCAGTGTTTTGATTTGTGGGTGTAGTCCACAGTGTCCTTACCTTAGTTTACTGGTAAGAGTTTTTCTGAATTAGCCTGCTACTGTAGTTTTATGGCCTCTGGGATCTCCATGTTTGAATTTTTTACTACAGTTCTTTCTCCTACATGCCCTGTTCCATGGGACAGTGATGCATCTGTGATCACAGATTCAGCAACTACTAGTTTAGAGTTAAGTTTACAACAGTTGAGCTGTAATTTTACTTACATTTTAGTATCCAGTGAGCAATAATGGCCACATTAGCAGTTTAGCAAACACCTTTGGGGTAATTGAGTGGACTGTTCTTTAAGGAAACACTTGAGAGACTTTACTAATTATAACATTGATGACCTGTGGTGATTTGTGTGTTTTTTGTGGCCGTGTGTAGCGTGATGAAATGAAAAGCTTTATAAACAAAATATTTACTCCTGCTATCCAGACCTAGACACATACCTAAAAAACAAAAATATTGGTTAGAATGAGCTATTTAGTTGAGGTCAGAAGATAAGTTCCTAACAGCAGATTGTTGCTGTGGCAGTGATCACTCACTGAATCAGTTGTCCTAAATCCATCACTGTCCCATCTATCCATGATGTCACATGGGACAGGAAGCATTATAGGAAAAAGAAGAGTAATTAAAAATGCAAACATGGAGATCCCCTAGAGCCATAAAACCAGTAGGCAGATTTAGAAAAAAAAATCCTAATAGCAAACAAAAGGGAAGGACATTCTGAAGGAAAGATTAGTTGAGTTCCTTGAAACCAATGGGCTACAGGATGAGAGACAACATAAGTTAGTGGCAGGGAGGTTCTGCCAAATCAAACTGATCAACTTCATTGACTAGATAATAAAGGCTGTGGACAATGGTCTGGCTGTTTATATTCCATATTTAGATTTCAGCAAGGCCTTTGACTCAGTGCTCCACAAGAGACTGATCAGGAAGTTGGAAGACCTAGGGACAGGGTGCAAATTTATCAGGTGGGTAGCACATTAGTGGTTGGACCCAGAGGATGGTGGTGGAGGTTGGAAATCCTTGTTACAAGAGAAGTTACCAGGGGTCAATGCTCAGAAAAGTGATGTTTAATCTGTTTATTAATAACATCGGTGGCAGCATTAAAAGTAAAAGCTGCCTCTTTGCTGACAACACCAATCTCTGTGAGAAAGTAGACACAGTTATAGGGGTGCAGGATGTAAATGAGGACCTGGTGAGGCTGAAGAGGTGTTAAAGTATCTGGCAGCTAGGGTTCAATTCGAAGAAGTGCAAGGTCTTGAACACTGGATGGAAGAATCTGAGGGCAGCGTACAGTTGGGGGGGGGTCATGATCACTGACTCAGAGGAAGAAAAAGACCTGGGGATAGCCATCACCAGTGACCCTAAACAAACTATGCAGTGTAGGAAGGCAGTGGCCAAGGAGAATAGAATGCTAGGCTGCATTGATTGCTACAGGGTTCACCAGCAGAAGGGAGAAGGTTATAGTGCCACTGTACATATCCTTGGTGCGATTGCAACTGGAATACAGCATGCTTTCTGGAGCCTCTACATGAAAAAGGATATCAGCCAACTCAAAGTAGTTCAGAGTAGTGTGACAAAAACAGTCCAGGAACAGTAGGGCAGGGCATTTGAGGACAAGCTGAGAGAACACAGGTTCAGATGTGGGCTGGACCATCCCGGCAGCTGCCTCAGCCAGGAGCTGAGACAACATAGAATCCTTGCAGGGGGCAGGCTTCAGCAAGTTGGTTCAGGAGCCCACCAGGGACAACGTAATTTTAGATCTTGTGCTGACCAATGAAGACAGGATCAAGGAAGTTGGGTGGATGTGCACCTAGAGTCCAGTAACCACCATACAGTGTGGTTCAACATCAATGCAATGTCGCAGGACAACCACACAAGGTAAGGGCCCTGGATTTCAGGAGGACAGACTTTGCTAGGATGGGGAGAGGGATCAAAGAAGCCCTGGTAAGAAGGGATCCATGGGAGGTGTTGAGGAGCAGTGGGCACACCTAAAAGAAGCCATAGTGGAGACAAATTAGTGCATTAGGCTGAGTAACAAGGGAAACAGAAGGAACAAACCACTATGGTTCACTAAGGAGGTGGCAAAGAAAGTGAGGGACAAAAAGGGGGCTTTGAAAAAAATACAAGGAGACTCAGAAGGATAAGGATAGTATGGTGTATCTAGAGAGACAGAGGGAGGCAGGGAAAGCTGTTAGGAGTGTGAAGGTGCAAACAGAGGAGAGATTAGCACAGATGGTAAATAGCGAGAACAAATCATTTTATAGATATACTAGTGATAGAAGGAAGGCTGGGGTGGGATTATAAGGCTCAAAGGTGCAGAAGCGGTGTGTGTAGAGGGTGACCTAGAAAAAGCATTGATACTGAGTGAATAACGGTTCAGCATTGCGGTAGAGTGGGAGGAACTGGGACCGCAACCAGGTAGCAGAAACAGTGGGGGGAGAAAGAGAGAGGTAAACACCTGCCCTTTTATAGAAGAGAGAGTCCTGTAGCAACTCACAAAACTGAGGGTGGACAAAACGATGGGACCAGATGATATACACCCCAAAATATTAAAGGAATTATGGATGGTGTTAGCAGCACTTCTGGCAGCCCTGTGGTTCCAGAGGACTGGAAGGGAGCAAATGTAGTCCCTCTTCACAAGAGTGGTAGTAGGAAGGAGGCAGGAAACTACAGGCTGGTCAGCCTCATTTCAGTAGTGGGTAAGATTATGGAGGTGCTGCCTATGGAAAAGGTTATGGAACAGCTGGAAACCATGGGAGTACAGGATCCAAGGCAGCATGGATTCACAGCAGGAAGGTCATGTCAAACTAGTCTGATTGACTTTTTTGACTGGGTGCAAAGGAGGTGGATCAGGAAGGAGCAGTGGATATCACCTACCTCGACTTCAGCAAGGCCTTCATCACTGTACCACACAAAAAGCTGGTGAACAAGCTAGGTAGCCTGGGGTGGACCACAAAGTGTAAAACTGGGTTAGAAAATGGCTGAAGAACAGGAAGCAGAGGGTGATAGTAAATGAGATCAAATCCAGGGAAAGGAGGGTGACTACTGGGGTGCCTCAAGGATCAGTCCTGGGGCCGTTACCTTTTATTTAATGTCTTCGTCAGTGACATTGCTGAAGGGCTGGAGAGGAATGTTTGTCTGTTTGCAGATGATACCAAGATCTGCAACAGAGTAGACACTCCAGAGGGGGTCAAAAAAATGAAGAGGGATCTAGGAAAGCAGGAACAGTTGTCCAAAGTGTGGCAATTAAAATTGAATGCAAAGAAGTGCAAAATCATGCACCTGGGGTGAAGAAACCCTGTGAAGAGCTACAGGATGGGACAGGGAATGCTAACAGTCACCAGAGAAGAAAGATATTTAGGGATAATCATCTCAGATGACCTAAAGGTGGCCAGGCAGTGTAACAAGGCTGTGGGGAGGGCCAGTGGGATGTTAGGGTGCATAGGAAGGGATATCACTAGCAGAAAAAGAGAGGTGGTGATGCCATTGTACAAAACGCTGGTAAGGCCTCATCTAGAATACAGTGTTCAGTTCTGAAGGCCGCATCTTCGCAAGGATATAAACATGGTAGAGATGGTTCAGAGAAGGGCAACCAAGATGGTGCAGGGCTTGCATCAGAAAACATAGGACAGATTAAAAGACCTCAATATGTACTGTATACACTGGAAAAGAGGAGGGAATAGGGAGTATATGATAGAGACCTTCAAGTACCTTAAAGGCTTGAACCAAGTGCAGGTGGGTAACATTTTTCAGTACAAGAGTTGTACAAGGACAAAGGGGCATGATATGAGATTGAGGTGCCAGAATAAGGGGAAATGTGAGGATGTTTTTCTTTATCGAATGGGAGGTAGATGCTTGGAATAGCCTGTTCCATGAAATGGTGGGTGCTAATACAGTGAGTGGATTCAAGCATGCATGAGATAGTCATAAAGAAACCATAGATGTGGGGAAGAGAGATGAAAGTCAGTGACCAAGTAGGATCAGTGGCTGCTGATGCAGGCAGGGAATACAGTCAGACTAGGTGGGCCTAGTGGTTCTTATCTGCTGTCAGCTACTATGTTACTGTGTTACTTGCTTGAGGAGACAGAAAGAAAGGGGATATTATTGAAACCTTCAATTACCTGAAAGGTATAAAGAAGGTGGATATCAGGATGGATTTTGGATACAGCGATTCTGGCTGGGTACTCCGTGATACACACCCCGAGGAAGGATTGCAGAGGAGGGGGAGTGGCCATTTGCTTTAAAGCCAGCCTGGGCCACACTGTGCTACCAGTGGGTTCTATCAGGTCATTTGGAAGTGTTGCCATGTGGGGGGAGGTCCTGGCGTGGGCTACAGGATCCTTCTAGTTTACTGACCACCAGGTGGTGAGAAGGAATTCCTTCAGGAGATCGGGAGCTTGTCGCCAGCCTGGTATTGGAGTCCCCTAGATGGTTAATTCTGGGGACGTCAACGCTTGGGTTGATGATGGATTCTCATTGTTTGGTTGTGACCTCCTGCAGAGTATGGAAGCTCTGGGTCTGCCGCAGTTTGTTACCTCAGCAACTCACTTGCATAGCCACATATTGTACCTGGTGTTCACACTGGGTTTTGGAGTCTACAGCCTCGAAATTGATCCAGTCATATGGACGAATCATAGAGCTGTGAGGTTCACGTTTGGAACCCCCACCAGAAGGTCCATCCTCTGTGGAGATGGTCTGGTACTGCCCTTTGCAGGGATTGTCCCTAACAGGACTACAGGCAGTGCTGGACCAATCAAGTGTGGAAACTGCATGCACGATGGGTGCGAGGAGGCAGTGTAAGCTCATAATAGAGTCATCACTCTGCCTTGACTCTATCATGCCCATTCATGTCTGGCCTTATCTACATACCGAGGCCCCCATGGTTTGATGGGGAACTCAGAGAGTTAAAGATTAAGGGCCAGAGGTTGGAGCAACACTGAGGGGTTTGGGCAGATGGAGGAAAAGTGGCTTTGAGGTCACATTATGGTGACTATCAAAGAGCAATCTCCTGAAAGGAGGCAGATTTTTTGTCAAGGAAGATTGCTGTGGCAAGGAAAAGACTGGCTCAGCTCTTCCATATGGTGGGCAAGCTGCTATATTTGATCTGTCTCTGTACTGGAGGAGCAAGATCTAGGACAAGGTGTGAGGAGTTTGCTCTGTTTTCATTGCCGACAAAGTGTCTGCTATCAAGGCTGAGAACTGAGGGCTGAGAGCTCATCCAGTTCTGCCCAAAGAGCTTGCAGGATCAGAACAGGGACATGCCGGGGCATTCCTCTTGTGTGGGGTGAGTCGGATCCAGTTGGGTGGATGAGGTAGTCAAGATAGTCTTGTGGCTGTGACCAACCTATTGTGATCTAGACCCAGTGTTTGACGTTTGGTGGGTTGCGTTGCCCTGATTGGACCAGTGGTTGCTGAGATTGTCCAATGCTTCTTGGAGAGTGTTTTTTCTCCTAGTGTCTTGAAAGAGGCCTTGGTCAAACCCTTTTTGAAGAAACCATCAATAGGCTTGGAGTGTCTCGGCAACTACATACCGATCTAAAACCTCTCATTTTTAAAGAAGATTTTAGAAAAAGTGGTGGCCTGTCTGCCTGGTAGGCAGAGGGCTGAGGCATTATGCCTTACCTTGTGCTATGCCAGCGACCCGGGTTTGGGAATGACTTCAGGTTGACTAGGTGCCAGCACGGGGGAAGAGGATGGGAGCAGGATAGAGGAGCCTAACAGTAGATCTCCTCTCCCGGGGAGGTCGTCACCACCCCTCATAGTTCTGCTGCCACCAGGTGGAAGTCCATTGGCCATTCAGGTGGGAGAGGGGCAGCAAGTCGGGAAGGCATCTCTGACTGTGGCATGCAAGTGCCTCCATATGCGTGTGCCCAAGTAAGGGGAAGGGCAAAAACTGTGGGCACAAAACACCAAAAAATGTAAATTAAAAAAAAGAAAAAGTGATGGCCATCCAGCTCGAGACTCATCTCTCCTCCTCTGCTACTTTTGAGCAGTTCATGTCTGGGTTTAGATCTAGGCATAGCACAGAGACTTCTCTGGTGAAGGTGCTAAATGATCTTCTGATAGCTACAGAGAGGGGAGAGCATACCATTCTTGTTCTCCTGGATTTCTCTGTGGCGTTTGACGCCGTGGACCATGAAGTGTTATTAGACTGACTCTGGAACTGGTGTGGACTAATTGGCAATGTCATCAGCTGGTTTAGGTCCTACCCCATGTGTAGAGTGCAAAGGATGAGGATGGCAGTATCCTCATCCAGCCTGATGCCTCTACAATGTGGAGTTCCGCAAGGGTTGGTCCTGTCATCTCTATTGTTCACAGTGTACATGCTGCTGTTAGGAGACATTTTATCAGGCTGTATGGGCTGGGTTTTCATTGTTATGTTGATGAGACCCAGTTATTCCTGTCCTGTCTTTAACAGCTGCCTAGATGAGATCAAAAACTGGATGGCTCAAAACTGGCTATGACTCAACCCAGACAAGACAGAGGTACTGGTCAAATATCTTGGGTTTTGGCTGGACAACAAGCTTAACTTTCTGTGCCACTTGAACGAAGTCTTGAAAAAGCTAAGACAGCGGCTAGGCTTATTCTACTGTATTAAACACCTGCTTACCATAGAAGCTAGAAAGAGACTAGTACAATCCACATTCCTACCCATACTGGATTATGCCGACTTCCTCTACAATCACTGCCCCTCATCAGTACTAAATAAACTTGACACTCTTTATCACGAGCCTTAAGATTCATCTTCAACCTGCCTCTTCGACACACACCACTGTCTCCTGTACCAAAAGTCGGGATGGCCCTCACCTCTCAGCAAGGAGAAAAGAAATGCTCTCCTTGGCTTTTTAGAGTACTATCTGACAAATGTCCCACATACATCTCAAGTTTTTCAAGCATGTTAATGGATTCTATGGCTTGAGACGCCTACACTACACTTTGTTTCCAGATACCTAGAGTGAATACTACCTATGGCATGTCCCCAATCATTTTTTCACCCCATTTTATGGAACACTATGCAAAGCTCACTAAAGCTCTCCTCACTCCCAAGCCTATTCACATTCAAAGTTCTGATATCTGAATATATGAGGGAAACTTGCAGTTGCTTTAGGCGTCCTTGAATCCTTAGTTTCTGGCTCCTGCACAATTCTAACGTAACAGAATGTCACTCAACTCACATCCCTCTCATGGGAAACCCAGCACTTACTAGCTTTTCTCCTCCATTCTTGTTCTTCTGCATCCTTTCCCCTCCTTCTTAACATACTAATGATCCTTCTTCTCCTCCTTGTTATTTTCTTGAAGGTACTAGCCTCCATTTAGTAGAGCTTGCCTTGGACTATCATCTCTTCTCCCCTATGAGACCTCATTATGAAATGTAACTGTTTGACCCTATGTTAAACTTATGATGGTCTGTATCGACCTTTACCTTTATTATGCTGTTGCTTCTGAGCCTCTGCAATTGACACTATGTATTGTATTGTTTTTTTTGTCCAGGACCACTTTGAAAATGAGCTTGCTCAATGGCGTTGTTGCCTGGTTAAATAAAGTTTGATTGATTGATTGACTGGTAGTGGATCCTGGTCATCGACAAGATGGGAGAGGGTTGTGGAATGATCCTGCTTTGATAAGGGAAGGTGTTCCCATGACCCCTTCCAGGCGGGTCAGGGATCTGGGCGTGGTCCTGGGTGATGGCCTTACACTTGATTCTCAGGTCATCCAAAGTGCTTTTTACCATCTTAGTAACATTGCCCTGATCCAGGCCCTGATAACAGCTGACAACCTACCTGAACACTCTGGGTGTATGCCTTCATCATGTCTAGGTTGGATTATTGAAATGCTCTGTACCTTGGGCTATCTGAGGCAATGTCCACCATCTAAAGCTGATGCAGAATGTAGCTAAGCTGTTGACTGAGATTTTAAATTTGACCATGTCATGTCAGTCCTCCAAGGACTGCACTGGTTGCTGATAAGGTCGAGGATTGCCTTCAAGGTCGGATCGCTGACCTATAATGCCCTGCATGACCTGGGACCAGACTATCTGCAAGACCTCTTGGTTTCTCATTGCCCGGCTTGCACTGTTCGTTCTTCCGAGGGTTGCCTCCTGGTGGTTCCTAGTGTAGGTTGTGGCAATTTGGAGATTGTGCATTTGCTGGTGCTGCACCAATCCTGTGGAATTCACTACTAGTCTATCTAAGGGAGGCACCCTTGGTGTAAACCTTTAAAAAAGGGTTAAAAAGTTTCTGTTTAATCTTGCTTATGAGCTGGAATATTGGCTGTCGTGTTTTAGGTTATATGTGTCAGATTTTAAAATTGTTAATTACTCTGCAAGGTGTTGCTGTAAAGTTTGTTTTAATTTACTGAAGGTGTATTTTAATATGTGTACAGCACTGCGAGACTCTGGGAAGGGGTGCTTTATAAATAAAGTTTCTGTCTGTCTGTCTGTCTATTGATCTATCTATCTAGCTAGCTATCTAACATTTCTGCCTCAGTGATAACAAGACCACAGTGGGGCACTGTTTTAAGCTGGCACAGAGAAGATTTAAGAAGAAGGCCAGGAGACACTTCCTTTACAGAGTAGGTGGTGTCAGGGTGGAATGAACTCCTATCTGAGGTAGTCACTCAAAAGATGTTGGGGGGTCAAGTGATGGTGGGACATGGTGAAGGGGAAGGTCAGAGATGATGGGGAGGGGGACACAGTCTACTGTAATCTCTGGATCGGGGCACTGCAATCCACCAGACTCAATAGATTGTAACGTCTTTTTCTGCTGGCTGTGTCATATGTTCATGTGTTGACTACTAAAAATCACAATACTCTATACAACGTTTTTGCTAATTTTGACAGTAGTTCTCTTTTAAACATTTAAATGGAAACCTGTCACTCTCTACCTTTAATGCCAAGCCAACCCAACTTGGTTTCATATGACCTTTGCAAGCCATTTATGAAGTGATCATAAACCTTGAGTGTGTAAATATACTGTACCTCATTAAAGACATCCCATACATCATTCTGCTGTACATACAATAACCACTATTATTATTCTCTGCCAAGGACTTAACTAGCCTTGCTTTCTAACTCAGTATTCCACTTACAGTACCTTTTTTTCTCCCTTCTGGTCAACAGTTTCACGAATTAACAAATTTCATTGTTAAGAAGATTTTCCCTGATGTTAATGCTAACCCTTTCTTCTCTGACTATGTTGTTGACTTAAATTGATTTTAATGTATTTAAGTAATATATGTGTACTTTTTGCTTGAGTTTTACCAGTCTTCTTTGGTACAATTCAAACCGACATAATACCTGTATAGAACACCACATAATAAAATATTATATGATCTAGTACCCTTCATTTCATACAACAATATCCTACAGTGTTTCTCAAAGAACAAGCATTTGTCAATGCCGAATGTTGCTTGCTTCTATGTGCTGTTTAGGTATTTGGAAGTCATTAGAGTGCAAATATTGAAAATACTGAATCATTTAGCCGATGTGAGGAACTGCGAATGCATCAGAAACAGTCATTTTAGGAATTTTTTCACCAAATTTTCAACATAGCCATTTTAAGACCTCTGCTCATGAACAGTGTCACTGTGATTTTCTTAATGTGCCCCATACATTGAGTTCGCACACCATACATAGATACATAGATACATAGACAGTGTCGGCAGATAAGGGCCTATGGCCCACCTAGTCCGCCCATTTGAGCTTGTAAGTTCAGTTTGTTTTCCTAGAAGTCTGTTTCCCCTTACCCCTGCCCTCTAGAATTCCTTTATGTCTATCCCATGCATTCTTAAATCCCGTGATTGTTTCAGCCCCCACCACTTCCTCTGGCAGGGTGTTCCACTTGTCCACCACCCGTTCTGTGAAGAAATTCTTTCTCATGTTTCCTCTGAATCGTCCTCCCTCCAACTTCATCCCATGCCCTCTAGTCCTGAAACATCTTTTTCACTTAAAAATAGTGTTTTCCTGCACCCTGTTCCTCCCTGTAAGACACTTGTATGTCTCTATCATATCCCCTCTCTCCCTCCTCTCCTCCAGGGAGTACATGTTCAGTTCCTTCAACCTGTCTTCATAGGACTTGTGATGCAACCCATGCACCATCTTTGTTGCCCTCCTCTGAACCTTCTCTACCCTGTCTATGTCCTTACGTAGGTATGGTCTCCAGAACTGTACACTGTACTCCAGGTGGGGCCTCACTAGTGTCTTGTATAGCGGAATTATGACCTCCCTTTTCCTGCTGGTGATGCCCCTGCCTATACATCCCAGCATCCTTTTTGCTTTACCTGATGCCTTGTCACACTGTTTCCCTTACCTTGAGGTCATCAGAGATGACAACCCCAAGATCCCTTTCCTGCTTGGTGCATGCTATATCCTCACCCCCCAACTGATATATATTGTGCCAGGGTTTTGTGCCCCATATTCATTATCTTGCACTTCTTTGCATTGAATTTCAACTGCCAAACCCTTGACCATTCTTCCAAGTTTCTGCAGGTCCCTTCTCATTCTGTCTACACCCTGGTGTGTCTACTCTGTTACAGAGCTTTGTGTCATCAGCGAACAGTGAAATTCTGCCTTCTAGATCCTGTGCAATGTCACTGATGAAGATGTTGAATAGGACCGGTCCCAGCACTGATCCCTGTGGTACCCCACTGGTTACTCTTCCCTCTGTGGAGTGACAGCCATTTACCACCATCCTCTGTGTCCTGCCACCCAGCCAGTTACCTACCCACCACACTACTGTCCTGCCCACACCCATATTCCCCAGTTTGTGTAATAGTCTTCTATGTGGCACAGTGTCAAAGGCCTTGCTGAAGTCCAGATAGGCCATGTCCACTGCCCTCCCTGATCCACCTCCTAGTCACCCAGTCAAAAATTCAATGAGGTTGGTCTGACATGACCTCCCTGGTGAAACCATGCTGCCTTGGGTCCTGTAGTCCATTGACAACCAGATGTTCCACCAATCTCTCCTTCAGTAGTGCTTCCATGATCTTTCCCACTCACCGAGGTGAGGCTGACTGGTCTGTAGTTCCCTGCTTCCGCTTTGTTCCCACTTTGTATAAGGGGACTACATCTGCTGTCCTCCAGTCTTTGGTACCTCCTGTTTCCAGTGATTGGCTGAACAGGATAGCCAGAGGTTCAGCCACCACCTCTCTTAGTTCTTAAGGACCCTGGGGTGCACCCCATCTGGCCCCATTGCTTTATCAGCTCTTATTACTTCCAGTTCCTTCAGGACCCTTCTCGTAAAGGGACTTGTGTCGATTTCTGCAGCATTCTCACCCCTTGTACTCCCTTCAGACCCATTACCCACCTCTTCCTTAGTGAAGACTGAGCAGAAATACCTGTTCAATATGTCAGCTTTATTGTTGTCATCCTCCACGCGGCTCCCATCCTCCCCCTTCAGTCTCACCATCCCTCCCTTTGTCTTTCTTTTTTCACTTATGTACCTGTAAAAGGTTTTGTCCCCTTTTCCCACTGATTTTACAATGTGTTCTTCTGTCTGAGCTTTGGCTTCCCCTACTGACTTCCCTGCCTCCCTTTGTTTCTCCTGGTACTTCTCCCTATCCCCTTCTGCCTGTGTCTTTTGTATTGCCTGAATGCAATCTTTTGGCTTTCACTTTCTTTGCTACCTCTTTGGAAAACCATAATGGTCTCCTCTTCCTTTTCCTCTTGCTAACCTGCTTAATGCATAATTCTGTTGTTCTTATAATCCCCATTTTAAATACGCCCACTGTTCCTCAACCCTGATTCCTGTCCCATTCCTTAATGCCTCTTTCAAGTATCTCCCCATTTTCCCAAAGTCTGCCCCTAAAATCCAGGATCGTGTTTTTGTGTGGTTTGGTTCTGCTCTTTCTGTGATTTCAAACCACAATGACTGGTGGTCACTGTTACCCAGGTGCTCCCCACTGTTACCCCCATCACACTGTCCCTGTTTGTGAGCACCAGGTCCAGTATTGCCTTCTGCCGAGTTGGTTCCATGACCAGTTGCTTGAGGAAGGCACCCTAAAAGGAGTCCAGGATAAATCTGCTTCTAGTTGATGCTGCTGCTGGGATGCTCCAGTCCACGTCTGGTATATTGAAGTCTCCAACCAGTACTACCTCACCCTTGTCTGCCATCCTTGGATGGCTAGCATCAGCTCCCTATCTGTTTCTTCCTCCGGGCTGGTGGTCTATAGACCACACCTGCGTGGATGGCTGGCCCCATTTTCCTTTCCAGCTAACCCACAGTATCTCCCATTTTGTTCCTCCTGGATCTGTGTGGCCCTTATGTCATTTTCACATACAGTGCCACTCCTCCCCCTTCCTGCCTGCTCTGTCTCTTCTGAATATGTTGTGCCAGGTATGGCCATCTCAGTCATGGTTATCATTACACCAGGTTTCAGTGATGGCCACAATGTCCAGGTCTGACTGTACCATGACAGCCTTCCAGATCTTCCATCGTGTTGCTAAGGCTCCTGGCATTTGCACATGGCTTTCCATGATTTGACCTCCTAGACTGCTTCACTGTTCTAATCCAGCCCTTCCTTGGTTGTCATTTATCCCTGGTTCTCCTTGCTGTTGCCCTTCTGCTGCCATTATGCGCTACATGGGCTGAAACACATTGGGCAAGATGCAAAAATGACAGCTGCACTCTCATGGAGGTGTGGTAAAATGGCAATGTTGAAAATCTGGAGTGAAAATATTGAAAATTCGCAAACTTACAAGATGCGTAGGAACTGCTGCAACGCACTTAATATGAAACAGTCACTTTAGGAATTTTTCACCAAATTTTCAACACAGCCATTTAAGACCTCTGCTCATAAACAGTGTCACTGTGATTTTCTTAATGTGTCCCATACATTGAGTTCAAGACATCAACCGGCGCCATTGTGCTACATGGCGGAAACATGTTTTGGGCA
Organism: Neoceratodus forsteri; assembly: GCA_016271365.2. NCBI lineage: Eukaryota > Metazoa > Chordata > Ceratodontiformes > Ceratodontidae > Neoceratodus > Neoceratodus forsteri. Next base: position 172,369,185 of record CM057457.1, on the reverse strand, counting down.
GGATGTGAAAAATGACAGCTGTACTGCTCATAAGGAGGTGCGGTAAATGGCAATGTTGAAAATCTGGAGTGAAAATATTGAAAATTTAGAACTTATGGTGTGCATTAGGAACTGTGCAATGCTGCTCATAAAACAGTCATTTTAGAATTTTTCACCAAATTTTCAACATATGGGCTTTTAGAGCCCACCTTATGAACACTGGCAGTGTCATTTCATTAATCAGTCCCAAAGGTGATTTCGTGCAGTGACCATGAAATCACCCTTCGGGCCCGATTAACGCCATGACAGTGCAAGAATTCATGAGGAGGGGTCCCAAAACCCCATGTTGAAAATTTGGGGCCAAAATTCCCAAAAATGCCTGAGATATGCAACAAAGTTGAAAAAACCCTATCTATCCCATTATACAGCTTACCGGCATTTCCTCAGTTCGCGGTCGGCTTTGAAGAGTGCAGACGTGTTCCTGGTCCACCGATGTTCATCGTCGCCGAGCTCTGGAGGTAAGTATGGGGTGAGGGTGGTGTGGGAGGCAGGGTGCACAGTGGGTGGATGCGGGTTTGTGGGAGGGGCAGGGAGACTGTGAGGACCGTTTTTTTATTCACAGGTTTTTATTTTAAAGAAGACAACACCCCGGGACGCTTGCTCACGCTGGGGTGCTCCTGCACAGGCAGCAGAAAGCTGTTTGGGGACGTGGAGGTGACTGGGGATTGGGCACTCCCATCGCCAAACAAGATTTGCCAGGCTGGGGTGAGCTCCCAGCGTGGCACCGGAAAGCTTTGGGGCGGCAGCCTTGAGCCGACGGGGATTGGCACCCCGACGGCTATAAGTTGTTGCCAGCCGCTAGTGGGCTCCCAGTGTGGCACCTGACAGCTGTTGGGGGGCGTGAGCCGACGGGATTGGGCAACCCCATCGCCATACAGTGTATGCGCGGAGCGAATCAGCACGCAATATGCTGCTTTTACATGTGTGTGTGTTGGGGAGCTTTCTCTTTACCGGAAGCAGAGCCTCCCCTTTCAACTGTATGCCACTGCATTTTGGAGCTGTCATAGACAGCTGCAGCACTCATTGAGGAACTGGGGCCCTGCCTGCAAACACACTGACTGCACTGGAAGAAGGGCTGACACACCTCCAAAACTCGGATGATGGCACTATGTTTCGTGCACATGCATGCAAGCAACATAATAAATGGATAAAATCAGGCATCATAGGCATGGACAGTGAAGGCAGAAGTCAGGAATAAAACATTTACGCATACAACAAAAGAAACAAATGGACTTTGGACAATTGAGTTCTTTACCTGCTAACTCAGTGGGTGTAACTTTTTATTCCTTGTTATTTCTTGTTTGTCTATTTACTGTACTTATCTGTAATAGAGGATTATATCTGATAAGATAATTAACACAGAGCTATTAGTACTGGGCAATTGCAATATGGGGTAATTTAGGAGACTCAAGTGAAACTGAAAACAAATGGCAATCATAACATAGCTAGTGAACAGGACCAATAAACAGGACAGTTTGTAAAACTGGAAGGCAACTCAGAATATATAGATAAGGTAAAACAGTTGGAGTTTGAGGCAGAATTTAAGAGGGAAGGGAACTCTGTAAGACAGAGAGAAGGAAATATATAGACATAGATATAGATACAGATATATATGCAGTGTAGGATGTAGGTGAGAGTCAAATGGTACAGATAAATAATTTAAGCCACTGAAGCATTCTAAATAAAAATAAATACATTAATTATTTCATCGTTAGGTGGGTCATCGGCATTTATTTCGACTTCAGGTGGGTCACAGAGGAGCTCTTAACCAATGGGAGAACAGCCTGAACAATGACTGATGATATCACATGGCCTCCACTCCACTCAAAATAGAGTAGTGACATCAAACAGAAACAGTTAAGTCTTCATTGAAAGAAAACTAATGCGATATGTCTGCAGTTTAAAATACATTGTATAAACTGAACACACAATGGCCCCCCTCAGAATGACATTTATCATCACTGCATAAAATCAAATAGAATAGTAGAGATATTTCCAGCCCTGCTTCACCAACCAACTGACAAGTGAAAGTGTCTTAATATTCGTACAGTAGTTGCACCTTAGCTTAGATACAGTACTAATAATAAAGATGGCTACCTAGGTCCTGGGGATTGTGGGGTGGTGTTTGGGTATCTTGAGGGAACATACAGTTATACCTGTAAAATAAGAATAGCAATGGGGTCACAAAGGATCTGTAGCTCTTTAGTAGCTAACTGGAACAAACAAGGTACTGTAGACATAAAACAATACTTATCTGATAACATGGTCATTGTCCTCCAACACTGGGGCTGGCATCTTCATCATTTCACTGGACCTGTAGACATAATATGAAAAATGGGTTAGTATGAGTAGTAAAAGTATTGATTAGCTGTGTTGTGGTTTAAAACTAGATTGATAGGGAGAGTAGATACTGGTACCATGACACAGACTTGGGTTCAGGAACAAACTTGGGTCACTCATGGAGGCCAGCGTGGGGAATGTGGACAGGATTCAGTGTCCTGGACCACTCTCCTCTTGGGGTGGGGATCAAAGTTGCTCTGCTCATGGACTACCACCAGGGCAGGATGAAGCTACCACCTTTCGTATGCCTGCAGCACCAACAGGGCAACAGACTTCCAAAGTGGCAGACAGTCAGAGGGGTGAAATCCATCCCACTCCTATCCCTATTGGGTGTAACACAGGCACAAGTTCATTCTGTGAGATAGAAAGTGACTGGGTTGGGTGGATGACAGCAGTAGGGGACCTGTTGGTGGTGCAGGGCCTACAGCGATCCACCATTCATCCTGATAGATATACTTTTGCCCATTTTTCTTGCCACCCCACTTGCTCCAGTGTGGTGCATGGGTCCATTAGGCTTTGACATGCTTGCCAACCCCTTGCATGGGAAGGCTCCCCAGCCTGCCAAAAGTGTCATCTATGCTCCAGAATACAGTTTTGTGTCTCCCCATCCCACCCTCCTCACTCACTTATGCACCCACAGCCACCTCCAAAAATGAAATCGGTAGTAGTGAGGCTAAGGCGTGATTGTAACTAGGGCTCACAGCATCTCGGTCATTAGAAACATATTTTGATGGCAGATAAGGACTGCTTAGCCCACCTAATCTGCCAGTTTTCCCTACCTACTATAATACAACAGGCCCTACTCGATCTTTGGCTTTTCCTCCCCTTTCCCCACCACTAAGGTTCCCTTATGGCTATCCCATGCCTTTTTGAATCCCATTACAGTTTTTGCTTCCACCACCTCTGCTGGGAGGCTGTTCCAGGTATCCACTCCTAATTCTATGAACAAGTACTTCCTTACAGTCCCCTGAGTCTACCCCCCTCCAGCTTCAAAGCATGACTCCCTGTACATCTTTTACTCTGAAAAAGGCTTCCTTCTTGAACCTTGTTCATATCCATGCAATATTTGAAAGTCTGTATCATATCGCTCTCTCTCTCTCTCTCTCTCCTTTCCTCCAGGGTATATATATATATTGAGGTTCTTCAGTCCATGTTCATAGGGCTTTTGATGCAGTCCCTGTACCGTTTTAGTTGCCCTCCTCTGGACCACCTCAGCTCTGTCTATGTCCTTCATGAGATGTTGTCTTCTGAACTGGACACAGTACTCCAGGCAAGTTCTTACCAGTGATTTATACAGCAGTATCACCAGCTCCCTCTTTCTGCTTGTGATATCCCTCCCTATTCACCCTAGCATCCCACTGACTCTCCCAACTGTGTTGTCACTCTCTTCAGACACTTTTAAGTTATCAGATATGATTTCCCCAAGGTCTCTTTCTTGTTGATGATTGACAGTACCACTCATTCCATTTTATACTCCTCCCCCATATTCTGTGCCCCCAGTGCATGATTTTGCACTTCCTCACATTGAAATTTAGTTGCCACACTCTTGACCACTCCTCAAGCTTTCCTAGATCCCTCTTCATGCCCCCACCCCCAGAGTGTCAGCCTTATTGCAGATCTTAGTGTGATCTGTTAAAGCCATACCTTCTGTTCTAGTCCCTCTGCAATGTCACTAATAAAGACGTTAAAGAGGACTGGTCCCAGTACAGATCCTTGTGGCACCCCACTGGTCAACCTCTCTTTGTTTGCGTGAACTCAGTTTACCACCACCCTCTGTCTGCTATACCTCAACCAATTTCTAACCCAGTTTACCATCTTTGAACCCATTGCTAGGCTGCCCAGCTTATTTATGAGTCTCCTATGTGGAACAGTGTCAAAGATCTTACTGAAAGCTGGGTAGGCCACATCCACTCCACCCTGATCCGCTTCCCAGGTCACCCAGTCAAGGAAATCTGTCAGATTTGTTTGACATGACCTCCCCTTTGTGAATCCCTGCTGCTTTTGACCTTGTAAGCCACTTGATTCAAGGTATTCCACAATCCTCTTCTTCAGTAGTGATTTCATTAATTTCCCCATCACTGAAGTCACGGCTGACTAGTCTGTAACTGCCAGCCTCCTCCTTGCTACCACTTTTGTGAAGTGGGACTACATCTGCCCTCCTCCAGTCCTCCTGACCCACCCCTGCCTGCAGTGAGCGGTTGAACAGGACTGTCAGAGGTGTAGCCAGCACCTCTCTGAGCTCTCTCTTTGTCCTTGGATGTATCCCATCTGGTCCCATTGCCATGTCCACTTTCAGATTTGCGAGTTCCTTAAGGACCCTCTCATCTGTAAATGGACTAGTGTCTTCCTCCCTACCATCGATGCCCCTTACACTTATCTGTGGACCCTCATATTCCCCTTCATTTGTGAACAATGAACGAAAGTGTTTGTTCAGGATGTCTGCTTTTTCCTGGTCTCCTCCCACACACCTTCCCCTTCCCTCCTTAGCCTTGCAATCCCTCCTTTGGTTTTTCTCCATTCACTTACATACCTGAAAAATGTATTGTCCCCATTCTTTACTGCCTGCACTAGTTTCTCCTCCATTTATGCCTTTGCACTCCTGACTGCTTTCCCTACCTTCCTCTGCTTCTCTTGATACACTGCCTTATCCTCCCTCTGTGTCTCCTTATACCTACTGAATGCTAACTTTTTTGTCTTTACCTTCCCAGCCTCCTCTTTTGAGAACCATAGCGGTCTCTTTCTCTTCTTGCTTTTGCTTACTTGCTTGACACAGAGGTTTGTTGCCCTCCGTATTTCCGATTTTAGCTTTTCCCACTGTTCCTCCACTCCACCTACTTCCTCCCCCACTGACATGACTTCCCTGAGGCATTCCTCCATCTTTGTAAAATCAGCCCTCCTGAAATCCAGGACCTTCGTCTTCGTGTGGTTCACTTCTTCTACAGTTCTTATTTTGGACCACACTGTATGGTGATCATTGGTCCACAGGTGACCGCCCACGATAATTTCTGCAACACTGTCCCTTACCAGGTCCAGAACTGATCCCTCATGAGTGGGCTCCCCCCACAAGTTGCCTGAGGAACGCTCCCTGCAGGGAGTCCAGTATGTCCCTATTCTCAGCTAAAGCTGCAGCTGGGATGCTTCAATCTACATCTGGCAGATTGAAACCCCCACCACCAACATTTCTCCTTATTTGCCATCTTCTGGATGGCTTCCATCAGAACCTTATCCACCCCCCCAACTAGTGCTGGAGGTCTGTAGCTCATACCAGTGCAAATAGTGGCTCCATTCCCTGTCTCCAGTGCGACCCACAGTATCTCTGACCCACCCTGTGTTCCCTGTATTTCCATTGCTTTTATGCTATCCCTCACATAGAGAGCCACTACTCCCCCTGTCCTTCCTGAACAGAGTATAGCCTGGTATGGCTATGTCCCAATTCTAGTTCTCATTGCAGCATGACTCGGTAATGGCGACAATGTCCAGCTCAGCTTCTGCCATAATGGCCATGAGGTCTGGGATTTTATTCCCAAAACTATGAGCATTTGCACATATGACTTTCCAAATTCTGCTTCCACCCTGCTTATCAACCCTGCCTTTTCCCTTCTTCCTTTTCTCTTTACCCGCTCTGCCCTCATTCCCATCCCTCTTCATTTCTACCGCTTTTTTTTTCTTGCTATTAGATACCCTTGGGGACTTCCCTCCTTTAAGTACTCCCTATTGACTACTTCAGCTTTGGGGGAGAGATAGTTTATGTCTTCCTGCTTCCTTCCGCCACCCCCCTCAGCTAGTTTAAATGCTCTCCAATGAAACATTTAAACCACTCACTAAGGACTGTGATAGTGTGGTTCCCCTCATGGATGGGTTCAGGCAATCTGCCCTGTAAAGGCCTTTATCCATCCAGGTGAGACCCCAGTCCCCAATGTAGCTGAATCCCTTCTTTCTGCACCACTCCTTCAACCATTGGTTGAAGCTCCTGGTATGGAGTACCCTATCCTCCACCCTGTCATAGACAGACAACACCTCAGAAAAGGCCACTGAGCATGCTATCTGCTTAAGACTCTTTCCCAATTCCTTGAACTCATCCTGCACTATCCTAACCTCATCCCTAGCCAGGTCATTAGTTCTTAGGTGGATGACGATGTCCAGCTCTCCCTTCTGTCCTGATGCTCTAGCAATCCTCAAGATCCACTGCCCATCCCTCAGAGCAAAGGTGCAGGGTAGGCACCTAACCTCCCTCTCCCTTCCTGCTCCCAAATCTATCCCCCTCACAATGGAGTCCCCTGCTAGGAGTTGCAACCTCTTCCTCTTGGGACCTCTGCCACCCTCCCTGGGTTTTCTCTAATAAGGAGGACATCCACATCCTCCCTGGTCACTGCTACTGGTGCCTCCATGGGGCATTCCCGCTCTTCCAGAGCAGCGTGGAATTGTGTGAGTGGTGCGGAGAGTTGTCTCTGATCCACCACCCTCACCGTTACCAAACCCACTTTAGTCGGCTGCTCCTCCTTGGCACCTTTGAGGGTAGCAGTGGTGGACTTGGTAGTCCCTGGGCAGGAAGAAGGCCCCCAAATCCCATCCAGCTCAGCCTGGAGCCTAGCAACCTCTATCCTCAGCCCAGAGAAGTGCGCACAAATGAGGCAGCATCACAGTCTTCCAAAAGTCTCCCTGAAAACTGCTGCCCTCCAGCCACTGCACTGCATTTACCTCCAAGCCTATTTATGATTTTGCTTACTGAAAACCTTTTATTACCGCTATCCCAGATAGGATGTTTCACCTATTTCCAAATTTTTGTATGACACTAACTCTCCTTACTCCCTTGTAGTGTGAGATACAACAATAGTTTAACAGGACCTCACATTGAGGGCTAGTTGAACATTGGACTGACACCCACTACAACAATTTGTTATATCACAACATATACAATCTTAACACTGTAAACTTTTAAAATATGGTGGCCTTCCTTACCTATATCCCATCAGTGAGTGCAACAACTACAGACAACAGGCACTTACCTTAGCTGCTGACAGGGTCCTCCACTTCCCTTCCTCTGCTGACTCCTGCCGATGCCTAAGATGCCAACCTTGTACCTTTTCCACTCCTTTGCTGTTCCACCCACTCGATGGGACATAAATGTGAGGACACATTAGATAGCCCTGCTTATATCCACCCAGAAGACCCACCTCCACAGACAAAAAACCCTGATAGGAGGTCACCCCATCCAGCAGCAAGCTCCCAAATTGAAGCGAGGTGTAAAGGAGGAGCAGAGAAGTTCAACTCCACAGGAAGACTGCTAGCTGACAATCAGCAGTCTCCGAGTGCAGCAGTAGTTGCTGCTTTGGTTTGTTCTTGTTTTTCTACTGTGGCAATCTCCCTCACTGTCCAGAGCCCAAAGCTCTGCTGCAGCTCACCTCCACTGCTGCTGGTCACAGGTGCTTCCTGAACCTTGCAGCAGTTTCAAAAGCTCACTCCTTCAATATTCAGTTATGCCCAAACACAGTAGCAAGCTTCTGATTAGAGCAGGGAGCAATGGAGGAGAAGACAAGTCCGGCTCACAGGAAGACTGCTAGCTGACAGTCCGCAGTCTCCGAGCATAGCAGTAGTTGCTACTTTGCTTGTTCTTGTTTCTTTTACTGTGGCAATATCCCCCTTACTGTGTAGAACCCATACAGCTCCCCTGCAGCTCCGCTCCCACTGTTGCTGTTTATCAGGTGCCTACCAAACCTTGTGGTAGTTTCAAAAGCCACTCCATTGATATCAAGTCATGCCTCACCAAGTAGCAAGCTCCCAGGTGAAGCAGGCGCAATGGAGGAGGAGATAAATCCAGCCCGCAGGTAAACTACCAGCTGTCAATCAGTATTCTCTGTGCGCAGCAGTAGTTGCTGCTTTTGCTTGTTCCTGTTTCTTTTATTGTGGCAATCTCCCCTCACTGTTCATAGCCTGAATAGCTCCACTCCCCATTCATGAAATAACTCACAGAAGAGAGATAGCAACCAGGGCTCACACTATGTTAGTCATCTATTGTTTAACTTGCAGAGGAAAGATGCCAACTAGGGCTCACACCATCGCAGTTGTCTGCCCTATAGTATGCAAATACTGTATCACTATACCAGAGGATATATATGGGACACACAAGGGCTAGACTCAGAAAATGCCATTTATCATCATTAGTGAGGGAGCAGGGCCAAACCTCATCAGTGGCAGAGCCACAAGTGAGTTATAGAAGTCCTGCCCCCTCACAAGTGATGATAAAAGTCACTTTCTGAGTGAAGCTATAATGTGCCAATTTATACAATGGATTATAAACTGTCGAGCTTTTAGATTAATTTAATGAAGAATAAACTTTCTGTTTGATTTCTCTGCTTTGTTTTAAGTGCAGCAGATGTCATTGTGATGTCATCAGGCATTGTTCAAGCTGCTCTTCGATTGGTCAAAAGCTCCTCTGTGACCAACCTAAAGTGGTGATAAATGAAGATGAGCACAGGGTGGGCCAAAGCTAAAGTAGGGGGACAGCTGTAAACAGGCCCCTAAGAGCGATGTTTGAGGCAGTCACCAAAGCAGGAAAAGAAACACTTAAGGCTTTAAGTACTGGCTGTGTGCTGAATTCTTCATTAAAAGGTGAGGTGGCAGCACCTTTAATAAAGAATTCAGCTCAAAGCAGTTGCAGATAGCCTATTGTTCTCTGTTCTTGTTTTGGTAAGTGCCCCAAGGTCAAACCATTTTTTTTCTATCATACTGTACTTTCACATGGCCGTGCACACATTCCCCAGTGCAGCCATCCTGCCCTTTCCTCATAGTTTTAACTCACTAACTTCACCTTCCTGAAAGTGAAACTTTGCTAAATTATTTGAATTTGTCATAAAGACCAGCCCATGTAGTTTTAGCACACTGACTTTGCAGTTTGTGAAGTTTGAACTTTGAAAGTTTTTTAATTCACCACAATGACTAGACAAAGTGTAGTTTATACAATATTCGGGCAGCCTGGGTTCAAGTCCCAGCTGAGACACTTATCCTTTCTCAACCTTGTTTGTATGTGTTCCATAAAATATACACCACACTCCTGTGTGATTGCTAGAAGTAAATATTTTTGTTGCCATTGGGTTGTGCATTTGAGAAAGAGTAATGTGCCCAGGGACATCACAGGTTCCAGTTGTCTCAGTGGTGCAGCTGGCTAGCGCAATCAGAATGGTATTCTAGGCAGCCAGGGCTCGAATCCCAGCTGAGGCACTTATTCTTTCTAACCCTTGTTTGTATGTGTTACATAAAATATGCACACCACACTCCTGTGTGATTGCTAGAAGTAAATATTTGTGTTGCCATTACATTGTGCATTTGAGAAAGAGTAATGTACCCAGGGACATCCCAGGTTCCAGCTGTCTCAGTGGCACAGCTGGTTAACATAATCGGAATGGTATTTTGGGCAGCCTGGGTTCAAGTCCCAGCTGAGGCATTTATTCTTTCTCTCCCTTGTTTGTATGTGTTCCATAAAATATACACCACACTCCTGTGTGATTGTACAAAGTGCAGTTTGTAGATATTATCCAGCCCTACTTACTACCTTTTTATTTGCTTGAGCTACCACTACCACTGTGTCTCAACCCCACGCCCCAGAAAGAAGAGCCTAATTTACAGAGAGAAACAGAAGGTGAAAAAACCTGCAGATGTTTGAATCATCTTGCACGGCACTGGTTCAAAGATGATGGTTCTCACCCCATCCATAGCAGCAACAAACAAGAGAGATTAGTTACAAATGGAACACAGACAAGCAACGCTGCTGCTACCCCTGTGCACAAGCAGAACACGTGTGTTATGCTGCTAGTCTCACATCTACAAACAGGAGTGGATCCTTGGTATTATTCATTTCACACACAGCTCCACCCGCTTACCTAACAGTCTGGCAACAAACAACTCCCTGGGGTCAAATAAAATTACTCTGGTATGTTACCAGATGCAGCTGTAGAACTAGGGTTGTAGCTTGCAATAAAATGGTACACTATGACCACGTTTTTGCTCAATTAGCAATAATAAATACAACCTAATACACCATGGCATTGGTTGTTGCCCCACCTCTGCACTGATAAGTACAGTTGGTGTACATTGTTCCTCAGACATCCACAAACCACCCTGGAGACCTCAGACACCCACATAGCACCCCAAACCTTGTAATGTATAGTCCCTGAGATGTAAAGACAGTGTTGGTGGCCAACCCTTTTAGTTTTGACTCCCAGGAGTAAAATTACAGGAAGGTTCAGCTGGTTCTGTGTTGTGTTTCATAGACAAAGGCAGCAGTTCAGAGCGTTTTGTTGACCCCTTAGAATTGTACACCACGGAGCACTAGAGTATTTCTTCCTACATCCATGTGTAGAATGAAGCGCAGAGACATACTAAAGTTCAGGGCTGGCTGGTGACTGTACTGCTACTGCTGACTGCATGTCTCGTGGCATGTCTTGTGAGAAAAATATATTGCTAGGAGACAGGCTTTCATTTCCCCATCTTTGCTTACAGTGTCTGCTGTCACTCAGAAAAGCCATTCAATTAACACAGGGTTTCTCTCCTGCTCCACTCTTTTTATATAGAACTTTAAAATCCAGCGGCTTCTTTTCAACTATTAGTAATGGAAAGTCTTGCATTTCAGAACACTGCCTAGTCAAGCTTTTGCTGCTACCCTCCCACACTTTTCCAGAAATAGAATCAGACAGCTTCTATGACATGAAGTGCGCATGTGCACATGTATGTGTGTGTCTGTGTGTGTGTGTGCATGTGTGTGTGTGTGTATAAACTCAGGATGAGCAGCAGACAACTAGGAGGACCTGGAAAATGCTACCCCAAGTGAAAATTAAATGTACCAGTGTAATATACACTGCATACACCTGCCGACATCTGGAGGAGGGAGGAGGAAAGATGCCAAGTCAGACTTTGTATTTAAAGGAGGTACACTGGACAGGATGCCTAATATGGGGGGATGAAAATGAGATGGGCCCTCATATTATGTGAGACACAGACAACACCAAGACATGTTTTCCTCAATGGCATCAGTGGATGACTGAGTTTGAGGTTCACCCTCAGCAGAGGAGACGGGCATAACTTTCTTTGCACTGTCCTTTTCACTGCCCACTAATTATCTTTCCTCTGATAACCTTTGTTTAGGTGTTTTGGTCTGATATCTCATAACACCAGGTTCTTCTGCGTTCTCATTGTCCGAGTCCCCATCATGCACTGCCTCTGTTTCAGGAATGCACTCACTGCCACTGCTATTTGTGTTGTCTGAGCTCACAGACAATGAAATGAGTAATGGTAGCATCTTGAGAAAATGGCACATTGTATGCATGCATACATGTCTTTATTTTTTCCTTTCCACTTTTTGTGGTGCCTGAAGCCACCTTTGCTCTTTCAGTAACTGTACATTTGCCAAATCCACTCTTCTTAACTGCTGGTTCATGAGTCAAGCTTTGCTTGCTGTCTCTTAGTTGATTTGTATTTGATGACTGGGTATCACCTGCAGCTGCAAGCGTGGTGGGATCTCAGAAGACAATAAGGACTTGGAGAATGAAAGCTACAGCAGAGAAACAGGATGCACCTCCTGCAGAAGAAGAAACACTTTTTATGGCTGTTTTTCTGAATTGCTGTCTCTGCCTTTCTCTTACTGATGCTGAAAGCATGTTTTACAGACACATTCCCTTCTATGTTGATATCATTTTCTAAGTTTTAAAATTCAGTTGCTGGACTTCCAGTGATGGCTTGGTTGGGTTAGGATGCTTTCTGCACAGCTCTGGTCCTTTGTCATCTAGTTTAATAATGTAAAGCTGCTATACTGTTTTTTTATTTTTATTTAAATCGGTCTTATTCCATTGGGCTTCCCTTTTGCTAAGCAGTTGGGGCAATATAAGCTAAGTAATATGGATATCAAAATGAAAAGTGCCCCTATGAAGCACACTCCGCTGCCAACTCCAGAGCATGTAGGGAGCTCAAAGCATTCTAAACAGACACAAGAGAAAGACTCGACTGCTTCTTTTCCTACCTCAACTGCCTCTTCATCTACCACCTGCCTTACAGTAGAGAAATTTATGGAAAAAATCACCCAGCTAAAAGAGGTGATTTTAGCTCTTGTGACAGACCCTAAAGTAATAAAAGATTCAATCTATGGTTCAAATAAAAGAGTAATTGATGCCAAAAGCCCAGTCTCTTCAATTGAAGACTGGAAGCTAAGATCTGAACCAGAAACTTGTCTGCTTCATCAAAGGTTACTAAACTAGAAATGAAATTGGAAGATTTGGAGGATCATTCCTGTAGAAATAATATTATAATTTACAGGCTGTCCAAGTCTTCAGAGAGTTCGGACCCTATACATTTTGCCCAGATATTATGTGAAAACATTGCCGGTGAATCTCCGAATGGGCAGAGTTATGCAATAGAAAGAGCCCATAGGGCTTTAAGCCCTTTGCCTGCCCTGGGAGAACCTCTGAGGCCATTCGCAGTTAAAGTTTTAAATTACTTGGACAGATCGCATGTGCTGAATAAAACAAAAAGCTCCAACACATTGGTCTGGGAAGGTAAGAAAATTAGAATATCCTAAGACCTTCCTCAAGTGGTACAGCAGTGTGGAAGACAATTCTTCTCCTTTGTGAACAAATTGATTGCATTGAGAATCAGATTTGAGATGTTATATCCTACCAGACTATTAGTATAGACAGTAAAGACTATAATTTTGATTCCACGGACCATGTGAGGAAGCAACTTTCTCTGCTTTTCCCTGAGCTGTTCAAGCTTGGCTGAAAAGACACTGCACTGGAGATTTAACTAATTGTAATTCTTTTGAACTGGCCATCTATTAGAAGTTAAAGTGCTATAATCTTATAAACTGAACCACACAGTTTGATACTGCCTCTTGTTTGGACTCTCCCTCTACTGAGAACTGTGGCAGGGGGTTTTCTTTTTTAAGCTGGCAACTGTAATTATATTGAGCTTTATAGAACAGTTTACTCACTGGATAAACGCTTATGTTGTTATCGACGCATTCAAGAGTTAAACTTATTCAACTTTCGAACTTCCCTTTAGGGCTTTGCTAAAAGTGAAATCTAAATTAACTTTAAATTTGCCTTTTTTCACCTTCCTTCCTTCCTTCCTTCCTGATTTAGTAAATTCTATTAGAGGGAGAAGTAGAGTTGTATAGCTGAATATTCGTATTCATTTCTTTTCCTAGAATGACCATTTCAGCATTGTTCAATTACTATAAACCAGTGTTGTGATCCTGTTTGAGACAGAAGTCCATCTTCTTCCAAGTTGTGTACAGGGTGTGCTTTTGAAACAACTGAGAAGCTGCGTGGGATATACTATTTTGGACTAAATATCTGTAACTAATCTCTCTCTCTTGCTTACATCTGAGAGAAGTTTTCCTCACTTTCAAAGTGGTATTGCTTTGTGTTTATTTTAGTTTTTAATTCAGGAAGGGTTTTTTTTAAAACTGCTTATCTTGTCAGCATCCTCAGAAGGGCTGAAATAACTGCATATTTGATTTTCCTTTGTGGCTAACAAACCACCAGGCTGTTTTGGGGCTGGAGAGGTTTACCTGTGTCTGACTTGGATGTCTGGCTGGGGGATACTGGGATGCATAGGAGAGGCATCACCAGTAGAAAACAGGAAGTTATTTCCTCTGTACAGACAGCTGGTGAGACTCCATCCGAGTACTGTGTGCAGTTCTGGAGACCCAATCTCCACAAAGACATAGACAGGATGGAAGCTGTCCAGAGGGCAACTAAAATGGTGCAGAGTCTGCACGGAAGACATATGAAGAGAGAGAGACTTAAGGAGCTTAATATGTATAGCCTTGAGGAAAGGAGGGAGAGGGAGGACATGATAGAAACTTTCAAGTACCTCAAGGAATCAACAAAGTCCAAGAGGTAGCATCTTTCAAAAAGAGGTGTGCAAGAACAAGAGGCATAATTTGAGAAGATGGAGCGGCTCAGAGGTAATTTAAGGAAGTATTTTTCACAGAGGGTTGTGGATGCATGGAATGGCCTTCGGAGGAAGGTTGTGGAGTCCAGAATCAGTGGTGGAATTCAAGCATGCATGGGATAGTCATAAGGCAATTCTGGGGGTGGGGTAGGAAAAAGTAGGCTGCTGGTTAACTAGGATCTGCAGCTTATCTAGTAGGAAGGGAAATGGGCAGACTGGGTGGGCCAAGCGGTCCTTATCTGCCTTCAAATTCTATGTTTCTATGTTCACGGTGACTCAACTGTTCCTTTATATTTAATTCTATATGAGGACATGGCATGTGATCAGGTTTGTTTCTTAAACCAGTTTTTTAATTTATGAAATTTAGAGATTGTTGATTAGTCATGCTTTCTCTGTTAAATTACTGAAGGTATATATACTAATAATAACTAATAAGACTCTGAGAAAACCAGAAAGCATACTCTGGCAGCAGTGCAGGTAGAGGACCTTTTGGAGACAAGAATTATGTTAGCGCATCCCAAATCCCTGTGAAGTAACATTGTGCCATTCAGTAATTTACTCATAGACTGGATGTTATTACGTTGTTCTTTCTATTTTTATTATGTGTTGGTTGGGCGACTGCAGAAATTAGTTTTTGCTTTCATGTGTTAACGTCTTTTTTTCTCAACTATATTTAGAAGTAATTTGGTTAGCGGCATAGTTTCACAACTGTACCTCTCTGCTGTGTAGATTCAAGAAATTTCTGTGTTGTATAATTTACTCCTCTCATTACTGAGTTTTGTTTGACAATTTGGGGGCAAATTCTGTTCTTCCAAAGATCAAGCAGTTATTTTAAAAATAAGTTAAGATACTGCTAAATGTTCATTATTTTTTTTCAGGTTCATTTGTTGAAGAACAGTCTAGTGAGATCCATTGTTCACAGATTGGTTGCATGTTAATGTATATGTGGGTGGTAGTAATATGAAGTGTGCAAAATCTGAAACTTTCGCTAAGCAAAATATTTTGCATAATTCTCATATTACGCAAAATTTTTTGCCTAGTGAAATTTAATTTCACTGCGGATGACAGTTTCTCATAACCACAGAATTCTGCCAATTTCGCTGATGTTTTTACTAATTTCACCTGCTAATGTTTGCTCAGAAGGCGCAATTTGCAGTGCATTGTGGGTAAATAGCTAAAATACCACATGTAGGCTTTTTCCTGCACAGTGCATTGTCTGTTGAGTCGAAGAGCAGTTCTATGCGGTGCATCACAGCCAATAAACACTTCAAAAACCTCTTTATTTCTTATTTTTGAGAGCTAATTGCTCCCAAAATCGAAAGTTTGTTCCTTGTGCTGCTAGTGAACATTTTCTTCTTTTTGTAACTTTGGATAATACTTCGTTAAACTTAGGTAGTGTTTTCAGTTTTCTCTGTGTCTGTGAAAGAGTTGAGTATGGGAGGGCCGACTGTGTGTGTGTGGTGTGTGTGTGTGTGTGTGTGTGTGTGTGTGTGTGTGTGTGTGTGTGAAGTTGTGAGTGAGTTTCTGTTACTTCTTTTAAGTATTTATACTTTTGTTTGTGTGCTACTTATTTGTAATATTTTTCTTAAGTACTGACCAATTTTTGGGTCACTTTATTTGAACAGTTACTCACTTGGAGTTGTTCTGTGGTCTCGGTGGTGGCAGGGCACTATATAACATGATGACTAAGAGCAGATTCAGGTGTCAATTTTATGTACTATTTTTCATGTAATATTCAATGTTCAAACATAACAAGAAAGACCGACAGAAGGAAGGTCAGGGGTGGTAATTGGCAAAACAGTGGATGGTCAGCAACAAGGTTCAAGAAGGAAGAGAGCTAGTAGTCAAGAAGTTATTTACAAAGAGAAGGAAAAATATGGGGAGCGGAAGAGGAGACAGTCTTGGAGCTGGATTAGAGCAGGGGTGACATTACTGGTAAGTCTCAGGAGCTTCAGGTTGGGTCAAACTGAATAAGTTCCACAACAATTAAGTTTCAGTTCTCTGCGGATTATTTTTGTTATGTGGGGATGGACACCATTTAACATTTCTGGCAAGCTCACAACACACGTTAAGTGCTAAAACCAGATCTATGTTTTTTTTTTTTGTATAAGCTCTCTAGAGCCCTGTAGGGGTCTCTCAGCCCCTTCCTCACCACCTCCCCATGCCCAGGCTCATCAGCATCACAGTCGGATGCACTGCCGCTGCACTGGCGGACCAGCACAAACCAGATCTATGTTTTACTTCAGGAAAATTGCTTGTTTCTGTGCTTGCTGTGTGCTGCATCTTTGGAAGGTTGCACACAACAATAAGTGATGCAACATCACATAACATTGTGAAACAATTTTTTTAATAGGCACAATACTTGATATTTGTGAATAGGAGGAGGAAACATTAAAAAGCAGCTAATGCCTTCAACATAACTTTCACAAAACATAATATTTACACACATTTCACTCTGGATTGCACATTAGTTATGTATGTCTGTTCCACATTATGTATCACTGAAGACATATGCATGAAAACATGAGCTTTGCTCTAAAACAAATGTCATCTACTCCATTGCTTTCTCCATACAGAGGTCATAATGCACTGTTTGTGACATTACAGTTACTCTGATGTCTACAGATTGTGATGTAACAACACACGATTGTGACTTGAAGTAGGAGTAAGCTATGGAGGCAGATGAATTCTAAGGGTTAAAGATAATGTATTCATAGACATTTCCTCAGTAATAAATATGTGTGAAGAGAAATCTGTAACATACATGATAATGTGGAATGCTACTGAATTGAACCTAATTATCATGTTTTTAAAAGTTATCTTGGAGTTGTCACCAGCTCTAAGAAGTAAAACAAAAAGTTATAAGGTGTTTATTAGGGGTATATGGTAAATATAACAAATGACAGGCAGGGTCAGGGGACAAGGGTAATACAATGAGAGAGAGAGAGAGAGAGAGAGAGAGAGAGAGAGAGAGAGAGAGAGAGAGAGAGAGAGAGAGAGATAGAGAGAGAACTGAATGATATTGAGAGCATAATATAGTAATACTCAACGCCAATGGTCAAAGAAATAAGTTGTGATACAAAACAAAGAAACAAGAGGACCCTGGGAAGGAAGATTACACATACAGGACACAAAGATTCTTTATTGTTTTATATTTTTTAGGGGAACCTTACAAAGAACTGAAGAGAGGATAGAAAAGGAAATCAAAAAGACACATTAATTATTACTGCCACTGCCAGTGGAACTGGCATGCATTTCAAACAGGATGGCCAGTATTTTATCAGCGTCATACTGAGTTTAGATCTCTGACTCTGGGAATCATTGAATTACTGTTGGGAAATGTATTAAACTCCTGCCTAAGTTGTTGTACTTCAGTTAGAATGGCAGCCAGCCTGCAAGGGTCACTGCTGGAGCTGCCTGTACTGCTGCCAGCTGTGAACATGGGTGGCGGGTGCAGATGGTGCTGTGTACTGCTGTCTGTGACTGCAAACCCTTCAAGGATGGCTCACAGGCCCAGCCATGCCTCCCTCCTGCTGATCCCCTTCCATGCTATCTCCACACTACTGTTCACAGCTGCCACCTCCTGCAGTTTTGACTTCCAGTCAGGCAGGTGGTGGTGCATCATAGAGCTCCTCTGCCCACTAGTACCAAAGTGGAAACCCTGCTTCCCATGCCGGACTGCCTGGCCCACAGATTGCAGGTGACTACTGGGTCACCTGCAGCTTTGGATAAAAAGGCCAGACAGGTGAAGATCTTGGCTGCTGGGGATGGGGTCTCCTCCTGCTGCCAGGAGGAGGCACTTTCTCCTGCTGCTGCTGCTGGGCAGTGGCCATGAGTCTCCTGCTGCTGCTTCTGGGGAGGGGCCATGGTCCCTGCTGCTGCGGGAGGGAATGGTCTCCTGCTAGTGCTGGGAGGGACACAGTATCCTGTGGGGTGGGGCACAGCCTCCTGCTGCTGGGGGTGGGGACAACAGACTCCTACTACTGCGCTGTGCAGTCCCACTCACAGGCTCCACAGCATGTTGTGGGATTGTAGCCTGACTAAATGAAGGCTGAAATGCCGCCTGTCAAGGCAGCGAACAGTTGCCCCATTGCCTCTTCTTTTACTTCCAATGATGGTTTATCCACCCAACCCCCAAAAAAATTACAAATAAAGAGAGAGAGTGAGAGAGAGAGAGATGGGGACACACACACTACAGATACAAAAATAGGAAATAATAAAAAGACACACCAGAAAACTAAGAAAAACATTACAAAGGAAGCATTTTCTAAGTAAATCTGCTTTCTGTGTTCAGGGGGACTCTAAGCTGCTGCCTGCTTCTCTACAGACATAGCAAAAGAAATGAATCACTCACTTCCTGCCTGTTTACAGTCACCCATGTGACCTGCAGAGAGTAAGTCACGTGAAAGCCCAATTTCTCCTAGTTTCACCTAATAGTAGTGCAAGGTGCAATTTATAGCAAAATTGGGTGACACAATTTCACCGTAAGGGCTTAATTACGTGAAATGTTTTGTGGGGCAAAATTCCTGATTTCTCCGGGATTTCACCGGTAAAATAACATTTTGCAACATCTCTACTAATAGGTAGGGTGCCATACTGAACTGTATCTTTCCATATTGTGGGCAAACTCCATAGCTTTTTTTTTGTCTGCTTTTTATATACGGTTGTTCAAGACCAAATGCTAAGGGTAATATTTATTTTTCTCTGAGAGGCCCACTAGCAGATTATACCTGATTCAATGGGAGTGGTTAAGCATTTTGTAAAGCCCTTGTATTATTCTGTTCCACATCGATCTTAGGACCATTGGAATTTGTACTTTTGGTGATATCCGAATGTACTGATTTTGCAAACCCCAAACCTTGAATAGAATACAATTAAGGACATCTTTTACAGATATGGGGCTGTTTGCCATAGTTTCATTTTTCTTTTTGGTTCATCTCAGAATCATGTTTTAGTTTCGAGAGATGTCAGAAATGTACCCTCCTTTAGTTTCTTATTTATTCAGGTCACATTTGACTTTTTCCAGTCTCTGATTTCCATTTTTCCTTTCCTTTTTCTTCCTAAAGTATAAGTGAATGTATTACTACAGGTAAAAACCTTTATTTGTAATGTTTCTTCCTAGTTTGGTCACCTGCCCTCATTTTAAGTAGCTTATATTATAGTTTTATTAAAAATTTACATATTTACATAATACCATAATTGAATTTACAGGCACACGAGGTCCTTTGTTAATTTCTTTACAAGGTTTTGCAACTTTGATTTTGTAAGGAACAATTTCCATATAAGTAATTGTGGTCTTTCTTTCTAATTTTGATTATTTAACTATTTGGAAGCCAACAAATAGTTAAACAATCAAAAATTAGAAAAAGAAGTTAAGGTTTTGGCTAAAGGTTGGCATTTTTCTTTCTTGTGGGGGGAAACAAAGGGGATGGTGATAAGAGATCTCTACGAACTCTGCTTTAAAGGTGGCTTGTTTAAATGCTATTATTACCTCTAAGGCTTTAAACACTGCTGCCCAGATATTCAAACTGCTCCCAAAATGTGCGCAACAGCAGGAGCAAGCACAATTCAATTGCGCATATGCGCAACAGATGCGATATTCAAACATGGAGCAAAACAAATTGCGCAAGCAGCCAACGTCTGAATATCACACAAACTGCACCATAGCGCAACCAGGAAGGAGAAGCTGAGCAGAAAGGTTGTGCCATAGCGCAACAAGGCTAGCCCAGCTGAGCAGTCCAGAAGTGCCATAAGCAAGCAGAGCCCCCACCCCAGCAGAGCAATGGAACTGCACAACCAGGAGGCAGGCTGGGGCCCTGCCAGCCATGCCACACATGGGCACAGGAACACACTGCAGAACCAACAAGACACCCGCACCCCAAGCACAGCATCACTGGGGTGAGATGGATGATCCACTGGCCCATGGGGACAAGCCAACAAAGCACAGCAGGGCCATGGCCCCAACACAACCACTGGCAGGCTGGAGACTGCCACACACAGGGTTGACAACCACAGTGCACATCAGCCCCCATCTGCACAGCACACCCTGCACCGTGACCCCAAGACACCACCCATGTGCAGTGACTGTCCTGCAAGTAAACACCATCATCCCCGCAGCACGTCAACCTCGTGTAGCATAGAACCATACAAGCCAGACCCACCCTGTGCACCCAGCAGTGGCGGCAGCAGATGGCAAGACCGACAGAAAGTCACTGCCACACTGGAGACACCTCCCCATGCACACACACACACACACACGCACACACACACACACATACCCAGGACCATACCACCCCAGATGGCATGCACACCACTGCAACTGAGCAACCATAGCCAGCTGCAAATCAGAGACCACCACAGTATTCATAACAAAATATATATATATTTCAAAAATAGAAAGTAGAACAAGAACAATAACAAAACTATTTACAAGGCGGGGGTAGGGGTACAAGGTAGGGGTGGGCAAGGGTGAGGGTGAACAACTGGGAGGGAGGGCAGGAGGAGGATGGGTGAAGTGGGAAGGGAAGTCTGTCTAAGGCCTAGCAGGCTGGTCCTCTGCTGCCTGGTGCCATCTCGGTTGGCTGTGCCGTCGCCGGAGCCCACGGCGCTGGATATCCTGGAGGATGTCACGGTTCTCAATGGACACCCTGATCAGCTGGTGGAGGGCACGCTCAATCCTGCGTAGGATGATGAGGCCTAGGAAAAGGGAACACAGTCAATGGCTGTGACTGTCCACAACCCTGAACACCACCCAACCTGCAAGGCATATAGCCCAATGTCCCGCACCTGTGATGGTATGCACCCACCCACAGTGACCATTCACATGACATGCCCAACCAGGCAGCACCAGCTATGTGCACCACTGCACACACACACACTGCCTATGTCCATCACAGCACAAACAAGGCTGTCAAGTGACGTGGCAATGTGGTGGGATGCCAGTTCCACAGCCATGTGCCCAGTGCATGCATGGACCACCAGTGACGCACACACAGATGTACAGTGACACTGGACAGTGATGACTGTCGCCTGTGTCATGCATGGTTGTGTTGTCCATGGCTGGTGGTCATGCCCACCCCCTCCAGCATGCAATAGCATCCATGATGTAATGATACTCACACTCAGCAAGCAGCTGTGGCTGCTGCTGCTGCTGTGGCCCACCCGCATCACCACCATCTGCCACCTGGGCCTGCCACGACCCTCCTCAGCCCGTGCCTGCATCCTCTCTGCCAGGCCTGTGGGAGACAAATGTTGAGAAAACATCAGTGTGACTCCAAAGCAGACTGCCCCTGCCCCAGTGAGTGTGCCTACCCACACAGCCAGACCCATGCATCTCACACCTGCACACGACCACAGCCAACCATGGCAGAGCCATCCCCATGCACAGCCACCAAAACACACTCACACCCCTACGGAGAATACAGGTGCATAGATGTATACCCACCTGGCCTAGGCACAACGCCCCTCCTGGCACGTGACCGTAGGCATTGCAGCACATCTGGCTCCCTCCTGCAGAGGTCACTGAACCTATGCAAGCACTGCTCTGCAGACCAGCACTGCCCTGTGATCCTCACCAGGTCAGTGGCCACCTGCAGCCAGACCTGGGTGCGAGCCATGGTGAGGGCTCCTCCCATACAGTGCCCCATAGTGGGGCTCAACCAGGAGCCTAGGTTGGCCACCTCCACTGGGCTCCATTGGGGTGCTCTCCTGGTGCCATAGTTGGAGTTTTACAGCAGGCACATGGCGCCCGCAGCACGGCATCCCCACATGGAAATGTTGCGCAATAGACCACCATAGGTTCCAATCACGCTGTTCATACAGCACCGTCAGTTCACATAGCACTGTCACCAAACAGCGCCCAATAGGGCCATACACATGGCAGCGAACAGGCGCCAGGGGCAAAGGTCGGACACCAGGTCAGGGGTCTGTAGCGCAGGCCGCTGGTGCCATCTGCGTCTATGCATCCTGCGCGACTGACCACCTGCGTGCCAGTGCCACAGTGGACTATGCGCGGTAGTGCCCAGCGCCATATGGTGCCCAGTGCTGTGGCGCCACTGGCACAATGGTGTGCCATGGCCTGGATGCCGGTCGCGCAGCACGTCATCAGCCAGCGGCAGGCGCCTGCGTAGCTACCTGGGCATGTGCAATGCAGTGTACCACACAGTCACAGATCTGCACCATTGGCTCAGCCGGCTCAACCATATGCGCAAAGCGCCAATGGCACGATATTCAGCCGACACTGCAAATCATCTGATTAGCCATTCAAAGGCGCCAGTGGTGCGATTGCATCTCATTACATTTGCTCCACTCTAATTTGCATGCATTGCGCTATAAATGTGCGACATTGGGCTGCTTTGGCCAGATCCGGTTACTGCAGGTGAGAGGTGGGTTGCATGCTGTGGGATGTTCTGGACAATGGGCATGGGATAACGCTGTAGACTACACAGTGACAGGTGTCCACTTCCACCCATACAGATCGCCATGACCGAGCAGAGCCAAGGTGAGGGTGAGGATGCGGGCGAAGGAGGAGGAGGCCCAACTTCACCACGGCAGAGACAGAGGCCCTCTTCCAGGCCTACCTGGAGGAGGTCACTACTGAGTGGATGGCGGGCACCCCTCAGGCCCGTCGCGGCTGCATGGGAGGGGGTAGCTCGGGCAGTGAACCTGCATGGAAGCCACCAGCGCTCCATGCAGGAATGCAAAAAGAAGATGGGGACAGACCGCAGGAGGGTGAAGGAGAAGGTGGCAGTCCTCAGGGCGGCACGTGCTGGCACTGGCGGGGGCCAGCCAGCGGTGGTGGAGCTGACCCTGGCTGAGGACCGACTGGCTGCATCAATGCAGTGCAGTGCTATTGAGGGCATACCAGGAGGTGGATTCCAGACAGGTGGAAGCCCATCACTGCACGGTATGACATGGTGGTGGTGTTGGGGGGAAGGTTGTTCACATGCACTCACATGTCCTCTCTTTCTGTTACAGATCCTGTTCATCTTCAGGAGTGATGGTGGTGATGGGTCCAGGCAGTGAGGAAGACCTGCTGGACATGGAGGAGGGTCCATCCACCTCTGTCACCAGCCAGCATGCACTGCACCAGCATGCACACTGGGCTGCCAACTCTGGTGTCGGTGAGTCGGGTGTGGGGGGTGCACAGCCTGTGTCTCAGCAGTCTGGCATGCCAGCATGCCAGCATGCTGTGACTGTGGCTGTAGCACGTACCTGCACCATTGATGATGCAAGGACTGCAATGGGCATGACATGTGTGTGTCCATGAGCGGACACACAGCAGGCCAGCACGTGTCCCTGGGCCTAGCTGGTTCCAATGTGTGTGCCAGCATGTCAGCACAGTCCCAGGCTGTGCCTGTCAGCACCGGTGGGGCAGCACCGGTGGCTGTGCAGGTGTCTGGCACTGTTGCGGCCACAGCAGTGGAACGAGTGGTCCCTGGGCACAGCGGTTGGAGGGGCAGCAGCAGCAGTCACCCACCAGGTCTGGGGGTACAGTGTCCAGTGGTGGCACATGCCTGCTGCCCTTTGATATGCCCATTCCTGGTCCTGGTGAACAGCACCCACCCTCAAGGGGTGTTGAGCAGCAGGACCTTCCACACCCTGGGGGACAGGATGCCATTGTGGCAGAGTACCCATTTGAAGAGCACACCCACCTGCTGCGGGAATCAGTACAGCAGCAAAGGCGGGTTGCAACATCTGTGGAGGCACTGTGTGCGGCTGTGGAGTGGCACAGCAGGGACTGTGCTCTGGACCATGCAGAGATGGTCCATATGTGGATGGATGTGACCGCCGCCATTGACAGGCAGACCCAGGCATTGGTCGCTGTCGCGGCTATGTTGGGCACACAAGCAGGTGCTCCTGTACCACACACCCTACACGTACGCTCTCCATTCCCGTTCAGCGTCGTGCGACGCACAAGCCTGTCGATGCGGGTTCTGCTGTGGGCATCCCAAGCACCCCTGGTGCAGATATGTTTGGCATCCTACAGATCCCACTGTGGACAAGGTCGCGATCGTGCAGTGGGACCCCTGGTGGTCCATCAGTGCCACCCCATGTGGCCCCTGCTCAGCATGCCAGTGCTGTTGGGTCACGGCGGGGCCACCAACACATCCGCGGTGGCTGTGGAATGGTGCAACATGACTGACCTGTCTCCCAGTGCGGGCCCTGTCTGGTGCTGCCCTGTGTGCACTGTGCGTCATGGTGGGCAGTGCACTGGTGGGTGCCCTGCCCATCACGCCGACATACAGACCACCTGCACACCATCCCGACTGCTGTCCACAGGTGCATGTGCATGATGATGCCTGCATTGTACTGTACACCAAGGTGCAAGGGTGCCCAGCATCTGACACACGTGCTTGGACAGTACAGGTGGTGGGTGTGGTCTGTGGATCTGTGTGTTTGCCATGTCTGTTCCTGCTCTGCTGTGCACCTGCCCATGTATGCTTTGTGCCTGGTGTGTTGTGTGTGTGTGTGTGTGTGTCCATATGACTGTTCGCCCCTCCCTGATAGTGTGTTTGTGTGCCTGGTCCCTTCCACCCCCCTTGCCGTCAGACCCCTGGTGTGTTACTCTGTGTGCCTGTGGGTTGCACCAGGACAGTGTTGTTTGCACATGGCCCTTGACTTACCTGTATTGTGCATAATGCTCCTCCGTGATGGTGTCCCGGTCAGCTGGGCCTGCGGATCAGTCGGGGTCCCGCCTTCAAGGGGCTGCTCATCACCATCAACACCGGCGCCACTGGCGTCCCCACCGCTGTCCCCCTCTTCAACCTGTACAGCTATCCCACAGGCATTGGCCATGTTGTGCAGGATACAACAGGCCAGGAATATCCCACAAGCCTTTGAGGGGCTGTACTGTAGGGCACCGCCGGAGGTGTCTAGGCATCGGAAGCGTGCCTTGAGCATCCCAAACACCCGCTCAATGATGTTGCATGTGGCGGCATGTGCCTCATTATAACGTTGCTGCGATGGGGTCATGGGGCGCCGGTACGGTGTGAGCAGCCAGGGATGGAGTGGGTATCCGCTGTCACCTGTGTGGAGATAGTGGAGATCAGTATCATGTTCAGGTCCATGTTGCCCATATCCCTGTGTGCCACTACCATGGCACCTGTGGCATTCCAATCCTTGCCCCGAGTTTGCATTTCCTACATGCGTACTCACCCACTAGATGGCCTGTGGGGATGTTCCCACTCTCGAATCGATGGCACAGTGTGGACTGATGCCATATGAGGCATCATGTGCTCTGCCAGGGTGTGGCACAGACATTGATTACTCGCCCAGTGGCATCACACACCACCTGGCAGTTGACACTGGAGAAGCCCTTTCTATTCCTATATGTGGCCCCATCGGGGCCAGGTGGCGTGCGAATGGCCACATGGGTGCAGTCTATGGCCCCTAGCATGCCAGGCATACGTGCTACCCTGTGGAATGCCTGCATGTTTGCTGTACGCTCTGCCGCAGTGCTGGGGAAATGGATGTGCTCTGCAGCATGTGGCAGCAGTGCGCTGAGGAATTGGGTGAGGATGCGTGACGTGGCCGACTGTGTGATGCCTGTGGTGTCCCCTGTTGGCCTCTGGAAGGTGCCCGTGGTGAGCAGGCACATGCAGGCTGTCACCTTGGTCTCCACTGACAAGCATGACTCCGTCGTGAGGGTGCCTGCATCACATCACTGCACAGCTCACAGAGCCGCCTCAGTATTGCCCTGTTCAGGCGGTACCGGCCCACGATCTCTACATCTGTGTACAACTCAAAGCTGATCGGGCACGGTACTGCCTGTTGAGGCGTGCATGACGGCCATCACGGCCCGTCCCCTGCCCTTGCATTCTCATCTCCCTCATTACAGCTTCCATGTGGAAGCTGCCACTATCCATCTCCCTGGCTTGTGACCCCTGGCTGATGTTGCTCTGTTACCCCGCTGTCCTGACTGCTACTTCCACTGCACCGGCACCCCGCTGGCCTCTGCAGCCTATGGCCCAACTGCTTCCCTTGCCTGCCCTGGCCTGTCACTGTCTGTCTTTCTCTCTCTCTCTTCCCCACTTGGCATCCCTGTAGCGTTCTTGTGCCTCTTCCTTGAGCCTTTTTATTTTGGCTCATTTCTGCTGGGGCGCAACTTCCGGCTGTTCCGCTGTTGCGCATTGCTCAAGTCTTTGGATATCGCATTGCGCTCTTTATGCATGGATCCACCCCCTTCGGTTGCGCATGCCGTCATTTGCATTGCGCTGTTGCTCAGCATGTTTTCGGTGGTGCAACTGCCTCCTGCTGAATATCGCAGATTGGCGCACTTTTGGACTTGCGCAGGCGCAACCCTATTGCGCATGGCGCAATCCTTTTGAATATCCGGCCCTGCATATTTAAGAAATGAGTAATCTAGTAATTGACTTTGCCATGTGGAATGGCAAAAATAGGGTTTTAGAGTGCACTCTAAAGTAAAAAGGATGCAGGTAATACAGTCTGTTAATTCCTGGAGATATAATGTGTTTTTTTTAATTTTTTTGCAAGAAACTCATTTGTTATCATTTGAATTCTCCTTGTTAAATATAAAACTGCTTTTGGAGAAGGTGATCATATAGCTAACAGAGAAGTATGATCTTAATTGACAACACTCTAAGTTTCTACCAATTAAAACCATTTCAGATCCTAATGGAAGATATATTTTCACAGCTGATAAAATTCAACTGACTTATTTTGTGTTTAGATTGATTTATGGACCTAACTCCAACTCTGCATCCTTTTTCATGGATTCATTTACAATTATCACACCTTATTTATCTTATAACATAATTTTATGGAGGGGGCTGGAACTTACCACTAGATCCTGCTATAGATAAATCAGGGAGGGTTAATTCTGCAATATATTCGGACAACAGAGCCCTGAAAGACTTATTGCATCTTTGCAACCTGGTGGATCCCTGGAGATCTTTATTTCCCAATATGAAAAAATACTCTTTCTGTTATCCAGTTCATAGATGCTTTTCTATGATAGATTATTTTTAATTACTGAATTTTCTTACCTTCAACAACAATTCCCAAATCCTAGCTAGAACTCTCTCAGTCCACTCTTTAATTAGCCTACAAATTAGATTAACATCCTCTTTTCCTAAACATACTATTTGGAGGCTGAATAATTAATTTTTTATTAGTCCTTTTTATGTTTGCTTGTATGCATGCACAAGAAACATTATCACGGCAGCTTAGGAGACAAGCAGGTTGGGAGATGCGGCACTGTGGTAGCCAACAGAGCACTGCATTTGGGGGCTTGGCACTGGTGGACCAATGGAGTCACAGTGTGCCAATGACACTGATCTCCAAAAGTGTCACCAAGTACAAACATTTTGCCACTGCAATGAGGGCCACCTCATCATTGCAGCATCAGCTATTCCACTGCAATAAGGGAGCAACTGTCATTGCAGGGTGGTACCTTCCTAAGTATAACAATAAATTAAACATGATAACACATCGCACCACCTCTCGGCCCCATGAAAACTGGAATGGGGTGGGCCAATCCCCTATCGGCAGCCCCTGACCCAGTTAATTTGCTGATGGGGGAGTCCACTCCCCATTGGCATGATGCAACCCCTTCCCCCATTTGTTGTGTGCTGAGGGGGCACCCATTTCCCCTCGGCATCATGTGCCCCCCAAAAAACTGTCTTTGTTTGCCAGCAGGGGCCCCAATCCCTGTCGGTTTCAGTCACCTCCCTGCCAAAGTTTAATTTTTCTGACAGGGAGCCCACTCCCCTGTTGGCATAATGCCCCCAAAAAAAACAGTTGGTTTCTGCCGGTGCCCAATCCTCTCAACTCTTGCACCCCAGTATGTTCACAAGGTGCCCAACTCTGTAAGCTACAGATCCCACAAAGAAACAGTCGGATGGCACACCAGAGCCCACCCAGCATGCCAATGCCCTGTCAAACCAGAAAACTGTCCCACAATGTTTTTTTTTTTTAACCTAAAAACAGAAAATCATCCTCGTCGAGTCTGGTGGTCCCACCCCAATCCGCCCACCCTCTGCACACCCTGCCTCCCACACACACCCCTCACCCATACTTACCTCTGGAGTGTGGTGGGATGTTCTTCGTGGACCGGAACACGTCTGCACTCTTCAAAGCCGACTGTGAACTGTAGAAATGCCAGTAAGCTGTATAATGGTATAAATAGGGTTTTTCAACTTTGATGCATATCTCAGGCATTCTGAGGAATTTTGCCAACAGATTTTAAACATGGGGTTTTTGGGACCCTCCTCATGAATTCAGTCACTGTCGTGGTGTTATTTGGTCATGAAGGTGATTTTGCAGTCACTGCATGGAATCAACTTTGGGACCAATTAACAAAGACAGTGCTGGTGTTCATGAGGGGACTATCAAAAAGCCTATGTTGCAAATTTTGGTGGAAAAAATCCAAGCAATGACTGTTTTATGAGCGTGTGTAGCGAGTTGCTCGCACTACGTGAACTTCACGAATTTACAATATTTTCGCCCAGATTTTCAACATTGGCATTTTTCCATACCTCCTTATGAACAGTACAGCTGTCATTTTTCACATCCTGACCAAAATGTGCTTTTTACCAGCGCACAATAACACAGTCGCTGTGGAAATCAGTGTTCAGAACACATTAAGAAAAATCACAGTGACACTGTTCATGAGCAGAGGTCCTAAAATGCCTATGTTGGAAATTTGGTGATGAAAGTCCATAAAATGACTGTGTTATGAGCATGCATTGCGCAGTTTCCATGCATGCTCGTAACTTTGCGAATTTGTAATATTTTCATTCCAGATTTTCAACATTGGCATTTTTCCACACCTCCTTATGAACAGCATAGCTATCATTTTTCACATTCTGGCTGAAATGTGAGAATAACGCAGTTGCTGTAGGGATTCAGTGTTTGGGACAGATTAAAAAAAATCACAGTGACAGTGCTCATGAGCAGAGGTGCCAAAATGCTTATATTTAAAATTTTTCGGACAAATGTCATGGAAATGACTGTGTTACAAGCGTACGTTGCACAGTTTTCATGCACCCTCATAATTATGTGCATTTGTAATGTTTTCACTTCAGATTTTCAACACTGGCATTTTTTCACACTTCCTTATGAACAGTACAGCTGTCATTTTTCATATCCTGCCCAAAATATGCATTTACACATCCAGCACAGAATAGCGCAATAGCTATGGGAAATCAATGTTCGGGACAGACTAGGAAAATCATAGTGACACTGTTCATGAGCAAAGGTCACAAAATGCCTATGTTGAAAATTTCTTGAAACAGTTCCACTAAATGACTATGTTATGCACATGTGTTGCGCAGTTTCCACATAAGCCCGAAAGTTCAAGTATTTTTAATATTTTCACTACAGATTTTCAACATTGCATCTCTTCACAGCTCCCTACGAATGGTACAGCTGTCATTCTTCACATCCTGCCCGATCTGTGTTTTCGTACATCTGGTGCAGAATGGCACAGTCACTGTGGGAACTCAAAGTTTGGGACATTAACAAAATCACAGTGCCACTGTTCATGAGAAGAGTTTCCAAATACTTTCATGAGGTGGTGGTCACAAAAAGGCCATGCTGAAAATTTGTAGTGTAAATACACAAAAAACACCTGGGCGTTAGGTGTTCTATCCATAACGTCCCACCCTGTACTGAACTGACAGGCATCAGGGTGTGCCTTTGGATTGCTGACTGTAATACTTATGCCATTCCACCCCACTCCACCACCCTGCAGCCAGTGACAGTCATCGAGGTGTGCCTTGAACTCTTCAGCCCCACAGTTCACCTTGTTCTCTTATACTGCACCCATTTCAGTGTATGTCCTTATGGAATGAGGTGACTGTACAGCTGGACACCCCAAGGCACACCTTAATATGTGTCGTTGTCTGCAGGATAGGGTGAAGTGAAATAGCATGAACGTTATGCGTGACGACCAAAATGCATACCCCAATGACTGTCCGTCTCTGCAGGGTGGAGGTGGGGTTGGAGTGAAGTTCAATACTTCACTGTCATTCCTATTCTGCATCTCTCTAACTCCTGCACTTCCAATGCTAATACCAGCAAGCAAACATTCGGCACTGACAAATGCTTGTTCTCCTCAGGGACTCTGCAGGTATATTTTTTTCGACGCCCTCCCACGCCAGCCCCCCAGGTATGAGGCCACCTTCTCCCTTATGCCCCCATGACTTACCCTTTGTGGCAGGGGATGGGGAATGTCTCAACCCACCAGACCGCATCCAGCTTCAGGGAGATGTCTTCCCAGGGCAGCACTGCAGGGGACAATCATCATGCTTTTGTGTGGCAGAGGTCTCTTTTTCTGTTTTCGCCCATCAGGGATGGAGCGTGCAATGATGCCAGCAGCGGCAGCATGCACGTTTCCAAGCCCACTCCTCAAGGTATCTGCTCCATCTCCATCCACATCTGCAGTGCCAGCATGCTACCCTCCAGCCTCCGCTAGGGGCCAGGCATTTGCTGACTGCTGGTAGCCCCCTTCCTGGAGAAGTACAGCAGTCCTTGGGATGCTCAATCTTTCTCCTCCCCTGCTGATCCCCAGTGGCCCGCACTCATTCCTGAACATAGGTTGCCTGTGTGGTGCGAGGTGTGGTGTCCAGTTCCTCAACCATCAGCAGCACTGGGCCAGCCAATAATAGTTTATTAAAACAAGATTATATTGTGAAGTATATTAAAAATTCTCTTGAAAGTGTTTGGAAATTAACTCACTGTCTCTAGAGAGAACAGATATAGTATGATCTACTTGTAAGTATTATGTTAGGGGATAGTTTATTAGGTTTGTGGCAAAACATAAACATCAAACACAGGATAAGCTAGTGAAAATCTCTTCCAGGATAGAACAACTGGAATCTGATAATCATGGCTCCTTTCTGAGAAAGACATTCAAGAGCTCCAGTCACTTAAGAAAGAGTTCGATTGTTATCTAAAGAAAGAGCAGAATTTATTATTAGAGAATGCAGGCTAAATACATAGATCTAGGAGAAAAGCCAAATAAAATTCCAGCTAATAAATTAAAACAAATGGAACTATTTAAACATATGGAAGATATTGTTTCAAAGGCAAATAATTACGTAATGACTGATCAACAATGGATTTTGAAAGAATTTTGTGAATATTATTCTAAATTATATGGTCCTATTCAAAACCCACCACTGTCCTCAGAGCTAAACAAATATTTAAGTAAGTTTGTACAGTATGCCCTAAGATAAATAAGTTGCAGGCACAGAACTTAATTTTTCCTATAGCGGAACAAGAGATAAGGGAAGCAGTAGACAGTTTAAAAATTAACAAATCTCCAGGGTCTGATGGTCAAACGGTTAAGTTTTATAAAACTTTGAAAGATATTTTAACCCCAATTTTGAGATCTGCTTTTGCTTACATTTCATCTAACAATATTATTGAACCATCCTTGCTAGAGGTGCTGACAGTTTTGTTACAAAACCTAATGAACCTACAAACAAAGTAACTAATTATTATGCTATATTCCTCATAAACTATGATATTACAATCTTAACACATATCCTAGCTGAAAGAATTAAAAACATATGTCATCCCTTGATCTGTAATGATCAAATAGGTTTCATAAGCTCATAGACAAACAGCTTACCATATCAGGAAATTTTACATATTTTTTATGTCCGGGATTCAGGCGCCTATGGCTGGGTGTCCCCAGATGCAGAAAAAGCTTTTGATAGAATAGATTGCAATTTCTCTGGACTACTCTAACCAAATTTAGCTTCTCAAAAGTATTTGATTGGGTAAGAACTTTGTATCATTTCCACTGCTAGAATCAGTTGCAATAAATTACTTTCACTTCCTTCAATCTCTTCTACGGAACCCATCAAGGTTATGCCCTATCCCCAATTTTATTTCTTATTTAGAACCCTTTTTTTTTTAATAACAACAAGGCTATTGAAGATACAGTTCTATGGAACTCTCCTTTAAAATTGTCTGCCTTTGCAGATGACGTGCTGTTACATGTCTCTAATCCAGCATATTCTATTAAAGCAGCTTTATTAACTATTCAAGAGTTTAGATTATTTTCCAACTATAAACTGAACAAAGAAAAAGTGAAATTATGCCTTTAAATAGCTTTTATGGAAAGATGCCATTTTGGATTTAGGCTTATGAAAACCATCTGGCATTAAATATATGGATATTTATCTTTCAGTGGATTCTAAACAACTTATTAAACTCAGTTTAGATGACCTGATTAATAGATTGCACCTGATTTGAACAGATGGATCTCACATAGAAACATAGAAATTGTCGGCAGATAAGGACCGCTAGGCCCACCCAGTCTACCCATAGGCCCTATACATTGTATTTGGCCACTGACTCTATGTGATCAATGGCTTTTCATCACTTCCTCCCTCTCAAGCTTTCTCTGTGCCTATCCCAAGCATGCTATACCCTCCACAGTGCTTGCCCCACTACTTCCTGTGACAGACTATTCCAAGCATCGACTACTCTTTCTGTGTGAAAAACTTCCTCATATTACCTCTTAATCTACCCCCTTCCAATTTCATATTGTGCCCCTTTGTTCTAGTAGTTTTTTTACATTGGAAAAGGTCCCCTACCTGCACCTTGTTTATGCTCTTAAGGTAATTGAAAGTTTTAATCCTGCCCCCCCCCACTGTCACCTGTCCTCCAGTGAATACATATTGAGATCCCTTAGTCTCTCCTCATATGTTTTGTGGTGCAAGCCCTGCACCACCTTTGTTGCCCTTCTCTGGATAGCCTCCACCTTATCTATGTCCTTGTGCAGGTGTGGCCTCCAGAACTGCACACAGTACTTCAGGTGAGGCCTTACCAGTGTTTTATACAATGGCATCACCACCTCCCGCATCCTGCTAGCGATAACCCTGTCTATTCACCCCAGTATGCCACTGCCTCTCCCTACCGCCTTTGTGCACTGCTTTGATACCTTAAGGTCATCAGAGATGATAACCCCTAAGTTCCTTTCTTCTTTGGTGACAATCAGCTCCTCTCCTCCAACCTGTAAGTCTCCCTAGGGTTCCTCTACCCAGGAACATTATTTTGCACTTCTTTGCATTGAACCTCAGTTGCCACATCTCTGACCATCTTTCAAGCTTCTCCAGGCCCTCTTCATTTTCTGCACCCCTTCTGGAGTTTTCACCCTGTTGCAGATCTTGGTATCATCTACAGACAGGCAGACCTTTCCTTCTAGCCCTCTGCAATGTCACTACTGAAGAAATTGAACAGGACTGGTCCTAGCACTGATACCTGTGGTACCCCACTGGTCACCCCCTCTCCGAGATTATACTTCATTTGCCACCACCCTCTGTCTCTTGTCTGTTAACCAGTTCTTAACCCAGTTCTTCACTTTGTCTTCCATGCCCAGGCTACCCATCTTCTTAATCAGCCTTC
This sequence comes from Neoceratodus forsteri, assembly GCA_016271365.2. Lineage (NCBI taxonomy): Eukaryota > Metazoa > Chordata > Ceratodontiformes > Ceratodontidae > Neoceratodus > Neoceratodus forsteri. The sequence continues at coordinate 172,335,480 of CM057457.1, read as the reverse complement.
TATGTGAGATGGTGTTGAAGACTTTGTTGAAATCTTGGTAAGTGACATCTACCTCCCCTCCCTGATTTATTTCCCTAGTCACCCAATAAAAAAATCTATTAGATTCATTTGACATGATTTTCCTGCTGTGAATCCATGTTGCCTCAGATCCTGAGCACCGTTGGATTCCATATGTGCCACTGTCCTTTCTTTCAGCAGTGTCTCCATGATCATTCTCACCACTGAGGTGAGGCTGACTGGTCTGAAGTTCCCTGCCTCCTCCCTACTGCCGCTTTTGTGCAGTGGGACTACATGCCAACTTCAGTCCTCTGGAATCACACCGTGCTGAATGACTGTGTGAACAGAGGTGCTGCTAGTTCTCTATGCAGCTTCTTTAATATCCTCGGGTGGATGCCATCTGGCCTCATGGCCTTATCCACCTACAGCTTTGTGAGTTCTTCCAGAACTCTCTCCATTATGAATGATCTGGTGTCCACTTCTCCCTTCCCCATTGCCTCTGCAACTCAGCTGTGCTCCTTGACCATCCCCGTCCTTAGTGAATACTGAGCAGAAGTATTTGTTTGGTATTTTTGCCTTGTCCAGATCCCCCTCCTTACACTTTCCCGTCTCCCCTTTGAGCCTCGCAACCCCCCCCCAGTTTTTCTTCTTTCACTGATGTACTTATAAATGCCTTATCCACTTTGCTTACAGATCATGTTAAGCCCTCTTCTGTCTGTGCCTTCACCCTCCTAATAGCTTTCCTGCTTCCCTTAGACATTCAAGGTACACCTCCCTGTCCTCCTCCTTTTGCTCCCCTTATATTTCATGAAACTCAGCCTTTTAGCCCTAACTTTATCCCCCACATCTTTGGAGAACCATAGTGGTTTCAAATTTTCTTTTTCCTTTGGCCACCATCCTAACGCATTTTTGTTATATCCACTATGGCTCCTTTCAGTTTCTCCCATTGTTCTTCCACCCCCTCTATTACCTCTTCCTTCCCTAGGACAGCTTGTATACATCTACCCATTTCAGTGAAATCCACCCTTCTGAAATCTAATACTCTTGCCCTTGTGTGGCTTAATTGAGTCCATGTCTCCATGTTGAACCACACCATGTGGTGATCACTGGACCCCAGGTGCCCTTCCACCTGCATTTTTTCGACTGTGTTCCCGTTGGTTCATACCAGGTTCAGAATTGACTTGTCCCTTGTTGGCTCATGCAGCAGCTGCCTGAGTCCAATCCTCTGCAGGGATTCCAGGATGGCTGTGCTTCTGGCTGAAGCAGCCACCTGGGTGGTCAAACCCACGTCTGTCAAATTGAACTCCCCAGTAGCAGGATTTCACCTTTAGCTGCTATGTCATGTTCATTCTCCACTAGTTCCCTGTCTACTTCCTTCCTCTGTGCTGGAGGTCTGTAGATCACCCCTGTGCATATTGCTTTTTCATTTCCAGGCTCCAGGGAGACTCACATTACCTCAGCCTCCCCCTGTCTTCCCAGAACTTCTGTAGCCTTTATAAATCTCTGATGTACAGGGCCACTCCCCCACCCTTTTTTCCCTTCCTGTCCCTCCTGAACAGTGTATAGCCTGGTACACTGACTTCCCAGCCATGATTAGCAGAGTACCACATCTCTGTTATTGCTGCTGTCTCAAGGTCTGCATTTTCCAAAAAGGCCTCGAGATCTGGAACCTTATTTCCTAGACTACGGCATTTGTTAGCAAGACCATCCATGTTTTACAGCTGCTCTCTCCCTCTGCTCTTGTTCTCCCTCTCCAGCACCTTCCCCCCCTGGTTTCCTTTCCTATATGCTCTTGCCCCTGAAACACTCTTTATACATTCTTCATCTGCCTGCCCTCCTGTCTGCTTTAGCTGTTCCTATAGTCAACTTATGTTCCTTCATGTTCCAATGGGGGTTGTTCTATGCCTCCTGATCTGCCTGACTTTCTCCTTGGCTAGTTTAAATGCTCACAGCTGAAGCTTCTCACCACTGACCTGTCCCCTTCTCAGACAGATGCAGGCCATCCTCCTTATATAAACTTGTATCTTCGGTCAGCTCTAGTCCTCTATGAAGCCAAAACCCTCCTTCCACAACAATCCTTCAAGCAGGAGTTGAAGGTATGGATGTAGAGTGCCTAACTTCCCTGTGCCCTGGACAGGTAGCACCTCCAAGAATGAGACGTAACACGCTATCTGTTTCAGATATACCTCCAGTTTCCTAAATCCTCCTGGACTCTGGCTAACTCCACCCTTCTTCCTGCCAGGTCATTGTTCCATGGACAATGACATCCAATTGCTCCATCCTAACTATTGCTGTAGCAATCCCATGGATCCACTTCATCCTTCCAAGTAGTGCTCCTAGGAAGCACTTGACCTCCATCTCTCCCCTGCTATGTGTCCCTAACTCCACTCCCTGACAATATAGTCTCCTACCAGGAGAAGCTTCCCCTCCATCCAGGGTCCCTGCCTCCCTTCACTGGGGTTCCATCCTGGAGGACCCTCCCATCCTCCCTGGTCCAAACCTCGGATTGCTGGTGGGGTTTTCCCATTCCACCAAAACAGTGTAGGAGTTACTAAGCAGGGTCAGTTGAGGTATGTGCTTTCAACCCCCTCCCTCACCCTCCCTGAGCCCACTGTAGTCCAGTAACTCCTTTTCCCTGGCATCCTTTGAGGTACAGGTTGTAGACCTGTTAGTCTCTGGATGGGGGTGGATGTTGGCTTCAGTTTGGCCAACTCTGCTCAGAGACAGGCAACCTCCTCCTTCATCCCAGAGAGGTGCCTGAAGATTGGACAGCATTGTAGCCGCTAGAATGTCTCCCTGAAAATAGCTGTTGCACAACCACTGCACTGCAATACTTCCATTATGTCTGTTTCTCTCCTCAATCAACTGCCTGCTTAAGATGGCTATTTGTTATCTCTCAAATATTTGTTTATTTTTGTTTGCTTATTGTTATGCTTTCTCTCTTTGCTACTTCCTGTATGGATGCAGGATGTTGCAAAGCCCTGTGGGACCCACCCTTTAAATGTAGGGCAAACCCTAGGGTGGGTGGGTTGGGTGGTAGGCTGTGTTGAAAAACAATCAGCCAAGGAGTCCTCTGGCATGGCTATCCACTCCACTAACCATGGTCCAGACACAGCCAATTACAAACACACAGACACAAACTTATCAACTAGAATCCTTCAATCCTGCCCAAACTAAATGGAAAAGCACACAGAAATGGCAGTTAAGAAAATACCTCAAATTCAATTACAAACACACAGTCACAAACTCACCAGCTAGGATCCCTCAATCCTGCCCCAACTAAATGAAGAATCAAACTGAAATGGCAGTTAAGAGCTCACATTCAAACTGCATAATCCCTGTAATATGATGCCTGTGCTTAAACTTCACATACAGTCAATTACAAACACACAGTCACAAACTCACCAGCTAGGATCCCTTAATCCTACCCCAACTAAATGAAGAATCAAATTAAAATGGCAGTTAAGAACTCACTACCTATTTCATTCTGGGGAAGAGTCAACATTATCATAATGAATATTTTTCCGAGATTGTTTTACCCACTGAATATGTTCTTTTTTTTTTTACCTCTTAAATGGTTTAATCATATTCATTCAATTATTAATAACTTTATCTGGCAATGGAAAACCCTAGAATCTCTTTAAAATAGTTAATGCTATTGAGACAGCAAAGAGTGATAAACGCTCCTAGTTTCACATTATACTATATGGCAGCTCAGATCAATAAATATTTTAAAGGGCTTCAAAATCCAGTTCATCTTAACTTATACTCTCATTACTGGCTGATATAGAACTAGATTTGATAAAGAAATATAAGTTGAAATCTGAGACTATTCTGTACTTAAAACTTAAAAATATTCCCATAGCAATTAAAAATACAGTTATAGGAACTACTTTAAAAATTTATAACCAAATTTGTAATTTTCTTACTATGACTCTTCACAATGATATCACTTGACCTGTACTATACAACTCTAACTTCTCACTTAAAGGACACTTTTTTTACCTCTTCTTGGTTACCACGTGGCCATAATCGCACCATAGCCTCTTTGCTGTCTCAAGGACAGTTATTACACGCCAGGCCCCTGCCTAACAGGCAGGGGGCAGGCTGACAATGGAGGAGGTCTTCCTGGGGGGTCATGGCAGACTGGATGGGCCGTGGGGTCCTTTTCTGCCGAAAGATTTCTATGATTCTATGATTTCCTCTCAGTGAAATTTTGGCAGATCAGAAGTTGAGTAGAATATATCTTAATAATCTACTACTTATCAAAATTGCCTTGAAGGCTCATTTTGGTTCTTTTCCTCGAGTCCTAAATTTCATGGAGGTCATTAATGGGATTAAGTCCAGTATTGATAACATCCACCCTATATCAAACATTTACATAGCATAACTATCATTTAAATTATCTGATAATCCTATACAAACTGCCTTTTGGCAGAACAAAATTAATGAGAACACAATAAACTAGTCCACATTGTGGAGGAATATTTATAAGTTTATCCTGTTAGACAATCTGAGATTAAGTCAATATAAAACATTATAAAATGCTTATAAAACACCTTGCAGTTATGTAAATTTGGTTTCACTACCTCAGATATTTGTCTGAGATGAACAAGACACTGACTCACTTTTTCATACTGTATCTGTGACATTGTCCTTCTCTAAAGAATATTTGGTATGAAATTAAGTCAAAAATCATTAAAAAGTTTGATTTGCAGCATGCCTTTTATCTGAAAAGCTGCATTCTAAATTATTTTGAAGATTTTACCTCCTTCTTGGACAAAGCCGTTTCATGTCTGATTGGAATTTCAGCCAAGCATAACATTTTAAAGCATCAGGTAAATATGGACTCTCTTTCCTTTAAGGAATGGCTTACTAATATTTGACATAACCTATTAATAGTACACCTAATCAACTCTTTCCATAATAAGTATAAGCATTTTCTTTCCACTTGGGGGAAGTTATATGAGTTAATTTTGAGCATGTAATTTCTATAATTTTTTACTGTATACTCATAAATGTATAGGTATTAGTAGTGCTCTCCCTTAAGATTTCAGTGTTTTACTGCACTGAGCTATTTGGAGATTTAATATATTCTCAGTGCTGCTAAATTTAGTAATGTTGCACCATATATATATATATATATATTTTTATATATATATATATATATATATATATATATGTATATATAACATTTAGATCATTATACTTCATTTTGATGTTCCTTTCTGTCTTAGCCACTATGACAATGTTACATTGTTAATGTAGATGTCCCATATTCTTGCTTTCTTTTTTTTTTGGGGGTGTTGCTACAAGCTGTTTATGTTTATACGTTTGGCTTTTCGCTTTGTATTTGTATGCAGTATTTTCATTATCAATGTTCTCTTCCTTGTTAACAATGCAGTTTTGTAAAATATTAATAAAGATAAGAAAGTGAAAAAATAATCAGTTGCTGATCAACTACTATAAGCCAGCTCCCTTCTGGAAAAAAAAAAACAGTTCCTTCCTCAGTCACCTTGGTGAAATAGATGGCAATTCTGAGTGCAAGTCCCAAGACAAGGTTACAACTGGCTAGAATGTCAAGCCGACAAAGTGGGGTTCTAAACTTCCAAAGGCTGCCTCTTCTTCACCTCAAGACTTCACACAAGATGCAAGCTTGTTCCAGCTTTGCTTGTGCACTTCAGTTTTTATGGAGTACACAAAAAAAACTATTTCTCCTCTCTTCTTTTTTTCCCAATTTATTATGCTTTATTGAACATTTTCGCATATCACATAAACAACATACTAACATATACCATACATCAATAGACCCCCAATCAAAATAGAATTAACCATGCCAATGAGAGAGCTACAACCATAAATCTAAAGGCCTGATAAGTATGGAGATCTCTTTATCCATGGGTTGGCCTGGTAATGTTAAATTCTCTTCTGTTCTTGCTTGTGTTTGAAATGGCTGCTAATGCTACAGACAGGGGCTACTACACAATTGCCAAGAGCTGTCCCTTCCAACAAAAGGCTTCACCTGTAACCCAGATTTGTACTGGCTCTGGTTGTGCACATTATTTTTTAAATGAAGGCCTTTGTTAGATGAGTGGTGTCTTTCATTTATAACAAAGCATGCTTTAACATATATAAAATAACAAAATACTTCCGTAGACTTCTATTGGGCATGCCCCCATGCTCTCCCTGGTTAGATATTACAAAATGTCTGAGCAAAGGGGTAGGGCTAGTACACTGGGATGTGGAAAGGATAGGCTGGTGATCTACTTGGGGCCAATTTACAATCCTTTTCCTTCTGAGGGAGATAGCAATAAAAAGTATAATTTCTACCACAGATGACTTCCCCAGTGCCAAGGTAAAGAAATATGGGTTTGAAAGAGCTCACTAGGTTGACCCAAATTATTTTAGAACATTCTTTTTGGCCCTGTTACTCAGATGTACCCCAGAAGGGATTTGGCTACCTTCAATCTAAGCCACTAAATTTACATTGCTCAGGAAGCAATGAAGCCCTTCCACAGCTATAAATTTGTGTAGTTACAGAAAAGTACTTACATTGCAATGCCCCACACATATAGCAATAAAGTCTCAGCCCAGATAGGGGTTAGGCTATCTTCAATAAAACACAGTTTTACCCTGCTGTTTTAGCATGCTACAAAGTGGTCTTACCTTATTGGTTGCTTACCCTTTTGCCCAACCAGTGAGCAGAAACCTCACAGGAGGCTACACCCGACATTACCCAAGCAGAATACCCAGTGGAACTACAAACTTTCCTACACAAAGCCTTGCAGATTTCATCCATCTTGTGATCCTCCCTCTTGAGGATGCTCACATGAGGAGTTGTTTGAATCTGGCTCCCTTATGAATCTACTCCAATTATCTACTACTATCCTCTCCTGGGTTTGGTTCCCCTAGCTTCCTTACTAGTCCTAACACTTTGGAGGCAGCAACTCTGTTTTAAAATTACTGTAATCCATTGCTGGACAGTGCATTGATAATATAAGCTAAATTAATCAGTGACTCATTCTTTACCTTTCAGGATATCTTATGCACTCTTGAGCGCAGGCTCCATGAGGACAGCAAAACTATCCCAATAACAGTGAGCAGTGGGAAGTCGGGCAGTGAAAGAGTTCTGCTTTTTGACGATGTTCTAGTACTCCTTCAGGTAAACTGCTGTCTGGGATAGAAACAAGCAAAGCTGGGGCTTGATTGTGATTGCATCGATGCCCCTGAATTTTGTTTATTGTGATCAGGATTATGATAATCAGATTTTCAGATATTGTAGCCCTTTTTTGATTTTCATCACACTGAACATAAGGCCTTCATATACAGTATCTAGCACAACAGTACACTGTGAAGTGTGTCATTTTCTTATAAAATAGTCATAAAAATAGAAAAAATATATATTTAATGAATAATCCACCATAAGACCCAAAGTGTCTGAATGTGCTGTGATAATCAAGACAGTCACATGATGCACTGGCCAGTCAGACCAATAGATTTCTTATTTATTTATTTATCTACTGAATTTTTGACGGGCAAACCCACTGGGCCTCGAAGAGTCATGTTTTCAGGGCAACCTGGGATTACTTACATGAATTAGAAAACAGGAATACAAAATAATGAAATACAGACAGTGGCCGTCAGTGGGTAGTACAATATAGAGCAGATTACTTGATAAAGATAACGTTTGGTTAGCGATGAACATACATTTAGGCTACAGTATGAGTTCACATCAGTTCACATACTGAGAACAGCAATGTTAAAGCAGACAGGGACAAACTGCAGTGCTGTCACTACTGAGCAATCCCATATTTGAGACATAGGTAACAAAGATTGACCTATTTTATCAATAATCAGTAATGGGTAGTCAACATCTATTCACAGTACAATTCAATAAAATACAATTTTATTTAGGACTTTTCAAATGTATAATATGTTTTACAGCTGGGATATACATAAAAACATAAAAGAAAATATAAAATGATACAAAACAATCAATTAAGAAATGAGAACATGTGGAGTGTAACCAGAATCTCATCCACTTTTGGGATTTACCCAGCTTGATCTTTGCCATTTAGCCAGCAGCCAGGACAGGCACACTGTGCAATGGCTGCACTGTAGCTTCCTCAATGTTATGGCCTCCAATGATAGCCCTCCCGTGGCTAGGAGCCCTTTAGTTTTTAAGATGTTTTGTTTTGTTTTCTTCTCTGTGTGAATTTTAGTGCTCATGAAATGTGCTGGATTGACAGCACTGGGACCTGTTTTCTCTGTTTATCCATATGACAGGTACAGCACTGATGATCACGAGTGCAAGCTTCCCCACAGTGCCCCACCTATGTGTCTCAATCCTGCCATTGAAGGACCACCATGTATGTGAGAAGGTAGTTCAGAATCCATGCCATGTAATCCTTGGTCTCTCATGTGAAAATACCAATGGTGCCAATTAGTGCCAGTTGTGTTGGTGTTTTGTGATGTCAACACCTGCCCACTGGGAAATGGACTGAGACAAATACAGAAACATCAATTAAAGAGCAAATAATTTAGAACTGAAAGGAGAAGATCATGGTTCTCTCAGAAAGCATTGGGAATTTGTAATGGTTTGCCCTCAGGGTTACTGGAATGTTATACCATCAACAATTTCAAGGTGCATTTAGATAAACACCTAATAGATAGCGATCAGTGGTTCTTCCCATTGAAAAACAGTGGACATGCTTGATGGGCAGTATGCCTCCTCTTGTCTGATTGTTCCTATGAGACCACCACAGCTCATTTCACATAGGCCTCTGAACTGCCCCCAGGTGGTAATGGCTGTCTTCTTTGAGGATATCTCTTTCAGCAGGTCACACCTTTGGAACTATAGCCACCAGTCACTAGGACCACATGGAAACTCTTCTAGCTCGCAGTCTACTGGAGCCACCCATGATGACCTCATCACATCGACATCCACATATAGCCATGGGTGGCCCTCGCCCTCTTCAGTTCTTTTCCCATCATTGACCACCACATCAGACTCCATGAAGCCTCTCACGTTTCAGTTGACTGCCACAATTTCTCTCATTTAAAGCCTCCTATCCACAGTCCGTCCCAGCCTGGGACTTGAACTTTGTTTTAGAAAAGCACACTTGGGCCCTTTTAAGCCAGGAATGACTTGTGAGCTATGCTTTCTGTTGTGTAAAGTGATATTTTTAGTTGTTATTACTCCTGCTCATTTAATTTCAGAGCTGCAGGCTCTAATGAGTGAGCAGCCTTATTTGATTTTCCACAAAGACAGGGTGTCTTTGCATACTAATCTAAGTTTTTACCAAAGGTGGTGTCTGAATTTACTTTAAATCACACCATCTAATGTCTGTTCATTATCCTGAACATGCCAATCCAGGGAAGAACTGCTTCACATTCCAGATGTGCATAGAGTACTGTAGATATTATGTAAACTGTATGAAGGACTGCAGGATGTTTTCACAGTTGTTTGTTTTGTTAGCCCCTGGGAAAGAGGGCATTCCAGTTTCTAAACAGTGTTTGTCCAAATGATTGACCAACGTATTATTTTTGTTGCAGGAAATATGATAAGGAACTTCCTGGTGCTGTTAGGGCCACTCCACAGAAGTATGTGTAGTGCCCCAAAGTTGTAGGGCACAGCAGAGATAATTAAATAAATAAAATGCCCTTGGGTCCCTAGGTCAGTGTGGACAGGGCAGGGGTAATATGTAGGGCCTCTCCTTCAGTGTGTTCCCAACCCATCGAGAGAAGCTGCTGCTAAATTGATAAAAAAAATAATAAAAAAAATGTTTTCCCAGGCTGCCTGCTCTTTGCAGACACTCACTCCTGCAACAGGCAGCATGAGCCTGGGCGCCCATGCACTGGGACTGCTGTCCCTGCCCAGCACATGGTGCTTGTTTGTGTTTAAAAGAAAAGAAGAAAAGAAACAGTGGCTGGCAGGCCCAAGCTCAGGGTTCCAGAATCGAAAGCCCAAATGCAAGTTTATTAAAAAAGGTATTGTTTTTAGGGAGTTCGAGAGAGCCTGGATGGAGTGAGGATGCAGAAAGCAGGTGGGGACTCGTTTGACTTACCTGGTGGGTTGAAGCCATCCCAGTGGCTTGTCTGTGCTCCTCAGCTCCCCAGGTAGTGTTCTCTGATCTGTACCAGTGGTTCATTCCCCTGTTGTGCGATCACCAGTGCCATTGGGACACTGGAGGAAGACAAAGAGTCAGCAATCACAGTGAGGGCTCTGTCTTGCCCTTTTTGTTATTTTTTATTTAGTTTAAAAGTTATCTGGTCCCTCATCGGTGGCGGTGCCCCAGAGCTGCATCATTGGTGTGAGGAGGATGAGCTCCAGTAGGGTCTGTTTTCCAGACATCTGCCTCCACACCTGTCTTCAAGTTCCTCACTCTGCCTGCAACCACCTGCCTCTCATTTCCCTGTCTTTACCCCAAGCCAGGGCGGTGAGTCAGCGGCAGCACAACATTCAGAGTGCTAACTACCTGAAGGTAACTGAAAATAAATAAAAGTTTTTTTTATTGTTTAAAGGTACCCGAGGGCGCAGGAATGGCCAGGAGCTGAGGGAGGTGGACAAAAGGGCCTGAATTAGAATAAATAAATTTTCATCGAGCATAGCGATGCTCAGGGGTGGGACTTCAGGCATAAAGGCCCAAGAAAAAAATTAATATTTATGAGTAGGCTACCCAAGGGAGAAGCTAAGGGCAACAGGCCCTAATCAAAATAAATTATTATTTAAAAGGGCAGCCTCTGGAGGATTAAAGGGGCAAAGGCAAGCCCCAGTCACATTAAGAAACCAAGTGGGGCCAGGGAGAAATTAAATGGTGCTGGGCAAGCCCCTGTTATCTTAAGGAACCCAGGTGGGCTAGTTGGGCTAGGTGTCAGTAAGCCCAAAGTGTGTCTGTGGCCCTCTAATTTAATTGCTGTATAGATACTGCCCCAGGGTTTTGTGTGAGTCACCAAGAAAGCATTGGTGGGAGGGGAATTAAAATGTTTTCTCCACCTTGGACCTCACATAGAAGTGGCCGAGCTCTAGTGTCAGCTAGCAAAACCCCCTGTCAGGTCTAAGTACAAAGGGAAAAAGAGCAAGATAGCAGGGCAATAATGCTGTACTGTAACTAAATTTGTGAATTGTGCAATTTCCCTGAACTGTATTCTTTTGCTTGTAATTGCCCCGAATTGTGTTCGATTGTCCCAAGCTGAGTTTGGTTGCCTGCAGTTGCCCCGTACTGTGTTCTGTTGCCTGCAATTGCCCCAAACTGTGTTCCATTGCCTGCAATTACCCCAATCTGCAGTTTCCCTAAGCTGTGTTCTATTGCCTCCAATTGCCCTGTACTGTGTTCTATTGTCTCCAATTGTTGTGTACTGTATTCTATTGCCTGCAGTTGCCCTGATCAGTGTTTAGTTGCCTGCAGTTGCCTCAAGCTGCAATAGGCTTGAGCTGTGTTCTATTGCCTGTAATTGCCTCATACTGTGTTCTATTGCCTGCAATTGTCCTGAACTACGCTCCATTGCCTGCAATTACCTCAAAAGTGAATTCTATAGCCCATAATTGCCCCAAACTGTGTTCTAGTGGCTGCATTGCCTGAACTGTGTTCTATTGCCTGCAATTGCCCTCAAACTGTGTTCTTTCACCTGCAATTGCCCCGAACCCTGTTCCTTGGCCTGTAACTGCCCTGTGGCAGCTTTTTATACACTGTCTTCAGAATCCGTCTTCAGCAGTTCCACCGTGTTCAGCTGGTGCATCTCACACCTTCAGTATCCAGCCTGAATAAGTGCAGCCTTGCAGAGTGAATCTCCTGGAAGAACATCAATCACATTTTGTACCCCTTTCAATGTCACATTTTTTTTTCCGATGGTACTAGGTTACATTCAGGCCCTGTGCAGATCTTGTCTGGTTTGTTGCTTTCTTTTCTCTTCACAGTTTCTTCAGGATCTTCTGCTCCATCTCCAAGGCAATGCCCCAATTGTTATTTTGCATTCTTCCCTGACTCATCTGGTTTTGGCACACAGAAGCCCACCATCTGGCTTCTGAAGATATCTTCATTCTGGTCCTCAGTTTCCATGGGCTCTTCTTATCCATCCTTGCACCTGTTGTCCCATCCAGCAGTCCCAGAATAGCTGTGACTGGGTTGTTCCTGCATCTGTCATCTGATCCCAGCAGTCCACAGTTGGGCTGTGGCTGGGTGTTCCTGCATCTGTCGTTTGTCCTGGCAGTCCACAGAAAGACTGTGGCCGGAATGTTCCTGCATCTGTCGACTTGTCCCAGCAGTCCCCCAGAGGGCTGTGGTCAGATCATTGTGCTTGTTCCTCATTGCTACATTCCAGCAGCCCAACTGAGGGCTTGTGCCAAGAGTCCTTGTGCTGGTTCTTTCTTTCTGGCAAGCCAGAGAGGGGTTCAGCCAATAGACCCATAGCCTATCCAAAAGCCTCTCCACATCCCTATAGCCCCATGGAAATCCCATTGGCCATGCCGGCCGGCAGCCTGTCTGCTACATTTCATGAATTCTTCTTTGTTTAACTCTTCTTACTGCACAGATTGTCCAACATATGAAAAGAGACTTTGAAAGTTCTTAAAGTATTGTGAATTGTATTACCTTAGAGTCTAGCTACAGAATATACAATAGTATTATTTCTTGTGCCTGAGTACTCCAGAGGTAGCCCAAGTGGCAAAAGGTGTACCTCAGGGTTGGGGTAAAGCTAATTATGCAGTCTATAGAGTTGCTTATACAGTATTCATAGTTGCTTATACAGTCTTTACAGAATTTAGAGTACTTTGAGTTTTTCTTAAAAGAACTATGGAGTGCTAAGTTCTCCGTGACCATGTCTTCTTCCTCCTTTGTTGTTAATAAATACAGGGCAGCATCTGAATCTCATTCTGACTCCTGCCTCTCTTTGTCAGGTGATACTACCCACCTTTACAGAACCTGGAGTGTCCTCCACCATTCCACCTGTTGGGAGTGACACTGGTGTTGGTAGATATTGTGCAACTTACCAGGGTCATCACAACACCAGAACACTTTATCTCTAAACACCCAACTACAACATCGCTACATATGGCCATTTCAGTTGCTTGTTTCAGAGATGTCTCAGCTGCTGAGATCTGTGCTGCTGCAACTTGGAATACTATCCACACTTTCACAAAGCACTACAGTCTGCACATTGCCTCTAGAAGGTGGGCAGGTTTGGTCTAGTTGTCTTCACAGGGTCTCCTCTCTAGACCTCTACCTTCCAACCACCCAGACTGTGTTCTGGTATGGCACTGCATGAAACTCATTCCAAAGGTGTGACCAGCTGAAAGAGAAATCCTCAAAGAAAGATACAACAGTTATTTAAGAACTTACCGTAACAGAGTAGATCTTCAAGAGAATCTCTTTCAGCAGGTCATGCCCCATCCTCCTTCCCACTTGTTCTCTGAGTTTTTCTCCTGTCTCTCTCTCTCTGTCTCTCTAGGATGGTAGACCTTCTGTGTCCGTTTGACATCTGACAGATACCTCTAGGTCTCCTCAGTTCCCTCTGGAGCATAACCTCAGTGGATCGTCTTGTGCAGGAACTAAGGAGGGTGCAAGCTATATATGGAGGACATTGATGTGATGATGTTGCCATGGGAGGCCCCAGTAGACTGCTAGCTAGAAAAGTCTCCATGTGGTCCTAGTGCCTGGTGGTTATAGTTCCTAAGGTGTGATCTGCTGAAACAGATTCTCTCAAAGAGCTACTGTTATGGCAAATTGTTATGCAACTGTTCTTTTGGCTACTATGGACCTGTGCTGGACTTAAACCTGTGACCTAGAGGTGAAAGGCTTCTTAACCCTCTATCAATCCACTAAGCCATCTGGGCCATTTTATGAACACAACATAAAGTATTCATTAAGCATCTCAGCTGTCACAGAGCCGTTGCCAGCTGGGGTTCTGTTTGTAATCTCCTTTTTGTAATTTTTCTAGTGTACAACTCCTGTCCCTTTAAGAATTCAAGGTGGTAATGCTTTAAGAGTGTCATGCCCGAGCGGTTTCCTGAGTCTGACATGTGCTTCCCTTGCCACTGCATATCAGCTCTGTATAGTGGACTGGTCGTAAGCTGCCCTGTGGGCCAGTAACAAGCACTCCCTCATCCAATCTGCCAATTAGATCTTTACACTTGCTAGTACTGCCGAGCTGCTCCACTGTGAAACTTTCATGCCACTGCCATTCCCTAGTATTGGCTGGCCAATTGTGTGATGATGGATGTAAGCAGTGCCCATAATGCAGCTCTGCACTGCCCAAAATTCACACTGTGCCACTGAGGTCTGCCGTCAAGCGAGATGGGGCATGGAGGATACAAGCCTGGTGAGGGATGTTTTTTTACTGCCCAACAAAACTCGAAAAACATTTCTGCCATGGCTTGAGCTATATGATCCCCGAGGTGCCAGCAGACCTTAACTTTCATTCTTTGAGTAACTGCAAATTTTCTTCCACATTACATTTCTTAACATATTCGCTAAATTTGTTTGCCTCTGGTCAAACCCATCCCAATAATATTTGTTACCTTAATGATATCAGTTAGTTTTATGTTCTCTTTCAAAACACACGAACATAATGGTATTGGTCTGCTGTGAAAGGGCTTTTGGGCACGTGTCCCTCCTCTATCTTTCACAGCTTTAGAATACCAACTGTCCTCAGTACACTTCCGGGTTTTCTCCTCAAAACATAGAAACAGAGAATATGACAGCAGATAAGGGCCACTGGGCCCACTCATTCTGCCCATTTTTATAAACCTCCATTTTTTGCTGCTGACCCAACACGATCTATGGCTCCATCTATTCCCCACTCTTTCTTATCCCTGTGATTCCCTTGTGCCTGTCCCAGGCATTTTTGAACCCCACGACTATTTTCACACCACTACCTCCACTGGAAGACTGTTCCAGGCATCTACTGCCCTTTCTGTGGTGAAGTACTTCCTCATAATGCTCCTGAACTTACCCCAGCACCAGCTTCATAGCATGCCCCTTTGTTCTAGAGCACTTTTCTCTGAAACATACCCTCCTGTACCTTATTAACCTCCATGAGGTATTTAAAGCTCTGTATCATATCTCCTCTCCTTCTTTCTCCAGGGTGTACATATTTAGCTCCTTATGCATTCATAATCTTTCCCCTCAATTGGAACTTGAATCCCCCAGTCCCTGCCTTTGGAAGCCATTGCCTTATCCACTGTGCCATTGAGCCTCCTGTGCCCTTGAAGGTCATTGAAGTCCTTGCCCAATCACAAGGATGGAAAAAGCAATCTATATGGTTCTTGTGTAATCCTAATTCTGACTGCTTGAAACCTTACCTCTGCTTCCTGTTCCACATATGTGCTACTGATTACTTCTTTCCTATGCAGAAGTTTAGTGCTTTGTTTCTCAAAGAATGACAGAAATGTTGCACAGCTTATATCATTTGCATACACATGATGCTGTGCTTACAACTCATGGAATTAATGCATTCTCTTACATGGGGAAAGCAAGTAAACATGTTCTAACATGTTCCAGCATTCATTGACCAATTTAAGGTGCTGTGTTACTCTGCTTACCTGTGTTTTGAACACTATAATTAATGCATTTTGGTCATTAGAACATAAAATAAACAAGGCTTAACAAATATACTCCAGAAGCAAGCTGACCATGTTTGCTTATAAAGCTTAGGACTACATTGGTATCAGTTTTAGCTGTCAGAGGGCTCCTGAAGGGGGAGTTCTTTCTTCAACTAGCACAGCTCTTGAATACTGAATCTCTATCCTAATTTCACTCTCTCTCTGCCTTCCTCTTCTTTGGAAGACCTTGCCCAAGCCTGGAAAATGATAAGTAGGATGTTTTCTTGTACAGTTTCGAAAAGAAGCATGAAAAGTTATCTTTGCTTTTTGTTCCACATCTGTGCTTCTGTCCACACGTTCAACACACACTGCGAGGAACCCACTGACCAGCATTCTCCACTAGTTTACATTTACCGCTCAAAGGCATTTCGTCCTTACACCCATACTCAATCTCTGCCATCCCTCCTGTGAAACACAGAATCTGCTCTGTCCCATTTGCTGTCTATCTTGCCATGCTCTTTGACTCTCCCCCACACACACATGCACAATACATCAATACCACCATGGTTCATATAGAAGAAGAAGAAGAAGAAGAATCAGCATTTATACAGCGCTTTTCATACATCCAAAGCGCTTTACAAGCAATGCTAGACTGGTAGAGAAGTGACTGAATGTGTGGTGGCGGCCATATCGCACATCATCACCCACACACAGCCTGGATAATTGCATGAACCAGTTAATGGGAAGGGGAATGTTGACAGACACCGGGAATGTTCCCACTCTTGCAAAGAGTGCCCTGGGTTCTTTTACTTCCACCTGGACACCACCAGGATGGGCAGAAGGGACCTCGGTTTAATGTCTCATCCGAAGGTCGGCACACCCCAGCAGTACAGCACCCCCCAATACTGCACTCGGATGCCAGCGATTTTTAGGTGCAAGTCCAATCCCGTGTGGGACGAGAACCCACAACCTTCTGGTCCAGAGGCAGATGTGCTACCAACTGAGCCACGCTGACACCCTAATAGACTATAGACCTATAGACTTGCCTCTACAGCAATTGCTGTCTCCCACACTCCATAATCTATTGCCTGACAAAAAATGACACCATTTCCTGTAATTTTATTACTGCCTGTCTTACACATGCTCGCTTTCTCTCCCACTCCATGATCTTTGCCCTTCACAATATCCTCCATTACTGCTGAGTCAAATTATCTACTGTATGCACGTGGTCTGTATACTCTCCCTAAATTGCTACTATTATCTGTATACATTAGTTGCTCTGTGGCATATACTGTATCCCACCCATTTCAATATCTGTCCCCCCACCACCTTCACCTAACAGACTGCTATACACTGTATACATAACACTTTCCAGTGCTATCCCTGTTCTGCCCCATCTCTGATCCTCCCATGTTGCTATTCTCTGTATACATTTGCTACTCCGTGGCACTTGTTCTTCTCTGCACCAATATCTACCCACCAAAAGTGCCCCATTCCTTCATCATTTAAATTATCTGCTCCGTAGCACTTCTTCTGTCCTCCCTTTTCAATATCTGTCCCCATTTACCGTAATTCACATTGGCTGCTGTGCACCACATATGTATCCTCCCCTCCCCAGTCTCTGCCCCCTCACAACATGCCAACATATTTCCTATACATTAGCCACTCTGTGGCACTTGGTGTCCCCCTTTCCGATCTCTTCACCCAAAATGTTGCCATTCAGTGTTATTCATGTTAGCAGCTCTGCAGCACTTACTTTTTATTCCTCCCCTCCCAGATATCTGCCTCCCAAAATGCTAGCATTGTCCCTACACATTAGCTGCTCTGCTGCAGTTACTCTCTCCCATCCACTCTCAAATGCTTTGCTACTCTCACTTCTTCATACTACCCATTCTGTGCCATTTGATCTCTGTTCCTCCCTTCCCCAATCTCTCCCTCTACATGCTGCCATTCTCCATAAACATGAAACACTCTCTTGCTCTGTCCCTGTTATGCCTCAACTCTGACCACTCCAATATGCCACCTTTCTCCATATACATTTGCCACTCTGTAGCACTTGCTCTCTTCCCACCTTCCCGATCTCTACCACCCTCAAAGTGCCCCTATTCTCCATCATTCACATTACCTGCTCTGTAATGCTTGCATTCTCCCCCTTCTTGATATCTGCCCCCTCTAACTCACGCCATTCACCATAATTCATATTAGCTGCTCTGTATCACTTGCTCCTATATCCATCCCTCCTCAGCCTCTGCCCTCCCATGACTGCCCAACATTTTCACTATAAATTATTGACTCTATGGCACTTGTGCATTTCCTCCCCAATCTTTTTGCCCCAAATGCTGCCATTCACTGTCATTCACATCAACAGCTTTGTGGCACTTGCTCTCTGTTTCTCCCTCCCAATATCTACCCCACAAAATGCCAGCATGGTCCCTACACACTAGCTGTTCTACAGCACTTGCTGTATCTCCACTCACTTTCAAATGTCTCACCACTCTTGGTACTTCATTACCCAGTGTGTTATTTGCTCTTTTTTCCTCTCTTCCCAGATCTCCCCAACATTCCACTATTCCCCATAAACATGATATGCTGTCCATCTCTATCCCCTGTTCTGCCCCAACTCTGGCCACCACAAGATGCCATTGTTCTCCTTATACATATGCCACTCTGTGACACTTGCTGTCATCCCACCTCCACCATCTCTGCCCCCAGCATGCCTGCATTCACCATCATTCACATTACCTGCTCTGTAGAACTTGTTGTCTCTTGAGCAGCTGTCCCCAAACTGCTGCCATTCACCGTAATTCACATTAGCTCATTTTTTTGCACTACTGTACAGGACCCCTGCACAGTTAAAGAGAATGGGCTCAATCTCAGGACAGTTGCTGGAGATGCAAGACCCCAGTAGCTGACTTGTTGCACATACTATGGGCTTGCCTCCAATCCAGAATTACTGGACTAAGATTATAGATCACTGGTCCAAAATTCTCCAAGCCCAAGACCCCTTCATCCACTTAGCTCATTCTGCTTGGGATCCATGATCCTGTAGCAAGACTCCCACACTCCCAGAGAATGTGACTTATGCTAGCCTCTATTAAAGCTAAGTGCCTTCTGCTTCAGAGATAGAGAACAGCAGCTATACCATCCTATCGAGAGTGGGAATCTGCGCTGGTTACATTATCCTCTGATGCAAGGCTGTCCCACTTCTTTGTATAAAAAAAAAAAGAACTTTCAAGATATATGGGCTCCACATTTCCAATTTATAATGGCCTTCAGTACCTCTTTGCATAACAGCCAGTCCAAAGACCTTTTATGACACCCCCCCCCACACACACACTTCTGATGGTGAATGGCTGTCTGGATTCCTTAATATGTTTACCTTCTTAGTAGCAAGACAAGTCTATGATTACCACTGCTGTCCATGATATAAGCCTAGACTATAGCAAATGCACCCAATATCAACCCAAGTAGATATACATCTATATACTGTATAGTACTTGTAATTCAAATCCTGGTTCTAGGTTAATGTATTACCATAACATGTATGTCCACACTGACTTATTAGTCCATTTTTGTTGTCTCTTGTCCATTTCCATGCATATTATCTGTACTTGTTTTCTGTTTCTCTGTTGTGAACTCAGTAAAACAAATTAACTGCAAAGGCATTAGCTGCTTTGTGCCACTTGCTGTGTATCCACCCTCTCTCAAATCTCTGCCCCACTACAACATATAAGCATTTTCTTATGCATTAGCAATTCTTTTTTTTTTTTAGTCTTTGGTAACAGGGTGAGGCCCACTAGGCACAAGTGCCTGTTTTCAGGGGTGACCTGGGAGCACTGGGTGGTTAAGTGACTTGCTCAGAGTCACACAGAATGCAAGTGGAGGTTGTGAGAATCAAACTCAGGTCTAGTCTGCTGGATGTACCAAGCTCATTCACAGCTCATTACTCTAACCTCTAGGCTATACTGCCAGCCCAATTCTGCAGCACTTGCTCTTTCCCCTTGCAGATCTTTGACCCTAAATGCTGCCTTTTACTGTCATTCACATTTGCAGCTCTGTAGCACTTGCCTTCTTTCTCCCTTCCCCTGATATCTGTCCCCCAAATTGCTGACATTATATCTATGTCTTAGTCACTCTGCGGCACCTACTCTCTCCCACCCACCCTCAAATATCACACCACTCCCAGTACTTCATTATACTGCTGTGTGCCATTTGCTGTCTATTCCTACCTTCCCTAATCCCACCCCAAACATCACATTCTCCATACACGTGACACGCTCTCTCCAGCTCTATCCCTGTTCTGCCCCATTCCTGACCACCCCAACATGCCACCATTCTCAGTATACATTTGCTGCTCTGTGGCATTTCGTCTTCCTCCTTCCTCAATCTCTGCCCCCCTCAACATGCCAATATTTTCCCTTTTCCCTATTCATTAGCCGCTCTGTGGCACTTTCTCTCTCCCCTTCCCAAGATTTACCTCACAAAATGCTGCCATTCACTGTCATTCACATTTGCCATTTTTGGCACTTACTCTCTATTCCTCCTTTCCATTTAATCGGCCTCCCTGCAAAATGGCAGCATTGTCCCTATACATTAGCCACTCTGTGGCACCTCCTCTCTCTCCTCCTCCCTGATCTCTGCCCCACCCCAAAACTTGCTGCCATTCACTGTCATTTAAATTAGCCACTCTGTGTCACTTGCTCTTTCTCCTTTTCCCAGATCTGTGCTCCTCGGCCAGACCTGCTCCAAATTATCATCCTTCATATCAGCCACTCTGTGGTCTTGTTCTCTATACCTCCCCTTCCAAATTTCTGCCCCAGCTCAACATGCTGGCATTTTCCTTATGAATTAGCTGCTGTTCATCACTTGCTCTCCCCTCCTTAATCTCTGCCCCCGATATACCACAGTCATTGTGATTCCTTCAGCTGCTATACAGTATTCAATCTCTATCCCCTCCCCAATCTCTGCCACTTAAATATGCCTGTATTCTCCTATACTGTATGTTATCCACTGTGTGGCAGTTCCTCAGTCCTGCCTCTCTAACCTCCAGCACTTGCCTCTCCCCTTCCTCAATATTTTTCTTCCCCAAATCTGCCAACATTGAATTAATTTCTCATTAGTCACTCTGTGGCACTTGCTCTTATTCCTCTGCTCCCATCTTTGCCCTCCATGCTGCCATTGTTCATATACATTACCTGTTGCTCTATAGTGCTTGCTACTGTTGTTTGTGATGTTTGTAACACATTAATACTGCTTACATTCCTTTTTTCCTTACATTTCCAAGTACAGCACCACCACATGCTAGGTACATCTGCTTTTGTTTCTCTCTACATTTCTCATGTTGACCCATTTAATTTGTTCTCATTTGGTATATTTCCATTGTTTATGTGTTTCCCTTATTCTAGTTAACTGTTCTTTTTCTGTTTCTGGAACAATGTGCATACCCTACCCTTTTTTTAATCCAACTATAAAAGCAAAACTAATCTTCTTCATTACTCTGCCTGCAACCTGATCCCTTCATTATAAATTTAAAAAACATCAGTATGAGGTCTATATTTCAATTTTATTTCTGCCCACCACATCTCTCAACTAATTCCCATCTCCTTCCTCCCTTTGTCTTTATCATCCCCAACACTTCTTTGTAACAGAGTGTGTCATGAACTTGCATAAAAGTGGTCCCAAACTAATTTGCAACACATCAGTATACAATTTCATAAATGTTGCATTATTTCAGTGATTCAGTCCAAATGCAACTAATTTCATCCTTGCCATGTTTGTTGTTGAATATAATCACCATACAGCCACCACCATTTATTTCTACATTGCTTCTCATAATTTACATGTTCTCTATGTAATCATACATAATCCCTTAAGTACACAGTTGTACTAATAATACCACTGCAAACCTCTCATAGGATACAGTCTGATAATTTTTTTAAATAATGACTGTATCAGTTACATGGCCATTGAAGTGCATCATTCTGCTTCATAGCTATCTTGTGCCTCACCTTATATTTTCTTACTGAGCTCTTGACTGTATGAACCCCACTGGTATGTTCATAAATTAAATTTTGTCTTTGTTTTTATTTTTTCATCATATATATACTCTACAAATGTATACAGTGCATATTCATGAGACAGATTCACGTTATTTGCTGTACACCACTTGATGGCTATCCTTTTCCTCACCGATTTGTGCTCCCACCAAATTGCTGCAATTCACTGTATACTTTAGCCCCTCTGTAGCACAGCATCTCTCCTCCCTTCCTGATACTTCCCACATCCCCACCTTTCAGCCCCAACAGCATGTGATCATTCTTCATATACATCACACAGTCTCCAGTAGTTGCTCTCTCCACCCATCCCCAATTGCTCCCTCCTTCCTCCTGTTATTTCCCAGTGACATGTGAATTTGTTCCAGTCAATATGCTCTGTGACAACCCACACTGGGTTATTAGCTCCAGAGTCAATTGGCTTCCTGCACAATTTGTTCCCAGTTTGCTTCCCTGGAGTTTATTTTATTACATTTATACAGGGGGCAAATTGTCAGAGATCAGTTTGTACAGGGGGTTGATTGATGCTGGAGCTAATAGTAGAGCACAGGATATTGTGGACCACATTACCTAGAGTGGAGTGACATGTTGCCCTATTTCCTATACTTTATAGTACCTGCTCTATGCCACTTTTTCTTTCCCCATACCATGTTTGCCCCAGCCTACATTTTCAACACTACTTCATATTACCATCTATGCTCCACTTCCTCTCTATCTCCTCTGTCCCAAATCTCTACCTTCAGTCATAAAATGCCACTATTATTATTGTACTATACATTAACAGATGTCTGCATTTACTTTCCATAAGTCTTCTACTCCATCGCTGAACTCCACCAACATCCTGTCATTCTTGATATCTTTGCAGCTCTGCACCACTTGCTTTCTTTTCCCATTCCTGATCTCTGCTCTTCCAAAACCATGCCATTCATCATTATTCCATTACCTGCTCTCCTTATTTGATTTCTATCCCTTCACCTTAATCTCCTCCCCCTAACATGCTGCCATTGTCCCTACAATTACTTAGTAGTAGTACACATTTTATTCATGTAATATAAAAAGGAACCTCAGCTGAACCAGACTCATTTCCATTGGCATCCTTGTTACAAATAGGCTACAAGATATTACATAAATTCGTATCAGATTCATAAAAATCTACATAAAATTTGTCAGCTTAAAAATGTATATATTCAAGCTAACAGAACCCACAACATTTGCACTGTTGATACATACATTTATTACATACATACATAACATTTGTGGTTCCTGGTTAAACAACTAAATAAATAAATAAAAATTAAAAAATACAAAATATCAAAGGGCACTCATTCAGGTCTACACAGTAGATCAGGTATTGTCTTGGTCAAACCATAAATTAAACAAACTCCCTATAAGTATCAGCCTGTATCTAGATTTTGGCAATATGTTGTTTTCCTAATGCTTGATCATGAACTCTTTTTTTATTTTGCTCATATAAATTTTACCTTGGGGTCTTAGAGAGATGGCATATTATTCCAAATATTAGGTCCATACTGTAAAAATATGATCTTCCCACTCTAAGCATCTCTTTGCTGGTTGGAACTTTGCTACACTTGCTGATCTGAGACTAAGTTTTATACTTCCTTTATTCAAATTTTCCAGTACATAGTCAGGTGCATCTTTTATGCAACATTTGTACATGTAAGGAAGAGCATAATACCTTCTGTGTTCCTCTAATTTTAACCACTCTAGATCTCTATATTACTCACATCTGTAAATCATACAGGGTCGTCAAGGATAAAGTGAGCAAACCTGTTACGTAATATCCAGCTTCACCAACTCCATCCTTGATGCACCTGCACACATCAAGTCACCATAGTCAAATATAAGCAAAATTATAGTGTTTACTACATGGCTTCTAACTTATTTGTTCATACAATATTTGATATTATGCAATGTACCTAAATCTCTTCCCAGATTTTCACTCAATAATCATTGTGAACATTCCATGTGATTTTCCCATCAAGCAAAATTCCCAAGTATCTGTAGGTCTGAACCTGCTGCAATACTTTATTATATACAGTTTTAATTTGCAAGGCTTTGCTGTTTGGGTCTTGACTTCATCTCAACTAAAATACATGATTTAAGCAAGTCTTGATTTAAGAAAAACTTTTGAGTTATCAAAGGCCTACTGCATCACTACCTTGATCTAATTTGTGGATGGTGTTTCTATATAAATTATGGTATCATCTGTGTATAAGTGGTACTTTACTTGTGGATATAATATGGAACATCTGTGCATATAAATATTGAACAAAGCTGGTCCTAAGACTGAGCCCTGTTGTCCTCTGGAAATTATGTGGGCCAAATTGATTTAAATTCATTTACAGCTATTAACTATTGTCACCCTTTCAGGTAGATTTCAAACCAGTCCACAGTACTCTCAGACACACCACATTTTCAGTCTGGACATGAGGATATCATTGTCCAATGTATCAACTGTTTTGACAGATCTACAAATATTGTTCCAATATCCAGAGCCTCCTGGATATCTCCAGTTACCCTAAATAGTGCAGAGGTTGTGCTGTCGGGATGTCTGAATCCTGATTGAAATGCAGTTATCAGCTTACCACTTTCCAAAACTTTTTAGTTGGCTGCTGACCACTTTGTTCCAAAAATATTTGACAAAATGGGCAAAAATAAATTGGCCTATAATTTTCAGTTTGTTTTTCTGACCATTTCTAAAACAGGTATAATGTAAAACTTTGTTCCACTCTTGTAGAGACTGTCCCACAGTAAGTGATAAATATAAATGCCAAAAGGGAAGTTATTAATGCGACTGCAGATCTAAATAAAATTGACAGGATTTCATCAAGGCCTGCTGGAAAGTCCTCATGGTAAAGTATAAGCAAAATCATAGTATTTACTACACATTTTCTAGCTTCTTTGTTCATACAATAGTTCTTATTATGTAGTGCACCTAAATATCTCCCCAGACTTTTACTAGTGAATCATTGTGAACATTCCATTCAATTTTCTCATTAAGTCAAATTGCCAAGTATCTATAGGTCTGAATCTGCTGCAGTACTTTATTATCTGTAGTTTTAAATTGCAAAGTCTTGCTGTTTGGGGCCATGACATTATCTCTACTAAAATACATGAGATATGGGGGTGGAGGGCTCAAATTTAGAGCAGATCTTGATTTCAGAAAAAAGCATATAAATTATCAAAGGCCTTCACAATACTACCTTGATCTGATTTGCAGAAGGTCTGTCTGTATAAATTATGGTAACATTTGCATATAAGTAATACTTTACTTGTGGATCAATATTGAAAATGTGCTAATATAAATGTTGAACAAAGCTGGTCCTAAGATTAAGCCCTGTGGTACTCAGATATTATGTCTACCAAATTGGATTTATATTCATTTATAACTACTAACTGTTGTCACCCATTAATGTAGCTTTCAAACCAGTCCACAGCACCCTCAGACACACCCACATTTTTCATTCTGGACAAGGGATGCTGAGGTCCAGTGTATCAACTGCTTTTTAACAGATTTAAATATTGCTCCAGTAGACACTCCAGTTACCTTAATTAGTGCCACGGTTGTACAATGGAGATGTCTAAATCCTGACTGAAATGCAATTATCAGCATACCATTTTCCTAAAAGTTTTTAGTTTGCTGCAGACCAGTTTTTGAAAATATTTGACACAATGGACAAAACAGAAATTGGCCTCTAGTTTTCATTCTTGTTTTTCTGACCATTTTAAAAATAGGGATAACTTTCATTTTTTCCACTTTTGTAGAAACTCATCCCTTGTAAGTGATAAGTTAAGTAGTAGCCAAAGGGGAAGCATTACTGGGCAGTTGATTTAAATAAAATTGGCAGGATTTCATCAAGGCCTCCTGTTATGCTCAAATCCATTTTAATAATTTCATCACAGACCTCATCTACTCCAATGGTTACAGATTTAAATTTCTTAACTACAGGGATGTCTTCAGCTTCATCTATTTGGGACAGTTTGGAAACTTGACCTAATACCTCAGTTCCCATATTTATAACATGATAATTAAGCCTTTCAGATAAAAATTACTTAATGGTATGTGCTGACCATCCAAATCAAAGGAATTGGGTATTTCTTAGTAGTATGACTTTGTAATTGGAACCCAATTTTTGAAACTCTTTAAGAGCTGGTTTAACATTATTCAAGAGCTCTTTTTAAGAACGTTGGCTTGTTTTCCTTACCACCTGTATGTACTTGTTTCTCATTTGTCTTTAATTATTAAAATCTTGGAGCTGGCTTTTTGCCTTTCCAAAAATTCTCTTAATTTTCTTAATTTTTGAATATGAAATTAAACCCAGGGCATTCTTATATTTTCTTTCTTAAATTTCCTGGAGCAAATTTTTTCAGCTGTCCATGAATTCCTGATTGACAAGGGACTAGGCTTCATTTACAGTTGGATCAAATTTATTCTGCTCCAGTTTTCATATTCCAAGTCCAACATAAAGCCAGTATAATCACTTTAGCCATCTGCACACAGTGCTCACAGCAGGGATAGTGGGGACAAGGAGCCCCCAAAGGCTGACCTGGAACCCCATCCCCTTCACTTTATCTGCCTGCACAGCACTCACAGTGGTGATAGTTAGGAACAATGAGCCCCTAAAGGTAATTCACCTCCTTCTCCTGCAGCCTTGGAGAGGGCATTAAGGCATTTCTGCCTCTGAACTGGACAGATTGTTTTTCTCAGCTGAGATTTGGTCTAGGACTGAAGTCCGCTGCTGTTGTTACTGGAACTTTAAGTACCTTCAGAACTGCTTTCCCAACTATCTGCTGTGATGAATTTATCCCTGCATTACTGATTATACTGTATTGCCTAGATTCTGGTTTGCTTCTCTCTGACAACTGCTAATGTTATCTCTGCTCTTGACTAGCCATTATTTGCATAGTGACTTTGTAAGTCTGGTACCTGTACTCCCGGGCCTGAGTGAGGCCTGCCACATGGTGGTAGCATGCTCCTTGGTGTCCTGCTGAGCTCCATCTTGGCTTCCTGTGCTGCTGCACTTACTTGCGCATGCTCAATTCACCCCCCTACTTACTGAGTGTGTGAGGTGGAGTGATCCCCTCCCCCATATCTTGCTGCATACTAATATTCCCTTTTGTGTTTTCTCATACTTAGGCTGCCCTGAAAACCCAACCCTCTTCACTTTTGCCACCTGCATACAGCGCTCACAGCAGGGATAGTGAGTGAAAAGGAGCCCCTAAAGGTAATCCACCCCTTCTCCAGCAGCCCTTTGAGAAGGTGTTAGCTCATCAGTGCTTCATGTTTACTGCCCCACCTGCCCCAGCCACCCTGGGGTATCCTTTAATTTGATGTCCACTCTCTTTTTCTAAGTGACTGTTTCTCCATTAGCTCATTATACTGGATGACCACTAGGAGTCAGTGTGGCTTTTCCCTTGCAATAGTGTTTCCTTCCCAGTCACTGTAGCCCTGCTCCAATTCTCCTCTATCCCACTTCACCTTGTGTCCTTTTTCGCTCCTCTGGAATTCTTCTGTCATGTCTCCCTCCCTCAGACTTGAACCCTGCACCTTCTACTCCCCAGTCCATGACTCTACCGCTGCACCAGGTGAGCCACCCTATTACTGAACACTCCTTATTATCACTTATTCCAGCTCAGCCCCTCTCTGCCCACTTTTTATTTATTTATTTAGTTTTTGTTGACTGGGTAAGTGCACTACACAAATCCTGCCTATTTTCAGGAATGACCCGGGGGAGGGGGATATAGATCAATGCCAACTGACCTTGAACCAGATTAAGCTGTTGGTGATATTTTTAGTGAATGAGGGAAATTTGGCCAGGACACCGGGGAAATTCCCCTACTCTTTTCAATAAGTGCCATGGGATCTTTAACATCCACCTGAACTACCTCCAATCCAGGCAGATGGGACCTCGGTTTAACGTATCATCCAAAAGACGGCACCTCAGAAGTGCAGCACCCCTCTCATGCTGCACTACAGTGTTAGTACTGGGATATTAACCCAAGTGCCAGATGTTGGAACTGAACCCACAGCCCTCTGATCTCCCGGCCTCAGAGGGTGAGTGCACTACCTACTGAGCCACTGACACTGACTTACTGCTGTCTGCGGTGACTCCTGCCTTCAGCTGGTGCACCTTTACACTTCAACTATGACTACTGTTTCCTTCTGCTCTATCATATTTTTCTGTCTAAGCCTCTTGGCCTTTGCTCCCACCTCGGCTCCTAAACACCCTACACCAGTTTATCTCCTGCCTTGCCCAATTCTGCTTTTTATCCACTATGCTACCACGGATGCTTCTCCATTGCCTCCTCTCCCCATCCCCATAACCTTTCCCTCCTCATTCCAATCTCCCACTTGCCCCTCTCCTCCATGCCACACCATGTATCCTAGCTCTCCCATCCCTGTTGTCAGCTCCAAACTAACTCACTAGCCCCCAGGTCCTAGCTTCAGTTATCAACTCCAGTTTACTTTTCTTAGGTCCTTCTACTACTACTTCTGCTATCAGGGAACATACACCCAAACTCAGGACCCATCTTTGCCCCCAAGCATACCTGCCTCCCTACTAATGGGCTTCGATAGCATCCATTAATATCTGTAGCTTGCAGAACAAATGTGATTGTCTCCAGGGGTGGATGGCCCAACACCAGCCTGATATTTTCTCCATTGTGAAACATGATCTCTAAAGATACTCTGATCTGCAGTGGCCATCTCTGGTATTACATCTTCCATGCAGACAGATGGGGAAAACATGGGGAGGCTGTGCTATTTACCTCCAGGACTCCCTCTGACTCAAGCTCCCTTCCTGCCCAACTGGAACATGGTGCCCAAGCTCTCACCCTGAAAATTAGTGGGAAGGCCACAGCCCCTCTTCATCACCTAGGTTTACATCCCTCCTCAAGACCAAAACCAACATTTCATTCTGTGCAGGACTATCTCCTCCTGCCTTCTAAGACAGAATGTATACCACTTGGGGACTTTACATCAATTGGCAGTCTAATTCTTGTGCCCCTTATAAAGATACTATAGCTGCCTTGGACCTCTCACCAAGTAGTCTCCTCCCCACTAGGCTAAAACCTAAGACTGGTTCAGCCACCCTGTTTGATCTGGTACTAACCAATCACCCCACCAGGATTTCAGGTGTCTCAGTGCTCCCTAATGCTCTGAGTGACCATTTACCTGTGCTCTGCACCTGGTCTTGTAAGGTAAATAACCCACCACCATTATTTACCAACGCCGAATTAAACCTGGTAAACTAAAATAATTAAAATACCACCTTACTTATTTGGATTGGTCCCCCATTAGCTATGCCCCAGATATAGACTCTACTCTTGACTACTTGATTAGCTCATTTAACTCAGCCTGCAACATATTTGCCCTTCTTGCTAAATGCATTGTTAAAGGTACTTCACCCTTGGATCACCCAATCTCTCTTAGATCAGATGCATCAATGTGACTCTCTCTGGCTTGTAGCCCTTGAAATGGGCAAACCTGCTGACAGACAATGTTACCTGGTTGCAAGAAATAAGTGCACATGGGATATACGAAAAGCTAAGGCTGCTCACTACAGGGTATCCCTTACCTCCTCCTGGGCTTGGACAGAAAGTTTTGGGATAATCTCAAGGAACTTAATGGGAAGTCAGTGTCTGCTCCCCCCACCCAAATTTACACCAGTGGCAATGTCTCCACTGACCCAAACTCATTGCCAACACCCTAAACTCCTCCTTCTCGGACCTCAGCAGAGTGCTTCCTCTCCAATTTTTTGATCCCCAAACTGCACCCATACCCCCTACCTCCCACTTTGCACCTCACTTTCACTTCAGAACTCTTGCACCTTGGAAGGCTAAGCCCTACCTACTAAAATCCCTAGGGAGTTCCCAGTTCAGCAGTGATACTCTGGACCTTAAACTTGTGCGCCTGACCCTTGACTTAGTCCTCATCTCCCTAACCAATATTCTTAACTGCTCCCTTTGCCTTGGTAAATTTCCAGCCAAATGGAAAGCCACCATCATCACTCCCATTCACAAAAGTGGTGACCGTGCTGCTCTGGGAAACTACTGCCCATCTTTATACTCCTCCCACCCCCAAGGCTCTGGAAAGAATCATCTCGGACCAATTCACTGAGCACCTCATTAAATATGATCTTCTGTGTAGGGAACAACATGTCTTTGAATAGGCCACAGCACCACATCTGAACTGCTGGAGTTCTCCAATGCTATCCACTCTGCCCTTGACAAAGGATGTCTGGCTGGACCGGTCTTTATTGACCTGTTAAAGCCTTTGACACTGTAAACCACTGCCTCCTCCTATCTGTCTCACCCTCTGGTCTCTACCAGGATGCCACAAATTGGTATACTGACTACCTACAGGTATGTCTCAACAAGTCAAGATAAACAGCATGCTCTCCACCAGTGTCCAGGTTAAATCAGGGTGCCCCAGGGGTCTATCCTAGGGCTCCTCTTTTCAGGTCTAACTGGCTCAGTTTTGATGGAAGGCTTAAGTATCAAACTTGCCTCCTCACCAAAAACTTCTCCACTGGGCTTTCGACCCAGGTCTTCCACCCTCCTGCAGCCTGCACCTATGTTAAAACCACCCACAGCTCCTCCAAATCTCCTTCTTGATCCGTCAGTGCAGAACTACCCTATGCCAGAGAACTTTCATCTGCAGGGCCCCCTCTGGATGAACAGCACTTCAGTGCCATAACTACTGAAAGTAGGTTAGGCCACTACAAAGCCTCCTCAAAGAACATCTCTGTTCCACTAGCACCTGTCTAGCCATCTGGGGCTCTCTGCTCCTCCTACTACATAAGGAGGTGCCACTACCCCCCCAGTTATCCTACCTTCTTGACAATGGATTCACATCCTGCCTTACATTCTGTCTTGTTATTTGTTTGCCTAGGTAACCTAACTTTGTCCTTGTTATGCCTCATACAGTGTATAACTCATGCCTGTAACCCTACTCTGTATTCCTAATGCATTTCATTACTGTACAACTGTTTTGTTTTATGACGTGCAGCCTTTGTAAAGGAGTCTCTGACTCAAAGGTTTGCAATTCTGATATGTTCTATAAATAAAATAATCAAAATTCCAGTAGAACCTGTACTTAATTGTCTTCTCAGAGCAACAGGGTAATTCCTATTATATTTCCTTATACTGAAAATGACCTGGTAGTTGGAAAAGGAGTTAGCTAGAATTGTACTTGATTAAAATAGATCTGGATGTGTAGTCATAATTATATCTAGCATGACTGAAGCATTAAGATCCTTACCATTTATTCTAGTGACTTTATTGTTTGTGTCATCCCTACATTTGCCATTAGGTCCACTAAATTGTGTTTCTCAACATTCAAATCACCTAAAATAATCAGTTCTTTGCTCTTTACATATAATCTTGTAAAACATTAAAAAGAAACTCAGGCTTTGATTTTGTGGGGTGGTACATTACAATTAACATAATTGTTTTAGTAAAAGGTAATGGCATTTCTAAGGTTAATACTTATGAACCCAGCCAATGCCTTGCAGTACCTATCTCTTTAATTAGCATATCCATTTTCCTATAGATTATAACTCCTTCACATATTGATCAGATTATCTGAATCTTTTCCAAAAGCCATGATACAGATATCACCACTAAGTCAGGTTCAGAACAAATGGTCCACTCACTAATGTGATCAGTTTTGTTTAAAATACTTCTAGCATTGAAGTGTATAAAACTCGACTATTCACCTTTAAGAATTTCAGCTGAGTAACTAGTTCTACTGTATATGGCTTGCCAGAGCCTGGATTAGGGTGAACATCACAGCAGATAAGTAAATAAACCTCAATAGCAAATCCACACCACTTAAAGTAACAACAGTATCTTCAAAGTGTATAAATTATTCCAGTTACCTCAATAATTATTTTCACTAGGCCGTTTCTGAAGGTTTTTGATGTCTCTCCAGCCATCTGTGGGAAAAGCAGACAACAAAACAATTTTAATCAAATCCTTTGCTAGGTTATCTTTGAAAAGGAAAGGCAAACTAACTTTGTTCCATGCTTCAGATCTAGCATAACTCAAAGTCCCTCTTCCATAAGTCTCCTCCCACTGCAAATTATAATGGTTGCTACATGCTGGCATCCCAAACAAAAGGATTACACTCTAGTACTCCAAATCATATCAAATATACAGTATATGACCAAAAATAATTCAGACTATACACTGTTATTCTGCAAAATAAAATATGACAGTAGATCAGTGACAATACTTTTAACTAATTGTGCGCAGTTTTCATTCATTACATGTTAATGTTAATTAAGCAATAAGGCACAACAGGGTGTGGGTTATTGGGGATTTACCCATGCCTTGTGTGGTGTGTCACGAGGCACAGCCAAGTGACTTAACCACACAAGAAGTGGGTAAATCGCCCAATAACTCACACCCTGGAGTGCCTTATTGCGATTATACAATGGACCCATGTGTAAAATAATTTTAAAATGTGTTTAATTATGATTTTTATAAATGCCATTTCTCAGCCTGGGTTATGCAGGATTTTCCCACTGTCATGTGATATGTTTTGACCAATGAGGTTACAGGATTTTCATACACCATTGTATAATTAAAATTTTCATATGTTTTCAAATTAATAAGGCTACTGTTATCATTTTTCTTTTTGCATAAGTGTAAACCCTGGGTGGCGCTATCCCAAGGGCAACTACCCCTGCCTGCTTGACTAGTAGCAGGTTAAAGGGCCTAGGTTCAGTGACAGGTGCCTCCACCCAAAGGTCAGGGTTGGTATTAGTCTGGCTAACCAGGCCACAGCCCTCTGGGACACTGTTACCCCCCTCTTTTCCCACTAATGGCCCACACAATACACAATATTCACCTTCCTAACACCCCAGATATGCTTTGTACATACACTTGTATTTGGCACTTACCCCCAGGATGGGTTCCTTCAGCTTGGCTCTGGGGACCCCCTGTAAAATAAGGTGATGCAAGACAAAAAGCAATTATACAATGGGGTATGAAAATCCTGTAACCTCATTGGTCAAAACACATCACATGACCGTGGTATATCCTGTAATAACCCACAGCTGAGAAATGGCATTTATAAAAAACATACTCAAACACATTTAAAATTTATTTTGCACATTGGTCCATTGTATAATCACAATAAGGCACTCCAGGATGTGGATTATTGGGAGATTTACCACTTCTTGTGTGGTTAAGTCACTCGGCTGCGCCTTGTGACACACCACATAAGGCGTGTGTAAATCCCCAATAACCCACACCCTGTCATGCCTTATTGCTTAACTATACAATACCTTAGGCATAAACTGACACCAAAGTCAATGTAAATTGCAGAAAAGTAAATCTGATTTATTCAGGGGACTATAACAAGGATGGGGATAATCAGGCTAATTGGTTTATTCACACTACTGTGCATGCAATCAGATTCCCATTCAGTCACACTCTCTGGGTACCCAGGATGAGGAAAAGGCTAGCCAGGACCATTGTTCAGGGTAGGCCAGCACTGCAGCTGATTGGTGCCCTGTGATGGAGAAATAACATGCACACACACAATTTGTAATCTGGAGCCGAGGGCTCAGTTCATGAAAAAAACACAACAAGATAATTAGGTGGCACACTTTTGACTTAAAAGTGGTTGTAGGGAGCTACCCTGGTAATTACTCATGATACCCAAGACTGGACACAGGATGGATGGCAGTTGAGATGATGGATGGGTGTTCTGGATTGCCAGAGGAAGCAGGCCCCACTCAAGTTGCTTCAGTGTCATTCCTGGTCAGGCATGGAGCAGGGAGCTGATCCTGGCAGGTCCCTCATCGATAGATCTTCTCTGCAGTAGGGTAGGTAGGGAGACAAGACCCTCATGGCAAGGCCTATCTGCTTTAAGCAACAATGGATTTAGGCTGAATTTAGCAGGGAACAACTTCCAGCAACTAGTACACAGTTCACAGCAAAGGGGAATTAGATCACGATCCCCATCCAGCACATAGTACATTCATATGTAAAGAAAAAGGTTACTGTACCAGGCAGGCTGTTCCTCGATCCCAATCGCAAAATCACTGCTAAACCCGGGAACACAGAGGTAGCTAGAGTTCCTGACAGGCCGATCACATTTAGCAAAATCTACAGTCTTCTACAGGTTGAGCCTGGTTTCTCTTCAGCAGCTTGTTCACAACACAGAGCCCGGATTCAGTCCGATTCAACTCTTCCTCTCTCTCTCTCAGCAGAAACGGCAAGCAGGCCGGAATTCAGGCCTTCCACAGTTCTCCCGCATGAACTACTATGCACCACAGCTGCTCAAACAGAGCAAGCTCCTTCTCTCTCAACTTCCAACTCAAATCTAGCTTCTTTCTGTCCTTCTCTGCTCGTTGTGCCCATAACTTGGGGCACAATGAAAGAATTCGGAGACATGGTCTAAAATAAAGCTCTTCTTTTCTCTCCACGCAGGAGAGCTGAATGGCAGGTCAGACTCAGCCTTCCCGCCAAGTCCCCACACTGCCCATTGGGGCAGCAGCTCCACAAGCTGCTCACTCTTCCTGCTCCATCTCAGTTCTGACCTCATGCTGCAGGCAGCTGGGAATTTCCCTTGTTCCAAAAAGGTTTGGTTGGCTGATTCAGCTGTCAGTCACAACATGCTCCCCTATAGGTGCAAAAGGCCCCAACAGTTAAAAACTATGATTCCCAGAGGCTTGCTCCATATCCCCTTCAGTTGCAGGCTCCATTTTAGAGTCCTCCAGTACTGATTGGTCCATTTCGCAGCTCGGGACCAAATGGTGGAGCTAAACTGAACAGTTCTTGCTGCAAATAAGGTAGGTTAGAACAAACCACATTATTATTACTACTCTAAATGATTACCAGCAATTAGTCACATCTTTTAGCAGGGCTCCCTCTGCACAATTAGTGATGGCAGAAACAGAGCAAGTATTCAGCAGCACAGGCGGGACTCGAGCATGGAAACACACAGTCACTACCCAGAACAATTACATGCTGCAAAATAGGCAGCTCTTAAAAAGACAGACACAGATGCAATTAAGCACTCTCATGCAAGTTCTTTTCAAACAGCTGAAACACAGGACACCATCCTGGCAGAGGGTATTTAGGCTCACCCAAGGAAGGCTTTTCAGGAACCCCCATTTGTAGGGGGTTACATAAGTATATAAATAGTCTCTGATGCCATCTGTACTGATCTCCACATTTTTATTTTCAGCCCTGCCTGCTCTGATTGAGTCTGCCATTAACATCAAACAAGGACTGATCTTCAGCATGGCAGCATGAGTGAGATAAATTGTTCTTAACAGACTGCTCATGCTGATCAGTCTTTCTCTTGGCAACATTTAGTATCCTGTTCGCTGTGATGCTTTGTGGAGGAGTTCATGTACAATATTATGATAAATTAAAAAATACACTGTTGTCTTAGGTTGTTAGTGCTGCTTCTTGTTTGCAGCATGCCTGCAACTGTTAAGACCCCTGCTCTCAAGAGCTCAGTGTCTCATGATGGCCAGAGTTTGGTGTAAAGAAAATGGCAAAATGTGCTTTAATCTAGCTCTACTAAATAAATACACCAGATCCATTTTATATTATACTGATATTGTATATGAACTCCTCCAGAAAGCATCACAGTGATCTGGATACTTAATATTGCTGGGAAAAAGACTGGACAGAGTCAGTAGTCTGTTAAGATTAATTGATCTCACTTGCACTGCCACAGTGAGCATCACTCCATGTTTTACTTTCTGAACCCACATTTTCAACAGTCATTTCTTACCCTATCTCGTGAACATGGTGAGTTGTCATTTGCAGCTCCACCTCTGAAACCTATCCATGGTTGTTCTGCAAAATGATGTTTCCAGTGGCTTTTGATAAATGACTCCTTTCATGTTCATATGCTGGGGAAATAAAAATAGTGTGTTGACAATCTAGGATCACAGTCAGAGAAAACAATGTTAGATGTGAATCTCACCATTTCCAATCATGGCAATTTCACAACCATAACTCCTGTCATTAATCTGAACTGATGTCCTATCTATGCCCAACAGCTACACAACAAGTACAAGCAAATACACATTTGGTATTGGCCAATGCTTGTTTATTTGATAATGTATTCATTAAAAACACCACCAAGAGCTTAATCTGGTTCACTGTCAGTCGACATCCATCTGTATCCCCCTCTCCCGGGATGAGGCTGAAAATAGGCAGAATTTTCTAATACTCCTTTCCTGGTCAACAACAAAAATTAAATAAATAAATGTGCCTTTCAACTAGCTCAAAGCATTATGCAGTCATTTACAACTAAGGTTCCCCATTAAAATGATGCAAACCATGCAGGAGGGTGAGAAGGGACAGCACTACAGTGTGAAAATAAAAACCAGCATTTCAAATACATCAAGTGCAGCCATTTACAAAATGATAGGGACTAGAGTAACTGCAGAAATTTAAGCTGCATGTAACCCCAGGTTGGCACTATCTAAAGGCTACTACCCCTGCCTGCATGGCTAGGTGCAGGTTAAGGGGCCTGGGTATGGAAAACAGGTACCCACCCAGAGGACAGGGTTATTGGTAGTATCTGACCTGGGTGCTAGCCCTCCGGGACACTGTAACCCCCATCTTTCCCCTCTAGTTGCCTAAGCCATGTACAACAGACACAATTACAATAACCCCTAATCAGTATACAAATCCCCACTCTGTTTACACTTGCTACCAGGTCTGGTTCCACCAGTCCGACCCTGGAGACACCCTGTAAAATAAGGTTAGACACAGCAGGTAACAACAGTACAGTGCTTCTGGTACAAAATGGAACCACAGTCAGGTTAATGCAAAAAGAATTAGATCTGATTTATTCAGGGGGAATGAACATGGGAGGGGTGTAATTTGGCTGATTTGTTCTGTAACTGGTTCAATCAGGCATTCATGCATGCACTTTAGAGTCCCTTCACAGTCACGCACTCTGGGTATCCCGTTGGAACAAAGGTGGGCTAGCCTAATTCGTTGCTCGGGGTAGGCTGGCATTGCAGCTGGTCGGGCCCTGTGATGGAAAGAAGAAACATGCATAACCACACACAAATTGTAATCCTGAGCCTGGAAGCTCAGTTCATGACAAGGAACAACAAAGAAATCAAATGACAACACTTTTGATTTAGCTGAGGTTGCAGGGAGCTACCCTGGGGCTTACTCACGCTATCCAATACGAGACATAGGAGGGATGAAATGGAGACTGCAGCTTGACAAGCTGGTATGCCAGGAGCAGCAGGGCCCACACGAATCACCAAGGTGACATTCCTGCTTGAGATGGTTGAGCAGGGGCTGATCCCTGGGTGAGTCTCTCATCGATGGTGATCTGTGTACCTGGAGTAGCTGGCTGGGTCAAGGTAGCAGGGCTCAGCTGGGTGAACAGTTCGGATTCAGCCTGGTAGATGCTAAATTAGCTTCCAGCAAGTGTGACACAGGCAGGCAGTGGGGAACCAAATCTTGACCCACTAACAGCATTCAGCACACTTACAGTAAGGCAAAACACAATACCACAGGTCAGATGACAGTACTGTTGCAATTTCAGCTTTCCTGAGCAAAACCGAGATCTCTGTGGTGTTTCAGACATCCTGACAGGCCAATTGCATATAGCAAATCTTCGGTCTTCTTCAGGCAATGGTGCAGTCACAATTCAGTGGCTTTTGTCACAATTGGTTTGGACACAGTCCACTTATTTAAGCACTCTTTAAAGATCCCTTTGGAGGGACAGCAGGCAGACAGGCCAAACTCAGCCTTCCCACCAGGTGCATGTGCGACTATGCAGGAGCAGCTGCTCGAATGTCTCAAGCTGTTCACTCTCTCAACTCCAAACTCAGACCGACTCTCTGCTCGTCATGCCCATTAATCAGGGCACAACGAAATGGCTCAGAGATGTGGTCCGAAATAAGGCTTCTCTAATCTCTCCATGCGGGAGAGCTGAAGGCAGGCATGCCACAGTTAGCCTTCCCGCCAAGCCCCCATGCTACCCCGCTGGGCAGCAGCTCATCGAGCTGGAGCTGCTCACTCTTCCAGCTCCAACTCACTTCTGCCTCACTGCTACAGGCAGCTTGGGGATTTCCCTCTGATCCAAAGGTTAGATTCATTGATTCATCTATCTGTCTCAACAAGGCCCCTCCAGGTCCATATAGGTGCTAAAGTGGAAAAGCTACAATTCCTACAGAAATTCACTCACATGACCCCTGGGACAGACTCCATTTAGGGTCCCCAAAGGTACTGATTGGTCCACAATAGCTGTCCACAACCAAGATGCTGGTGAAATAGCAGAAATGTCCATGCTGCAAAGAAGGCAGGTTAGACAAACTATGATATCATTACTATGATAATAGATAATCAGCGAATAAGTACAGCTTCTAACAGAGCTCCTCTGCGCAATTAGCTATAGCAGAATGGAGCAATTATCTCGCAGCCCAGGTGGGACTTGAGCTTAGAAACAATCAGCCCCCACCCAAATTAATTATAAACTGAAATATAGGCAGCTCTTAAAGAGACAGAACACAAAGGCTATAAAGGCACTCACAGGAAATAGCGCTTAAACGGCTAAGACACAGGATACCAGCCTGGCAGTGGGCATTTAGGCACACCCAAGGAAGACTTTCTGGAACCCCATTTGTAGGGGGTTACATGCATACATAAGGTCCTTTAGAAAAGCTTGCTTTCATGAGACATTTCTTCAGTATGGATTTAAAGAAGTTCCATGAAAGGTGCTGGTCTTTCCTATTTCATTAATGGACACCCATGCAGTCATATATGTGTAATTCTGTCAGGGTACTGTAGGTGATGAATCTTGCGGACATTTCTGTATTTCTTGAAAAACATTTTGCTATAAAGTAAGTATCATGTAATTCCAGTGACAAGGAGGTTTCAACCATCATAAGTTATCTTGTTTTCTGTTGCTTTTTTTTTAGGGTAGCCATGACATTACATGCTATGATCTTAATACTGTCTGGGTAGATTCCCTACCCAAGAAGATTCAGACAGGTAAGTGAAAAGAATAGTGTATTATGACAAAGAAATTAAAAACTTTACAAACCTGTTACAGAAGTGCATTCCTTTCCTTCATCCTGGGCACTGTTACAGTTGTCCTAGTTAGAAATCAGAGTGAAGATACCTAGCACTTTATTGCTGAAGTTCCACTTCGTGATCATCATCCTTTTTAAGTGTGGACATTGATCGACCGGGAACTGAACTGAGCCCATTAAAACCCATTTTACATAGGCCAATAAGCAGTCACCAGATAACTGTCTTTTCTTTCCAGTCACTATCAGTGTGAGCCAGATTTTAAACAGTGAATCAGAAATGAAAAGCTCCATGGCCCACTTTGTACATTCTCCTTTTTTAAATTTTCTTGTTATCCCCAACCTGAGTGGCTGCATACTTTAGTCCTGACACAGTTTCCAATTCAGACACCAACCAGTGATCCTTCAGGGCCCTTGGATTACTACCACCTTGTGTGCAACCCTGCCTCCTGTGAAGTGAGTCTTCTGTTACGGTCCTTCAGCATTTTGCAATGGAAAGTGGCCTGCCAGAGTCTGCCATTGGGCTGCTGGGACATGAATGGGTGGAACACCACGCTGCCCATAACTTGAAGTCTGATGAGCTACAGTGAATGTCTCTGTGCAAGCAGAGCTAGTTTTGTTTTGTAGCCCAATCAAAATAAATTGCACAAAGCTCGGTATAGGCTTGCATTATGTGTGAAGCCTTTTTCTGGGAGAGGATATATACTGCTGGCAGTTAACTAGCCCAGTGCTTGTAATCTCACTAGTCAGTTACCAGACTTGCATCACTGTTGTAGATTTTTCTAGACTGAGGTCATATCCTTTTTGCAGCTGAGTACCCATAGCTTTTTGTCTTACTAGCCAATTTCCTGCATATAAACAGGAATGTTTTTCTTTTGTACTCCAATCAAAATACAGTAAATTGTATTAGACTTGGTATAGGCTTGCACTGCATATAAAGCCTTTTTTTGGGGGGGGGGGGACTGTATGTCCCTCTGGCAGCTGAGTAGACCATATAGCTTTTATGCCTCAGTGTTTGCGCACAGAGGTGCTTTGTCTTTTAAATAGTTTTTTATTTTAATGGGTTCACCACAACATATCCAAGACACATTGTCTTAGGGTAGCTGGTCCATTCCACTGGGGTGTCAAACAGATGAGGCATACTGATGAGTCCTGGTAGGACGAAACACGGTCTGTGTCTTCTGTTAGCACCTTTGCAAACTGTGTGAGAGGGCCTTCGCACCATGCAATTCTGCTTAAAGTTGGACCAGCATAACATTCTGTGGTGATTTGCATATGCAGCCCATGATGCTTTGCATTGTGTGGGCATGTGTGATTTTGTATTATCATAGCCTAAAACAGCAGACTGTGGGAAGGAGCTCCTAAGGTGAACAGAGCAAGAGGGGAAGAAGAGGGGCAGTTTAGAGGTGCAGTCAGGGGAAACTCGGGTTACTTGATGGAGGCTGACATAGAGTGTCACAATAAATTTGAGCTACTAAGCAACCTAGAGGGGGAGGAAGGGGTTGGTGGAAATGAGGAAACTTATACAGAGGCCGGGGGGAGGGAGTCGGATACCCATAGGGCATCACAAACCGCTATGGAAAGGATAGAAATAGTCCCAGAGGGAGAAGGGAAACATATATGTTAAGCAAATGGGGAGATGCAACATATTCCAGACATGAGGGAGGAGAGCATGATTGAGAGAAACTGGGAGACAAGGAGGTGGGAGAGGAGCCCCTATCAGCAGAGGGTCAGTAGCAAGGATGGGGCCCTAGCTAAAGGGGACCACAGAGAGCCTCTGGAGGCAGGGGTACTATTACAAGGGAGGAGGATGGTGGTGTGGGGAAGGGAAGGGAACCATCAGGGCCAGGATAAATGGTTTGATAAGAGAGGTTAAAGGGGACACCTATTCAGAGGGGTTTGAGTTATGGGCAAAATAGCAAGGGAGGCGGAAAGGGAGG
The DNA here is from genome assembly GCA_016271365.2 of Neoceratodus forsteri. Lineage (NCBI taxonomy): Eukaryota > Metazoa > Chordata > Ceratodontiformes > Ceratodontidae > Neoceratodus > Neoceratodus forsteri. Next base: position 172,294,895 of record CM057457.1, on the reverse strand, counting down.
GTGACAAGGAGTCTCTAATAAGGCAGGAAGACTCCCACGAAATTGAGATCATGAATAAGGGGAAGGGGCTGAGAGGGCATAGTGGAGGTAACCATAAGGATGATGGTGGTGTTAAGGTTCTGTTATTGGGAGACCTGGATGCTTAGGGGATCCAGTGGGAGGGACAGGGGTGGATGCCATAGCCAGGTGAAGGTAGTGAGTATCTCTGGGCTGACAGTGCACAGAGCAAAGTACATGGTGTATGAAATGGTTAGGATTGTGGAAGGAAACCGGATTTCCTGGCATTTGGGAACTAATGATCTAGAGGAATAGCATTTTGAAATCCAAGAAAGGTTCCAAGAACTTGCCAGAGTCTGTCGGGATAATGGATGCAACATTTCCTTTTGGAGATATTGCCAGTACCAAAGGCCTCAGTGGAGAAAAAATGAAGCTCACAGAGGTTAATGACTGGCTCAGGAAGTGGGGTGAAGAGAGTGGTTGGGGTGTTAGGAACTGGAATGGAGTTTGGGAGGATAAGGGACTATATGCCAAGGACAGGTTTCATCTTGCTCCATTAGGAAGGAAGTCCTTAAACAGGGATGGCTGACTACATAAAGAAAGGTGGGGTTTAAACTTGTGAGGGGCGGAGGGATAAGGAGGGCTGACCAGCTCTCTCCTCCAGACGGGGAGTAGCCTCAAGCCCAAGTGGGGGAAACAGATTGTAGGTGGAGGTTTCAGGAGGAGCAGAGGGAGGATGGAAGTGTAAGGAATCTGGGTGGGGTTTGACAAAGAGGATCAGGATAAGGGGTGGGGTTGGTGTTAGTAAATGCCAGGGAGCTTGGGAAACAAGTTGCCAGAGTTCCAGGCCATGCTGTTCGGGGGTGGGGTGGATGTGGCGGCGGTCACGGAAACATAGGCCAACAAAAACCATGACTGGGACCTAAACATACGGGGGTACACTTTGCTTAGGAAGGATAGAAAGGAGGGCAGAGGGGGTGGAGTGGCTATGTTCATTAGAGATGACATAGAAATTGTTTGTTGTTTGTTTATTCGCTTAACAGGTAAGCACACTGGAAACAAGTTCCTTTTACAGGGCACTCCACATGTATTGCAAACAGACAATACATAATCAAACATACATATACAATGCAGCAAATTGCAGACAAAATGTCTTTGTTAAGTATAAAATTCAAAAAAAATTCAAAAAACAGTTACAATTAAATTGAGATTCAAATACATCCTTAATCATCGCCAAACTTTTGACAGAACATAACCACTAATTTCTTGAGGAATTTCATTCCAAATAAATGGAGCAAATATAAGCAAAGGATCTTTGTCCACTTTTAGATTTCATAAAAGGAAAATAAATTGCTAGGGTAGAAGAGGCAGAGAAGCGTGGAGGCCTTATGGGTCACCTAACGATCCCCAGCAGAAGATAAATCAAGCTGGGTAGTATATAGGCCCCCGGGATGAGTGATGTTCTAGAGGATGGTTTGCTGGACAACATCATTGCCCAGTGTGGACCAAAAGGGAAGGAGTGGTGTTGATGGAGGACATGTACTATGAGTACAAACTGGGGAACCATGTCCTCTAAGGTGGCCAAGGAGCAGAGGCTGCTGGATGGCTTCCAGGATGCGTTCTTAACACAGCATGTGATGGGAGCCCACAAGGGAGGGCATGTCCTGGATGTGGTTCTGGCAGATGGGGATCTGGTAAGGGACATGGTTGTACAAGACCTCCTGACTGGGAGCGACCACAATACTGTCTGGTTTCAAATAAGCATGGGGAGGGGGTGAGATCTAGGACACTGGCAGTGGACCAAGGGGCAGACTTATGGGCATGGGAATATTCTCAAGGATCACTTGAAGGGATTACCTCAATGACAAGTGTGGAAAGGAGATGGGAGGTCATAAACGGGGACTTCATGAGGCAGTCAGGATCTGCGCTTAAGTTGAAACGAGTGGGAGCAAGGTCACATAAACCACGCTGGTGGTCCAGTGAGGTACAGGTAGCAGTCAGAGAAAAGAAGGCGGCCTACAAAAATATAAAACAACAAGAGGGATAAGGATAGGAAATGTACCAGCTTGCATCTAGAAAAGTCACCAGTATGGTGAGGGGAGCAAGTCCAGACAGAGCAGCGGGTTACAGGGATACATGGAGGGGAAAAGGGTTCTTCCGGGTACATAGGGAGTGGAGAAAAACTAAGGGCCATCTCAGCAGATTGAGATCAGAAGGAGGGTGGGTGGAAGAGGCGAGGACCAGGCAGAGGTATTTAACAGTACTTTGCCTCTGTGTTCACTAGGGAGGGGATGGATATCTACAAAGCAAGGCACTAAGGGATAGAAATGTCAGTAAGTGGTCATCAGGGAGCAACAGAAATGGAGCAGGAGGAGAGGTACCCCAGGGTGTCATATCTGGGTAAGGATAAAAGGCCAGTAAGGTGGAGGGATGGATGATGCTATCTCCACCAAAGGTGGTTAGCCCTCAAGGCCCTAAAGAAAGTCAAATCTCCTGGGCCGGATGGCATTCATCCGAGAGTACTATGGGAATTGGTGGACATACTGGCTGCACCCCTGGTGGAGCTTTTCAGCAGGTCACTTGAGACAGGGAGGGTACCTAGGGATTGATGAGAGGCACGGGTGGTACCAATCCACAAAGGGGGTCGAGGAAGTACCAGGTAACTATAGACCCATCAGTTTGACTCGGTGGTGGCAAAATTAATGGAGAGTATACTAAAGGAACGATTGGGGTGCACTTGGAGGAGGTGGAGGTCTGGATAGTCGGCAACATGGGTTTGTGCCAGGTAGATCATGTCAAACCAACCTTGTGGAGTTCTATGAATGGGTAACATCAGAACTGGACAGGGTAAGCCTGTGGATGTATTATTCTTTGGACTTCAGCAAGCAATTTGACTCTGTCCCCTACAATGGTCTGGTGGAGAAACTGATGGGGTTAGGAGTAGGCCCTTTGATGGTCAGATGGATTGAAAACTGGCTAGCAGGACGCACTCAGAGAGTGTGGTCTGTGGGGGAGCCTCGAACCCCAGATAGGTTGGTAGTGGTACCGCAGGGTTTCGGTCCTGGGTCCGATCCTGTTTAATGCATACATATCGGACATCACGGAGGGTATAGGGTGTGAAATGAGTCTCTTCGTGGAGGACTCCAAGATGGAGCAGTAGTTGAGGGAGAAGAGGGAGGTTGACCCTGCAAGGGACCTGGACACCCTGGAAAGCTGGGCTCACACATGGAAATTAAATTTCAATATCACTAAGTGCAGGTGTTGCATCTTGGTCGGGAACCTAAACACAGGTACACCCTGGGAGGGGAGGCGCTGGAGGCCTCCATAGGGGAAAAAGACCTAGGGGTCATGGTGGATGCATGTATGAATAACTCTGAGTAGTGCAGGAGAGCGGCTAGCAAGGCAAACAGGATGTTGGGATGCATCGTAAGGGGGATCACCTCTAGGAGCAAGGAAGTGATTCTGCCGCTGTACAATGGACTGGTTAGACCACACCTTGAGTATTGTATACAGTACTGGAGACCACACTTGAGGGACATACAGCTCCTGGAGAGGTACAGAGGAGGCAACAAAGATGATACGAGGGCTAGGGATTTGATGTGTGAGGACAGACTTAAGGAGCTCTGCCTGTTTTCACTGGAGGAGAGAGAGACAGGAGGGACATGATTGAGGTCTTCAAGTACCTCAAGGGAATAAATAGGGTAAACATGGAGGGGATCTTTAGACTAAAGCAGGGAGGTATCACCAGAGGGCATGGTTTGAAGTTGGAAGGTGGAAGGGTGAGGGGGGAAAAGAGGAGGAGGTTTTTCACTGAGAGGGTGGTGGACCCTTGGAATGCACTGCCTGGTGAGCTGGTTCAGAGATCCACAGTGGAGGGCTTCAAGAGAGGGTGGGACAGACACAGAAAGTTGATGTATCAGATGATGGCCTGTCCCAGGGGGGTGGGGATGGATGATACTGGTTTCTGGAGCACAAGGGATGGGAGGGTCTCGGCACCCAACTAAGGATCTAAGGTTCGAGCAGACTCGATAGACCATAAGGCCTAATCTGCTGGCAAATAGTATATAGCTTTTAGCTTTGCTAGCCAGTTGTTACTGGCCCATGGTGTGTACTATTTAGCCAACTTTTTCTACCCACATAGTAATGAAGGATAGCTGGGGCTTTCTCAGAAGGGATCTGACTTAATTGCTCAGCAGCTGTCGATTGATCTGATTGTTTTAAACTATACTAAGATGTAAAGGTGTGTGCCTGTGAAACAAACTACCAGCATCAGTAAGAACAAGAAAAAGGTGGCAGTTCAGAAGAAAACACCACACTGTCACAAACTTACACTAATTGCTTCTACCACTGCAGGGGTGAATCCCTTTCCCTACTGTATCTTGTAATCCTCTGAGTCACTGCTCCTAGAGATTCCAGTATGTTGCTTGCTTGCTGCAAGCGATGCTCAATCAAACACAGGCTGATGAAAAGGCAACAAATAAAGCTTTGTTGGTGAACCATCAGTTTAGAAAAGTAGGTTTGCAAATGTACAGGCATTCAAAAAACAAACCCAAATACAGTTGCAGGAACTACACATATTGGAAAGGAAAGAATAAACATGCATGCGTACAATGTATCACTTTCTCAAGATTCTGTTTTTCATTCCTCTGTGGGCTCGTCAGACCATGAGATCAGCTGCAGTGATTACATTCCAGCAGAAGATACAGTGCATAATGATGAGGACTCTGATGATACGGACTCAGTGAAATCTGCTGTTGTGGGAGGTCAGACTAAAGAAACCTGAGGAAAGTCCATTAAAGGAAAAGTAATTAGGGGTCAGTCAAAGTTCTAAGGAATGTATGCCTGTCTCCCCTGTTGAGGATGAGCCTACTCACACTCAAACAGCCACTGAGGATGAAGAAGAGGAAAGTATAAATTCATATAGACATGCCAGATGATTTGCAAGTTGCAGTGCCACGGGCTAAAATGAAAAAGACATCCTCTGTAGCATGCCTCTCAACTGTCCCTGATTTTCAGGGATGTCTCTGAATTTGTCTCAAATGTCCCTCATAAAATGTATGTTTCTATGATGGAACAGTGGATATTTTAAGCACAAAATAATGCCAAACATTAAAGTTACAGACTTGTTTTTTCTTAAGAAAATACATCTGCTAATTCCCTTATTCTGTCAGTTTTCTGAGTGAATAGCACCAATTTGTAGGATGTGTCCCTGATTCTGAGTCTTTGTCCCTGATTTTTTTAAGCCATGTCCTTGATTTATGAGGCAACAGGTTGAGAGGTATGCTCTGCAGTTTGGAGGTTTTTCCACCGTGATCCAAAGAATGGCCTGCATGCAGTATGCTGTCTGTGTAAGGCTTAGTTTATCAGACTTTATAGGCAGGCAATCTTAGCACTTCAGCCTTAACAAGACACTTATGGTGAATACATCCATTCTGTGAGCTAGACATTGTATGTCACCATGGGACATGGAAGGAGTATGTTGCAGAGTTTGACGTGGTACAGTCTATAGGGTATACAGTATGTTTCAATCCCCAGCACAAAACACCTCAAACGCCAAGCAGAGCTTTGAATTTGACCACCATGTCATCCCCTTAATCTACAATGTCTTTATCAGGAAAGAGAAGGCTCCCCAATAAAAAAAACAGAAAGAGGTCTTCTTCTCCTCCACCCTTTGTGCCAGCAGCACCTCAAAATCAGTTAGCCATGTGCCAGGCTTTTGAATGGAAAAACAAATGTGACCAAAGTCATCCAACTGCTCAGCAGGTAAAGAAAGCAATAACTGCAGTGATAGCACAGGACTTGTGACCCTTCACTGTTGGTAACTTCCCTGGTTTTTGGGAGGTTGTCAAAATTGCTTCCCCTTGGTACCAACTGCCATGCCAATCTTTCCACAAAGGCTGTGCCAGCTCTTTTGAGGAATAGTGTTACAAGGGAACATTGCCTTGTAATCATTAGCTAATAAAAAGCGATATAATATAACAGCTTAGAGGCGTGGATTAAAGAGAACACTTGCTCAAGCTGAAGTTGCACCAAAAGGAAATTTATTTTACAAAACAAAAATTAAGACCAGCCGGACTTTAGGACTGCAATACCAAAAAAAAAAACATCAACTCAGGAAACATAACAACAGTCTCTTGAAACACTAGAATGAGCTAGTGTAACACACTTCGAGGTCAGACTAGGTCTGTACCTCCAGGCTATCTGACTAACTGATTCAGGTACCTGGATTAAATACAAAAAAATGGTCAGGTGACTACCTAACTCCACCCCTATACTTTATATTTTATTTCCCAAAGATTAAATTTATTTACAAACAGCATATCCTTTAAATCAGAGAGATAACATATATTGAATCTTCTAATACATTTTACACCTTTTGAGGTTTTATTTCAAAGTTCTGGCATCTGAAAACACCACCTCCTTTTATGGTATAAATCTGTCCACATTGAGGCCGGTCAGCCCCTAAGGCAAGGCTGCAGCAGAAAGAATCCTTTTTGAGTGTCAGTTTGAGCTGAAAAATGCTCGTTTTACAAAATGCCTTAAATCCTCATACAAATGCCCCAAAACGGATTTGGGAGGTATGTGCATTCAAATCCTGTTGTTTGTGGGCAGAGAGAAGTGCTCTGAGCCGTAATATACGGCTAAATGCCTTTCTAACGTTCGCACATTCGGTGACAAAATACACATAAAGGTAGGGATTTGGTCTGTGCAGAGGCGCTTTTACAGCATTCTACTTATCGGGAGAGGATTTAATCTTTAGGAGTTTTCTCTGGCCACAAATATAGCATATTTTCAAAGAAAAAGTCAAGGTTTACAATGAAGCTTTACATTCTTATTTATGCAAATGAAACCCATGGTCACAACAACGGGGAAGGGGGGGTCTATAACTGTATATACAGAGTTTACATTCTGGCAGCATTTCTTTTTACAGCTTTCTATAACATGAAATGACTTAACACTCTATTACATTACTTGGGGGGGGGATATCCTATCATGAGTGGACTGGAGGATTATTTTCATATGTATCAGAGCTAACAAAAATAAATAAAAAAGGGGACAGGAAGAAAGAGAATAAAGGTGGCCAGCCTATATTAGAAAAAAGGGGGTTTATAGAAGGAAGAGAAGGAAGGGTTTTTTTTTTATCACACAAAAACGAGCTGTTGTAACAGACTGGGAAAAAAAAAATGTTCTGATACACATGATGTGTCCTCTATCCTTTACACTGCTCCCACCTCAAGAGGGAACCAATAGGAATTATTTACCATTGGTTTCCTATTACTCTGATGATGAATACATGTCAGATCTCCCTTAAAATAATAAGGGGAGATGGAGTTTTAGCCTTCCCACTCCTAAAACTCCACTCCAGGGTCCCTTTTAGTATATGATTCCATAAGTGGTTTATACATACTTTATGTATATAGAAACGAAGGAACCAAGAAAACACAAAAATAAAATAAACAGTTATTTAATCATTACTTCACTTTCACCTGGAGTCTGATGTTAATTTATTACTGTCATCTATACCATAGCGTGATAAGTAATCAGCGTTAAAGTGTTTTGCCTGATTTGTATTTGTATTTAAATTTGTAGGGTTGAAGGTTAAATACTGTCCAAAATTCGAGGTTTTGTCCTTCATAATATGAACCAACACAGGGGTTATGATCTGTGATCACTACAAATTCTCTACCCACAAATAAAATTTCAGGGCTTTGATAGCCCATCGGATGGCTAAACACTCCTTCTCTATTGTAGAATATTTAACTTCTCTTTCATGCAGCTTCCGACTAATGTGTATGATAGGGTGTTCCTCCTCTCCATCCATTTGGGACAAAACAGCCCCAATACCTTGATTTGAGGCGTCAGTTTGTACCAAAAAGGGTTTTTGAAAGTCTGGACTACGTAATATAGGGTGAGAGCATAATTTAGCTTTCAATACTGTGAAGGCCTCTTCACACTGTTTGGTCCAGCAGACCTTGTCTGGTTTAATTTTTTTTGTAAGTTCGGTTAATGGACTAGCAATGTCTGCAAAATTGGACACGAAATGCCGATAGTAGCCAGCCATCCCTACAAAGGCTCTTACCTGTTTCTTTGTTTGTGGCTGGGGCTATTTGCTATTGCATCAACTTTTATCAATTGCAGGTTTTATTTTGCCCTGTCCAATTATAAACCCCAGGTACTTAGTTTCTTGCATACCCAGTGAGCATTTGCTAGGATTTATGGTTAAGCCTGCCTTCTGTATAGTAGTTAACACAGTTTTAGGTGCACCATATGTTCCTCCCAGGATGGACTAAAATAATGACATCATCCAGGTATGCAGCACTGTACCCATATAAAGGGTGTAATAGGTGGTCCATACATCTTTGAAAAGTTGCCGGGCACCATGCAGACCAAAAGGCATTTTAGTGAATTGAAACAATCCCAAAGGGTACTAAAAGCGTTTACTTTGTGACTCGAATCTAGGGGATCTGCCAATACCCTTTTGATAAATCCAGCGTACTTATATACTGTGCGTTACCGAGCGATCTATAATATCATCAATATGGGGCATCGGATACCCATCAAATTGGGATATTGCATTAAGTTTATGAAGTCTATACAGACTCTTATTCCACCATCTTTTTATTAACTACGACCATTGGAAAACACCATGGACTTGTGGAAGGTTTAATAACCCCTAATTGTTCCATCTTTTTTATTTCTTCAATCACCTCTTCTCTTAACCATTCTGGTAACCGGTAGGGCTTTTGTCTAATGGGTACTGTAGAATTTAGTTCTATATGGTGAACAATTCCCTCCACCTTCCCAGGTATCGTTGTGAAACTATTTTTGAAAGTACTTAAAACATCTTTTAATTCTCTCAATTGTTCCAAACTCAGGTTGTCATTGATTTGTATGTCCTCTATTTCACCTTTTGTGTTTAGACATTCATATGCTTCATCTAGTTCACTTGTAACTGGTTCAGGGTGACAAAACATACTGGCTTATGTCTATCGTGCCATGCTTTTAACAGATTGGTGTGGTAGATTTTATATTTTTGTCTTTTCTCTGGACATATGATCTCATAGTTAACAGTGCCAACTTGTTTACGTATGGTGTACGGTCCCTGCCATTTCATTAATAGCTTATTTTCCGTACAGGGTAACAAAAGAAGAACTTTATCCCCCGGTTGAAAGGATTTAGTGCCCACCCCTTTATCATAATATTTTTTTTGGACGTTCTGGTGTTCTATATTACTAAGTTGAGCTTTTTTTGAATATTTTGCTAATTTCTGTCTCAGTATGGTAACATATTCTATCAAAGGGATAGGTACAGTGATTTGTTTTGTACCCTCCCAATTCTCCTTTATCACATCTAATAGTCCTCTTGGGTTCTTCCTGAACAATAATTCAAACGGGGAATATCCTGTAGATGATTGTGGAACCTCACGATAGGCAAACATAAGATAGGGTAAATATCTATCCCATTGCTTGCCTTCATCCTGTGTACATTTTTTTAACATCTGTTTTAATGTTTTATTAAATTGTTCCACCAATCCATCAGTTTGAGGATGGTATGGGGATGTATGTATGGAATGTATACCTAAAGTATGATAAAGATGCTGTAAAATCTGTGAACAAAATTACTGCCTCTATCGGTCAGGATTTCTTTGGGGATACCCATCCTAGAGAAGACCTTTACTGCTCTTCGTTACTTTTTCAGCAGTAACTGTATGCATGGGTATAGCTTGAGGGTATTTGGTAAAGTAGTCACATAGAACCAGAATAAAACGATTCCCTTTGCACTTTTGGGTAGGGGTCCTACTATATCCATGGCAATGCGTTCAAAAGGGGTGTTTACTACAGGTAAAGGCTGTAGGGGTACCTTATCTTTTCTTACCATTGGGGCCACTTTCTGGCATTGTACACAGGACTTACAATGTTCCATTACTTGGTCCTGTATACCAGGCCAGTAAAACCTATACAACAATCTCTGCAGTGTGCATTCCCTTCCTTGATGACCAGCAAATGGTATATCGTAGGCAAGAGATAACAATCGTTCCCTGTAAATAATGGGCACCATCAACTGTAGCACACATTCCCCAGTTTTTGGATTATCACATTGCCTATACAACAGTCCCTTATGTAATATCAATTTATGTCCTTTATCATTTTTGTTGCCCACCTGTGAAAAAAAAGGTTTTAAAGATTCATCATTTACTTGTGCTAACCCAAAATCTGATTGCACTTTAAAGTCTTCTAAACTGACAATGTCTTTAGAGTTCCGATGAATTTGTTGCCATGTTTGTTTATCTTGATGTTTTTCATTCTTAGTCTTTCTTGTTTTACCAGGTGGCTCAAATAAATCATTGTCAAATGAAAATACACGTTGCAATTCAACATTTTTTCTTTCTTGGGCTCTAGTAGTAATGGCACCTAGATTGGTAGCAGCTGCTAATAGATGGGTAAAGTCTGGATGGTCATGTCCTATTATAACAGACACTGGCAACTGTGATACCACACCAACTTTCATACTTCTGGTATTGGACTGTACTTGAACCTCGACTTGTTGCATCGGATATGTATGGGTATCACCATGGATGCAAGTCACATGTGTCTCATCTGGGGAATCACAGATATTGGGTAACATAGAGGCTTTGACTAAAGTTTGCCGACTATCAGAATCTAATAATCCAATCATGGTTTTCCCATTGATTTTGACTGGTGTAATATACTGACCCCAGTTAGCCAGGACCAAGTGGGTAGGGGTAGTTTTTTTCTTCTGGCAAAACCTAGCAATATGTCCTTTCCCTTGACAAAAATGGCACACAATCTCTGAACTATGGGGTTTAGGAATATTGGTGTTTTTAGCAGTTCCACTAGATACAGTATTTGTAGAAGGTGAAGATCTTACCATAGGGAAAGTTGTGCCAATTCCGGAGTGTCCTTTATGCCTGTTCGGCCTTGCAGCTAGGTAATCTTCTGCCAATTGCACTGCTTTCTCAGCTGTCTCCGGGCGATGTTCCCGAACCCACATTTGAGCGTCCTGTGGTAATATACGTATAAACTGTTCAAGCACAACAGCCTCCAGCATCTGTTCTTTGGTGTTTTTGGTGGGTTGCAACCATTTGTGGCATAGGTCCCTTAACCTTGTATAAGCATCCTGTGGGGTATCTGAGGACTGGAACCTTAGGGCTCGGAACCTTTGTCTATATGTTTCTAAGCATATGTCATACCGTTTTAAAATAGCCTCTTTTACTGTATTATAGTCTTCACTCATGGAGCTGTCCACATGACCATAGGCCAACTGGGCCTTTCCTGTTAAATAGGGGGCAAGACGTATCACCCATTGTCCTCTGGGCCACTGACAAGCTTGGGCAATCCATTCAAATGTAGTCAAGTAAGTTTCTATATCATCCGTTTCACTTAGTTTTGTCAACTTGATGTCCTTGGGGTTATCACTCGATGAAGGTGGCCTGCTAACACCCAGGTCCTGGATAGCTCTCAGGGTGTCTGCCCACCTGGCCTCATTTTGCTGCATCTCTCTTACTCTTTGCTTCTCCCAGGCTACTTGTTGTAAGCACAACCATTGTAGAAAATCCTGGGCATCTCTACTAGGGGGACCTTCTGCCACCTCCTCTTCTTCACCAGCCTCTAAGGTCCCACCAATCACACCGTCTTCTTCCAACTTGGTGGATTTGCATCGAACATCTGGTAAACCAGACATCAAAGGTTGTCCCAGTTTGTCTGCCATCGTTCGGTCAACACTCCAGCGGGTCTCTCCTCTTGGAAGATGCAGGCTCTCTTCCAATACTCAGAGCAGTATTGTTCAAATCCCACCACTGCCACCATGTGTGAGGCATGGGATTAAAGAGAACACTTGCTCAAGCTGAAGTTGCACTAAAAGGAAATTTATTTTACAAAACAAAAATTAAGACCAGCCGGACTTTAGGACACAATACCAAAAAAAACCATCAACTCAGGAAACATAACAACAGTCTCTTGAAACACTAGAATGAGCTAGTGTAACACACTTCGAGGTCAGACTAGGTCTGATACCTCCCAGGCTATCTGACTAACTGATTCAGGTACCTGGATTAAATACCAAAAAAATGGTCAGGTGACTACCTAACTCCACCCCTATACTTTATATTTTTATTTCCCAAAGATTAAATTTATTTACAAATAGCATATCCCTTTAAATCAGAGAGATAACATATATTGAATCTTTCTAATACATTTTACACCCCTTTTGAGGTTTTATTTCAAAGTTCTGGCATCTGAAAACACCACCTCCCTTTTATGGTATAAATCTGTCCACATTGAGGCTGGTCAGCCCCTAAGGCAAGGCTGCAGCAGAAAGAATCCTTTTTGAGTTTCAGTTTGAGCTGAAAAACGCTCGTTTTACAAAATGCCTTAAATCCTCATACAAATGCCCCAATACGGATTCGAGAGGTATGTGCATTCAAATCCTGTTGTTTATGGGCAGAGAGAAGCGCTCTGAGCCATAATATATGGCTAAATGCCTTTATAACGTTCAGATATTCGAGTATGCAAAATACCGCAAGGTAGGGATTTGGTCTGTTCAAGAAAGGCGCTTTTACAGCGTTTCTACTTATCGGAGAGGATTTAATCTTTAGGAGTTTTCTCTGGCCACAAATATAGCATATTTTCAAAGAAAAGTCAAGGTTTACAATGAAGCTTTACATTCTTATTTACGCAAATGAAACCTGCGGGTCGCAATAACGGGGTCTATAACTCTGTATAACAGAGTTTACATTCTGGCAGCATTTCTTTTACAGCTTTCCATAACGTGAAATGACTTAACACTCGATTACATTACTTGGGGGGGGATATCCTATCATGAGTGGACTGGAGGATTATTTTCATATGTATCAGAGCTAACAAAAATAAATAAAAAAGGGGGCAGGAAGAAAGAGAATATAGGTGGCCAGCCTATATTAGAAAAAAGGGGGTTTATAGAAGGAAGAGAAGGAAGGGGTTTTTTTATCACACAAAAACGAGCTGGTGCAACAGACTGGGGAAAAAAAAAAGTTCTGATACACATGATGTGTCCTCTATCCTTTGCACAGCTGATACATGGACAAGTGGCCAGACAGCAGACTACATGACTGTCACTGCTCACTGGGTCTCATCTCCATCCTCTGTAACATTTTCTGCCACCATCAGGGACCCACAGCATTCTGAACAAGCTTTGGGCAGGGCCAATATGACTGCTAATGTATTAGCCTGACAAGGTATATAGAATACTGTGTGGCTTAGTTGTAATTTACTTTCATTATTGTGCCGTGAAAATCCCACATTTACTGGACAGTGGGGAAAATGTTTATGGGGCACAGATTCAGCTACCCTTTGGGTACTACTTGAAATGGGGGAAGGGGGTCAAACAGCTGGTATGCAGTGGTATAGATTCCTATGCAAGCTATAACATTTACTTACAGCTGTGCTGTGGCCGGCACCCTGATGACCTTTTAACTTGGAGGGGTTAAAACAGTAAACTTCACATTTTCCAGTTTTGCTCATGCTTAGTGGACTGCTAACAAAAAGTCTGCTTTCAGTGTCGGAAATGGAAAGAATCCACTTAAGGAACATGTTACCTTTGATCTAGTACCAAGCATATCTGACAGGGGGTCTGAAGACATGTTTCTTCATTATACAGTATGTTGCATTTGTATACTTAGTCAGTTTTATACTTTTAGGAGCGTGCATTTCACATAGAAGCAGTCCTTCCTCAGTTTACTCCTGGAACTGGGTCAAACCTTTCATTTTCCCCTGGTCCCCTCCCACTTCCACTACTGCCTGCTTTAAGCTTCACTAAGCAGCCTTGAAAATGTGATAGAGAGATGGTATTAGGCTCTAGTGCTTAGATCACAGGCTTGAGAACCAACAAGTTCAGGTTTGAATTTTGCCAGAGACACTTACCGTTATCCTGAGCAAACTGCAGTAGCTCTGTGTACAACTGCAAGATTCAGGAGATATCAGGAATTAGTATGGTGTTTTGCAACAGGTTAAACTGGGTTTTGCTCTGCTTATATTGTTTTTTTCATCTGTTCTGATGCAAAGCAGTGTAATTAGTTGTATTATGGTCTTGAACTGGTATAGTTCCTTGATAGGGATCTGACATGCTGCAATCACAGTTGTAAAGTTTCAGTTTGCATTCCCAGTCACTGCGTACCTGTGTAAGTTGGAGGCATTATCAACATAATGGCAGCATGTGCCTGTCTACTCATCTCCACTATGTGTCTATTTTCTCAATGCAGACTATGGAGGCAAAATAAATTGTTTCTGCTATTTCAGACTTACATTAGCTGATGATAAAATTGTTCTTCAGTCACTGATATTTCCCCTGCCATGTTAAGTATTGTGTGTAGTCAGCAGCATCCTTCCAGCTGCATATGTGACACAGAAAACAGAAAAAAGCACCACAGCAATAAATCCACACTGTACATGGTCTAGGTTCTTATCATTCTGTGTAATGCCCTGTGGGGTTATCACCCCAGGGGGTCAAATATCCTGCCTCTCCTCTACCCACTCCCCCTCCTTGCTTCTCACCCTTTACCCCTCCTTTCCTTCTCTGCTGTTCCCCTTCTGCTCCAAGGAAAGTGCCTCTCATGCCTAAGCTCATCTTAATTGTATCTATTTAATTACTGGATATCTGTATATGCTGGTTGTATGCTCAAACTCTTAACTGTGTACGACTGTTCATTGTTCTCTTGCATCGCCATACTCTATTGTAACTCTCAAATATTGTATTATATTGCTGTGCCTGAGCCAGTGTCATGGCATGGTCAGAGGGCAGAAACTCCCAAACTATTCCAGTGTCCAGTATGGCTCTGATGTACTGGAGCCTCTGGCAGGGGGTAAAGACCTACTTTGACTTGTTGACAATACGCCAAGTTAGTCGAACAATTGTCAGGTTCAAAACAATGTATATGCAATCGCTTCCCGAGATGGGGCCTTTAACAGCCAAGCATCTATGTAAGGAAGACATGCAGTCCCCACCCTGCAGAGGGCAGCTGCCACTGTGGCAAATACTTTTGTTAAGACACATGGTGCAGAACACAAACCAAAGGTCAAGACATGAAATTGGTAGTGTGAACCCAGAAGCATGAAACGCAGGTATTTTCTGTATGACTTGTATATCTTGACATGAAGGTATGCATCTTTCATGTCCAGCACAACCATCCCATCTTCTTTCAGTAGTAGGGAAAGAAGAGATTGCAGGGAGACCATACTGAACTTTTTGTATTCTATGACAAGGTTGAAATTGCAAAAATTTAGTACTGACCTTACATCCTTAGTCCATTTAGGAACCAGAAAGTATTGGGAGTAATACCCGTGATTTATTTCTGAAACCAGGACTAACTCCCCAGCTGTTTTATGAAAGAGGGTTTGAACCTCCTCCATCAAAAGGGCAAGATGTCCCAGGGATATCTTTTGGGCAAATGGGGGGTAACTGGAGAAATAGTGAGGAGCACTAGGACATGTCCATGTTGAACCACTTCTGGTATCCAAGCATCTGTAGTGGTCTTGCTCCACTTTGGAACAAAGATGGAGATGCAGCCTCCTACCAAAACTTCCTGAGGCAAAGAGGCTGAAGGAAGGGAGGGAAGTCAGAAGGCATTAGGGGCAGCAGGGTGCCAGTAATGGTTTGATCTTTGTAAGTCTGGCATGGGCACTTGGGTGCAGGTTTGTAGCCTGGGAAGCAGAAGGCTGAGGTCTATGGGAGCCATGACAGGAGCCTCATGAGTAACCACAGCCTGTACAGGCACAGGGTCTTCGAAAAGAACCTCAACTCTTTCACTGGGGCTTAGGGTTTTAAATATAAAGGGATCGCAGAGTTATTCCAGAGGACTGTAGATATTTAGAGTATTTTCTGCTTCAGTACCAAACAGTTGTTTTCCCATGAAAGGAGCATTCTTCACAGATTGTTGCACATCAGAGGCACATCCAGCCATCCTTAGCCAAGCATGGCAATGCAGGAATATCCCAGAGGCAGCAGCCCTGGCTGCAGCATCACAGGCATCATAAGCTGACCTCGGCAGGAGCTTACCAGCTTCCTGGCCATTAGCTATAGTTTGCTGAGCCAATAGTTTACCCTGGCCTTTTGGCAATTTTTCTGCCATGGTGGCCTTACACTTTCAAAGGCAATTCTGATATTTAATCATATATGCCTGATAGTTAGCAGTTCTTAGCCCCAGGGAAGCAGAGGCAAAAATTCTCTTCCCTATCACATCCAGCTTCCTCGACTTCTTGTCAGGAGGAAGAAAGCTCATGTGTTTTGAAGCTTTGGGTCTGTCATAAGTAGTCATGATTACCACAGAGTCTGTTTCAGGCTGTGAAAAATAATAAGGCTTTGCAGTAGGGTTGGATATTGTTTATCATCATTCCTGGGAACTGCAGGCAGTTCCATGAGCCTGTGCCAGACTGCTAAGTAGCATACTCAAGGTGCAGAATGCACAGAAGGAATAATCACTGCTAGAGAGGCAGATGCCTCCAAGATCTTAGAGATTTCTCTTTGAGGAATCCTCCTCTTCTGCTTCAACCCCCAGTTTAGCCTGAACCTGTTTAAAAAGCAACTCTTTATTATAATAAAAAGGTTAAAAACACTAGATTTACACCAATTATGTTTTAACGTTATTGTTTTGTAGTTTTTTTTTTTACTTCCCCTGCTGTTGGTCTACTAGATATTGTAGATAATGCAGTACTTATTTGACTGAGTCTTTCAAAATGTATCTGACTCTCGCCTGCTAACCATGCAATTGCTATTTGTGACATCACAGGCTGTTGTCATGGTGAGTACTATGCTGTCATAAACAAAGTTGCTGTGAGGCAAATAGGGTAGAGTCAAATATTTTCAAATGTTTTCTATACAGACTTTTTAGATGGACTAACTAGAAATGCTGTAAAGTCTTGAAAGAGAACATTGAAAATGGAAAAATGTATTCTCTAGACTTAAATTTTAACACCTGAAACATCTTATTTATGAGGTACTTGCTAAAGTGCAGAGTCTCTCTTTAAGGAAGGCTTGAAAAGAGTCATCTTTAGGAGGAGATCATGGAGTTTTTTCACATTTTCTCTGAGCAAGAAGATATAGTTAAGCCTGACCCACTACATGTATCACTTATTCTTCTTTGTCCATGGTCTCCTTCTCCTTTATTCTGGATTATACTCTAGTTCATTGTTGGTGTCAACGGCTGAGAGTTGACAGGATGAAAAGACAAATGAGGAGGACCCAACAATGGGAATCCCATTGCTGGCAGCCATTCTGGGCCCAGCAGTGAAGTAGGGACCAAGAACTGGAGCGTCAATGGTAATGTTGATGATGAACAACCTGGAAGCACCGATAGAACAGGCATCAACTGCAGCAGCATGCACTGAAAAGAGCAGTTACTTAAGAACTTACTGCAACAATAGATCTTTGAGGGGATCTCAGTCATCAAGTCACACCCTAGGAACTTCACTGCCAGTGAAGCAGGATCCACATGGAAGATTTTCAGTAGTACCACTGGGGCCACCAACGCTGATGTCACTTGTCAACATCATCAACCCTATAAAGGCTTGGATGGACCCTTTCCCTCCTCAGTTCATTCACCTGGAGATTAAGGGAGTAAACCCATGCCATGGGGTCTGAGGAGGAGAGAGGTGCCCATGCCAGAATAAAAGGCTGGACACACCAGTTAGTCAGTTCTGAGAAGAGAGCCCATAAGAGGGGATGGTGGAGGGAAGACAGACCTGATGACTGAGATCCACTCAGAGATCTACTCTTACAGGATGTTCTTACTCAACTGCTCTATTTTCTTTGGGGTATCTCAGTCATCAGATCATCCCATAGGAATGAGTCCCAAGCAGTTACAGGAACAGCAAAATAGTCTCAGAGGAAGGCCAACAGAAGACTAGGACAGGAGACCCTGCAAAACAGCTTGACCAAGGGCTGCTTGGGCTCTAAAGCAATGTCGAGACTGTAGTGTTTAGTAAGAGTATGGAGCACTCAGGTGGCAGCAGCACAAATGTCAATGGCTGGACCCCTATGAAACAGGGCACAGAAGTAGCCATACCCACTTGTGGAATGGACTTTCACAATTCCTGGCAACTCTTTGCCATGCTTGTTGTAGCAGAATACAATACAATTTATTTATTTAAAAGTTTTACCAGGAAAGGCATATTGAGCAGGCAGCTGCTCAATTCCAGATGTGTCTGGGGAGGGGACGGAGGGACAGAGGAGACAGTGCAGCAGTCTACAACAACAATGTAAGAACCAGCACATTATATACAATAACTACAGTACATGCATATAGGGGTACAATGCAGATATACAGAGCGCTTATTACAAAATATAGACATATAGTACAATATAATACAGTCGCCAATGCTAACAGTGAAATAATATGACACAATCAGTGGATTAAGCATAGTAACATAGAAACAGAGAAGTTGACGGCAGATAAGGACTGCAAGGCCCATCCAGTCTGCCCATTTCTTTTCCTACCTTATATATGTGCCATCGGCCTTTGCTCTGTCAGTGGCCTATCTATTCAACAAGCAGACAGCAGGGATTGCCATGCAAAGTCAGGTTGAAGTGCTCAGGACTAAGGTATACACCATCATAAGTCTGGAAATGGGAGGGTTAGGTGCATTCACAGGTGAAGCAGAAGTGGGCTCTGAGGAGAAAGTTGAGGCAGTGAGCAGAGGGCGCATGCCAACTGGCTGGGGGGAGTGAATCATTGAACCAATCATTAGGACAAACATTGTTTAGAAACCTTTGCGCCCTCTCTTCCTGTGGCAAAAGAAACATAAATGCTGCTTTGTTTTTCTGTAGTCCTTGGCTCGGAGCAGCTAGTATTTCAGAATTCTGTGCATATTGGGAAGGCTTTAAGCCCGAGGTTCAATGGGTGGAGCAACAACGTCACTCCGCCATCAGGTCTTAAAAGGTCACTCCTCCTGGACTGTTCCAAAATTCATGTCTCGTTGCAGCCGGAGGCTCTGTTGGCTGTTTCTCCCTTTTGCAGCATATCTTTGATCTCCCCTCCAGCTACCTTCTCTGTTTTCCCTGCCTTCCCCTTTGCCCCCTCCCTCATTCTACTGTCATTCCTCTGCTTCATAGTTCACTTGTGCATACCGCTGCCAGGGTGGGGGATTGCTAGCTCTCTCCTTGTCTGCTGCTCACTTGGCACTGTCATTGCTACTTCCCCCTCCTCGTTGTACCTCCTGGATTTTGTCGCTTCGTGTCCTGCTTCTGTTTCCTGCCTTCCCTCTGGTGCAGTCTGGTGTTCTTTTGCATTCTACCACTGCTCCTGCCCCATTGCTCTACATTCTCCTCTTCCACCTCTGGGCCTCCCACCTGCCCGCTCCTCCTCGCCTTCACCCCGCCGGAGATTCGAGTGTGCCTTCTGCCCTCTGTGCCCTCTGCTTTGGTATTCCTCTTTCTGGACAGTTGCTCTGTTCGTCCCATTCGCCTTTTCTTTGGGCTTTCCTTCCATTTCGCATCCTCCGGTCTATAACTGTGAGAGCTCTTCCAGGTATGGCATCATCCCCAGTGCTCCTTTTCCCTGCTCCTCAACTCCCCCACTACTCATCTAGACTTCCTAGCAGCGTTTTTTCCACCAGTTCTCCTACGATTCACTTTCAGGTACGGTCTCAATTGCGTCATGCTGACCCATAATTCACCCTTTTAAGATCACACACCACTATCTTGGACCCTGCTTAATATCTGCTGTTTTCAGTTCAAATCAAACAGTGGCATGATCACTGGTACACAGTGGCTTCCTAATTTCAACTCCCTCCACAACCCATTTATTTCATAGTACCAAGTCTAGAGTGGCTTCTTTCCTGGTAGGAGTCATAACCCACTGCATTAATAAGCAATCCTGCATGATGTCTAACACAGCTTCACTCATCCCACTTACAGGACCCTATGGGGCCCTTCCCTCGGGGGTCTTTGCCCTTCGTCGCTCATTGCTCTTGGTTACACCATGCTGCACTTTCTATATTTCATGCTGATTGTGCCTTCCTTCTCACGTTCCTCCCTATGGTGGGTGCTCACCCTCCTCCTCCTCCTCCGTTCCCTCCACCCCTTTCCTCTCCTTCTTTGACCTCTGCTTTCTTTTGGGGTTTCACTATCCTGCCATCGCACTATTCCCTCCTGCTATCACTATACCCTACTCATTCACATCACCTAATATTCCCTCCTGCATGTCGCCCTGCCTATGTGTCTCATCCTCTGACCCTATTCCCTTGTTCTAATCAAACCTATTCAGATGTCCTCCTGGTACTACCTCCACTCACCATCAGCTGCCAGCTTCACCTGGCCACTCTCGCTCCTACCTTCATACAATTTTATCCATTCCTAATTTGGCTCTCAATGGACCCAGTTTGCATGCACTCCCATAGTTACCATTAATCTAGAAGCTTACTCATGACATGAGCCTGGTTCTCTTCACTCGGTCCAACCTCAGGGTCTACTGATTTATATCAATTAATCAAACAATTCTCTCATTGGGTCTTATGCTACCTCATCGTTCTGATCTCCACCGAGACATGCCTTCCATGTCCATTGCTCTTTGTCTCGGGCTAGCCTATAGCTGACGGGTCTTGATCTGGTACCAATGAAGCCCACGTCTAGAGTATGGGAATCTTGGAGAGGGTCCTTCTCCCTGGCCCATAGCAGGAATGTCTTCACTCTGGATGGACCTTCAGTCGTCCCTCATCTTGGTGACACCTCTGGATGAAGAATTTATGACTTCCAGCTGTAAGGGGTGGGGCTGTCATCATTAGAGCCCCTTTGGCTGCCTGAGCAGGTTCGGAGGCATCCTCTGCACTATTCTCCATCAAGACCACCTCTGGTTCACCTGGTCTGTTTCATAGGCTTGCATAGGCCAGCTGAGTGCCTCAGCAGTCATTTCTCCTCTTGCTTTTGAATGTCTAGTTGCAGAGACATCACTTGCAAACCACTACTGCTGTCCATTTAGAAGGACAGAGTGAGAGCTTCTCTAAATTGAAATACTTTCCTCCTCCCCGATCTCAACTCTAAATTGCAGTAGCTGAGCTGTCACTAATCAAAGCATCCTTCAGCCTGCAGGAAGGTGATCTAGGCCTTTGATCCCTAGAGGTTTCTCCTCAAAGGGTGTTTTTCTCTCCTCCATGCCAATGGTTATAATATTAGTCAGGGTTAGTGCTCTCATAGGTTCCATAGTTAGGTTCCACTGTTGGATGGAGTCGGATGGTGGCCTCGGCTGTTCCCTCTCTCCTTAGGAAGTCTGCCCTTCTGCATCTTTTTTTTTTTTTACAAATTATTATACTTTATTAGTTTTCAAGTTTATAAGGAATACATCTAAAGGAAAAGAGAAACTGACCATACAACAAAATAGTCCACCACAATATACAACTGTCTTTCACAGCAGAGGCATAGGAAAAAAATTGTCCATATTCAGTCTGGCCAGCTGTCAGCTGAGTAAAAGGAGGAGGCACCAAACTGTATAAATCACTAAGTGCCAGTGCAAAATTAAGGGAATGCAAAAGGAAACTTATCACAACCATAGTAACAGTAACTACCTCCCCACCTCCACCCCCACCATCCCCCACCTGGAGCTATGATTAATCAACAGAGGCGAGTGACCTAGGAAGTGTTTGAGTACAATTTTCACTTCTGCAAAGGGCCTAGGACTGGAGGCTGGGGCAAGTTAATCAGCCTGAAAATGAAACCCTGCTGAGTTCACCCCTCTCCATCCCCCTGGGCAAGTCAGTTGCATGCCCTTCTGCATCTTGTCAGATTTTGTTTTGTTCATTGTCCTTGCCTTATAGTGTTCTTCTCCTGTTCTTCCTAGCTCTGTCTGTCACATTTATGTCTGGTCTAGATATCTTCTGATTTCTCGTCTCTTCGATGCTCGACATCCCTTTTGGGTATTCATTTTGGGCTTCTTCCTAAGCTACCTTTAGCCAAGGGAATTATTCCCACAGCACCTATGGGGGGGCCTCCTCTAGGGTTCCTTGTGCAGTACCCCTACAGGATGGTATATCTCATGGATAGAGAGGAGAACAGCCACAATGTATCAAAGTCACACAAGCATACATCTCATCCAGTTGAGTAAACTAAATTGATGTTCAATGGGCACAGCAACAACATCACTCCCCATCAGATCTTAAAAGGCCACTCCTTCTGGACTGTTCCAGGATTTGTTTATTGTTGCCCCAACATCCACCCCTCCTCCTCCAGCGGCTCATCTCTCTTCCCCGTGGGCTTATTCCTAAGCTACCTTTAGCCAAGGGAATGATTCCCATGGCACCTAAAGAGGGGAACCCGCCTCTAGGGTTCCTTGTGTCAGTACCCTACAGGGTGGTATATCCTATGGATAGAGAGTGAACAGCCACAATGTATCAAAGTCACACAAGCATACATCTCATTCAGTTGCACAGGCACAACTGAACTAAAGTATGGAGCAGTTTTTCCCCTGGATTGGCATGCTCTGGAAGATAAACTGGAAGGTGAATTGACTGGTTCATGGTAAACTCAGACACCACCTTAGGGAGAAACTTAGGATTCGTGGACAAAGACACCCCTGTCTGTGTGAAAAGGCAAATACGAGTCTTCCCACCTAAGAGCCTAAAACTCAGAAATCTTTTGTGCAAAAGCAATCAAACAATAATGCTTTCCAAGAAAGAAAGTGGAGTTCACAAGTCACGGCTGGTTCAGAACAAGACAGGGTCAACTTTTCCAAAATAAAGTTTAAATCCCAAGCCAGGACAGGGGAACAGATTGAAGGTTTCAGATGCAAGATGCCCCTGAGAAAGGTATGGGACACCTCTAATTAAGCCACGGTACAGCAGCCAACAGGCTTGTGAAAGGCATAAATAGCCAAGAGATGCACTGTGAGAGACAAGTACTGGAGGTCTGAGTCTGACAGGGAGATCAGGTAGTCCAGAATATGGCTCACCGGATAGGTGAAAGGGTCCAGATGGTGCTTGGCAGCCCAGGTAGCAAACCTCTCCCACTTCATAGGGTAGGTGGCCCTAGTGGAGGGCTTCCTAGCAACCCTGAGGAAGTCAGCCGCCTTCTGGGACATCCCAGCTCAAGCAATGGCTATGTCCTCAGTAGCCAGGCATGCAGATAAAGGGACTGGAGGTGTGGATGGAGCAGGGTCCCCTTAGTCTGCTTCAACAGATCCCTGCAGAGGGGCAGAGGCACTGGAGGTTCTGCTGCTAACTGTTGCAGCAGTAGAAACCACATCTGCTGTGGTCAATAGGACACAGCCAGGATCATGCTGGCCCCTTCCACTTGCAGCTTGATTAGCACCCTCTGAATGAAAGGAAACAGAGGTAAGGCATAAAGGAACCTCTCGCTCCAGGAGAGGGACGATGTGTCTCACCAGAAAATCCAGATTCTGGATCTAGCGAACAGAAACTGGGCAGTTTTGCATTGAGTGGGGTTGCAAAAAGTCCAGCTCTGGATGTCCCCATCTGATGAACAGATCTGTGACAGATGAGAGAAGTTCCCATTCATGCATTCCGGACTGAGTCTTGCTGAGGCTGTCTGCCAGAGTCTTCAGCATGCCTGGGATGTGGACTGCCACTAGGACCAGGCCGTGACTCAGTGCCCAGTACCAGAGTCTCATAGCTTCCCTGCATAGTGAGTACAAATGCATTCCCCCTTGCTGGGTGATGTAGTAGACAACACTGAGATTGTCTGACTGGACCATCAATTGACCCGAAAAGAGATGGTTCAGGACTGCCTGCATCTCAAGGAAGTTGATATGTAAACACATCTCAAGCGGGGACTGCATCCCCTGAGTCTGAAAAGGACCCTGGTATGCACCTGAGTCCAAACTGGAGGCATCCATGGTGAGAATCTGCTGGGAGTAGCAGATCAAGGATGGGGCCCCTCATAACAGGTTCTGGGGGGTCCACCCACCACTGAGGCACCTTGTGGACTTGAGAGGAAGCCAGCACTGGCTGCTCCAGGTTGACTATGTGTTGATACCACTGCATCCAAAGGGTCCACTGGAGCACCCTCATGTGCAATTTGGCCAGAGGAACCATGGCAATGGCCACAGCCATAAGCCCAAAATAGTCTCAAGTATACCCTAGTGGTAACATAATGGCTTTGGGCAACCTCCTGGGCCTGAAAAAGGAGGCACTTCTCCCTGTTTTGGGGAAGGAAGGCCTCACCCTATGCTGAGTCAAGGATCACTCCAACATACTGCAGCCTCTAGGATGGAACCAGGACCAACTTGAGCAGTTTTCAGTGATGACCAGGGAGTGAAATGGCTGGAGGATCCCCTTCTGTCTGGAGGTCTGTAGCTACTGCTCCTTAGCATTTTGTGAAGACCTGTTGCACAGAGGATAAGTCAAGGGGCAAGACTTTAAATTGGCAATGTTCACCCTAAAAAAATAAACCAGAGAAACAGCCTGTGTGATGGACAAACCGAGATATGCAAGTAAGCGTCTTGCAAGTCTAGAGAGCATGGCCAATTCCCCTGCTTGAGTATGGGCAGCAGGCCTGGCAGAGTGACCATGCAGAATTTCTCACACTAGATATAAAGACTGAGGTCTTTGAAATCTAAAATAGACCTCAGATCTCTGGTTCTCTTGGGGACCAGGAAGAACCTGGAATAGAAACCCCTGTTCCTCTGCTGCCTGGGCACTGGCTCGGTGTCGTTTTTCTGCGGAATGGACTGTACTTCTTTCTGAAGAACCCTAACATGGGTCGGAGGATAGGTGGAGGGCAATGCAGGAGTCTCTGGGGGCCATTCTACAAGTCCCAGAGTGTAATCCCATTCTACAATCTGAAGAATCCAGGCATCTGTAGTTATGGCTCTTCATTGGTTGAAATGGAGGGAGAACTGGCCTCCAACCACCACCTCTTGGCCAGAGACTGAAAAAGCAGGGTCTGGCTAGGAGCCAGAAAGAGGCAGACTGGCCACTTGGGCTGATCTGTCACTTCTGGGGCACTTAGTGTTTGAGCCCGAGGAGGAAGGGGTAGGTATGACCGAGGAGACTTTTCTTATTCCCTGGGGACAGGAGCCTGCTCCAAACTTGTGGGACACCTTGTAAATGGGCAGTCACTGTCAGCTTCTAGGCTGGATATGGTACAGCATGTGGACAGACTTAATAGCCCTAGAAGATGCCTGGAAATCATTACTGATGTCCTGGGCCTCCAGCCCAAAACCATTTTGAGCCATTAAAGGAGGCATTCAGCATCTTCTGCTGGACAGCCACTGTAAAGCTTGAGACCCTCAGCCAGGTGTGCCTACAAGCAAATGTCTGTGGCAGTAGCCCTGGCCGAGTATAGAAATATCATACAAGGCCCTGAGGAGAACTTACTGATGTCCTCTTCAGCTTGTAAAGATTTGAGAACCTCCTGTTTCTGGAAACATTCTGGGAGGTTTGGGCAGCCACCTTGCCATTCTTCCAGATGGTGATTTGGTACTTGACTACATGTGATTGATAGTTGGCAGTCCCAAAGTGGAGGAGTATAACCCTCTTACCCCAAAGGTCAATCCGCCTGGATTCCCTGTTGGGGGGGAGGGATCAAAGATGCTTAGGCAACTTGGACCTGTCATGTGCTGCTTCAATGACCATGGCATTGGTCTCAGGTTGGGCAGCATAATAAGGCAGGACCTGAGGGGCATGACAGAGTTTATCTGCCCAGCAGGGCATGGCAGGAACCATGTCTGTATGGTGACAAATTGCAACTGTGGCATTCTTTAGAGCTGGGAGGATAGGAGGAATGACCTTGGTGGGGGGAGATTCTTGAATCTCCAAGAAGTCCACCAGTTCTCTCCAGGTGGCATACCCTTCCTGAGTATGAAAGCCCATAGCTGCGGACAGCTGCTTCATGACCTTAAAAAAGGTAGGATCCTCAGGAGGGCATCTGGGAGTATGTTTAACAGAGTCCTCACTCACTGAAGAAGTGGTAGACCTATCAGAGGAAAGAAGTTCCTCTGCCTCCTCTTCCTCAGGGAGGAGGAGGCCAGAGTGGTACTCCTTGACATCAACCTGTTCCAGCTCGAGGTCCAATGATCGAGGGGCCAATGATGGCCTATGGGGCACAGCTCGAGAAGGACGAAGTGACATTGACATTGGGGCCGTCAATGGTGCCAAGGGCCTAGGACTGTAGGAGCCCAACTGATGAACTAGTGCTGTAGTAATTCTGGCCAAAATATCACTGATGTTGAAAGGAGGAGGAGGGTGCATTGATGGTAGAGGAGTCACCGGCACAGGGGGTGCGACGAGCCCATCGACGGGTCATAAGAACCTGAGGACCCCAATATCAGAGGTTCTGGAGAAGCATCAGGCCACAATGGAAGTGCTGTTGCTGATGATTTGAGGGTCAATGAACGGAGGGGCCAACGACCCGAGGGTTGACTGACAGCCTCCATGAGAAACAGGAGAAAGTGCTGTTGGTAGAGGCCTAGGAGAAGCAGATGCCTGGCTAGAAGAGTGCATCAGTTCAGCAGCAGCAGCCAATGAGTGCCCCAAAGAGGAAGAAGAGGCTATCGGGGATTGGGAGTGCTGCTGGGAGGGAGCAGTCCCATTGATGGTCTTTTTGTGACTTTTCCCTGAGGACTTGTCTTGGATCTTCAAGGCCAAGGAGCTTGACAAATCCACTGGTAATTAGGAGGGAGGGACCCCAGAGAACCCCTGCCCAGAGCTAGCTATCTGCTGTGTCATGAGGAATTGCTTCAAAACCTTTTGCATTGCCTAAGGGTCATCAGGATAAGTTTCTGCCAGAGCTCCCAGTAAGAGGCATCATGGTCAGGCCCAAGACAGCAGATGCAGAGGTTGTGGCTGTCAGAAGAAGCAATCTTCTTTCCACAGTGGCAGTGATGGAAGAGAGAAATGAAAGGAGAAACTTTAGGCATAAACTGGGTAAAGGAATATCTTGTTTAAAAGAGATTCTAAAAGCTAAGGTAAAAGAAACAAGCATATGCAAAAATGGTACAAACTGTGTTGGAGCTTCCAGTAGACCCATGTGATCAGAGTGTCAAAGGCAGGAAATAACTGAGGAGGGAGTGGGGCCACTTATTCCTTTATAGGGTTGATGATGTCAACGAGTGACATCAGCATGGGCAGCACCAGTTTTACTGCTGGAAAATCTTCCATGTGGATCCTGCTTCACTGCCAGTCAAGTTCCTGTGGTGTGACCTGATGAATAAGATACTCCAGAAGAATATCAGCTCTGAGATTGTTTGGTACAATGCCTGTGCATCAACAGTGCCTGAAGGGGTTGACAATGGCTGAACCATTGAGAGGACAGTGCCTGATGGTATAATGGGCTGTGAATCCCCAGTGGGAGAGGCAAGCCAAAGCTGGACCTGACCTTGATGTCTAAGAGACAGTCCAGGGGTGGCAGGACCCATGGCCATAGCAGAGGACCCATCTTTTTCAATAGACTTACCAAGTCTGATAAAAACATAGACAATAAGGTGAACGGGAATGATCCAGAGAAGTGGCCCTATCCATCTACTACTTATACTTTTCAGAATGATAGTGTTTCTCTGCCAATTTAAGGACCTATCCTTCTCAATGATTCAGTAATGACTGCCATCGACCGCAGGGATCTATAGGCTGCCAGTGAACTGGGAACATATGTGGTTGATAATGGTGAAGCTGCCTTCACAGCAACCAGTTTCTCTATTTCAGGAAGCTTTAGAAAAACACATTTAAAGTTTTTGCAACACAACATCCTGGTTGCCTGATTAAAGCTCTGACAAACTGAGCAGGATTTAATGTCATGGTTTGTACTGAGGCAACAGATACAAATGGAGTGGTCATCATTTTTAAAAATCTTAGTGTTTCCACAATGGCAATTATGGAACAATGGTTTCTTGTCTTTTGGCAGTGGCAAAAAAGAAAGTTTTAAAATAAACTTAGGGAAGTAGTAATATTAGTGAACAGTTGGAGAAGTTTAATGGCATTTTTCAGTAGCGGTAGACTGATAAGTTGTTAATGGCAGGAGAAAGAACTGAGGTATGCTGGGGATGCTCACTTTATATAGGCACCAGCAAGGTGCAGTAACATGGATAGCCCCAGCCTGCAAAACATTTCAGGTAATGACATCGACAACTTACAGTTCGATGATGTTGCTTAGTGGAGGAAATATCCTCCAACATTAGGTTTTCTCCCATTTGATGTCTATGGAAATCATCTTTGAGGATAAGTCCCTTAGTCCTTTTCTTCCAGTAATGAAAAATAAAGAAGAAATGACAAAATACTGTTTACATGTGCATCATTATCATTCATGAGAATAAAATTATACATTTAAAATGTGGAGTATATTACTGACAAAACCAATTACAAAACTGAAATTACATGAAGTCATAAAAGGTGGGTGAGTTAAACGTACTGTACTGTCCACCAGGATCAGTCACTTTGTCTTAGATATCACAGTTTACCATGTGACAAACAGGAGTAACTGTCATTAGTTTACATCGAGTTCCTGCAGTATCCTGCAAGATATCACAGGAATGACTGAGAGAAGAGCACTTGATCCTGACAAAAGACACTGTACTACATGTGCTTGCAGCTTCACTTAATGTGTTGCCTCAACCCATTACCTGTCATTCAGTGTGTTCTGCCACCCTTTGTTTCCAAGTTACATTTCCCAGCAGACAACTGGCTCATAAGACTATATAAGACAGCAGCTATTCAACTGTTTTATGTCCTCGGCCAATCTCCTCTTCAGTGCTATTATGCTACTTCAGCCTGTTCATTCTTTGGGTCCTATCCACAAAACAGTTTCTCTCATTCTGTGCCTATGGCAAAAGATGCTTTGTGGCTAGGACCCTTAGTCCTTTTCATTCAGTGATGGAAAAATAAATTAAATAATGAAAGACAAAAGGGTGTAGTGTGCATGTGCATTATTGCCATCATTCTTGTGAGTAAAAAATATTCATTAAAAATGTGTCCATTGTCATCAAAATAACAAATTGAGCCTTCCAAAAAATTTCATCAATTCATAAAGAATGGGTGTGAGGGCCTAAATGTAGCCCATGTGCTCATTGCTGTACTTAAACAGTTGCCTCAGCCCTTCACCTGTTATTCACAGTGCCCTGTGACCTTTCAATCACCAAGTCACTTTTACCAGCAGATAACTGACATACAACACTATACAAGCCTGGGACTCCTCAACTGTTATGATGCCTCAGCCTATCCCCGTGTCATTTGCTTTGTTCTCTCTCCTGTCATCTACTTGCCTTGTCTCGTGTCGATAACTATATCACTTTACTCATGTAAGCAGATGGCTAGCTAGCAAGCAACAGTACAAGCTAGGTGGGACTCAAGTTCTCAGTATAGCTCATTAATACTTCCAGGATGATATCTCTACATGGCTGGTGCTTGCTCGTTGCCATGCTTATTACCAGCCTGTTTGTTTTATAACATTGTTTAATTGTTTTACTTTTTATCATACTTTAAAATGAAGAAACTCAGGACATTTTATATTGGATGCATTTTATTGGCCATGGATCCAAAATCAAACCCCGAACCAAAACCAGGGGTGATTTGACAAAACCAGAAACACCTTGGTTTTGCAAACCAGTAGTCATGTACCAAAAACAAATACAATTGCCATTTATCTTGTAACTATATAATTTATCTGCACACACACACACACACACACACACACACACACATGTACAGTAAACTGGTTCTTCTCAGGGAGGTTTCCCTATAGGTCAGGAGTCTGATCAGGTATGGGTTTAGGTCTTGGGATTTCAGGAACTCAAGGGGGTGCAGCACTCAAACTCACAATATACACTTAAATGCAATGCAGTGTTCCTTTTCCAAACAATGAATCAAGGTCAAGCAGTGAAGAATTTGTCTATAACAACACCACACACAACACACAGATAGTTAACATTTTGGCTGTACTACCACAAATGCTATTTTAGCCACACAGGGCTGAAGGCAGGAATGTCAGACAGCTGGGGGCTACTTAGAGGCCTGGGCTAGGGGCCCCCACTAGACGTCCCCCTCCAGAGAACCCAGTTACGAAATGGGCGCTAAAACTGATGAAAAATGAGACAGCTCCTGTATAGACCATTATACCCTTGACTAGTGCAAATCTGAAGATACTCCCAACTGTTCAGTATGGGATCCTACCACCTACAATTATAGGCCCCCAGTAACATCAGGGAAAGTGGACTTCATCAACCTGACTTCTGGATACAGCAGCAGACCAGGGTGCCCCCTTGCTTTCCTTCTTGTCTTCTTTCATCCCTGTTCTGTGTGGTGGCATGAAATCCACAAGGGTCTGCAGTGCATCCTCTTGACAGAGAATTCCCCTGCCACTCAGTCTCCTGCTTCCCTGCCTTTCTCCTCTTCTCTCCACCACTCCCATAAAATGGTGCCAGTCTCCTCCATTTATGCATGGCCAGGAACAGAACTAACTCTTAACAGGCAAAAACAACCCTGAGGAGAAATGAATGTCACAGAGCTTCTTGTTAACTTGGGGGCACACACACACACACACACACACACACACACACACACACACACACACATGTGTCAGCAGTGAGAGTAGAGTAAACTGGAAACTTGATCTTTTCACAATTAGCAGGGGTTATAAATGATACATTTAAAAAGGGAAGCTAGTCAGATTATGTTAACTGAGACACAAGGGAAAGAACCGGAGTCAACCTAGTTTACAGAAATCAGCATAACTTTCTCTTCAGCTATAACTGTTGAAATACTTATGGTTCCCAGACAGCATATTTGTAAGTTTGCAGGGCGGGGGTACAGAACTACAAGCATACGTAATAAAACATTATTAGCAAGAGTCAAAGCATCACTGGAGTGCTACTGAAAGCAAGTATATCTTAAAGGACAGTAAAACTGGCCCTCATTACTCACAGTGCATATGGCAATTTAAATTTTTTGGGTACATAACAATTGAAATTAGTACTGAGATGATGCACACTGAATCTGATAAATGGGCATATGCTACAAAGCTGCTAAATATCTTTCTTACAATTCCAGTCCCCTTTAAATATTTGCAAAGAACTATTAAAATACATCTGCACACTCTCAAGTTATAAATACAGTTCTGCAGGTAGGGAGAGGTGTATAGCGTATCATGCTTTTACATTTCCTGAAGCTCATGTGAGCTGTTTGATGACTTTCCTTCTACCCTCTAGATGGAGTCTTGCAATGACTTTGATGCGTGACAGTACACTGTCTGGCAAAGAGTCCTGCTTTCTGTTTTCTGATTCCTGCTCTCTGCTTGCTGATTCTTTCAAAACACATCAACTTGAAGAGCTAAGTTCCAGAAACTGCAGGAAGAGACTAACAAGATTAAAAGGAAAAAATTCAGAGAGCTCAGGTCATGGAAGGTATGGAGGCACAGAACTTTGTTGTACAAATTAAAAATGGGATGTGTTAGGGTATGTATAAGTATGTGGCTTACTTGCCTTCCTGTAAAACTAAATCTCTTTTCTTTGTCTATCTGTCTTGATGTGTGCTGCCTGCTGTCTCCCTTTGGCCTCCCCTTCTCATTCTAATAGTTCATTTTGCTTTCATTTTAAAGCCCTCTATCTAGAAAATATGCCCTCAGTTCTCCAGAGAGGACTTTGTAAAATACAGAATCTATCTGGAACTAAAACATACCTGGAACTGGAATGGATCAACCCCAGTGTTCAAAGAACTGATGTATGTTAATATGTCCCTCAAGCCACTCCTTGCTGTATGAGTGGTTTCACGTGCATTCTGCTGGAGCAAGAGAAATGAAGCAAGGAGAAGCTGAGCTGTTCTGGCTCAAACTGAACTCAAGTAAAACCACTTTCATACAGCAACGAGTGGCGATGGGAACATATTAACATATTAATCGAGCTTGATCAATAATATATTATATTTTTTTTAAACTGTCCCAGAATGTGCCTATTTCAAGGGCATCTGCACATGAGATACTCTTCACAGAATAAGAGTGTCTCACACACAGAGGAAATTAGTGCTTTGATTGGTTAGGAGCACTCCCTCAATCTATAATAAAAAACATGATTCCAGAACCATAATGTGAACTGGGCATAATGAACCATAGTTGTTCCAATACCAGAATGCCAAAACCAGCTAGAATGCAGTAATGCATCTGAAACTGGTGGTTCCATAAACTGAGTGCATCCAGAACCATTGGAATACAGAAATAGGTTGCAGCATTCTGGGTACATTCCAGTTCTAGGAACTGGCTTTGGTGCATTCCAGGTGTGGAAATACTTGCTGCATTCTAACTTTTTTGACATACCTGTTTCAGTACTGTTTGAGTTCCACATGGTTCTGGGTGCATTCTGGTTTTGAAACCATTCCAAAATTTACCAAGTCACAAAAAGCCAGCATAATACAGATGTTTTCTGGTTCCAGATGAAAACTGGTCTTCCTACATACAGTGGTGCCAGGCAGGATGCAGTAAAGCTGCAGTATATCACAGCACGCTGCGGCATACTGAAGGATACTGATGGGAACAGTGTAATTCAATTGTAATCAAACCCTTTAGTAATGCAGCATTTTGTGGCATGTCACTTACTGCAAGTTATTGCATTACATCATGGATGGCTCCGCTGTACCCTATTTAAATCTCAATGTGTTTTTCACTCCATAAAATTCCTAGTTATGCCAACTGGTATTTTCAAAATCATAAAGTAGGCAACATTCCTGGTTTTGTCTGGTGGTATTTTCAAAAGTCACAAAATGGATGCAACTCCTAGTTATGTTCATATCAGAGACTGCCTCATGTATAGACTAGGACTGGGCAAAATTAGCAAATTCTGCTTTCATATAATTTTTGCAGTTCTACGCATTTCATGAAATTACAGAGAACTTCATGTGATTTTTTTTCAATTCTTTAATTGGACATAACATATTCATGCATACAGCTGTAGACCTGATGTTTGGCATGTGTACTTTGTGTAAGGGGGTCCTATGGGGTGCCAAGTTTCAAGACATTTTGGTAAGGGGTGTGGAACTTTCAGGGGCTAAAATCTGGCAATTTATTTTTGTGAAAATATCTCAGATATTTTTTCTGTTTACAATTAAGCCACCTTTGGAGCTACAGTAGGTATTTGAAAAAGTATATTTGAAAATGCAACAGGAATGAGTGCTTATTGACAGACAATGTACATCTGAGAAAAGACCAGGGCACTTACCTCCTCTCAATGACAGCACTCCAGATTTCACTCCATGATCTGTTCTTCTTATTTATGCATTCCAAGGCAGGGCAGAGTGAGGGTCTCCGAGTTCTGACATTTGTACATTGTCATCTTTGCACATTATTCATTTACATGACAGACATGACCTTCATGGTTTGCTTTTTGAGCACTAAATGCATAAAAAGAACAGATAACTGAGTGAAGTCTGGAGTTCTATCATTGAGATGTGGTGAGTGCCCTGATTTTACTTTTCTCAGCTGAAAATGTATATGCATACTTTCTTGGAAGGATCTTAGAAATTGGTAAATAGGGAGGTAGTTGGTTAATTACTAATAAATTGTACATTACATGAGTTCATAATTTCACAGTTTATTTGTTAAATGTGAACATTTTCAAAATATTTGGATGGTTGTAATTCTGCTGCTATTGCAGGTATACATCCCAAATTTGGTATGTATACCTGATGCCAACAGGACCAGGAATCTAATAAAGCTGGATAACTGTGGTTTAATAGGTTAACATTTACCATGGAAATTTCAGAAGATACTTGGCAAAATTTGCTCAAAAATTGATGGAAACATAAATGCCACTAGAATTCCACTTGTGGAATTTAACTTTCACAAAACAGTTATCATCACTGAATCCATGTAGCTGTGCTGAGTTGGTTGCATTGCTGCAGTTTCTTTCTGGGTGACTGTTTTGTTGCCCTGCTTTTTACTCTGAGCTTGACCAGATGGACTCTGTGGACTTGTGTAGCGCATTAATTTCCTCCCTGCTTTTCACAGACAAGCTTACTTTAAAAGAAAGCCACCTACTGCTTTTCCTGTAGAAACTATCCATTTGGAATAGCCTCAATTTCTCCTTGGTTTTCCATTCATTTTCTCCACCAGGTCTCTGTGAGTTTCACTAAGTTCTGGGCTTCCAAGTGTATTTGGTGCTCAGACCAGTTGATTTTGAGGGGCTTAATTCTCATATGTACTGCTTGCAAGCGAGAATTGTCACTGTATGCTTTCTTGCTCCAACTGGCAGTCTACTATTTCGAGCCCCCTCCCGAGGCCGAGGTCGTGAGGGCTCGCGTGAACTGCCTCCCTGCTTTACCACTAGATTCACCCCCTCCCCGAGGAGCTGGAGGTCACGAGGGCCAGACAGAAAAGCCCTCCCTGCCCAGAATCAACAGAAGAGCCTCAAGGTAATTTTACCAGCAAAGTGCCCTGCTGCAGTCGCGACCGTCAGGCACTCTCCTGGCTGTGGACAAACCTGCAGTCGGTTCAAACTTGTGTTTTGGCGCCTTTTCCAGGCTCGCGCTCTGATAGCCTCTCTCACACAGTGCCAGGAGGTCCCAGTGAACTTTACTATTTCTGTTGGACAATTTCTGTAAATTCCCTGTGCCTAAGGTAGCTAGCCTGATTAACTCTGTAGCCTTGGACAAAAAAAAAAAGGGGAATAGGATAATGTGGTTTAGCCTGTTGTAAACTGTTGTAATTTTCTCTGTCCTAGTCTTGCTGCTGCTGCAGAGCCACTAGTCTTTCACCCTCCCTAAGACTGCCCACCCCCTCATGCTAATCCCCTCTACCTGCCTACTTAACCTCGCTCTTTTCCCTCTCCTACAGATTTTGAGCCTCCCTCCCCTGAGGAGCCGGAGGTCGCGAGTGCTGCGCTGAACTGCCTTCCCTGCTTTACCACTAGGATTCACCCCCCTCTCCCCGTGGAGCTGGAGGTCGCGAGGGCCAGACAGAAAAGCCCTCCCTGCCCAGAATCAACACAAGAGCCTCAAGGTAATTTTACCAGCAAAGTGCCCTGCTGCAGTCGTGACCATCGGGAGCTCTCCTGGCTGTGGACAAACCTGCAGTCGGTTCAAACTTGTGTTTTGGCACCTTTTCCAGGCTCTCGCTCTGATAGCCTCTCTCACACAGTGCCAGGTGAAGCCCCGCCGACCCCACCACCACCCTTGGTTGGCTCTCCCTTTATAGAGTTACTCACATGGGAGCCAGAACCAATCAGTCGACTTTCCCATTTGCTGGTTATACCCTTCCAGCACTAGAGGAGCCTGCACTCAGTTTCTACTCTCTCTAATGATATATCACTCACAAGCATGATCCTTGCTATACTGGTACTCCTCTTACCACGGCACCACTGCTCACCCTCAACCCTTTATATCTCCCACTGATCTGCCCCCTCAAACCACAATCCCCCACTCTCAATTCCTGTTTTTCCCTCAGCTTATTGCACATCTACCCTCTGTCCATCCCCAAAATCCATCCCGTACCTGGACTACGCACCATCCCCCAAATCGATCCCGAACCCTGGACTACCACTCTACCCCACCCACCACCCCCTAAGCGCTACCCCCAGTATCATGTACCCTATCACATGTGGTCAATCTCCTCGCTAGCGTCTCCGGTTCTTTTCTCTCTTCCCATCCCATGCACCTCCCTGGTGAGGTCTCGGCAGCTGCATATGCACCCCACCCTCAGCAACCACTACCCTGTGAGGCGCCTAATCTTTCTGCTGCTCCTGCTCTCCGGCAATGTGCACCCTAACCCTGGGCCCGCCAACTCTGCCACGCCTAAGCCCACCGGTGGCAGTGGTCTCCAAATTGCTTTCATGAACATATGCAGTCTCCCCAAGAAAACTGCAGCCCTCCAGTGCTGGGTTACGCAACACTCCCCTGACATCCTCATGCTAGCAGAGACCTGGCTCTCCCCGCTCATGCCTGACTCAGCTGTCTCTCTACTAGGCTTTTCCCTGTTCAGGGCTGATAGGTTGGGCAGGCAGGGAGGGGGGTGTGCTATCTACCTGCGCGACTCGGTCCTGGGCCATGCCCTCCCTACCCCTGAGCTCAACCATGGGGCTCAAGCCATTACTCTTAAGATCACTCCTTACCGTGGTCATGGCCCCCTTTACCTAACCACGGCTTACATACCCCCGAGTACAAAAAACTTAGCGGTCACCTCCCTCCTTGACTATCTATCCACCTTATCCCAGAAGGCTGAACAACTAATATTGGGTGACTTAAACACCAACTGGCTCAGTTCTTCATCTGATACTATAAAGGATGAGCTTGCAGCCCTTGACCTGTCTCAATTGGTCACCCGGCCCACTCGTCTTAACAAAACAACGGGAACCAGCTCCCTCTTGGACGTAATCCTCTCTAACCGGCCACATAAAGTGGCATCCGTACTTGTCCTTGCGGACTCACTTAGCGACCACTCCCCCGTCATCTGCTTTTGGTCCTTCCCCACTCTCAGCCCTGTGTACAGCAGCACCCCATGACGCAGGTTTCTCCCCAGGGGTCTTGACAACCTCAAACGCCACCTTGCACAAGTCAACTGGACCCCAGTGGCCTGTGCTCCAGACATAAACTCTGCACTAACCTACCTCACTACAGCCTTCATCCACACCTGTGATCTGTTTGCCCCCATCACCACATCTAGGGAAAAAAAAACAGTCTGCTGCATGGATATCCCCTGCACTGATCCAGCAACTAAAAAAGCGGGATAATCTCTGGCACATAGCAAATGACTCTGGTACAGTGGCTGACAGACAAGCCTATAGGGCAGCCCGTACCCAATGCACCTGGGCCATCAAGCAGGCAAAAGCTAAATACTATCAGGCTGCGTTGACATCCTCCTGGGACTCATCCAGAGATTTCTGGGACAACATTAAAGAACTGAATGGTAAAACCCGCTCCCCTCCTCCATCTCAGATTGACATAAACGGGGCTGTCTCGACAGACCGAACATGTATTGCTGACTGCCTTAATAAAACCTTCATGGACTTAAGTGCAGTTCTCCCTGCCCACTTTTTTGACCCGGTTGCCACGTCCACCCACACTCACATCTCAAGGCCACTATTCCGCTTCAGACGATCTCACCCTGTGATGCCAAACCTTTTTTATAAAGTCACACGCCTCCCATAACCCAAGTAATGACCTCTTGACTCCAAGATGCTCCGCCTACACTGGATGTCATGCTAATCCCCCTCACGCTTATCATAAACAAATCCTTATGCTTAGGTCAATTCCCGGATGCTTGGAAGCACGCTGAAGTAATCCCCATCCATAAGTCTGGGGACCGTATGCTACCAAATAGCTACAGGCCCATCTCCATCCTCCCCCCCATCCAAAGCTTTAGAAAAAATAGTATCCACACAGCTCACAGAATACCTATCTAAGCACAACCTTTTATGTCCTGAGCAACATGGGTTTCGTCCTGGCCACAGCACGACCACTGCCCTTCTGGAATTCTCCCACCACATACACTCCGCGCTTGACAAGGGTCAACTCGGGGCAGTATTCATAGACCTATCTAAGGCATTCGACACTGTGTGCCACCCCTTGCTGTTAAACTCCCTATCCCAACTGGGACTCTCATCTGGCCCACTGAATTGGTTCTCTAGCTACCTGCATAACAGGTCCCAAAGAGTTAAACTAAATGGGACCCTCTCCTCCAACCTACCAGTACTCTCAGGGTCCCAAAGGCTCCATCCTTGGACCCACCCTTTTCAGTCTATTCCTAAACACCCTCCCAAACTCCTGTTCCAGCAAAATACTGCTCTCGCTGATGATGCAGTAATCCTAGCATCACCCTGACCACGCCTACTCCAAGGCACGCTGCAAAGCGCCCTCCAAGCCGAAAAATGGTTCAATAATCATCGACTAGTCCTGAACCTGAAGAAACAAAGTCCATGCTGTTCTCACACCGGCAAAACAGTGCTAAGGACACTCCCTTCACATCACCACCAGCATGCTCCTCCCACTAGAACAGGTAACATCCTATAAGTACCTGGGCATCACCTTTGACCCAGGCCATACATTCCACGCCCACCTAAAAGCCCTGTCATCGGCCATGAACTCCAGGATTGGGCTCCTCTACCGCCACAAAGTTGCCTCCCGGAATCTGCATTAAAACTAGCCATTACCTCATCTGTGTTGTCACTGGCCGACTACGGACTTCCTATTTACGCAGCGGCTGATCCCACCTCCTTATCTAAAGTCCAGACCTTTATTAACAAAACCTGTAGGCTCCTTACCGGTGCTAACAGCAGAACTCACACCTGTCTGCTATACTCCACCGCCAACATACTTACTCTTGAGGAAAGACTGAAATATCATACCTGCCTGCTGGCCAAAAATCCATGTCAGGGCTTTTGCCCACTAGGGTCTCTGCACCACTGCAGCTGGCTGTCCGGCCCCTGCCAACCCGTAACTCCATCGCAGCCACTTTCATAGTTCCCAGGGCTAGGACCTCTATGCCAAAGATCCTTTCATCATAAAGCCCCCTTGGTTTAACTCCTTCCGAGGCTATCACTAAGATCCCTGGGATTGGTCGGTTCAAAACCACCTCCACAACATATTATTGACAGTCGATGTTGTAAATGTTGATAGTTGACCAAAACCCTGCCCATATAGCCCTGTGCCCTTTGGATCCCTTAGATGACTGGATACTGACTGTAACAATGATGTTATATATTGATGTATAATATGCTATTCAATTGATGCGTGTATCTCAACATATGCATGTACCTGTACAATTGCTGCCTGTAACTCCACGTGTGTACGTATCTCACCTGTATGTAATCCCTGTCCTAAAACCTCACTTATTGTTGTCTCCCCCAATGATGAGGTACCTTTGTAAACGAGTTGCTGACTCAAAGGTTGTAAATCTGATTACTTCAGTAAATAAAAAATAAATAAATACTATTTTGCTACACAATCCAGTTGCCCTTCCCTTGGTGAAACTATACATCTAGCTCCTGCCACTGGTGCCCCCTGCACTAGTTCCCCTATCCTATAGGCTCCTCCGACTGTCCCTCATAATCTGATCTCCCTGCTAGCACTTCTACTCCTATTCCTACACCATCTCTCCCTCATCCTACAACCTCCCATCCCTCCTATTTTGCCCCCTAACCCATCAAGCACTTTTTTGAGGCCTGACAATTGCCCACAGCTGCACCGCTCTTTTTGTGTCCATTCCAAGTCTCAGCTACATTTGGCTACCCTGCCCCCTGGTACCCACTTTCCCTAAATGTAATGTATTTCAGCTGCTTAAAAATGTCTGTACACATTTCTTCATTGTTACTCAATGCTATGTAATGTTTGTATTGTACCTCAATTGACGTGGAACCTTTGTAAAAGAGCCTTGGCTCAAAGGTACTTGTAATCCTAGACTCTAAATAAAAAATATAGTTCAAATCCCCTTGACTTCTTTTTATATTGACATGACCATGCCTCCTCCCAAGCCCCATGCAGAACTTCAGTCCATCTTGGCTTGGCTATTGATCACATTCATTTGACTTGTACTGCAGGCAGCAACTCGCCTTACCTGACCTAGTATCATGGCCCTGCAGTAGTTCCCCAT
Organism: Neoceratodus forsteri; assembly: GCA_016271365.2. Taxonomy (NCBI): domain Eukaryota; kingdom Metazoa; phylum Chordata; order Ceratodontiformes; family Ceratodontidae; genus Neoceratodus; species Neoceratodus forsteri. Next base: position 172,255,409 of record CM057457.1, on the reverse strand, counting down.
TCATCAGTCCTGTGAAGGTAATGTCCAGCATTGTGCTCCATCATGACTAATGATATCCAGATATTTCTGTCACAATGGTCTCAGTCATAACTAGATTTAATGCTTGGCATCCCTTGGTGCCACTGTTTTTATGTGCTAAGAATATACATTGTTATATAGAAGGTTGTTAAAGGGTCAGCAGATGGCTTTGTACAAAAACAATGCTATGCATTCATGTGCTTCTGTAAGTCTTTAAGTCGGTGAGCTTCAGTTGTTAGCTGGCATATTACAAGAAGGCAGGCTAGTGCAGAGTGAAGTCCATGACTATTCTTTGTGGTTCTTCACTTAAGCTACTGACCTAGTGTTTGGTGCCACTATACATTACTTTTACTGTGGAGCCTCCTAGGAATGCTACTTTATTGCCACTGTACCCAGTCTTTTCCTTCCTCCACAGTGGCATGTCAAGTGTGTGACTGGGAAAAATGTATGGATATGGCTTCGATAAAAGCATCACAAAATTCCACAAGTTTTCACAAAAGCTCATTTAATTCAGCTTTAACTACTGATGTTATTTTACAATCTTTTGCTGCTTATAACTTGGTCAGCCTTTGAGAAAGATAATAGCTGACACACACAACTCCATTTTAGGGGCAGTGAACATGTGATATATTTTCTGCCACTCTTTGTGTTCTCTAGTTTTAAAGTTATAGAGGCTTAAAATTCTGCAGTTTACATCCTTAATTTTTTTTTTTTAAAGTTTGGTGACCAGGAGAGGTGCACTGAGACAAGGCTTGTTTCCAGGTGCAGCCTAAGGAAAGGGGAATAAGGAAGCAAAAAGCAACTACATTATTTAGTAAGATACAATAGTTGAGGTAGAACCATTGAGCACATGATCAATAAATAAGCAAATAATACACTTAATACAAGTAATACAAAAATACAAAATGGGAGTGTTCCAAGGTGCATAGGTAGAGCAAGACAATACAGCATGATGCAGTGTAACACAGCAGTCTACAAGGATGCGTGATCAGCTAAGCACAAACTGATAAGAGTCAAAATATTAGATGAGAGTGGTCAGGGGAGGAGAACTGGGTAGATGGGTGGGAAGTAGGGGAAGACAGGAGCAGGAAATGAGAGAGTGGGAAGTAGAAATGGCTAGTAAAATGGTGAGAGGGGAGACAGGGATGGGGAAGGAAGACTGTACCAGGAGTGGGAACTAGAGAGGTGGATAGCATGTACAGGATGAACAGAAGGAGTAGCAGAGGGCACGTTTAAAGGATTGAAAAGATGGCGACAGACAAAGTGAGGAGGAGAGAGAGTTCCAAATATGGGGAAGCTGGCAGGAGAACTCCACCTGCCTGGAATTAAAGTGGGGATGGGGAAGGTAAAAGGTGCAAGGGTCTCTAGAACGAAAATTGTAGGAAGAGTGGGAGGAGAGAAAAAGAGGAGATGTAAGCGGTGAGGAACCCAAACCTATATTTGGAGATAAGTGTAGAGGCGTGGGACTGTCGGTGGGAGGAAGGGTAGGAGAGAAAGAGGGAGGAGCAAAGGTTGCAGTGGTGAGTGGCGGATGGAATTAGTGGCAAAACAGCAGAAGATGTTGAAACAAGAGTCCAACCTGGAGAGGGAAGTGGAGGAGGTGGCTGCATGAATGACATCTGCTTAGTAAAAAATAGGTAAGATAGTTTTTATGAGCAGTTCACAGCAGACTGGAAAAAAAGAGGGCATCCTTGTTCTATACATTGCACCAAGCTTGATGACGACGTTCAAATCAAATCAAATCAAATCAAATAATTCTTTATTTATATAAGGCACCTTTCTTAAACCAAGGCACCTGTACAATATAACATAAAACAATAAATAGCTAAGACAACATTAAAATATTCAAAAATCATTATAAGCTTTACTAAAAGATAGTTTTCATAGCTCCTTTAAAACTCTGGACAGTCGGGCAATTTCTCACCTGATGAAGTAGAGAATTCCACAGGGTTGGAGGCCATGAAACTAAAAGATCTGGCCCTGAAGTTTTAAATGAACCCTGGGAATCGCTAGCAATCCCTCATCAGTGGATCGGAGAGAGGGGGACAGTAGGGACAAAGGAGATCTTTCAGGTAAGCAGGTCCCTGATCGTGTAGGGCCTTATAGGTCAGCAAACTGACCTTGAAGGTGATTTACCAACAAACTGGCAGCCAGTGCAGTCCGCGGAGCACAGGCGTTATATGACTGGCCCTAGAAGAACCAGTCAACAGCCTGGCTGCTGCATTCTGCACTAGCTGCAGGTGATGAATATCAACCCCCGGTAGCCCAAGGTAAAGGGCATTGCAGTAGTCAAGGCAGGAGGTAACAAAAGCGTGGACCAGAGTAGGAAGATCTTCTGGAGAAACCAGGTGCTTCACCTGGGCAATGTTCTTCAGATGGTAAAAAGAGGTTTTGACAACTGCTGACACCTGAGATTTAAATGTCAGACAGTCATCAAACACAATGCCCAGGTTCCGCACCTGGTTTGAGGTAGTCAGCTGGACACCCCCAAGCCATAAACCCAAGGGCGATCCAGCTAACAAACCCACCTCCCAGTGACCCTAGTCCACAACCAACACCTCAGTTTTTTCTGGGTTCAACTGCAGCTAACTCACATTCATCCAGTCTTGGATTTTGGCAAGACAGTTGTTAAAGACTGAAAAGGCAGCATCCTGACCAGGCACAGAGGACATGTACAGCTGAGTATCGTCTGCATAGCAGTGAAAACCCAGACTGTACCGCCTAATAATCACTCCTAATGGCAGCATATACACTGCAAACAACATGGGTGCCAAAATGGAACCCTGCAGTACCCTGCAGGATAGGGAGACTGATGCCAAGGAGAAAATCCCGGACACCACCCTCTGAGTCCTACCCTCGAGGTAAGATCAAACCAGCTGAGGACTGTACCAGACAGTCCACAGATAGATTGCAAATGTTCCAATAGCACACCATGGTCCATAGTGTCAAATGCTGCAGAGAGATCAAGATGGACCAAGATGGAACAGGTCCTTCGATCTCTCGCTATTAGGAGGTCATTTAGTACCCGAACCAGAGCTGTCTCGGTACTATGCCTTTTCCTAAATCCAGACTTGAGAAAATCATAGACATTGTGGCTGGTCAAATGTTCATCCAACTGTGATGCGACTACCTTCTCAATAGCTTTACCCACAAAGGATAAGTTAGAGACAGGCCTAGGCCTGTAGTTTGCCAGACAGTCCGGGTCCAAGGAGAACTTCTTAAGAAGGGGCTGAACCACAGTCTCCTTAAGAGGATTTGGAAAATTCCCCCTCTCCAAGGACCTCCAGACTATCTCAGCAAGGACGGGGCTGATTTTATCCACACAACCTACTAAGAGACGTGTGGGGCCCGGGTCCAAACCACAGTTGGTCAGACACAGTGATTGGATGATCATCACAATGTCATTGATTGTGGGGAGGCTGAAGTCAGACCACACAAACTGGGTGTCCGACATCTCCTGCCGACCATCACAACTTCCATTGGAGAGGGTCAGGCGGACATCAGATCTGATTTTGGCAACCTTATCTGAAAAGAATAGAGCAAACTCCTCACACCGTTCTTGAGAAAAAGCTATTCTGGGCTGAAGACAGATTGGATTGCACAATCTGTCTACAGTCCAGAAGAGCTGAGCTGGTCTATTCTGTGCCGCTGCAATCTCTCTGGACAGGAATTCTGCCTCCTTATGAGAGATTGTGGATTGATAGACCACATAGTGATCCATCAAACTAAGTTTGTCACAATCCAGACCCGACCTCCGCCAGCACCTCTCCAAACTTCGTCCAACTCTCCTCAACTCCTTCAAGGTCTCATCGAACCAAGGAGACCTGGGATGAAGAGTGAGAGGACGAACACGAACAGGAGCAATGGAATCAAGGGCCCCTACCACCGCCTTATTATAGGCAAGTACCAGCTCTCCTAGATCCATGCAATCTCTCAGTAAGCCCTATAGGTCCAGCACTGCCATCAGGTCATCTGGGGAAACACCCCTTAAAGGGTGGTACTGGACCATTTCCATAGGGGCTGACCTACTAGGGGTGGCCTCAAAACTGAACCCAATGGAGTGATGGTCCGACCATCCGACTGGTTCCATCACCAAGTCAGATATCTCCATCCCCAGAAGGAACACCAAATCCAATGAATGACCACCAATATAGGTTGAGGAGGAAATAACCTGTGTGAAGCCCAGTGAAATCATTAACTGGAGGAAGTCTTGACCAAAATGCGAGAGTTCATCATTGACCCAGGCATTGAAGTCCCCCAGAACCAACCATCTGGGGGACCCCAATGTCAGGTCAACAATGAAGTCTGCAATTTCCACAGGAAAACATTCTCATCACCTGGTGGACGGTATACAGAAGTATCCTGCGACCCACACCCTCGCCTATGATACATTCAAAGGATTTGGAGTCCCCACTGGTACCCACTCAGCCCAGTTCTGATCTAAACAGATAGCAACACCCCGCCCCTACAATCCACCCTCAGGCAGTGTATCACTGAGTACCCGGCTGGAACTGCTGCCGCCAAAACTGGTCCAGCATTCTCATCCAGCCAGGTCTCAGTGATGCACGCCAGGTCAGATGACCCAACAAAATCAGCTATAATAGCCGTCTTGTTTTTAATAGACCTGGCATTGCACAACACTGCCTAAGTAGGATGAGCCTCCGAGGATGACCGTGATACCTGCTGACTATAATCAGAACCCTTGGGTATGGGTACCAGACAGGGAGGACCCTTTCCTGAGCCTATTTTGCCCCAGGGCATCTCCTTGTTTCCACTATCCCTATCAGCCCACTCCTTTCCATTCCCCTCAGACCCAGCCCTCGTCCTCCTTCTTCTTCCAACAATTCCCAGAGCCCTACACGGATATAGTCAAGGTGGGTTTAGTAGTCGAGTTGCTTGTCCAGCCAGATGCCTAGGTACTTAAAGGTACTGTGTCCAGGATGGTGCCATCAAGGGTGGAAAAGGAGGGACTGGGGACAGCTGGAGAGTTTTGAGAGGTTCAGAAGGTCATGGACACTGTTTTCTTTGCACTGACTTTATGTTGGTTGGCTTGGAACCTGAAACCAATGCAAAACATGGGTGAAGTCTCTGTGGTTGTGCAGTCACCAAGAGGCAGAGGGGCCTGAAGTGTAATATGGTGTCATCAGCATAGAGGTGAATTTGGGAAGAGGAGCAGACAGAGGGGAGGTTATTAAGGAAGACAGAAAAGAGTATGGGGCCAAGAATAGAGCTTTGGGGAATGCCAGCCAGGATGGGGAGGGCATCCTCAAATAGGACATGTGCGCAACAGGACAGATATGATCTGAACCAGCCGATTGTGGGGGGGGGAGGCCAACAGATCAGAGTTCATAGAGTAGGCAAGGATGAGAGACAGAGTCAAAGGACTTTGCTAGATTCATAAAAAAGGCAGAGATGAGGTGCCCATGGTCCATACCAGTGAGGATGGCATCAGTGACCCTGAGAAGTGAAGATACTGTTGAACTGTTTTTTCCAGAAGCCAGACTGGTAGGGGGAGTGGAAGTTAGAGGAGGAGGATAGGAAGTGAGTAAGCCTAGTAAGGACTAGGGACTCTTGCAGCTTGGCTAGTACAGGAAGGAGGGAGATGGGGTGGTAGTTTCCAGGTGAGGCGTGCTCACCACATTTGTGAAGGGGATCACTTTGGTGGATTTTCAGGCCAGAGGGACTATACAGAGAGTGATTGAGAGGTTGAGCAGGTGGAACCAGAGGAAGGGCTATAATGGGCTGATATTTGAAGGAGAGGGTTGAGACCATCAGGACTAGATTTGTGAGGGTTCAGAGATAGAAGGGCATGGAAAACTTCTTGGGCTGAAATGGGGAAGAACTGGAATTCATTGTGTGGATGGGCAGAGGGTGGAGGTTGGGGTGTGGGTGCAGGGCTAGTAAATAGGACACAGGTGATGAAGAATGTGTTCAAAGTGGAGGCAATGATGAGAGGGTCAGTGATTAGCTTGTTGTCAATGAGGAGTGGGGGCAGGTATTTGAGGGGGTCGAGGAGGGATGAGGGGGTCTGCCAGATTTTGTGAAGTGTGTTTAGGTTTTGCCAAAGGGTGGTCCTGAAGTATAGGGCCTTGGCAACATAAATCACTTTGGTGCAGGAGTTTCTTAGTGAGCAATAGGTAGAGGTGTCACTGTTGGAGAGGGACAATATATATTGTGGCCATGCATGGTCATGGGAGTTGCAGAGTTCAATGATATCAGTGGAGATCCATGGATGGTGGAAGTGTCTGACTCTACGTCATCAGGGAGAGCATGAGGATTCCAGGCTTTATTCAGGAAGTGGCAGAAAAGGGAGCGGGCAGAGTCAATGTCAGTTGCAGAATAGAAGAGGGAGCAGTCAGAAGAAGCCAGATCATGGAGGAGGTCGTCCGTGTTTAGAGAACATAATGATCTAACCCAGCGGTAGGTGGGGGTGGAGAGGAACCGATACAGTTTATGCACACAATAAGTCATGTAATGATCACTGAAAATATCAGGGAGTGTACCAGCAGAGATGATTCGGTGAGGGTGTGTGGTTTAGACCCAGTCCAAGAGGGTATGGTTATTGGAGTGGGGGATGGACCTAGTGGGTTCACTAATGAGCTGGTTTAGGTTTAGTGATTTGATTTGTTGAGTGGTGGACTTAAGGGCAGGGGAGACCCAGTTCAAGTTAAAGTCCACAAGTTAGATGAGTTCACCAGAAGATGCAAAGTTTGTGATGTAGGAGAGAGTGTCAAAAAGGGAAAAGGGGGAGGATCTGGGGGAGGTGTAAAGAACTCCAATGAAGATGGGAGAAAAGAGAGGAGTTTTAGTTGAATAAGGAGGAGGCTTTCATGAGCTGTGGGCATTGATTCACGAACTGTGATACAGCAGAGTAGTTTTTGCTGTATTTTTTACATAATTGTAAAACATCCTTTTCAAATTTATGAAGGTCTGGAGGCTTATAACTCACTTTTTGTAAAGCTAGGGATCCAAAATGTGTACACTTCTCTATGAGATTTGGTAAAGTCACTATACCAAATTTGTTGAACATTGGACAAAGACTTTTTAAATTACATGGAAATAACTGAAATTTAAATTTTGGTGAGATTTCGCAACATTTTCCTGGAAATTCACAGAAGCAAAATTATAAATTTGATAGCATTCTGCTGGCAGAAGATTTATTTTACCCACCCCTAATCTAGACTATGTTCTATCTTGTTGGAGCTATTTTCAGAAGTTAGAAGTTGGAGCAGCATTTCTAGCTGTTTTATGGAATTCCGGTTTTAGATAACAATCGCTAGCTAGAGATGTACAGTAAATGACAGACCAGGTTATGCTCATTATGAAAATTGAGTCCAGGCACATTTATATTTGAACTTCGCAAACTGGACATAACTAAGTCAGAGTATTAACTTATCTCCAAACTTGTAAAATAGAAAACTGTATCTAGACATAGGTATTGAAAATCCTCACTCCCTGTGTCTATGATGTTGTGAATTACAACATTAGCTGTGGTTTTTCTGTAGCTTCTCAAGAGAAATTCATGAAGCAAAATTTAGGACTGAAAAAGAGGTTTTTAAAGAATTTCTGAAAATGTGTACTAAACGCCTTAATAAAATGGGTTCTGAAAAGCCTCCACTCTGACTGGCTTTTGGTGGCCAAAATGTATGTGTTTATCGCAGCACAACCACACACCTTTGCACTTATTTCGGTACCTGAGCCATTTGACATTGTGAAATCACTACTACATCTGAATATAACAAAAGAACTTGACATACAGTAATGTTCTTACTATATTTTGTCTATTTCTTACAGCATAAGCAGATCCCAGCCAACAAAAAAGTTTTGCTTTCAAATTGCAGAGAGTAGTCTGTCTCCATTTTTACTCTTATTATGTTGTCCTTCCAATTTTATAAGCACTATAAGACATTACCAGGTATGTGGCTGTGCTAAACAAACTGCATTTCCCAAGAACTAAATGCATTCAGCCTTTGACCTGCTCACACCCCTGGGTGTGGGGTTATCCCAGCACAAACCAATGCTTGTTCACATCTTTAAGCAATAAGCCATGAGGGGGTGTGGGTTATCGGGGTTACCATGGTTGGCTGGTTTGCCCACGAGGCACAGCCGAGTAGGTAAATCCTCATCAACCATGGTAAATTCCCCGATAACCCACACCCCCGAGTGGCTTATTGCGATTATACCATGGTATATTTTTTTGAGATACAAAAATAATAAAATAAAATATGTTTCTTTTTTTATTTTATGTTATTTTTATTGTATTTGTTAGTCTGCCACAAAAAAATAGTCCTTGGTTCTTTGAGTTGTGCTTGGTTGCTAGGGTATTGCTATGGCTGCTGAGCTGGAGGGAGAATACAGGGTTTTCAGAATGATCGTTCATCGCTGCAGTGTAGTGAGGGAGAGAGAGCTCTGTTACTAGAAGTGTAGAAGAGGAACGGTTAATTGCTGTAGCAGACTCTCGCTTCATGGTTTTTTTTTTTCTGTGGAGCCACACAGAGCAGTGGAGAATAGGAATGTACAGCACACTGTCCTTACTTTTTTTTTTTCCACTTGGCAGTGGGGATTCAGACACAGAGAGCAGGACTGTAAGAGAGACAAAGTGTGAATGAACAGGACATGGAATTAGTGTTGTTGAGAGACAGGGGATGGATTTGCTTTTTTTTTTCTTGTGGCCAAAAGCAGGGATTCAGAGACAGAGGACTGCACGAGGAAGTAGCAATGGAGCCAAGTAGATGGCGAACAATTTTATGAGGCGAATTCAGTAGACATGTTTATGTGCAAGAAAACTACTTTATTTAATTTAGTTATGTACTGCAACATGGTGAACTGTGTTTAAATTTCCCGGTCACTTGTGCGAGACGCTAGTTAAGCGGGATTAAATACGCCGGGTTTAAATTTTGTGGTTTTGGGGTCGGATTTATTTTTTGACTATGCGGCTGACTGGAACCTTTTGCGGTGATTATCAGAGGATTTACAATGGAGATAAGGTAACAGCCTGCTGTTCTCATTTGTCGGTGTCCGAGGTCCATGGTATAATATTGCTTATTAATGTAATGACTGGCAATGGACATACTCACTTGATTCATTTTAGTTGCTCACTTGGGTGTGTGCGTATTGTATTATTCACCTGTTCCACATTTAAAGGAATATATGTCATTTTCAGACTTGTTTTGATAATCAGTTGGCATTTGCAGATTGTCGTGGGTGAGGTTGAAAAGACTGCACAGACAAACAGCAATTCAGGTACAACACACATATAAGGTGTGAATTGCATTTAAAAAAAACAGAAAGAAACAATTAAACAAAACAAATAACTTCAATACTTTTCAAACAAGAAATGAAAATCAAAAAGAAGCACAGCTCAGAAAGTATGGGTTGCTAACTCCCTAAAATTTTCTGTGCCTGATTTCCTCTTAGAGATTGGATCCTCACAGGTTCACTCACCAACTGCATTTACCTTCTGCTTCTCAGGGTGTTCTTTTTATAGCCAGAAAACTCCTCCCTAATATCTTCACTCCACTTCTCTTATATTTTTATTATTCCATATCTCACTTAATATTCACAATTTACAATGCAGAGATCCTGGTATATCTGACACAACCTAAATATTCAACATTGGCTTTATTAGTTTAATATAAAACAATATTTTCACATAGCAATTCATGTTTGAACAGAAAGATGGGCTATATTATAACAAAACTCCGCCCCTTTGTCATTTGATGGGCATCTGACATTCATGTAAACGGAGTAGTAAAGGTGCTACTGACTCCATATAGGAGCTTACACCCATCTATGAAGGAGATACTGTTTGGTCCCTGGAACCACACTCGAGCAGACCGCTTATGGCTCTGCACTCAGTGAGTATAACAAAAAAAAAAACAGTGTTCTAATTTAGCATGAGGTTCTTTTCATTTATATGGCAAAGTCAATAACAGTTCCTCTGAAGGGTAAAACAAAAGGTCATTTCCTGGTCAATGCTGATGGTTGCTCAGTAACTGTACCGCTTATCCTGTTTACGGTAACATTTTACTAACCCCCGTAATGAAATTGCTACATGCTTGTGTTATTTTGGGGAGGACCAGAGGGAAAACCTCTGAATAACGACATGTGGGGCTTGAACATTCTCAAGTGTCCTGCTGTAGCCCATGCACTTTTTCAAATTAAAACAAAAGGAGGGAAAGAAGTAAAACTTTCTATTTTCACATAGCTGCTTCATACGGCAAACCTTAAGGAAGCTGCTGGTAGTCTGGCACACCTCATCTCTAGAATGTATCCGAGAGAGAGTGGGCCATCTCCAATACACAGACCTAATACCCATTTACTAGGTACGCTGCAAGACTGTAACTTAGCAGTATGCAGCATTACACAGACTAATGCTGCTACCTGGACTAAAATAAAAATAACTGAGGGGAACATAAATGTTGCGATGCTGGTGTTTCATTATTTCACTCATTTGTTTGTTTATTTCTCCTATTTCTGAAGATGTTTCTGTTCCCAAAACAATGTGGCCAAAACAGGGTTTAAAGAAGAAAACAGAAATGATAGAAATAGTGTAGATAAATTACAGTAGGTGGCCATTCTGCAGTAATTGAAAGTTATGGGCTGACAGGATAGAGGGGAAAGAAAGAAAAACAAAAATAATGCTGCTGCACAACAGACTTGGGGGGATTCCAATCCTACTTAGACTCACACTTCATACAAAAGGGGGGGTACCTCCATCACACAGATATATCTACATTTCATAATTTTGGGCTGTAACAGGTAGTACAGTTACTGTGGGCTTTTCACCTGGTTAACCTGGATTCTTATTTCTGGGGCAGTTACCAAGGGTATCCAGGGGCTCTGAGTTGTGTGTGTGTCATAGTGAGAGAAATAAATGGCCTTTCCTAAACTGTTTCCAGATCAAATTTATCAGTGAATGTGGCAGCAGTTTTGAAATTGGCATTCTTGACAGGAACTGACACATGGAAGCAGCTCTTTTAAGAACTCTCCAGGATATTTAGTGCAAGTCAGAGTAGCCGTAGTTAGGGAAGAAGATGGCTTCCAACTACAGCAGGCACACTGTAGACTACTTAAAGCAGTTGTGTGGGGACAGAGGAGTCCCGTTTGAGGTGAAAGCCACCAAACAGAACCTTGTGGATGCCCTGATGGTAGCAGATATCCAGAGCATCGAGTCACAGACAGTGACTGAAAAGGACCGAACCTTGAGTGTGGCTGGGCTAGTGGCCAGTGCAGTGTCCAGATCCAATGAGGAGGGCAACAGGGTCAGTGCCAGTGAAGGACCACAGCAGCAGGGAAAGGTCACCAGTATCCTGGATCCAGAAGTACTCAGGCTGCAGATTGAGTTGTGCCAAATGGAGCTGGAGTTCCAGAAGAAGAGAGAGTGAGAGAGACGAGAGGCAGAGCAGAAACAGCGGGAGGCTGAGCGTGAGGAGCGTGAGTGCCAGCGAGCTGCAGAGGAGAAGAGGGAACAAGAACAGAGGGAGGCAGAGTGAGAATGCTGGGAGGCAGAGCGAGAACACTGAGAGGCAGAGCGTGAACAGCGAGACGCTGACCGTGAGGAGCATGAGCACCAGAGACGACATGAACTGGAGAAGTTATGACTCCAACCAGCGGCACCAGAGCAGGTAAGTGGCTTGGGTTTAACTGGAATTACAGGACTGGGTTACAAATTAAATTCCAAATTGATAGCTGAATTTAAAGAGGGGGAGGATATGGATGCCTTTTTAAATTCCTTTGAAAAAGTTTGTATTCAGGCAAACATTCCTAGAGGGTTCTGGCGCTTCCAGCTATCCCCGCTACTGAGAAAAGAAATGAATGTTGGTTGTGTAAAGAAACTGGGCATATTGCCAGACAGTGTCCCAAATGGATGAGCAATAATATGCAAGGTTGTGCTAGGAAGGAAGTGGGTTGTTTGTGTGTCCCTGGAAGCATGCCTGTGGACATGAGGGAACACATGCACCCAGTCATGGTGAATGGTGTACAGACACAAGGGTTAAGGGACACAGGGGCATCCCTGACATTGGTAAAAGGGGATCTAGTACAGCCAGGTCAGCTTATACCCAATAAATACATCACTGTACGGGACTTTACTGGTGAAGAGAAAACATTGCCCCTCGCTAGTGTTCTCCTAGACTGGGGTGAAACAGGTGGAACTTTGCAACAGGTGGCTGTAGCCCAAACCTTAGCAGTGGATGTGATCCTGGGCAACAATCTCAAACAGGAGATGGTGTGTGCAGTTACCCGTAGCCAAGTGGTAAGAGAAAATTGTAGTTCCCTGAACCCCACAGAAGCCATTGTGGAAACCACTGAGAAGCTGGTTCCCCAGCCTTTATCTCCAGATGGAGAGATTAATGAAAAGTGGGTAGAAATTTCCCCAGTAGCAGTTAACCACACAGCTATGGAGGGTTACTCTGAAGAGGGAAGGTGACTCATTGTCAGAGGGTTGGGATTGACAGTGATCCTGAGTGCCTTGACGCTATTGCTAGGGACCCTAGTTTAGCAACTGAAGGGGACCTGTCCCATGCCTTGGGAATGTGTGAGGGGTTTGCAGCCGCTCAGAGAAGTGACCCTAGTCTAGAGAACTAGGGCTTGGGCAGAATCTGATGGAGCACAGGTAGGTGACAGCAGACATAAGGTTTATTGGGAAAATGGACTGATGTATATTTAGGTTGTGCAGACAGAGGGAGGGAGGGAGGGGTACTAGGCAGGCAGCTTGTTGTTGCCCAGGGGTATCGTGAGCAGTTGCTCAAGATTGCACATGATATTCCCTTGTCTGGTCATCTGGGAATCACACGCACTATGCAGCGGTTGGCCCAGAATTTCTATTGGCCTAACTTCACCCAGCAGGTGAAGGAGTATTGCAGGTCTTGTCACTGGTGCCAAGAAATAGGGAAGGCAGGCAAAAAAACCCAAGTCACCCTGATTCCATTGCCCATAGTGGAGGAGCCATTCCAGAGGGTGGGAATGGATATTGTGGGACCTTTAAATACCCCCAGCTCCTCAGGGAAGAGAGTCGTCCTGACTGTGGTGGAGGCAGTCTCCCTGTTCTCACTGAAGACAGGCAAAGTGGCAGATGCCTTACTTGGGATTTTCTCCTGTGTTGGGTTTCCACAGGAGGTTATCACCAATCAAGGGGGTTCCTTCATGTTGGACCTGATGAAATGTTTATGGGAGAAGTGTGGGGTGGTGCAGAGATGCAAGACACCGTATCACCCACAAGCCAATGGGCTTGTGGAAAGATTCAATGGTACCCTGAAGTCAATGCTCTGGGCATTTGCTGAACAGCATGGGAGGGACTGGGAGATATACCTTCCCCACCTGTTGTTTGCATACAGGGTGGTGCCCCAAGAGTCAGACAGGATTTTTCCCCTTCAAACTCTTATATGGATGCCGGGTATGTGGGCCCCTAGACTTGATTTGGGATGACTGGGAAGGCAAACATGCCACCCAGGGAACTCCCATTGTGGATTACATCCTTAGGTTTAGGGAAAGGCTGAAGGAGCTTATGGGGACAGCCCAGAGCAACCTGGTAGCTGCCCAACAGAAACAAAAAGTGTGGTATGACTGCAGAACTAGAGCCGCTTGTACATGGTGGGTCAGGAAGTCATGGTCCTTATTTCAGTCCAGAAAGACAAGCTGCAGGCTGAGTGGGCAGGACCGTACAATAATATTAATGATAAATAATGATCTAAGCAGATAACAGAGTTCAATAATGGAAGTGCTCAACTCCAGTGGAAAGCAAAAATGCATAATCCATCCAAAAGTGCAGGAACAGGAGGAGACACCCCATGGGATCGGACCTGGAGTTGAGGGCTTCCACAAGATGTTCAAATATTTTTTCATTTGTCTGCACTTTTATACCCTTTACCTGACACATGAAATACTAGTATGAGGCATAACAGCCAATCTAGGGTAGTCCAATATATTACTTTAACTACAAAGTCTACAAGTAAATCCACACTAGTCTAAACCTCCTATTTAGGATACACAAATATTACAGTTTAACTATAAGGCCTACAGGAAATAGAGAGGCTGCCAGCCAGTTGCAGCAGCTGGCTATTTTCCTGGGCCAAGAGATAGAGGGAACCTCCTCTTGGGGAATACTGGTCCTGGCAACAGCCAGGAGGAGGTTCCTAGGTGGCCACCCTTAGGAAGGGATGGCATTGCTAGAGGGAGGAGACTCGGGAGACTTCTAACATGCCTCCTGGCACAGCTCCCTCTCTCTCCTCCTTCCTTAGTTAGGAAGGTAAACAACGTGAACTATATTATAGAGTTGCCTGACAGAAGACAGACAGAAAGGATGCACCATGTCAACATGATGAAGCCATATCCAAATAGGGCTGACATGGTGCTTGCAGTGTGCAGTCCTGGGGAGGGGATGGATGAAGGAGACCCCCTTCTGGACTTGCTGGAAGAAAGTAAGCAGGAGTCCTCTGTGGAGGCAGTTAAATTGTCTCCCCGGCTGACCCTCGACCAGATCCAGAAAGTAAGGGAGGTTTTAGCAGACTTTGCCCCATTGTTTAGTGCCAAGCCTAGACTAACCTCCTTAGCGACTCACGATGTGGAGACAGGGACACAGATGCCCATACGGCGGACAGCATATTGGGTGTCAGAGGCTGTCCAAAAGGACATTAAGAGGGAAGTGGAGGAGATGCTGGATTTAGGGGTAATCCAGAGATCCCACAGCCCTTGGGCCTCACCCATAGTCCTTGTGCCCAAGCCAGATGGCTCTACTCATTTCTGTGTGGACTATCATGGACTGAATGCAGTCACAAAGTCAGACGCCCACCTGATGCCCCAGACGGATGAACTCCTGGACAAGTTGGGAGGGACGACCTACCTTTACGACCATTGACCTGACCAAGGGGTATTGGCAGGTAGAGTTGACGGACAGAGCTAGGGAGAGGTCAGCCTTCATCACTCCGATAGGCTTATTTGAATTTAAAGTAATGCCTTTTGGAATGAAGAATGCACCAGCCACTTTCCAAAGGCTGGCGAACCAAGTGTTAAACAGTGCTGAGCAGTATGCAGTGGTGTACCTGGATAACATTGCCATCTTTAGTACCAGTTGGAAGGAATACCTATCCCACCTTAGGGAAGTGCTGGGCAGGATTCAGAGGGCCAGGCTCACTGTCAAAGCCGGGAAGTGCCAGGTGGCCATGGGAGAAGTGGCATACCTTGGGCATGTGGTAGGCTGAGGACAGCTCCATCCTAATCAAACAAAAATAGAGGTAATCCAGGCATGGCCCAGACAAGAAATGCAGAAGCAGGTCAGGAGGTTTCTTGGGACAGCAGGGTACTATAGACACTTTGTACCCAATTACAGTGCCCTAGCTGCTCCCCTATCTGACCTGGTAAAGAAAAGGATGCCAAAGAAAATTACCTGGGGACCAGTCTATGAAGAAGCCTTTACTAGATTGAAGGAGGCACTGTACAGTGCTCCTGTTTTGACAAGTCCTGACTATAGCAGACCCTTTATAGTTCAGACTTATGCCTCAGACAAGGGTAATGGCAGTACTGACTCTGAGTCAGACATCTAGCCAAGGGAACGATCACCCTGTAGCATATCTGAGTAAAACGTTACTTCCCAGGGAGCAGGCATACTCCACTTTGGAAAAGAAGTGTCTTGCCATAGTGTGGGCCCTAAAGAAGTTGGAGCCATACTTTTATGGGCAGCATTTTGTGGTACAGACTAACCACAACCCCCCGGTTTGGCTGACGCAGATGGGAAAAAAACAATGGTAGATTGTTAAAATGGTCTTGCTTGGCAAGGGTATAACATGACCATTCTACATAGGGCTGGAGCGACCAGTTAGAACTCAGATGGGCTGTCTTGTATCTATGAGGAGTGAAGTGATTTGGGAAGCTTATCCCATGCAGGGGATAGAGCCCCCAAATTCAGTCTAGGTGGGGAGGATTGTGACACTTGGATAGCTGGTTCTGATCGCTCTGTGATTTTTGTAATATAAAAATGTAGTGTGATTGTCTGTCATGAAAAATCCTCTGCCTAGGATGACAAACCACACCTCCGAGGTATCAGTTCAAAAGACAGGATATATGTTAAACAGCAGATCTCTGAATGCAATTAACTTGTCAGTTTGCTTTGAAGCCAGGAACTAATATATCCATTTTATGATGTCCTCAGGAAAGTCAGTTAATTGCACCTGGTGTCATAAGGAAGTGGAATATCCATTTTATGATGTCCTCAGGAAAGATAGGTTAATTGCACCTGGTGTCATAAAAAGTCCTTTGATGTGTTTGAGAAAGGAAACTTCTCATGGATCAAAGGGACTGAGAAATTACAGTCTTAATTAAGAGTGTCATCATTTGGAAAATGAGTCTTGCTGGAGTCACAGAATTCAATACCTTGATGGGACTTCCTGTTTTGTATATAGATATTTTTTTATGTATCCTGAAAGGGAGGAGCTAGATGATGACATCATGAAGAGGGTTGAAACACAGCATTTTTAAACTTTAGTCTGTATTCCAGTTACACACACATGTTTGTACTCTGAAAAAAGCAACATCAGGCACTGTTAGAAGGTATACATGAGAAAGACAATTCTAAACATACTGTGGTAGGAGATTTTGTTTGCACTTTAAACCTGTTTTTTTAAGTAATTTGTATGTTTTGTGATATATGGTTCTGTATTTACATTTTACAATTTTATCTATTTTTAAGTAAACATCTAATTTTAGAGACTACTTGGTGTGCCTTTGAAATTCTTTATTTGACAAGTGAAGCATATATGGTAAAAGTTGACACTGTGCAAAGCTATTGGTACAACCAAACTGGGAAAAGATAAAAGAGTTTATTCTGGGGTCTTTCATTAGAGTTTTAAGGGTTCATTTTGTACACCTGGTTAGGTGCACATAGGTGAAAGATATCTGGCCCCATGAAGAGCAGACTTATCTGAGCCTGAATAGTGGGTACAGCCAGCAAGATGTTCACATTTTGAATCCCTCTAGAGACCAAAGTTTGATTTGAACCCACAAAACAGACAGGATGGTTACCCTGTTCTGTTAACTGTTCACAATACTGCACTTGGAGGTTGGCACTGTGGGAGCAGAGGGCCTGACCTGCTGAGTGGGGTTGTGACAATGATTACTTTTGCTCAGTGTTCCAAGTGAAGGATAGTGGGCCCTTGCATGACAGCAGCATAAAGGCTGCTGCAAGAATGATGCCAGAAATGGGGTAGGTGTGAATTACATGAGAAAGGGGTTTGCAGCCTGAAAATAGATAAGGTCCCAAGGCCAGGTGGGATACACCCGAGGGTGCTCAGGGAACTGGCAACAGGGCTAGCTGAACCCCTGACAGGACAAGTCAATAGCTTGCTACAGTCAAGGGTAGTTCAGAAAAACTGGAGAACAGCAGACTTAGTTACACTCCACAAGGGAGTAGGCAAGGAGCAACTGGGAAACTACAGACCCATAAGCCTTACCTCCATAGCAGGTAAACTAATGAAGAAAGAGGAGCTTGTGGACAATCTGGAGAGAAATGGGCATCAGGATAGTAAGCAGCATGGGTACATGGAAAGGAGGTCTTGTCAGACAAACCCAATAGTGTTCTTTGACTTTGGTAACCAGAGCAATGTATAAAGGACAAGCAGTGAATTTACTCTTCTTCGACTTCAGCAAGATATTCAACTTTATGCCATACAGAAGGTTGCTGAAGAAGTTAGAGGATATGGGTGCAACGAAGTACCTAGTTAGATGGATTTGAAGCTGGCTGGAAGGGGAGACAGCAGAGGGTGATGATAAATGGGGTCAAGTCAGGGGAGAGGGAGGTCATAAGTGGGGCAGCACAGGGTTTAGATTTGGTGCTTGTCCTTTTCTATATGTACATCAGTGAAATAGGAAAAGGAATATGGGGCAAATATGTCTTTTTGCAGATGGCACTAATCTTTGGGGCATGGTTGACAGCAAGGAAGGGGTTAGGAAGTTGCAGAGGGATCTGCAATGGTAAGAGAGGTAGCTCGATGTCTGGCAGATTAAATTCAACACCAGGAAGTGCAAAGTGATGTACATAGGGAATAAGAACCACAGGATGAAATATTGAATGGGAGGAGTTAAATTGTACATTACCTTTGAGAAAAGGATCTAGGAGTCATCAGAAGTGACTCTGTAAAACAATTTAGCCAATGTAACAAGGCCTACAGCAAGACAACCAAAATGTTGGGGCATACTGGGAGGGGATTCAACAGCAGGACAGAAGAGGTGATACTTTCTTTCTGTTGATCGCTGGTGATGCCACATTTGGTATACTGTGCCCAGTTCTGGAGTCCCCACCAATGAAAAGACAAAGACAGGCTAGAAATGGTGCAGTGGAGGTTAGCCAAAATGATTCATTGCATGCAGGGCAGACCCTGTGAGGATCAGCTTAAGGTTTTGAACATGTACTCGCTAGAGACCAGAAGGTAGATGGGTGATATAACAGAGACCTTCAAGTTTCTGAAATGAATAAACAAGGTAGATGGTGAGGAAATATTCAGCAGGAGTGGCTAATCAAGACCATGGGGACATGAGTGGCTACTAGCACTGGGGAGATGCAAGAGTTACAGAGAGAGTGGTTAAGCTGTGGAACAGCTCACCAACAGAGATGGTGGGTACAAGATCCATTATTGGTTTCAAACACAGATGAGACTGAGTAAAAGGCTTAATAGTTACACAGCGGGAAGCACTATGGTAAGAGGGAAGGTGGTGACAGTGACCCTGATTAGACAATAGGTTCTGGGGTAGGATAGGTTAAAACATGGCAGACTGGATGGATCAAGGATTTTTTTCTGTTGATATTTTATATGTTTCCAATATGCAGGCACTGGGGGACAGGCACTCCTGGCCAGGTCCATCTGTTGTAGTTAGCTGGCTCTGTGCTAAAATAAAAATAAATTGCTGTAGAAAAATTGAATGCACAACATAAATTGAGTGCCTTGAGGTTCTGCATCAAGTGACTTGGAATTTTGTTTGCATATCAATAGTCTTGGTGTAAGTACAAAGCTGTGCCAGTGCCAGTGACTTGCATCACTCAGATCCTACATACAGTTTCAATAATAAGGAATCATATATTTTTATAGAATGGGGACCGGCCATTTCTGCCTCCTTATTGGTCAAGAGCCAGTGACATGGTGCCGAAAGTTGAATAAAATTATGTCTGTCCTTGACAGTTTCCCCCAGGAATAACTTTTCTTTCCCTACCTTTCACTGGCATAGCCAGTAAAGACAAAGACGTTATGCTGAATAACCACAATATATGTATGTATGTATGTAGCCTGGTTTCTTACAGTATCAGCTTGCCTTGCTGCTTATACCGGCCCCACATCCAGGCTTGGGGTTGCTTTCTTCATTTTGCTCTTGAGGGGGTGTTACACAAACCATTTCTGTTTAACTTGGGAAATGGAGTGGGTCAGAGCAGGAGAAGGACCTGGGAGTGATGATCTCTAGTGAACTGAAGCACTCCAAACAGTGCAAGAAAGCAGCAGCAAAGGTAAACAAGATGCTGGGATGCATATCTAGGAGGATCAGTAGTAGGATAGAGGAAGTTTTACTGCCCTTGTGCAGGTCACTGGTAAGGCTGCATCTAGAGTATGGAGTTCAGTACTGGTACCCACACCTCAAAAAGGACATTAACCTGCTGGAGAAGGTCCAGAGTAGGGCTACAAAGATGATAGTGGGTCAGCAGCGTAAGGCATATGAGGAGAGGTTGAGGGCACTGAACATGTACTCCCTGAAAGATAGGAGAGAGAGAGAGAGAGAGAGACAGGCTGAGAGACAGACAGAGAGAGAGAGAGACAACATGATTGTGCCCAAGTACTTGAAAGGGATAAATAAGGTTGATAAGGAGTGTCACTTTAAGCTGAGTGGCAACCATAACATGAGGGGGAACGGCCTTTAGCTGGATGGTGAGAGGTTTAGGAGGGAGGTCAGGAAGCACTTCTTCACAGAGAGGGTGGTGGACACTTGAAATATGCTGCCAGAAGAGGTCATCTCATTGAAGACAGTGGGCAGCTTTAAGAGAGGCTGGGATAGGCATTGGTGGAAGCTAAGGATCATGGGTAGGGAGAATGGGAGGAGTGGGGAGGGAGGGCAGGGACAGTAGCTCAAGCTGTGGACCCTGCAATATGAGCAGACTTGATAGACCAAATGGCCTTCTTCTGCTGGCTTCTTTGTATGTTCGTATGACACTGGGGAACCTGCAAAATCATGATGAGCAACCAGTAAAGAACAGCTGAACAGCAAACAAAAGGGAATCCCTTCCTTTATCTAGCATCAGATAGTAGGTTTGTTCTGTCACAAGAAGGAAAACAATCATTTTGCCTTACTGGGGGCTGCAGCTGCTAAAGGTACAAAGGGTACATAGTCCATTACACTGTACAGATAGTCCAAGTGGGTCCCTGAATTAGGGATCAAGCATAAGTCACTTTGTCCATCCCTCTTCTGGGATCAGATCCAGGACAGAGCATGCCCTCACAGGATTTGAACAGTGTGGGTTCACAAAGCACATTTTGTCACACAGGCAGAAACGTTTTCAGGACAGCTGGTGCTTTTTCTGAAAACACTTTACTTTCTTGTCAGAAACTGCACACTTTAGGGACAGTGTATATCCTTTACTGAAAACACGTTATTTGACATGTACAACACTTTGTAGTACATGAGTTATTTCCCATCTTCTAGTCAAAGAGGTAGTGTCCGATTTTTCAGCCAGGGTAATCAACTCTGTCTCCTATTGAAATTTTGCCAGGGAGGTATGACTTAAACTGTTATCTTTCAAGGAAGGCAAACTGGAGTTTAGTCCCTCCAAACCCTCACAGGCATTCCCATTGATTCCATACTTGAGGAGCCAGCTCTGGTTTGCCACACAAAGAAAAAGTGTCTCACAATTCAGGAAGTTTCCCACATTTTACTCACAGTTTCCAAGACCAGAGGCGTTACAAGTCCATAGCCTCACACTGGGGTATACCACAGGAGAAGGTTGCAACCACAGCTCACTCAGCTACTCCATAACTGAACTAGGGACTGAAATCGGGACAAGAGAGGACTGGAAACCTCCCCTAAGGCTCTCCGCAATCAAAATGGTGAATTTTCTCCTCCACTTTCAGTGAACAACTGACTCAAGCTTCAACATTCCATTGTGGCTTATGCTGCTTCAGAGCTCCTCCTACTTGACACCTCTGTCTAGATGACTGGTGGGGTGTCAGAAAAGACTTAAAAGTTAACTATTTACTGCCCAATGTGAGTTAACAAAAATAAATCATTATATTACATAGGATTCTAGTACAGTGCTAAATGTTTTGTGAATTCTGCTGCAAACACTGCAAACGATGCTTTCAGTATACATTGTTGAAAGTCTGAAGGACAAAGCAAACTGGCCTGCTACATATTTACAATGAGGGATATGAAAGGCAGACTGGTCTGCTACATAGTTACACTGAAGGAAATGAAAGACAGACTGGCCTGCTACATAGTTACAATGAGGGATACGAAAGGTAAACTGACTTGCTATATAGTTACAATGAAGGATACAATAGCAGACTGACCTGCTACATAGTAACAGTGAGGGACAAGAAAGGCAGACTGGCCTGCTACATAGTTACAATGAGGGGCACAAAAGGCAGATTGGCCTGCTACATAGTTATAATGTGGGGCACAAAAGGCAGACTGGCCTGCTATATAGCTACAATGAGGGACACAAAAGGCAGACTGGCCAGCTACATAGTTACAGTGAGGGACACAAAAGGCAGACTGGCCTGCTACATAGTTACAGTGAGGGACGCAAAAGGCAGACTTGCCTGCTACATAGATACTGTTCAATGAGGGATATGAAAGGCAGATGGGACTGCTACATAGTTACAATGAGGGACACAAATGGCAGACTGGCCTGCTACATAGTTACAATGAGGGGCACAAAAGGCAGACTGGCCTGCTACATAATTACAATGAGGGACACAAAAGGAAGACTGGCCTGCTACATAGCTACAATAAGGAACACAAAGGGCAGACTGACCTGCTACATATTTACAATGAGGGACACAAAAGGCAGACTGGCCTGCTACATAGCTACAGTGAGGGACACAAAGGGCAGACTGGCCTGCTACATAGTTACAATGAGAGATAAAAAAGGCAGACTGGCCTGTTACATAGTTACAATGAGGAATACATAAGGCAGACTGGTCTGCTACATAGATACTGTACAATGAGGGATGCAAAAGGCAGATGGGCCTGCTACATAGTTACAATGAGGGGCACAAAAGGCAGACTGAAATGCTACGTAATTACAGTGAGGGACACAAAAGGCAGACTGGCCTACTACATAGCTACAATGAGGGATACAAAGGGCAAACTGGCCTGCTACATAGTTACAGTGAGGGACACAAAAGGCAGACTGGCCTGGTACATAGTTACAATGAGGAATACGAAAGGCAGACTGGTCTGCTACATAGATACTGTACAATGAGGGATGCGAAAGGCTGACGGGCCTGCTACATAGTTACAATGCGGAACACAAATAGCAGACTGGCCTGCTACGTAGCTACAATGAGGGACACCAAAGGCAGACTGGCCTGCTACATACAGTAGTTATATTAAGGGACACAAAAGACAGACTGGCCTGATACATAGTTACAGTGAGGGACACACAAAAGGCAGACTGGCCTGCTACATAGTTACAATGAGGGACACAAAGGGCAGACTGGCCTGCTACATACAGTAGTTATATTGAGGGACACAAAAGGCAGACTGGCCTGCTACATAGCTACAATGAAGGACACAAATAGCAGACTGGCTTGCTACATAACTACAATGAGGGACACAAATGGCAGACTGGCCTGCTACATATTTACAATGAGGGATACAAAAGGAATGATCATTGGATAATCAGACAGTGTAGGATGGTGGAATGGTAGGGTTAAAGAGAGAGGAGAGGTGAGTGGGAACAGTGACAAGCCAGTATTTGGCCAGGAAGGCTGAGCAGTGCAAGACATGCCAGGCCTCAAAGGAAAGGAAAGAAATTTGCATAGAGAGCAGAGATGGAAGAGGGATGGAGCACTAAGGGAGAAGCAGCAGGAAGAATAAAAGAAGGATCCAGGCTGGCAAGTGTACACTTTGAGCAGCACTGTAGTCTGCAGCCGCACAGTCAAACACCGGCAAGAGGATGGTTTCATGGTGGGAGGGGGAAGGCAGAATTTGTTCCACTTATGTATGGCATCTTTGTGGAAATAAATAGTCATCCCAAAATAACATGATTTATTTATCAAATTTATTTATGTCAGTGTGTGGTATAGGCAGTATATACAGGATATATAAAAGCAAATCTGCACTGTGGCAGACAATCAGTGTCTCTGTGAAGGAAGTGAATAAAACCAAAGGAAAATGAGACCTTTATGGTACACTAGGACAGTGGCCATGGTGGTGAAGGAAAAAAGGGTGATATTCAGGAAGTATAAGGAAACACAGAGGAGGGAAGACAGGAAGGTGTACCAGGTAAAACAAAGGGAAGCACGTAAGGCAGTGAGGAGGGCAAAGGCACAGAGAAAAGATAGACAAAGTGGTAGCAAAAGGGGAAAAGGCTTTCATCAGGTGCATGAATGAGAAGAGGAAAGCAAGGGGAGGGATAGCAAGGATAAGCAAGGTGGCAGAGGAAGACTGAGCAGATGGGGATCAAGAAAAAGCAGACATCAACAAGTACTTCTATACAGTTTTCACAGTGGGGGGGCCACCAGGGAGCAACAGGAACAAAGCAGAAAGGTGGATTCAAGTCTATTTTCAGAAAAAGAGTCATGAAGGGACTTGCAGCTGTGAAAGTGGACAAGGCTATATGACAAGAGAGGATACACCCAAGGTACTAAAAGAACTAATGGAGGTACTGGCAGCCCTGCTGATGGCCTGTTGTTTTTTCCCTTCATAGTTTATCCTCCTCTGAAGACACTCCCTGACCGGCGGCTTCGGCCCTTCTACTGGAGGGACACTCTCTCCAGACCCTCCGACAACCACCCCTACCAACCCAAGAGTTTCCCCACAGAGTTTTCCCCACAGCAGGGCCAGGAAGTAGGCAGTACAGTACACCTCCCCCTGGAGACCCAATCCGGAAACCAAGGTTGGTCCTTGGGTGTGGTGGCCATCATTGAGCACTGGCCATGGCTCACCTCCTTTTCCATTTTTCCTTCTTCCTCACAGATGCAAGCATGTCGGAAATGTGCCCCCCGACCTGTACTGTCCTCCTGCCATTGCCAGGGGGCAGTCAGTGAACAGGATTACACACTACCCTCCCCCAGAGAGAGGAAAGCAGTCCTCCAGTTAGTCAATCCTCTCCCCCCTGCTGACCCCCGGTAGCCCAAGCATGTTCCCTAAACCCGGTCACCGGTGTGGCATGAGGTGTGGCATCCAGCGTCTCAACCCTCAGTGCCACCTGGCCGGCTCTGATGGCCTTTTTTAATAGCTCACTATAACTGGGGGTGGTTCCAGAGGACTGGAGGAAAGCAGACATGGTCCCTCTACATAAGATCAGCAGCAGGGAAGAGGCTAGCAGTTATAGGACAGTGTCTCACCTATGTGGTGGGGAAAGTAATGGAAACACTGTTAAAGGGATGGTTTGTATAGTATCTTGAATCCAATCTGCTGCAAGCACAAAGGCAGCAAGGCTTTACCAGGGGAGGCCATGCCAGATGAACCTGATTGATTTCTTTGACTGGGTGATCAGGGAAATAGATCAGAGGTGCAGTGGATGTGGCCTTTCTGGACTTTAGCAAGACCTTTGACACGGTGCCACACAGGAGACTGATTAAGAAATTGAGCTGCCCAGGGATGAGAGGTAATGTGATGAACTGGGTTATAAACTGGTTAACAGATAGGTGACAGAGGGTGGTGGTTAATGGCACTCACTCTAATGATGGAAAAGTGACCAGTAGAGTGCCACAGGGCTCAGTGCTGGGACTGGTCCTCTTCAGTATATTCATATGTGACATTGCATCTGAACTGAAAGGGAAAATATGCCTTTTTGCATGATACCAAAATTTGTAATAAGGTGGACAGTCAGGAGGGGGTGGAAAGAATGTGTAAAGCATTTGACACAGTCCCACACAAAAGATTAATATACAAGTTAGCCAGCCTGGGAGTGGGTCCCAAGATGACAGCCTGGGTAAAGAATTGGCTGGAGAATAGGACACAGAGAGTAATAGTAAATGGAGTCCACTCTGAAGAAAGGGGGGTTACTAGTGGGGTAACCCAGAGGGTTCAGTATTAGGACCGGTCCTCTTCAATGTCTTTATAAGTGACATTGCAGAGGGACTGGAAGGAAAAGTATGTCTCTTTGCAGATGACACAAAGATCTGCAACATAGTTGATGCACAAGGTGGGTTGGAAAGGATGAGAAGGCACTTGGCAAGGTTAGAGGAATGGTCAAATGTATGGCAGCTTAGATTCAATGCTAAGAAGTGCAAGGTAATGCACCTGGGAAATAAAAACCCAGGGGAAGAGTACACAATGGGGGGTGAGATACTAACAACAACAAAAATGGAAAGGGACCTGGGGGTAGTCATATCAGATGACCTAAAGGTGGGCAAGCAATGTGAGATGGCAGCAAGGAGGGTTGGGGGATACTGGGATGCATAGGGAGAGGCATCACCAGTAGAAAAGAAGTATATCCTCTGTACAGACAGCTGGTGAGACCCCATCTGGAGTACTGCGTGCAGTTCTGGAGACCCAGTCTCTGCAAGGACATAGACAGGATGGAAGCTGTCCAGAGGAGGGAACTAAATGGTGCAGGGTCTGCACCAGAAGACATATGAAGAGAGACTTAAGGAGCTTAATATGTATAGCCTCGAGGAAAGGAGGAGAGGGGGGCATGATAGAAACTTTCAAGTACCTCAAGGGAATCAACAAAGTCCAAGAGGGTAGCATCTTTCAAAAAAAGAGGTGTGCAACAACAAGGGGGCAAAATTTGAAGATGGGGGCAGCTCAGAGGTAATTTAAGGAAGTATTTTTTCACAGAGAGGGTTGTGGATGCATGGAACGGCCTTCTGGAGGAGGTTGTGGAGTCAAAAACAGTGGTGGAATTCAAGCATGCATGGGACTGTCATAAGGTAATTCTAGGGGGTGGGGGTAGGAAGAAGTAGGCTGCTGGTTAACTAGGATCTGCAGCTTATCCAGTAGGTAGGTAAATGGGCAGACTGGGTGGACCAAGTGGTCCTTATCTGCAGTCAAATTCTGTTTTTCTATGTTTCTATGTTTCTTGGAAATCTCAAGGAGCGGCCAAGGACATTGCAGTTGGGGTTCAATGCCAGAATGTGTAAAACATGCACCTAGGGCACAGGAACTCAACAACAGAGTATAGTATTGGGGAGAGGTACTGTCAGTCACTAAGCAGGAAGGGGACCTTGGGGATATCATTTCTGACAACATCAGTGTGGCAGAGCAATGTGACAAACCAGTGGGTAGGGCCAGTGCAATTCTGGGATGTATTTGGAGAGGTATCACCAGCAGTAGGAGGGAGGCAGTATTGCCACTATATCACTCATTGGTGAGACCCTACTTGGAGTATTGTGTCTAGTTCTGGAGGCCACACCTCAGAAAGGACAAAACAGGATACAGGCAGTCCAGAGGAGGGTTACTAAAATGGTGCAAGACTTTTTTTTAAGCATTAAGGTCCAGTGCAAAGGCATATATTTTCATCAGTTTTGTGTCTAATACACTATTTCTCAAGTATGCTTATTGCGTATATACTGCAGTCCATTCTTGCTTGTTGTATTGTGGCTATACTAAGTTCTTCTTATTCTAGCACTATTTCTCTTTTGATGTATTTTGTGTGTTTTGGCATATTTACTGATTGCATTAACTTTTTCTTAATAAAGATGTTATAAAAAAGGTATACTGAAGTAGAAGGCAACTTTTTCATTACTACTACTGATGAAATGCAATGGTCTGGTGAGGAGGCTCTGTGGTAAAACCTTATCCAATTCATGATTTTCTGGCTGCTGTGAAGGGTGTGAAGCCAAAGGAGAGCAGCCTTAAAGCAGGTGTGCGCCACCTTCATACAGTGCTAGATTGCTTCCAGGATGATCCATTTACATCACAGCTGTATGATGTCCAATGTTACTGCACCACCAGTCTGCATCTGATGGGCAGGCAACCTCATTGTTGCTCAGTTTTTACACATTCTGTAGGCGGGTCTGGAGCAGGACACCCTGCAGTAAGACTGTAGAACTCGGCAGTGGAAACCAGTGAGCCCTACAGTGCTGTGCTCAGTAGAATGAAGCATGCTAAAAAACTGTTTCATGCTTTGGTTGTCAAGGAGTATAGTAGACGTGTCTGACAGTTCAATAAAGTCTTCTGTGACTTTCATGTGGGTCTGGATGCTGGTGATACTCATCTAACCACCATCATATCAATAATCCTAAAATCATATTTGGTGGGGGACTGTGAATGGTTAGCTGTGAGATTTTGTTATTTTTTTCTTTTGTTATTTATTCATTTACCTATTTAAAATTTATGGTTTAGGAAAGACACACTGAGATCAAGGCTGTGACTGAGGGGTAGGAATTTCAGGGGGAGAAATCAACAAACATGTAGTAGTGCAAAATTCCAAACAACAAAGAAATGAAGTACGGCAATTGCAAAAAAGCCTGCAAGAATACTGTTCAGGAGTAACTTGAATCAAGGCCAAAAAATGAAACAATTAAAATACATGTGTCACAAGCCCAATGCTGTGGGGCCAGAATTCCATGGGCTACAGTGAATCCCCTTGTGATCAGGGTCAGGGATACCCCTTCTCTGTCCTTTTAGCAAATACAGTCCCAAGTCTGTGTTCCTGGGAAGAGAACCCTCTCATCCACTGCACAGCGAACCACAAAGCCACAGGTGTGTATAGGCCTTTGGGGGAGCCCTATACACCCTATTATGTGTCTTTACCCAGAAATGTAGAGAACGGTTCCAACCCCCACATACTCCTTCTTGAGACTGTTCATATTTCCTCCCCTCCTTTTGTCCACGGAGTCCTTTGTGATACTTCACTTTGGTAGTATTTGGCCCCTAAAGCAGTCACACAGGTGTAGTATAGTTTGAACAACCCTTTCCCAAATCAACACACACAAAAGACACTGGCAGAATTATCTTAAAATAAGCCATAGACTTTACTAATTAATTAATAAATGCAGTAAAAAACTCAAAGACAGATCATTTTAGACACTGGATACAGAATATGGAAAAGAAAATGGAAATTATACAATGGTGTGTGAAAATCCTGTAACCTCATTGGGTCAAAACATGCCACATGACAGTTGATAAATTCTGCATAACCCAGAGCTGATGAATGGCATTTATAAAAAACATAATTAAACACAGCATCAGCTGAGGGTTATGTAGGATTTACCAACGGTCATGTGACATGTTTTGACCAATGAGATTACAGGATTTTCACACACCATTGTATAATTAAGCAATAAGGCACAACTCCCTGGAGGAGAGGAGGGAGAGAGGGGATATGATAGAGACATACAAGTATCATACAGGGAGGAACAGGGTGCGAATGCACTATTTTTAAGCGAAAAAGATGTTCCAGGACTAGAGGGCTTGGGATGAAGTTGAAGGGAGGACGATTCAGAGGAAACGTGAGGAAGAATTTCTTCACAGAATGGGTGGTGGACAAGTGGAACACCCTGCCAGAGGAAGTGGTGGGGCTGAAACAATCAGGATTTAAGAATGCATGGGATAGACATAAAGGAATTCTGGAGGTCAGGGTAGAGGCAACAGACTTCCTGGAAAACATAAACTGAACACAAACTTAAATGGGCAGACTGGGTGGGCCATGGGCCCTTATCTATAACACACAATCTGTATGTATGTATCTGTATGTATGTAACAGGGTGTGGGTTATTGAGGATTTACTAACTTCTTGTGTGGTTAAGTCACTGTCTGTGCCCTTGTGACACACCACATAAGGCTTAGTAAACTCTCTCATACCCTGTTACTTATATTGCTTAAATATACAATCAATCAATCAATCAATTTATTGGAGGGCAAAATTGAGAGATAACTCTCTTTTACTATTGCGTCCAATATATAACAACATCAAACATGCAAATAAATACATACAATAAAACCTAACTGTCAAATTCTGGTTTTAAAGTTCTACCTCAAGTGCTGAATTTGAAGTACAAAGAGTGTTTAAAAATGTAGTTGGGAATCCTAGTTCTTTTTGGTCCAGAGAGTTCTTGAAAAGAAATGTCTCTGCTTCCTCAGCAGACAGTGTCCGAAATGCAATGTTCTTTCATCAAAGTCAAAGGGCAAAATGGCAAAAGGCACTCCTATTTTATGAGTTTCTCAAAGGGCAGGTCCCGTGGACAGTGGCTTGCCCTGCGATTGACTAACATTCTGTCTCCATGGCTATGCAACCAATCAGCCTTTAATATTTTATTACAAAAAAAAAAGTCCATCTCTGAATAGGAGAGCAAACCAGTTTAAGTAGAATTTTAGGAGAAGACCCAGGGTAGACTGTGAGGTGTGGGATAGCAAGGAGGATGCTTTTCCACAATTGTAGATGCACCAAATAATATATTTATCAAAAGAAACCAAAACAATAAAGCCGAACTTCAGGCAACAGAAAATAAATCATAAACACAATAGATAATTTAACATCATTTTGAAACACTAGAATAAGCTAGTGTAACACACACACTGAGGTCAGAACAAGTCTGCACCTCACCAGACTATCTGAGGAACTAAAGACAAGACATGACTTATATACTTTTAAGAACATGTGACTTAGAGGCTCCTCCCCTTAAGTTAAAACCAAAAAAATACTTTTACAAAATAGAGGGAGTAATTTATCTAACTAATAACACCAAACACACTATATCTTAACCCTAATACATTACATCTTTCTGAATTGAAATAATAAAGGCTAGGAATTAAGCTAAGTTTTACAATTACCAACTTAGCTCCACCTTCTATACTGTATCTTTAAATATAGCAAGATACCAGCCGCCCAGCTCTATACAGCTAAGAGGAGAGCAAGAGGTTTAAGCTTAGTGTGCTACTTGGAACTACATAGACACCAGTAACAGCCATATCTGTATATAAAGGTGGGTGAAGACCTCCAGTTTACATTATTTATAGACTATTCTTTTTAGGACTCTAAGTGTTACTAATACAAGTGTTATAACCATATTTCTTAGAGGGAAAGGGGGGGGCTAATTCTGAAGCTGAGCATACTCTTTCAGTAAGTGTTGATACTTTAAACACTTTAAGTGTTTCCCAATCTTATTTCATGTTTAGAAAAGTATATGTTGGATAATAAGGGGATATTTAAAATATTTAAAGAAGGGAGAGATATCGCAATGTAACTACTGCAGGTTTTAGCGTTTTGAAAAAGTAAACAACAAAGTGGCGTTTTACCCCGCTGACTGCCAAAATAGGCAGGAATAGAAACATTTAAATAAATACGAGGTGGCACTAAATACTTAGTATACAAAGTGAACAATGTACCTGAAACAAGTATGTCAATCCTCTAAGGGCACAAAACAACTTGAAGCTAAGGAATAAACGCATAATCACTTCGGGAGAAACCAGGAAGTGAAAACCGCACTGAGGTGAATGTAGAGGACCACTCGCACTATCGCAAAGCGGACATTTTTATTACAGGAGTGGCTTGGGAGACAAATGCTAGTGTACATAAAGACATGCGGCATAAACTTGTTTTATTAGTTTTTGCATAAAGTATTTAGTGACTAAAGACCCTAACTTCACCCCTGAGCACTATTAAAAGGCAGTACACATGTTCAGTCTGTAAGCTGTCCAAAGCTTTGAACAACTCTTTAAAAGATTTGCTATAAGGTGCCTTATAAATACAACTTCACTCATAGGATAAAGTTTCCAGCCCTGAGGCAGTTATAGGTACATTAAAGCTCAAAGGAGTCACTCTTTATTTTAACAGTGACTGGACACAGAAAATTATAGCAGCTAACAAAGCCAAAATGCTGCTATAAGGAAACTATATTATAACAGGGGTTTTAAACCCTTTTTTTCTACAATACATACAAACGCTAGCTGGGAACTATAATACCAAGATTTATAATCACAGGGATTTATATCTCAAGACTACATTTGTTTTACAGTATTTAACTTCCTTTCGAGAATTTAAATGTTCACATGATTATCAACTGGTGGTGGGGGGTAAGCTTCCTATACCAGAGTCATAAAAGAAATATAGAGGAAGAGAAGTCATTGTATAGGTGGCCAGCCTATATATTTGGAAGGAAAGAGAAAAGGATAGAACAAAAAGGTCTGTTGCAACAGACTCTAAAAAAAAAAAAAAATTATGGTCTGGTATACGAAGTTGTTCCCCTACACTCCTCCTCACTCAAGAGAAAACCAATGTTTTGCTATCTAATTTCCATTGGTTTACAATGTTCAATTTTGAAGAATGTGCCAGATCTCCACTTTAGCCCTCCCACTCCCAAAGCTCCACCCCGGAGTCCCATTTGCAATATATCACTCATAAATAAACATAAATACTTAAAGAATTTAAGCATCCATTTCTTTTACTCCTGAGTCTGGTAACAAAGTATTCCTGTCTGCACTGTAATGTGACAAATAATCAGCGTTATCATGTGTTTTTCCTGATCTATGTTGCATCTCAAACTTATAAAGTTGGAGAGCCAAATACCATTGCATAATGCGAGGGTTTTTATCTTTCATTATTTGCAACCAGCATAATGGGTTGTGATCTGTTATAATTAGAAAAGGTCTGCTCCATAGATAAAATTTTAAGGCATTAATTGCCCAACGAATGGTCAAGCATTCTTTTTCAATCATTGAATACTTAGTTTCCCTGGGATGTAGCTTCCTGCTAATAAATATGACTGGGTGTTCTTCTTCTCCATCAAATTGTGAGAGAATGGCCCCAATACTTTGATTAAATGCATCGGTTTGGACTCTGAAAGATTTTTGGAAATTTGGACTATACAAAACAGGATAGGAACAGAGTTTAGCTTTCAGTGTAGTAAATGCTTCCTCACATTGCACAGTCCATTGGACTTTTTCGGGTTTATTTTTCTTAGTCAAATCAATCAAGGGGCTAGCTATATCTGCAAAATTAGCTACAAATCGTCGATAATAACAAGCCAAACCTTAGAATGATTGTACTTGTTTCTTTGTCTGTGGCCGAGGGCTATTAGCGAAAGCATCAACCTTACCAATTTCAGGCTTCACCCTCCCTTGTCCAATTATAAAACCTAGAAATTTGGTTTCCTGCATACCTAATGAGCATTTACTTGGATTTATAGTCAGACCTGCATTAGTTATAACTGGCAAGACATTCTGGAGATGCTTTAAATGGTCTTCCCATGATGAGCTGAAAATAATAATGTCATCTAAGTATGCTGCACTGTAATTCATATAAGGGTGTAGTAGTTGATCCACACATCTCTGAAAGGTTGCTGGGGCCCAATGTAAACCAAATGGCATTTTTGTAAATTGAAATAGTCCTATTGGGGTACTGAAAGCTGTCTTATCTTGGGAATCGGCATCTAAAGGTATTTGCCAATATCCCTTTGAAAGGTCTAAAGTACTGATGTATTGGGCGTTGCCTAACCTATCTATGATATCATCGATTCGGGGCATTGGGTACCCATCAAATCGAGATATAGCATTTAACTTGTGAAAGTCTAGGCAAACCCTGACACCTCCTTCTATTTTGTTTACTACTACCATAGGAAAACTCCAAGGGCTTTTTGAGGGTTTAATTATCCCCAGTTGTTGCATTTTCAATATTTCTTTAATTACTTCTTCTCTTAAACTCTCAGGTAATCTATAAGGTTTATGTCTGATAGGGTTATTAGCACTTACTTCTATATGGTGTTCAACTCCCTCAACTTTCCCTGGTATTGTTGTAAAGGTATTCTGGAAATTACTTACAATATCTTCTAATTCTTCCTTTTGTTCAGCATTTAGTTTATTGTTACTAGTTATATCTTTCATCTCATCTTGGCCATCCAAACGTTCATAAGCTAGCTCCAGTTCACTTTTCAGTATTTCAGGATATACAAATAAGCTTGATGAACTTCTATCATGCCACAATTTCAACAAGTTAGCATGATAGATTTTTAGTTGTTTTTTTTCAGGACAAATTATTTCATAGTTCACTGGTCCTACTTGTCTATGAATAGTATAGGGCCCCTGCCATTTCATTAATAATTTATTCTCTGTACAGGGTAACAACAAGAGAACTCTATCACCTGGCTGGAATGTTTTAGACCCAACTCCTTGATCATAATATTATTTTTAGGACATCTGATGTTCTTTATTAGTCTGTTGGGCCATCTTAGCATATTTTGCTAACCTTTGGCGTAAGGAAGTGACATATTCCAATGTGGATACTGGAATAGTGTCTACCTTAGACCCTTCCCAATTTTCCTTTATTATGTCTAATACTCCTCTTGGATTTGTCCCAAAAAGTAATTCAAAAGGAGAGTAGCCGGTTGATGCCTGGGGAACCTCTCGGTAGGCAAACATTAAGTAGGGCAAGTACTTGTCCCAATATTTACCTTCATCAGTAATAATTTTTTTTAACATTTGCTTTAGGGTTTTATTAAAGCATTCCACCAGTCCATCAGATTGTGGATGATAGGGAGATGTAAAAATGGAATGTACCCCTAAGGCCTGATAGAGACATTTCAATACCTGCGAACAGAAATTACTGCCTCTGTCAGTCAGCATTTCTTTGGGTATACCCATCCTGGAAAATACTTTGATTAATTCTTCAGCTACTTTTTCAGTTGTGACTGTTCGCATAGGTATTGCCTCAGGGTATTTCGAAAAATAGTCACATATAACTAAAATAAAGCAGTTCTTTTTGGCACTTTTAGGTAAAGGACCGACTATGTCCATAGCAATACTAGTAAATGGGGCATCCACTAAAGGTAAGGGCTGTAGGGGCACCTTATCTTTCTTAAGTGTTGGTCTTACTTTTTGACACTGTACACATGATTTACAATATTCGGCCACATGATCATGTATACCTGGCCAAAAGAACTTGAACAGCAATCTCTGTAATGTACGTTCTTTACCTTGATGACCAGCTATAGGGATGTCATGTGCAAGTGTCAGTAACTGTTCTCGGTAGACAGTGGGTACAAGTAATTGTAATACAGACTCTCCAGTTTTAACATTTAAACATTTCCTATATAATAGTCCCTTATACAGCACAAATTTATGCTCTGAGTTTTGTTCATTGCTTACCTGTAGAAATAAAGGTTTTAATGAATTATCTTGCATTTGTGCTACTCTAAAGTCCAATCGTGAACTCAAGTCCTTAAAGTCAACAGTGTCTTTAGAGTCTTTATGTAAGTGTTGCCACATCTGCTTTTCCTGCCTCTTTTCTTTTTTTGTTTTTCTTGTCTTCCCAGGAAGCTCAAACTGATCATCATCAAATGGGAAGGAACGTTACAAATCTGTGTCTTTCTTTTCTTGAGCTCTGGTAGTCATTGCTCCTATGTTGGTAGCATCGGCAAGTAACTGTGAGAAGTCTGGGTGGTCATGCCCTATAATAACTGGTACTGGTAGATGAGGAACCACCCCTACTTCCATATTTTGGGTACTTGCTTGTACTTGTACCTCAACTTGTTGCATAGGGTACATATGCGTATTTCCATGTATACAAGTTACTTGTGCTTGTTTGGAAAATTCAGGAACTGTAGATATCATGCAAGCTTTAACTAATGTTTGTCTACTACCAGAGTCTAACAGTCCGACCATATCTTTACCATTTATTTTAATAGGTGTAATATACTGCCCCCAATTGGCCAATACTAAATGAGTAGGGCTAGATTTCTTTTTTGGACAAAATCTTGCAATATGTCCTTTCCCTTGGCAAAAGTGGCATATTATTTCAGTGTGGGGGGTTTTGGGAACATGTGTTGTTTTAGCAGTTCCACTAGACATGTGGGTAGAAGATGAAGAAGATCTTACCATGGGATGGGTTATATTAGCACCAGAATATCCTTTAGTCCTGTTTGGTCTTGCAGTTAGGTAATCCTCTGCCAATTGTACTGCTTTTTTAGCTGTCTCTGGATGGTGTTTCCGAACCCACATCTGAACATCTTGAGGTAGAATACGTAAGAATTGTTCCAAGACAACAGCTTCTAACATCTGTTCTTTTGTGGTAGTGGAGGGTTGTAACCACTTGGTACACAAGTCTTTAAGTCTAGTAAAAGCTTCTTGTGGGCTATCTGATGAATGAAATCTCAGGGTTTGAAATCTTTGTCTATACGTTTCGAGACAGATGTCATAGCATTTCAGAATAGCTTCTTTGACAGTGTCATAATTTTCACTCATTGCACTGTCTACATTACCATAGGCCAGTTGAGCTTTTCCCATCAGATAAGGAGCGAGACGTATCACTTACTGCTCCCTAGGCCATTGACAGACCCATGCTATATGCTCAAACGTAGTTAAATATGTTTCTATATCATCAGTCTCACTTAATTTAGTCAATTTTATGTCTTTGGGGTTATCCCCTGCCAGAGGAAGGGGCCTACTGATGCCAAGTGCTTGAATAGCCCTCAAGGTGTCAGCCCACCTAGCCTCATTTCTTTGCATGTCCCTTTCTCTCTGTTTCTTCAGGGCTATCTGTTGAATACATAGCCATTGCAGCAGGTCTTGTGTATCTCCAGTAGGGGGTCCTTTCTCCAACTCCTCCTGCTTGCCATTTGCAGGGTCACCATCTTCTTCAGGCTTTGCAATTTTACGTTTAACATCAGGTAGCCCAGTCAGCAATGGTTGTCTTAGTTTCTCCACCATTGTTCTGGTCAACACACCAACAGGTATCTTCTGGAACATCCACGACCTCCTTCAATACTTGGTGCAGTATAATGAGAATCCCACTGCTACCACCACGTGTGAGGTGTGGGATAGCAAGGAGGACACTTCTCCACAATTGTAGATGCACCAAATAATATATTTATTAAAAGAAACCAAAACAATAAAGCCGAACTTGAGGCAACAAAGAAAATAAATCATAAACACAATAGATAATGTAACATCATTTTGAAACACTAGAATAAGCTAGTGTAACACACACACTGAGGTCAGAACAAGTCTGCACCTCACCAGACTATCTGAGGAACTAAAGACAAGACATGACTTATATACTTTTAAGAACATGTGACTTAGAGGCTCCTCCCTTAAGTTAAAACCAAAAAAAAATACTTTTACAAAATAGAGGGAGTAATTTATCTAACTAATAACACCAAACACATTATATCTTAACCCTAATACATTACATCTTTCTGAATTGAAATATTAAAGGCTAGGAATTAAGCTAAGTTTTACAATCACCAACTTAGCTCCACCTTCTATACTGTATCTTTAAATATAGCAAGATACCAGCCACCCAGCTCTATACAGCTAAGAGGAGAGCAAGAGGTTTAAGCTTAGTGTGCTACTTGGAACTACATAGACACCAGTAATAGCCATATCTATATATAAAGGTTGGTGAAGACCTCCAGTTTACATTGGTTATAGACAATTCTTTTTAGGACTCTAAGTGTTACTAATACAAGTGTTATAACCATCTTTCATAGAAGGAAGGAGGGGCTAATTCTGAAGCTGAGCATACTCTTTCAGTAAGTGTTGATACTTTAAACACTTTAAGTGTTTTCCCAATCTTATTTCATGTTTAGAAAAGTATGTGTTGGATAATAAGGAGATATTTAAAATATTTAAAGAAGGGAGAGATATCGCAATGTAACTACTGCAGGTTTTAACGTTTTGAAAAAGTAAACAACAAAGTGGCGTTTTACCCCGCCGACTGCCGAAATAGGCAGGAATAGAAACATTTAAATAAATACGAGGTGACACTAAATACTTAGTATATGAAATGAACAACGTACCTGAAACAAGTATGTCAATCCTCTAAGGGCACAAAATAACTTGAAGCTAAGGAATAAACGCAATATCACTTCGGGAGAAACCAGGAAGTGAAAACCGCATCGAGGTGAATGTAGAGGACCACTCGCACTATCGCAAAGCGGACGTTTTTATTACAGGAGTGGGATCAGGGAGACAAACGCTAGTGTACAAAAAGACATGTGGCATAAACTTGTTTTATTAGTTTTTTCATAAAGTATTTAGTGACTAAGACCCTAACTTCACCCCTGAGCACTATTAAAAGGCAGTACACATGTTCAGTCTGTAAGCTGTCCCAAAGCTTTGTACAACTCTTTAAAAGATTTGGTATAAGGTGCCTTATAAATACAACTTCACTCATGGGATAAAGTTTCCAGCCCTGAGGCAGTTCTAGATACATTAAAGCTCAAAGGAGTCACTTTTTGTTTTAACAGTGACTGGACACAGAAAATTATAGCAGCTAACAAAGCCAAAATGCTGCTATAAGAAAACTATATTATAACAGGGGTTTTAAACCCTTTTTTCTACAATACATACAAACGCTAGCTGGGAACTATAATAATGAGATTTATAATCACAGGATTTATATCTCAAGACTACATATGTTTTACAGTATTTAACTTCCTTTCAAGAATTTAAATGTTCACATGATTACCAACTGGTGGGGGGTAAGCTTCCTATACTAGAGTCATAAAAGAAGTATAGAGGAAGAGAAGTCATTATATAGGTGGCCAGCCTATATATTTAGAAGGAAAGAGAAAAGGATAGAACAAAAAGGGCTGTTGCAACAGACTGTAAAAAAAAAAAATTATGGTCTGGTATACGAAGTTGTTCCCCTACATAGACATATAGGAACAATAGAAATCCAGACCAAATGGCACCACTAGGGCTGTGGACTATTCAGACACAAACGTATGCCTGGTCTTTCAACCCTGCTTAATTAGCCCCTTTTGTTTCCTTTTAAATTATTTAATCAAATCCTTGTCCCTGACTATCAGCAAACAGCTTCGCTGCCCAGTAACAAGAAACCATATCATTCTATAGCCCATGTACTTTGTACCTATGATCCCTTGCAACTTGACCTGGCTTTTTTATGGGCTTCCTTGGTGTGTTATATACATTAAATGACATGAAATATGACCAAAACAATAAGGTACAGCTCTATCACACCACGACATGTATTAAATTATTTTATCTACTTATTTAGAGAGTTGACCAGGAAAGACACATGGAGCTATGCGTGTCATTTCAAGATATATTCTGGGGAAAGGGACAATAGGATCATCAAAATTGTTCAACTCATAGCAAGTCCAGCAAACAGTTACAAAGTAAATGATAACAGAAACAACTGTGAATGAAACATATCTGATTATAAAACTGGAACAGCCAGGAAAAAAAGACTTATGGGTTTGTAGTATATGGGTGTCATTTTTTTCCCAGTAGGGAATCAGTAGCACTAAACCTCATAGTGCTATCACTCTGACATGAGAAAGTTATAATACTATTGTTCTGACATCAGATCAATGGTATCATAAGATGGAATGTTTAGAGTGTTCCATATATTACAAAAGTGACAGACAGGAAACCAGCAGTAACGAGGCTTGTCATTCTATCTCAGGATTGTGGTGACAACATAAACCACTCGAGCACTGCTCTCGTGGTTTATGATCTCATCAGAATCCCTCGATGGAATGACAGCCTTGTTACAGATGACTTCTAATCTATTATTTAAATGCAACATAATACCTAAGAAGCAATATGAATGCTACAGTATACACCAGAGTATATTTGACAAAACAACAAAATGACTAATATAGTGTGTGAGAGAAACTCTATTCAACTGTATAGATTTTTGTTAGGCCTCAGATTGTGAGTTGTTTTGTGGTTTGACCCCAGAGCTTCTCTTGTCTAAAATGCACTATCCAAAGCAATAGAACATTAATATTTTGCAGATGTTCTGATGATTGACAGCAATCTAGAATGTGCATGTTTGTTTTTATTTGTAATAGTTGGATGTGGGATTTGCAACTGCTGCTTTTTAAATTCTTCTAAGATGGTACTGAAAATGCAGTTCATCTTAGTTCCAGTTTTCTGGCACAGTGTATATTAGGGCTGCCCCAGTGGCAGAAGTCTGCAATGGGTCAGATGACTGACCACATTTCTGACTCACTTGAATGTGCCCCTGTAATTGTCTATTGTCTGTGAAGGCAGCTGCTCAGCTCTCATCCTGGCCCGAGGAAGGAGGCAACTGTCTGACCCCAACTTGAGGTGGGGATGGGGGAACCAAATAGGGAACAATAATACAAATAATTTAAAAAAATGAAATGAATTTAAAAATCATGTCACAGAAATTTTGTAATCATTAAACATTGATGAGGGTGGCATTCTTAACAAAGTACTTTTGCTGTCCCAGGAACTGTCTGCAGATCATCACTCCAGAAGAAGAGCTAACTCTGAGCACTAAAGAACCACCACAAAAGGTTAGTAGAACTTTGTATGTTTATCTTCTCTTAGAATAAAAGGTTTAATCTAAATATACAGTATGACCAGTGATCCCACATATCTGGGTTTTACCCTGACAGTGTGCAAGGAGTGGCTCATCCGTTTCTTAAATTGTTCTGCAAATATAGTGGCATCTCTATAGGTATAGCTGCTGCAAAGGCCCCTGGAATTGGACTTTTCCTCCTGAGGTCCCTTCTACCCAGCTCTGGCCACTTTCCAGGTGGAAGTTAAAGATCCAATGGCACATATCGTTGAAGAGTAGGGGAGCTTCCCAGTCTCATAGCCAACATTCCTCCATCAATATTATCCATGTAATCCCACCCAGACACATACACGTATGCACCTGGAAACAAGCTATTACAGCTGAGTGTGCCTTTTCACGTGAAAAACACAAATAAATAAATAAATACAAATTTACACATAACTGCCCACAACACTTCTATCCTGTTGCAGGTTGTATGTGTTACCACAAAATTCACAATAATTAGTGATTTTTATGAAAATACAACTTCCACAATTCTAGGCTCTTTTCTCCTCCATATTTGTCCTGAAGCCCCTTCCCTGGGCCTTGCTCCTTCAATATTTGATGTCATCAGTGACATCACATGGAATGTTCTCCATGAATGGACAGAAAACATCCGCAGAATTATCAAAATAAATAATTGTAACACTGAAGTAAATAAAAGATCCTAGGGCCTACATCACAGAACTTAGAGCTGAAGTGCTGCATTGAACTAGAGACCTCAGCTGCAGCTTAGGGATATTATTACAAAATAAATGTTAATGAGCTGCTAGCACCATCCCATCTTCATGCTGTTGTAACAGACTGAGTTGGTTTCATCTTCAGAAGACGTGAACCCCAGGAAGCAAATGTAAGTTGCAGAAACATAAAAAGTCACCTGCATAAGAAGGCCTTGCTGTCTATCTAGTCTGTCTGAAGTGGAGCGCATATATGTTTTGTTACATGCCATTCCAACCCCCACCCCCAGAAGCCATTACCCTGCCATTTACATCATATGACAGTTTGAAGTTAATTTGACTCTCCCAGAAATGACTTCCCACCCACCCCACCCCGCAGCCTGCTCATGAAAGGGTAATTTTGTATAAGGTAGAACTCTTTCAAATTTATGATGCAGTATTCCCTGTACAGAACTCGGAAACATTTGGAGACAGATGACTTTCAGTTGTTCACTGTCTGCATCAGGTTCTGGTTTATGGGGAGGTGGACAGTTTTTCCGAGAAACCTTTAGACTCTGTAAAGCCATCATGATTTAGATGATTAGAGGAGAATCATCTGCATGTAGGAAAAGCAAATGATCGTCCTCCATTTAAAGCATGCAGGACTTTGGAGGGATCTAAAATCAGGGTCTTTCATGTCTGAATATAGAGTGTTGTCGAGTTAGGAGCCTGGAGATCTGAGATGAGATTTCAAGACTTCCATCCACTTAAACCAGAATCAATCACCTGGCCCCTAAGCAACTAAATGATTACAGGACAAACACTAGGAAGTTCACGTTTACACCTAGTAGTATTGTACAGTTCTGTTCTTAGGGTGTAGATTTGTGGGATACCATGTGTGTTCTGATACTGCAGTCAGGTCATTTGAGCCTGCAAGGAAATGCTAGTGAATCTTGCCAGGACAAGAGATACCAACATGGGGTGAGAGAGATAAGTTGACATAAGCAAGAGATTTTTCCAAACTTGAGTTGCTGGCCCATGACAAGAGATCAGATTATAGCCTGAGCCATAGATCACCAGTCAGGTGAGGAAAACCCAGGGCCTTCATGTCCGCAGGAGACTGAATCTTCTTGCATTCTAAGACAGTAGGGCTAATATGGCCATAAAAGACTGCTACAGAATCCAAGAAGAGTTATGTGGAAGTTCATTTGTTTTTTGTAAAGAACCATCCAGATCAGCCATTGTCCAAATGTGTTTCAGAGTTGTCTACTTCTATGGAGATGCAGCTTCACAGTAAAGCTTAGAGAAATGTACTTTAACTTATTGGCACTGTGAGTGATTAGAGACAGTGTGAAATATGCCTGGGAAAGATGCATCATGTTTTGGACCAAAATTAATAAA
This sequence comes from Neoceratodus forsteri, assembly GCA_016271365.2. Classification (NCBI taxonomy): domain Eukaryota; kingdom Metazoa; phylum Chordata; order Ceratodontiformes; family Ceratodontidae; genus Neoceratodus; species Neoceratodus forsteri. The sequence goes on along the minus strand of CM057457.1, from coordinate 172,213,916 downwards.
TAATGTAGCATTGCTTAACCATAAAGTCCGAGTGGGTTCCATTCTTGGTGTTGGAAGAGGTGTGACAGTGAGTTGTGACCAACTATAACACTGAACTGTCCCCTGTGTTTTCAAAAGATTTAGCCATTTATATCAGTGCAAAAGAACACTGCCCCTCCCCCACTGGAATATAGCACAAGCAGAGCAACACGAGGGCCCTGGTTACATAAAGCTATTTCTAATGTACTTTATTAAGGCAAGGTACTTGCCATTACCCACAGTTCCCATTTTATTTGAAACTGCTGGTTTGGTTTCCTCACCACTAGCCTAAGGCATCATGTTTCTTCAATATACTGTACCTGAGGATCTTCCCAGTGACTAGGTACAGCCACAACTACATCACGTATAGAACGCAACAAGGATAAAATGTTGCCATGGAATTTTTTTAATTACTATTTGCGGACCCTCTGTGCTCTGTGTATCCCACAGGTCCATCCTCCTCCCTTGTGGCTTCCTCCTGTGGTTCCCTTCATACCTGCAGCTTAGTCCAACACGTGGTCTTTCAATATGCCCACAGTTTTCCTCAGCAGTGATGCCTTCCAAGATCACTTGGAATGAGACCAGCTCATGTGCATCTGGCTATGGGAAAAGCCATTCTAAACGTCAGCTTGGGACATCAGCTTCAGTTTGTACTGCATATAAAACACACATAAATACCTTTAGCCCCAAATAAACATGTTTATTTTTCTAATGACTCAACTACTATTCAAATAACAGTAGATGGTTATCAGCACATTATTTCCACAGTAGGTGACATCAGCATGTCATAATGAAATACTTAACCAATAGGAGGCGTCTTAATGCAATACTTGTTAACACCATTAAGGCCCTGGGTTGTGCTCAAAACAACAGCTGAACCAAAATAGAAGCTGCAAAACCGTTATTGAAGAAGTGCTGATTTTTAAAGTGTAAATTAGGCATTTGTGTGCTGTACTGTATTAATGGAATGTGCCATGGACTAGTACAAACATTTACTGCAAAAGGTTTAAAACTACTAAGGAAAAAAAAGAAAACTGAGAACTTCATGGTGTAGAGAAGCAGAAGCTTTCATCCTGTGGCCTCTTATCTGTATGTACCCCAGGGTGTCAGGCTCCCATAGGTCTTAGGCCTATCCAGACAGTATTTTGAACGCTTAGTACACCTTTGAGAGTCTTGGGTCAGGTGGTACTGGCTGAGGGTTCTGAAGATGGAGTCAGCTACTTGGGTCTAAACAGCCCTGGAAGTTGCATTTCAGGTTCTGTCTAGGCAGAGAAGTGGCAGCCTCCTCCTAGGAGAAACTGATTGTTCCTGTTGAATAGTTTTCCAGAAATTTCCTGGGACTGTGGCAATAGACATTCTCACAGTTTCCCCAGAGCAATAAAGCTCCTGGGCAGCTGATCCTGAGGGAATAGCACTTAACCAGAGAATGAGAGCAGTGGATTTTGTAGCATATGGGAACTTCAGAGGGAAAGAGCAAGAGAGTCTGCAGTAAAACTGGTAACATGAAAGCCAGAATGTAACTGTGAACTGTGAAAAGGTTGAGTAACAGAACTGGTGGCATCTGGTGCCTTGTCTAAATAACTCCTGCAGTCAGGCAGAAAAAATTAAGAACATGTTGAATAAATGTGTTTAATTTAGTACAAAGCCCTCATACTCATGGTGGACAGCAAGGCTAAAGGACAAGGTAGCAAATCTCATAGCTACTGCAGTCTCCCAGTGGGAAGCTGCCCTTCATTCTCAATTGTGGAAAAAAAAAAATGAAAACCCAGTAAGTGAATGTTAAATGGTAAACTGCTTTAATTTAGAGACATAAACTGTAAGGAGGATTGGGAAAGGCGAGCAGATTCTTGTAGTCCTGAGGGCACCATGGTCTGAGGGACTGAGTAGCATGACCATCATTGGTAAGCTGTAACGTGTGGCATAATAAAGCTGAGCCCTCAACATTTGGCAGTGCAAGCCTGTAAATAAAATGGCCTGTGTAGGTTGAAGTAAAAGAAAATAATGTATTTCTTTGAAATATGTTTACTTAAAGAGAACTGTTGTGACAGAGCAAAAGCACTGATACTGAGAGTGTCCATTTCAGGTGTTCTGAGACGGCCCTGTGTAACTTGACAAGTTAATATTAACTTCAGACAGAAATGAATGTATCATGCTGATGGCAAGCAACGCAACCTGTAATGTGTCATCTGAATCTGACTGCACCTTAATCCCAAATAAAATGCATGTTTTTCTCTGGGGAAAGTAATGAAACTGCAATGAAAAATGGAGTGTAACATCTGAAAATGACTTGTGTAAATGCTGTGCACCAGTGTAATATGATGCTTGGAGTGGAGCAACAGTAAACCTGTTGTTGGGACACTCAAAGTTAGTTGTGGACATTCAGTTACTTAAGATCAAATGTTGTGTATTAATCTGAGTGATTTACAGTCCTGCACCCAGAAGGTCACCACATATCTGGGATGTCAAGGTGAGTTATATGATGTTCACTCCCTTGCATAAATGAACTGTTCCATTCAATACACCTAGATTGTGGACGGGGAGTTACATGTGAAATCATTCTGTCATCCCACCCAGGCGAGGGTCTGGTGTAGATACTATGGAATGTCTTCAGCATCTTGATGTCCATGCAGTATTAGAAATTATCCTCACCCAGTGGTTGTGGGAGGCAAGATGGTGGAGTGCACATCTTGGGAGTAGCACCTCCTAGAACTGCTTTCTGATCAGTGATAGTCCTCATCACTCTGACTGACTGTCCTTAAAAACAAATGCCTGAAAGGAGTGAACTACCTCCATTTGAGAAGCTGCAGTTTAAACAAAGGAAAGTCTTTGCATTGTTTAGAATGATGCTGAAAAAGACGGGGGACTGCCAGGAACAGTTCCAACAAACAAACAGCAAGGAACCTAATGCAAACACCTTTACTGACCCACCAATAAGCTGCAATAGGCTTTAAATCTAAAGCTTCAGTGGTAGAATTTGTAGGGCAGACACCTCTGTGAACAACTTAAACTCCCACAGAAGTCAACTGTTAAGGTTATTCAAAAAAGAGCCAGGAAAGAGGATTGTATTATACTTGGAAGCCTTGGTTACTTCAGGTGAAGCTGTTCTTACGAAAATGGATACAGGACTGGGGTAGCAGAAGGAGCAACTGTGGCAGCTGAAGCAGCTTTGGAGGATCTACCTGGTATACTGATGAGAGTTACTCTACCATAATCTGTGTCTGGCAAGAACAAATACTCTTGACGGAACAAGAAGGAAGGGCCGATACCAGGGGTCTTCCAGAATTAAACACATATACCCAACCCCTCAAAAGAGAGTTGAAAAACAAGGGGTCAGTGACTGAAATTAATAAAATACTAGGATTAAAAATGACTGTTAACAGATGGAGGAAATTTTCCAAGGACTGGCAACAGGGGCTTTAATGGAAATAGAACAACAACAGAACTTAAAAGGGGCTATAGAAGGAAATTCTGGGGGGGAGGCATTTTGTCATAGTTCCCACTAAGGCTTCGGCCCTGCCTATCCCTGTTATGGTGGGAAATCTGCCCTCCGATCTGCTTATTAATCAAAATCCTGGACAGTCCTCTGCTATATCAGAAGCAGAATCAGAAGCTGAATTGGAGAATGATTTAGAAAGGGGAGCTGAATTTTCTAAAAGGTCTTAGAGTAATGCAAGATGTGTCAAAGACCCCCTTGTGTCAATTCTGAGTGCATCAAAGTGTGTGCACCTGATTTTGGAACAGAAGTCATTGCAGCAAAGTCCCTCAAACTGATGCAAGGCACATGCTACATCATAATTATGGTGCATCAAATGAGAATGACACAAGCCAAATCAAAAATGCATGGGGCAAGAATGACCCAAGCTGAGCCACACAGACAATTCTGGGGGCAAGAATGACTTGAGCTGCTGGCCTGGTGGCACTGAGAGTTGAGGCGCTGGACACCACACCTCATGTCACGCCAGTGACCTGGGTTCGTGATCGAGCCCAGGCCACCTGGGTCAGCAGGGGAGAGAAAGTATCGAGCAGCTGTAGGACTGCTCTCCTGTCTCAGGGAGGGATCCAGGGGAAGCCCGGCACAGCAGCGGCCCCAGTGGAGACTGGCAGTGCTGCGACACTCAGGGGCTCATAAGCATGGTGTAGACATTGGCAGCTGCCTTCTGGACATCGGTGGGAGCAGTCACATCATGAGCTGGGCAGCATTGCACATCCAACGTTGAGGGTGTAAATCCAGAAATACCCTCTGCCTTGGATAGGTGATGGCCCTGTCAGTGCTACCACCACACGTCCAGTGCTGGTTCCCAGTCACTGCCCCTATGGTTTCCCCAGGTTGCTTCCTTCCATCCTGGGGAGCCGTGATGAGATTGAAGATGTAGGGAACACAGCGGGTGGTAGAGTGAGTAGGTGATGCAGTGGCCGAGAGAGTTCCGAGATGGAGGGGCCAGAAAAATAGTTAAAAAAAAAAAAGAATGACTCGAGCTGAGTGAAAAAGACAATGCAGGAGGCAGGAATAACTCAAGCTGAGTCAAACAGACCAGTGATGCGTGGAGTAAGAATGACTCAAGCTGTGCCAAACAAATCATGTGTAGGGTGAGAAATGATCCAACCTGCATCAAAAAATGGGGTGAGTGACTCAAGCTGAGTCAAAAATACTTTGGATGAAATGTCCAAATAATGGCATGTTAAGCCCCCAAAACACTTTAAACCTGTACTGCAGTGGAATATGGGCTCTATAACCACACTTCAATGGGATTTACTCCTCCTTTATAAGCACCAGTGTCAGTTAGACCAGCTCTAGCTGGTCTAACAGGTCCATGCTATCTTCTGCACTGTGCCAACATCTTCCACTATTGAAAATAAAAAAAAAAGGGGATGGTGCATCATTTTTGTGATGCAAGCACCATTGCAATGTGGCACATCCATTTTTGTGATGCAAGCCTGATGCAAGTCATTTTGTCACAGGCAGTTCCGCTTTTGACGTAGGCAGCATTAGAAAATTGGAACTGATGCAAGTTCCGATGCAGCTTGCTCCTTGCATCAATCTTTTCTGGTGCAAGCACCTTGCATCATTCTCAGAGCTTGAAAATATTGAGCCTGGGGTCTTTGAACAAGATGCCCATGAGAATGACAAAATGCCTAAATGGGCATAATTAATCTTACAGAAAATAGAGAAGATGGACATTAAGTTGTCAAAAATAGCTGGCCCAGTGGTGCTGAGGGTTGAAGTGCTGGATGCCACATCTCACACCATGTGACCCAAGTTTGGAAACAGACTTGGGATGCCAGGGGTCTGCAGGAGAAGGAGAGGATTGAGCATCTGGAGGATTGCTGTCCTCTCTTGGGGTGGGTTACAGGGGGTTTTCCACTGTGAAGCAACTCCTGATGGAGACCGGGAGCAGCACATAAGCAAGGACATTGGACATGGGGGAGGCAATGGCAGATGCTGGCTGCAGAGGAGGAGCCATGCAGGATCATTGCATGCAGTGTCTTGGGAAACAGTAAGGCAAAACTCCCAGAAGGTTCAGGAAGGCGACGGTGACCCCAGTGGAAGAAGCCCACATCCACAACACTGGATCAGCTTTCCACCAGCTCTCCTAAGCCCCTCTACACAGCCATGGACTGACCGTCTAAATTCCAGAAAGGTCGCCAGGTAAGGAGTGGTGGTTCCGCCCTGGGGGGCTTAGATCTTGGGGTTGGGCTGAGTCCATAGGCTTGGGAGGGGGATACTCATCCCTTTTACTCCCAGTGGAGAGAGGGGGTTTCAGGTGGGGAGTAGTGGCGGAGTTCTAGAAAGGTACACCTGAGAGATGCCTTGGCCCTCCAGAGATAAATAGAATGAAAAAAAAAGTTATCAAAAAATGTGTTAGAGGTAAAAATTGGTTCTTTGCTGACAAGTGTCTCATTACTGACAACAGAGTAGATACATCTGAAAAGCAATTAAATCCAGACTCAATAAAGAGTGTCAAATTTAGAAGATAACCAGTTACACCTCAAGAGACAGATGAATGACCTGAAGCAACATTTAAAGAAACACAAGCTCACTTTACTGGATTTTGAAACAATGGCCCATGGTAAGAATGTTAGGGTCTTAGGCATTTCTGAGGCATGAGACCACGATTTTATGCTTCATGAGTTTTTGAAAAAAATAATGCAAAATATTCGGGAACGGATACAGAAAATGTAAAAGTGGATACTAACCATATTCACTGGACCTTAAGATCAAGATCAGAGGATGGTGCACCCCAACTGATATTTGTGAAATTCTGTAAATCTAGCAGTTGAGAACTTCAGGCCACAAGTAAGCAAACAGAAAAGAATAAATTTGATGGTGCACTGTATTGCTAATTATTATGACCTTCCACTAGATTTGACGAATGAAAGAAACATATTTGACTTTCTATGGTCTGTGTTGCAGAAACGTAACCATAAAGTGTCAATGGTGTTCCCAGCCAAAATGAAAATTGTATTGGAAAGTCAGAGATTTGTATAAGACTCTCTGGAAATGCTAAAAAGGACTTACGGGAGAAACTGTTGAACATTTTTATTTAATTTTTTTTTCCTTTTTTTCTGTTTAAATTGTGAAATAACTAGAAATATGAAATACGTTGTAAAATGAGTTAGTATTAGAAAATAAATTAGGAATGTTTTTTCCATAAAAAGGGAGGGCTGTGATAAAAGAGTGTGGGGATAGGAAATGAAGGGTACAAATTTGCAACTCAGTTGCGTTGCCAAGTGAATTTGTTTGTATTTACTTATTTTCCATGGTTGTGGTTGGCATTATTATTGTCATTTACTTGGATTAAACAGATTTTATGGAATTATGGAAAGGAAGGGAACTTGGAAGCAGGGATTCAGGAATGTGTATGTAAAAGTAAGCACAGAAGTGTAATACAGAATAAATAGAAAGGGAAGGATAAGAGAAGTGTGCATAATTGGTCACATGCTGATTCAGGTTTACAAGTCAATTTAAATTACGGTTAAGAGAGACCACTGTATTAAAGGTTTCCCCTTCAATGTTAATGGGTTAAACTCATCCATCAACAGATCAAAGGTGTTGAGCTACAGCACATGAATAAAACAAAGGCCAATATAATCAGATTGCAGAAGACCCATTTGGATCTTAAGGAACCAAACAAAGAAACACAGAAACATAGAATTTGTCAACAGAAAGGGACCACTTGGCCCACCCAGTCTGCCCAGATGTCAAGAAATGTGATGTTGTGCTCTTTCTCTTCACCAGGAACTAGGAAAACTGCTGTGGTGACAGTTATGATTAGAAAGAATATAAAAGAATGGTTACTTACTGTAAGATTGGACCTTCAGTAGAATCTCCTCCAATGAGCCACATCATGAAAGTGTAAGCCATTGGTGCCAGGACCACCTGGAAATTTCTGCTAGCTGGAGCATCCATGTCAAAGTGCATCATCACCACTTATATAATGTGGGTGACCCCATCATGCTTCAGTTCTGTGCGAGAGACATGCTTGGAGGAACATCCGACTGGCAGTGATCAAAGCATGAGGACCAAACCAGGCACACAGGGGAGGATATAAAAACCTGCATAATATAATGCCAAAACTGGGCATAAGAGGAGAACCAGCTTGCCAAGAACAGACAGGATAACCATCAAACTTCAAGAGTGCAGTCGCCCCCACCCGATAAATAAAAGAAAAGTGAAAGGCATCTGTTCAAGACTAAGTGCAGGCTATGTAATCCCAGTAAAGTCTTGATAAAAGCATTGCTCACCACTACTATAAACTTATCAAGGTTCTTTTCATTTTCTCATAAGGTTATAATGCACTTCAACATTTTGCTGTGTACCCCCACAGCATCATAAGGAAACTTATTTATGACTTGTTTTAACATTTACACAATACTTCTCACATCAAAATGTTAATCATTTAAAAGGTATTAACTTTATTTTATTAGAAAGATGCTTAACAATACAATGTCTAATTATAGGATTAATGAGTGTGGACATTTCTTTTTTAGGAAGCTAGCTAAGCAGTAAGGGAAGCATCTAAAGAAAGAGTCTTGTTCTTTGAGGCATATTTTATTTATAAAAAATTATAATTATGCTATATACTTTTTTGAAAAGATAAATGGAGTGACATATATAGGTAATCTGTACATGTTTATTATTTACAGCGGTCAGCCTCTTATGAATATTGAAAAGAAAAGAGAAATAAGTGGATATTTACAAATATTTACAAACAGGGAATTTACATGAGGTGATTATGTAGTCTGTGTATGTTAGCTATGAATTGAAACTGAATTAATTTGTTGGAAATAATATATAGGAATATAGTACTGATGTGAGGTGTATTGTGCATATGTTAAAACAGGTCATAAATAATTTTCCTGATGAAGGTGTGGGGTACAGTCAAACACTGAAGTACATTATGACCTTTGAAAAGTTTGTAGTAGTGGTGAGCAGCGTTTTATTAAGACTTTACTAGGAATAGGCAGGATAACCACCGCCACATGAAATGGGGAAGGAAGGGAAAGAGCTGTGATTCAATAGAGGAGAGTCCCTCAAAGATCTTTTAAGGTAAGTAACCTGTCTTCTTCAAGAATAACTTCCTCTATTGAGCCACATCATGGAATGATTTCAGTGCAGCACCAAAGCACCTAGGAAGAGAGGAAGAAAGGATCTAAATACCCTGAGTAAGGAGGCCTTGCCAGACAGTAAGGTAAACTCCAGCACATCTATGAGAGACGATGTCCAGACTGTAATGTTTGGTGAGTGTATGGACAGTACTTCAAGTGGCAGCAGCACAGATGTCAGCAGTGGACACATGGTGAAAACATACTAACATACTAACATACTATTTGCCAGAAGATTAGGCCTTATGGTCTATCAAGTCTGCTCGAACCTAGATCCTTAGTTGGGTGCCGAGACCTCCCATCCCTTGTGCTCCAGAAACCCCATCATCCATCCCCACCCCGGGACAGGCCATCATCTGATACATCCACTTTCTGTGTCTGTCCCACCTCTCTTAAAGCCCTCCACTGTGGATCTCTGAACCAGCTCACCAGGCAGAGCATTCCAAGGGTCCACCACCTCTCAGTGAAAACCTCCTCCTCTTTTCCCCTCACCCTTCCACCTTCCAACTTCAAACCATGCCCTCTGGTGATGCCTCCTGCCTTAGTCTAAAGATCCCTCCATGTTTACTCTATTTATTCCCTTGAGGTACTTGAAGACCTCAATCATGTCCCCCTGTCTCTCCTCTCCTCAATGAAAACAGGCAGAGCTCCCTCAAGTCTGTCCTCGTAGGTCAAATCCCCTAGCCCTCGTTATCATCTTTGTTGCCCTCCTCTGTACCCTCTCCAGGAGCTGTATGTCCCTCTTCAAGTGTGGTCTCCAGTACTGTACACAGTACTCAAGGTGTGGTCTAACCAGTCCATTGTACAGTGGCAGAATCACTTCCTTGCTCCTAGAGGTGATCCCCCTTATGATGCATCCCAACATCCTGTTTGCCTTGCTAGCTGCTCTCCTGCACTGCTCAGAGTTATTCATACATGTGTCCACCATGACCCCTAGGTCTTTTTCCCCTGTTGAGGCTTCCAGCACCTCCCCTCCCAGGGTGTACCTGTGTTTAGGGTTTCCCCGACCAAGATGCAACACCTTGCACTTGGTGATATTGAAATTTAATTTCCATGTGTGAGCCCAGCTTTCCAGGGTGTCCAGGTCCTCTTGCAGGGCCAACCTCCCTCTTCTCCCTCAACTACTCCCATCTTGGAGTCATCCATGAAGAGACTCATTTCACACCCTATACCATCCCTGATGTCCGATATGTATGCATAAACAGATTGGACCCAGGACCGAGCCCTGTGGTACCCCTACTACCAACCTCTGTAGGGTTCGAGAGCTCCCCACAGACCACTACTCTCTGAGTGTGTCCAGCTATCCAGTTTTTCAATCCATCTGACCATCAAAGGGCCTACTCCTAACCCCATCAGTTTCTCCACCAGACCATTAGTGGGACAGAGTCAACGCCTTGCTGAAGTCCAAGAATAATACATCCACAGGCTTACCCTGTCCAGTTTTGATGTTACCCATTCATAGAACTCCATAAGGTTGGTTTGACATGATCTATCTGGCACAAACCCATGCCGCGACTATCCAGACCTCCACCTCCCCAAGTAAACCCCCAATCGTTCCTTTAGTATACTCTCCATTAATTTTCCCACCACGAGGTTAAACTGATGGGTCTATAGTTTCCTGGTACTTCCTTCCGACCTTTATGGATTGGTACCACATGTGCCTCTCTTAATCCTAGCTTTAGCCCTCCCTGTCCTCAAGTGACCTGTTGAGAAAGTCCGCCCAGGGGTGCAGCCAGTATGTCCGCCAATTCCCATAGTACTTTCGGATGAATGCCATCCGGCCAGGAGATTTGTCTTTTTTTTAGGGCCTTGAGGGCAAACCACACCCTTTGGTGGGATGGCATCATCCGTCCTCCACCTTACTGGTCTTTTTATCTTTATCCAGATGTGACACCCTGGGGTACCTTTTCCTCCCTTTTGCTCCATTTCTGTTTTCTCCCTGATCCCACTCCCTGTCAGTTCTATCCCTTTGTGCCTTGCTTTGTAGATATCCCACCCCTCCCTAGTGAACACAGAGGCAAAGTACTCATTAAATACCTCTGCCTGGTCCTCGCCTCTCCACCACCCTCCTTCTGATCTCAATCTGCTGAGATGGCTCTTAGTTTTTCTCCGCCTCAATGTCGGAAGAACCCCTTTTCCCTCCATGTATCCCCTGTGCCCAGCCGTTGCTCTTTACTGGACTTTGCTCCCTCACCATCGGGTGACTTTTCTAGATCTAGCTGGTGCATTTCCTTATCCCTATCCTCTTGTTGTTTTATATTTTTTTGTAATTCGCCTTTCTTTCTCTGACTGCCTGGACCTCACTGGACCACCAGCATGGTTTATGTGACCTTGCTCCCTTACGTTTCAACTTAGCACAGATCCTGACTGCCTCATGAAGTCCCGTTTATGACCTCCCATCTCCTTTCCACACTTGTCGTTGAGGTAATCCCTTCAAGTGATCCTTGAGAATATTTCCATGCCCATAAAGTCTGCCCCTGAAGTCCACTGCCAGTGTCCTAGATCTCACCCCACTCCCCCCAATGCTTATTTGAAACCAGACAGTATTGTGGTCACTCCCAGTCAGGGGTCCTGTCAACCATGTCCTTACCAGATCCCCATCTGCCAGAGACCACATCCAGGACATGCCCTCCTTGTGGGCTCCATCCATGCTGTGTTAAGAACACATCCTGGAAGCCATCCAGCAGCCTCTGCTCCTTGGCCACCTTAGAGGACATGGTTCCCAGTTTCCTGTATTAAGGTCCCCATCAACACCACTCCTTCCCCTTTTGGTCCACACTGGGCAATGATGTTGTCCAGCAAACCATCCTCAGAACATCACTCATCCCTGGGGGCCTATATGCTACTCCCGCTTGACCTTATCTCCTGCTGGGGATCGTGGGTGACCCATAAGGCTCCCGTTTCCCTCTGCCTCTTCTACCATAGCAATTTCTATGTCATCTCTAATGAACATAGCCACACCTCCCCCTCTGCCCTCCTTTTCTATCTCTTCCTAAGCATAGTGTACCCCGTTGCATTTAGGTCCCAGTCATGGTTTTGTTGGCCCGTTTCCGTGACTGCACGCCCACATCCACCCCCTCGAACAGCATGGCCTGGAACTCTGGCCTTGTTTCCCAAGCTCCTGGCATTTACTACTTTCCACCTAACCCCACCCCTTATCCTCAGTCCTTTTGTGAACCCCACCCAGATTCCTTTTACTTCCATCCTCCCTGCTCCTCCTGAAACCTCCACCTCCAGTCGTTTCCCCTCCCCCTTGGGCTTGAAGGCTACTCCCCTCTATCTGAGGGAGGCTTCTGGTCAGCCCTCCTTATCCCTTTCCCCCCTTACAAGTTTGAACCACCTTTCTTGTATGTCAGTCAGCAACCTGTTTAAGGACTTCCTTCCCTAATGGGGCAAGATGAAACCTGTCCTTGGCATATAGTCCCTTATCCTCCCAAATTCCATTCCGTTCTAACTTTTAACCCATTCTCTCACCCCACTTCACTGAGCCATTCATTGACCTCTGTGAGCTTATTTTTTCTCCACTGGGGCCTTTGGTACTGGCATATCTCCGAAAAAGGAAATGTTGCATCCATGATCCGCAGACTCGGCAAGTTCTTGGAACCTTGCTTGATTTCCATAATGCTATTTCCCTCTGAATCATTAGTTCCCAAATACCAGGAAATCCGGTTTCCTCCACAATCCTAACCATTTCGTACACCATGAACTTTGCTCTGTGCACTGTCAGCCCAGAGATACTCACTACCTTCACCTGGCTATTGCATCCATCCCCCTGTCCTCCCAATGGATACCCTTAATCATCGAGTCTCCCAGTAACAGAACCTTAACACCGCCATCATCCTTATGGTTACCTCCACTATGCCCTCTCAGCCCCCCCTCCCCACTTTATTCATGATCGCAATTTCATGGGAGTCTTTCTGCCTTATTGAGACCCCTTGTCACCCTCCCTTCTGCCTCCCCTTGCTATTTTGCCCACTTAACCTAAACCCCTCTGAATAGGGTGTCCCTTTAACCTCTCTTTATCTGAACCATTTATCCTGGCCCTGATGGTTTCCTCCCCCCCACACCATTCCCCCCTTTGTATTAGTACCCTTGTCTCCAGAGCTCTCTGTGGGTCCCCTTTAGCTAGGGCCCCATCCTTGGTACTGACCTTCCTGCTGAAGGGGTCCTCTCCCACCTCCTTGTCTCCCAGTTTCTCTCCAATCATGCTCTCCTCCCTCATGTCTGGAATATGTTGCATCTCCCCATTTTGCTTAACTATATGTTTCCCTTCTCCCTCTGGGACTATGTCTATTATCCTTTCCATAGCTGTTCTGTGATGCCCTCTGGGTATCTGACTCCTCTCCCCAGCCTCTGTATAAGTTTCCTCATTTCCACCAACCCTTCCTCCCCTCTAGGATGTAGTATCTCAAATTTATTGTGACACTCTATGTCAGCCTCCATCAAGTAACCGAGTTTCCCCTGACTGCATCTCTAAACTGACCCTCTTCTTCTCTCTTGCTCTGTTCACCTTAGGGCTCCCTTCCCACAGTCTGCTGTTTTAGGCTTCCAGCACAACAGCCCCTCCTGACTCTTCCCCTCCAGTCTCCTTGAATTCAAATTTTCACCCTATACGCTTTCCCTTAGCATCAACTTCCCTATCTAAGGGTCCTCTGTCCCAATATTCCCCTTCTGCTTGCTGTAGCATAATGTCCTGTAATTTCAGGCGTTGCCCAGCCTTCAGCCCCACCCTTCTGCTGTCCATATCCACCCTTATCCAGGACACCCCCCAGCTCCCACAGCTTACTCCTTAACCAATATACCTCCTCCTGATACAAGATAGCTGTCTACAGAGTGGCAGCCTCCCTCTCTCAGGCCCAATTTAGAATTATTGCCATCCCACAGCCTGTGCAGCCTACAACCCTTCCGAAGATGCCTACCATGGTGGAATATGGCCACCCCTGATTATCCTCTTCTGTTTATAATAGCACACCCCCTTTTTCTCAGTCCCTTTCCCTGGAGTACAGTTTCTCTCTATACCTGACTGTAGTTGTTACAAACCCAATTTCAACCCCACCAACAAGTTCCCGTCACAAACACATACAGTCCAGTATGTGTTCCAGTCCCACTAACCGGTGTGTAAGCAGACACCAGGTACCGTGATGATGTCACAGGTCACCAACTCCTGTTGCTTCAAATTTCAGTCCCAAACAGAAATACTCAGCCTTTCAATCCCAACCCCAGTGGCTTTTCAGTATTTAAGAAAGCCTACAAAACAGGGTGGGTGGGAGGCTCTTACCAAACACCAGGCAAACAACACATTTTAAAATTGCCTTCTAATTTTCCACTGCCAAACAACTATCCCCAAACCTACAATATCACAGCCCAAGTATCAGTTCAAATTCAAGGTAATAATTTTTAACACACAGAACTAATTTTACTTACAAACTATTCAAATATTTCAGTTTAAAACAAAATATAACTCCTGGCCTCTTTTCTACCAACCTGTTGCTTAAACCCCCAAGTGAACAATGAAAGCCACAGTAATTCCTGTTTAAAGACAAGTTAATTGCAGCTAATGTCCCTCCCCAAATACCAGGCAAACAACATTTTTAAATTACCTTCTAATTTTCCCTGCCAAACAACTATCCCCAAACCTACAATATCACAGCCCAAGTATCAGTTCAAATTCAAGGTAATAATTTTTAACACACAGAACTAATTTCACTTACAAACTATTCAAATATTTCAGTTTAAAACAAAATATAACTCCTGGCCTCTTTTCTACCAACCTGTTGCTTAAGCTCCCAAGTGAGCAAACATGCCACGGTGAGCCACTCACATGGATGGAGTGAGGACAGACAGGATCAGGAAACTGCTTACTGCACCTCTGAGTAATTCAACAGGATTTGTTGTAGTTGTATCGATTAACGCCACTCCTGTGGCTGAAGCACGAGGCAAAGCCTCTTGCTTCCACTACCCAGGAGGATGTTATTACACGATAACACACACCTTGGAGTGCCTTATTGCAATTATACAATGGCTCATTGTTATACAAAACAAAAATAAAAATAAAAATGTTTTTAGTAGATTTTTAGTAAGGCAGTATATCTTTGTTTCTGAAAAAACAATCCATAAAATCCATATCAGCCATATACTCATCCAAAAAACCAACACAGTGATGTTATTGTATAATATCATCACTGTCTCAGGCACACACTGACCATTCAGAGTCCAGGAAATTTTCTTGCCATTGTATAATAGAAATTAATGCAGCAGGCCAACCATTTGGAAAGGCCCTGCTGAGAAACAGGGGAACCCACCATCCTAGGGGTGGAAGCCACAAATAACTGAGGGCATTTTCTACAATACTTAGTATGATCAAGGAACCAATGCAATGTCTAATGAACATAAAGTGTGTACAGACAATGTTCCTCACTATCCATAGGAGTCTAAAAGTAAATTGGAAGGTTTATAGTCTGATTTAGTATATGCTCAGAAATTACCTTTGGCAGAAAATTAAGGAATTGGTATACAAGGTAAGCCAATCCTTGCAGAAAACAACATAAGGAGGCTCCAGAACAGAGCTTGCAGTTCAGAAATACATCTAACAGATGTCATAGCCATGAGGAACAGCCTCTTCCAAGAGAGGAAGTGCAGCTCACAAGTAGCAACAGGCTAAAAGGGAGGCACAATAAGGGTTTCCAGGACCATATTAAAGTCCCACACCAGAACCGAATCTCAGATCAGGGATGGAGAATAGAATACCTTTGAGGAACCTATGGGAAACTTCAAGTTGGGCCACTGTTTTGCCACTGGTGAGGGCATAAAAGTCAAAACTGCAGCTAAGAGATTTAATCAGGGTGGCCGACTCAGCCCACAGCTTGACCAGGACCCTCTGTATCAGATGAAACAGAGGAAACTATTCATGAACCTCCCTTCCAAGAGAGGGACAATGTATCTCACCAAAAGAACTCACAAAAAAACTCCAGGTCCTGGAACAAGCATGCAGATGGCGGCAGTTTTGCATTCTATGGCAATGCAAAGAGGTCGATATCCAAGTGACCCTACTTTACAAAGAAGTCGCCTGAAATGAAATCCAACAACTCTCATTTGCAGCAGAGTGCCTGGGACTGGCTGACATGATCTGCTGGGGCATTGAGGATACCTGGCAGAAAGATGGCCAACAGGAATATGTTGTGTTCCACGGCCCAGAGTCAGACTCGCATCATTTCTTCAGAGAGGATATGAATGAACCCCGCCTTGGCAGTTGAGGTACATCACTGAAATGCTCTCTGTACAGATCAACAGTTGGTGCCAACAAGGAGGGTAATGAAAGCCTGTAGGCCTAGCAGAACATCCCTCATTTCCAGAGTGTTGCTGTGTAGAACCATGTCTAAGGGGAACCATTGACCCCAAGCCTGGAGGGGGCCCAAATGGGCACCCCACTCAGAACCAGAGGTATCTGTCATCATCACTGGCAGAGGAGACTGATGGAAAAAGGGGGACCCTGTCTCTGGAGTGAAGCAGTCCAACCACTAGAGCAGGGAGTGGTGAAGCAGAGGAGCCAATTTTATTTATTTATTTATTGAAGATATTGATAACATACCTTTGAGTCAAAGACTCTTTACAAAGGTTCCACGTCATTGAGAGCAGAGACATCAAGGACAATAGCAACAGTTAGACACAATAGTTGCAGAAATGGTTACAAAATGGTCACAGTAAAGCAGCTGGTGATGCAAAGATACAGAGTGTTGCTACATGGTACATAGTACAGATGGTAGCAGGTAACAAAACATACACTGCAGTGCGGTCACCTAGCCATGCCCTTGTGGTTATTTGCAGGCCTAGGCTGGACTGAGGTGTCCATTGTCAAATATAGGCATGCCTTGGGGTGGTTGGACCACAGTTTAGTCCATAGTCTGGGGGGAGTGGGTAGGACTAGAAATCAAGGACAGTCACAAAGATTAGGTCTCTTAGCTGGGACTTTAACTGACCAAGTTTGGGTTCTGTGAGGAGGGAGTTTGGGAGTGAGTTAAGCCAGCAAGGGGCCAGGTACCTAAAAGTTCTTTGACCCGAGGTAGTCTTGCAGTGAGGTACCCTGAAGTGGGTTGTGGCCGATTGCCAAATGAGGTGGGTGGACAATGGTGCTTGGAGTAGGGGGGTGAGAGCAACTGGGAGTAGCCCTACTGTTATTTTTTTAGCAAAGAGGCAGGTCTGATATTTGAGTCTCCCATCAAAGTTTAGCCAGTTGGTTGAGGCATAAAGGGTGCAGGTATGTGTGAGTCTGGTGCAGCCAGTAGCTAGTCTACAGGCCTTATTAAGGGCCAGACTAATTTTGTTTAGGTGCGTGTTATTGGCTACCTCATAGATAATGATTCTGTAGTCTATGAGTGATAGTACCGATGCCAAGACAGCTAGGTGGAGAGCTTCTGGTGGGAGGCAGTGCTTGTACCGGTGAAGTAGACCAATACACACATTGACAGTGATGCTCAGTTTTCAGATGTGGTCATGGTAGGTGAGTCCAGAGTCTAGGGTGATACCTAGGTATTTGAACGAGGTAACCTGCTCAAGGGGGTAATATAGAGAGTTCAATATGAGCAGGGGTTGTCCTATGTTCTTGTTTTGGGAGTGTGCAAACACCATGGATTTTGTTTTTTGTTATTTAAGACTAGCCTATGTCGAATGAAACAGGATTCAGCTCCTGTGAAAGATTTTTGGAGAGCAGAATGGAGGGCTGTGGGATCAGTGTGGGAGCTGTAGAGGACAACATCATCCGCATACAGGAGCAGTTTCCCAGAGCAATCCTTGGGCAGGGAGTTGAGGAACAGGGAGAAAAGTAGGGGCTGAGAATAGAGTCTTGGGACCCCTGATCTGACTTGGAGGAAGAGAACAGGGTTTGGGCAATCCTGACTGTCTGGGTTCTGTCAGACAGATTGCTGGCAAACCAGTCGGTGGTCTCTGGAGACAGGCCAATTTGTCTGAGGGAATCTAGGAGTAGTGTGGTGCAATCATATCAAACGCCTTGGATAGGTCTATAAAAACAGTACCAGCAGTGAGGCCAGTATCAAGATTTATGAGGAGGGCATTTGTAAACTCCAAAAGGTCTGTGGTGGTACTGTGGTTATGGCAGAAGCCATGTTGCTCCAGACACAGGAGGCTATATTTGGAGAGATAGTCCATAAGCTGGGGTGGCCACAATCTTCTCCAAGGTTTTGGAGGGGGGCGGAGGATTGAGATGGGGCGGTAGTTCCCAGGCAGAGTGTGGTCAACCCTTTTAAGGATGGGTGTGATGAGAGTAGATTTCCATTTAGATGGAAACTGGCCCAGCGACAGGGATTGGTTCAGAAGCATGGTGAGAGGGGGGAGAACTTCGTTAAAGGTGAGCCTAAGCAGTTTAAGATCTAGTGTGTCGCTGCTGAAACATGATTTGCTGAGAGCCTTGAGTAGAAGGGGGGCAGCTTCACACTGAGATATTGCTTTAAAGTGGAATGTGGGGGTGGAGAGGGAGCAAGGTGGTGCTGGGGGTGGGGGAGAAGAAATTGGGGGGAGAACACTACTAAGGTCGGAGAAGGAGGCCTTAAACGTATTTGCAATTAGGGCAGGGTCTGTGGTGATAGACCCATTGGCCCTGAGTTGGGAGGGGGTGCAGTAGAGGCTTTGCCACTGAGCTCTTTGAGGGAGTCCCAGAACTTGCGCCCCAAGCCCCATGTAGCAGTGAGCAAGGGTTTGCAGTACTCAGCTTCTGTACATTTATTATGCGCTTCTTGGTAGCGCTGCCTGTCAGCGGGTTTACCAGTATCTAGAGCAATGTGCCATAGATTGTCACATTCCGCAAGATCTGGTCCAGCAGGACTTGTAACATCCAAGGTGTATCAACCCCTTTAACTATCTTTTTGCTTAGGGGTGCATACCGGTCACAGGCAGAGTTGAAGTAGTCTAGGACAGAGTGTGTAAATTGTCTCCTTCTTCAATGCAGTTTGTCTGAATGTTGAGCCAACTGGGCACAGAGGAACCATTGTGGAATCCTCATATGTAGATGTACCAGCAATACAGTGAGAATAACAGCAGCCATGAGGCCTATTAGTCATAGGAGACATCTGGCTGAGACATAGTCACTGGAAGAGACCAGCTGAGCCTGGGCAACCAAAACCTTAGCATGGTTTAAGGGAAGAAAAGCCTGACCCATTCCCATGTCCAGAACTACCCCTATGTATTGGAGATGCTAGCACAGAGTGAGTTCTGACTTTGGCTCATTCACCAGAATGCCCAATGGCTCAACAAGCTGTCCTGTATGGAACAGTGTGTAAATTATCTCCTTCTTCAATGGGTCCTTCAGAAGCCAATCATTGAGGTACAGGAAAAACATAAAGGCCCTCCCTTCTGAGGGTACCTGCAACCATTGCAGTGTTTAGCAAATACATATAGTATAGAGGACAAGCTAAAGGGCAATACAGAAACCAATAGTGAGAGCCCTGGTGTACTTCCCCACCACAGGGCTAAGCTGTGGAGGAACAGGCATGTCCCACAGGTAAGTCCCAGTGATGAATGATGAGGTTGGGGGGACCATAGAGCAGGAGGGGGGCCAACCAGGTAAAGGAGGGGGAAAAACACAGGTACTGTCTGTGGGACTTGTGGCTCTTCATATAGCGGTTAGCATCCTTCATACTAGGGCACATAGCCAATCCTCTTGCTGCAGCGGGTGGAGCAGGGACTGTAGAGAGACTATGCAGAACTTATTGTGTTCTGTAAACAGTTTAGGCCCTGGTGGTCCATGACAGGACATAACTCTACCGTCTATTTCAGTACAAGAAAGTACTGAGAATAGTAGCCCTGATTCATTTCTTAAATCAGGGATGGGGCTGTATGGCTATCTTGCAGAGGAGGAATTGAGACTCTCCATCAGGAGGGCAGGATGTCCCAGAGGGTAATGGTTCAGCAAGGGAGGATATACAGGAGGGACAGAGAGGAGCTCTAGGGCATGTCCTTGCTGAACTACCTCTAGCACCCAATCATCTGTTGTGATCATTCTCCATTTTGGAAGAAAGAGGGGGATGTGACCTCCCACAAGAACTCCCTCATCGGCAGGGCTGGAGGAGGTAGAAGGGAATCAGAAGACTCCAGGGAACTGCCAAGACCCATACCTTTACTGACCCTGGTATAGGCTCTGGGAGGCCAAGGGGCCTGAGAGGAGGCATGGGTCCACTGGGAGCCATGGCTGGGTCTCCTGGAATAGCCTCTAGCAGGGCAGGCATAGGGCCTATGAATGTAACACCTGCACTGACCCAGAGGCTTCAGATGAAGAGTATGAAGGGACCTCATGGTCACTTTAGACATTTGGAGGTCCCTCAAAGCAGACTCACCATTGGAACCAAAAAGCTGCTTAACTCTAAAGGGAGCATTAAGGACCAGTTGCTGGACATCAGTGGCAAAGCTAGCCACACACAACCTCGTGTGGCAGTGCAGGCAAATGCCAGAAGCAGCCGCATGAACTGCAGCTTAAGAGGTATCATAAGTCAACCTTAAGAGGTGCTTACCAGCCTCAAGACCATGGGCAACAGTCTGCTGAACTTCAGTTTTATCTGATCCATCGGGCAGCCTGTCAGCCATGGCAGCCATACAGGTTTTACTGATATCTGATCATGTAAGCCTGGTAGCTGGCAATCCATAGGCCAAGACACACTGAAGCATACACCTCTTGCTCATCACATCCATCTTCTCGATTCCATGTCAGGAGGAAGACAGCTTGTATGTTTTGACGTTTAGATCTGTCAGTGCAGTCAAAATCCATCTGGTTGAGTGGATTAATAGGGCTTATGTGAAGGGGCAGGATATCGTTCATCCACCTTATGAGGGCACGGATGCCAAAGCACTGGCCCTGTGCCAAGCAACCATAGTGACATCCTCCAAGGTTGATTAGATAGGAAAAGCAGTAACCGGAGGCAGAGCAGAAACCTCTGAAAAGTCATGGAGGATTGTGTTGGAGGACTCCTTCTCCTCAGCAACAAAGCCCAGCTTGGTCTGAAAAGCCTGAAAAGAGGCATCCTCCGGAGGGGAACTAGATGTATAACATACACTTTCCTCACTACAGGAGGATAAAGTATAGTTGGAACCCACCACTTCGGGGGGGGGGCATACCTTCCTCCTCTATATACTCTGCATTATAGTACTGCTTCTCCTCATCAACAGAAATATGCAGCGGATTGACAGCAGGAGGAAGCTGCACTGGAGGAACCATCAATTGACTAGGTGTCAATGAAGGAAGCTCCTTGCTAGGTATAGTAACCAGCAGAGGGAGCGCTGACAGCATCAACGACATTGATGGTGACATACCTGATGGTGGTGATGGGATTAGCATTGAGGGCAGAGCTAGCGGCAGAAGCTTTTGAAACAGTTCAGATATAGTATAAAACAACATCTTGCGTGTTGATGCACCCTGACGGGGTCATCAATGACTGATTCATTGTCGGGACAGTGCCTGATGGAAGAATCAGCTGCGAATCCCTGGCAGGGATTAGAGCCAGTGCCAAATCCTGACCTTCATATCTGAGAGATAATTGGTGGGCAGAAAACCCAAGGACTTAGCCTGGGAACTGCCTTCTCAGCAGACATACCTCCTTTAAGAGGAGAGTGAGACCTGGCAAGAGAGGCTTCTTTGTCACAATGACACTGCTTCTCTATCAGTGAGGCTGTGTTTTTCTGCTGATTTAGTAGCCATCTCTTTTTTGTCTTTCTTGGCTGAGTCAACAGACAATGCTATTGACCATGGGGAGTAGCAGGTCAATGGTGAGCAGTGGGGAGAACGAGTGGGCGATGATGGTGAAGTAGCCTGTGATATAGGCAGCTTGTCCTACATTGCCTTATGTTTTCAATAAACTTCTAATGCTTTTTGCAATGTCTCCACATAGTCTGGTTCAAACCCTGGCAAATGCTGCAGGCTTTCACATTGTGAGAGATGTCTGAGCAGTGAAAGCACATGTCATGAGTGTCATCCTTACAAATCTTAACTTTACCATAACACCAGTAATGGAAAATGGCTCCCTGTCTTTCATTAGCTGCCCAAACAATTGTTATAGTTAAAACTAAAAAAGAAAGAAGTAGTAGTATTAATGATACTTGCAAATTTAGATGGCATTCTTCAGCAGTGGTGGACTGACGAGCAGTTGGGGCATCCATTGGTGTTTGTAATAGTTCCTCACAACAACTCTGGCAGTCTTTATTGTCTTTGTTGCTCATCAATTATTGCATTACTGTCACTCTTTGGATTGCATTATTTTGTGCTATATACATGTGAGCATCATTAGGAAGCTGCCATTTGAAGGTATATTTAATAATTTGCCAGACTCAGTCTGCTGTTTACAACCCCCCTCTCCTTATGAGTGCAATGTGCTTTTGATTGTTTTGATGGCAGGAGAAAGAATTGAGGAATGATGGGGCCACCCATGTTATATGAGTGGCTACAATGCATGTCGATGTGGATGGCCTCAGCTAGCAAAGGTTTCCAGGCTGTTCTGATGCAGATGGCTTACAGTTTCATGATGTGGCTTAATGGAAGGAGGCATCCTTGAAAAGGATCTTCCATTTCATTGATAAATGGTCTGATAAAGAGGAAAGAATTCTACCAGTTAAAGGAAAAGATTAACTATTATCCTAGTTTAGTTTTATTTTTGATCAGTTAGACAAACCATTACAACATTAAGTGAATTTTAAAAAGTACATTAGAAATAGACTCCAATAATCAACACATAATACAATACGTACAGAAGTATTTGCTCACAGACATATACAAGTCATTGTTCATTGATCCAATAAATAGGAAACAATAATTTCACAATGGTCTTTAAGTTAATAACCCTATTACACAGTTAAATAACCAGAAATGCAAATAATAATAACAAACTTTATTTGTTGTAAGCGCAATTCAAATAGGTACCAAAGTGCTTTTACAAAATAAAACCTTAAAAACTATAAATATTTAAAACCAATAAAATGACAGACATCCGTAAATTAATTTTCAGGATAGGTAAGCAAGAAAAAAAATGTTTTAAGTGAAGATTTGAAACTCTCCACAGTCAGGCACCCCCTTATCTGATGAGGTAGAGAATTCCACAGGGTGGGAGCCACAAATGCGAATGCTCAGGCTCCAGAGGTCTTCAAGTGAACCATGGGAATCTCCAGCAATCCTTCATCAGTGGAGCAGAGTGGTCAGAGGGTGCAGTAGGGATGTAGGAGCTCTTGCAGGTAACTCAGTCCCTGTCTGTGTAGGGCTTTGTAGGTCAACAAACCGACCATCAAGGTGATCCGACACTGAACCAGCAGCCAGTGCAGTCCATGCATCACAGGTGTGACATGGCTAGATTGAGAAAGTCCAGTCAACAACCTGGCCACAGCATTCTGCACCAGCTGCAAGTAGTGGATATCAACCCTCGAAGCCCTAGGTACAGGGTGTTGCAATAATCAAGGCGTGAGGTCACAAAGGTGTGGACCAGTGTTGGAAGATCACCGGGCAGAACCAGATGCTTGATCCAGGTGATATTCCTCAGATGGTAAAATGAGGTCTTGATGATGGATGACACCTGAGACTTCAGGGTCAACCCCTCGTCAAAAATAACATCCAGACTCCGCACCCATTCAGAGGCCATCAGCTGGTGACTGCCGAGCAGAAGCCCAGAGGCCTGCCTGTCAAGATCCTCTACCGGCAACCTGGGTCCACCACCAACACCTTGGTTTTGTCAGGACTCAGCCTCAACCAGTTGGCACTCATCCAGCCTGGATCTCGTCAGGCAGTTGTCAGACACTGAGACCGCATCATCCTGGTCAGGTACAAAGGACATGAATAGCTGAGTATCATCTGCATAGGAGTGAAAATTCCAGCCATACTCACTTACATGTCTCCCAACGGCAGCATATACACCGTGAATAACATGGGCAAAAGCACAGAGCCCTGGGGTACCCCATATGGTAGAGAGAATGCATCAGAGGAAAAAATTCCTGACGCAGCTCTCTGAGATCTACCAGTGAAGAATGAGTGGAACCATCTGAGGACTGTCCCTGACAATCCACAGATAACCAGCAGGAGATCCAGTAATACACCATGATCCACGGTGTCAAATGTTACAGAGAGATCAAGGAGGACTAAGATGGAACAACTCTGATTTCTTGCTATCAGGAGATCATTGAGCACCTGAACCAGGGCAGTCTCAGTGCTATGCCTCTTCCTAAATCCTGACTGGAGAGGATCGTAGATGTCATAGATGGTGAGGTGGTCATCCAGCTGCAGCGCAACCACCTTCTCAATAACCTTGCTCATGAAAGGCAGGTTAGAGATGGGTCTGTAGTTGGTGAGACAGTCTGGGTCCAGAGAAGATTTCTTAAGGAGGGGTGTCACCACCATCTCCTTCAGGGAGTCAGGAAACTCACCTGTCTCAAGCGAACTCTGGACTATCTCTGCCAGGACCGGGCCAATGATTTCAAAGCACCCCACAAGGAGGCGAGTTGAGCCTGGGTCCAAATTACAGCAGGTTGGCCACATGCTCTGGATGATCCTTATGACTTCCATGATCGCCAGCTGGTTAAAAGCCGACCAACCAAACCGGGGATCTGCAACCTCCAACCAATCATCACCCCACCCATTGGAGTGAGCTAACAGATCTCTGATCTAATGTCAGCAACCCCATCAGCAAAGAAGTGAGCAAACTCCTTACACTTATCCTGTCACAATGCTCTTAGAACTTGCAGACAGGCTGGATTGCACAGTTTGGCAACAGTTCAGAAGAGCTGAATTGGTCAGTTCCATGCAGCGGTGATCTCCCCAGACAGGAACTCTGCCCTCTTATGGGAGATCACTGATTGATAGTCTGTGTAATGGGCCATCAATCTAAGCCTGTCAGCACTGAGACCAGATTTCAGCCAGCGATGCTCCATCCTTTGCCCCTCTCTCCTCATCTCCCTCAAACCAAGGGACTAAGGGCAAGAGTGAGGGGTGAACACGAACAGGAGCAATAGAGTCCAGAGATGCCACCATGGCCTTGTTATAGGCCTGTAGTAGGCTGTCTGGACCCCTGCTAGTAGTCAAAATCCTGATAGATCCAGCACTGTCGTCAGGCCATCTTGGGGTTACACCCCTTAATGGGCAGTACTGGACCATCTCCAAAAAGGGCAGGCCTATAAGGGGAAGCCAGGAAATTGAACCTGATAGTGTAATGGTCAGACCAACTGACTGGCTCCATCACCAAGTTGGAGGTCTCCATACCCACTAGGAAGACCTGGTCCAAGGAATAACCAGAATTAAGGATCACAGCAGAAACTACCTGTTTGAAACCCAACAAAGTCATTAGTTTGAGGAAGTCCTGACCAAACTGCGAGAGTTCATTGTTGAACCAGGCATTGAAGTCACCTAGCACCATCACTCTGGGGGACTCCAACACTATGTCGACAATGAAGTCCACGACTTCCTGCAAAAATTGTTTACCATCCCCCAGGTGGAAGGTAGATGAGAAATATTTTGCACCCCACACCTGGTCCAGGATACATTCAAAAGATCTGGTCTCCCCCACTGGCACATCTATCAGGCCCAATTCCATTATAAAACAAATGGCCATAGCCTCACCATTATGATCCAACCTCAGGCCGTGTATCACCAAGAAACCATCTGGAGCCGCTGACTCAGGAATGGGACCAGCATTCTCATCCAGCCGTGTCTTAGTGATGCATGCCAGGTCCAATGTCCCAAGAAGATCTGCAATTATTGCCATCTTGTTTTTAATGGACCTGGCATTGCATAATACTGCCCAGGTCAGATGAGACTCCGAGGCTGATCGAGTCAACTGCCCACAGAAGGTGGAGCCCTTGGGTATGGGAACCAGACAGGGAGGACCCCTCTCCAGTCTCCATTTCACCCCAGGGCATCTCCTTGTCCTCATGACCCCAATCTGGCCATCCAACTCCACCCCCAGGTCCAGGGCACCTCCCATACCTCCTCCTTACAATCCCCAATGCCCAACAGCAATTGTATACATCAGCATGCAAAGGGGAACAACTAAAGGGATGGAGGCCCCAGAGCTTGGAGGAGGAGTAGCATCTGACTGGGAGAGCCAACGCAAGCACATGCTCTCCAGTCACCCAGTATAGCTACCCCAAATTATCAGATCTAAAACCACAAATTAAACTAACTCAAATAAAAAACCTGTCCCCCTCCCCAAAATTAGGTTTAAAAATCTCTGCCAGTTTGGTACATGTATGAGTCCAGGTTATAGTCTGAAGCAAATCCAAATCTCAAAGGAAGCATGCCAAGCCAAGACCTCCAATAAATGTTCCAGAAAGGTGAGGCTCTCACCCTCAACCTATCTATATGATCAAATGTCCAGATCCTCCAGCTCCAACAACAGCAGATAATTAAGCAAATAATTAATTAATTTAATAATTAAATACTAATTGTTACGGCAGACATTATGTATAACAGAATACAAATTGCAATAACTACATCCCTCTATAAATTATAACTCATATGATTATGAAGGATGGAATTTGTAATTATTCAACAGTATGTAAAATTGTATTATCTTGGGGAGTAAATTCAATACTCATACACCTCCTTATAATAATTTTTAATAGGGCAGAAATATCCCTTAAATTATTATCTCATCTCCCTAGGAACAATATCCAAAACAATAGTGCACATGTAAGGGAAAAAGCCAGTGTCTGAAAGACGTTCCCAATAATCATCACACCCAGGCAATAAAAAACTTTTCTGATTCTCTTTAGAAAGGGTCTCAGACATATTTCTTGCACTACTTGAAGACTGTGCCAAATAAAACAATCAGCTATTAGGTCAACTAGAACTTCAAGAAACATGTCTCCTGTACCCTTTCTAATGGCAAAAATATCTGCCCCCCTACTAGCTCCCTCTAAAAAGGGAAAGCATTCTTTTTAGGCCGCAATAAGTCAATTGAGTCCCTTTATGCTAGAAAATTAGTTAGGAAACTTGATCTGATGCTCAGTTGTTAACCAAGTGCCAACTGTCATATGGTCCTGTCCTGGTTTGTGATAGAACATCATGAACTTTATGACTCCTCCAAATTCCATCATACTTAGTATTCCTTACCCAACTCCATGAAAATTAAGCCTTGGATCCCCCTCTATATATGGTCATTAACCAAAGGAGTCACCATTATATATCAGTTCTTCCTATCAGTTAGGGATTTCAAATTAAACAAGCCCTGTTCATACATAGGTAAAGTTCCAAATTAGTTTCCCAATTATCAATTTGACACCAATAAACCTCAGGTGCTTGTCCTATATTTATATATAAAGTTCCCCATAGATAACTATTTGGGAATTTTAAATGATCTACAGGAGTATCATTTTAAGTCAATGAATATGAAGGATGGTCTGCCTTACTACCTGCAAAACCAAGTAAAATCTCCACAAAAACATACAAAAATAAAACATAAAATATCAAGTAAATTCATGCTGTTTAAAGGCACGAGCCATTATTACTTAAAGCAGCAATACTACCTAATTAGGAAGTGATCCATTTTCAGTTTTGTGGATCTATAGTAAATATGACGGTGTTATCTAGTACTGCTGCTTTCAAATGTGGTGGGCAGCAGAAATGTAAACAAAAACAAAGGAAACTGAGCAAATGATGGGGTGATAGTACAATGCTGGTGGGAAAGATTACTAGGTCCATGCTCAGCAGAGCACTGAGAATAAATTGTTGAAAAAGCACAATTTTTTTTTACATAGTACTGCTGCTTTAAGATAAGTCAAATATAATTGGGAGAAATATGTACCCATTCAGAACTGACCTAAATGGATCAATAAAAATTACTGAATGAATTGTTTCTCACCAGAGAGAAAAAAACACATTTTCTATACATTAATGAAGACTATATACACATATGTAAAAAAGCTAATATTTGTCCATGCCACTAATTTTAATTTGTCCAAGGCAAAACTTGAATTCCTTTGCTTCCAAACTTTCATGATTTCTAGGGCTTTAAAATTAACATTTTTTATTTATTTATTAGTTATAACAAGCACTTTCTCTTTAAAGAGTACTTGTCAGGTAAAAGGGTCTTTTACCTGCTGGCAGAAATGTGTTTTCTAGTCACTCACCACATGTTGCCCTTGGCTGTTAGCATTCATACTTATATTTACCTGCCAAAGAGTCGCTGATGGATTTTTTTGTAGGAACTTATCCTGGTCTCCCTGATCCAAGAGTCCATTAATCACTCCATTAATTATTTCTATCTCTTTTCCCTCTGGAGGTCTACCAGTTTTAATGCTTCTTTCCTCCAGGAAAAAAAGTCAATATTTTTCTATAATCCCGGAGCTCTGTCTTCTTCAGCCTCCCTTCTCAGGCTCTGGCAGCATACAACCCTGTCAAATCAAACAGAGAGAAATGCTCCTCTGAGCATGGTAACTTTGGGGTAATTAGACCAACCACTAGCAACTCTCAGCCTCAAGGCAACACTAGCATACCTTTTTAAAACTGGAATGCAGTCTTATCAGCACTAAAGTGCCATCATACCTCCAGCTGTCCTCCTTTCCTGTCAAGGATCAAGTCCCCAGAACAAACTTAAATAAAAATGCTTCTTAGAAGTCCATTTAAGAAAGTTGAATGTAAAATGCAATCAGTCCAGCTCAGAATGCCAGCTGCTTTTCTTTATGCCAAAATGCTATAACTGAGGACATTTTTATAAAAGTTAAGTCCTGCTTAGCAAAGAGCCATTTGCCAACAAATGCCATACACACAGGCAAAATGTATCTTTAAATAATAGCAGTACCTTAAAAGTAAAGAACTTTCCAGAGCTGGAGGGGAAAGGAGCAGCTTGTGACCATCTTGCCTGATTATCCTATTACTGCGGGTTCCATTTATGCTCCATTTGAAAATTACAGTGTTTTTTTAGCCAAAACTATGGAAAGGCTCATTAAAATCCAAGCAAATAATATTATTTTAATGGAGGATTATAATGCATTACTAGATCTGTTCATGGATAAGACATCGACAAATTCAAATAGAAACCAAAGAATTTCACATGTGCTGAAAGATATTATTAGAAGCTGGTGATATAGTTGATTCGGAAAGGATTAAGAACCTAGGCAAAAAGGAATATACACTTTATGATAAAAATGATAGCTCCTTTTCAAGAACTATGTGTTTATAATAATGTCATTAATGGTATGTGGCAATAATGTGCTCATTAGATCAATTATTCTATAGGATCATGCAATCTCAGATATCTCTTTAAATTTAAATAATATATGTGTAACAAAATTTCACTACTGGTCCTTTAATAATGATTTGACTAAAAAGAAGATTTTGTTGAACATATTAGAAGAACAATTATTTCTTTTAGCTTCTCTAGGCAGAGTTCCAGTTTGTCCTTACAGGATCTGCTGAAAGCGCTCCTTACACAGACAGTTATAAATACAAAATCTGGCACTCTAGTTGTTCCAGATAAATATCCAAGACACAGATTACCAAGCTAATTGCTAGTTTACTAAATACAATGAGTAAAACAGGCTCAGTGTAGAAACAGACCCCAGCACTTTGACCACACAGGGCCTTCATCAGTGGTCATGACAGATAAATTGATGACTTTTGTACCCTCATGCTTAAAGGTACACTAACATCATAATATAAACTCATGCATTTTCAAAACCACAAGCATTCAAATTGAAGTACTATAAAAATTACAAAGGCAGATGCTTAAGTATAAAGGGAAAAATAGTTTTGTGTATTATGCTATATGTTGTACTTTTGACAAAATGAGTATTTAATAATAGTTAATGCCTGATCAATAAGATGTAAATATTACTATATTCATAAGCAGAATACCCAATCCTATAGAATAAAATGTTAAACATGAACAATTTTTTCCAAAAATAGCCAAAGACATTTGATCCATATGAACTACACAAATCTTGAAACCTGTAATATGAAAGATCCGACCTCAAATTCATGATTATGGGGAACTGGAATTGGGAGTAAGGAAAAAGAAGAGGCATGCATTTAAATTGAAATAATGTGTACTAGTGACACTAATCTAGAAATTAAATCCCCTCAAGCCATAGACTTTTTCTGTTTTGGCAGAAACCTTGAAATTAAAATGGATTGCGTGTTTATTTAAATAGAAACTAAAACACTCTGGCCCACCGGCACAGCAGTTGGATTTCCACTTGCAGTGCCAGCAACCCGGATTCGGGAACAAGCCCAAGAGCTGGAGGACCAGCTGGGGGAGGAGGCCTGAGCATCCCAGGGACAACTTGTCATCTCCAGTGAGGGGGGTAGCATCTCGGTGGTTGACTGGTCCCCAGGTGGAAGTCTGGGGCATAGCAAGCACTGAGGCAGACACAGTGGGGAGGACGTCACAGACATTGATACGATGTGCCTTGACATTAAGGCACATGTGATATACACAAGACAACAGAGAAAAAGCCTTCCAGCTCTGAGGTTCCGGAGCTCTGAAGCAAGACCCAATGTGTTCCACCTACCAGGCCACCTGACCTGATGAAACAAAAAAAGTGTTCGAGGTGTATGGTTCCCCACCTCATCCCAGCCCAGGGCAAAACTGTGACTCCATGGGGAATGGATGGACCAGGTAAGGTGGATACCAGGGCAGACTCCACTGGTACTCCCAAGGAACCAGAGCTTGAGGGGTGTAAGGGGAGATAACAGAGATTTCAAAAAAAAAAAAAAGAAAGTAAAACACTCTAAATATTGATGGTAACTCTAATATAATAGCTACAGAAGGGAGAAGGTGGCATGGATCATCCCGGTGTCCCAGATCCAAAGACTCCATTACCTCCATGTCTAGATTTAATATAAAGTTGAAAGAACTTAAACCATTGGGGAAAAATAGAGAAAAAAATGTTAAGTGACAATACATTTATACTGTATAAGCAAACACAAATAACCTTATCTAAGTATAGGAACAAAAGTTAATTACTGACCATAAGGAAAACATCCTTATCAGATATATTAGTATTATATGCAGACTTTCACAGATATGGAACAAAATCTGTTTCTTCATTTAGTCCTAATGGCCTGTATGTAATTAAGGTCATAATCCATTTAGTTTCTTTTTGAAAGAGGGTCCTCACTCTATCCCCCTTTTCCAATATGGCACATGTTCAAGGCCCATGAATTTTAAATTCCTAGGTTTAGCATTATAATATAATTTAAAATGAGCTTCAGGGGCATTACTCCTGTCTTTATTTTTTATCACCTGGACATATTCTTGGATATGACTCTTCAGGGGGCGTATTGTTCTCCCCACATAATACGTACTGCAAACGCACCAGGCGATCTAGACTACAAAAGATGCCACACATGTATTGACATTTTCGATTTTAAAGTTTTTGTTTTGATAATTAAAGATGTTACTCTCACTGCAAAACCTGCAGACATTACGTGTGCCACATCTAAGAAATCCAGAAGGTTTTGGAAGTAGCCAGGTATGGGCCTGCATGTATTTATTAGGGGTTTAAAGTGGCGTGATGTAACCTGGTCCCCTATACTTTTTGTTTTTCTGAATGTTACTCTTGGTTTTCCTTCTATTTCTTCTTTTAAAATTGGATCAGTCATTAGAATAAGATATAGCATATGAACTAAATCCCCAGATTGTCCTGACAATGGATTACAATCTGTGACAAAAGTGAAAGTTCTCTGCTCATTCTGTTTCTTAGTGGGGTTTTTTTGCGTTGGTGCCAATAATTTGGCCCTACTTTTTGTTTTGAACCTTATCAAAAGCTTCTTTTAACATTTTAGGGTTATAACCCCTGTCCTGAAACTGTTCCATTAATTCTGTTGATTGTTCAAGAAATGTTTAATCCGATTCACAGTTTCTACACATACATAGAAGCTGGCTATAGGGAATTGAGACCTTATGTTTTTGAGGGTGATTGCTGTTTGCATATACTAGTGAATTTCCCACAGTTGGCTTTCTATAGCCTTCTGTCATACCCAATTTATTTAAGGTGTCCTTAAGTTTCAAATCCAAAAAATGTATTTAATTCATATTGATTGTATAGGTGAACTTTATTCATGTTATTCTGATGTATGTATTCCATGAAATCTGCTCGCCCGGACCACACCAAATACATATGATGTCATCAATAAAACTTTTAAAGAAGGCTATATTATCAAAGAAAGGGTTATGCTCCTTGTTACAAACTATTTTATCTTCCCAGTATCCATGCATAAATTAGCAAATGATGGTGCTACTGCTGGCCCCATGGCAGTACTGCATTTTTTGTCTATAGAAAGTGTTGTTGAAAAGAAAATAATTTCTACTGAGTATATAATCTAATCCCTGTAGTAGAAATTCATTTGGAACATTGCTGTGTGATGGATGTTGTTCCAGGTAGTACTATACTGCTCTAATTCTCTGCAAATGCAGTATGCTAGTATGCAAACTACAGACATCAATTGTTAGCAACAATAGTTACTGTTCCAAACAACATTACTGAGATGACTGATTAGGACGGTACTGTCCCTAATATGTGACCTTAAATTTGTTACTATTGTTTGAAAAAAGGCATCCATGTAAACTGACATATTTGGGACAGTGAACCAATTCCAGATATTATTGACCTAACAGATGGACTTGTTAGATCTTTGCTTTGTGTATTTTGGGCAGCACATACAGTGTGGGTGTCACTGGATGTTTCACTTTTAAATAATCTGCCTCATTCATTTTTATCCACCCACACTGAAGCACATTGTCCACCATATTGTAAAGTTCTAATTTATACTTTATTGGTGGGTCTCCCATTAAGATCTATTATAACAAGGGTCTGAGAAATGGAGCTTTCTGATTGGCTGTAAACATTCCAACAGCCTTATGTTAATCTTTTATTACCATACATGTAGAGTTTAATCATATGCTGAACCTGGTTTAACACTGTTTAAAAAAAGTTTTATTATAATAGCAATAAGGCACTCCTAGGGGTTATCTTAATGGTCAGTTAATCACCATTTAAGGGCATGTGGCTCATTTATGCCTCGTGTAACATTACACCCCTAGGGGTGATTAACAGACCAATAACATAACCCTTGGCCATACCTTATTGCTTAAATAGTCCCTGTATACAGATAAAATTCCAAAACTTTATCCAGATAGAGATCTTCTCTCATAATTACAATATTTCCCTTGTTCAGAGGGATTTATCACAGTACCCTTAACTCTTAAGAAGGAAATTAAATGGAGCACGGCAACAGTGCTCAAGACTAGATAGATCAAGTTAACCTAGAGGAACTAGTGGGAACTTAGAGAGACTCAGACCAGAACTTTGAACATACATTGTTGGACTTTAACAGATCTCACTTCAAACCCAAGTCAATATTTTGTCCAAACATTGTGAGCAATCCAGCAATACCAACATTACCAACATTCTAAAAACACTAATTATAGAAGCTGAGAAGTTATACAGTGAAACACACACACACGCGCTAGCACGCATGCACGCACGCATGCACACACACACTCACACATACACACACACATACACACACACACTAGTGTAGTAATCTCCCCCCTGCTGAAAAACAGGCTCTGCAAGAAATTAAAAATCTTAAGGGTGTTGTGATAAAGCCCTCTGACAAAGGGGGGAGCACTGTAATTATGAAAGAAGGCTTATACTGTATGTGGGTAAAGTTTTGGAATTGTTATCTATACAGAGGGACTTAACACCCACACTGTAGGTGCTGCCCAAAATGCACAATGAGCTAACAAATGCCCTGTTAGGCCCATAATATCTGCAATTGGTTCACTGTCCCAAATCATGCCAGTTTACACAGATGCCTTTTGCAACCAGTGGTAACACATTTAAGGCCATATATTATGGATAGCATTGAACAAATCAGTCATCTCAGTAGTGTGTTTGGAACATTAATTACTGCTGGATAACAACTGATGTCTGTAGTTTATATTTGCAGTACAGTATTACCTGGTACAACATCCAACACACAGCAATGCTTCAAATACATTTCTACTACAGGGATTAGATACTATTCTCAGTAAAAAGTAGTTTTCAACAACACCTACAAAATCAAAAGTGTGGTACTGCCATCGGGTCAGCAGTAGCACCATCATTTGCTAATTTATGCATGGGGTACTGGGAAGATAAAATAATTTAAAGCAAGGATTATAACCCTTCTTTGATAATATGGTCTTCTTTAAATGTTTATTGATGACATCATATGTATTTGTGTGCCCCAGTGGAAAAAATATAGCAGATTTCATAGAATACATAAATCAGAATAACATGAATTTGCAGTTCACCTCTGAAATCTATGGAATTAAATACATTTTGTGTTCGCTCTGTGCACAAGCACAGTGAACACTTTGGTATGAGAGTGCCTTTCGAGGTGTGTGGACACTGTCTGCCCAATGCAGAGCAGTGTTGCAGGGGCACGACAGTGCCACACCAATCAGCACCCTGGCTGACTATGACAGAGTTTCTAGCTTGCTGGGCAGGGACAGCACCAACTTCAAAAGAAGTTGCCATCCCTTTGATCCACGACACCCAGAAAGTCAGGCTGATCTGTCATGGTCAGCCTGGAATGTATGGAATGTGTGCCTGCCTATCCATCAGTGTCTGTTACTGGCATCCCTAAATGTCCACCAATGCTCCCCTCCCTGTCAGCGCCCCCCCATACACACAGATACGAATAATAGTAACACTGAGGGTGCTCAATCCCCCAGTGTCTTTCTGTAAATAAAAAAACTGTCCCTCGTCATGTCATGTTTTTTGAATCCCCCTGAAAATAAGAAAAATGTCCATCGACATGTTTTGCACCCCCCCAAATATAACTCCATGACACTGGGGGTGCCCAATCCCCAATGACTTCAATTATACAGTGTCCATCCCAGTGACACTGAGGGTGCCCAATCCCCCAGAGTCCTCCATTAATAAAAAAAAACTGTCCCCAAAATAAAGAAAACTGTCCATCATCTTTTTTTTTAACCTGAAAAAAAGAAAACCATCCACCATTGTCTGCTGCACCATTACTCACCCCTTCCGACCCCCCCACCCTATACTTAGCCATTAGTGGTCCAGCACCATACTCTTCTATGGACCGCAGACACGTCTTCACTTTTCAAAGCCCAATGGCAAATTGAGGTAAGTGCTTCAACGTATTTCAATGGGGTTTTCAGTTTCAATGTATTTCAAAAGGGGTTTTCAACTTAGTGGCATAACTTGGCCATTTTTCAGTATTTTTGCTCCAAATTTTCAACATACTTTTTGGGGACCTCACCTCATGAACAGTTAAGTGACACTATGCAATTCCATCCCAAAAGGTGATTTTGCGGTCCCTAAGTGAAATCACCTTTTGGGCAGGAGTTGTAAATTTTCTCCACCTTTGTTCATAAAGTGGGGTCATAGGTTGACTGTGTTGAAAATTTGATGTAAACATAATAAAAACGATGAAGTTATGAGCCTGCATTGAAATTTGCAAACTCAGGCTCATAACTTCAGCAAGTTTCAATATTTTGACCCCAAATTTTCAACATAGCTATTTCTTCACAGCACCTCATGAATGTGACAGCTGCCATTTTTCAGATCCTGGCCAAAATGTACTTTTTCATCCGGACAGGTGATTCCACAGTTGCTGCATGAAATCATCTTTTGACCAGGAGCTGAAACTTTACTCTGCACTTGCTAATGACGTGGAGTCATAAGAATGGTATGTTGAAACTTTGTACCACAAATATTAACAGACAAGACAGTTATACTGCTCAACATAATCACTTCTACTTTGTATTCTTAAATGCTAGTAACATGATTCCTTCACTGAAGTAGTTTTCAAACACACACTCCTTATGACACCGGTGTACACAGAGAACATTCAGCATTGACAAATGCTTGTTTGGATTTGAAACTCATGGCCACACCAAATAAATTGGTTATGACAGAGGGCTACAGAAAACCAGCTGTGGGAAATTCACTAGTACATGCAGTCATCACCCTCAAAAACTTAAGGTCTTGATTCCCTATAGTCAGCTTCTGTGTATGTGTAGAAACTGTGCATCAGATGAGACACTTCTAGAAGAATCAACAGAATTAATGGAACAATTTCACAACAGGGATATGACCCTAAAATGTTAAAGGAAGTGTTAACAAGGTCCAAAACAAAGTAGCTCTTGTTATTGGCACCAAAACCAAAAAACACCCAGAAACAGAATGAGCAGAGAACTTTCACTTTTGTCACAGATTATAAGGCAAGGCAAGGCAAAGTTTATTTAAGAAGACGCCCATCCCGGAGGCTCTGGGCGCCATACATCAATCAAATAAAAACAGCACAGCACAATAATAATCAATAAAATACACTGCTCCAAACAAGTTAAAACAAAATTTGCTACACAATTTGCTTCATTCAGTTACAACTACATTTGAAATATCTAAAACTAAAATAAACCTTAAAAAATTATATAATATAAACTATAAAACATAGTCTGGGAATGCCTGATCGTACAAAAATGCCTTGAGTTGGGCCTTAAAAACCTCAACAGATGGGGCCTCCCTAACAACTAAAGGAAGCGAATTCCACAGGACGGGGGGTGGCGACACTAAATGCTCTGTCACCAGCAGTTCTTAGCCTTGTCCTGGGAATCGCAAGGAGGCCCCTAGAAGAGGAGCGGAGGGAACAGACCGAGACAGCAGATGTAAGAAGGTCACTCAGGTAGCCAGGGCCCAGACTGCGTAGGGGCCTTAAAGGTGAGCAAACCCACCTTAAAGAGGACCCTCCACCTACTCGGCAGCCAGTGCAGTTGACACAGCACTGGAGTAATATGACAGTATTTAGACTGTCCTGTCGACAACCTCGCCGCTGCATTCTGCACCAGCTGCAGTCAGTGCAGGGTACCCCCAGAGACCCCTAGATAGAGTGTATTACATTAGTCAAGCCTGGATGTCACAAAGGCATGCACCAAAGTGGGGAGGTCCAGAGGCGGAACTAAGGGCTTGATCCTGGAGATATTCCTCAGATGATAAAAGCTAGTATGGACAACGGAGGCCACCTGAAACTCAAGTGTCAAACCGCTGTCAAGAATAACACCCAGATCACGCACCCTAGAGGAGGTCTTCAATGGTATAGAGCCAAGGCAAAGTCCTGTCTCTGCACCAGAGGCCAACCTGTCACGTCCTCTGTTCGACTCCACCATCAGTACCTCCGTCTTACTGGGGTTAAGTCACAACCAGCTGGAGGCCATCCAGTCATTGATTTCAATAAGGCAACTGTTAAGCAATTCTACTGCACAAGATGTTCCAGGGGCAAAGGATAAGTACAGCTGGGTATCATCAGCATAGCAGTGAACACCCAAGCTGTACTTCCTAATGAGCTCTCCCAGGGGTAGCATATACATGGCAAACAACATCGGTGACAAGACCGAACCCTGGGGAACTCCGCACAACAGGTGGTCAGGGGAGGAGGAGAAATTCCCCATCACTACCCTCTGCCTCCTGTTGGATAAAAAGACTCAAACCAGCGGATGACAGAGCCAAGTAGTCCACAGAATTCCTTAGGTGGTCAAGTAACACTCGATGGTCCACTATGTCAATGCTGAAGAGAGATCGAGAACAAGAATTGTCCCTCCCTTGATCTCTAGCCCTAAGGAGGTCATTGTGCACCCGAATTAGTGCAGTTTCTGTGCTATGCCTCACACGGAACCCAGACTGGAGAGGTTCATAAAGATTATGGGCCACGAGATGCTCCTCAAGCTGAAGCGCCATCACCTTCTCTGACAATCTTACCTAAGAATGGAAGATTGGAGATAGGACAGTAATTTGCCTTGACGTCAGGGTCCAACAATGTTTTTTTCAGAAGGGGTCTCACCAATGCCTTCTTCAAGACATCAGGAAAGACCCCCTCTGACAAGGACCTCAGCCACCTCCACCAGTCTAAACTCACCCCAAACAGGTGGAGTGCTCTCCGGCCGCCCATGGCGACCACTGTCGGCCAGATTCTGGTCCACTGGCATAACCCCCTGCCTGATGGCAGACACCCTGTCCGAGAAGAACTGAGCAAACTCATCGCACAATGCATTCAAAAAGGCTACCTTTGGCTGTAGACAGGAAGGATGAAGAAGCCTGTCCACAGTCCGAAAAAGCATAGTTGGTCGGTTCCTCCCAGCAGCAATCTCCCTGGATAGAAATTCTGCCTTCTTACGGTTGATTGCCCCCTGGTATGCACCATAGTGCATACGTAGGGCCAGTTTGTCTACCTCCAGGCCAGACTTCCGCCAGTAGTGCTCTAATCTCCGACCCAAGGTCTTCATCTCCTTGAGCTCCCCGTCAAACCAAGGCGACCTCAAGAGAGAAGACCTGGGTCATACATAGGCTGGTGTGAGGGAGTCAAGTGCACCAGAAAGCGCCTTATTATAGGCGTCCACTACTGCGCACACACCCCCTCCACATGCATTGTCCACGCTAGATAGGTCAGCCACTGCCAAAAAACTCTCAGGGGTAGGCCCCCTCAAAGGGTGACAGCTGACCATCTCTGCAGGGGGAGGGCTACCAAGGGGGGCCCTGAACCGTAACTTCACCGTGCAATGATTGGACCAAATGACCCTATCAACGCTGAGACTATTTATCTCAAGCCCCAGTGAGAACCTCAAATCCAACATGTGTCCACCCTGATGAGTCATGGAAGAAACTCCCTGCGCAAAGTCCAGAGATGACATCATCTGAAGGAAGTTATGACCCAGCTGAGAGGATTCATCTAGGCCCAAACACTGAAGTCACCCAACACTGAACATCTGGGGGCCTCCAATGTGTCACTGATGATGAAATCGGTCACTTCCTGCAGGAAATCTCCTGTCACCCCAGAAGGGCGATAAATCAGGAGAACCAAGCAGCCTCGCCCGTCCCCACAGATGGCCACACTCCAAATGAATGTGGTGCTCTCACTGGGTGCACAGTGAAGCCCAGCTCAGATCTAAAACAGATGGCAACCCCACCCTACGTTCCACTCTGGGCAGTGCACTCTGGTATACCGGACGGGATGGCAGCCTCTAAAACTGGGCCAGCATCATCACCACCAATCCAGGTCTTCATAATGCAAGCCAGATTGGCCAAAGAAACCAAGTCCACCATAATTGCAGTCTTGTTTCTGACCAATCTGGCATTGCAAAGCACCGCCCTCAGGGGACTGGTGGACAATGCAGCCCTTCTGGCTACCTGCCCACTTGGTCTGGTGAGAACCCCGGTGATAGGAACTAAACACATCGGGCCTCTCCCTAAGTCCAGTCTGATCCCAGGGCGCCTTCTGCACCCCAATACCTTGATCCTACCAACCGCAGTGAAAGGGGCACCCCGCCCTGATCGAGTCCTATAATCCATTCTCAGGACAAATAGGGGGTTTAGTTCATATGTTATATCTTATTCTAATGACTTACCCAATTTTAAAAGAAGAAATAGAAGGAAACCAAGAGTAACATTCAGAAAAACAAAAGTATAGGGGAGCAGATTACATCGAGCCACTTCAAACCCTGTACTAAATACATGCAGGCCCTGCATCTGGCTACTTCCAAAACCTTCTGATTTCATAGATGTGACAAATGTAATGTGTGCTAGTTTGCAGTGAGGTAACATCTTTAATTACCAAAACAAAAACTTTGAACTCAAAAATATCAATACACGTGCAGCATCTTTTGTAATCTATATTACCTGGTACGTTTGCAGTATGTATTATGTGGGAAGAACAATATACCCCTTGAAGAGTTGTATCAAAGAACATGTCCAGGCAATAAAATATCAAGACAGGAGTAATGCCCTTGAAGCTCATTTTAAATTAGGTCATAACTCTGAATCTAGGAGTTTGAAATTCATGGCCCTGGAACATGTGCCATATTGGAAATGGGGAAGGGGGATAGAATGAGGATCCTCTTACAAAAGAATCTTAATGGATTGTAACCCTAAAAATACACATTTCTTTAGGACTGAATGAAGAAAAAATGGTTCTGTATCAGTGAAGGTTGTTTTATAATACTACTGTATCTGATAGGATGTTTTCCTTATGATTAATAATTAACCTTGGTTCCTACACTCAGATTAGGTTATTTGTGTTTGCTTATACAGTATCAATGTATTGTCACTTAACATTTTTTCTCTCTATTTTTCCCGGACGGTTCTTCTAAGGTCTTTCATTTTTGGATTAAATCTAGACACGGAGTTAGTGGAGTCTCTGGATTTGGGACACTTGATATGATCCATGCTACCTCCATGCAGTCTGTAGCTATTATATCAGAGTTACCATCAATATGTAAAATGTTTTCATTTCTATTTAAATGATCACACAGCCCCATTTTAATTTCATATTTTCTGCCAAAAAAAAAGAAAAATAAGTATGTGGTTTGATGGGATTTAGTTTCTAGATTAGTGTCACTAATACACACTATATCAGTCTAAATACATACTTCTTCTCCCTCTCCCCCCCAGTTCAGTTTCCCTTCAATCGTGGTTTTACATAGATACATAGATACATAGACAGTGTCAGCAGATAAGGGCCTATGGCCCACCTAGTCTGCCCATTTGAGTTTGTAACTTCAGTTTATGTTTTCCTAGAACTCTGTTGCCCCTTACTCCTGACCTCCAGAATTCCTTCATGTCTATCCCATGCATTCTTAAATCCCGTGATTGTTTCAGCCCCCACCACTTTCTCAGACAGGGTGTTCCACTTGTCCA
The DNA here is from genome assembly GCA_016271365.2 of Neoceratodus forsteri. Taxonomy (NCBI): domain Eukaryota; kingdom Metazoa; phylum Chordata; order Ceratodontiformes; family Ceratodontidae; genus Neoceratodus; species Neoceratodus forsteri. The sequence continues at coordinate 172,173,620 of CM057457.1, read as the reverse complement.
CCACCCATTCTGTGAAGAAATTCTTCCTCACATTTCCTCTGAATCATCTTCCCTCCAACTTCATCCCATGCCCTCTAGTCCTGGAACATCTTTTTCACTTAAAAGTAGCGTATTCTTGCACCCTGTTCCTCCCTGTAAGATACTTGTATGTCTCTATCATGTCCCATCTCTCCCTCCTCTTCTCCAGGGAGTACATACTGTATTCAGTTCCTTTAACCTGTCCTCATAGGACTTGTGATGCAATCCATGCACCATCTTTGTTGCCCTCCTCTGAATCTTCTCTACCCTGTCTATGTCCTTACATAGGTAAGGTCTCCAGAACTGTACACTGTACTCAAGGTGGGGCCTCACTAGTGTCTTGTATATTGGAATCATGACCTCCCTTTTCCTGCTGGTGATGTCCCTGCCTATGCATCCCAACATCCTATTTGCTTTACCTGGTGCTTGTCACACTTTTTCCCTACCTTGAGGTCATCAGAGATGATAACCCCAAGATCCCTTTCCTGCTTGGTGCATGCTATATCCTCACCCCACCAACTGATATATATTGTGCCAAGGTTTTGTGCCCTATATGCATTATCTTGCACTTCTTTGCATTGAATTTCAAGTGCCAAACCCTGACCATTCTTCAAGTTTCTGCAGGTCCCTTCTCATTCTGTCTACACCCTCTGGTGTGTCTACTCTGTTACAGAGCTTTGTGTCATCAGCTAACAGTGAAATTCTGCCTCTAGGTCCCAAGAATGTCACTGATGAAGATGTTGAATAGGACCAGTCCCAGCACTGATCCATGTGGTACCCCACTGGCCACTCTTCCTCTGTGGAGTGACAGCCATTTACCACCACCCTCTGTGTCCTGCCGCCCAGCCAGTTACCTACCCACCACACTACTGTCCTGCCCACACCCATATTCCCTAGTTTGTGTAATAGTCTTCTATGTGGCACAGTGTCAAAGGCTCTTGCTGAAGTCGGAGATAGGCCATGTCCACTGCCCTCCCCTGATCCACCTCCCTAGTCACCCAGTCAAAAAATTCAACGAGGTTGGTCTGACATGACCTCCCCCTAGTGAAACCATGCTGCCTTGGATCCTGCAGTCCATTGACAACCAGATGTTCCACCAATCTCTCCTCCAGTAGTGCTTCCATGATCTTCCCCACTACTGAGGTGAGGCTAACTGGTCTGTAGTTCCCCACTTCCTCTTTGTTCCCACTTTTGTATAAGGGGACTACATCTGCTGTCCTCCAGTCTTTGGGCACCTCACCTGTTTCCAGTGATCGGCTAAACAGGATAGCCAGAGGTTCAGCCACCACCTCTCTGAGTTCTTTAAGAACCCTGGGGTGCACCCCATCTGGCCCCATTGCTTTATCAATTCTTATTACTTCCAGTTCCTTCAGGACCCTTTCTCGTGTAAAGGGACTTGTGTCCATTTCTGCACCATTCTCACCCCTTGTACTCCCTTCAGACCCATTACCCTCCTCTTACTCAGTAAAGACTGAGCAGAAATACCTGTTCAGTATGTCAGCTTTACTGTTGTCATCCTCCAAGCAGCCCCCATCCTCCCCCTTCAGTCTCACTATCCCTCCCTTTGCCTTTCTTTTTTCACTTATGTACCTGTAAAAGGTTTTGTCCCCTCTACCCACTGATTTTGCAATGTGCTCTTCTGTCTGAGCTTGGCTTCCCTTACTGACCTTCCTGCCTCCCTTTGCTTCTCCTGGTACTTCTCCCTATCCACTTCTGCCTATGTCTTTTTGTATTGCCTGAAAGCAATCTTTTTGGCTTTCACTTTCTTTGCTACCTCTTTAGAAAACCATAATGACCTCCTCTTCCTTTTCCTCTTGCTAACCTGCATGGCCCTGGAACATGTGCCATATTGGAAAACGGGGAAGGGGATAGAATGAGGATCCTCTTACAAAAATAAACTTAATGGATTGTAACCCTAAAAATACACATTTCTTTAGGACTGAATGAAGAAAACAATGTGGTTCTGTATCAGTGAAGTTTGTTTTATAGTACTACTGTATCTGATAGGGATGTTTTCCTTATGATTAACAATTAACCTTAGTTCCTATACTCAGATAAGGTTATTTGTGTTTGCTTATACAGTATCAGTTGATTGTCTCTTAACAGTTTTTTCTCTATTTTTCCCAGATGGTTTCTCTAAGGTCTTTCATTTTTGGATTAAATCTAGACACGGAGTTAGTGGAGTCTCTGGATTTGGGACACTTGATATGATCCATGCTACCTCCATGCAGTCTGTAGCTATTATATCAGAGTTAACATCAATATGTAAAATGTTTTCATTTCTATTTAAATGATCACACAACCCCATTTTAATTTCATATTTTCTGCCAAAAAAAGAAAACAAAGTATGTGGTTTGATGAGATTTAGTTTCTAGATTAGTGTCACTAATACACACTATATCAGTCTAAATACATACCTCTTCTCCCCCCAATTCAGTTTCCCCTCAATCGTGGTTTTAAGTTCAGTTCTTTTATATTAAAGGATTCTGAGGTTTGTGTCTTAACATGGATCAAATGTCTGGCTATATTTGGTAAAATTTTTCATGGTCATTTCATTCTATGGCAATGGGTATTCTGATAGTGAATATGATTATTTATATCTCCTTGATCAGGCATTAACTATTTGAAATACACAATTTGTCAAAAGTACAACATGTAGCATAATGTTCATATGTATTTTCCCTTTATACCTGAGCATCTGCTTTTGTAGTTTGTACCTCATTTTAAATGCATGTGGTTTTGAACATGCACAAGTTTATATTATGGTGTTAGTGTACCTTTAAGCATGGCATACAGAAGACGCCAGTTTATCTGTTTGTCACACCCTGATGAAGGTTCTGTGTGGTCAAAGCTTCAAGATATGTCTTCATGTTGATCCTGTTTCTCACTGTATTTAATAAAATAGCACTTAGCGCTTTTAGTCTGTGTCTCAGGTATTTATCTGGAGCCACTTCAGCTCCTAGAGTGCAGTCTTTTTATTTTTCTCTTCAGTATGTCAGGGTTATACATAGATACATAGATACTGTGGGCTGAAAAGGGCCTATGGCCCACCCAGTTTGCCCATTTGAGCTTGTATGATCACTTTAAGTTTTTCTAGAAGTCTGTTGCCCCTTACCCCTGACCTCCAGGATTCCCTCATGTCTATCCCATGCATTCTTAAATCCCATGATTGTTTCAGCCCCCACCTCTTCCTCAGGCAGGGTGTTCCACTTGTCTACCACCCTTTCTTTGAAGAAATTCTTCCTCACATTTCCTCTGAATTACACTCCCTCCAACTTCATCCCATGCCCTCTAGTCCTGGATAATAAAATAATAATGTTTTCCTGCACCCTGTTCCTCACAGTAAGGTACTTGTATGTCTCTATCATACCTCCTCTCTCCTTCTCTCCTCCAGGGAGTACATATTCTAGTCCTTCAGCCTGTCCTCATAGGACTTGTGATGCAATCAATGTACCATCTTTGTTGCCCTCCTCTGAACCTTTGCCACCCTGTCTCTTTTCTACAGTAAGGTCACCAGAACTGGACACTGTACTCCAGGGAGCCTCACTAGTGTCTTGTATGTGGAATAATAACCTCCCTTTTCCTGCTGGTGATGCCCCTGCCTATGCATCCCAGCATCCTATTTGCTTTACCTGCTGCCATGTCACACTGTTTTCCTACCTTGAGGTCATCAGAGAAGATAACCCCAAGTTCCCTTTCCTGCTTGGTGCATGCCATATCCTCACCCCCACCATCTGATATGTTGTTCCAGGGTTACTGTGTCCCATATGCATTATTTTGCACTTTTTGTGTGTTAAATGTCAACTGACAAACTTTTGACTATTTTTCAAGCTTTATCAGGTCCCTCCTCATTCTGTCTACACCTTCTGGCATGTCCACTATGTTACAGAGCTTCGTGTTATCTGTGAACAGGGAAATTCTGCCTTCTAGGTCCTGCGTAATGTCACCGATGAATATGTTGAATAGGACCAGTCCCAGCACTGATCCCAGTGGCACCCACTGGTCACTCTTCCCTCTGTGGAGTGACAGCCATTTACTACCACCCTCTGTGTCATGTCACCCTGCCAATTACTCACCCACTACACTACTGTTCTGCCCACTCCCATATTCACCATTTTGTTTAGCAGCCTACTATGCGGCACATTTTCAAATGCCTTGCTGAAGTCCAGATAGGCCACATCCACTGGTCCACCTCCCTTGTCACCCAGTCAAAAAATTCAATGTGGTTGGTCTGGCATAACCTCCCCCCAGCGAAACCAAACTGCCATGGGTCCTGTAGTCCACTGGCAACCAGATGTTCCACCAATCTCTCCATCAGAAGTGTTTCCATGATCTTCCCCACTACTGAGGTCAGGCTGACTGGTTTGTAGTTCCCTGCTTCATCTTTGTTCCCACTGTTGTAAAAGGGGACTACATCTGCTATCCTCTAGCCTGTAGGTACCTCCGCTGTTTCCAGTGATTGACCAAACAGGATTGCCAGAGGTTCAACCACCACCTCTCTTAGTTCCTTTAGGACCCTGGGTTACACCCCATCTGGCCCCATTGCTTTATCTACTCTTATTCCTTCCAGTTCCTTTAGGACCCTTTCCTGTGTAAAGGGACTTGTGTCCATTGCCATGCCCTTCCCACCCACTCTACTCCCTTCAGGCCCGTTATCTGACCCTTCCTCATTAAAGACTGACCAGAAATATATTTTCAGTATGCCAGTTTTTCGGTTGTCATCGTCCATGCTGCTCCTGTCCTCCCCCTTCAGTCTCACTATCCCTCTCTTTGCCCTTCTTTTTTCACTTATGTACCTGTAAAGGGCTTTATCCCCTCTAACAACTAGTTTTGCAATGCATTCTTCTGTTTAAGCTTTGGCTTCTCTTACTGACCTCCCTGCCTCCCTTTGCTTCTCCTGGTACTTCTCCCTGTCCCCTTCAGCCTGTGTCTTTTTGTATTGCCTGAATGTGATCTTTTTGTCATTCACTTTCTTCACTACCTCCTTGGAAAAACCATAATGGCCTCTTCTTCCTTTTCCCCTTGCTAACCTGCTTAATGCATAATTATGTTGCTCTTGTAATCCCTGTTTTAAATACTGCCCACTGTTCCTCCACCCCAATTCCCTCCTCATTCCTATTAGTGCCTCTTTCAAGCATGTCCCCATTTTCCCAATATCTACCCTCCTAAAATCCAGGATATGTGTTTTGTGCGGTTTGGTTCTGCTCCTTCTGTGATTTCAAACTACAGTGACTGGTGGTCACTGTTCCCCAGGTATTCTCTCACTGTTACCCATATCACACTATCTCCGTTTGTGAGCATGAGGTCCAGTGTTGCCTTCTGCTGAGCCGGATCCATGACCAGTTGCTTATGGAAGGCACGCTGAAGGGAGTCCAGGATAAATCTGCTCCTAGCTACTGCTGCTGCTGCTGGGAGGTTCAGGTCCATGTCTGAAGTACTGACATCTCCAACCAGCACCACCTCCCCCTTGCCCATCATCCTTTGGATGGCTAGCATTAACACCATGTCTGTCTCTTCCTCCTGGACTGGTGGTCTGTAGAACACTCCTGTGCAGATGGCTGACTCCATTTTCCTTTTGAGCTTAACCCACAGAACTTCCTGCCCCATTTTGTTCCTACTGGATATCTGTGGCCTTTATGCCATCTTTCATATAAAGTGCCCTGTCTCTTCTGAATATGTTGTAGCTGGGTATGGCCATCTCCCAGTCATGGTTATCATTACACCAGGTCTCTGTGATGGCCACAATGTCCCGGTCTGACTGTGCCATGGCAGCCTCCAGATCCTTCATCTTGTTGCTAAGGCTTCTGGCATTGGCACACATGGCTTTCCATGATGTGTCCTCCCTGGTGTGTTTTGCTGTTCTATTCCAGTCTCCTCCCTGGTTGTCCTTTATCCCTCGTTCTCCTTGCTGTCCGCCCTTCTGTTGTATTTTGTCCTTTTTCTGCTTATCTACTCCCTGGGTGCCTATCTCCATCTTTAGCACACTGCTTTGTAGTGATATCTCCTCCTCCTGTTCTCTGGTTCCACTGCTAGCTATGGGGATGGGCAATTAGGTACCTCCTTGCTAACCTGACCCTTGGCTAGTTTCTAAATGCTTGTCCATGTAGTGTTTAAACTTTCATTGAGTGCCTGATTCCCTCCAGAATGGATGCAGGCTGTCAGGCTTGAAAACCTCATCCTCCAGGTGGGTCCCTAGTCACCAATGAATCCAAACCCTTTCTCACAGCAGCAGTTCTTCAACCATATGTTAATTCCTGGTGTGTGCCCACTATGTTCTTCCATTCCTCTCACAGGTATACTTCCAAGAAGGTGATGAATGTAGCTACAGTATTGCTAGATACCAATCCCCAATTTTCTAAACTCTTCCTGAGCTTCTTTAGGCTCCCCATTTGCCAAAACATTAGTTTCTAGGTGGATAATGACATCTAGCTGTCCCTCCTGTCTTGCCTTTCTGGCAATCCCCAGGATCTTCCTCCCATCCCTTCCTGCCATAGCACCTGTTAGGAACTTCACCTCCCTGTCCTCCCCCTACTTGTTCCTAGATCAATCCCCCATATGATAGAGTCCCCCACCAGGATTCGCTTCCTCCTCCTTCTCTGGAGTCCACTGCTCCCCCCACTGATGTCATCTCCTCGGTTGACCTCCACATCCTTCGTTCCACTTCTCTGGGTGCCTCTGTCTGGTTGTCCCCATTTACCACTGTGGCATATGAGTTCTGGAGTGGAATAGGATTTGGGATGTTCCTCTGCCTGACCATCCTAACCCTCCCTGAGCCCACTGTTGTCCAAGTGCTCCTCGTTCTTGGCATTCTTTGAGGCAGCAGCGTTATACTGGGTGGTCTCGGGGGGGCAAAGGTACTCCTGACCCAGTTTACCTCGGTTCTGAGTCTGGCTACCTTGTCCCACAGTCCAGGGAGATGCTTGCAGACAGGGCAGCACCTTAACATCCAGAAGGTCTATTTTCAAAGTAATGTGTTCTGGGGGGGCCTTTTAAGAATCATAGATTTCACAATGCTTAAAAGTTTTTCAACCTTTTATTGATTTCCCCTACGTTTCACTCTGTGCCAGAGCTCGTTCACGGGGTTAATTTTCATCTTTTAATCTAGTTAAAAGTACACATAAATTTTATCTTTCTATTCTCAGTTTTTCTTTTTTACAAAGTTTAATTTATACATTTATTCTGTACCAACACATACCAGTCCTAAGGTTGTCATCATTATGTTTTCTGTCCTGCTTTTTATTCTTAGTTTATACAACAGTCTGTATTAATCCTGTTTGAGGTATTTGCTTCTGTAACTTGAAAAAGAAGAATGCAAGACATTTAGGTGCTGTGACTGAAATGTTTGCTGGTAAATTACTCTAATTCTATGCTGCCTAACAGGCTTGCCACTTTTTAGCTGTGCATTGCCATGCCTTTGTTTTGGTTTTTAAGCTGCTTAAGGTGGAGACTTTCTGGCATTTGCCCTTTACTGTTGAGACATAAAGTGATTAATGCATGTTTTACTTTGCCAATCTATGGAGCCTGCTTAGTATGTAACCCAGTTTACCTTTTACATTCTTAAATGCTTTGTTAGGTTTTAAGGTGTTGAGTGTTTCACATGTGAGTATGTGCGATCCACAGTACATTATCGCGTGGTTGGGTGATAGGTAGGGGCACAAAAACAGGCTTGTTCATTTGCCTGTCTTCATTTCAGTTACTACTGTCTGTTTTATGTGTAATGTTGCTTTGCAGGGTCCTGTGGTGTCTATCCGTGGGGACTGGTGCAGTGAGAGAAGGATCAGGTTTTAAGATCTCTGAGTGTCCTTTATGTGCCTGTCTGTGGGGAGTAGTAACTGAAATGAAGCCAGGCAAATGAACAAGCCTGTTTTTGTGCCCCAACCTATAGCCCAACCACGCAATATTGTACTGTTGCATAGCAATGGATCGCACATGCTCGCATATGTGAATACACTCGGCACCTGGTTGTGATGTCATAATTAGGGTGACCAAGGTTTAGCACAAAAAAGGCAAGAGGCAACAGTGCACAGGTTGACAGGAGAAGCAGCAAGTGTCTTTTACTGTGCAGTAACGCATTTAAAGGATTTCGAGATAAAAAGCAAGGTGGAGGTAAGTCCTTAAACTTAACAAAGCATTTAAGAATGTAAAAGTAAACTGAGTTGCATACTAAGCAAACTCCATGGATTGGCAAAGTAAAAATGCATGAATCACTTTATGTCTCAACAGTAAAGGGCAAATGCTAGAAAGTCTCCACCTTAAGCAGCTAATAAACAAAAACAAAGGTATGGCAATGCACAGTTAAAAGTGGCAAGCCTGTTAGGCAGCATAGAAGTAGAATAATTTGCCAGCAAACATTTCAGTCAATAGCAACCATAAATGTCTTGTATTCATCTTTTTAAATTACAGAAGCAAATACCTCAAACAGGATTAATGCAGACTGTTGTATAAACTAAGAATAAAAAGCAGGACAGAAAACATAATGATGACAACCTTAGGATTGGTATGTGTTGGTACAGAATAAATGTATAAATTAAACTTTGTAAAAAAGAAAAAACTGAGAATGGAAAGATAAAATGTATGTATACTTTTAACTAGATTAAAAGAAGAAAATGAACCCTGTGAACAAACTCTGGCACAGAGTGAAATGTAGGGGAAATCAATAAAAGGTAGAAAAACTTTTAATCATTGTGAAGCCTATGATTCTTAAAAGGGCCTCAGAACATATTACTTTGAAAATTGTCTTTGAGCCTTATCTAGGGGGCTGAAGAACCTATAAAAGAGTGTCCATTTCCTGCTCGCACTGTAAATTCATGAATCGTCCAGAAGGTCTACCTGAATACAGCTGCCCCGCCTTCACTGCATTGCACTACTCCCCACATTATTCTGCACTTATACAGCTATTATACTATTTGTCCATTATCTATTACTGTACACTAGTTGTCTGTTTTTGAAGCCCTCCTTCTTGTTCTTCCTAGATGTTTTGCTCTCCTTCTAGATCCCTGCAATTGATTTTCTGGAGTTACTTTTACTTGATGTCAGTTTTTTTTTTTTTTTGCAATTTGCTCTACAGTAGCCCCTGAGTCAACTGCATTTCTATGCTACTGCAAATTGTTGTGCCAAGGGCAAGCTTACTCCCCCTGATGCCCCTCCCATTCCACAGACCCTGCTATTCCCTGTGCATGGCTCCTGTCAATCAGATTTAACAGGGCATTCAATTAACAGGGGGGCAAGGGTGGACAGCAAGGAAATAATAGCCTGCCTTAAATCACTCCAAATAGATTTCAAATTTTCATCAGCAAGCAAAAACACCCAAGAAGTAATAGCCCCACTAAAAGCACACCAAAATAGGTTTGAAATTAGAAGAAATATGTTTCTAATTCAAAGAAATAACAGCCTCACTTAAATCACGCCAAAATAGGTTTCAAATTTTCAACAGCCCCAAAACAATTCTCCTTAGCCTCTTATAAGAAGTCAAAAAAATTAACCTGCTACCATGAGAAATCAGGAATGAGCAGTAAAAGAAGCAATAGAAACAGTAAGTTAGCAGTTACTGCATTGAAATTAATCTGATTTCTTCCCTTTCTAGCCTCTTATGAGAAGCCAAAAAGCAAACTGCTACCACAAATCTAACTCAGCTGCACCTCCAGTTATCACATAGCTGAAGCCCAAGGTCAAACAATTAGCACCCTCCCCCAAGCTACAGGGCTAGACAAAAATCAGTTTCGGCACTATAATGTTAATGGAGTAAAAAAAAAACATGGTAGGCAGAAAAGTAACCCAAGTAAAATCAACAATAAGCAAGTAAAAACAGCAAGGAAATAACAGCCCCACTTAAATCACACCAAAATAGGTCTCAGATTTTCAACAACAAGTTAAAAACAGCAAGGAAATAACAGTCCCACTTAAATCAATCCAAAATAGGTTTACAATTTTCAACAACAAGTAAAAACACCCAATAAATAACAGCCCCACTAAAAGCACTCCAAAATAGGTTTGAAATGAGAAGAAATAGGTTTATAATTCAAAGAAATAACAGCCACATTTAAATCACAACAAAATAGGTTTCACATTTTCAACAGCCCCAAACAATTCCATGTAAGCCCCTTATAAGAAGTAAAAAAATCTACCTGTTACCAAGTAAAAACAGCAAGGAAATAACAGCCCCACTTAAATCACACCAAAATAGATTTAACATTTTCAACATCAAGTAAAAACACCCAAGAAAAAATAGCCCCACTAAAAGCACACCAAAATGGGTTAACTGCCCTAGCTTTGCACCCCATGTTTCCTGGATGTGTTACAGAATTTCAGAGTACAATTGTAAGTTATCAAGCTTGGGCAAGCAAATCTAGGGCACAGGAGGAGAATGAGGTTTATCAGAAATTAAAACAATTTGATTGTTTGGCCTTCCTGGACCATAATAAATATTATAATGACTAGATGGATTATCAGCTAAAAATTCAAGACAATATTGAAAGGGAAGTAGAAAATTATATCAGGAAGGTTAGGAAAGCCATATGTCTATAGGGTAATAAAATGTGGAAACATCTGGCTAACTTTCTTAAAAAGCAAAGAGGACAAAATATAATACTGCCTTTAGAAATCAATAAGGATTAATGACTTCTGATTCAGTGTAAATGGGGAATACGCTTCTCGATTATTATTCTTATTATCATTTCTTTTATTTTCTTACAGTTAATTTATTTTCTCCTGTGTCAGTCCCGACATGCCTGAACACCCCCAGCCACCCCAGTTTTGTGCCAGGACATACAGTTGAGCTTTTGTTGTGTGTCTCAGATGCTCACTAGTTGTGGCGCATACAGGTGGCCAGGGACAGACAGCCAAATCTGGAACTGCCTTTTTTCCTACATTTTTACCCTTGGGGAGTGGGCATGCAGTACCATCCAAGACAGCCCTGTGTATGCCCCTGTGCACAGGGCATCAGCAGGCACCCACCATCCCCTGCATTATGGTCCCTGGCTGCCTTACACCCAGCCATCACCAGGAGCCAATCTTCCACAGGGCACCATTTCTCCCTCCCCAGAAAAGGAGGCTGTCCCTGGATGCTCAATACTTTCCCTCTCAAGCCAACTCCCAGTGACCTAGGTCTGCTCCAGAATCAGGGTGTCATGTGGCAGCAGGTGTGGAATCCAGCAGCTCAACTCTCCTTGTCACTGAGCAGGCAAACTTCTCAATTATTATAAAGAGATTTATTAAAGTGCAGGGGATTGTGATACAGAAGTAATGGGTAGATTTACAGAGAGAACAAAAATCCCTACTATGGATCTGTCTAATAATAGATTCAATATTGAGCAAATGTGTTATGTCATTAGGTCAATGCCCAAAAATAAAAGCCCTGGCCTTGATGGTTTCACATTTGAGTTTTTCAGGGTTTTTAAAGAAGAGTTAGTTCCTTGGTATTAAGAATAGTTCAGGAATTGGTGGATAGAGTAGTGGATATTATGGAGTCTATGAGGCAAGCACAAGTTCTATTATGAAAGAGGATAAACTGAGAGGATTACCATAGTGCTATAGACTGGTTGCCTTTTTAAAAGTTGATTACTAAATAGTTGCCAAAATGTTAGCTAAGAAACTTCGGTCAGAACTCCCCCACTTCATCCACCAAGACCAAAATGGGTTTATGCCAGGAATAACTATATCAAATGCCATCAAGAAAGTGCAGTCTGTTATTGAATTTGTTCAAGGGCATCAAGACAAGTATTTGTCCTGGCATTGCATGTTAGTAAAACATTTGACCTGGTCAACAGGGATCATATGGATGGGATATGAGCTGAATGGGGAATTTCTGAGGTTCGTATGACAACTATACAGTAAACCTATGGTCAAATTTATTCTGAGTGGCAAACTTACAGTAAAATTAGACATGAAAAATGGATTTCAACAGGTACATCCACTATCTCCTATTATCTCTGTACTTTATTCAGAGGCTTTAGAGCAAGTTATAAGACATAAATCAAAGATTAAATTGATTGTACTGATCAAGTTGAATACATATTACATGTATTTGTGGGTGATACACTGTCATTGCTTAAATATTTAAAAACATAAATTCCTGAGTTACTTAAGTTAATAAATGACTTTTTCTTTTTTGCAGGTTATAGATGGAACCCAGATAAAGCAATACTTATGCAGATGTGCCAGGGTGCCAGAGACTCTGCCTATAGTAATTTACAAACTTTCAAAAAAGCTCATCAGATCAAATATTTAGACATAATCTTTGCTAACAAAATTAAATCTAATATCAGGATTAACTAAGGAATTGCAAAGGAAAAATAAAAAAAATCAGAAAATTGGCAGAATTTGTCTCTGTCACTCAGGAAGAATAGGAACAGTTAAAATGATGGCTTTGCCTTGTTTAATTTTTGTGGTACAGGTCATGCTTGGAGGTTCCTCTTATAAAGTTTGCTGACCTAAAGAGAATCTTCACCAAGTTCTTGTAGAGAGGGATAAGCCTTGACTTGCATGGGCTCAGATGATGGCTTTAAGGAATGAAAAGGCTTTGGCTGTCCACTCCTTATTCATACTTTCAAAGTCAATTGTTAGCCTGCACTTGGAATGGGCATTTTTGAGAAACCTGAACATATGATTAGTCACAGTATCCTAAAGAGGGACTGGGGAAATGTGGAACTAGAGGATACTTTATTTCAAAATAAGTTGAAGGGTTTAAATAAATTTCAGATGTTTAATACTTTTGCATCCAATTTTTTTGAAACAAAGTTAAGATTTGTGAAGGGGAAAATTCCATGGATATATGCCAACATTAAAGATCAACGGCAACCAGTTTACACATTGTAAAAAAAAAAAGCCTTAAAAGCCTGAATTCAGGTCCCTGTGTTATAAGTAGTGTTTCCTGAAAGTTACATGCAATGTGGTTTTGTGGTTTGCTTTAAAGCAGCATTTATTAACTTGTTCTGCCCTAACCAAAAGTCAGGCCATTTCTGTTCCTCTGACTGAGCCTGGGAGAGTGATGACATCATATGGGACTAGGCTACAGCTTCAGCAGTGTAAGTAGCCTGACTGATGAGCTGTTAACTTCCCAATTAGAACAATCTGTGACGTAATTGTTTGCTGTCCATGGCTTTTACAAACACAGTATCTGGGTTTGTTTAGATGAATTAGCTGAAAATCCACATGTTGTCCTTCTAAAGAGCTGATCATTTGAGTTTCAGTGCTGAATTGAAGTGATATGCATTTGAGAAATCAGCGTCTCTGTATGTTTGTGTTTGTGGATCAGGCCAATCCGTATATCAGTGGCCTTAGCTACATTGCCAATGTGCCATGTGTAAGAAAGGGAACTGTCCAAGGTGATGCCAAGATATTTAAACTCAAGAACATGTTCAAGAAGTCCCAGTGGTTCTTCATAGTGAGGGACAGAGGTTTATACTTGCTCCATGCATTGCAGAATGTCATGACCTTAGTTTTGTTGTAGTTCAGGACGAGTTTATGTTAGCTAAACCACTCTTCAACATGCCTGAAATCACACTGCAACTGACTCTCAAGTTGTTCAGAGTCTTGGTTGCTAGTAAACAGTACTGCATCATCCGCATAGAGAAATATTCTCTGTTGACAGATGCTAAGAAGACTGTTCAGGAAGAGAGAAAAGAGTAATGGCCCTAGTATAGACCCATGCTGGACACCTGAGAGGACTGGTTTTTCATCAGTGGTGACATCAGCAATCCTAACACGTTGGACCCTTCCCCTGAGGTAGCTAGCAAACCGGGGCAGTGCACCCTCTTGTACCTTATTTATGTCCTTGAGGTATTTGAAGGTCCTAGTATGTCCCCCTCTCTCCTCTGTTCCAGGGTATACATATTAAGGTCCTCTAGTCTCTCCTTATATGACTTTTGGTGCAGACCCTGCATCATTTTGTTACCCTTCTCTGAACTGCCTCTGCTTCTATGTCCTTTTGCAGATTCAGCCTCCAGAACTGGACACAGTACTCAGATGAGGTCTCACTTATGATTTGTACAGTAGTATCACAACCTCCTTTTTCTGCTGGTGATACCTCTCCTTATCTTCGAGCATCCCACATGGCTTCCCATAGCCTTGGCACATTGTTTGGACACCTTTAGGTCATCAGATATGATTACCCCAGGTTTCTTTCCTGTTTGGTGGCTGTCACTATCTCTCTCCCCCCATAATGTACTCCTACCCTGGGTTTCTGTGCCCCAAATGTATGATTTTGTACTTCTTTGCATTGAATCTGAGCTGACATATTCTTGACAACTCCTCAAGCTTTCTTAGGTCCCTCTTCATTGTTTCCACCCCTCCTGGAGTGTCTATCCTGAGGCAGATCTTAGTGTCATCTGCAAAGAGGCATACTTTCCCTTCCAGACCCTCAGCAATGTTGCTTATGAAGTCATTAAAGAGAACTGGCCCCAGAACTGATCCATATGGCACCCCGCTGGTCACCCCCCCTCAGATTAAACTCCATTTACCACCACCCTCTGTGTTCTATCCCTCAACCAATTTCTAATCCAATTTACCACCTTGGGACCCACTCCCAGGCTACCAGCTTGTTTATAAGCCTCCTATGTGGAACGGTGTCAAAGGCCTTGCTGAAATCCAGGTAGGCCACATCCACTGTTCCTTCCTGATCTAATTCCTGGTCACCCAGTCAAATAAATATATCAGATTTGTTTGACATGACCTTCCCACTGTGAATCCATGCTGCCTCAGATCCTGTGCTCCACTGGATTCAAGATATTCCACAATCCTTTCTTTTAGCGATTCCATTATTTCCCCACCACCAAGGTCAGGCTGATGAACCTGTAGTTTCCACCTCCTCTCTCTCACTTTTATGAAAGGGACTACATCTGCCTTCCTCCAGTCCTCAGGAGCTTCCCATTTCCAGCGATTGGTTGAACAGAGCTGTCAGTGGTGCTGCCAGCACCTCTCTTATCCTCTTTAATATTCTTGGCGCATCCCACCTGTCCCCATTGCCTTGCCTACTTTCAGTTTTGCAAGTTCCTTTAGGACTCTCTCCTCTGTAAATGGACTGGTGTCCACTTCCCTTCCATTAAGGCTGCTGTTGCCTAACTGTGGTCCCTCACCTTCCCCTTCCTCTGTGAATACTGAACAAAAATATTTGTTCAGGATTTCTGCCTTTCCAGGTCAGCCTCCACATACTCCCCACCTTCCCTTTTCAGCCTTACAATCCCACCTCTGGTCTTTCTCCTTTCACTAATGCACCTGTAAAATGTCTTGCCCCTTTTCTTTACTGCTTGGGCTATTTTTCCCCCGTTTGCACCTTTGTGCTCCTGACTGCTTTACTTGCCTCACTCTGCTTTGCCAGATACACTACCCTGTCCTACTCTTGTGTTTCCTTGTACTTCCAGAATGCCAACCTTTTCACTCTTACCTTGCTGGTAACTTCCTTTGAGAACCATAGTGTTTTGTTTTTCTCTTGCTTTTTGTTTATTTGCCTAATGCAAAGGTTTGCTGCCTCCATTATGGCTCCTTTTAGATAGCCCACTGTTTCTCTACCTCCTCCCCCCAAACCAGGGCTTCCCTCAGACATTTCCACAAGTTTACAAAGTCGGCCCTCCTGAAGTCCAGGACCCTGGCTTTCGTGTGGTTTGACTCTGCCACTGTTCTCATTGAACCTAACCATATGATGATCACTGGACCCCAGGTGGCCACCCACCATTACAATTAAAATTCTTTCCCTGTCAGTGAGTACCAGATCCAATATTGCTCCCTCATAGGTAGGCTCTGACACTAGCTTCCTGAGGCATTCCCTTTGCAGGGAGTCCAGGATGTCCCTGTTCCTGACTGAGACTGCAGCTGGGATGCTCCAATCAACATCTGGCAGATTGAAGTCTCCCACCAGCAGCACCTCCCCTTTGTCACTTGTCTTATGGATGGCTTTCACTAGAACCCCATCCAACTCTTCCCCTTGTGCTGAAGATCTTTAGATCTCACCAGTGCAAATAGTGGTGCCATTACCTGTCTCTAAGGAGACCCACAATGCCTCCGCCTCTCCCTGCAATCCCTGTACCTCATTTGCTATTATGCCCTCCCAGATGTACAGAGCCACTCCTCCTCCCTTTTTACCCTCGCTGTCTTTCCTGAATAGAGTATAACCTGGTATAGCTACAGTATATCCCAGACATGGTTCCCATTTTACCATGTCTGGGTAATAGCAGCAATGCCCAGGTCAGCCTCTCCATCAAGGCAAGTAAGAATATTCTCAGATGATATTAACTGAACAGAAAATGATTGGTAGATCTCCTTAAAAAATCATTTTGAACTCTTATACTTCAGAAATTCTATAGTTGGATATACCCTTTCAGAAAAGGGTGAGCAGTTAAATGGCATTACTGCCTAAAATGCTCGTAGAAATCTTGGATAACTATGATAACTTTGATTAGACAAATATTATGGGAGGTCACCATTTTAAAGCAAATAAATGTAATAATAAATGGGAACAAGAGCTAGGAATAAGTCTTAACAAGGAGCATAGGAAAAAGTTAGAATAAGCACAGTTTGCGCAAATGGAAATTTTGTCTCAGCTAAAATAAATTGATTCAAAGTATGATAGTAAACAGAGCATGTATTGCACCATCACTCTTATCAAAAATATACCCAGGTTATAATTAAGCAATAATATACAACAGGGTGTGGTATATTATGGGATATTGTCATGTCTTGGGTGCATTGTGAGGCATGAGGCCATAGGCTGAGTGTGTCATACACCCAAGAAATGATGATATCCCATGATATACCACACCTTGGAGTGTATTATTGTGATTATAAAATGGCTCTAAAGTGTTTGTAAATGGTTAATTTTGGTAATCAGTTTTGGACCGTGACAATATTGTGAGATATCGTCACAGGTCAAAGTCTGCTTCAGCCAATCAGCTTCTGAGATTTCTCTACTCCATTTTATAATAACAATTATGAACTGGGTAAAATAAATCGTGTTCACTGCTCAGCTGAGAGCTCATCTCAACCATGACTAAATCCCACCACAGGAAAAGAAAAGTGTCTGGCATTAGCTTTATTACTAACTTATTACTCCACTTCTGTGCCTACCAATAGTTGTTCCCAAAACACTTTGCCTACTAACACACCACCAACTGCTTTACGTGCTTGTCAATGGCAAAAAAAGCATGGCTCCAAATGTTTCCTTTTGTAACAGTGCAGTGGCTTGCAGTACTGCTCCTATTCCTACATTAATGCTGATGAATTTTGATCTCACATCCCTGCTCAAATGAATATAACAGCCTTGTACCAACTGCTCATAGAAACTGGCACTCTCAACCAACATACCCTGTCAAAGATTGCCATTTTTATTATTTTTTTTATTTATTCAAATCAGACATAATATCAGTTATCTCTTCAGTGTTTTAGGAGAAGTCTAAAACACTGACGCTTGTCTAGAAATGAATGTTTCATAATATTTATGTGTACTGAACAACACATGCACTTTATGCAGATTGAGTGATTTGCTCTGTATTTTTGTATTTAATAATATTTTGTATTGTACTTTAGATATGAGTTGTCACCTGTGAAAATGGGCAGTATTGCTCATCTGGTTTTACAAGTATAAAAAATAAAAATAAAAAAATATCTTTGAGAAAGAAGCTCATTTACAGAGGTACCACATCAGGTCAGAAAGAACATTGGCATTACAAGAAGACATAATTATACAAACAGGAAACAGGCAAGGCAGACGGTTATAATTCAATAACAGTTATGATTACAATTGACATACAGGAACAAGGTAGATTGTTACTAAGACAATTACGTTTAAGATTCAACTGAACTAAAAAGCAAGGGAGTTCCTAGGAGAGGGATAAACAGCAAACATGTTGGAAACACTCTTGTCATAAGTGGAAGAAATGAAATATTGACAAAAATTAGTTCAGTCCCAAACAGGTGAGATGGACTAGGGTAGAGAGAAGGAGCAATGAGGTGGGACCAAGGGGGACAGTATGGAATCATATGACAAGCTTGGTAGGGACAGAGGATGGGGCTGTAGTCAGTGGTAGCATTGACTGGGGAAGAGCAGATGTGGAGCACCAAGGGAGTGATAGGTCAAACGGAGGAGGGGAGAGGGTGAGCGGAGGTTTCTTGAGGGGAGGTGGTGGTGGGTGGGCAAGCTAGTGATATTTCTTGAGTAAAGAGGTGATAATCTATGCCTAAAGTTCTTGTATGTTACTTTGACTCTTCCTGTTGCTGCTGATTGTATGTACCTTGTAATCCTCCCAGGTCACACCTGAAAATAGGTACTTGGTTGTCTAGTGTGCTTACCCAATAAACAAAAGCAAATAAATAAATATAGTAGTTTATGCTAGCTATTTTTGTATGGGTTGGCAGGAGTGCAGGACTTAGTGGGTGCAATGATCAACTGATTAGAATGGGAAGGTGGTGGAGGGGAGGGAGTATCATGTGAGGAAGGTATAAGTGGGAGGGCAACTAATGGTGTGCTACTAAGTGCTAATATGATTGCTAAGTCGAAGTTGGGTTTATCAGTAGTTGGCCACAAGCAGTTTGTGCCACTTTGGTTGATGCAAGAAAGGCTTGATCCTTTGTTTTAAATGGGCCTAATTTAGTTTCAGATTGGACTTGGTACTGAGAGAATTTATCCAGTGAGGTGTTCAGCATACAGTATATAGGAACGCTTGGCCTTGGGTGGTCCACTTGAAGGGATTTTTAAGGGCTGGCTGTTAGTTCCTCTGGTACTCCTGGTATTACTTGGATTTACAGAGGAGATTCTGCACACCAGGGGAGTGAGGCCTAGTGTGATTTCCTTCAGAGTAGACATGTTTGGCACAGATTCGACAGTCCAGGTTTAGCCACCTGATTGGGGGAAAGCCGGGTAAGGCACGTAAGGTGGTGGACTCAAGACCAGTCTGCAGGCCTTATTGAGAGTATTGTTTATTCACTTGAGGGCTGAGTCAGTAGCAGCACTGTTGACCACTAGCTCATAGTCTATTACAGACAGAACCAAGCTAGTCACTGCTAGCTTCAATGCCTCATTTGTCAGGCACTGCTTGTCTCTATAGTAGTCCCAGCCTGGCATTTGCTGATTTAGCTCAAGGTCTATATGTTGAGTGAATGAGAGGGAACAGTCAAGTGTTGCACCTAAGTATTTGAAATTTCACGCCATTTCTAGGGGTGTATTTGGTTGTTCAGTATATAGTGGTAGGACCTATGTCCATTGTGGGTGGATGCAAACAACACGGTTTTTGTCTTTTTGTAATTTAGTAATAGTTTTGATTTTAAGAACCAAGCTTCTATTGCCGAGAAGTTAGTCTGCATTTGTTTTTCTAGTGTTACTAGGTTTGAGTGGGTGGAATATAGTACTGCATCATCTGCATAAAGCAGGACTTTGTCTTGCACGGCTAATGGGAGTTGATTCAGAAACAAGCTGAAAAGTAGGGGACCCAGTATGGAGCCTTGTGGGATCCCAGTATTTATGCTCTGGCTTTCAGAGACGACATTCAGGATTTTCACCTGTTGTACTGTTCAAGAGAGGTAGCTCCTGAACCAGGCCACCGCTTCTGCTGATAGTCCTGTATGCGAAAGTTGGTTCAAGTAGTTTATGGTTTACTGTATTGAAGGCCTTGGTGAGGTCTATGTAGGCTTCCCCACCAAGAGCCTCATGATCTAAAGCGAATGAATCAACTAGGAGCAGATTTATCCTGGACTCCTTCAGGGTGCCTTCCTCAAGCAACTGGTCATGGAACCAACTGCAGAAGGCAATACTGGACCTTGTGCTCACAAACAGGGACAGTGTGATGGGGGTAACAGTGGGGAGCACCTGGGGAACAGTGACCACCAGTCATTGTGGTTTGAAATCACAAAGAGCAGAACCAAACCACACAAAAACCATTATTCTGGATTTAGGGGGCAGACTTTGGGAAAATGGGGAGATACTGGAAAGAGGCATTATGGGAATGGGACAGGAATCAGGGGTTGAGGAACAGTGGGCAGTATTTAAAATGGGGATTACAAGAACAACAGAATTATGCATTAAGCAGGTTAGCAAAGGAAAAGGAAGAGGAGACCATTATTGTTTTCAAAGAGGTAGCAAAGAAAGTGAAAGCCAAAAGATTGCATTCAGGCAATACAAAAAGACACAGACAGAAGGGGATAGGGAGAAGTACCAAGAGAAGCAAAGGAGGCAGGGAGATCAGTAAGGGAAGCCAAAGCTTAGACAGAAGAACACATTGCAAAATCAGTGGGTGAGAGGGACAAAACCTTTTACAGGTACATAAGGAAAAAAGAAAGACAACGGAGGGATAGTGAGACTGAAGGGGAGAATGGGGGTCAAGGTGGAGGATGACAACAGTAAAGCTGACATATTGAACAGGTATTTCTGCTCAGTCTTTACTGAGGAAGAGGAGGGTAATGGGTCTGAAGGAGTACAAGGGTGAGAATGGTGCAGAAATGGACACAAGTCCCTTTACACAAGAAAGAGTCCTGAAGGAACTGGAAGTAATAAGAGTTGATAAAGCAATGGGGCCAGATGGGTGCACCCTAGGTTCTTAAAGAACTAAGAGGTGGGTGGCTGAACCTCTGGCTATCCTGTTTAGCCAATCACTGGAAACAGAGGAGGTACCCAAGACTGGAGGACTGCAGATGTAGTCCCCTTATACAAAAGTGGGAACAAAGAGGAACAAGGAACTACAGACCAAGTCAGCCTCACCTCAGTAGGTGTGGGGAAGATCATGGAAGCACTACTGGAGGAGAGATTGGTGGAACATCTGGTTGTCAATGGACTACAGGACCCAAGGCAGCATGGTTTCACCAGGGGAGGTCATGTCAGACCAACCTCGTTGAATTTTTGACTGGGTGACTAGAGAGTGGATCAGGGAGGGCAGTGGACATGGCCTATCTGGACTTCAGCAAGGCCTTTGACACTGTGCCACATAGAAGACTATTACACAAACTGGGGAATATGGGTGTGGGCAGGACAGTAGTGTGGTGGGTAGGTAACTGGCTGGGTGGCAGGACACAGAGGGTGGTGGTAAATGGCTGCCACTCCACAGAGGGAAGAGTGACCAGTGGGGTACCACAGGGATCAGTGCTGGGACTGGTCCTATTCAACATCTTCATCAGTGACATTGCACAGGACCTAGAAGGCAGAATTTCACTGTTCGCTGATGACACAAGCTCTGTAACAGAGAGACACACCAGAGGGTGTAGACAGAATGAGAAGGGACCTGCAGAAACTTGAAGAATGGTCAGGGTTTGGCACTTGAAATTCAATGCAAAGAAGTGCAAGATAATGCATATGGGGCACAAAACCCTAGCATAATATATCAGTTGGGTGAGGATATAGCATGCACCAAGCAGGAAAGGGATCTTGGGGTTATCATCTCTGATGACATCAAGGCAGAGAAACAGTGTGACAAGGCAGCAGGTAAAGCAAATAGGATGCTGGGATGTATAGGCAGGGGCATCACCAGCAGGAAAAGGAGGTCATAATTTCGGCTATACAAGACACTAGTGAGGCCCCACCTGGAGTACAGTGTACAGTTCTGAGACCATACCCACGTAAGGACACAGACAGGTAGAGAAGGTTCGAGGAGGGCAACAAAGATGGTGCATGGATTGCATCACAAGTCCTATGAAGACAGGTTGA
The DNA here is from genome assembly GCA_016271365.2 of Neoceratodus forsteri. Taxonomy (NCBI): domain Eukaryota; kingdom Metazoa; phylum Chordata; order Ceratodontiformes; family Ceratodontidae; genus Neoceratodus; species Neoceratodus forsteri. The sequence continues at coordinate 172,151,986 of CM057457.1, read as the reverse complement.
AGGAACTGAACATGTACTCCCTGGAGGAGAGGAGGAGAGGGATATGATAGAGACATACAAGTATCTCACAGGGAGGAACAGGGTGCAGGAATACACTATTTTTAAGCAAAAAGATGTTCCAGGACTAGAAGGCATGGGATGAAGTTGGAGGAGGAAGATTCAGAAGAAACATGAGGAAGAATTTCTTCACAGAACGGGTGGTGGACAAGTGGAACACCCTGCCAGAGGAAGTGGTGGGGCTGAGACAATCATGGATTTAGGAATGCATGGGATAGACATGAAGGAATTCTGGAGGTCAGGGTAAGGGCAAACAGACTCTAGGAAAACATAAACTGAATTTACAAGCTCAAATGGGAGACTGGGTGGGCCATAGGTCTCCATCTGCCGACACTGTCTATGTATCTATGAATAAACCCAGTAAATTCAATCAGGGCAGTGGCAGTGCTGTGCTGCTTCCTGAACCCATGCTGTTGTGGGCATTACAGCTGATTTTGTCCAGCTATTCAATTACTTGGTTGTACATGATGCATTCCAAATCTTTAGAGAGTGGGAGAGTATTGATATAGGTTTGTAATTCATATGACTAGTCCTGTCCCCAGTCCTGTCCCCACTTTGAAGACCAGTGTCACACCGTGGCTTTCCAGAACCTGGGGAATTTACCAGATATAAGAGATAGGTTCAGGATTCTTGTAAGAGGATAGAGAATCATATCTAGGATGAGCACAACTAGCTTTAGGTCGAGCGATTCACTGCTAGCTCTTTATTTCCCGAGGACCTGTGAAAAGTTTTTTTTTTGCCTCAGCATGGGTGATGACTTTGAGGTAGAGGTGAGGGGGCATGACCGACTGGGTTGCTGATTTCTGTAGAGGATTACTGATGCTCTGGGGAATGAAGAAGTGTGGGGGCAGGACACTGCTAAGGTTGGTGAAGGCGTTGTTGAATGTATTGGCGATGGTAATTGGGTCCTGGGTTGGTGTTCCTGCAACATTTAGTAAGGTAGGGGAGTCTTATTCTGTTTGCCTGTCAATGTCTTAATGTTGTCCCAGAATTTTCAACTGTCACTTTTAGGTATTTGCCAACTCATGGCTTTTTGCCTGGTGAATAGCCCAGGTGCATTTGTTATGGACTGTTTTATATGCCTGTATACTAACAGTGACCCCATGCTTTTTGCTTTATGCACAAGTTATCTCTGTGCTTCATTTGCTCAATGAGTTGAGGTGAGATCCAGGATTTACATGAATCTTTGATTTTGCATTTTGGTGTAGAGGCATAGATACTGCATGCTTCATTGAATTGACAGATGAAGATTTCAAGTGCCAAATCCATATCTTCAGTGGTGTCTATGGTTTCTACAGTATTGGTAGCTGAGGTGTGGTTTGAGTGCTTCCAGTTTCCCTTTTTTTTAAATCCTGTTAGTAAGTGTCTTTGCTGGGATCTTTGGGGCCATGTTGAACCAGTTTAAGAGGATTGGTGAATCATCACTGATGGAGTCTGGGAGGACCAATATGCGGTTGATTCTCTCAGGGAGGTTAGTGATCAACCAGTCCATAAGAGTGCAAGTCCCTCTACAATAATTCAGATGAGTGGGGGAGTCAACTAGTTGGGTCATATTTAAGGAGGACAAAGCATCTCTGTAGGGTGCCACCTCAGGGGATGCCCAGTTTATGTTAAAATCACCGACCATGATTAGCTCTGTATTGTGGGGAAGGTCAGCGAGGTAGTCATGGATTGCTTTGAAACTGCAAGATTGTTCCTTAGGAGGGATGTACACAGATACCACTGTTGTGCTTTTACCTTTTGAGCCTAGTAGTATTTTTATCGGAAGTATTTGGGCATTACTGCTGGTTGTTATTGGAGGGAGCGATAGCCCTTGGATGTGGCCTTTATGTAGACTACACATACACCTCCTTGTCTGCCTGTTAGCCTGTTCTAACCCAGCCTAAAGGATGTGTAGCCTTGCATGTGGATGGTCATATTGATAATCCTAGATGTGAGTCATGTTTCAAAGATCAAGAGTATATCTGGTTGATGCTGGGTGACCCACACTTGTAGCTGGTTACATTTTGCCGGGAGGCCACATATGTTAATGGATGCTATTGTTAATCCTCTTTGTTTAGTTGGGGGGGGGTGCATGCAGAAGAGGGCCAGGGTTGGGATGGATAATCCCTGGTAGCAGCAGAAGTAGCCAAGCCAATCTAATTGCTTACTATTTCAGGTACTTCAGTGACTGCAAGTGGGTTCGATTTATAGATCTTACATTCTTGTAATTGGTCCAAGTTATAATCGTGTTGATTACTGGAGGGGGTATAGGATGTGACTTTAGAAGCATGTCAGGTGGCAGTCTGTGTGAGAGTAGTATGTTACAACCATGTGGGGTGGCAGTGGTGGATATAGTTTTGGGGCATTGCCGAGAAAGTAGAGATTCAGTACGAGTTGTGTTATCATGGTGGCAGTTCAGTGTAATGAGGAAAAGTGCAAGCCATGTGGTTAGAATCATTGAGGTAATTAACAGGCATATGGTGTTGATAACATAGGGCAGGCATTCGTTTTCACACTGACCTAAGTAGCAGTTTCAGAGCAGAGGGGGAGAGCGGGGCTGGTTGAGCAAAAGCTGAGTGAGAAAGTTTGTGGAGTTTTGAGTGAGAAGGGAGAAGGAAGGAGATGGAGAGGGAAGGGGGAGGCGGATATGTTAGGCTTATGTGGTGGGCAGAAGAAACTAGCGGTGAGGAGGGGCAAGAATGAAATGGGAGGAACAGGGCAGATAGAGATAGATCTGTGGATGGGTTAAAAGAACAGAACAGAAGAAAGTAAGGTGTGTGGACAATCAGCAGTGGAAATATTGAGGGTAAGATGGGCAGGAAATATGTGGAAAAAATGCAGGAATGAACTGTGGGACAGGGCCTAAACAAATGTAGTCTTCAGGACCTGATTAAGGAATTATAGAAAAATAAGCAGTAGGGAAGGAGAGAAGATGGAGTGCAATAAACTGTATGAAGAACAGGTGAGTCAGAGAAATGTGTGATGGATGTGAGGAAAAGGAACTGTACCTTTAGGTCTAGTGAACTGTCAGGCTTCAGCCAATGGGAAAAGGTTAAATAGGGAGGGAGGGAGGAGTGTAGGTGTATTAAATGAGTGCTGGGGGTGGGCGGCAGAAAATTCAAGTAGTTTTCCTTGCTGGAGTGGGGTCTGGTCCAGGTCCGATGACGTGGCTTGTGCCATTGCTTGCTAACATTTGTACTGGCAGAAACAACAGCAGCTTCAAGTACCACACCAGCAAATTACATGCACCCAAACCAAGACATTCAAAGCCGCTAGTTTGATGACATTACACTATCTTCTAGCTTGGAATGAGACTTACCACAAACTGATACTTTGATGACATACTTAGTAGAAATTCTTATAAAAACGAAACACTTGAGCAGCACCAGCAGCTGCTTCTGGCACAGGAACAAATGGCAAAGCAACAGTCTTTTCCTGTTGAAATATTCTTATTCCTGAATCAGGCCACCATAGTGATTTTTTATTTATTTATTTATTTAAGCCAGGAACAGCTACACTCAGCTTGCACATACACTACTATACAACAGCGCCACCTGCTGTTCACAGAAAAAATTGAAACATCTATATTCTTTAAATGTTTTACTACACATATACAGTACCTTTTAAATATATTTATAGCGGCAGCAGCTAAAACCATTACTAGGAACTGGCTCTCAGAGCGACTCCAGACAAGTCACAATGGGTAGCCTGCTGTCTACAAATCAAGGAAATGGGGAGATTAACAGCCTACTTTCTTTTGCAGAAAGAGAAATTCACAGCAAGGTGGCTATCTTTTAATAAATATTTAAGTGACAGGGGCAAAATATCAGTTTTAGAACTCCTGGCAAGAGATGCTTGACTTGAATCCTGGATTTTTTTGCCCAGCCCTAGTCCACTGAAACAAGAAATATGCACAGGATCATCCCTTGTATAGTAGGCACAGGATGAGATGACTTTATATCCCAGATGCATGCAGGATCACTATTGGCTTGACAAGGTTCAGATAAAACCATAAGATGCTCCTTTGGGTGGGGGGGGGATTTGTGTGTCCGGTTATTCTATGTCATGAAGTTGTGAAATTTCTTAGACTACGTCTAAGGTCCTTAACTTTAGTGAATGTTCATGAAACAAGTCCAGTACTCTTCTTTTGTTGTTGTTGTAAACTTGTCCAGGAAATGTTTCTTGTTGCCTCATTATTGTAATGAAATATCTAATATCTTTGGGCTGGCAGTATAGCCTAGAGGTTAGAGGAACAAGGTGTAAACAATCTTGGTACATCCAGCAGACCGGACTTGAGTTTGATTCTCTCAACCTCCACTTGCATACTGTGTGACTCTGAGCAAGTCACTTAACAGCCCAGTGCTCCCAGGTCGCCCCTGAAAACAGGCATTTGTGCCTAGTGGGCCTTACCCGGTTACCAAAGACTAAAATAAAAATAAAATAAATAAGTAATAAAAATTGCAATTTCAAAAAAAAAAATTCAATAGTAAACACTGTAAAAATTATTTTTATTAATTTTTTTAGTAATTCAAATATTGATCCAGTTCATAATAGCAATAATATACACCCAAGGCCTAATGATATCCCATTATATGCCACACCCTGTTGTGTATTATTGCTTAATTATAAAATGGGTTTGAAAATTGTGAAGCCTGACTGGCTGAAGGCCATCAACTTTACCTGTGCTGTTATCTCAGCACATCACCGAATAAAGATCCAGTAGCCTTTTCACGATAAAATCAATACTAACCACGCATCCTTGTCTGCCATCACAAACATAGCTGCTACCTTTACTCACTTAAAATCTTCAAGTAGTCCCTAAAAATAAAACTGCCATAATTAAAATAGTTAAAAGCTATTAGCCTTCTTCTTCTTACACTCACATACATAAATTAGAAAATTAACTCTACAGTATGTACAGTTTTAATTGCTGGTGTTTCTTTGCTCACCATGAAAATTCCCCCTTCTATTCTTACCTATTTACCTGGGAAATGTCTGCTGTTTAACATTCAGATGCAACAAAAGCCCTGATTCTGTCTGAGGCCTTTGTTGTTTGAGTGAGGGAGTGGACATTCTGCCAATTAGAAATGGGCAGAGATTTGAATTATTGTATTCCATCAATAGTAAACATTCCATCTATTGAGTGTAGAAAAATACAACAGAAACAAGGTGGGGCACAGGAGAAAGTATTATAAAGAAAACGAACAAAGGTGAAGAAACAGGTAAATTGGGAAAACAGAGGGTTTAAGAACTCATTTGCAAAAATGTATTTAGCTATGCATTTTATTTGAAACTGAGATGGCATGTCAAATGTGGGGATGTGCTGGGACTATTCATTGAGGTGGATGAACATTTAAAAAAATCATTAACATGCTTATGATTTTTTAATTTTTGTGTATTTCATTTTATAGTCACAGTAAGACATTCCAGGGTGTGCTTTGTTGTAAGATAATGGCACTTCTCAGTGGATTCCCTGCAGGGGGAGGGCCTCAAACAACTGGTACAGCAACCCACAAGAGACAGGGCTATCCTAGATCTAGTACTGACTAACAAAGAAGGGATCACAGATCTCCAGGTAGAAGGTCACCTGGGGTCCAGTGACCATCACATGGTATGGTTCAATTTGGCTACTACATCTAAATCATCCCATTCCAAGGCAAAAATATGGGACTTCAGAGGAGCTGACTTTGATAAGATGGCCAACAGAGTTAAGCTAGCCCTGGCAAAAAGAAACACAGGTGAGGAGGTACAGGCAAAGTGGGCAAGCATTAAGGATACAATACTTGAAGCAACATCCCATTGTGTTAGACAGAAAAGGAAGTGCAAAAGAAGAAGGAATCCACTTTGGTTCTCAAACACAGTAGCAGAAAAGGTCAGAGCCAAAAGGCTGGCCTTCAGAAAATATAAGGGAACACAGCAGGATGAAGATAGGGAGGCATACCAAACTGCCCTAAGGGAAGCAGGTAAGGCAGTAAGGCAGGCAAAGTCCCAAACTGAGGAAACACTAGCACGATCAGTAAAGAAGGTGACAAGACTTTCTATAGATACATTAGTGAAAGGAGAAAGTCCAGAGGGGGTATTGCTAAGCTTAATGGAGAAAAGGGAGCATGTGAGGAGGAGCCCTGTAAAGGCATCTATCCTAAATAGATACTTTTGCTCAGTATTTACTGAAGAGAAGGTAGGGTGGCCCACAGCTCAGCATCATGGACACAGGGGGAGGAGGGTGAGCACTACTCCTTCACAAAAGAAAGGTCCCACAAGAGCTTGCTAAGCTCAGGGTGGATAAGGCAATGGGACCTGATGGCATACATCCCAGGTACTTAAGGAGCTAAAGGAGGAACTAGCAGAGCCATTAGCAGAATTGTTTAGTGAGTCTCTGAGCACAGGAGAGGTCCCAGAAGACTGGAGAAGGGCTCATGTGATCCCGCTCCACAAGAGTGGTAGCAGGGAGGAGGCGGGAACTACAGACCAGTCAGTCTTACCTCAGTAGTGGGCAAGATTATGGAGGCCTCCTTAAGGAAAGGATAGTGCAACACCTGGAATCCATAGGGCACAGGATCCAAGACAGCATGGGTTTACAAAGGAAGGTCCTGTCAAACTAATCTCATAGATTTCTTTGACTGGGTAACCAGAGTGGTGGACCAAGGGGAGCAGTTGATGTCGCCTACCTTGACTTCAGCAAAGCTTTTGACACTGTTCCCATAGAAGATTGATAAATAAGCTAGGTAGGCTCGGGTGGGTCAGAAGTTGGTCAACTGGTGGCAAACTGGTTGACTGGCAGAAAACAGAGAGTGGTGGTAAATGGTATACAGTCAGAAGAGATGCAAGTCACAAGTGGGTACCTCAGGATCAGTCCTGGGCCAGTCCTATTCAACATCTTCATTAGTGACCTCAGAGATGGACTAGAGGGTAAGGCTTGTCTGTTTGCAGATGACACCAAGATCTGCAACAGAGTAGATGATCCAGATGGGGTGGGCAGAATGAGAAGAGATCTGGATAAACTAGCAAAATGGTCAGAAGAGTGGCAACTGGATTTAATGCAAAGAAGTGCAAAATCATGCACATAGGGAAGAGAAACCCTGAAGCCACTTATAGGCTGGGAGGGAGTTGCTAGCAGTCACAAAGGAAGAAAGAGACTTGGGCATCATCATCACTGATGACCTCTAAAATCATCAAGCAGACCTCTAAAGCAGTAGGTAAGGCTAGGGGTGTTAGGGGTGTATGTAGGGGTATCACAAGTCAAGAGGGAGGTAATAATCCTCTGTACAAGACATTGGTTAGGCCCCATCTGGAGTATCATGCAGCATTGAGGCCACACCTTCACAAGGACATTAACCAAATTGAGGCAGTCCAGAGAAGGGCAACCAAAATGGTGCAGGGACTGCATCAGAAGACATATGAGGACAGATTAACGGAGCTCAATATGTATACCCTTGAGCAAAGGAGGGAGAGGTGATATGATCGAGACATTTAAACACCTTAAGGGCATAAACAAGGTGAAAGAGTCTAACATGTTTAAATATAAGAAAATTGCAGGACAAGAGGACACAGCATGAGATTAGAGGGAGGCCGATTAAGGGGAATGAGGAAATTCTTTTCACAGAAAGGGTGGTAGATGCATGGAATAGCTTACCACAAGAAGTGGTGGCTATGAATACAGTGCAGGGCTTCAAACAGGCATGGATAGGCATAAGGGAGCAATACAAATGACTATGAATAGATAGGTCACTGACAGAGCAAAGGCCGATGGCACATTTATAAGGTAGAAAAAGAAATGGGCAGACTGGATGGGCCTTGCGGTCCTTATCTGCCGTCAACTTCTATGTTTCTATGTTTCTATGTAGGTTGAAGGAACTCAGCAATGTCTCGTGCTTCACAACACACCCGAGGTGTGATATTATCCCACCACAGTGCACATCCTGTCATGTCTTGTTGCTTAAATGTTGACATGCATGTGGGGAAATAGCAATATTTTTTTTTTCAGTTGTTTAACCAGGAGTAGCACACTAAGCTGCAAGCTTTTTTACAGGTGCGACCTGGGAGCACAGGGAAGTTAAGTGACTTGCTCAGGGTCACACAGTATGCGAGTGGAAGCTGTGGGATTAAAACTCAGGTCTGATCAGCTGGATGTTACCTAATTTGCAGCTCAGACCCTTAAACCACTGCGCTATACCGCCTCCCAAATATGTCTTATACAATTTATGCGGAAGCCTTCAAATTCTAAAATGGTGGAATGCAACATTTAAAATAATTTCAGAGACACTTGAAATTAATATCCCTCATTCCTCTTTAATTTACTTTGTATTACTTGGTTTTAAGGCAGAAGTGGGCACTAGGCCTATCGGGACTGCCTTCCCCACATCATGTAGGTGAGATCTTGCCATCAGTACCTAAGAGGTATCTATCTAATTCATTCTTAAACCTCTGGAAATCATTAATATTTACTAGATGTTGGGGAAGAAAATTCCATGGTGTACAGGATGTGACTGTAAAATGTTTTCTTTTGTTGGTTGCTGCCATAGGGATATGCAATTGTTTATTTGGTTGTTTAATAGTAGCGATACTTTGAAAATTTGGAAGAATCAAACAAAGTTATTGTTATTGCATCTGACTTCAATGGCCACAATGCGAATTATACTTCAGTACTGGAACAGCAAAAGCTACCTAGTGATGTAGACCTAAGTTGGTGGCACATCCTAATAGAAACCATAATATTTGAAAAGATGTGCAAATATTGAAGCAACAGAAGATATTATTGGATCTTCAAGGAAGGAATTTTTGTCTGTCTTCACCATTTAAGTAGAATTTGAATGTTGACTTTTTGTTTTATTCCCCCGGGGGAGACGGGTGGGTGGATGCGGGAGGTTAAAGGAAGAAAGAGCAGTATGGGATGATGTTTTTCATTATTGTATTTGTCTGAGCAATGTATATTGTGGTGCATAAACTGTTATGTCAAATGAACTGGAAAATGAATAAAATATTGAAAAAGCAATGCCGTATTTGAAATCCATAAGGCAACTGAAAGCAAAAAGTGGATCCTCTTCAAATCAGTTATCAGGAAAGCTAAAAATGAATACTGCAGTTCAAGACTGCAAGAATCCTGTAATGATCCCAGGATATTATGGGAAAATATAAATGGAGTCCTAGGCAGAAATGACAGTGTCACCATAACACTCTAACAGTCAATGGCTCACCCACCACAGACCCAGAATCATTGTTGAGTCCTTTAACTCCTTCTTCACCAATGTTTGTAAAGAACTTCCTAAGGGAACCCTGCCAGCTGCTCCAAATCCCTGAGACCCCTGTCCTGCCTAGCAGAGTGAGATCTAATTCTACTTCAACAAGGTAATTGTGCAAATAGTTAAAAATACCTGCTAAAATCCACCTCCAAACCTAGAGTTGGACAAGATACAGTAGGCATGAAGCTACTTAAAATGGCTATAGATGAATTGGCTCAACCATCCCAACTCTTTTCAACTTTTCTTCAATCTGGATCTTTCCTCCGTGTCTTGAAACAAGCCATTGTGGTTCCAGTATTGAAATCTGGGACAACACTGATGTCTCTAATTACAGGCCCATCTCAATCTTCTCCCCAGTGTTTAAGACTTCAGAGAAAATTGTCAGTGATCAAATGGTGGACCACTTCACTGGTGCATGATTTCTAGCTGCTGAACAAACAGCCTTAAGAAACTGCACAGAACTACCCTTCCTAACTGATCTTAAAGAGGATGCTTCATAGCCTTAGACAGATGAGACTATGTTGATGATGCCTGCCTCACTCTCTCAAGGCCTTTAAATTGGTAAGTCATGATCTCTCATCATAGAAATTGTGAAGCTGGGCTTGTCAACTGAGGCCTCCGTGTGGTTCTCGAACTACCTATCTGATGGAATACAAATGCCAAATAAGGTGATGTGCTCTCAAGCCTACAAAGTCTGACCACAGGAGTTCCCCAAGGCTCAATCCCAGGGCCTCTGCTTTTCAGCCTTTTGGTCAACAAAGTTCAGGAGGCCTGTGTCCACTCCAAATCATTACTGTATGTTGATGACACCGTCATTTTTTACCTCCCACCATGATCTGGAGACACTTGAAGAGAACCTGCAATCCAACTTCAGTGGGATCTGTGAATGGTTCTTGCCAAACAAGCTGTCATCAACTAAAAAAAATCCAAATCCCTACAGTTTGGGGCACCAATGTTCTGAAGGGATGCCCCAAGCTGCATACCACCACCATGTTTGGGGACTCTGTTGAACAAGTCCAGCTCTTTAAATACCTGGGTATACTTCTCTACCCTGCCCTATCCTTCTCCCCACATGCAGACTCTTTTGTCAAATACATCCATCAATGACTTGGACTGCTCTACAGAAACAGGCATAACCTTACCACAGAGGTCTAAACACTCCTAGTTTCCAATCTTATAATTTCAGTTACTGACTATGGAGCAGTGGTTTATTCCACCACCACCAACTCTGTCCTTGAAATAATTTGTGTTACTTTCAGTTGTGCCTGCAGATTTGCACAACCTAAAACCAGACTCCCATCAATGTAACTTCTTATATATCTCCTCCAGTTGCCTTCCTTTCCACCTCCAATCTGCCCTTAATGCAGCCTCCCTATACAAAAGCCCTGATCAGCCATATGCCTCTAGGTGTTTGCAGCCACTTCTCACTAATTAGCAACAACTATGGTACTTGATACATCAGGGAGAACAAATTACTCCTGCCCTTCAGGAAAACAACACTTAGCCAGTGCTCATTTGTGTCCAGAACTGTCAAAACATGGAACTCACTGCCCTGGACAGTAACTGCTCCCCCCACCTTCTCCACTTTCAAGACCCAAGTTACTATTCAATTTCTCCAGAAACGTAACGGTAAGTGTGCTTTGAGGGTGCTAGCCAATGATTTCACACTTTGTTGGACTTGACTTTTTAACATGAATCATGTTGCATTCCTGCCGCTGTAACCCAGACTCTTGCAAATGATCTCTGTGGATGTTGCTGATTGAGGCATGAGTAATATCCATCTCAATGCCTATGTAACTTGTAAAATGGAATGCTTGTTGTTATTAGTAATTGACGGTTGTTTGTTAACTTGCTTGACTTGGACACTTTTGAAAAATGGCTCTTGCATGCAAAGGTCAAGTTCAAGTTTCAAGTGTTTTTTTTTTAAACAAGATAAGCTGACACTTAACCAGTTGAGCATGTTCATTTTCAGTGGCCCCCTGATTACAGTGATTAAAAAAGTTAAGCATAGATACATCATAAATTAGTTACGATTACAAAATAAAAAATAATATAAATACAGCATTAACACTTTAGAACAAGAATTAATAGCACAACTGATCTACAGGTTCTCAGAAGAATTACAACGATCTGTTAAACACAATAAATTAAATACTGTACATACATATATAAATAAATAAATAAAATCTACATTTTTTCCTATCAGGTTCTTTGGCAATGGAAGCTAAACCAGGCCATTCTAGCCAGTCTGCAAGGAAGCAGACTTCCCCTTTGGGGAGCAGGCAAGAGAGCCATCCACCCATTTCTCGCTTTGCAAGTTACACCTTCAAAAAGACTCTAGGTTCAAAAATGCAGTCTATGAAGGTGAATGGAATTCTGGGAAGCCCCATGGCAAGTAAGTAAATTAGACACTTTTTATTGAAACCTAATTAAGATGTATAATGGTCTAGCAAAGAGAACAGCTTGCACAAAGTATTAATTTACTTGTAATTTTGGTCCAGGAAATGCACACTGGGCTGGATTTTCAGCCTGTCCAGAAACTAAATCCCACTCTGCATTAGCTGCTGTGGACCAAAATCTCCACACCTGTGAAATTCCATATTTTCAGCCAGCGCAGCTGTGGGAGATGTTAGGCCAGGTCCCACTATGCAAAGTTTCCCCATAGCTGCACTGAAAAATCAACCACAAATTGCCATAAATTGGGAAGCTGGTCATAATCTGGCTTCACCTTTGAAAATACTGAGACTGTGGGAAAAAACTGCATCTCATCCAGTAGAGACCCACTTGCACCAATTTTTTCCCCACAGCTGAGGGACTGACAGGAGCTTTGAAAATCTAGCCCACTGTGTTTTGACAGCTCATGTCTAGGTGCATCCTATGGAGGTTGACATGAACTTGTTCTATTGAGATGGGCAGTGTTGTTCAGGACACTGGGGGAAAATACTCTGCTCATATGATAATTGCTGTGGGTTTTAACTTTCACCCAGACAGTCACTAAAGATAGCAGATGGGGCAACAGTGCAGCACCCTTTAGTGCTGCACTATGGTGTCAGTATTGGGTATTGCCCAAGTTTCTGGTGTGGGGCAAGAACCCATGACTCTCTGATCTTCCAACTCCAGAGGTAAGCATGCAACCTACTGACCAACTGACGCTGTTACAGAGCCTCCTACACTTGCCTGTGTCCTGCTTATTTCTCAGGGCTCCTCATGCCTTGCATTCTACTAGTTCTGGACTTTGGGTGCTTCCTCAAGTAAGACCATAGGCTGGAGGTGCAGGGGTATTTGAGTGTTGTGCACCTTTCTCCCCAGACACTGTTCTGTCACTGTTTAGTCAATTACTCTTTTAAGGGTAAGCTGATGATCTTGCTTCACAAATGAACTAGAAAATGTTAGAGTACAGAGTTTCCAAGCTAAAAAGTAAAAGTGAAAGAGTTGCATCTTTCATGTTCTCACTTTAAGAAAAGGACAGTGCAAGTGGGCAGGATTACAGTGTTCAAAAGATCTTAAAGAGGGCAGGAAATGTTTGCTGATGGCAGCAGCTTGCAATGTTTCTATTTACATACATGAAATTCATACTGCCGGATGATCCATATTTAATTGTACCTGAATAAACATTGATATGAAAACTGTGTTTTTTTAGTTCTTTTCTTTTTGTGAACAACATTCCCACAGCTCTCTTCCTGGAACTAGTAAGTTGGAGTTTTTACTATGCCACAGTCTGTGTACGGAAAGCTAAATATGTGGTATTAGCTGATCAGAACCATTCTCAAGTTCTGTACAAAACCTGTGACATACTTAAAACTCCAGATCACTGTCCCTATGAAGAGAACTGGAACAGAATGCGGTCCATAAAAACAGAATCATGCAAAATACTGTTTTAAGCCTCACTTTTATTCAGATATTGTTAAATATTAGATAATTTAAAGGTAAGAATATCATCTTTGGAAGCAGAAACATTATAAGCAGCTACAAATTAGAAATGATTTCATGCCCTCTTTAAAGTATATACTGTATGGCTGGGGAGAATTGATGCTGACAGTGTTTCTTATCACAAAAAGGGTAATAGTTGTGAAAAATAGCCATTATGTTTAAAAAAGGAGAAATGTGATACATATACATTCTTTTCTGTGCAAACACATCCATTTTGCAAGTCAAAACAGTGATTAAGAACTACAAAATCACACATACCCCTATAATGCAAAGCATCATGGGATATACATGCAAATCTCCATGAAGTTTTAGGCTGGTTCAGCTTTAAGCAAGAATGACTGGTGCCAAAGGACCTCTCACACAATCTGCAAAGGGTACAAACAGAAAACAATGTATTAGTGTGACAATATAACTTATATGTAAAATCTATTGCATGACTGGCAGAAGTGGTATAGCCAGCATCCTTCGCAAGAATTTATTGCAGTACAGAGGAGCTGCAGCAGAGAACTGGGCCTCTCTGTCTGTCTCACTGAAATCAGAACATTGGGATAAAAACCTTAAGTAAGGTTAGACAACTTAGCAGTTGGGCAAAAATTTGCAGGTAACCACAGTCACTGCTGTGTAGAGTTGTACAAAATTAGAAATTCCAAATTAATGGAATTCTAACAGAATTCCATGAAATTCCACAGAATTTCATCAGAATTTTGCAGACGTTTTGAAATGTATTAATGTGATGATAACTCAGCAGTCTATTGCGCTAGAGATCTTAAATGTGGCAGCATTACTTGCTGATAGGTGCTACAACAGTGTTCCAAGTATCATGAACATTTGTATCTGTATATAACTCAGGCATCTTTGGAGCTAGAAGTCTAAAACTTGGTACATATATAAATGTAATAATCACCCATATAGCTGCAACATTTGTATGACATTTCCAATGAAAGCTTTCAAAATTATACTACATTACTAAAATCAAAATTTTGGCAAAATGTTTGGCTACACATAGCCCCCTTTAAAGCAGAAGACTTAAAACTTGATGCACATACCCACAATGCACATTTCTCATATCCTAAAAACGTGGAGAAATTTGGATAAAAATTTTAAAATGAGTAGGAAATAACTGAAAATTAATTTTTTCTCTCTCTCCTTTCAGTCCCTGGCCCTCCATCCCATCGGCTCCTCCAGCCCTGTCACCCAACATCTCATGGGCTTGCCTTCTGCCTCCAGCCTCCATGTGTCCTCTCCCTACCCAAGACTATGGGATAGGGGGTGGCAGAGCTAAGCTGTGTACCTGCCAGACCAGGTCACCAGCTTGAGAAGTGCCACGTCACTGGTGCAGGGCCTGCGGTGAGCTGATGATCCTCTATGGCAGGGCCTGACTCTTTTTCCAGCTTTATTTCAGTCCCTCATAGATAGGCACTGGCAGCAGAGGGCACATGTGCACACATGGAACTGTGCATGGTGCACGGGACCTGCCAGTGTCCATCCCTACTGCTAGCTCCTCCAAGCTGCATCACTACCTGTGGGCCCCCAGATGGCAGTGGATCAGTGGAGCCAGCATCAGTCCCTCCCTTGAGGAGGAGAGCATCCTCCTGGATGCTCGATCCTCCTCCTCCTGGCCAGCCCCCAGTATTCCTCACCCGTTCCCGAATGCGGGTCGCTGGTGTTTCAAGCAGTAACCCTACCACTGCGACATGAAATTAAATTTTGATTAAATGTTTGGCCATCCATAACTCAGCTCTCTTTCAGTCTAGGAGTCTGACTTCTGGTGCACTGATGACACCCATTAGTGACTATATACCTGCCAAATATGGTATCATGTGGATGCATACTTTGAAATCTAGACCTAAATAACTGAAATTCAAAATTTGGCAAAATGGAATTTTCTTGCAAATTCCACAAAATTATGCAGAATCAGAATGGTAATTCTGAAGGCATTCCACCAGCAGAACTGAGTGTTTCATACAGCTCTACTACTGTGGTCTGGTCAGAGTAAATTATTTTTTTCTTTTATTATTTTTAAGGAATTTTAAAATTAGATGGAAATAACTGAAAATTATTTTTTTTCTCTCTCTCAGTGCCTGACCGTCTATCTCATCAGCTCCCCCAGCCCTGTCACCCAACATCTCATGGGCTTGACTTCCAACTCCATCCTCCACTTGTCCTCTCCCTGCCAAGGGCTATGGGATAGGGGGTGCAAGACCAGGTCACCAGCTTGAGAAGTGCCACATCACTGGTTCAGGGCCTGTGGGGAGTCAGTGATCATCTATGCTGGGGCCTGACTCTTTTTCTTACTTTATTTGGGTCCCTTCCACAAGGGCACTTTCAGCAAAAGGGGCACATGTGCATGGGTGGAACCATGCATGATGCGTGGCCCCTGCCAGCGTCCGCCCCTCCTGATGAGTGGAGCCAGCTTCAGTCCCTCCCTGGAGGAGGAGAGCATCATCCTGGATGCTCAATCCTCCTCCTCCTCCCTGCCAGCTCCCAGCATCCCTCACCCATTCATGAATGCAGGTCACTGGCATCGCAAGCAGTAAGTCGACCACTGCGCTGTGAAAAATAAATTTTGATTCAATGTTTAGTCATCCATAACTCAGCTCTCCTTCTGTCTAGGACTCTGAAATCTGGTATATTGATTATTGACACCCATTAGTGACAATATAACTGCCAAAAATGTGTATCGTTTGCATACATACTTTGAAAACTAGACCTAAATAACTGAAATTTATAATCTGGCAAAATTCAATGGGATTTTCATGCAAACTCCACAAAATTATGCAGAATCAGAATGGTAATTCTGAAGGCATTCCACCAGCAGAATTTTATGTTTTGTACAGCTCTACTACTGCAGTTTGGTCAGAGTAAATTATTTTTTTTCTTTCATTATTTTTAAGGAATTAAAAAAAACAGACTGTAAATATGAGCTCATCCTTCCCAGCCTGGGCAGGTAGGCAGTGCTGCTGATATTTCCATGTGTGACCATCCTCAGAAAGGGTTAATTGTTCAGGCACAATAAAGGCTAATACTAAAAAAGAAGTGTTTTATTGCTATTTACTAGACAATTTCTGAAAATGTAATTTTTATTTATTTATTTATTGAAACGTTTCACCAGGAAAGGTACACTGAACAACTAGTTGCTCATGTGCATCCTGGGGGAGTGGGTACTGGAAATACATACATGCACACAACAGCAAACATTATTACAGCAATATTGGCAGTGGTGAATAGCAAATAACAAAACGAACATATGAAGTGCAGTGTATTTATTTATTAAATCTGGAATTACAATACCTTTGAGCAACAAAACTCTTTTACAATGATTTCTCAACAGTAGGAATAGGGCATAGACATACAATGGTATGATATACCATTTATGACTCATCATTGTTTGTTATATTCATCCTTGGGATGGCTTTCTCTGTAGTACAGATATATGTATGCATTAGGAAATTTGGTACACCAGGCAATTTATTCAGCTTGGTTATCTCCTCTTTCTGATTTGATTAAGATACATGAGATTCAAATCTTCTTTAAGGTCAGCTGAGGGTATTGTGTTGGAGGGTTTTTCTGTTAAGAATAATTACAGTACATGCTCCTTTGCATGTCAAGCTCCTAAAATTTGAAATGTTTTACCCCCTCTTTGAGAGTAGTGAAATCATACTCAACTTTTAAAATTAGATACAAACAGTATTTGTTGTCTTTGATAAATTGTGCATGTTCTTGATAATTTTGTATTTTTATATATTTGTCTATATTTGTGATACTAATTTTTTTTGTGTGTTTTTTTTTTTTTTGTAATGTGTTATTTATGTTGTTTGTCTGGGTCGGGCTTGAGAAAGGGCTTTGGCCCAGTTGTCCTAACCCGGTTAACAAATAAAATGAGTGAATGAATAGTAAACAGATAAAAGTTTAAGGGAACATCAACATTATAAATTGAACTAGTACATTGTAAATAGAATTTATAATCACTGGTAAGCATTCAATCTAACAGTAGAAAGAGAAGGGACAGAAGAAACCCAGTAGGGAGGCAGCCTAGAAGGCCTTGTCAAAACTGAAAGAGTAGATAATGGGTGTGCTAGGTAAGTAGAAGAGAGAGCAAGGGAGGGAGGGAGGGGAAGTGTCAGTGGCTCAGCAGGTAGCACAGTGTCAGTGCCAGTGGCTCAGCAGGTAGCACACTTGCCTCTGAGGCCAGAAGACCAGAAGTCTGTGGGTTCTTTCCCCACATCAGGCACTTGGGTTAAATCCCAATACTGACACTGTAGTGTAGCATGAAGGGGGTGCTGCACTCCTGAGGTACCGTTTTTTGGATGAGACATTAAACTGAGGTCCCATATGCCTGTTCTGGTGGTAGTTCAGGTGGATGTTAAAGATCCCATGGCAGTTCTCGAAAAGAGTAGGGGAATTTTTTATTAAAACAATAAAGCAAATTATATACAGAATAGCATGACTTCACAGAAAATCATAATGCAAAATGAAAAGCAAACAGGAATAAGTACTGCATCATACATTCAATAGAAATATCAGTGATAAGTCACAAAACTTAGTAAGAAATGCTGACCCCCCCTCCACTAAAATAGTAGGGGGATGTTTCATTAAAACAATAAAGCAAAGCACATACAGAATAGCATGACGTTACACAAAATCATGATGCAAAAACGAAAAGCAAACAGAAAGAAGCATTGCATCATATAAAATGTAAGTGTTAAAGTTATAAAACTTATTAATAGAAAAGTTGGCCCTCAGGAAAATTCCTTAGTCAGTCAATAGCCAACCACACTGAGCCCAATATTTATTGTGCTGTGTGAGAGATATAGTTTTCTGCTCAGAAAAATATATAGACCTTAAATCCAGCAGTATTTGGTTCAGAACATGGACCCCAGTAAAAGTTTTCTGTTGTAATAACTGGGCACACCTAGCCTGCCATAAAAAGTATCTACAAAGGTTAAAAATAAGCCGTAGAGTGCTGGCATGATAACGAGCCAGAAATGGGGGAAAAATACCATAAACTAAAATGTAGTATGTGACATGATAAAAAAACTTATCCTTCCATTTATGAAGAAACAGAGTCCAAAAATCTACACTAAATGGCATCCTAAAACAAAATGGTGCAAGGTTTCCCTCTGGGTAATACAAGTCTCTCGAAAGCACATCCTCTCCTCTATGGACTTATGCTTAAGGTTGTCCCGTATGCACAGTTTCCCATGGCAAGCCAGCCAGGTAATATCCCAGAGATTGTTAGGGAGTCTAGCATCTGTGGGCTGCAGAAACACAGTATCATTATTGATTACAACATCCTGGGAATCCAGTAAGGAGAGGGGTTCAAAATAATTGTTAAACAAAATATGAGAATAAAGTTGTTTCCTCGGCATGGACATGATCATGGCACCATTTATCTGCCATTGTTTTAATTTCAAAAAAAGAAGAACAAGAAACCTTGGGGCAACAAATTTCCTAAAATTCCATGGAATAGTTGTCGGATCCCTAAACCATTGAAAATACATAGGCTGAACTAAAGCTTTTAACAGAGCAGTCCATGGAATGGGAGGGGGGAGCTCCTGGAGGAGAAAGGACATCATACTCTTACAATATAAACAGAAATGAAAGACTATAGGCTGAATTATTCGAAACCCCCCAAAACAATAATCAGGATACAAAAAAGAACTTTTAATAGGGTTCAGCCAACAACCCCAAAAACGTTGAAAAAAAAACATTATTTATTTTAACTTCTAAACTGAAGGACAATGGGTAGATGGAGGCAGTGTGTAAAAAGAATAGGAAGCACTAAAGTTTTAAGCAATAAAATCCATTTTTGTTTTGCAAGAGTCTTCCCTTTCCAGGATGCCACAATTTATTCTGCTCTTTCTAGTGAAGGAGACCAATTAAAAAAAGAACTTCCCAAAAAAGACCCAAAATCTTGATAGGATCCATAGAAATTGGAATATTAGCAACATGCTGCATAGAGGGTGCATTATTGGAACTAGGAAACAATTTTGCCATACTTTTATGAAAGTTTAATTTCAACCCAGAAAAGGTCTCAAAGTCTCTAAGGGATGCAATGATAGCACGGGAGTCCAAAGCAGGGGTGGAAACTATACACAAATCATCCGCATAAGCAGAAATGGGAGGGACCGGAAAGCCATTTAGCAGTAACCTAGTGATATCCGAAAGTGCAGTGATTTTCCACAAGAGCGGGTCAATCTGAAAAGTATAAAGTAAGGGGCTGAGGGACAGCCCTGTCTAACACCTTTCCTGCCCAAAAATGCTGTTCCAGGGGAATTATTAACATGAGGGGTAGTCCATGCCATATTATATAACAGTTCTATCCAGGAAACAAAATTATGTGGAATACGATAAGCCCGTAAAACCTGAAATAAAAAGCTGTGTGAAACTCTGTCAAACACTTTCTCCTGATCTAAGGAGAGAAAAAGCACAGGGTTATCCAGGGAGCCTGAGCTAATGATATCTCAATACAAAGATAGAGAGTGCAAAATAGATCTATCAGGGATAGCAGACGTTTGTGCAGTGCTAATAACTTGAGCCGCAATAGGCAAGAGCCTTTCCAAACGGATCGAAGTAAAAACTTTATAATCAACATTAAGAAGGCTAATCAGCCTCCAGTTCTTGACATCTGCCCTGTCACCATGTTTAAAGAGCAATATCATAGTGGCATCTGAAAAATGCTGGGGAACAGAGAATGTATCAATAATTGTATTAAAAACCAAAGTCAGAATTGGGCTAAAGATAGTTATGAACCATTGGTAAAGTTCAGCGGAGAGCCCATCTGCCCTTGGGGAGGTGTTTTGTTTCTGTTTACGGATTGCCTGAGATGTTTCATCTACTGTAATGGGGGAGGCTAAAGCTTGGAGAAGAATATAAGAGACTATCGGGATCTCAAGACCCATAAAATAAGGGGTAGCATCCAGACTGGAGTCTACAGAGGAAAATAAACTTTCTAAGTGGGATAGCACTATACGTTGCATCTGAGGGAGGGAAGAGTGTATAATGGAAGATACAGGATCATGTAAAGATTCAATAAAAGTAGCAGAGACCCTGTCCATACAACACTTATAAATGTCCAAAGAAGATTTAGTCATTTGAGTCCCACTTTGTGCCTCCTCTTTTAAAGAAAAGGTTCTGTTATACTGAAAAGTAGCCATTTCTATTTTAAGTCCCGTATCTGCCAACTGTAATCAGTCTTAGTTTCAAAAGCCAATGAAATAAAATTCAGAAGCTGCTGCCATAAGGAGGTTTATTTAGAATAAGCAGACAATGATTTCATCCTTGCAAGTTTCATTAAAAGACATTGAGTGGTAGATTTAGTATCCTCCCACCATGAAAGGGGAGACTGGTAGGCATCGATAATGGAAACCCTAGTCTGCAAGAACTGCAGGCATTTGTCAGTAATCATGGCATCCACAAGCAAAGAAGTATTAAATTTCCAGCGTAGTACAGGCGTAGAAGGATAGGGACCACCAGCAGAGGAACATGTTGAAGAAACAGCTAAATGGTTCGATGTCTTGCACAGGATTACCATGGCATGGTGAACTTTAATATTACTGGACACAAAAACATAATCAATATGGATAACAAAAATACCCTATAATAGGTTTTAGCACCTCAGGGATGTATGGCAGAATAGCCATCCGTTAAACGTGCAGTCTGAATAATGTGGAGTAAAGCTGCAGAGACCCCAAACGTTTTATGTGCACTGCTCCCCCTATCGAAAGCAGTAAGTCCACAATTAAAGTCACCTCCAAATTATACGTGCAACATAGTAAATAAATAGGGTTTAATCTGAGTAAAAAGGGACACTCTAGCTGCTATGCTCTGTGGGGCCTAAATGTTAACTAGCCCAAGTTTACTAGAACCAAAACAACAATCAATCAACAGAGCTCTGCCAGGAGAGATATCAGTAACTTTAGTAATTTTAAAAGTAAATCCAGAAAACAAAATTGCTACACCATCACAGGTATCCTCACCCTGTGACCAGTAAGAGGGATCTGTCAACCATTTACTTTTAGCTTGAGCAAGTTCTTGTTTGGGTATAATTCTGGTGTCCTGGAGAAAATAAAAATCATGTCTCAACTGTTGTAAAATACAAAATGTAGACAACTGTTTCCTAAATGACTTAATGCTGCAAATGTTCAGTGGGCAACATTGAAGCTGTAAAGGATGAGACATGCCAAGGAAAAGCAGCAAGGAAAAAAAAGGGCCTAAAGAAAGGGGGAAAAAACATTCATCTATCTGGGATCTGGGGAACCCGGGGGGGGGTGCCCTAAATAGGAGTCCCCTTTAAAAGATTCAGAAGAAAAATCCATCCTGGAGGAAAATGCAGCAGAAGAATCGGAATCTGCATCTTCACCTTCTGTATCACCCCATTGTCTCCTCTTTGCTAAAGCCTGAAATATGTTCCTTGTAAAAATAGGTGTAATAGGAGTACGAGAGTCACCTTTCTTCTTCCCTTTACCCCTCTTGGGTGCTAGACCAGGAAGAAAGATGTTATCCACCCTAGAGGGAGGAGGAGGCATGGACTGTGCAGTAGGGTCTGCAACAAGGGGGGGACCCCTGGGGCCCTAGAGGGGTCAGAACAACCAGAAGGTGTATGTGGCTCCATAGCAAGAGGGACAGGATCTACAGGGGGCACACTAGAAGATAAAGGCATATCCACAAGTGTAGGATGTGGTGGAGAGAGGGAGAGCTCATGTATACTAGCAAGGGCCTGAGCTTGGGATTCGATAATTGTAGCAGTGTGGTCCTGAGGGACTCATTCCAGTCTGTTATGCTCAGCCCAGGGACATTGTGGATAAGTATGCTCCTGCTCATCATACAAGTTACAAACCCGGGGATTGGGACAGCCTAAACTGACATGCCCATAGGCAAGGCACAAGGCGCATCTCGGCTGGTCACAAGAATAACTCAAATGAGTGCTAGAACCACACTTGTGGCAGGTTCTATGCTGTCCTGGGTAGAAACATAAGCCCCTGTCTCTACCTATGTGAAAACTGCCAGGTAGATGTGAAACCTCTCGCTCAGTTTGTCTGAGCTGTATTTTAACCTTCCAACCTCCCGTCCAAACTAAGTCTTCATTGAGTATAGGGTGTGGGGCATCTAATATTTCGCACCTCTGTTTAAGCCAATATTGAACATAATTAATATTAACTTCCTCACTTTGGAAAAGAAGTGTAATGATTTTAACCAAAGGTTTGGTAAGGGGAATCAGTAAAAAGGGACACCAAAGTGGAGAAGCTTTCATAGTTTCATACTGAACCCAAAACCTTTCAAGAGTATCAATATTTTTAAAGCTGATATCATAAACCAGACCCCCCTTAATATACATAAAGGCAAAAAGTTCTGTGGGGCTAATCCCAAGGGAGTCCTTAAGCATGTTGTGTAAGACAGTCCGGCGGGAAGGAGCTAAAGCCGCATCACCCACATATTTAAGGCAGACAGCATTGCATCTCTGAGCTGGCTCCCCCACCGCTTTAAACAAATAACTCATCTTGAAGTTTTCAGAGTGTCTGCCTTGTGCAGTAAATGCAGAGTCCATGTAAGCTGCAGAAGTTGACTCGTTGGGGCCCGTGCATTGATCCCGACCGCCATGTTGTTGGCCAGCATGAGAACCACTGATTGGTCATTGTGAAAAAGTTCCCAAAGGTTCCTGAGACAAAGTAGAATTCTGTGCAGTAGAAAAATCCAAAGGTACAGGGTTCTGGGCTGAAAAAATAATATCTGAGGCTGCAACCAGTCCCAAGGAAGTCCACCCCATGCCTTCTTGAGGCGGCTGCCATCCAGCTGTTTTCAGAGTAGCATCCGAAGACCATGAACATTTGGGTTCTATCATTGGTCTAGAACCAGATCCCAAAGGCCGCTGTAATGGGGAAGAAAATTCACCAACTGGGGATTGTACTGCAGAAAAATCGGCTGCTAGAATAGAATCCTGGATATCCGCATCCTCTTGAACAAGATTCAGTAAAAAAAAGTTCGATGCCAGGTAGAAGATCTGCTTAAATTGTTCATCAGAAAGGTCAGTTTGGGAGGGACACACCTGAGCAATCCCAGGCAAGGTTTGTTCAGAAACTAGATGCTCCAAGCCTTCTGCAGTCTATTGTAAACCAGTAGAATCCATAACACTTGGTTGTACTATAGGATCAAAAGCAATTCCAGGATCAAGAACAGTAACTGCTGCTCCAACTTCTTCTCCACCTCCTCCACCACCATCCTGGTTGGTGGCTATCTTGCCAATAAGATGGCCAAGGGTTCCCCCTACAGCAAAGTAGGGTAATTTTCACAGTGCCCTGGCCAAATTCCCTCTATTCAGTAAAAGTATCACCAACAGCTTAATCTGGTTCAAGGCCAGTTGGCCTTCATCTGTATCCCCCCACCCCCCCCCGGTCATGCCTGAAAATAGGCAGAATTTGTGTAGTGCACTTACCCGGTCAACAAAAAAAAAAAAAAAATAAAAATAAAAATAAATAAAGATTCATAAATATCTATAATTCTCGATCTAAAGCTGATAGGGTGACATGCATGCAGGCAGTACAACCTTATTTAGTTTCTTCCCCCAAAATTTTTTTGGGTGGGGACTTTAATTGTAGTCTCCCAAAGTGACAAAACTAGTAATTCTAAAAAGATTTATTGTGATTCTAATTCTCTTCAGAAAATTGTTCGATTGGCCGGTTTATCTAATTGTTCTAAATTTCAAACACAAGGCCCTGATTTCACATATAAAAGGGGTAAATATCAATCTACGATTGATTATTTATTTGTTTCTTCTAATGTTCCGCCTGGATTTTTTTCTGCACACCCTTCAGAATTTTCTGATCATTTGTTTCTAACTTTTTCTCTTACATCTATCTTGGCGATATCTAGATGGACTCACAGATGGAAATTAAATACCTCCATCCTCATTCAGCAATTTGTATTTAATACAATATGGTCTATAATTATGGCAAAGATTTCAGTGGCTTTTTTATGTACCGATTTAGGGGACTGGTGGTTGGACACCAAAATGAATATTAGTAGTTGGTTCAAAAAATAAAAAAAAGGAGGGATAATTTCCATAAGTACCTTACACTTAGAAACAAATTAAGGAAGCTGTATACATTATCAAATACATCTCAGATAGATTATACATTTCAGATTAATAACATTAAAGAGGAGATGCAGAGGTATCAATATGATAGAGCATATACTGTACCATACAGTCTATGTTAGCTAATCATACTAAAAAAATCACATTTGGGAGATCCTTTTGAAGCATGCAAACACATTAAAGAGTCCATGCACATTGAATCTTTAAAGGATGAAGCAGGTAACATTGTCAGTTCAGAAGTCAACACTGAAACCATGATAGAGTAAAATTTTTGTTCCTTGACTCCACAGTCTTCTGTTTCCCCTTCCCACATAAAAATATACCTAGCCTCGGTGACTGTGCTATCTTTTCCTTTGGCAGCTCTTCCCTTACAAGACCCTATCACAGAAATGGAAATTGAATCTGTGATTCAGAAGCTTAAAATTAAGACATCTCCTGGCCTGGATGGGCCTCCTAATAAGTTTTATAAAGTTTATTCCACATTACTGATAACTTGACTTCAACTGGTTTTCAATTTTTATGAGCTCAAAATAATGTTTCCAGCCTTTACTGAAGGACTTATGATATATTTGTTTAAATCAGGTGATAAACAGGATATAAGAAATTGGAGGCCTATTACACGTTTAAATTCTGATTACAAGATTCTTATGATCTTGATTAATAATAGGCTCAAACTTTATGCATTATGAGTCATCTCTCCCTGTCAATTCTGTGGGCTTCCGGATAGAGGAATCCAGACAGCTTTGATGGTCATAAGGGTGATTGAACATTTAACACTTGAAGGTGCATTAGGTTATATAATAGCGGCAGATTTAGAAAAAGGATTTGACAGGGTTTATCTACCATATTTATTTCAAGTGTTACTTAAATGTTGGGTTCCAGCTCCATTACTGCACTTAATTCATCTTTTATACAGACCTATTAGAGCTTACCCTTTTATAAAAGGTGTGACAGCACATGGTTTTTATTACAGACTGGGGTCAGGCAAGGATGCCCCCTGAGTCCTTTGTTATATATTTTTTCATTAGACTCTATTTTGCGTTCTATCACTAAAGTGCCAAGATGGCCAGGAATTCTAAATATAGACTCAGGCAAACAATTACTTTTGCAGGCCGATGCTGATGATGTCTGCATTTTCTTTTAACAGCTCCAAAGCAAATAACATTTTTTTTTGGCAGAATTCAATAGATATGCAGCTATTTCTAATGCTAAATTGAATATTTCCAAAACAAAGGGTTTAATGGTGGGGTCTGGAATACAGCAAGATTTTCATTTTAGGGATATTTCTATCTCATCTGTCCTGCTTTTGATTCTAGGGGTCCTCTTTCGATCACAGAATTTACCCAATGGAAACTGTGACTTAGCACTGAATAAAACTGAAGGCAAAATTACAAGGTGGAAACAGTGGAAATTATCTAAACGAAAAAGGATTTTGACCTTAAAGCAGTGCATTGTTCCTTGTTTACAATATACAGCAATGATTTTTCCTTTGCCTCTACAGTTTGAAACCCAGATTTATACTTCTTTTTTCCAGATGACTTGGGGAATAGACTAAACCCTGTCAAGTGCTGTTATACATATCTGAAAAGAAAAGAAGGTGGTCTGGGTATGATTGATCCTGTTGTATTTTTCATGCTTTATTTTTTCCCAGACTATCAAATGGGGTCTTATGTCTAAACAAGGGGAGGGTCAAGCTGGGGTTTACAAAGCCTTAAACAGATATTTTTAAATTTGGCATAATATGGCTCCAAAACTGAACAGCCATGTTCATGTTCCTTCATATTTTCGAGTGGCAGTTCAAAATTTATATAAATGGTGAATTACGAAGACACTGGTGCAGACCAATACGATACGCACTTTATATTATTTTATTTATTTATTTACTATTTTATTTAGTATTTGTTGACTGGGTAAGTGCACTAGAAAATTTATATAAATGGTGAATTACGAAGACACTGGTGCAGACCAATACGGAGGGGGATACAGATGAATGCCAACTGACCTTGAACCAGGTTAAGCTGTTGGTGGTATTTTTTAGTGAATGAGGGAAATTTGGCCAGGACACTGGGGAAATTCCCCTACTCTTTTTGACAAGTGCCATGGGATCTTTAACATCCACCTGAACTACCACCAATCCAGGCAGATGGGACCTCGATTTAACGTCTCATCCGAAAGACAGCACCTCAGAAGTGCTGCACCCCTCTCATGCTGCACTGCAGTGTCAGTACTGGGATATTAATCCAAGTGCCAGATATGGGAACTGAACCCACAGCCCTCTGATCTGATCTCCCGGCCTCAGAGGCCAGTGTGCTACCTACTGAGCCACTGACAATGACAAATCTACAGGCCACAGTTCCCCAACTACCGTCCAAAATTAATAACCTTCCCGGAATAAGATCTATCAGATTATGTAAAGGAATTGCATAAGAATTAAAGAGAATTCCTATCCTATCTGCACTGTCAGGTCCAAAGGACCAAAAGGATGGGCCCCAGGGCTAATCCCTTTTAAAAGAAGCTATCTGGTCCAAGGTGTACATCCAGGTTTCCTGTAAAAAACATAGTCAAGCTTTTTCATCATGGCTATATTAAAAAATCACCTGTCTTTTATCAGGTTTCCATAGACTGTAAGTATTTAAAGAACCCCAGGTTAATGTAGTAAGATCCATTTAGAAGTACCTTTTTTTCTTTTTTTCTTTGTACTCATCCACAATCACCATTGAAGGGTCTTATGAGGGTTTTTGTGAATCTGTATCACCTAACTCCATTTCTGAGTCACCCCAAAAAAGCACTGCATAGGAATTATTAGACTTAATGCTAACTGCTTGGGAGGTGGCTGAAGGAGGGGGTTGTAGGGGAGGATTTGCATTAGAATTCCTTGCAGATCTCCTGCGAGTCTGGGGAGAGGAAGGAGGGGGAACTGACAAACCACTGTCCTTAACTTCTAATTCCTCATAACAAACAGGAGCTAATAAGGAAGGATTGAGTCCCACTGCTGTATCAATTTCTGGTTGTGGCTCAACCACCAAAACTTCTTCTTTAAGGGGGAAGAGGAAGGGGCATTAGTCTTAGGGTTCTGCAAGGATGTTGGAGGACTATCCTCTGACTCGGGGGTGGGAAGGAGGGGGGAGGAGAAGCAACTGCTTCCTGTGCCTGTTGGATCAATAAGTCAGGACTGATACAGGAGGCCTTATTTTTTGCTGCCCAAGGACATTCCTGAAAAAACATGTCCAAATTCTTCACATAAATCATAACGCATATGATTAGCACATTGCATCATAACATGCCCAATTTCCCCACAATTATTACAGTGAGATCTGTCACATACACTAGAAAGATGAGTTCTTGAACCACATTTGTAGCAGGCCCTAGGTTGTCCGCATAAAAGCACACACCCCTATCACGGCCCAACAAAAAAGAATTAGGGATATGCTCCACACCAGAATGTGTTTGTCTTAATTTTACTTTATATTTCCATCCCCCAGTCCAAAACATTTCATTGTCCAGAATAAGTTCAGGAGGGCTTAAAACATTACATTTTTGTGATAACCAGTAAGTTATATCATCTACATGGACCCCCTCATTCCTAAACATAACAGTTACATTTTTAATTAAAGGCTTGGTGAGAGGAATCACCAAAAAGGGTGTCCATACATCCCAGGGTACTTAAGAAGCTAAGGGTGGAATTAGCAGAGCCATTAGCAGAACTGTTTAGTGAGTCTCTGAGCACAGGAGAGGTCCCAGAAGACTGGAGAAGGGCTCATGTGATCTCGCTCCACAAGAGTGGTAGCAGGGAGGAGGCAGAGAACTACAGACCAGTCAGTCTTACCTCAGTAGTGGGCAAGATTATGGAGGCACTCCTTAAGGAAAGGATAGTGCAACACCTGGAATCCATAGGGCACAGGATCCAAGACAGCATGGGTTTACAAAAGGAAAGTCCTGTCAAACTAATCTCATAGATTTCTTTGACTGGGTAACCAGAGTGGTGGACCAAGGGGGAGCAGTTGATGTTGCCTACCTTGACTTCAGCAAAGCTTTCGACACTGTTCCACATAGAAGATTGATAAATAAGCTGGGTAGGCTCGGGGTGGGTCAGAAATTGGTCAACTGGGTGGCAAACTGGTTGACGGGCAGAAAACAGAGAGTGGTGGTAAATGGTATACAGTCAGAAGAGATGCAAGTCACAAGTGGGGTACCTCAGGGATCAGTCCTGGGGCCAGTCCTCTTCAATATCTTCATTAGTGACATTGCAGATGGACTAGAGGTAAGGCTTGTCGGTTTGTAAATGACACCAAGATCTGCAACAGAGTAGATGATCCAGATGGGGTGGGTAGAATGAGAAGAGATCTGGATAAACTAGCAAAATGGTCAGAAGAGTGGCAACTGGGATTTAATGCAAAGAAATGCAAGATCATGTACATAGGGAAGAAACCCTGAAAGCCACCTATAGGCTGGGAGGAGTTGCTGACAGTCACAAAGGAAGAAAGAGACTTGGGCATCCTCATCACCATGACCTGAAATCATCCAAGCAGACCTCTAAAGCAGCAGGTAAGGCTAGGGGATGTTAGGGTGTATTAGTAGGGTATCAAAAGTAAGAAGGAGGTAATAATCCTCTTTACAAGACAGTGGTTAGGCCCCATCTGGAGTACTGTGTGCAGTACTGGAGGCCACACCTTCACACGGGCATTAACCAAATTGAGGCAGTCCAGGAAGGGCAACCAAAATGGTGCAGTGACTGCATCAGAAGACATATGAGGGAAGATTAATGGAGCTCAATATGTATACCCTTGAGCAAAGGAGGAGAGAGGTGATATGATTGAAACATTCAAACACCTTAAGGGCATTAACAAGGTGAAAAGAGTCTAACATGTTTAAATATAAGAAAAATAGCAGGACAAGAGGACACAGCATGAGATTAGAGGAAGGCTGATTAAGGGGGAATGTGAGGAAATTCTTTTTCACAGAAAGGGTGGTGGATGCATGGAACGCCTACTTCAGGAAGTGGTGGCTATGGATACAGTGCAGGGCTTCAAACAGGCATGGGATAGGCATAAGGGAGCAATACAGATGAGTTTAATAGATAGGCCACTGACAGAGCAAAGGCCAATGGCACATTTATAAGGTAGAAAAAGAAATGGGCAGACTGGATGGGCTTTGCGGTCCTTATCTGCTGTCAACTTCTATGTTTCTATGTAGGGAAAAACTTCACTTGTCCGTATCACTCCCAAAAAAAGATCCAGTAAATATGCAGAGCGGAAGCTAACATCAAAATTGTCCTCTCCTGAAATGTTAATAAATGCGAAAACTTCTTTGGGAGAAAATTATAGTGAGTCTTTTAATAATATATTCCCCACATGGTATCAATCCGGTCTGTCTGCCAGTCCCCTATATAACAAATGCACACAGCGTTTCTCCTGGGAGCAGGTTCTTTCTTAGCTCTGTAAACAGTTTAGACATCAAAGGTTTTGTTTAGTTTCTGAAGGTTGCTCCAAAGGAGGGAGTGAAATGTCTGGCAAGTCAGGTTCCAGGGTTGAAAGGGAAGGAGCCTTTTCAGTATCAGCAAGAGTTGTTGAGACATCCTGTGAAACTGATGCCAGAATTCTTTGTATCCGTCAGAGTTTTAAATTCTTTGCAATTATTACCCCTGATCTACTCCTGGTTTCCAGGTTGGGGTTGATTAGGGAAAAGAGAATGAAGAGTCCATGAAGGGTCTGGTAACCAAGTGCCCTTAGGTGATTGTGTCCATCCTGATCCCAAAATAGCTTTTTAGGTGTCTGTGAGTCCTTTAAAGTAGCCACATCTATCAGATTTTGAGATGCCATGTCCATCTGAGTCGATCCAATTACATGTCACTGCTGCTTTAAGGAAAGCTGCTTCTGCCAGTAGCTTCATCGCCTCGGTTTGCTGTTTGTTTGGGAATGAAAGATAGTTACTCCTATCTGTGACAAAGGTGATTTCTGAAAAATGGTAGAAGCAAGTGTTGATTCTGCCACTTTAGAGATACAGGACCTTTGAAAGCAAAATCTGATGCTTTAGAAAGCTGGGGTTGCAATGGAGTTGGAACACTGCCAAGAAGGAAACCAGCTGCTGTTCTGTTTGCTGTGGAACTGACAGGTAAATTTAACAAATCCCCACCCGAACATTCTGATAGTCCCTCCAGAATAACTGCAGGCTTTTGGCACTCGCTCGTTATAGCGACAGTACTGCCAGCCTTAACTTGCACATTATCCTTTTGAGAGGTAGCATTATTTGTAAGTGAAGTTGAGAGTGACTCACCAGGCCCAAGCGGGGCCTTTGATGCTAGTGTGTCACTCCTCAGTTTGACAGCCAGATCGGGTTGCTTGACAGGGGATGCGTCAAAAGATGTTTCCAAGTCAAGCCACTCCGTGCAATTTGTTATCAATGGCACTTACGAACTCCTAGAATTAGAAGCAATTGTAGTTTCAATCAATGGTTTAGTTTCTTCAGCCTTGAAAATTCTAAGGTCTTCCATAGAGAGGGAAAGTTCAGGGACATCATCTTCCAAAACAACATTTACAGGTATAGGTAGAAAAGCCTCAGATTCAGTAACAGTGGAAAAGGAGGCCTGCTCTCCCACCTGAGGAACATCCTCTTCCTCCGGAGTCTCACACCGAGTGGACATCCTGCAATCCAACATCAAGTCCCCCTACTGCCGAGCAGAGAATTTCCCTGGTGTCCTGGCCAAATTTCCCCCCATTCACTAGAATACCACCCACAGCTTAATCTGGTTAAAAGTCAATTGATATTCATCTGTATCCCCCTCCCCCGGGTCATGCCTGAAAATAGGCAGGATTTGCCTAGTGCACTTACCCGGTCAACAAAAACTAAATGAACAAAAATAAATAAATATCTGCTTGCTTGCCTATGGCTCTAGTGTGGTGCCAAGGTGATCCCTGGTTTTCATACTTCCTATAAGTTCAGGTGTTATTCCATGGGTTACAGGCACCCTTGACTTTCCATTTTATATGGGGCATGGATATGCAAGCAGCATTAATGTGATTGATGAAGTAATCTAGTGCTGCATCAATGTCAATATAATGAAAGGAACAATTATTTGACAGTATTTATTTCCCCATAATGTGTGGTTTAGTATTATAACAGGCAGGTATAGGCTGCAGCACCACCATCAGGCCTCAGATCAGCTATTAGAGACAAACACAGAAACACAGAATCTGCTGACAGACAAGGATCACTTGGGACCACCCAGTTTGCACATTCTTCACTGCTATTATCACTGCAGATCCTACTTGCTCTCTGGCCAATTCACTCACCCCTTCTTCCCTTTCCCTTATGCCTATCCTGTGCATTCTTGAACCCTAAAACTGTTTATGCCCCACCACCTCTGCTGGAAGACTGTTCCAGGAATCCACCACTCTTTCTGTAAAGAGGTACTCTCTCATCTCTCCTGAATCTACAACCCCCTCAGCTTCTTATCATTCTACCTTGTACTTGAGCACCTTTTTCTCTGAAAAATATTTCCCTCCTGTACCTTATTTAACCCCGTGAGGTATGTAAAGGTCTCTACCAAATCCCCACACCTCTCTCTCTCTTTCAGGGTGTACATATTTACTGTAAATCCTTATGTCTCTCCTTGTATGGCTTCTGATGCAGACACTGCACTATTTTAGTTGCCCTCCTCTGGAATGCCTCACTCTGTCTAAATCCATCCAGAGATGTGGTCTCCAGAATTGAACACAGTACTCTAGGTGGGGTCTTACTAGTGACCTATACAGAGGCAATACCACTTCCTTCTTTCTGCTGGCAATACCCATCCCTATACAACCCAGTATCCCACTAGTCCTCCTAACTGCTTTGTCGCACTTCCTGGACAACTTTAGGTCATCCACCCTTCCGGCCATGTGTGCGATGGCAGCACAGCGTAGGGCATCACATGGCCAAATTCACCACCTCCTACCCGAGGTCCACCCCAGAGTTGGAATATTTAGACAGTGGGGCTGCCACCAGCCCCTCATAGGGTGTGGGAGACACAGCTCCTTACAATAAATGGGGCCACGATTGGAGACTTGGTGCCCTAATGACCTGGTGCATCGTGAGTGGCACCATACATGCCTAGAAATAGTCAGCTGATATGATAACCCCAGGTCTCTCTCCTGCGTGGTGGTCATCAATAACACTCCTCCCATTTTGTCCTCTGTCCCAATTTTCTGTGCCTCATGTGTATTATTTTGCACTTTTTCACATTGATACTGAGCTGCCATACTCTTGACCACTCCTCG
The DNA here is from genome assembly GCA_016271365.2 of Neoceratodus forsteri. Lineage (NCBI taxonomy): Eukaryota > Metazoa > Chordata > Ceratodontiformes > Ceratodontidae > Neoceratodus > Neoceratodus forsteri. Next base: position 172,119,431 of record CM057457.1, on the reverse strand, counting down.
AGTTTTTTCAGGTTTCTGTTAATCTTTTCCATACACTCCCAGAGCGTCAACCTTATTGTGGATTTTGGTGTCATCTGCAAAAAGGCAGACCTTCCCTTCAACTTCATCTGCAATGTCACTTACAAACACGTTAAAGAGGATAGGTGACAGCACTGATTTCTGATGCACCCCACTGATTACCCTCCCTTCCTCTGAGTGAACTCCTTTTACCACCCCCCTCCATTGCCCATCCTCTAAACAATTTCTTAAACAGTTTACCATCTTTGGACCCACTCCTAAGCTACCCAGCTTGCTTACTAGCCTCCTATGTGGAACAGTGTTGGAAGCCTTACTGAAATCTATGTAGTCCACAGCTACTGGTCCACCCTAATCTAATTCCTTGGTCACCCAGTCAAAGAAATCGATCAGATTCTTTAACAGGACCTCTCCCTCCCCCATGAATCCAAGCTGCCTTGTGTCTTGCAACCCAGTGGATTCAAGATATTCCACAGTCCTTTCCTTCAGCAGTGACATTAACTTTTGCATTCCCACCACTGAAGTCAGGTTGACTGGCCTGTAATTACCAGCCTCTTCTCTGGTACCACTTTTGTGAAGTGAGACCACAGCTGCTCTCCTCCAGTCATCCGCAACAACTCCTGTTTCCAATGAGCAGTTAAATAGGACTGCCAGAGGCTACAGCCAGTACCTCCTGGACCTACCTCAGTACCCATGGATACACCCCATCTGGCCCCATTGCTTTGTCCACTTTCAAATTAGTGAGTCCTTTCTGAACACTGTCCTCTGAAACAGACTAGTGTCCACCTCCCTCCCTCCCATACTTCTGCTACTTTTTTGTGGCCCCTTCACTTCTGCTTCTTTGCTGAACACTTGACAAAAGTATTTGTTCAGGTTGTCTGCCTTTTCATGGTCCCCCTCTGCACAGTCTCCCCCCTTCTCTTTTTATTTTTTTATGTTTGGTTGTGTGCATATACAAGAAACATCTTGGGACACTACGGCATTTCAGAGGTGTGTCACTGTTCTGGCCAATACAGCTGAAGCTGTGTTGGGCTCGTCCTGATGCACCAGTCAGTCGACAAGCTGGCTATGACAGCAGTCAAACAGAAATGGTCTGTACTTGAAACAAATGAACTGCTGCAATCAGGGACTGTTTCATTTCTGAAGTTATTTACATAAATAGAGCAGACTCCCCACACACACACATACCTTCTTTTCTGTAAAGTACCCTGTCAACACTAGTAATGTTTTGGTCCTCGCTCCTCTGAACACCACTTCCTCTTGTACAATGGCCATGGTACAGCTTTACTTGTTAGCAGACTGCCCCTTGGCATTCTCTCTCTCTGGTCCCAGTCCTCACTTCTCTGAACACTCCCCTCCCGCTAGGCAATGGCGCAGTGCAGCTCTCTCCCTGGTCCCGGTCCTTGCTCCTCTGAACACTCCTCCCTTGTACAATGGCCATGGGTGCAGCTTTACTTGTTGGTGGCTCCTGCCGCCTGCTGCACTCTGTCTTCCGAGTCCCATTTCTCACTCCTCTGACCCCCTCCATTTGTACAATGGCCACGGTGTTAGCTGTCTCCCAGTCCCAGTCCTTGCTCCTCTAGACACCCCATTGCTTATACAATGGCTGTGGTGCGGCTCTCTTCCCGTCCTGCTCCTCACTCCTCTGAACACCCCTCCCATTGTACTGTGGCTGCTGGGGCAGCTTTACTTCTAGCAGCTCATGCCCATTGCCTCTCTCTCCCAGTCTGGGTCCTCACTCCTTTGAACACCCCTCCCGCTTGTACAATGGCCATGGTGTGGCTCTCCCCAGTCCTGATCCTCACTCCTCTGAACAACACCCCTTGTACAATGGGCATGGGTGTGGCTTTACTTGCTGGCTCCTGCCACCCGTTGCCTCTCTCTCCCCAGTCACGGTCCTCACGCCTCGAGCACCCCTTGTACAATGGCCATGGGTCTGGCTTTACTTATTTTTATTTTTTTATTTTATTTAAACAGCAGTTTGAAAACCTTTGAGCCATAGGCTCATTTACAAAAGTACCTTGTCACAGTAATACAACCCAAAATACACAGTATAGCAGTACAACACATAAGTATAACAGTAAATTAGACATAGATACAAACAAGCTGGTACAGGTAGGATGGATGCAAACAATACCAGAGTTATGTTGTCCTTAGCAGCTTAGTAATAAGCTTTGTCATAAGTATTGAGTAAGGCTTTGACTAGTGGCAGTTACAGCATCGGGTGTTAATAAGGTGGTTACGTAAGGATGTTTTGAAGCACGATATAGTTGGAGCATCGGAGATGGAGGGGGGCAGTGTGTTGAACCAGGAGGGGGCCCTAAAGCTGAAGGCTCTTTGGCCGTGAGAGGTCCTAGCTCTAGGGACAACAAGAGAGGTTTTCCCAGAGGTCCGAGTATGAACTAGTGGGACAGAGCGGCGTATGGTGGTGGTCAATCCTGGTGGGGATAGCCCAAGGAGGGTCTTTTTTGTAAGGGTACAGGTCAGATATTTGAGGCGCTCATCGAGATCAAGTACCAGCACTTTAGCATACAGTAGACAGGTGTGTGTCATCCTAGGTGCTCCAGTAATTAACCTACAGGTCTTATTCAGAGTACTGCGAATTTTATGGAGTGCGGTCTGATCAGCAGCACCATACACCGACAGTCCATAGTCCACTAAGGACAGGATAGAGGAGGTGACTGCAAGTCGAAGAGCCTCCGGGGGGGGAGGCAGTGTTTATACCGATGTAAGATGCCCAATCGGATATTAGTGGCAGTGGCTAGGGCAGCGATGTGTCCATGGAAGGAGAGGAGGGGTCAAAATGGATCCCTAGGTATTTATAGGAGCAAACTTGTTCGAGTGGAAAGAGGACCCAGAGTGAATGAGGAGTTTGAAGTTGCAGGACTTGTTTTGTGGATGAGTGAAGAACATGGTTTTGTTTTTTAAGATTTATCACAATCTATGTTCCTTGAACCAGCCCCTCGCTTCAGTGAAGGACTTCTGCAGCGAGTCCTGGAGGGCAATAGGGTTACGACTTGAGGCAAAGATGACTGCATCATCAGCATACAATAGAATGTTCCCGAGCAAGAGCGTGGAAGGGTGTTAAGGTAAAGGGAGAATAGTAAGGGGCCCAGAATGGGCCTGGGAACCCAGAAAAGATGGGACAGATGTCTGAGTAGGTCCCATTAATTTTTACCGCTGTGAGATCAGACAGATAACTGGTGCACCAGGAGATAGGCCCAGCAGCAAAACCAGAGACTAAGGGCATCAAGAAGGAGGGGTGGGAGACAGTGTCAAAAGCTTTCGAGAGGTCAATGAAGACAGCACCAGCCAGAGAACCAGTGTCTAAGGGGTGGAGAAAGTTGGAGAACTCTAGGAGGGCTGTGTTGGTACTGTGACCGCTCGGAAGCCATGCTGCTCAGGACAAAGGACATTGTAGGTGGAGAGGTAGTCAGAGATTTGAGAGGCCACCACTTTTTCCAAGGCCTTGGAGAGAGGAGAGAGAATGGAGATCGGTCGATAGTTTCCAGCCACAGTCCTATCACCACCTTTAAAGATAGGGGTGACAGTGGCGACTTTCCAGGCAGTTGGAACCTTCCCCAGGCAAAGAGAGTGGTTGATGAGGCATGTGATGGGGGTAAGGACTGTGTCTAAGACCAGCCGTAGGATACAAGGATCCAGGGTGTCACTGCCTGTACTATTACTCTTGAGGGCAGTGACAAGGTGCGCCTAAGTTCTTAGGCAGAAACACGCAGGAGGAGAAATAAGGAAGAAAGATGACGGGCAGGTGCTGGGGGAGGAGGGTCAAAAAATTTGTAGGGTGGATAGGGCCAAGGTCAGTGAGTGAGGTGTTGAGGTGGTTGGCTATGAGGGCTGGGTCTGAGGAGATCACACCATTAATGTTGATCTGGGTGGGTGGGGAGTGTGCAGTCCCATTTAACTGTTTAATGTTATCCCAGAAGGTTCTGGGATTCCCCATGAGGCAGTGAGTGAGGACCGATAGTGCTCAGACTTGGCCTTTCTGATGGCCCGAGTGCACTTGTTTGAGGCGGCAGCATATAACCGCCTGTCATTGGGCCAGCCAGTCTCAATGGCACGGTGCCTTAAGTTGTTGTCCTATGTTTGAGCTGGTGGATCAAAGCTGGGGTAACCCAGGGCATTCTTCCTTTTGAGACAGTGGGTCAACACTGGGGCAAAGATATCACAGGCATTATTAAAGTTTGGGTAAAGAAGGAGAGGCTGTGTCGATGTCAGGAGTTGCCTGTATAGGAGACCAGTCAATTTGGGACAGAAGTTCCTTAAGTTTTATCAGTCCACCAGGTATTAGACACCACGGCATGTGGACTGTGCTATGGGTTTGAGGACTGAGGATGACCAGTTGAATAGAATGGGGAGTGATCACTGAGAGAGTCTGGGAGGACTTGTACATTGGGGATCCGATTAGGGCAGTTGGTGAGTACCACATCAAGCAGGGTACTGGAGCCTCTCTGGGGTTAGTCCTGGTAGGGTGGGTAACTAGTTGCGTTAGGTCTATTGCAGAAAGAGAGTCTCGGGTAGAGGAGGAGGAGGGACTGAGCCAGTTGACATTTAAGTCACCCACCAGAATTTGATCAGCGGAAGGAGGTAGAGAGTAAGGTATTCTGTAAGAGAGCAATGGCCTGCGTTTGGTCCCTAGGTGCATTATACGAGTAGTCAGACAAAGGGTCCCTTTAAAAGGGTCAGGGGTTAGTTTCAGCATAAGCCCCTGGGCCCTGGAGTCAGGATGGGAGTGGGCAGGGCTAGTACAGGGAGAGATTCCTTGACATAAATAGCGCAGCCCTCCGTCTCCCAACACGGTCGGACCGGAAAGGTGAAACCAGGAAGGGAGACTAGGGAGTCAGGGAGGATTTCGACAGCCAAGTCTCAACCAGGGTGATGACATCAGGGTTAATTGATGTGACCAGGCATTGTAGTGAGTCAAACTTTTTAGGAGCTACAGATATTCATGAGACCATGCATGAGGCCTGTGGTGCAAGTTGTGGAGCTCCTGGGAACCGGGCCAGGGTTTGGATGAATGTTCCCTGACAGGAGTAGTAGCATGACTAACACCCTGGCTGAGAGATGGTGAGAGGTTTTCCTCGATTGACATGAGAGGGAGGGAGGCTAAGGGAGTAGGGGCTGGGCAGGGAGGTACAGGAGGGAAGCAAGAATAAGAAGACACCCAGATGTGCCTGAGGTGAAGAGAAAGCTAGGGGAGGCAGGGAGGACAGGGACACACAGAGGTCCCAAGGGGCAGGAGAGGAGGTTCAGGAGCAAGGAGGAGGGTGCCAGGGCACAGTGTGGACTAGCAGATGGGTAAGTGGGTAAGTGCACTGCTAGTGGGGATACAGGCAGAGCATGAGGCAGGCCAATGCATTGTGGTGAGCAAGATCCCAGGGAGTAGTGCTGTACAGGTAGGGTAGGAGTAGTGAGGGCATAGGTCCCTCTAGTGGCCAACAGGTATAACCTGCAAATGGGAAAGTGGGAAGATAGGTTCTTGGCAACAGGACGTGATGTCACCAGATGTGATGTCACAGGGTGGATCCTTAAATTCACAGCCGCCCCTGGGTGGGAGGGTGGTTGGGGTGGACGGGGCAGATGGCACAAAGCGCCGTTGGGCTAGCACCCCTCTGCAGGCATCCAGACGAAGAGAAGAGGCTATCTTTACCTCGAAAGTTATCAGGCTGGAGATTTGACTTCCTCAGCTACTTCGAGTGAGCTGCTTGTTGCTTCAGTTGCTTTATTGTCCTGAGTGCCTAGCTTGGGGAGCTGCCTCGAAAGTTATCAGGCTGGAGATTTGGCTTCCTCAGCTAGTCAGGTGAGCTGCTTGTTGCTTCAGTTGCTTGATTGTCCCGAGTGCCTAGCTTGGGGGAGCTGCCTCGAAAGTTATCAGGCTGGAGATTTGGCTTCCTCAGCTACTCAGGTGAGCTGCTTGTTGCTTCAGTTGCTTGATTGTCCCAGGTGCCTAGCTTGGGGGAGCTGCCTCGAAGTTATCAGGCTGGAGATTTGGCTTCCTCAGCTACTCAGGTGAGCTGCTTGTTGCTTCAGTTGCTTGATTGTCCCGAGTGCCTAGCTTGGGGGGGAGCTGCCTCGAAAGTTATCAGGCTGGAGATTTGGCTTCCTCAGCTACTCAGGTGAGCAGCTTGTTGCTTCAGTTGCTTGATTGTCCCGAGTGCCAGTTGTTGGCAGTTTCTGCCGGACTGCTGCACTCTGTCTCCTGGTCCTGATCCTCGCTTCTCTGAACACCCCCTAGCAGCACCAATGGCTGCGTGTGCTCTCTCCTTGGTCCCGGTCCTCGCTTCTCTGAACACCCCTTTGTACAATAGCTACTGGTGTGACTTTCCTTAGAAACATAGAAACATAGACTTTGACGGCAGATAAGGACCGCTAGGCCCATCTAGTCTGCCCATTTCCCTACCTACAGGATAGGCCGCAGATCCTATTTAACCAACAGCCTATATCTTCCTGCCCCCCACAAGAATTGCCTTATATCTGTCCCATGCATTCTTGAATTCTCCCACAGTTTTAGACTCCACAACTTCCTCAGGAAGGCTGTTCCATGCATCCACTACCCTCTCTGTGAAATAATACTTCCTCACATTGCCTCTGAACCGCCCTCCTTCTATCTTTAAATTGTGTCCCCTTGTTCTTGCAAGTCTCTTTTTCTGAAAGATGCTACCCTCTTGGACTTTGTTGATTCCTTTGAGGTACTTGAAAGTTTCTATCATGTCCCCCCTCTCCCTTCTTTCCTCAAGGGTATACAAATTAAGCTCCTTTAGTCTCTCCTCATACGGCTTCTCTTGCAGACCCTGCACCATTTTAGTTGCCCTCCTCTGGACTGCCTCTATCCTGTCTATGTCCTTGCGGAGATGGGGTCTCCAGAACTGGACACAGTATTCCAGATGGGGTCTCACCAACTGTCTGTACAGAGGGATAACAACTTGTTGGTGGCTCCTGTTGCCTGCTGCAAGCTCTCTTCCTGGTCCCATTCCTCACTCCTCTGAACACCCCCACATTTGTACAATGGCCGTGGTGTGGCTCTCTCCCCTGTCCTGGTCCTCACTCATCTGCCCCCCCCCCTTTGTAGAATGGCTGCAGTGAGGATCTCTCTCTGGTCTTGACCTTCACTCCTCTGAATACCTCTTCCCCTTGTACAATGGCTGTGCATCCCACTTTACTTGTTGGTGTCTCCTGCCACCCATCACACTCTTCTATGCTAATACCAGAAAGCAAAAATTTGGCATTGTCAAATGCTTGTTAATCTTACAGTCCTACCACTGGTCGTCCTCCTTTCACTTACATACACCAAAAAATGTCTTGTCCCCCTTCGTTACCACCTTGGCTATTCTCTCTTCAGTTTACACCTTCACACTCCTTACTGCTTTCCCTGCTTCCTTCTGTTTCCCCTCATACACTTCCCTATCTTCTTCCCTGTGCATCTCAGTATACCTTTTGAATGCTATTATTTTAGCCACTGACTTTTCTGCTACCTCCTTTTCTTCTTGCTTTTGCTCACTTAGAACATAAAAAAAGCTTTGGCAGATGGGGATCATGTGATCCTTCTAGCCTGCCTTAGAAACTACCCCCCTCCCTATGCAGCCTTCATCCTAACTTGTCCTTTATGTCTGTCCCATGTGAGTTTGAACTCCCTGATTGTCTTTGATGCTACCACCTCCTGGGGCAGGCTGTTCCATGGGTCTATCACTCTCTCTGTGAAGAAGTACTTCCTGAGGTTGATTTTGAACCTTCCTCCTACCAGTCTTGTATCATGCCCTCTTGTGCATGCTGCCGTGTTCTGTTGAAATAGATTGACTGTCTGAGCTGTGTTAAATGCCCTCACATACTTAAATGTTTCCATCACATCCCCTCTGTTTCTTCTTTGCTCAAGGGAGTATAGGTTTAGCTCCCTTACCTGTGATGCAGTCCATGCACCATCTTAGTAGCCCTTCTCTGCACCATTTCCAAATGGTCAATGTCTTTCTTGAGGAGAGGTCTCCAGAATTGAATGCAGTACTCCATGAGTGACCTCACCAATGACCTGTAGAGGGGCATGATAACCTCCCACTTTCTACTAGAAATACCTCTGCTTATACATCTGAGGATGCCACCCGCTTTCTGTGCTGCTTTCTCACATTGTTTTCCTATCTTTAATTTGTCAGTGATGATTATGCTGGGATCTCACTCCGTTTGTGTCTCCTCAAGTTGATGTTCTCCCAGTGTGTACTTTTTTCCAGGGTTCCACTTTCCCAAATGCATTACCTTACACTTTTTGGCATTAAATTGTAACTGACAGTCCCTGGAGCAATCATCTAGCCTTCTGAGGTCAGCTTCCATGTTGTCTGCTCCTTCCCTTGTGTCCACTCTGTTGCAGAGTTTTGTATCATCTGTGAACAGGCAAACCTTCCCTGTTAGTCCATTCACTATGTCTGCTATGAATATGTTAAATAGTATCGGTCCCAGTACCGATCCCCGCGGGACACCACTGGTCACCCTACCCTTCCTGGACAATGATCCATTGACTAGCACTTTCTGGGTCCTATCGTTCAGCCAGTTACTGATCCAGCTGACTATTTTCTGGCCAACCCCCGTATGTTCCAGCTTGTTGGTTAGCCTTCTGTGAGGGACGGTGTCAAAGGCCTTGATGAAATCTAGGTATACAATGACCCCTACCCCTCCCTGATGCAATGTTCTGGTGACCCAGTCAAAGAAGTCGATCAAGTTGGTTTGACAGGAGCATCCTGCTGTGAAGCCATGTTGCTTTGGTTCCATTTTTCCAGTATCTGTTAGGTATGCCACTATCCTCTCTTTTAGTAGTGACTCCATCATTTTCCCCACAACTGAAGTCAGACTGACAGGGCAGTAATTTCCTGCCTCTTCCTTGTTTCCGCTCTTGTGTAAGGGCACAACAGTTACCTGTTTCCAGTCCTGAGGTATTTTCCTGCTGTCTAGTGACTTGTTGAAGAGCTCAGCCAATGGTGCAGCCAGTTCCTCTTGGAGCTCCTTCAGTATCCTAGGGTGTATGTCATCCGGTCCCATGGCTTTTTCCACTTTCAGTTATTAAGCTCTTTTAGGACCCTCTCCCTTGTGAAGGGGCTAGTTTTTGTTCCCTGGGTATCTTCCTTTGTCCTGCTCAGTGTGGGACCTTTTCCACTGTCTTCTATGGTGAAGACAGAGCAAAAGAACTCATTTAGCACTTCTGCCTTGTCCTCGTCACTCTCTACCATCTTATCTTCCTTGCTTGCTTGCTAGTCAGACTATTCCTCCCTTAGTTTTTCTTTTTTCTCTTATGTATCTATAGAAGGTTTTGTCTCCTTCCTTAACATCTTGTGCTATTTTCTCTTCTGTCTGTGCTTTTGCCTTCCAACAGCTTTCCCTGACTCTCCTGTGGAGAGATTTAAGAAGGCCTTGAAAACACATTTGTGGCTTAGCACCTTCCCAGACTGATTATTTTAGTGACAGTATTTTAGACATTCATTTATTATGTCATCTGGTCATATTGCTATATATTTTATTGTTTTATATATGTTTGTTATTGTACAGCACCTTGGTTCATGAAAGGCGCTTTAAAAATAAAGTTTATTATTATTATTAAATTTGTTCTTGTATTCTTCCATGTTTGCTTCATGTTTTATTTGCTTGATTTGTGTAAAAGCCTTTTTTTTTCTCTTTGATTTTGGATGCTACTTCATGAGAGAACCAGAGAGGTCTTTTCCTTCTTTTGGACTTGCTGATCTGCTTAGTGCATACAGTTGTTACTGTATACAGAGCAGCCTTCAGAGTATTCCAGCAGTCCTCTACATCTCCTGTGATTCCTCCTTCTAGCATGGATGAGATCATAGTTCTCATTTTGGGGAAGCTGGCTTTTCTGAAATCTAGTACCTTGATTTTGGTGTGATTATTTTCCTCCATATTGTTCACAGTAAACCTGATTGAACTGTGATCACTGGACCTTAGACTGGCTCCCACCTCTGCTTCTGGGATCCTTGTGCTGTTTGTCAGCACTAGATCCAATAGTGCTTTGTCTCTGCTGGGTGAGTTCACCAGTTGATGCAAACCTGATCCCCTTAGTGCAAAAAGGAACTCTTTGCTCTGGTCTGAAGATGCTGTGTACAAGGACCAATCCACATTTGATAGACTGAAGTCCCCCACAAGCAACAACTCACCCCTGTCAACCACCATCGAGATGGTTTCAAAGAGCTCCTTGTCTACGTCAGCCTCCTGGGATGGGGGTCTGTATATGACTCCTACACAGACTGGGACTTTGTCCGCGGCTCCTAATGTAACCCAAATGACATCTGCTTTACTGTGTTTTCCCTGGATTTCTGTTGTACATGCATCATCTCTGACATACAATGCCACCCCCCCTTTCTTTCCTCACAATCTTTCGGAATAACGCATACCCTGGGATGATGACATCCCAGAGTGGTTCTGATAAACCACATTTCCGTAACAGTGATCCAGTCTAATTGTGTGTCTGCCATTATGGTTAAGATCAAGGATTTTGTTTGGCAGCTCTGACATTGATGCACATTGCCTTCCATCCCCTTCTGTTTTGGTCATTTGCATTTTTAATATGTTTGGTTGCATAATTTTGTTGAAATGCTTGGTCTGAGTATGTTTGCTGCAATGTTTGGTCTGAGTATGATTGGTGTATCCTTGTGCTGAACTAGTTGGTGATGGGGAGGGCATTTGGGATCCCTTTTTGTGCTAGGGATGTCTGTGCCACCCCCCCATCCACTAGTTTAACTGACCGATGTGAACATCGAATTTTTGCCCTAGCACTCGTGTCCCCTCCTTTGAGAGGTGTAGGCTGTCAAATTTAAAGAATTCCCATTCCCAGAAGTCCTCCCAGTTTCCAATAAAGTGATGATATTTTTCCTTGCACCAGTCCTTTAGCCAAGTGTTTAATTCGGTGATGTCCCCTTCCCTGATCTTCTGCCTGCTGTCTCCTTTTATCCAGACTAGCAGAATTTCAGAGAAGGTGATAGTGGATGAAATGGAAGTAAGCTTGTCACCCAGCCTAGTGAGGTTTTGTTTCATTTCCTCTACTGACTTACTGGCTAGGTCATTTGTACCTATGTGAAGAATGACATGCGTGTATCAATCAATGCCTCGAATGATTTCCTCTATGTGATTGGTGTCCCTTCATGCTAATGTTCTAGGGAGGCACCTTACCATAGTTGAAGCATTGTCCTGCTGGAGGTGAGTCTTTACGCCCCTAATCATTGCATCACCAATTATTTGTACTGGTTTCTTTTTGTCCTTTTTAGTGGGTTTAGTTGTGTGCTGTACCTCCGTGTGTCATTCTGGGTTCACAGAATTTTTGACGCTCGTTACACTATTTGTCATGGTAGATAGTACAGTGTACTTATTTGATGTTTGAATAGGTTTGGTACCTTCCTGTACTGAGGATTTTGTGCCAGTTGTATGAGACCTGACCTGTTGCCAGCCCCTGGCCTGTTTGTCCTTTGGGGTAGGGGTACTGGTGTAGTGCACCTTGAAACTAAAGGTTTTATGCTGTTGCCCAGTGGAGGCCAATTTAATATATCATGGAGGTATTTTATCTCAGTCCATGCTGCATGAAGCTGTGATCGGAGGCTCTGATTGTGGAGCATGTTGGACCATGCCCCACTCAGCAAATGAAGTCCTTGGTAAAAGTATGCCACAGTTATTGCAGTTCAAGAGGTTCATAGTGGCCTTTAGTTCTCTGTTAAAGTTCCCTATGAGTGAAGTAGATTGCCTAGATGCATTCTTCGGATGAAAGAAAAGGGATGCCTGCTATTTCGTTGGGGTGTATGTCTACTCAGCAGGTTGGGTATGAGGTGGCTGTTGTCCTGAGCTGTTATGTATGAAAGAAATATACTTGCTTTATGCAGAGGAGCATTGCCTTCCCTATGGCCTTTATTAGCTTCACCTATTCCTCCTCCCAGCTCGTCCCCCCACCAGGTCATACCTGAATCAGTCATTGAATAAAGTCTGGCTTAGAAAAAGTAGTACATTAAAGTTTTAGAACAATTTTTGTCAATTTAATTATGCATTTTTGTTTTTATTTTTTGGGTGCATTACTCAGAGATTTTAGCATATTCTGGTTGCTGAATTTGCAGAAAAAAAATACAGACTCCTGCGGGTTTGTTTACAAAATTTATATGAAAATCTGATTTTTCACATTTGCACACAACTGGCCATTTTATGCCAAAATTCACACATTTGCAACATGTGCAAAAATGTATTATTCGATATATCTGGGCACAAAAAAACCATGCCCAGCCTTAGTATGTTGATAACATTAGTCAGGGATATTTACTCATGTTGGGAAAAGACAGAATGAACAGGGGGCATAGTCCTGGAGGTTCTACACAGTAACATATGGACATACTTTTCCAGACAGAAAGTAATAAGATTATGAAACAGGGTGCCAGAACACACTAGAGATAGGTAACATAGAAACATAGAAGTTGTCAGCAGATAAGGACCACTTATTGACTGGCACCCAGTTCACCCTAAATTCTCACCTATAGTGCCACCGAGACCCTACTTAGACTCCTGCTTACATCTCCCTCTTGCGTTGAAGATTCTCTTGTGTCGATCTCATGCATTCTTAAATCCTGTGACCATTCTAGCCCCCACCACTTCAGCTGGAATTCTGTTCTAAGTGTAAAATATTAGAATAAGAGGTATGAGGACATGGGGGTAATTTGGGCCACACTGGTTAAAAGGAAGTAGTGTGCCTGGGAGGAAGAACAGGAGTTTCCTGCACCTCGTATTACTAAAGGTTTTTCCTTGCCTGAAACCATTATGGAGAGTAGTAATATATTATTACACAATAGCAAACAAAAAGAATCCTGAAAGGTGATTGGCCAGCAAAGAGCTTCACCTACAGTTATGATGTTACCCAAGCACAACATCATGGATGAAGTCCCAGCACACACATGACTGAATGACAGGACTACAAAATCATTGCACCTGTCATGTCCAAGTTGCCCACAGTTGACATGGCCACTCTGAATCTTGCCAGTACTTTACAAACTTTTAAAAAGGTAAATCCCTCCCTCCCACAGCAGTTAAACCATCAAAAATCTACAGTAATCTAACGTAGAATCCTCACATATCCCTCAAATCCCTCTTATTACTTTCCTTTTCTTATTCAAATTACAGATAAAGTGAAAGCTGTCAGAGCAGTCTCCTGCTGTACTCAGATCTCCACTTGGTGAACATCCTGACTGCAGTCATTGTCTGTCTTTGGCTTCATAGGCCGGCCTGGTGACACTGAAGGTTGAGGCGCTGGAAGCCACACTTGGTGCCACACCTTGTGCCACGTCAATGATCCTGGCTAAGGAGCATGTTTGGATTGCTGGGGGTCAGCAGGGGAGGGAGAGGGTCAAGTGTTTGATGACAGCTCTGCTCTCCTGGGGACAAGGGGAATGTTGTCCTCTCCATGGCTGCCTTCTGGCAGAGGCTGGGTGGCAGCGTTGAAGTTAGGGCAGCTAGAGTGTGACTATGTGATGCGCATGCACCTCAATGTGTGCATGTTCACAGCATTGAGGGGAAGGGACAGAAAGCAGATAAAGGAAGGGCAACCACAGGCTCCATGAAGGCTGCCAGATGGCCAGGGTTACGCTTTGCCATCAAACCACCCGTCATTGCACCAGTCTGGATTGTGTCCTGAATAGGGGGAGGATGACACTCCCCCTTCCTGCCCCACTATGGAAATCCATAGGGGAATGGGGCTTGGGGGTACTTAGGGGAGCAGTGGATGGTCCTAGGTAGGGTGGAGTGCCCTGCCTGTGGCTGCACGGGGGATAAACAGAAGGTGAATGATAAAAAAAAAAAAAATCATTGGCTTGATAAGCTAGCAGTTCCTCCTGCTCTCCATCCACTCCCTTCTCACAAATGTAAAAGCCGTTACTGCAATCATCTTCTCAGCAGTTCCTCCTGCTCTCCTCACACTCCCTGCTTTCAAGTCACCATAAACTCGCTGAGCACATGTGTAACAGTGTGCTTCACTTATTGCAAATTTCTACCTTGAAATGAAAAGAACCAGACAAACTGTCAGTTCAAATTGATTCACATTGACCGGGGTGGGGAAGGGGGAGCCAAGCGAGACAGTGAAGCACAAAGACAGAGAAAAAGAGAGAGACACATGGGGGGACAGAAACCCAGAGAGGGAGAAGAGAGAACACCAGCAGCAGCTGCAGCAGCAGCAGCAGCACCAACTACTCGACAACATAGAAATGGTGTACTTTTTTCCAATAAGTAATACCTGCCCTAAGAAGAAGTGAAAAAGAAATGCATTTGAAATGGATTTTTTCACCTTTTTCCCTTTTTGAAGCAAGTACAATGAGCATGGGTTAATGCCTATACATTTGGTAGCTAAAACAGGACAGAGCTATCGCCATATTTACCTAATGAGCGGTTAAGACCTATACAATTGGTAGCTAAGGCAATGCATGATATGAGTTGGTAGTAAGCCACCTCAGGGAGGCCTTGCCTTATACATAATACAATGCATTCATAGTCCAGTACAACTATATGGTAACTGAGGGAGGAGAGGAGCCTGTAGGCTAGAAATAGTGAGGGCTTTCCATTGCCTGGCCATTGGTGGGTGCGTGGCCTAGCGGCGTGGTGCAGGATCCACAGGTTACCGGTTACACTGTCGTTGATGTGAGGAGAGGATATGGACCCTTAAGGCAGCTTTAAAAGGACCTAGATTGGTGATTGATGTGACAGCCGGAGGGAGGGCATTGTACCCAGATGGAGCTCTAAGGGGGAAGGATCGCTGGGCCAGGGTGGTCCTGACCCTAGGCACCTTCCAGATAGTTTTTGGGGCAGCCCATGTGGACACTGAGATGGTGGTTGCCTAAAGAGAAGCCATGACACCTATTGGGGTTAAATCCAGGTGGATTTTGATTTGGTGAAGAGACAGGTCTGGTATAATAGTCTTTCCTCAAGGGAGAGGATATTGGTGAGCACGTATAGGGTGCAGGTATGTGTATTTCTGTCAGCACCAGAGAGGAGCCAGCAGGCCTTATTGATGACTACTTGTTATTTATTTATTATTTATTTAGTTTTTGTTGACCGGGTAAGTGCACTAGACAAATTCTGCCTATTTTCAGGCACGACCGGGGAAGGAGACAGATAATGCCAACTGACCTTGAACCAGATTAAGCTGTTGATGGTATTTTTAGTGAATGAGGGAATTTGGCCAGGACACCGGGAAATTCCCTACTCTTTTTCGATAAGTGCCATAGGATCTTTAACATCCACCTGAACTACCACCAATCCAGGCAGATGGGACCTCAGTTTAACGTCTCATCCGAAAGACGGCACCTCAGACGTGCAGCACCCCTCTCATGCTGCACTACAGTGTCAGTACTGGGATATTAACCCAAGTGCCAGATGTGGGAACTGAACCCACAGCCCTCTGATCTCCCGGCCTCAGAGGTGAGTGCGCTACCTACTGAGCCACTGACACGTGATACTTGTATCTGATGAAGCACCGTAGAGTTTGAGGCAGCATAGATTGTGATGCCATAGTCCACCAGCGATAAGACTGAGGAGGTAATGGCAAGGTGAAGTGCTTCAGGTAGCAGGCAGTCTTTATGTCTGTAAAGGAGACACATGTGGGTGTAAGTGGCGGATGTGAGAATTTTTATACATTCTTGGAATGAGAGGGAAGAGTCAAATGTAATACCTAGATACTTATACTTTTGGACCTGTTCTAGTGGGATGAGAGAGGTGGAGAGTATTTCAAGGGAGAAATCCTTTGATCTGTTTTGGCGGTGGGCATAGAGCATTGTCTTAGTTTTTAATGATGACCACTAATTTGTGTTCAGCAAACTAGTGTTCAGTCTGAGAGAAGGAGTTTTGTAAGGTACACTGGAGAGAGAGAGAGAGAGGATCAGGATGTGCAGCATAAAGAACAGCATCGTCTGCATAGAGGAGAAGGTTGCCGGGGCAGGATTTAGGCAGAGCGTTGAGGTAGATGCTGAATAGCATGGAACCCAGGATTGATCCCTGGGGAACTCCTGAGCTGCACAACAGCATAGTAGATATGGTATTATTAATTTTAGCACATTGGGTTCTAGATGAAAGATAGCTGGCGAACCATGAAAGTGGACAATGAGAGACCCCAATTTGTTGTAATGTGTTAAGAAGGAGGATGAGAACCATATTGAAGACCTTTGAGAGGTCTATAAACATGGCCTGCAAGGTGCCACTTGTCAAGCATGGAGTGCAGGAGTTAGCAAGTCTGTGAGGGCAGTCATAGTGCTCTGACCAGCTGTGAAACCATGCTGCTCCCTACATAAGAGGTTGTGTGTGGAGGTGTAGTCAAGGAGCTGATTGGCCATGATCTTTTCAAGGGCTTTAGAGAGTGGGGGAGAATCTGAGATGGGCCGGTGGTTGTTTGGAAGGGAGCTGTTGCCACATTTCAATATTGGTGTTATCACTGCATTTTCCATGAGGTTGGGAACTGGCCCAGACACAGGGACAGATTTAGAAGGTCCATGAGTCGGGTGATAACTGAGTCTAGCACAAGGTATAGGATATGTATATCAAAGGTGTCTTTGCAGTAATTGGAGTTCTGGAGGGCTTTGGACATGTAGGCTTTCACTTCTGTAGGGGTAATGACTCTGAGTTTGAAGGGGGATAGAGGAGCTCAGGTGGTGGCGTAGGCTGAATTGGATCAAAAAAGTTGCTATGGAGGACTGAGCTGAGGTCTGAGAAGGTGGAGTTGAGGCAGTTAGCTATGTGAAGTGTGTCTGTGGTGGTAGTACCATTAACAATAAGTTGTGAGGGGGGAGAGTGGGATTTACCATTAAACTCCTTAATGTTATCCCAGAACTTTCTTGTGCTACCCCAGGAGGTGGCAAGGGTGGTTCTGTAGTGCGCCACCTTGGCCTTGTGTGTTGCCCAGGTACACTTATTGCAGGCAGCATTTTAGGCCTGCCTATCACTTAGCAAACTGGAGGCAGTGACACGATGCCAGAGGTTGTCACGCATTTTAAACTGTTGTATAAGTTCTGGGGTGATCCATGGGGCACTACGTTTCTTAGTGGTCACTTTTATGGTCTGTGCAAAAGCATCACAGGTGGTATTAAAGGTGGTGGTGAAGTAGTGCAATGCTTCATCTATGTGCTTGGCTTGGGATATAGGGGACCAGTTCCAGATAATTAGATTTTATTTGAGTTTGGCTATGCCTTCTGGTGTAGTCGATGATGGAAGGTGATATTTGGTGGGGGTTTAGGTAGCTGACAGGACCAGCTGAAGATGATTGGGGAGTGGTTGCTTAAGGCATTGGGTAGGACATCCAGGTTGGTAATATTGTGGGGATGATTGGTGAGCAGAATATCTAGTAGGGTGTGGGTTCCATTAGTGGGGTTGGCCCTGGTAGGCTGGGATACCAGCTGGGTCACATCTAATGTAGCAAAGGTATCTTTGGCATGTGTTGATGAGCTTGCCAGCCAGTTTATGTTGAGATCCCCAACTAGGATTTGTTCTATTTTGTGGCGGTGGCTTGCTAGATAGTCAGAGAGTGCTTTACAGGCAGGGGATTGGCTGTGGGGTGGGATGTAGGCGACGGTGAGAGTAAGAGGAGCATGGTTTGGGTCAGGGGAGAGTTTTATTGAGAAGGCTTGGGAACCATGGTCTAGGGAGGGCGCAGGCAGGGCTTGGTAATGCAGTGAGTCATTTACATAGAAGACACAGCCACCACCTCTCCTGCTGTTACAATCAAGGCTAATGAGAGAGTAGCCAGGAATAGAGACAAATGAGTCTGGGGTCTTGGCTGACAGCCAGGTTTCTGTTAAAGCCAGAATGTCTTGGTGCTGTGCTGTCCAGCATTGCAGGGGTGCCATATTTTTAGGCAGGCTGCAGATATTCATAATGGCTATTTGAACCCCCATGGGTGACCACAGTTGGGGGGGTGCTGCTGGGCCAGGACTGGGGTGAACATTGCCAGACAGTAGAAGAAGCAAGTGGAAGATCCTGACAAGGGCTATGAATTGGTGGCGTTTTGCGGGGTAGCGGTGGCTGGCAAGCTTAGAAAGTGATGAGCAGGGAATGAGCAGTTGTGTGAGGGCTGGGATGGCCAGGTGGAGGAACAGACAAGGAGGGCTCAAGGCACAGAGAAATGGGCGGAGGGGTAGAAGGGTGGGGTGTGGGGGGCCTATGGGGAGAGACAGGGTGATGGAGAGGCTATGAGGGGTGAGGTGCTCCCCCAGCAGCAAAGGTGTGTACATACCAGAGGCAACTGGGGGTTTATTGCTGAGCAGGGTAAACGTGGTTAGCAACAGCAGTTAGGTTAGTTTGTGTGGGTGGGTGTTGTGAGGGAGTACAGTGGTGGTAAATGTGACTATGGGCAGGTATGAGTGGGTCTTGCTGACACCTAACATTGTGGCAGAACACAGTGGCGCAGTGGTAGGGTTGCTGCTTTGGAGCCGAAAGATACCTAGTTTGAACCCTGGTTTGGATGCCACATTGTATGCCTAGTGATAGCCTGAAAGACCATGCAAGGGACACTACAGAGAGGAGCAAAAAGGCAGAGAATTTACTTATGAATGACTCAGGACAGAAGTGTTAGGGGGAGCAGTGGCAAGAGGATTGCAACCTACATGTCTTGTTGCTCTCTAGCGGCAGTATAATCTGCAAATGGAAAAGTATGGGGGGCTGATGAAATTAACTAAAAGTGACTTTTCACAAGGAAATACCAAGCACAGAATTAGGAATACAGTCAGCCTCTATACTTCCAAGTTCAAACACATACAAGTACAGATAAAATACACTTTAAACTGAAGAAATTCAGCACTGAGTATTAAAACAGACCAGATATCAGAGGCAATACTGGATTAGGGGAAAAAAGGTTAAATAAGCTGGCTGACTGATGGTAGTGACATAGTCCAGTCAGGAGGAATTTGAAAATGCCTGGCAGGATGAGGAACCAAACAAGGATCTTGTGTTCCACGAACAGCCAATAAAAGCTGTGCCAAGATAAAGGCAAATGTCCTTAGAAAATATACAGAGACAGCCACACAGCCTTGAGTTCCCGGAATGCTGTCCAGGCCGTACCTGCTAGCAAGGGCTCAGGGAGTGTGGCAGCAGGCTTTTCTCACCGTGGAGGCATGTAGACCCCCGTCTGAGGTGCTATTAGCCCAAAGGGCTATAAGGATGCCTGCTAGCAAGGGCTCGGGGAGTGTGGCAGCAGGCTGTTCTCATCATGGAGGCATGTAGACCCCTGTCTGAGGTGCTGTTAACCCAAAGGGCTATGAGGATGCCTGCTTGCAAGGGATATGGTTAACCCTTGTTGTACCTCTGTCTCTAAGGTAAGTAAAAACTAAAACTGTTGTATCACAATTCAGAGATAATGGAATGCTGATGTACCACACTGACACAGCAGCTTTCAAGTTAATTGCCAGCTCGTGCCACCTACCAGTTTTTCCTCGCATATTCCTTCACTGAAGCTGTATCTCCTAGACGAACAAACACAGAGCCCACCTTCCCCCCTCCATTAGTTCTGTAGGTATTTGTAAACATAGTTTAGGAATGCTTAGAATCTGAGAAACAGAGTCAAACTCCTCTGCTTCTGACCATTTGTTAGAAATTAAGATTTTCAGATTTTAACGCCAAAAATCTTAACTCCATAAAAGGGACGCAAATCCAATTCTACATTTGATTCCAGTTCCACATCAGATTACATTTTAATACTCAGCTAATACTGTACTGCAGACAGTAAAGTAAAAAATGTAAATAAAGGCCCCACTTACGTGGAAATGAAAGACCTCACCTCTCCTACTTCATTAACATTTACTGTTATTGCAACTATCTTGGCCTTTGTTTTCTAATGAATAGTTAGATATGATGTCAGACAGTGCTGGGCATTTTAGTTGCATATGTTATGCATGAGTCCAGGACCAAGAGGAAGATGCAGTGGGTGGGGTGACACTGCGGGGGTCATAATGGTAGTCACAGCAATAAGCAATGGGCATGTGGGGGGAAGGGCACTGGTGATGACTGGCAGGCAGTGGGGGGAATAACACCAATAGCTGCTACTTACTGTGGCAGCTGATTGGCATCTGGCAGTGGGCTACAGTGCAACTTGATAGTCAGCCATATCTGCTACTGGATGGACTAGTGCCTCAGATGGATGATGCTGTCTCCAGTCTGAGGAAACTACTGGACTGTGGACAAGAACAGAGTGAATCCAGAAGACTGATCCTGAAGCAGCAGCAGGCCCAGGCAGTCAATTGCAACAAAAATATAATAAAATATGCGGTGGTCGTTCTACTGTGCAGGTAGCATTTTACACTTTTACTTTACCAACTGCAGAGCCAGTGATATCTAGAGGTATAAAAACACAGTCAAATGCAGGATTGGAAATTCTGATTCTGACACTGATACTGATTCTGGTGCCTTAACTAGCACTGGAATAGTGTTAGACATAGAATCAATTTCTGATAATCAAACAGATGGGCAGCAGAATGGGACTGGATGATTACACAAACTTTTTTTAAAAGATTAAGCTGTGGGTTGTCCTGGTAGCATGACAGTAGAGCTATTGTCTGCTATACTTTGCCAGGATATGAAACAGACTTAGGTTGTGCATGGGGCTGGCCGGAGAGATTGAGCATCAGCTGTCATTCCTTGGGAAGGGGATGAGCTCATCCTGCTTGTCAGCTGCCACCTGGAAGCTGTGTGGCAGTGCAGGTAGACCACATGGAAAGGGATCTCAGATGTAGATGCTGAGGGGGCCTTCACAGAGGCAGAGTATGAACATGGAGCCATTTTACACGTGTGACTCCAGGGCAGAAAATGGAGTAAAAACCTCTACAGCAGCTGGATGATAGTCTGATCCCCCGCATGTGACTGGGCAACTCTGACCAGATCCTGTGGCAGAGGACACTTGAGTGAAGGTAAGACATTGGGGTGTTGGGTGACAGGGCTCTGGGAACTGGTCTAGATGAAAACAGGCTTCCGGAGAAGGAGAGGACAATAGATTTAAGATTAAGCTCCAAGTTGACAGATGTTCCTACCTGTAAGCAATTCCATTTCAATCACCACTGTTGACTGTGTGCTGGTCTCCTGTGTTTTTAATTTTTTTCCATTTAGGGTGTAATGTGTTAGTATCTCCAGGAAAGCAGGCAATAGTTTTACTGGCAGATTCTGCAAGCTCAGATTTTCTAGAAGTGAAATGTCTGAAGACAGTTTATCCACCAAAACAATGCAGTTTGCCAGGGGCTGTATGACTTGCAAACATTTTACAGCTGTACTACATAACAAATAATTTCTAAAAGTGACTGTGATGTTTTTCTGTACTACACAGGCATCATGAAATGGCCCGATGGACAAAATTACTCTGGCGATTTCCAAGATGGTCTGGAAGATGGGTAGGAAAAATATACTTATTTTTTAAATAATATAAGTGTAATGCATTTGGTCAAGCATCAGCTTGCAGTAGCCTCTAATGAACAGGAGTCCTTTATTACAGGTCTACACCATCCAATCTAGCAGTATTTGGGCTGATTTTGTTTAAAAGAGGCCTTAAATTGAATAAGGGTACTTACTGCTGCAGGACACACGTGGGACCATGTTCTGCCACAGCAGGGTATGAAAGCTCATATTTGACTTGATTCATTAGTATCTCAGTCCCCCCATTCTTAGTATATATCCACAACCATCAGTACACCCCAACTTTCCTCCAGCTCTTGGTATACCTATTTCCTTCAGCAATCACTAACACAATTCAAGGTGTCTGATAGATAGACTATTGTGGTTTGGGCTGTCTGTTGGATTTTACTTTATAGAAATAGCTTTACACTGGATAGAATCTTAGGCTTTTGTATTCAATGTAGTGTTTGTTTTTATTAATATTTTAGCCATACGGTTGATGTTAATTGGTTATAAAGCATTTTAGATTTTGTTTAATAGTAATGCTGTTTTTGATCTTTTAAAAATGGTTGTACGAGGTTTATGTTTGGGCTCCATATCCATAGTTTATCTGATCCTAACTGATACCCTGCTAGCTCAGTCTGCCTGTCAACCATCATCATATGAAAGGATAAGGAAGAAAGATTTAGTATTCCCATAGATGCTGGTGACTTTAATATTTCACATCAACTAGGTATTCATCACAAGACCCTGGCATACAATATAGGATTTTCCACTAGAAGATCCACTTATATCAGTGTAAGGATAAGACTTAGTCTTACCCCAACATTTATTATTAGGTTACTTATGCTGGCAGAGGATATAGAACAGAATCCAGGACCTATAGCTGACACTACTGATATCAATACAGATTATTTTTTGACTGTAAAAGGAGGCCTTAAAATGATCCATTTTAATGCTAGAAGTATAGCCTCTAAGTTACATGAAATAGAAGCCTGGGTTAATTACTATAGGCCAGATATCTTAGCAATATATGAAACATGGCTTCGCCCAACAATTTCTGACAATGGACTGGCTTTACCAGAATACCAAGTTTACAGAAAGGAAAGGAGAAAGGGTAAAGGGAGGGTTATGTTTCATATTAAAATTATTTGTCAGCAGAACCTCTTACGCTGAGCTAAGTCATCATTGCCTTGAGCATTTAGGGCTAGAAGTTACTTTGGGAATATTTAAAAGTTATACATTTATTTATTTATATATAACCCTCCCAAAATAATAATCTGGAGGCTCAGGACTTTATTGAATTAGTGACTACCTATGGCAAATGAGAATTATTGGTAGTAGGTGATTTTAACCTGAACTGGATGGGCAAAGACAGCTTTAAAGCAGCAGTGCAACGAAAATGGGCTAAAATTTGACCCTACCTTTTTTTCTTCTTAATTTATGCCAGATGTCTTCCAGTTTATTTTGGTGGTAACATCTCCAGTTTACACTTCCATCTAAGAATGTTATGAAAGTTTTATTATACAATGACAAGAAAAAATCCTGGAGTCTGATTGGTCAGTCTTGGTCTGGACCTGTGATGTCATCCCAGCACAACATCACGGGTCTAGTTTCAGCCTCACTGTGAACCTGTAGATGAGCTTGATATGCATTTGCTTGATATGCATTTGCTTGATTGTTTCATCTTCTCTTAAAAAACAAAAACATTTTTCCACACAAAACATGTTTAAAATGATTTTTTTTATTCCGTATAACAACTAGCCATTGTATAATAGCAATAATGCCCTCCAGGGTGTGTGTGGCATTTGGGATAACGTCACGCCTCAGTTGTTGGATGCACTCAGCCTGCGGCATCATACCCAGCCACCTGTGGCGTGATGTTATCCCAGCAGAACACACACCCTGTTGGGCATTATTGCTTAAATGTAATTACTTCTCAAGAAAAAGAGATGTCGCCTCATTTTGCATAGAAATAATATAGAGGACCCCAGGAGGGTAAGAACCAGACAAAATGCAAATTTAAAGTACACAGCATAGGAAGTACTCAGAAAATCCAAATCAACAGTTCTGCTGCTGTTTTTCATAACTATAGCAGAACATCTGCATTTTGGAATAACTTTTTTCATTGCACTGCTGCTTTAAGTTGCACTCCTGGTTCAGGCCTACAGCAATTAATAACTGACCCCACTTGCCTTAACCTAAAATCTTACAGGAACACCCTGTTAGATTGTTTTTTAGCCAACAGAAAGGAGCACATTGTTGCCAGTGGTCTAATACCAGATTCTTTTAACGACCACCATCCAACTTTTGGAATATAGAAAGGAGAACAAATGCAAAAGCCTTCCCCTGGATATATTGAAATCAGGAATTACAACAAATTAGATGTTCCCAAATAGGTTATCTAATGAAGACTGATGTTTTCTGAAAGCTATATGAGATGTAGATTGTGCATTAGACTATTTCATTAAAGTTTTTATGGAAATAGTAGATGAATATGCACCAGTGATTAGGAAGAGAATTAGTGGGAGGAAAACCAAATGGTTAAGTTGATGAAAGACAGGGATTCTGCTTGGCCAAAATTCAAAACAGTAACACAGCTTTTGACTTAAATGAATACAGGAAAAAAAAAGAATAATTATAGAAAGGAAATTAGAGCAGCCAACATTAATTTCTTTAAACAGCAAGTGGAAACTCTATTCAACTCAAAAAAAGTTCTGGGGTTCTGTTATATCCCTATTAAGTCCTTCTAATGATGCCAGTACAGTCAGACCTGGTTAATCTGGAACTGTCTGCATGGGGACATTTTTGTCCAGATAAATAATCAATAGATTAAGGAATCATAATGTCCTGATGCGAAATTGGCACCACAACGGACAACGCGTCAAAATCAGTATCAGTTTTATTGTACACTACCATATGTCAGTGTACTGTAACTAAAATCAAAATCAAAACAAAATGTTGATACTGTAATTATATATTGTTTGCAATTAAAGTTTACAGTACCCCATTCTGATGGTTATTCTCAGTTGCAGAACTGTGTCCCATTCTAATGTTTCTTTCCAGCCCTGATTCGCGCACTCACACACATTCACACACTCACTCACTTGCACACACACTTACACACACACACACGTGAAAAATATGAATAGACAGTAATGAATCTCTACTAACTAAAAATCAGTAATTTAACATTTTTAACAGAACAAAACTGAGTTCAGAAATTCAGCACTAAGTTAGGCACTGAGAAATTACACCTAAAAAGGGATCAGAACAGTTCAGTTAATTTCTGAGTCACTTCAGTTCATTTAGAAGTCACTTCTTAAAATATTCTAGGATATTGGCTTGGCGTTTGTTAGGTGTTGATTGTACGGTGATGAATTTTTTAATATTGAGGAGATTGTCTATGTGATTCCCTGTGTCAGATATGCTGTGCTTCTCAAGGTACAGTAGGGCATTACTCAATCTAGCACTAGCTTCTGAAGCTGAGACGAGTGAAGGGGGGTCACACTGCGATTCCTGACTGTCTTCATCTAAGTCTGGACTGTCTTTTTGGTGAACAATGTCCATTGTGTCCTCATCTATCAATGTTGGACATGTTTCAAGGGTATCCTCAGCTGCCACAAATTATTGGGCTGTTAATTTTGTAGCAAAGTCTCAGGCAGGGCTGTATCAGAACCTGCAGCTCCATTAATTCAGTTGTTGGTTCAGTGGGGTCAGTTGGTGCATCACTTTTAGCTGCACTGTCCCTCATTTTGTAGACAGGGTGTGAAAGGATCTGGACATGCCTCCAACAATTTTTAATTGTTGTCTCAGTAACTGCTCTCCATGAACTGTGTATGAAAAGTAATGACTGGTACACAGAAACTTTATTTTCCTTCTCCTGACTTTGCACAAAATATGAAGTGTTGGCACAGTTCTTTTTTTATAGAAACACTTGAAATTTTTAATTATTCCAATTTCCATTGTCTGTATGTGGGTCGTTGTGTCTGAGGGGAGGAAATGAATTTTAAAATTGCAGAGGTTTCTTGTGACTGCGTGACTTGTGGCATTATCAAAAAACAAAATCAAATGCCTGCACTGTAACCTCATTACTCTGCTAAAATCGACCAATCACTTCTTAAACTCACCACCAGACATCCATGCCTTACTATTGGCATAATATCTTGAATAAAGCTCAGGGTCAAAACCACTGTCAAAGCAATGTGACTTCTTTGCCTTACCAATCACAAAAGGTTTGACCATACGTGAGCCATCAGCATTTGTGCACAGTGCAAGAGTTAGCCTGCCCTTGCATTTCTTAATGCCAGTCACAAGGGCAGATGATAGGATGGCTGTGGGATCCAGTCTGTAAAACAGACCTGTTTCATTTAGGTTATAAATGTCTCTTGAGCTATACCCATTTAAAACATATTTTAACTGCAATCTCCTTGACACAACAGCATTCATGTCAGCACTGGCAGACTCATTGTGTAATGTTTTACTGCTGAGAACATGTCTTTTCTTGAATCCTTGTATCCAGCCTCTAGAGTATGAGAAATCCTCCCTCCCATTTGTAAACCAAGAAAAATTGGCCTTCTGGCATCTGACACAAAGGCACCCTTTGAATTCATAGGAGATACCCATAGGCAGAGTGCAGTTTCAATCTCCTTGTGCTTTCCAAGTCACACTATTATCAGGGCAGAGGAGTCAGAGGAAGCTGCCAACCATTTTTCTCTGGCTCTCTAAATATCAAAGCATGTTGATGAGCCAAGCTTGAGATCAAAGGAATTTACTGCATAAGCTTCATAATATGTGGATTCTGGATGGGCTTGCTTCCACATGCAGAGTTCTCTTTTTTGTGAAATAGCTCGGATCAGCCCTGTTTGTTTGCCATGATGCTTAGTCAGCCATGCTACTGATCACTGAAAGAACTGTGGCTGCATTTATCATGCATGGGCACAATAATTAACATTTGACAGCTTATTTACTGGACTTTCTGAGAGCTGCCCTCCATGGTGGGACATGGTTAACTAATTGACATATGGTAAACACAAATGACTAGGGATCACACATTGCAGGGAAAACTCATTAGTGGCTACCTACAACCAATGGATTACTGTGACATTGCTGAGACTAAAAGTCATTAAAGTACATGTTTTATGGGAATCAATAGCAATATGGATTCGGATGCAGAGACATTCATATTATTAAGGCCTTAAAGTGGCAGATATTCAGATTTTACTTAAAGCCATTAGGAAACCCAGGTTTCTGTATTAATGAATTAGAATTACCAGATCTTTTTTTTTTTGCTCTTTATTCCCTCTTCTCTGCACTCCAGTTGACATTTTTGTGGAGTCCTAGGCTGGGTATCCCTCAGCTCCAATCCAGGTAACTCCTTTCAGGATCTTTCAGACCTGCCCTCATTTTGCTATGGTTAGCCCCCAGGCATGGAATGGAGGGGCCCCTTTGCCCCCTGCAGTCCATTAGTGTACATCAGGTGGTCTTGATAGCCCTCAGGAGCCTGATTTTTGAGTTTTGGGGCAGCTGGGTTCCATCTACTGGTGACTGGAGCAGGGTTTTTCCAGCTTTCTGTTCCTCCCCAGAATGCTGGCCCTCAAGAGAATCCAAGAAGGCAGGGCACATTGAGACATGCCACTGCTCTGTATTCTGGCCAATGTCCTCCCTCCTGAGTTTCTGCAGTCCCACTGCCCTTCCACCTGTAGTCACCCAGGTGGTGATAAAGTGGTGGACTTGCAGCCCACTCTTCCCAGAGGAGGAGGAGGAGAGCAGCCCTCCAGACACTCGATCCTCCTCCCCTGGCTGGCCCTCTAGCATCCCAGGGTTGCTCCAGATACTGGATCACTGGTGTCTAAAGCAGTAGGGCTACTGCTGCACCAATGGGCCATCCTGGATTAACCAGGTCTGACTGTACTAGTATGCTAAAAGACAGTGATGTGTTGACTGACCCTGTCTTAATTGCCGATGAATTTAATTCACAATTTACAAATCTGGATAAATATCGGATAGGTCAATAAGGACAAACCACTACTGATCAGTCTGATAAACTAACTATGCCAAGTTTTCGTTTAAAAATTGTTAAAAGTACTGAAGTACTAAAATTGATCTAATCTCTCCTAACCAATATGGCTTGGGGGGGGATATAGCACTGAGACTGCCTTGGTTGGGTTCATGAATGCTCCATTGGGCTACCTAGACCAGTGGCCTAACAGGGGCAGTGTTTGTGGACCTAACCAAGGCATTCGATTTAGTAGATCATACTATCTTACTGAAATGTCTTGGGCACGTGGGGCTTGGAACCCACACTATTAATTGGTTCAGGGATTACCATGACAATAGGTTCCAGTGTGTTAAATTTAATGTGTTTTTTCTATTTTCCGTAGGATCCAGTGTGGAGTCTCACAGGGCTCCATTCTGGGCCCTTTACTTTTTACTCTCTTTATCAACCCTATCTCACAATTTCCACACAACTGCAACTTAATAGTCTACGCAGGTGATGCAGCATTGGTGTCTCATGGTACATCTGTTCTAGAAATCACACTAAGCTGTGAGTTGTCAAAAATTCAAAAATGGTTCTGTCAAAACAATCTGGATTTAAATAAAATAAAAACTAAAGCCATGTTGTTTGGATCTGATGTTAAAATAAAAAAAAATACTCAAGTGACTTTACAATTTGTTCACAGGGGGATGTCCAGTTGAGACAGTAGATTTGTTTAAATAGTTAGGTATTACTTGGGACCCATCCATAAAATTCAATGTTCATGTGGACAAAGTTACCTCTAAGATACATGCAAAGACAGGAATATTATAGGACTACAACATTTCTTAACAAAAGAAACACGTCTTGCTATTGCTCAACAAAATCTCCTCCCAGTACTGAACTATGCATCACTGGTCATTGATACTGCACCAGCCTGTACTGTATCTAGAAAAAAAACATTACTACAAAAATTAGGAAAGTTTGCATTTTGGCTCCCCATCGTACACACCATTGTCAAATATTAAATCAACTCAGTTGGTTTTTTGCACTGAATAATTACAGGTTTAAGATGTCCTGTTTTTACATTCCAGATAAAAATACTGAATTCCAGTTACTTTATGAAATTAATTTACTAAATTTCTTCCATTTACAAATCAAGATCATCTACAAAGTCTCAATTGGTCTTGCCCTTGAATGATCACATGCGGCAAGAGAACATTTGCCTACTGTGCTGCTTCTGTCTGGAACACCTTACCTCTTAATGTTAAGCAATCTACATTTGTTAATACCGTTCTACACTGTGGCTTTCGATTGTTTTAAAAGTTTCAATCTATTTGTATATAAATTAATGTATTATATTACTGTTATTTCTGTATTTTATTGTCAAAACACATATATTTGTATGTTGTACTTTTACTTGACTTCATGTTGTACCTGAAAACAGAACGTAACTTCCAGAGTACTTACCTGCAATTTTAAAATAAATAAAATGAAATGAAAATGAAACATCTGGATAAATGAAAAGGCTACAGTTTATACTGAGCTCAAGCCCTTAACATTCATAATAAACAAATCCCCCGTTGAAACACATAATATGCTTTACAGCTTCCAGTCTCAGATTTCTAAATTGTACTACCACCATGATATGCTCAGGCTCAGGTGAACAAATAAATCACCAATGATTTGTTTTTTTTCAGGTCAGTCATACTGGTCCTTGTTAATAAATAAAACATTACCAACTGATCATTAATGAGTTTTGATTTAAGGTCATCATTTAAATCATGTTTTAGTAATCAAACATGAACTTTTAAATCACCAACCGATGATTATTATTTTGATAAGCTTAAATCAGCATGATGGTTTTTGATGACTTGTGGATGATCAAGTGATGATCACTGATGATCATATTAGTTGTTTATTGTAAAACTATAAGTCACACAAGTAATAACATTTTATTTGCTACTAGTATGAAAATATAAATGTCAAATATCAGCAAAAGCAAACTGATTATAATGTAAAACATGTGATGTCAATTTTTAATCCCTTTAGGATGAGTACATGCAATGTTAGGTATAGTATACATATTTGCATAACTAATTTGCATATTTCAAAAGCACAGTTTATAGACCAAAGTAATGACAGTTTCTATTTATAAAATAATGTTGCCTTGACAGTATTAATTTGCAGATTGTTAGGAAAGGAATTCAGCACAAGCCAGGTACTTGTAGGAACTCACCACATATACCAGTGTACTAATTATTTCCAAAGTGCAAGTGCTTAATCGTTTTGCAAAAGTACAATATTTAAAGTGGTATAACCAATTTCAAATCAGTTATTGATTCTTATGGTGGGTAAATTAACTTATAGCAGAAGCATTCCATTTTATTCTACCTGTTTCCCTAAACATTTTCAAAAACAGTTTTTCATAGAATCTGTTTTTGTAGTTCCACTGGATATCACATGTCTGAGTATACATACCTGCTCCCCCTATGTCTGGCTTTAATATCACTCTTAAACACATTGTGATTCATCCCTAATAGAATCTGTTGTGAAAAAAATAAAAAACAGATGCTAGTTACATTTTTCTTAGTTACTATTTCTAATACTATGACACAGCTTTATTTATAAATATTAGTGAGGTTGAAAAGGGGCTTCAAGCAGATTTTTTAGGGTTAGAAAATGGGTTAGTGCAATCAAAATTATTACTTAATAGTAAGAAAATGAAACCCCTTCTTTTTTCATCTCAGAAGGGGTAAAATGAACCAAAAGCAGGAATTAAATATAATTACATCTAAACAAGAAAAATTAGAATAGGTCTCTTATTATAAATATTTAGGGGTATGGATAGACCAGGGTTTGAAATCTGACACTCATATAAATGACTTGGTAAGTAAAATAAATAAAAAACTTGGGGCTTTTCGAAGAAACAGATTTTGTACAGATATTCGGAAGCAAAAAGCAATTGTAAATCAATTATTAACTCCTACTATCGATTTTAGTAGCCATATATATGAGAAGACCACAAATTCACTTTTAAAAAGATAGATGTTCCTTATAATAATCTAGTGAGGTTCATTTTACAGTGTGATTTCAAAACTCACCACTGTGAACTGTACCAAATGTTAGATTGGTTAACACTCGAAAATAGGAGAAAATTAATAGGGGCTTCACAAACATTTAAAAGCAGGGGAATCAAAATACTTAAATGACAAAATATAAAGAAAAAGTATTATACATAATCACCAGTTAAGGAATAAAGGGGAATTGCCTCACAGGCCAAAAGTAAAGAATCATTTTACACAAATGCCATTTAGGGCAATATGTCTCAAATTGTCATCTCATAAATGCTATAAAAAGAAACCAGGATATAAATCCTCTTGTTTACAAAATATTTGATAGAGGAATTGAGAGTTTGATGTATGTGCAGTAGATGAAGAGTTCTGAGGAGGTTTAGGAAATATATTAATTTTAAAACTTGTATGATGTTTAATGAGACTTGTGAAGTGTGCTGGAATACAAGAATAATAATTGTATTTTTATGAAACTGAAAAATGTATTTGATGTAATTTTAAAGTTCTATATACTTATCAGGACCATCTTGAAAAAAGGCCTTGGCCTAAAGATGTGAAACAAAATCAATATCCACAACAAAAATACATCTTTCACTACTACTGCTTTATTTACTGCTCTATTGCATTTTTCACTTAAGATCCATATTTCAGGTACTAGTAAAACAATCAACACCTTTGTCTCTGAAGTCCTTTACTTTTTCTTTATTACACAGGATAATCCAATTTATGGTTCTTCTTTTTCCTCTTCTTGGGAGTGGCATTATTTCCAGTCTTTCATTAAGTCCTGGTTGATAGTGCCCTCTCAACTGAAAAATCTGAAGTGCTGCCTTTCCCGGAAACTACAAAAACTGATTCTATGGAAAAACAGTTTTTGAAAATGTTTGCACAGAGAAACAGGCAGAATAAAATGGAACTCTGCTGCTAGAAATTGATTGGTGAATGGTACTATTTTTTTAAAAACCCAGGCAAATGAATCATTGCCAGTGGCAAGAGTGGGCATGGTAGTATGCAGCATAAGGGCTTAGACAATGGGCTAGATTGTAGGAGCTGTTTGATTGGCTGAGAGCCACAGCAGGGGGGGTACATTAAGTTTCAATAGATGCCTGCATGGAAACAAGTATGAATTGGGTGCCCCATTACTGAGAGTATCCATGGGCATCCCGAATGTTCAAAGAAAGTAGCCGCCATTTCTTGCCCCTCGCTTAGTGAGGCATGAGTGCTGAGGTTACCCCCAACTATTTTTTTCTCATGAACACAAGATGTTTCCACTTCAAAATGTTAGCGCTAGCAAGTCGGGCAGTAAGCGCTACTCTGTCACAAAAAAAAAACATGTTTTTTCCCCTAAATTTGAAATGCTAGCCAAGCTCTAGCACATCACGTACTAACCGTTACTGCAAGACAGTCTCACTTGCTTCTGCGCTTTCACCTTCATGCTCACAGAAAACAAACAGAAAAACATTTTTTTAAATCAGGTACCTTAATGTGGCTCCTTACGTCCTCTGCCATTCTTATAAGTGCTCCCCCTCCCGCAATCACCACAGAAGATACAGACATTCCTGGCAACATTTCCAGGAGCACTGGCCTCCTACAGCAGCACCGTCTACTGACAGCTGTGACAAACAGGGAAATGCATCTGACAGGCAGGGATTACGTTACATAAAATTTTCTTTGTAATATTTTTTAAAGATTTTATTTTCATTGTACTCCAATATTTCTACTACTAAAAGAAAACTTAAACTTATGCCCATTTTCTAAGCAAAATAATACCCTCCAGGGCGGGTGGTATGGGCAATACCAGATCTTCTAAGGGCTATAAGGCTCTCCGCCTGTAGCATCGGGCCTCATTACACCCCTGAGTGGTCTGGTATTGCCCAATACTGCCCACCCTGTTGGGTATTATTGCTTGCATAGTTGATGGCAGTAAAGGGATTTCTCTGACTGTGTTTTTCACAGCACTATCAGTTGCTTCAATGATGGTTGGAGATGCTGTTGTCCCCTTTGGTGGTAGCAGTGAAGTTGGTGATGGCATGAGTATTGCCCCAAGTTCAACCTGTGACAGGTTAACAGGTTGCCAAACTATTGTGCAGTCCAAAGACATGAGTCAGAGTGTAGCTGATGTCACACTCCCCATCCCCACAGTAGTTGAAAAAATACTTACCTTTCATGGATTGACATTGTTTGTATGGCCGATTTCAACAATCAGACACATGTGGAACACATGTGCAGTGTCAACATGGTTTCATCACCATGGTCATGAATCTGTGTGCTGTAACCTGAGAATGTAAAAGAAAAGAACAGTAATGAGAAATGCTTATAATACACTCACTCACAACAGTATCCCCCCCCTGAAAAAAGTACAATTTTACAGTACCACATTAGATGGCGTCACATATGCATGGCATGTGAATTTGACCATGACCAATGCACCGGTGAAGAGGAAACATTCAATATGTATGATGATGATTCCCTGCAAAGGAATAACATGACTGACTGCTCAGTGCTTGCAACAAAAAACAAGATTCAATACAAATTAAACGTCAGTGTCTCTGAAAAAACATCACAGTTTTTCATGTGGGTATTCTTCATTGGGACTTTTCATTACATTTAAACAGCAGCAGCAGGTGCCAGCAAACCATTTTCTCACTTGGGACACTTACACAGAGTTCTGGTTCTAGGTTTTACTTTAGCAGTGCATCAAGAAATACTTGTGACTTTTCTGAATAGTTTCTCATGTGATTATTCTTCATCTGGACTTTTCATGATTTCAAATTTTTGGGGGTTGTAATTGTATGTGATGGTAGTGTATTCTGATTGTAGTTACTCGTCACAAGTCAATGATTCCACTTAACACACTGTGATGCCTTTCTGGACTTGTATTAATTTTCATCTGTGTCTTTTATGAGATGAAAGAAAGGGCCAAAACTACCAGCAGCAAGCGTCGTCACAATGCAATGATGTCACTTAACACACTGTGGTGCATTTCTGGACTTGTATTAATTTTCATCTGGGCTTCTCATGAAATGAAAAGAAAGTGCCAAACACCAGCAGCAGCAAGTGTCATCACAATGCAATGATGTCACTTAACACACTGTGATACATTTCTGTACTGGTATTAATTTTCATCTGGGCTTTTCATGAAATTAAAATAGGGACATTTAAACACAAAACAGCACATTGTTGGGGGCATGCTATGTGGTGTTATGGTATTGTGAATATTGCCCTGGTGCTTTAACTACATGTTCAGAAAAGGAACACGTATTTTCATGGTTGTTAGTTAGTTTATTTTATTTTTTACATGATTCATGGTCGTGAAAATGGCGGACACCACGTGCTTTCATTACAGGGGAAACTGTCCTACTGATATGCATGATGCAATAAAAGTGGCTGGTATGCACAAAGCAATAAAAGTGGCAGGAAGATGGTGTTTTGGCCACACAATTTAAAATCAAAGGAATGCACACACTGTCCACCAGCTGGTTGGCAAACACATTACTTATTACATTAAATAAAGTCATGAGTAATAACCTAAACATTGTTTATTTAGGAAAGCATAATGGTGTGTGTGTGTGGGGGGGGCATTTGTGATAGGGTGGGGAATAGGATTTACCATTTTGAGGGACAACAAATACCAGATTAAGAAAAGTTACAACACAAAGAAAGCATGAATAGAACATGAATGTCATACTATATTCTGTAAGAAAATAAAAATATTGATTAAAAAATCTATGAAAAGCAGAGATGAGCTTTTTGGGGTGGAAATTTTCTTAATCCTCTATTTCTTGTACCCCATAATGGTAAATCCCATTGTAATTGGTTGACCATCCATGGCACTCCAGACATGACATCATGGGTTTAGCCCACCTGATAGGCAAGTTGATGCACATGACTCTTGGGATCAAATTTCTTGTATATCCAGGTCCCAGATGCCCCTGTTCTCCAATCATCTGGTTCAAGGTCAGTTGGCATTCATCTGTATCCCCCTCCCTGGGTCATTCCTGAAAATAGGCAGAATTTGTCTAGTGCACTTACCCGTCAACAAAACTAACTAAATAAAAAAGTTCAAATCGTGCATCTGATCAGGCTACTAGCACACCAGGAGTCCCTGTCGTTCTACTTTAGGAAGGTAGCCTACATCCTTCAAAATGTAAATAGAGTGTATATCTGTTACTGTGATGCAATGGGTTTGCTATTAATCCCAAGTTTTATTATTCTCAAATAAATGCCTAATAAGGATGCGTTAATTAAGAGAAAGGGAACACCTGTCATGGATGCTGTTTATTTAATTTACTTAATAAGTCTGTAAGCATGGTCAGTTTTGAGGAAGGGAATCCCTGTCTTGGGCACTGTTTTACTTAATTTATCTAATAAGCATGGTCAGTTGTTAGGTTGCTTTGTTGCAGGGGATGATTTTAGGGGCCAATGGCAGCATTTATATGATCTAGCTGCACTGCTGTTTGTTTATGTATTGCTTTACAAAATTGTCCTGCTTAATGAGCTGACCTCCTGCATTTGTTTGAGGGGAAAAACTATCACCTCATTTTTCAAATTGCCAGTTTTTTTAAACAGTTTGGGCTGATTCCATTGTTCGAGTTTGGGTGATTGCATGGTCTACAGCTCAGGGCCTTTTTCCTCGTCTCGATCACTTGCTCCAAAAAGCGTTGCGAGTACAGAGACAAAACTGTTTTCTCTTCAGAATTCCTCTGTTTGTGAGTAAGAGGGATCGTTTTCAGTTGGGTTCCCTCTTCATCACACAAGGCTAACAGCCATTTTGGCCCTAATGCTGAACGCTGCGTGGCACCCCACCGCGTGACGCCCCCCCTCACTCACTTGATCTCTTCACTACCCGCTGATTGGAGATTCGGCACCTGCCTCCTGCTTTGCTATTCCTGAGGGAAAGAGGAGTGCTACTTACTCACGAAGGAATTAAATTACAAAAGAATTGTTCTACAACAAACTCTATGCAGGCTCCTCTACAGTCTCCACACGGCCGCTCAGTTAGGCTGTGGCCTACCTCCCAGAGTCATACCTCTGGCACGGGAGCCAAGGGGGGGAAAGACCACACTTATTTTTACTGAAGGGACACAGAACAAGTTTATACTGGACGCTGCTAAGAGTGTCCTTTATCCAAGCTGGATTAATGAAGGACATCTGTCTGGGTAACTGGTACAGTCACAGTCCTACGAGTCTAGCACTCCCCCCCAATTACTACTCATCCACACAGCTCTTCCATCCTCAGCGGAGATATGTGAATCTAATTTGAGGTGAACTCTACTTCTTATTTTTGGAGATAAGTTTTCTCACAGAAGCAGATCTAGCCTACAGCAACCTCCTTCCCCCCAACTACTAGCACTTGGGGTCCCTCTACATAGCGACCCCATCAGCCTCCTTATTTCATTGGGTCCCTCACTATAGTGACCCTCCATACCATCTCCAAGCACTTTGGGGTCCCTCTCCATAGCGACTGCCACAGTCTACTTCATCCTCTTTTTGGGTCCCTCTGTATAGCGACCCTCCATACCATCTGCTTGGTCCCTCCCTACAGTGACCCTTCTGGCCTCCATCTATGATGCAATCCCCCTGTGCTAGTTGCCCAATGGCTACCATACTGCACAGAGGGCTAACATTATGAGCAAGGTGCCTGCACACTTGATCAGTGCAAACAAATACTGCAGTTAAGCACTGTCTATGGGGCATCCACTGATTTGGAGGCTCATTGCTACCTGTCCTAACACTACCCCCTCCCTTCTCTCTCATAGATGGTCAAGGCTAAGAAGTGCACATCCTGCAGTGCAACCCCGATGCCACACCCCCCGGCCCACTATACCTTGCCTGCTACCAGAATGATGATGACCTGTCACTGGAGCAAACTTTAGTCATGGGTTCCAGCAATCTAGGGCCCAGCAGCTCTACTTGGCTGGATCCAGGGGCTATTCTACTTCAGAACCAACAGGCCATGGTAGCCATGATGGAGAGCCAACATAATTTTATGTTGAAGATAATGGAGAAGTTAGAATCCTCACCCAGCACAAGGTCCCCACCATACTCCTCCAGAACTAGATAATGCAGGGGGGACCACTGGGGACCATGCGGACCCAGTCGAACCATCCCCAGACAACCTTAATTCAGATTACAGAGAAGACAGCAGGGACAAAGAGATGCCAGATGAGGAGGACAGGACGGCATCCGATGAAGGGGAAATGGAACCACAGTCTGTGCCATCCCTCACTTCAAAACTATGCTCATTCAACATGATCCCAGGCCTGATGAGGGTAGTCAAGGCCACTATGGGGCTCGAGGTTGAGGGGGACAAAACAGAGTCAAAGCTAGACCCCATGATTCAGCAGAAGGTGACCACTAGGGAGACTTTCCCTGTCTGCCCAGTGATTGACGATATTTTCAACAAAGAGTGACAATCCCCAGACCCTGACAGAATGTCAAACAAGAGAAACTTGGAACGCATGTATCCAGTTCAGGAAGACACGGCCAGCAACTGGTACACAGCCCCTATGATTGAACCTCAGGTGGCGGCACTCAGCAAGAAAACTGTACTGCCATGTGGAACTATATATTTAAAGGATCCTACAGACAAAAGGATGGAGGATATGTTAAAAAAGGTCTTCAAAATTGAGGGAACGACTGCTAAAGCATCCACTACTACGATTTACAATGCACATGCCCAGATTCACTGGCTTGAGGAGCTCCTTGAGCAGGCAAACCCCAAAACCAGAGAGGCTGAACTATTAGAGCACACACTGAATGCTGCTATGTATCTGGTGGACATGGCGGTGGATACTCTGAAACTCAATGCCAGGGCCACAGCCATCACTAACTGTGCTAGAAGAGCTTTGTGGCTTGAATTATGGGAAGCCGACAACGAATCCAAGACACTGCTGCAAAACTTGTCAATGAAGGGCAAGCATGTATTCAGGGAGGGCTTGCAGGAATTTCTAAAACAGAAGGATGATCGTAAAGACCTACTCAAAAACAAATACAGACACACCTACTTACCATCTGGCAGATTGAGGCCTGGGGGGGAAACAAGTTTCAGCAAACATGTAGGGACAATCATTATCCTTTTGAGGCAGAGGAGCACAAGGAGGATACTGCAATTCCTTCACCCATAACTACCAGCCTTTCTCCTTCAGATGCCATGGATCCAAGTTCAGAGGAAGAGGGAATAGAGGCAAGCAACAATGACTACTTTGCCAGAGCACCGTGCAAGCAGGAGCTGTGCCCCCAAGTGGGAAAAAGATTGATGCTTTTCAGATACCAGTGGTACAACACAACCACAGACAGATGGGTTCTACAGGTGGTGTCGAGAGGTTATTCCATAGAACTATCCCAATCTCCAGTCACACACAGATTTATAAATTCCCCATTGCCAAAAAGAAGGTGACAGCTCATCAGGTCCAACAAATCTTGTTGGATCTGATGCAGAACAGAGCTATACAGAGTGTCCCTCCTCACGAACAGGAACAGGGAGTGTACTCCATCTTTTTCCTCATGCCCAAGAAAACAGGGGAACTTCACCCCATTCTGAACCTAGACCACCTCAATCAACACATTGTTATCCAAAGGTTCAAAATGGAGACCCTAAAATCGACCCTACACAGTATCTGGGTAGGCGACTATCTCACATCCATAGATTTGAAGGACACCTACCACATACATATTAGACCAAAGCACAGACAATACCTCCATTTCCACATCCTCAGCCAGCATTTCCAATATCAGGCCATGCCCTTCAGTCTTACCTCAGCGCCAAGAGTATTTACCAAGGTGTCCGTGCTACTGGTGGCCAGACTCAGAGAACAAGGACTGGATATCATTTCCTACTTGGACGACTGGCTGATCTGGTCTTACTCCAAGAAGCACTCACGACAAGACACCCAGTTGGCACTGAGGCCACTCGTGGAGCACAGCTGGGTAGTGAAAGAGGCCAAGAGCCACCTGATATCAACGTAACAGATAGAACACTTAGGGACGGAAATCAGCATGGCACTAGGATGGGCAAAACCATCCCAGAAAGGGTGGACAACCTAATAAACCTATCTCATCACCTGAAAGCTTGCCACTGGCCAACCATGGGCCAAATAGCCCAGTTATTAGGTTGTATGGCATCTTGCATCGACCTGATCCCTTGGGCCAGGTGGCACATGAGACCCCTACAGAATTACGTACTAACTCAGGGATCTCCAAACAAACATAACCTGCAGGTCAGAATTCCACTGCCACTCTCAGTGAGACTGTCATTAGCTTGGTGGACAGTGAGCTCAAACCTCAAATGAGCGGTCCCACTAGAGGCAACTTACTACACTCTCCATTGAAACTGATGCCAGTCTATTAGGCTGGGGAGCATACTTGGTGAACTATCAGAGGGCAGTGGACAACCTCAGAGGCAAGGTTGTCCATCAGTATCCTAGAAATGAGGGCAGTATTCCATGCACTCAGGGCATTCAGGTTCTCCATTTCAGGTCAATCAATTTTGATCCATTCCAACCATCAGGTCATGGTGGCATACATTGCCAAGCAAGGGGGCACCAGGAACAGAGCTATGCAGTGAGAGGCGACGAAGGTCCTGGACTGGGCCCAGTTCAACCTCATACACATCAGTGCAGTCCATCTCATGGGCAAGCTCAATGTATGAGCAGATTGGCTAGCCAACAGCAGGTACACCCCGGGGAGTGGCACCTCCATCCCCCTCTTTCAACTTATTCAGGTGGCTTAGGGACCCATCTCTATGGATCTCATGGCCACAGAGGAGAACATGCAGGTCAGCAAATTCTTTTCAAGGTACAGGAAAACCCACTCACTGGGAATCGATGCCATGTCACAACCTTGGTCTCAGGATCGGGCGTACATTTTCCTCTGATCCCATTACTCCCCCAAGTACTATCCAAGATCCAGACATCATGATGAACCATCATCCTAGTGGCACCTTATTGGCATGGAGAGCCTGGTTCTCAATGGTAATAGCCATGGCCATGGACAAACACAAGTTATCCTACCTGTCACACATGCTAACACAAGGACTCATGGTCCACCCCACACCAGGGACATTGAAACTCACAGTCTGGCTCCTGAGAGGAAGAGACTGATGAGAATGGGCTATCATGAATCAGTCATTTCCACAATGCTGCAGTCCAGATGTTTCTCCACCACCTCTACCTATGGTAGACAATGGTCGGCATTCGTGAAGTGGTGCCGAGAAAAGGCACGGATCCCAAGTGGGCAAACATGTCTACCATTCTCCTGTTCCTTCAGCAGGGAGTAG
The DNA here is from genome assembly GCA_016271365.2 of Neoceratodus forsteri. Classification (NCBI taxonomy): domain Eukaryota; kingdom Metazoa; phylum Chordata; order Ceratodontiformes; family Ceratodontidae; genus Neoceratodus; species Neoceratodus forsteri. Next base: position 172,079,710 of record CM057457.1, on the reverse strand, counting down.
ACAAGGGATTAGCCACTCTCTCTCTGGGTACAGCTATCTGCCATCAGAGCAGACACTGGGCCTGTAGGCGGCACAGCCTGGAGCACACCCAGATGCGATATATTTCTCAAAGTAGTTGAAGAACTTCAACCGAGATGTCAGACCCTTAGATCTGTTGTTGGTATTAGATTCCTCAGCTCAGCCCCTTTCTAAGCCATTACATGAGGCAGACCTGTTCTGGGCCAGTCTTAAGACCTGCTTCCTTGTGGCCATCTGCTCCACCCAGAGGATCGGCAAGCTGGGGCACTGTCATGCAGAGAACCCTACATTGTGTTCAATCCCAAAGGGGTACACCTGCGCACGGTGCCAGTCTTCCAAATGAAGGTCACATCAACATTCCATAGAGAACAAACCATTGAATTGCCAACTTTTTCAGGGGACATACACCCCTCAGTGATAAGCCTGTCCCACACCACTTAGACATAGGGGTTACCCTATCAACATACATCTCTAGAACACAGCCTTTACACAAGACAGAAAGATTATTCATTGTCACATCGACAGGGTAGAGCTGCATCTAAAACCACCATTGCTGGCTGGCTCAAGAGAATGATTCAGGAGACTTACAAGGCAAAGCATCTGATGCCCCTGAGGGCATTATGGCTCATTCTACGAGAGCAGTGTCTACCTCCTGGGCAGAGAGGGCTAACGTGTTCAGAAGACATCTGCTAGGCAGCAACCTGGACTTCCATCCATACCTCTGCCAGACACTACAGACTGGATCACTTTACAAGCTACAGGCCACCTTCACCACTCACGTTCTCGTAGCTGCCAGCTCTTCCTCTCACTCCTAGACCACTCTGCCTCCCTCCCAAGGGTACTGTACTGCTGATTATCTACCCATGATGTAACGTCTGGAGTGCCATGGATGGTCAACCAATCATAATGGGTGTTTACTCACCTTGTAAATGTGATTGTGTTGGTTGACATCCATGGCACTTCACGGCCCTCCTGTCAGAGCGTTTAGAGTGACAAGGAATAGGTTAAACATATTAAGTTACTTGAGGGGGAATGTTTTTAGATCTCACTAAATACATCCAGGATGTCTGCCGTCGACCAGTTATATGGTTGAATTAGAGTGTATTAATAGGTAAATAAAAAAGGGCCACTTGGCCACCCACAGATATTGTTTCACAATTTCTTTGTTGATTATGATTGTTAGTGGTATTTCGTGGCATTACTAACCTTGATTTCAGCTATGGAAGAGTCAAACTGGAGAACAGGGGCTTCTGGGACCTGGATATACAAGAAACTTGATCCTAAGAGTTATGTGCATCAACTAGCCTATCAGGTGGGCTACAATCCATGATGCAACATCTGGAGTGCCATGGATGTCAACCAACACAATCACCTTTACCAGGTAAGTAAACACCCATTACGCACCTACCACAAATGTCCCCCCCACACACACTCACATGCCATTATGCTTTACGCAATAACCATTTAGTGGTCCACTCATTACTTTGTTTTATGTAATAATAAGTCATGTGGTTACCAACTGTGCATCCACTGCATGTTTTCATTTCAGTTTAAATTGTGCTGCCAAAAAGCCATCTTCAAGACACCTTTATTGCAGCATGCAAAACGGCAGAACAGTTTCATCTGTAAGAAAGCGTGCAGCATCTGCTATTTGACAACCATCACTCATGTTAAAAATAAAGTACATTTACTAATGACTGTGGAAAATAACAGACAAAACATTGACTGAACAGAAATGTCATACAGTGGCTCAGCAGGTAGCACACTCACCTCTGAGGCCAGGAGATCAGAAGGCTGTGGGTTCTATCCCCACACCAGGCACTTGGGTTAATATCCCAATACTGACACTGTAGTGCAGCATTAGAGGGGTGCTGCACTCCTGAGGTGCTGTATTTTGGATGAGACATTAAACCGAGGTCCCATTTACCTGTTCCAGTGGTAGTTCAGGTGGATATTAAAGATCCCATGGCACTTCTAGAAAAGAGTAGAGGAACTTTTATTAATAAAAAGGACTCCAAAACAAAACAATGCAAAGGTATACAAAACAAACAAAAACTGATACAGAACAGAGCATCAAAAATCAAGAAAAATAACAACATCAAAACACCCACTTGACACAATTAACCCATAAAAAATTGCATTTAACCTGACCTTGTAAACCAAAATCATTATCATAAATAGTTTGTAATGTTAGAGTCACATTAGAAAGGAGTTCATCGAATAATACCATGCGTTGTTGTGAAATCCATAAACATCTAGATTGCCAAATATAAAAACGAAGAACAGGAAACATTAACAGTAATGTGTCAGCAGGATACTTGGACCATTCACCCATATATACTCCATACATCAGTGTACAATATGAAAGAGATAAAAATAAAGGCTCATTCTATTTATCAGCTAAAAAGACCCAAAAACATGAACAGATGGACATTTCAAAAGAGATGTTCCTGATTTCCAACAAGGAAACACAAGAAGCACGATTACAGTACCTATCACTAATTTGCTTATGCTTATGGAATTGCCTATTGGTAATCTACCATAAGAACTCTACCAAACACTATTCCAGATAAAATCGGTCAAACATCTATTAGAGAGTAACAAAAGAACATTTTCTGTGGATCCAGAAGGGCAATCCTGAAAAATCAAAGCATCAGTAAAATCAGAGGAAACAATATAAGCATACAATTGCTTTCTATTCATTGTTTCCAATTGAGGGATGGTGACTTTCCATTTCAGTAAATGCCTAAAGATTTCTAAACCATATTTGGGAAAAAGGGGAATCCTAGCAAAAGGAGAAGGCTTCCCTAATTTCCAAAGGGGCAATCCCTTGGAAAGCCAAGTACTGACATAGGAATACCAAAACTTCCAACCAGGTCTAAGTAGACAACTTAAGTTACATGAAACAAAGATACTGAAAAAAAATGCAACTGGATGAACCATTGCTACTCCCCCTTTTCTTATATTCCTATAAGTATAGCCATGTTTGATGGGGTTCAACCTACTTCCCCAAAAGGCTTGGAAAAAACACTAAATAAGGAAGTAAATAGAGACACAGGAGGTGGAACACATAACTAATATATAAAAATATAGGAACCACCAAAGATTTGATAAGCAGAATCTGTTTTCATTTAGCAATTTGTTTCCTTTCCATCTAGCAACTAGTAACTGAGCCTTATCAATTTTATGTGACCAATTTACAGAAACCATATCACTGGCTCCAAATTCAACTCCCAAAACAGTCATAGGGTCATTAGAAATCAGGACACCAGAAAGTTTACCAGAGACAGGAATAGGTGAATTACCCAAAGGAAAACCTCTACTTTTACATAATTAATCTTGGAACCAGAACTTCTAGAGTAAGTGTCAAAATATCACTCACAATAGGCCTTCTTTAAGATCTGAAATACAAAGAACCAAGTCATCAGCATCGCCAAAATTTTAACTGGAGAAACACCAACATCAATACTTAACCCGCCAGACCATTATGAGTACTAATTAAACGGAGTAAAATATCAATGAAAAAGACACAAAATAGGGCTCAAAGGGCAGCCTTGGCACACACCATACTTTACTGCAATAGGTCTACCAATCCATCCATTAAGGAGAAGGAATGCAGAACTATACATAATATGAATCCAAGCAAGAAATCCTCAGGTAAACCATAAGCATAAAACGGAAAACAAAAATCATGTGAGACCCAGTCAAGGCTTTCTCCTGATCAAGGCTCAGAATATAACCATTCAAATGACCAGACTGGGCAACAGTAAAAATTTCACGTAAGATTAATAAATTATCATACTGAGTCCTACCCGGTATAGAACATGTTTGGTATGGACAAATCAAGCCATCAACTACCTGTGATAAATGAAGTAATAAAATCTTACTTAAAATCTTTAAATCAGTGTTCAATAAACTTAATGTCCTCCAATTTCTTAAATCTTCCTTAGGGCCTTTTTTATAAAGTAAAATAACCAAAGCCAGATTCATAGAGGATGCTAACACCGAAGTAGACAACATCTGATTAAATACCTGGGCCAAAACAGGAACAAGATCCTCCTGAAACATCTGGTAAAAAGCAGCACCCAGACCATCAGTGCCAGGAGCTGAATCAATGTTTAAAGAAAAAATAGCTTGACATATTTCAGCTTCAGAAATATCATGTAACAACTGCAAACAGTCAATAGTAGACAACTGTGGTAAATGTAAAGAATCACAATCAAATAAGTCATACTCAATATCAACATCTTTTTGACATAAAGAACCCAAATAAAGACCAACAACATCAACCAATTCAGCAGGAGACGTAACCAAGTCACCTGTTATAGAGGTTAACCGTGTAACGAAACGATGGCTCACACGATCCTTACAATCCTGAAAAGGATCCAATGCACGCTCATGCAGTTTTAAACCAAATCGGTGTTCATGTTCTAATGACTTGGCTCTATCATACCGATAGGCAAACATCCGTGTTTTAACATTTCTAATCTGTTCCCCATAATCAAGCTTCTCAGTCTCTGTTAAAGAAATCAACCTCTGTAATTGAGACCTGAGACTTAAATATTCCAAATACTGAGAGGTAACCTTGGCACAAGAGTGGGCTTGAAAAAAGGATTTCCAATCTTTCTTTGTATCTTCCCACCAGGATGCTGCATCCTCATATATTTCATAAACAGAAAGTCGAGCAATTAATTCATTTTTCCAAGCAGTCCTACTAGACTCATCAGCCAAAGGGAAGTATTTAAGCACCAGAGATTCTTTTACTTCTAGGGCCCTGTCCAAGTCAGACAAACCGTAAAGAGACTTATGGTCAGAAAATTCCCAAACACGTAAAATAACTGAGGTAACTTGTAATATAGCAGAAAGAAAAATGAAATCAATCCTAGTAGACTGAGATGATTTAAAAAATGTATTACCACCAGAAGGATGGTATCTGTATCAAGAATCTGTAAAAGCTTATTGGAGTCACAAAACAATTTTGATGTTTTCAAGCCCCTATCAGAGATACTCAGAGCACAATTAAAATCACCAGCCCAAAAAATTAAATGTGAAGTATGAAGATAGGGTTGAATGTCCTGAAAAAGAGCAACACTCTGAGCCTTGGTCTGTGGAGCATAAATGTTGATCAATCTAAATCTTTCACCCCGAAAATTAATATCCGATAATAAAGCCCTGCCCGGGCAAATATCTACCAATTTGGAAACCTTCAAAGCTGGATTAGTAAACAATACCCCAACACCATCACAAAGGGAGTCACCATTAGCCCAAAAGGTTAGACCACAGGTTACGAGCATGTTGAACTTCAACAGTAGTTTTCAATCTAGTATCCTGTAGACAGATAATATCACTGTGAAGTTGTTGCAAACAAGACAAAGTAGTAACCATCTTCCTATGACTCTTCATACTATTAACATTAATGGATGAAATAGTTAAGGAATCCATAAATGGGAGTAAAAAAAGAAAAAAGGGGGTCAGAAATAGAAAAAAAAACGAATATTAAGGGGCCTTGGTAACTCTTCTTCGTTGAGACCATCTAGGGGGATCCTCAACCGGTCTAACATCTCTGTCGTCACCCTCCGAAAAAATGTCAGCGACAGTAGAAATCCTGGAAGAACGGTCACAGTCTTCACCCTCAGACTCGTCACCAGCAACTAATACTACAAATTGGTTACCCACTTTCCAAGAATCAGTGGATCCACTGCTAGGTAAGACCAAAGGGGTAGAACGCGAAGGAATAGTCTTTCCAGATCTATGATGTTTCTTGGCTGTAACAGTTTTGAAAGGCAAACCGGGGGGGAGGGGGGCATCTCAGAGTCCTCTGATTTATCCTGTAAAGACAGGGCAGATGTAGAGGCCATAGAGGGAGCAGAGGGAGCAACAACATTAGAAGGGGGACTATATAGTCCTGCACACTTATGGAAACATCATCAACCAGGCCAGTATCTGTAACCACTAAAGGATGTGACCGGGCAATGGGCGACGTAGGATGTACATCACCAGTAGGAGGTGCCACATTGAAGGTATCCATATGTTAAGCCACCACAATCAGGCCTTTATGAGAAGGACAATCCTCTCTATTGTGGGATGCCCACGGACATTTTGCATAACCATGTCCAGTTTGTTTGCACAAATTGCATTTAAATAAATTAAGGCAGGTAGTGGCCTGATGACCAAATTCAAAGCAATGCAAACAATGAGGAGTGTCACAGGCTGTATTAAGATGTGTATGAGAACCACACTTAAAACATAACTTGGGCTGACCAAAGTAAAACAAACTGCCTCTATCTTTTCCCAGAATAAAACTATTAGGTAGATGCTGAGGCTCACAGTTTGTAGAAAAAAGTTTAACACTAACTTCCAACCACTATTCCAAATCTTTTCACTATCAAGAATTGGAACTGGCCTATCCAAAACATCACACCATTTACGTAACCAAAAAAGAATATCTTCTATGTGAACCCCTTCATTACGAAACATGATAGTAATCGATTTAACAGCAGGTTTAGTTATGGGAACAGCCAAAAAATGGGATCCAGAGAGGGGAATTCTTAACATTGTGATAAGATGTCCAGAATTGCTCTAAACTAGAAACAGTTTTAAAACTTATATCATAATTAGAGCTACCAATATGAATAAGAGCATAAATGTCAGATGACGTTAATTTCATAGAACCTTTGAGTAAAGTTTTAGCAATATAAAGCCTATCAGGTTGTTCTTCCAAGCCACCTTTATAAATCAAACACACCGCATTTCTGTGGGGGGCAGGTTCACCTTTTGGCAAATAAATCTGATAGTTTAAATTGTGGGGTAACCCCAGCAGTCTGTTGAGGGACAGGGGCAACTTTATCAGGTGCCATAGGCAAAGCAGGTGAATGTAAAGAAGACATAGTAGCCCTAGTAACACTACCATCTTTAAAAGGTGGGTCAGTTGCAGGAGGTACAGAAGAATCCATAGGTAAGACAGACAAAGCAGAAGGTTCAGTTGAAGGAGAATTATACGTTGCACAGCCAAATCATTCAGGTCTGGAATCCATTGGCCATTCGAATGTTTCAACCACCCCGCCTCTTCAATTGCTCTTTCAGGGGACCATCCCGCATGAAGTTGGGGAGGAGAGGTGGAGAGGGAAGGTTGCATAGCTTGAGGTATAGTAGAAACAGACAAGGAATCAGGTTGTATACCGCCCACCCACTTAGTTATGTCATTATGAAGAACAGTTGCACCCGAAGACACTGAAACCCCTTTGAATACTTTACTAGTCATTCCCAAACGTTTCGAGGCAAGCGCAGTCACAGCCGAACTGGCTCCAGGAGTAGTATCAAGGGGAAACAGCTTTTGGCACTCGTCAGTGAGACGAATTAGAACTTCCAGTTGCCCCAGAAGGTTCCGTCGACGACATTGACACACACATCAGGGATTCCACAGGCGCGTCACTAGGAAGCGACAGAGAAGTACAGGGAGCAGGTGGGGAAGAAACAAGAGGAACGGAGCGCAATGTAGCAATTTCGGTTAACAATTGTGACTTCCGACACATACAGTGCTCCTCTTCAGAAATTATGGCAGCCAACAAACATTCCTTTTCAGCAAGATCAAGTACAGTACCTGTTGCAAAAACACTTGCTTTTGTAGGTAATTCATCACTAGAAACAGCTTCCACAGGGGAATTGAAAAACTCCTCAGGCAATGAAGTATCTGGAAACTCAGGAGTCACATCAGTAGCCTCTAGCACTACAGGAGCAGGGGAGTAGGCCCACTCCCCCGTCCCATCCACATCCTTCTCCTCTGAAGGGTGAGTGGAAGTGGCCATCTTCCTGCAGACAGCCAGAGAGTCCCCCTCTGACGAGTAGGGGAATTTCCCCGGTGCCCTGGCCAAATTTCCCTTCATTCACTAAAAAAAAAAAAAAACACCAACAGCTTAATCTGGTTCAAGGTCAGTTGGTATTCATCTGTATTCCCCTCGTGCCTGAAAATAGGCAGGCTTTGTCTAGTGCACTTACCCAGTCAACAAAAACTAAATAAATAAATAAATACTTCGGCTAGTAGAAAAAATAAACATTACCGAAGGAAAAACTGAAAAGCAAAGGAGACAGTTTTGGGGGGAAATGAAAACTTATGATCACTACTGAATATATTACGGGGCCTGTGGGGGCTGTTGCTGGCCACTGACACTCAATCCCTGCAGTAAGTGGAAAAGCTGTTGGATAGCACCCTCCACAGCCGTTTTAAGGTCCTCCACCTCCGCCCACATAACAACCAGGTCTGCCTGTATCACCAGTTGCTGTGATGGGTCATAGTGTACCTGGTCAGCTGTGACTGTGGACCCCATTACCTCTGCTGTTTCAATTGAGGGGACCCTGTGACGGCAGTGATGTGCAGGTGGAAGATCACACTGGGCCACAGCTACAGGAGTGGCTGCTACCTCCTGCATCTTGGCATCCCACTGTTCTCGGTAAAGGACAACCATGTGTTTACTTGGCCCACCGGTCCCTAAGTGTTTACCCTTGTGCCTCCACTGGGCCAACACACTACACAGCTTGCACCTTACTACAATGGGGTCACCTGGGATGTTCTCAAAAAACTTCCACATGAGAGAGCTTCATGCGGACCCATTACAGGAAGTGGGGAGGGGCACCAGATACAACAACAGGCTGGGAGGATACGCTGCTTAGAGGGCAACTGCATGCTTTGCTGCCAGTGGTAGAGGGCGACAACCTCCGGCTGCCATTCTTCAGGAAGCTGTTGAGCCTGCTGCTGCTCCGCTGAGGCTGCCACTGCGCATGCAGCTCTGATTGGACCCCTGCTGCTGGGCTATCTGTGGACATACCAAATGTAGGCCACTTTAAATGCACTGGTGTACAAGTCCACCCCGCATTAGTGGCCCCCAGTGGTCATCAACACTTCTCCCTCCACAATCCATGCCACGACCATGATCCATCACCAAAAAAGAAAAATACTAACTGGACAGATGGACTACATGCAAGACTAACTCAAACAAAACCTGGTTTTAAGAGCAAAAAAAATCTAACTAAAAACCCTGCTGCAGAACAGTTTTACACTAAATAACTACTAAAGAAAACAACCAATGCAAAAACAAAGCAACTATAAATGTATATTTTCTCTCTATATATCTCTATCTGTCTTTCAGATGAGACGTTAAACCGAGGTCCCATCTGCCTGGATTGGTGGTAGTTCAGGTGGATGCTAAAAATCCCATGGCACTTATCGAAAAGAGTAGGGAAAATTCCCCGGTGTCCTGGCCAAATTTCCCTCATTCACTAAAATTACCATCAACAGCTTAATCTGGTTCAAGGTCAGTTGGCATTCATTTGTATCCCCCTCCCAGGGGTCGTGCCTGAAAATAGGCAGGATTTGTCTAGTGCACTTACCTGGTCAACAAAAACTAAAAAAAAAAAAAAAAAAATCTCTCTCTCACTCTGGAGCTCAGCCTGCAACTTGCTTTTTCATGAGAAAGTGAAAGTGAAACACTGACTTCCTGTCTATTTAAGTTTCTCCCTGCATCATGTGACCTGCAAACCTGGAGAGACAGTCAAACATGTGGTCTGGGGTCTTTTTCTTACCAACATCACCTTATCAAGTCTGTAACTCGAAATGAACCAGAAGTGGACGATGGGTAGTCCATTAAAAGGTGAATTTCTAGTTTTTAATGGATATTTCTTGTAGCACTACGCAAACTCAAAGTGGTCCACTTCGGACTTCGAGTTTGTAGTAGAACTTCACTGCATATCTTGTCCCAGTTACCTGTACATTTTCTTAATGGGTCAAACAGCACCCCAAAAAGTTACACTGGCAGCAGAAGCTAAAGAGAACTAGAGTGTGAGCAGTATAGTAAGCAGCTGGGAATGAGAAGAAGTTTCTGTCAGGGACTTCAGGTGTGTGCTGGATATGCATGCTTCTGCCCTGCTGTGCAACTGTATTGGAAAAACTTCCAACCAGTACTACAGTCCACTGACCACACAACTATGCAGACAACACTACTGATGCATAGCCCACTCACTCATACAAACAGTAACATTAATCTTGACAAAATTAACATCAAAGAACCAAAGTACTGACAGGCCCCAAAGGAAGTGAAATGTAAATAAAATATATCTGACTTGCTTTACAAATAAATCGGGCTCAGTAAATGTCTCTCAGCTAATCAACAGTGCCTCTGCATAAATTTTTGCATTTGAAAACAGAGAGGTGAAGCTGAGTGGTTCTGGAACCCTAAGCAGTTACAGTGGGATGCTCTTTTTTTATTTACATTTTTCTGGAGTGGGCAGGTGACTTCCGGCCCTTCTATGAGGGCTCGTTCTCCAGTCCCAGGCACCCAGGCCATCATGGAGCCTGCCAGCTCCATTTTTCACATTTTTCTCCCCGGGCTCTACAAATGTGCAATGGGTGGAGCGGCTGGGCTCCATCTCCACAGAGACAGCCTTGTGCCGTGGGCGTGGGCCCTCCCTATTCTGGTGGTGCGTATGCACTGACACCCAACCGCTGCTGGGTGACAGTCAAATGTGCCACCTGTCCCCGAGGAAGGATAGCTGTCTATGGATGCTTGATCCTTCCTCCCTCCTCTCCAGCCCCGGCGACTCAAGTCTGTTCCCAAACCGGGTCGCCAGCATGGCACAAGGGCTGGCATTCAGTGCCTCAAAGTTCAGCGCCCACTGGGCCGGCTACATTGGGATGCTCTTAATTAGCCAAGGGATATTTTCAGAGACCCATTTACTTTTTATTAAGCCTTTCTTTCTTTCAAGCTCTAATTCAAATACAATGGGAGGTGTGATTGCTTTGGAGTAAACATAAAAAAAAAAAAGAATGCAATGGAAAACTGATATACAGTACCTGAAGAACTGGGTTATGTTTATGATCACCTCAATTCTTTGGTTTAATTCTGTATCAATGTTTTAACTATTTTTAGTAAGTATACTCCCTTTAGTTTCCAAACATGCTAGCTAAACACCCAAACCTCACAATAAAAGTACACTAGAGGTCAAGGGCTCTATTTTCAGATACAGCCATTTGTGTCATGCAAAACACAGCACCACTCATGAATTAGCACGCAGTCATCAGAGAGGCATATTCATAAGGCAGTGCATTCTGTTCAGTGCATACTGCCTGTATGAATGTTGGAATGCAGTATTCACATACCAAGTGCATATGTGCCATGCACAACAGCCATCTACGTGCAATAATTACCCAGGGTTAAAGGGGATAGCGCATCCCAAAGAGATAAATCCGTTTGCTCCTGGGTGCTATATTCATAGGCCTGCATGCTAATGGCTACATATGGTATGGAAGGTGCAAAGGGTCCATTTGCATGATACTATATGACCATTAGTAGCTCTGTGCAATGCCATCATGCATATGTATGTACAAAGGCACTGTGCAGCACTTTGGCCATTACCCCCACACTCACCCACTCCCTGTACACTATCATATAAATCTTCCAAATGTAGGCTCTCCACTATCATACATAATTATGCGAGGTGGTGCAACTTTAAATATTTTCAAACTTTATTCCAAAGGTGCTCCCACCTCCTTAATTCATCCACACCTTTTTTACAATGTGATCTCTTTAACTTTCAAAGTCCAACACCCATGGTGCAAGAATACTTTAATAATAATTTGAAAACTTTTTCCAGTATCGGTACTAGAGGCCTCTGATGAAACCACATAGAGCTGTGGTGAAATGTGAGGCTCTGCTCTAGCACTTTATGTAAACTGTTCCTGTTCATCTTATTCTGTAAGTACTGATGTTGGAAAAGGTTTTTAAATTATTATTAAAGTCTTCTTGCATCATGAGTATTGGACTTTGAATTTTTTCCAAGGTACACTGAAGATGTTAAAGAGATCACATTGTAAACAATTTTAGTCAGACCAATATGACTGTGGAGAGCTTTTGAGATGTCTTTGCCCATTATTTCTAATGAATTTGCACAATGCAGATCTGCTGAGAGGCAGTTTCAGTGTGGTCTTCCTTTTACACATTTTTACAATGTATTTTCCTAGAATATGCCTGCTGATTGCTATATATTTAGCTTGGATAGTTCAAAGAAGAAATGGCATCTTATTTTTGGGTGGCGGCAGTGGAGTAACCAGCCTTAAAAAAAGTGTACGCACTCAAAATGTAAACTATAGGCCGAGGTCTGGGGGCTGCCCAGGCCACCAGAAAATTTTTGTTTTTTGGTGCATTCTGGTGCATTTTGGAGGTCATCTGAAGCATAATTTGCTATCCTGTGTACCCCTTCCCCATGCCCAGTAAGTTGCAATCTAGTCCCCTCCACAGATTGTCGTCCCCCCCCCCGTCCGGCATAATGCCTGAATCCTGCTCTAGGAGTGCTGAAGCCATTGTAAAGGTGGTGGTGGTTTGGGGGCAGGCCTGGGCATAAGGGGTAGTTGTGAAAATGTTTTTAAAGCTGGGGTCTGGGGCCACTAGGCCCCCAAGCTCTGGGGTTTTATATGCTCTGTGGTGAGTTTTGGGGCTTTTATTGAAAATAAAACACACTTTTGTCACATCTTCCCTACCCTTGACTCAAGGAAAAAAAGCACTTTTTTTTCTCCTGGAGTCAGGGGTGTGAGAGACTCTGGCTGGCCTTAAAATCTGCACCTACAACTGGGGTGGGCAACAGCCTGATCAGTGCCATCAAGAACTCACACCATAGGCATTACTGCAATTATGTGCGTGAAAGATTATTATTATATGATGGCTGGTGGTCTGGGGGCCACTGTGCCCTAACGGCCACCAGATCCCCAGCCTTTATATTGGGATCTTTCCCAGTGCATACTACAGTACATGGAATAACCTCTATCCTAGTAGTTCCAAAGAATACTAGCTGCCACAGTGTCAACACCTTCAAACACATCAAACACATCATGTGTGTGCCCCCCCCCCCCGCAACTGGTGGGCCAAGTGGTTCTTTTCTGCCTTCAGCCTCTATATTTCTATGTAAACTGCCAGTTCAAGTAAGCCCCCACACACACACACCTACCTTTGCTGGCCCACTGCTCTACAAACCACTCTTCAGCTCAGCACGTGACTCTCTACCAAAATACTGAACAAACTGGGCAAAACAAGTTACCTACCAATTGAAGCTGCAACAGCACCAAGCAGGAGAAAAGCAGTTACAGACGTGCCTCCTTGCAGACCCCCTTCTGAGTCCTCTTAGAGAATTCTCAGCCTTCTCAGCTCTTGCAGACATATTGGGGCCACAAGATCTGCAGCCTGTTCCTCTGCCACGCTGGCACAAAAAAAATAAATGAGCAAGCTGCTCCTATCCCTGCCCAACAAGCAGAGAACACCCCCCCCCACCAGTGTTGGATTGAAGCTGGGATGCACGTGTGCACCTCCCCCTTTTGATGAGCCACAGTTCAGTATGGGGGATGCCATCTTTTCTCCATCAGATTAACTGTCTTCTGCATACTGACTGTTTATCAACACATTGGACACAACTATCCAAGCACCAGCATCTAGCCAAGTATATGAGTTAATGGCCAGACTAAGGTCATGGAAAAAAGCCAGTACAACTTCACTAGGGGCATACACAATATATCTTCCATCAGTATCTCAACTTTCTGAGGAAGAGACTTGTGGAGAATAATGGTTATCCATTAGTAGCCAGTAAGTAATTGGTCCACCCACTCTTTTTAGCCATTGGGCAGTTTTGTTGGTGAGGTACAAATGAAACCCTCCCTACCCCCGTAATACCCAACCTTCCTCTTCCCCTCCAAGATCCCCACAAGCATAAGAATACAGTGAGCCAGCAGGTACCCATCAAAAAGATTGCAAATGCACTCCCTAGTAGAAGTGGTCAGCTTTCCTCGGCAGTATATCAATAAATTAATAACATCCTTGTAATAGCACCTTACTAACTTGTTGGTTAAGGTGGGGGTTGTCATTTGAATTATGAAACTGAATACATTTAGCATGGTGGAGGCAGGGGGTGGTTACTTGTTTGGCATAAGTGGCGGAAGGGACTTCAGTGACTCCACTCCCAAACAGACTTTACTATATTACAAAAGTAAACTTTAATGGAAGTTCACCTGGACAGTGGAGAAAGGGATGTGGGTGCTAGCAGGTGATCGGTGGATGGGGGAAATGCTTGCTTGCAGAATGGGTAGGGTTGTGGCTTTCACTTTAGAAACATTTTTAAAGAAATTAAAGTAACACACACTTATTATGTAGTTCTTTGCTGATCTAGAAAACAGCATCCTTCTTGACCTACCTCTTCTTTCCTCTGGACACTGACTGGCTGCTGGCCCTCAATGAGTCCTCAGGCCTGGTCCTGGGCAGGGCCTCCATTGCACTGTCTGCTGCTCCTGGTTCAATGGGCACCGACCAACTACCACCTGACCTCTGCTCCTGACTTCCACCGTGACCCGGCCGCAGGCCGTGACATGACAGTCCTCCCTCTTACACAGGAGGAAGACAGACCCAGCAGACCGAGTTGGAGTCGAGCTATGACTGGGTGGCCTGCCTCAGGTCAGAGATAGGCCTCGATGACCGCGACTCACAACCGAGTACTCCAGTTCTCTGAGCTGGAAAAGAAAATTCCAAGATGAGGAGTGGGAAACTTCAATGCGCAGAGCTGTACCAGCATGTGCCTATCTTAGGCAAAGTGAGATTCGACTGCTGGCTCAGAGTCGGCTCTCGCTCTCCATGGCGTGACTCCATCCTCTCTCTCTGCCACAACCCACATATGAGATGGCAACAAACTGTAGTAGGCAACTGGCTTTGGTCCTTGTGACCTTGTTGGGTAGCAGTAGTAGCAGGAAAAGTAAGTTACGGCAGCACAACTGATTGGCGGGAGGCTTGGAGCAATTAGAAGCATGTGGACAAAACCTGTCCAATTGCTCCGTTAGATGCCAACAGTTGCGAGCAAACTTGATGCCACTGTGTGATGTCAGCACTTCTATCGGGAAAGAATTTAGTCAACCATCTGTTCCCCCCGCCCCACCCTGCATCATAGGGAACCGGGTTCAGGACTCGAGCAGATTTAAAAAAAAAAGGCAATTTTAAAAAGAGATTTTTTTCTGTATGCAATGGCGTACAATAAGTATGCATGGTTACGCCACTGGGTGGCAGAGCATTGGCAGTAGGACACTGGAATGTGTCATACATAGGCATGAGCTGTGTGCAGGTGATAACGCCCAGTGGCCATACACCTCAGTTGCTCGCATGTGGATCCATCGTCCCTGTGCCACTGCACATGCTCAGTGCTGATGACAGCTGATGCTGTACCACTCACAGATCCCAGAAGAGGCATGTTACAGCTGACCTCCCATTCATTTGTATAATCAGGGAACCATGGACACATTATCCATAGTTTGGAGCATACACTGCAAATGGCATTAGCAGGATACCATACCCCATGGCATCCAGGATACCTCAGCAGTCCGGAGAGTGGCATGTTACACAGGGGAATGGGGCAGAGTGTGGGCCTGCAGTGGTGTATGACAGCAGGAGGATACACCATTGACAAGGCATGCATTGGAGGTATGTCAATTCCCTCTTACAGTTTGCCAGGGACATACACATGGCTGCATAAACTGGTGGGTCTGCAGCTTGCATAGTGCCCCAATGCATGATACAGCCACTTGCATCATTTTGGAGCAGGTCCCCAGCCCAGGTCCAGTGCAGTCGGTGGCTGGTCATGGCAGGGTGTGGAGGGCAGTGCCAGTCTCTGCAGCAGGTCGGGTATGGGGGAGCGGGGGTGTCTATGTACCAAGGTGGTGGGTGGAGGTTCTCTATGCTATGGATATGGACCATGGTTTCCTTTGGTGCAATTGGGTCCAGGGGGGCCCTACACTATGGAGCTTTTCAGGGATGGAGTTGGATCGATCGGGGATGGGAGGGGGTACCTCTAGTCCACCAGGGCTGCCAGGCTACTGTGCACCTGAGTGCAGTTCTGCATCCAACCTGTGGGTGGCTGACCAGGTTAGGCCAGCTATTCATGGCCTAACTGTGGGCCGCGCTGCTCTGGACTGTGAGGGGTGCATTCCCACTGAGTATGCCGCAGCACAGCATATGCATGGGAATGCACCCTAGACTTGCACGGCATACTATTTGTGTGCACCCTGGATCATTCCCTTGTGGCCAGCGCATCCCACATGTTTGAATATCACACTGTGGTGCATCATTGGAGTTGCACAGCAAATCTCCCTTTTCTGCTGGGATGCGCCACACATCTCCTTTGAATATTGGGGCCCTGGACTAGGCTATCCTGAAGAAATACATTATTAAAATGGTAAAATCATGACCCTACTGAAAACAAGATATTGCATCTAATCTGGGACATAAATAAGGGTGCAAAAATGTGTGAATGAAGATCCCTATGACAATGAGATGCAGCATCTCCCCTGCACTATCCAGGATACAAAATATAGGATAAGAAACATTTAAAGGAAATCTACTTTGAACTGAACTTCATTGTGTTCACTGATATAAACAAACAGTTTCTTTATTGTTTTATAACATACAGGACTGCAGTATTTATTTTGAATGTTGTGGCCATGATGATGGTATGTATCAGTGTGTGTGTGTGTGTGTCTGTCTCCCAGGGTACAAAATATAGGATAAGAAATATTTAAAGGAAATCTAATCTAAACTGAACTTCACTGTGTTCACTGACAGAAACATTTTCTTGTATATTTTTTTTAATTCAATATATTTTATTGAGCAAACAAGAAAACAAGGACACATCTTCTACAGGATCTGGCTCAAACAGTTTTCACATATACACATCAAACCCTACCCCACATACCTCCCCATTTCCCCACCCCAACCCCCACCCCCACCCACTACCACCAGAGTAGAGGATATGGACAACCTAAGTTATGTATAGATATCCAACACTCAGATTATAGCTACAACTAAAGAGGCACAGTAAAAGGCTGTAGTTGTACTTTAAAGTGATCTAGGGGGAAGGTGTCTTAGGGTGGTGGCCCATTAATAAGGTGTAAAGGGGATCCCATACATGCTTATATCTAGCAGTGTGATGACATATTCCTGCAATGATTTATTTGGCTTGGACGGCAAAAAATATCTCCCTATACCATTCTGTATAACTGGGAGGAGTAAACCCAGCCAATGTCTTAGAATGACTTTTTGGGCTGTTGCTGAAATTAAGGCTATGTGGGCCCATAAGGCCCCTGTAACCTTACCAGAATAATTCCCTGGTATATACATCTCCAGACTATATTTATCTTGAAGGTTTAAAAGGGGGTCCAGGAGAGAGATTGAATCTGAGACCAGAAGGGGGCAGTCTTCGCACATGACCACAGCATATGTAACAGTGACCTGGGAGCTAGATGGCATTAAGGACACAGGTCTGTAGTGAGATGACCCATTCTATGTAGTTTGACAGGAGTATAATAGAGATCATGATTAATCTGGAATTGCATATATCTGTAATGATCCCACTTAATGGTTGGTAAAGATGCTTCCAGATTAGGAGCCATTGTCTGGGAGAGGAGGGTGATAGAAGGTAGTAGTCCCATGCATAAGCTCTACTACCTTCCTTACGTGCCAAGGCAGCAATAAGGAACTGATATGAGTGAGAGATTAAGTGGGAGGTGGGCAGGGAGTCCAGATATGGGTGAATTATGGTAGAAAAATGGTTGTCCCATAAAGTATTGCCGAAATGGTGAAGTAACATATGCAAGATTTGGAAATACTTAAATACGTGAGAAGGGGACCATCCAAAAGTGGTGCTAGCAACTTGGAAGGGCATTAATTTATGGTTGAGCACCAACTGATCTATGCATTCCATCCCCATAGCAGGTCAGGATAATGACAAGTTGATGGGTTTCCCAGATATTAGGAAATTGGAATTACCCGAGAGGGGTTGGGAGGTGTTCCTGTGTGGGTCAACTGCTAGAAATGAGGTAAATTGCGCATGTACCTGGAGAGAAGAGCCAAGAGGGGTAGCCTGTACCTGTTTAGGAAGGTGCTTTTTACATAAGAAGGGAAGTGATTTGTAGTCAATGTTATATTGAGAACATAAACCCTGTTCTATTTCTACCCAGAGAGAGGAATAGGAGCCGCCTGCAGCCACCGGAAGAGGGTTGAACCAATGTATGATTTTGTGAGCGGTGTATAGACAGATAATAAAGGAGAACATTGGGGGCTTGCAGCCCACCATCTGTTTTGAGGCATGTGAGATGGAGGTAGTTTCTTCTTGCCTTCTTCCCCTTCCAAAGGAAGGAGCTGAAAATACGGTGAACTTGGGAGAACCAGGATAAACGAAGAACACCACTGAACATCAAAAGCAGGTGCAACAAATGGGGAAGTATGTTCATCTTGAGGATGCTTATACAGCCCCATAGGGTGAGGGGAAGCTGAGACCATCTGAGTAAATCAGTCCTCATTACCGTCAATAAGGGATCAAGATTGAGCTGCTAATTTACTAATCAAAGGTGTAAGAAATATTCCTAAGTATTTCAACTTGTCAGATTTTCATTGTAACCATGGGTGGTCCATATTCACTCAGAGTGTATACTTGTTAAGGGCAGTACCTTAGTTTCCAAAATTTAATTTATAGTTTAAAATCATGCCAAATTGTGCAATAATATGCAGGGCTGCCAGGAGTGAATTGGTCGGAGAAGGCAGATGCATAAGGATGTCATCCACGTAAACTGAGAGTTTATATTCTTGACCGCAGAATGGGATACCCTTCACCTGGGAGTGCTTAAGCTTCCTAATTACTGGTTCAGGAATAAATTAAACAAATAAGGGAAAGAGGGCAGCCCTGATGAGTACCCTGCTTTAAAGGAAAGGGAAGAGAGTACACCATTGCAGGAGACCCTAGCTGATGGTGAGGTATAAAGAATCTGGATCCATCTAATAAATTCTGTGGGAATGTGAAAGCGGGAAGGAGAGCAAACAAGTAGTCCCATGATACCCTATCAAATGCTTTCTCTGCATCCAGGGGGACCAGCGCTGCCGGAGTGCTGGCGTCCCTAGATGCAGAAAGGAGATAGGAGATTTTCGTCAGGTGCTCTGCAGAAAGGCAGCCCTTAACAAAACCAATTTGTTCCTTACTAATAAGCGCATCCCATACCTGGCTTAATCAACTTGCCAAAACCTTAGCAAGTATTTTAAGATCTGTATTAATCAGGGAAATTGGCCTGTAATTAGAAACCAGGGTGGGATCTTTATCTGGTTTGGTAAGGATTACTATAATAGCCGCAGTGAGGGACGAATCAGAGATACCTTATTGAAAGAAATACTGAAAGGTGTCTGGAAGAGTGGGGGCCACTTGTTCTTTAAAAACCTTGTAAAAGTTGTTAGTGAACCTTCTGGGCCTGGTGATTTATCAGGAGGAAAATGATCTATCACCTAGAGGATCTCCGATAAAGAGAGTGGTGCATTAAGGACCACCACCTGGTGGTCTTATAATGTAGGGATGGGGATATCATGGAGAAAGGTGTCCAGTTGTGTGGATGAGAAGGGAACCCGGGAAGAGTAGAGATCTTGATAATAGTCCTTAAAGGCCTGTGTGATTGCAGGAGGAGATGTGAGTAGATTACCTGAGGATGACCGAATAGAGGTTATAATTTTATCTGAACTTTGGGATCGGAGACGAAGAGTGAGGAGCTTACCTGCTCATTCCTCCTGATCAAAATAGTAGGCTTTGACCTCAGCATTACAAATTCCGCTCGCTCTCCAACAAGTGTGTTGTACTGGGCTCTGAGGGACTCGAGTTGTTCCCATTGTTCTATAGGGGCATCAGGTGGAGTGTGCTCTTCTGCGTGTTTTATCTGTTCAAGAATGGAGGAGAGAGAGCTAGCTAATTGCTTTTTATGTTTGGTAGAAAGGCATATAAATTCTCCTTGAAGGAACATTTGAGGGCACACCATAATATATCTAGTCTTGGCATGGAGGGGCAGTCGTAAGCTGGAAACTGTGAATAAAATGTTGACTATGTTGTATAAGCTCTTACGATTTTAATAACTGACTATTCAGCCTCCACATTCTCTCTTTGCCACTGGGAAGGGAGAGATCCAGATAAAGGGAAATAGGATGATGGTCTGAAATAACTTTGGGAGTGTAGCAACACAAATTTACCCCTCCAATAAGGTCTTTTCCTAGAAAAAAAAAAGTCGATCCAGGAGAAGGAGTGGTCAGGAGGTACATAGAAAGAGTATTCCTTCCTAGTGGGATTGAGTATCCTCCAGGGGATGAGGCCAATGAAATCATGGATGGCCCTGAACTAGGTGAGAGGAGATGCTTGTGGGGCCTGGATCTGTCCAGGGATGGTGAGAGGACTGTATTCCAGTTGCCTCCTAGAATCATGGGTAAGGCAGACCAATCAGCTAGGATGGGAGCCAGTGAAGTAAAAAAAGCAGGCTCCTCCGAGTTGGGGCCATAAACAGAACCTAGAACGACTTCAGTGTAGCCTAGAAGGGCCCAAATGAAGACTTACCAGCCTTGGGAATCTGTGATTTCACGTAAAAGCTGGAAGGGAATCTTACAGGCAACTAGGATGACTACTCCTCTTTTATGGGAATCCAGGCCAGTGCCAAAAACTTTCCCCACCCAGATTCTGTGCTACAGAAGGAGTTAAGTGACAGAGAGGTGGGTCTCTTTCAAAAAGGCCACATCTGTTTGCAAGGACTGTAAATGAATTTTGGTCCTTTTCAAAGGAGACTGTGCCCCTTTAACATTCCATGAAAAGAAGTTATACTGAGCCATCATAATACAGCTGGTATAAAAGGCATGGAACAGTGATATTTAAGTGAGCCCAATACCTGTAGGGAAGAGAAAACATAGTAGTACCCAATCTGGTGGTGTTACCAACGCATGCCTACCCCCCAACTACCCCCAAACCCATAATAACTAGTGAACTAACACCTTGAATGGAATTCCACACCTCCTTGGAGCTCTGTAAAGTGAAACTTGAGTAAACATATGACAAGTGTCCCAACCAGAAATAGGTAAGCTCCAGTCCAAACAATAAATGCATGAATGCCATCCCCAACAACAACCAACCCTGCCCCCACCCGGTCCCACAAATAACACTAAAGTCATAAGAACAGACTACCTAATCAGCTATCTAATTATATATTCTAACTGGGGTCAAGGGGTTGAAAGTTGCACTTAATAGTCAATACCAAACAGTTAGCAACCCAATTAGCTATTTAGCAATTGACAGTAAACATACCAGATCCATATTAGAAAAAATAAAGACTCCCACCAGAAGGGCAACTACTCATTCTAGGTAGGACTACATAGCCAGACAGGCTGCATAACTAGTACTGCCTTAGGATCAAAAGGAAAAGAAAAAGAAAAAAAGGTCGGGGAGAAGGAGGGGAATACCAGGGAAAAGGGGATGGGGAGAGTAGGGACTAGAATATTAAGAGAGGTTAATAAAGCCATCTGAAGTCCACATCGGGAGAGAAGGAAAAGAAACACAGGCAGTAAGTAAAACTTTGACAGTAAGCCCAGGGGTCGCTGACTCCAGTAGCAGACCAGATGTTCAACGGTCTGAGAATAGGTCAGGGAATAGCGTGAAGAGTTCTTGTGTAGCTTGGACAGCATTCTCAAAGGTTTTCCATGAGTTATTGTAGAGGACAGAAAGCTGGGAAGGGTAAAACATTTTGAATTTAATACCTGCTACAGCAAGCTTCATTACTGCCTGATGATATTCAGCTCTTTTTGTGTTGTGGCAACCAGGAGGTCCTGAGCAATCACAAGTGTAATGGACTCCAATTTAATTTCCTGGACCTCTTTGAACTTAGTGAGGATATGTTGGTGGTTCAGATAATTGAATAGGTGGAGGATGAAAGGCCTAGGGCTGGCTCAAGGGGGAGGCCTCAGTCGTAGTCAGTGGTGAGCTCTCTCAACTATGTAGGAGGCACTATGCTGGGGGGGTCCCGCGATTTTAAGGAGCAGCTTTTGAACAAAAAGCATGGGAGAGCCCCCTTCAGCCTCCTCCGGAAGGCTGAATATTACCAAATTATTTCACTGGCTTCAGCCTTCCAGGTCCTCAGCGTAAGTTCCATTTGGCCAGTCATTGTCAGTGGTGGGTAAGCTCAGGTTTGATTTTCTTCTGCCAGGATTCTATGGAGGAAGTATGGGCAGAAAAATCACTGATTTTCTTAAAGGTTCAGCAAGCTCCCCTTTATGGATTTTAAGTCAACAGCAAAGTCCATGAAAGCATTCTTCAGTGGGGCAAGCTCTGCCAGAAATTTGTCCTTGGTGAGCGGTGGAGCCTGGGCAGTTGCCTGTGAAGCTTTCCAGGAGGATTGTGCCTGATTTTTGGCTTTTTTGGTCTGCTTCTCCGGGTTCTGAGGTGACATGTGAGCTGCTGCATTTCAGCTTCCATCGGATGGCCTGGTAAGGGAATCTGACCACCGTTCACTACAGGGCAGTTTCCGGGGGAGTTAACAAGTGGGTAGTGTGGTTTTAAGCCATCAAAAATAGCTTTATGATAAAATTAATAAGATATAAACCGAAGTAGGAAGGGGAGCGGGTGAGGCATGTGGCTCTAGTGAAGAGGCATCATGTGATCTCCTCTAGTTTCTTGTTTTATAACATATTAGAATACAGTATTTATTTTGAATGTTGTGGCCATGAGGATAATGTGTACAGAGTGTGTGTGTGTGTGTTGCTATATCTCAATATATTTTTCCCAAAAGCATAGTAGAAAATTCCCCTAATTGCTACATATTTAGTCTGTGTAAGTTCACGAAGACCTGGCATATGCCTGAGACAGTGCTGATCAGATAGTGTCTAAAGAGGTTAAAAAACAGTGCAAATTATAGATTTGCTTGGAAAGGGATGGCATTTATGAGGTATGAATCTTTCTTGAAAGACAATACATTCCCAAGTGAAACTAGTAGTAGGAAGCTGTTTAAATGCTAAGTATTTAAATGTGCAAGTTACATTCTGAAGGGGATAAATATATCTCAAGTTTAATAGGCAACCAATATTTAGCAAATATTTAACAAGCTGTTTCAGTTTCCTAATGGCATCTGATCAGCAGTTTGGAGTTATGTCTCCAAAATTCTTAACAGAAGGAAGGGAGTATTTTATTTCAGTTGGCATGGAAGGATACATTGAAAAGTCTAAAACATGTGTTCCACGATACTCCATTTTCCAGCTACAGATAGCAAGATGGCTGTAGGCTCTGCCCACATCCATAAAAACTTGCAGATGAATTAAGGAGGTGGGTGCACCCTTGGAAGGTTTAAACTAACATATAAATCCCTGGCACTCCAGTGTTACCCCCCCTCTCCCCTCGATCTCCATTGTGAAAAGAAAGTACCATGGTAGTCCTGTAGTATCCCAGCTGCTCCATTCCCTATTGTAAAATTATGTCAGCCCCTCATTGCTCCAGTCCACCCCTCACTGTCCTAGTCCACCCACTCAGCACCCACCACCATCCTCCCCATTTAACATTTAAACTATCCTAAAAAGTTCATGGATTTGTTGGGAAAAACAATGGATGGTAATGGACACTGACCCTCCTCTCATCACCTCAGCTAGCTGCTGTCTGAATAACAGGGACAGAGTGTGTAGATGCTGTATTTCTACAGTATGTGTATGCATATGCTTTATCCCAATCACTGAGATGGCAGCAGGCTGAGGTAGTGAAATGAAGGTTTGTTCTGGTCACCATCCATCATTCTGCCTGCCACATTGTTGGTCCTTTTAGGGTGAGTCGGGTGCTGGATGGGTGTGGAGGGTGGTCATTGTTGAATGGGTGGACTCAGATATGGGGACACATGGTTTTTCAATGAGTATTGGAGTGGGATAGAACCATGATATACACCATCTTGTTTTCATTGGGGTCCCTTGAAACAGCTAGAGCAAAGGCACTTCTGATGACTACATAAGTGTCAAAATTTACTATCAAGTAATTTTTGTGTTTTCCCAGATTACATTTTTTTTGCATGTCTAACTTTAGCTTGAAAAATTCATTGTGTTTTTTTTTAGCTACATTTTTCTCTGGTCCATGCATGCACAAATATTTCAAACCTTAAACCATAATAACTTAATAATGAAAAATGATTTTGTTCTCCAAACACCAAAAGGTCCAAGTTTGATATAACATATGAACCCACAAGATTCAAAATGTAACTCTTTTTATATTTTTTATTATTTTTACTGAAAAAGTCTTAAAGTGAGGGCAATTATTAACAGTCTGTAACTAAAACATTACCAGACTGATTGTCTAAAATGTTGCAGAACATTAGCCTGTAGGACTAATATGATGCATGCCAGTCTTCACAGTCCTAGTGGCTAAGATGTCCAAGTTATAAGCTGTCAAGAACAAGGGATTTGGCACACACACTTATGCAACCCTAGCATACTGGTGCTATTGTGCCAGTATAATATGTATATACATTTTTTTAATTGCATAGATGAAGTGATCAGTAACACCCTTTATATTAGTGTGCATATGTGCTTTTGTCTGTACTTTTGATTTTTTCATTTGTATTTATTTAGTTTTTGTTGACCGGGTAAGTGCACTAGACAAATCCTGCCTATTTTCAGGCTGACCGGGGAGGGGGATACAGATGAATGCCAACTGACCTTGAACCAGATTAAGCTGTTGGTGGTATTTTGAGTGAATGAGGAAATTTGGCCAGGACACGGAAATTCCCTACTCTTTCGATAAGTGCCATGGGATCTTTAACATCCACCTGAACTACCACCAATCCAGGCAGATGAGACCTCAGTTTAACGTCTCATCCAAAAGACGGCACCTCAGAAGTGCAGCGCCCCTCTCATGCTGCACTACAGTATCAGTACTGGGATATTACCCAAGTGCCAGATGTGGGAACTGAACCCACAGCCCTCTGATCTCCAGGCCTCAGAGGCGAGTGTGCTACCTACTGAGCCACTGACACTGTTATTTGGATTTTGTTATTTGGAAGATTGGAACCAAGTCAATCATCTCCACCACAGCTCCACTCAGAGCATCTTCTGTCCTGCAAGGGGTCACAAGTTGGGATTGCTTCCATCACCCCCTCTACCCACTGATCACTGCTGCCAGAAGGAGCACCAAACAACACAAAAGCAGAGGATTTAAACTTTTACCATAAGTAGCTCCACTACAGCTCCACTCAGAGCATCTTCTGTCCTGCAAGGAGTCGTAAGGCAGGATTGCTGCCACCACCCCCCCCCTCACTGAGTGCCATTGCCAGAGATTGGCATCACTCGACGGGACCCAGCCAGCTGCAGAGCTACAACCTGCCAATCAGCTCTGGGAAAGGAGGAGCCAGACAAGGAGCACCAAACAACATTGAAGCAGGACATTTTAAACTTTTCACTTTAATCATCTCCACTGCAGCTCCACTTGGAGCATCTTCAGTCCTGCAAAGGGTCGCGAGACATGATTGCTTCCATCACCCTACCCACCCCACAATTCGCCACTGCCAGAAGGAGTGCCAAGCAGCAGAAAGCAGGATATTTAAACTTCACCTTAGGTTACTCCACCACAGCACCACTTGGAGCATCTTCTGTCCTGCAAGGAGTAGAGAGGCAGAATTGCTGCAATCACCCCAACCCCCTACTGATTGCCACAGCAAGAGATCGGCACTACTCCATGGGACCCAGCCAGCTGCAGAGATACCACCTGTCAATCAGCTCTGGGAAAGGCAGAGCCAGACCTCCCAATACATCTCAACCAGATACTGCAAGTAAGCCTCAGCAAGCAGGCTGATGTGCTATGGGGTAGGTAGAATAAGGGTGTCTACACTGGGCATCAGCCATCAACCAGAGACTCTGCCATAAAGCCTACAGGATAACTCTTAAATCTTTTGCTTTAACCTACAACTCAGTCCTGCATACTCAACCTGGGTGTGCTGGGCTCCCTTAGGTAGGACAACTCCATGAGCAATGAACTCTTGATAATTTGCATTGATCCTAACTGAGACTTGTAGTTATCCTACTTAACTTTTGCACAGTTGAAAGCTTTATCATTATTGTTCAGTGTTGCTACCTGTGAACAGCTGTCTACTTCACTTGTTTTAACCTCTTGGGGTCCATAGCTGCACTTACATGTGCTTCTCCTGGTGCCACTAGGGCTAGTCCACCTGGTGGCCTTTAATCTGAGCCCTCCACCAACTTTCTACTGATGCAATTACAGTAGTTCCTGCTAAACTTTACTTTTAAATATACGTTATGTAATTAATGACTTGCAATTGTTATTGTATGCTTAGGAGCTTTAATCCATTTTCTATTCTGTTAACTGTTGTTACCATAACTAGTTAATTCCAATACTCTTAGGTTACATACCTGCTGTGCCCCACTATAGATCTCCAATCAAATCATCTCTAGGTCCCTGTAACCCCTGAAAATATGGCACAACTTTGCTGGCAATTAATTACTCTTATTGTACTTACTGTCTCCTATTATATTGCAGACACAATGCCAGCCTTAAAGCCAGCTACCAACAATTCCCCTTCTACTACTGACTTTGCCATGTCCAATACCTTAGTCTATACATAGCAGATTATAAACTAGCCTTTGTACCCTTAAAAATTGGTAATGGTAATTTATCTTGTTATCTCAACAAATTTAGTTGATACCTCCCACCCACAAGTGTTTGCACAAAAGCCATAGTCCTCATCCTCCTAGCAGTGTCCCTGTTACTGGCTGCCAGAGACATTGAACCCAACCCAGGCCATCTCTACCACTTTCTCCTTCTCTGTCTACCACCCTCCCTAGCAAGGGATAAAAGGTCTTAATTAGCCCACTTTAATGTTAGAAATCTCCTCCATAATCTGGATGAGCTCACCATCTGGGCTTGCCAGTATCAGCCTGATATACTCTGTGTCTCTGAAATCTGGTTAAAGCCCACAATACCTAACAGTCTCTCTGGTATTACAGGATTCAGCTTCAGGGGTCTCCTCTAAACGAGGTGGGAGCACAATGATTTGCTGTAAATCCCACCTTAATCTCTCAGCCACAAGCTTCCCCCTACCCCAATGGACCATCCTAAGAACTGTGTCATTGTACCCTAATCCTAGCTAATACCAAGAAACTCCATATCTTTTGTGCTTACCCACCTCCCTCAACCAGCCTTCAAGCTCTCCCCACCCTAAGACCATTTGTCCCCTTGTGAATGACAATGAATTCATACTCCTTGGTGATTTTAACATAGATTGGCTAAAATGTAACAGGCAAACAATAGAACTATCCCTAAATAAACTACTCCTCCCTCATTTAATCTCCCATCCCTCCGGGTTTTCCAACAACAGACAAAGCACCACCTTTATTGACTGGGTGTTAGTCCCTAATGCCAACAGAATAACTTGCTCTGGCATCCTCCCTAACTCTGTCAGTGACCACTCCTCTGTCTACTATGTGTGGAGTGTGAAAGCCCCTAAAGTCCCTCCTCACCTGATTAACTTTTGAGACTTTTCTCATCTGGACCCCTTCCAATTTAAAACTGAAAATATCTTACCTCAATTGGTCCTACCTGGGCACAACCTCTGACATTGATCAGGCTGCCTCTTATTTCAGTAATACCTTCTCCAGACTCCAGGACAAACATGTTCCCCTTACCACTAGGCGAGTCCATGGTCTGACAAACAAATAGCTGAATCACCTTCTCCTATCCCTTCTAAAAGTAAGAGATAGAAGATGGTCTACTTTCTTTTTTTTTTTTTCAATTTAATCTTTATTGTAATTTCCAACATATAGTACATCATAGTCATGGTACATTCAGTGCAAACATGTACTTTCAGTATGTAAAATAGAAAACTAAAAAAAAAAACACCTACCCCAAACAAGCGCCCCCATCTCCCCCATCCCTCCCCCCAAATTTACCGCCCATCACAGGGACGACTACCCAGAGTCGTAGATTACATAAAGTCTCTACTCTCTGATTTTATTGTGGTTGTGGCATTTACTGAGAGTACAAAGCTAAAAGCGGGGCCCAGATTTTGTTAAATTTGGTCAATCTGTTTTGTAAACTGGTGATCATCTTCTCCGTTCTGATATTGTTTAATAACTCTGTCAACCATTCAGTGTATGTCATAGCTTCATTGTCCTTCCAATGTCTAAGCACCAGTTTTTTAACAGACATAGATATAAGAGCTATGTGATATTTCCGTGTGTTTACTGGGATCTCTAAGTAATTTCCTAACAGGCAGATACTGACCGTAAACAGCTCGTCAAGTCCTAGCAGGGGATCTGCCCTCTGTTTGATCTGCGACCATAGAGGGGCTACTTTAGAACAGTACCAAAAAATGTGAGCTAGATTGCCCTCACCTTGGCCACTCGAACAAATGGCAGAATGCTCCCTGTCGAACTTGGCTATCTTCTGAGGGGTGTAGTATAGATTGTGCAGGATACGGAATTGCATAAGTTGGAGCCTATCCTGAGTAATGAATTTATGGCATCCTCGCCAGGTATCTCCCAATTGATGGGCGTCTCTGGCAGGAGCGTTTCCCAATAATCTGTAGGTCCAAAGGCCCAGGATGTATTCTGTTGTATAAGGGTTTGAATATTTTAGAGACAGCATGGGGGAGGCCTACAAATTGAATCAGTTCCACCCAGAAAGGGGTAGTCTCTGGCATCAAGGGGTTCACCCCTATAGTTTTCACTAAGATATGCTGCAATTGGAATAATTGAATATGTTGGAGGTTGACAACCCTAACTTTCTTAAAATGTCTGTGGAAGAAGCCCATTTTTGTTCTGCTCCAACCCAAAAATAGCTGAGCTTGACTTCCCGGAGTTGTGGGATCCATGGGGGGGGGAAGAACTTTCCCATCTAGTCTGATATTTGGATTGCCCATCAGAGGTTGCTCCAAGTCCCAACAATGGTTATATTTAATAACCGAGCAGAACTGGGAGTGAATCTTCACCGATATGGCAATTGGTGACCCAAGCAAGGCTTAGGAGGCTCTTGGGTTGCACAAAGAAGCGCCGCTGGGGAAAGATTATAATGACGGTTGTGCAGACTCTATTTGGACCAGAGGGGTATGTATTCATCGGGATATCCAGAGTCATTTGGGTAAGCCATCTCAAATATTTACTCGTGTGGCTGGCCCAATAATAAAGGCCAACATGCGGTACCCGGAGGCCCACTTTGAGCTTTGGGGCGACTAATTTATGAAAGGCTAATCTGTGCCCTTGCCTGCCCATATAAAATTAGAAGATATTGTGCACTTTTTGAACCGTGATTGGGGTAGCCAGATGTTCAGAAGACTGAGTGGGTAAAACAGCCACGGGAAGATATTCATTTTGATGAGGCTGACTCTGCCCCAAATCGTCAAGGGAAGAAGGGACCATCTATTTAGGTCTTGGACAATGGTGTTTAATAAGGAGTCTAGATTATATTTGCACAACAGGGTGGTGCTTCTTGAGAAAGTAATGCCTAAATACTTCAATGACTTCCTTTCTCAGGATAGGCCTAATGCATTGATCTCATTCCTCATCACTCTTTGGTTGAGAGGAATACCACCATTTTCCCCACATTTAATTTATAATTTGATAATAGACTATATTCTTTGATAACCTCCAGGAGGTGTGGGATGGCTTTTACGGGATATGAAGTGCAGAGAAGTAGATCATCTGCATAGGCCAATACCTTGATTTCAATGCCCTGTACTGGTATACCTTGGATCTTGGGGTTAGCCACTAGTCTTCGGATGAGAGGTTCTAAATATAGATTAAAAAGCAGTGGGGATAGGGGACATCCTTGCCTCATGCCTGAAAGCACGGGAAACCTATCGGAACTACACCCATTGCATAGAACTCTGGCTGTTGGAGACGTATAGAGGGCCTGTATCCAGTTCTGGAATTCCAAGGGGATGCGAGAGGCATGCAAGCGTCTGGAAAGAAATTCAATCTACTCTATCGAATGCTTTCTCAGCATCCAGAGAAACCAAAGCCACTGGCTATTCCATATCTCTGGATGCCGAGAAAGCATGGTCCAGAGTTCTAATATGATCACTAGCCAACCTACCCTTCATGAAGCCCACCTGCTCCATTCCTATCAAATCCTGAAGAGCTGTGCTTAGACGATTTGCCAGCAGTTTGCTCAGAATCTTGATATCCTGATTAAGTAATGAAATTGGCCTGAGACTTGCCATATCTTCTGGGGTTTTACCTGGTTTTAAAATGAGAACAATTATCACTTCAAATAATGAAGCATCTGTACTCTTTCCATCTAAGATCTGCTGGAACACGGGGAGAAGCAAGGGGTTAAGATTCTTCGCAAACATCTTGTAGAAATTCGAGGAAAACCGATCGGGCCCTGGCGACCTGTCATTAGGGAGGCTGTCTATCACTCCCAGAATCTCCATTTCAGTTAGAGAAGCACATAAAGCAGCGCACTGCTCTATTGTGAGAGTGGGGAGGTGCGATTCCTTTAGGTAATGATCCAAATCCTTAAGGGGGGGGTTCGCCATTGGTGAATTTAAAGATTGATAACATTTTTGAAATTCTGAAGCGATTTCTTTAGGGTCGACCACTAAGGGTCCATTATATGATCGAATTGCGGCGATGAATCTGGTGGACTCCTGTTGCTTAACTCGAGCAGCCAGAAGATGACCCGCTTTCTCCCCCTGATCAGCGTAAGTAGCTTTCATTTTCAGAATCAAGTATTCTGCCCTCTCTCTGAGAAGCTCCATGTAGGAGCCTTTAAGTTTGACCAGGTCTAATTGAGTCTGTTCTGGTGTATAGGGAGATAGATTTTTTCTATGTCTCTAATCTGTCTGAGGAGCTGTATTAATTCTTGTTCTCTCGACTTTTTCCTCCTTGATGCCACTCCAATTAATAGACCCCTTAGGTAAGCTTTAAGGGCCCCCCATTCCATATCGGGTTTACCTGTGGAATTAGAATTAACTGACACGTATTGGGAGATATGATTATTGATGTATTTTAATATTACTGGGTCTTTTAGAAGTTGGTTATTGATTTTCCAGTGACCATTCCTCTTAGGGATACCTGTCAGGCAAAGTTGACACGTAACTAGTGAGTGGTCCGATGGCGGTCCCGGATGTATGGCAGAGTCAATGATCCCAGCTACCAGGCAATGCGAGATCATAATGTAGTCGATCCTGGAAGATGTCTTGTTAATGGGGGAAGTGAAAGTGAAACCTTTCTCTGTGGGATGCAGTATGCACCACACATCACATAATCCTACCTTATCCCATAAATCCCTTAGGGCCCTTTGAGCTGGTGTCAGACCTCTGGGTCTACTTCCTGTGCGGTCCATGCTTGGGTCAAAAACTATGTTTAAGTCCCAACCCAGAATCATCTGGATTTTAATAAAGGGCACCAATTTGTTTATGAGTTCTACAAAGAACTCAGGAGAGTCAGAGTTTGGTCCATAAATACTTCCCAATAATACTTCTAAATTATATACTCTTCCTTGGACAAGTATATACCTCCCACGGGCATCCCTAATTATGTTACTTGGCACAAAAGGGACTTTGCTTCTTATCAGGATCATGACCCCACAGCTTTGCCTTGTACCCTGAGCTGTGAATACCTGCCCTATTTGTTGCTTCCTCATTTTTAGTTCTTCTGAGATCAGCAGGTGAGACTCCTGTATAAACGCGACATCTGATCTCAGAAGTTGAAGATGTTTACAAACCTGATATTGTTTAGCTTTTTGCCTAACTCCCTTGACGTTCCATGAAGAGAAAGTTAAATTACTCATCACAAATTAGGACTGATCTTGCTCAACGTTCTGGGCACTCAATCAATGGGTTTTCCTGGCGCAACCTCACTGGATTTGTCCGGAGGAGCCTGATCCGGCACCCTCCTCCCCTCCCCAATACCCCCATTTAACGGCTGAGAATGTTGATATCAGTATCCGAGTTACTCCCCTACCCTCCCCTCCCCATCACAGCTACGGAGAGTGAACAACAGAACCCCGAGCTGCCCTCCCATCCCTCAGCCCTCCGAACCCATCTACTACCCACCAGACCTGAAATATTATCGAGACCTCAGTGTGAGCTGTCAATGGGGCTAGGGTATAACTGAATGTATTACCTAAAATATCTTGTTCAAAATCCAAACTATTTCTATTATCTATTTTGCTTAACTCAGTACATATAGGTCGACTGCCATTGCGTACACTACTTAGTGCAGTACAAATCAAAATGACTGACGTGATCCTATCCTGTTGATCGACATCATGGCTACTCTCAACCTTATATGGTCTACTAGGTGGCAGCCTATCCTCGTAAAATAAGAAAACAACGGAGAACATAAAACACTTGTACTGAGAAATGAAAAGAATGCATCATCTCCTGCGAGTAAAACAAAATGGACACAGTCACATGTGCTGATGGCTAACTTCAGTTCCAAGAAGTATGAGGACTGTTAGGTGTAACAGTCCTGCAGTGTATGGACAATTTCACCATGTCCTTTACAATGCCATATCATCCACATAAATTTGTACCAGTTTGAGCCGCTATATTGTAACTCTGACAGAGGATTAAATCAGGCCGAGTGAGAAGAGTTAATCCTATAAACAAGGAATGAAATTGGAGTTGCAGATTATTAAGCTCCCCGAAGAAGGGATAAGTCCCAGCCATTAAGATCATGTGTTAGGCATCCTTGACAGGAAGGGTTGGCTGTTACTTGCCCCACTTGTAGACAAAATAAGATTAGCTCTTGAGTTATGCTGAACGGCTCCACCGCTGCGATGATCTGCTACGGAAAGCTGCTTTCTTGCATTTCACGGTTTCGTGCACCCTCTAGTGGCCACTATCGCAAGGGCTGGGCAAACACTGTAACCAAAAACCCCCTAGACAGACTTGCAAGAAGATAGTGTTAGTATGGAATGTTATGGGGAACAATGTTCAAGAGTGTTTGTAACTTATGCCCCAGCCAGTATATTGAGCAAGTAGCGTGAGTTGTAGCAGTGTCCTTGCCTGCTCTTAGCACAATAAACAACAGTATTGAAACTGAAAAAAGGAGACCCACTTCTAGGGAGAAAAGATTAGCTTCCCAATAAAACTATAGGCACAAATAGTTTTGCGGCTGACATCTCATCACATCATTGCACTCAGGTTTCTCTGAATAAATCAGGGAAAGCGCTTTTAAGCCCTTTTGCGGCAGCGTCCAGGTCCTCAAAGGATGTCCAAGATCCTGAGATCATGAATCCCAACTTCACAGGATAGGTCATCCGGAATTTCACGCTTAGTAGCAATTAACTTGGAGACCAAGGGGTGAAATGGGACTCTCCTCTGCCTAATCGAGGCTGTTAAATCTTGTGCGATTCTAATCTTAGTGCCTTCCCAGCGCACCTCTTGCAATTCTTTTATTTTAGTGAACAAATGTTGGCACTCAAGAAAGTTTAAAAACTTGAAAATCAGTGGACGGGGGCACCAGATGATGACTTGGGGTGGAGAGCCCTGTGCGCACGTTCAATGATGTAAGTCGGGCCGAAAGGTGACGGTCCAGCTAGCTTTTCGATCAGTTTTTGAATAAAACTAATCACATCCGCTCTTTCAGCACCTTCTGGAAGACCTATGAGGACCGCACTGTTTCTGCAACTGCGGCCCTCAAGGTCCCCAATTTTCGTTTCCATTTTAGCAAGCCTCTGACGGATCATCACAACTTCGGGCTCCATCTTATTGGTTCGCTTTTCCACCGATTTAATTCTGGCGTCAGCTTCAAGGTTCTTTGTTGTAAATCTTCAACTGCGTGGGTAAGTGATTTGATTTCTGCTGTTATCGTGACCATACTTTCTTTGAAAGGAGAAAATTCCTGAAGAAAGCGTTGTAGAGTGAGAGGTTGCTGTTCCTCCGTAGAAGCTTCCGACATCGGATCGTCTTCACCCCCCGAGGCCCTGGCTTTCTTTGAGGCCTTTTCAGGTGTGGCTGGAGGAGTATCTTTTGTAGGATTTTTCTTAGACTGCATCTCCGTCCAGGAATTTAAGCTTTGTGTTGTGTGCTCATTCCTTTCTTAGACGCGTAGAACTCAATTCAGAGAGTAAACTGTTAACTATTTCACTAAAATTATTGATTTATTGGGTCGGAGAGCTGGAGCTGTAGTGGAAGGCTGCTACCTGGTGGACTGCATCATGTGACTCCAGAAGCTGGTCTACTTTCAAGGCTACCAACTCTATCTCAGACTGGTCCACATTTAGATCTCTGAGAAACAAATGTAAAAAAGGCTATCCAACAGAGTAAGTGTACCTTTTGCAGAACTCACCTTGCCTCCTCTAGCAATAACCCCTGACAGTTTTGGAACTGCATCAAAAAACCTTGGGTCAGGATAGAACCCTACCCCTCCTGATTTTGAGATCGAGGGTATAAATTGCAACTACCTCTCTACAATCTCCAACACATTCAGGCAGCTTTTTTTTATAATACCAACTTTATTGAGAAAGTACAGAACTGTAACAATAAGAACTATAAAATGGTAAGGAGCAAATTTAAAAACAAACTGACAAATATTAATACTAACAGATGCTCCTGTGAAATCACACTATATAATGGGGTACAAAAAAAATATGGTAATACATCACAAGTAATGGACTTAGGCTATTACACAATGATGGACTAAATGAGCAAAGAGAAACTTATGATGAAACACCAAGGTAAAATTAACTATCAAACATAAAACAAGCTTGAAGGCAGGGCATGGTCTACAAGAAAAATAATCAAGAAATGAGAGAGCAGAACCCCAGGTAGTTCAGATGTCCCATAAAACAATGTCACAAACTTCATAAAAAAAAAAAAAGAATTAAGGGACAAAATCTGAGTCCGATTAAACTTTATAAAGAACCTATCATCTCCAGATCTCCTCAAAGACTGGCATACAATTTAAATAATGAAAACTGCACCTTTCATGTCTATAAGTAGTACCCCATGGTAGCTATCTACTGTGTGACTTGTGGGGGCAGCGGTTAGAGTTTTAGTCTGGTAATAGCTTTTTTTGTACACGTCAAAAGGATCAATAACAATTTAAATTGCTGGCCCCTTATCACTAGGTCAGCAGGAGGGATATGCAATAGTAGCAGTAATGGAGATAATGGTAGTGATAAGTCAAATTAATGAAGCAATCACTTGGGAAATGGCCAACCAGTATGAAGACAAATGAGGACAGGATCAGAAAACATGCACATGATCAGCCCATGACTCACCGCAAGCCCTCCAGCAAGCAACAGCCTGAGAACCTAAATAAAAGGCAGAGTGCATCAGGACCTTAAAGAAATGCATCCTGCATTTCCAAGTGAATTCTTTCAGGTATGGGACTATAGAAATCTTACAAGTGGCTACAAAGTACTTCTCCAACATGGCAAAATGACATGATATTTGCATATCTGTTAACCACTGGGTAAAGTTAGAGGAAGTAGACTCCATAGAGAAAGAATGAAGAAAGGAATAAATCATACCAATTAAGTGATGTTGGAGTCCACCTTTTTAATGAGTTATAAGTAAAGAGGTAAGCACTGATAAGGAATCAGGGAGGCACCTGCACCAAGAGGCTGAAGACTGTAAATATGTTCAGAGTTGCAGATATTAGTAATAATCAGCACTGGGTAGGCTATAAGTAGTTTGAAGGTCAACCAAGAAAAGAAATCCCCTAGTATTGAGCACCTGACATAGATAACGGAGGCCAAATTGAGCCCACTGGCATAAAAAGAATCAGAGATGGACAATGGGTTTTGTTGATTCCAAGCCAAAGCCTACAGATACTGACCTCAATAAACTCTTCCAAATGTTATGCCAGGTCCTTAACACCTCAACAGTAAATTGGGAAAAGTTAGAAAGTGGTAAATAGCCTGGAGGTGAGGAATAGAGAATGCAACCAACTCCATGAAGATAGTTTAGTGTAAACTTTACATCCTTTTAATGGGCCTGGTACAACGCCAAAGACCAGAAACAAAGTATGCACAGCTAACAAGCCATAGCATACCAATGAAGATTAGGAAGGTTAATTCCCCCTTCAGCAGGGGAAAGCTACAATAGAGAAGTTTGAAGTCTCAGTTTGTGCCCTTTCCAAATAAAGCAAGAAATCAAATGGTACCATTCATGGAAATAACAACTAGAAGGGTGAAGGGGTAGGGTCTTAAGAAAAAATAAAATTCACGGTAAAACATCAAGACGAATAACGTCCACCCATTGAAAAAAGGAAATATTAAAGGACCACCAATGGTTAAGTTTGGCTACTATGTTAGCGGTCAGTGGCTCATAATTTAACAAATCAAGATGGACCAGGGCATCAGTAAATGGCACTCTCAAATATTTCAAAAAATTCCGGTTCCACTGAACCTGTAATAATTCCAAGATGGGGTGAGGTGGAGAATAAGACAAGCATTTGTCAATGCCGAACGTTCGCTTGCAGGTATTTGCAGTGGTATTTGGCACTTGGACATGGCTTAAAAAAATAAGTGACAAAGAAGTACAAGCATTTGTCAATGCCGAATGTTGCTTGCTTCTATGTGCTGTTTAAGTATTTGGAAGTCATTGAGTGCAAATATTGAAAATTCACGAACTTCTACAGTGCGTAGGAACTCGCAACACCGCTTATAAAACAGTCATTTTAGAATTTTTCACCAAATTTTCAACATAGCCATTTAAGACCTCTGCTCATGAACAGTGTCACTGTGATTTTCTTAATGTGTCCCATACATTGATTTCGCACACTGACTGCGCCATTGTATGCGCTACATGGTGGAAACACATTTTGGGCAGGATGTGAAAAATGACAGCTGTACTGCTCATAAAGAGGTGTGGTAAAATGGCAATGTTGAAAATCACGTGAAAATATTGAAAATTCGCAAACTTATGGCATGCGTAGGAACTACATAGCGACACACTCATAAAACAGTCATTTTAGGAATTTTTTTCACAAATTTTCAACATAGCCATTTTAAGACCTCTGCTCATGAACAATGTCACTGTGATTTTCTTAATGTGTCTCATACATTGATTTCACACCAACTGCGCCATTGTGCGCTACATGGGCGGAAACATGTTTTGGGTGAGATGTGAAAAATGACAACTATACTGCTCATAAGGAGGTGTGGTAAAATGGCAATGTTGAAAATCTGGGTAGAAAATATTGAAAATTACAAACATACAAGCATGCGTGGGAACATGCTGACGCTTAAAACAGTCATTTTTGAATTTTTGCACCAAATTTTCAACATGGGGTTTTGGGACCTCTTCTCATGAATGCTGTCACTGTCATGGCATTATTCAGGCCCAAAGGATGATTTCACACAGTGACTGTGCAGTGACTGTGAAATCACCATTCGGCCGAATAAGCCATGACAGTGACATCATTCATGAGAAGGAAAACACTGACGCTGAAAATTTGGTGCAAATATTCCAAAAATGCATGAGATATGCAATAAAGTTGAAACCCCCTATCTAGCCCATTATACAGCTTACGGCATTTCCTCAGTTAACAGTCGGCTTTGAAGAGTGCAGGCGTGTTCCGGTCCACGAATCGTCGAGCCGAGCTCCGGTAAGTATGGGCTGAGTGGGGGGGTGTGAGGAGGGGTGCACAGAGAGGTGGGTGTGGGTTGTGGAGGGAGGGCCTGGGGAAGCGCCGTGGGACCGTTTTCAATTTACAGGTTTAAAAAAAAAACAAATGACGTGGGATGTTTGCCACACTGGGGTGGGCTCCAGCATGGCAGAAGGATGGCTGGGGCC
This sequence comes from Neoceratodus forsteri, assembly GCA_016271365.2. NCBI lineage: Eukaryota > Metazoa > Chordata > Ceratodontiformes > Ceratodontidae > Neoceratodus > Neoceratodus forsteri. Next base: position 172,042,104 of record CM057457.1, on the reverse strand, counting down.
ATGGAGCTGACAGGGGATTGGGCACCCCATCAGCAGACGACAGGAGGATGGGACGTTGCCACGCTGGGGTGGGCTCCCAGCGTGGCAGAAGGATGGCTGAGGGGCCTGGGCGACGGAGTTTGGGCACCCATTTGGCGAATGATGCGGTATGTTGGCAATGCTGGGGTGGGCTCCCAGCGTGGCAGCAAAGATTTGGGGGCGGCGTGGTACGGTGCTGGCATATGAAGTATTGTTTTCTTTGAAGAGAAGACCACGCTGTCATACAAAGCACCATGTCCGATTGGTGCAGGACTGCCATGCCTGCTCAATGGAGCAGGGGATTGCAGGGGAGGGGCACACCTCCAAAGTGTCCCATTCTCCCAAGACGTTCCTTGCGCATGCGCACAAAAACATAAAAGGCCAATGCTTTGGTTTTGCTTTTATTTAAAAGAAATCCAACCAACTGCTCAAAAGTGTCTAAGAGTGAAAAGAGTCAATAGAGATGTAGTAGGGTTCAAAAGGGTTAGAAGAACATCATCAGTGAATAGTACGATCTTTTAGTCCTCGTCCCCCTGAGGTATACCTTGAATAATAGGCAAATATCTAATAGAAGAGGCAAGTGGCTCAATATAAAGAGTAAAGAGCACTGGAGAGAGAGGACAATCTTGACGGGTGCCCCTCTCCAAAGAAAATGAAGTAGAAAGTAATCCATTAATCTTAACAAAAGCAAGAGGCAAATGCATAACTGTTGAAATATGGTAATAAAAAAGTTTAAGGGAAACCCAAAAGCCCGCAGTGTTGACCAAAGAAAGGGCCATGACACTTAATCAAAGGCCTTCTCCACATCCAAGCTGGACAGGACCAGAGGGATTGAATGCTGGCAAACATAGTCTAAAAGCAGCAAAACACAACACATGTTATCGTGGATTTGACGCTTTCGCACAAAACCAGCCTGGTCCTGGTCCAGTAGGACGAGAGAAGACCCTCGAGCCAATGTGCACAAACAGACATAAAAAACTTATAGTCTGTATTCAACATAGGGTGGTATGAAGTGGGGAAAGTAGGATCTTTTCCCAGTTTCAGTAAAGGAGTAATGACCGCATGATGCCAAGGTGAGAGTGGGGCTTGCCCATTCTGGGGAGAATAAAAAAAATTAAATGAAAGTGGGATGAATAAATCTCGACGTGAAGGAACTTTATAGAATTCTGATGGGAATCTGTCCAAGTCCAGACACTTACCAGTTTTAGCCACCTGGATACAGGCATGAAGTTAGCTGCAGAGATGGGAGAAAATAAGAGCTGGGCTTGCTCAAGGGAGAGAGCGGGGAGACTGGCTTGTGATAGAAAAGGAGGGATGGGGCATCTGGAGTGAAAAGAGAAGCATATAAGAATGAAAGATTGATAAGATCTTGGCACCCTGGTAGGTGAGAACACATGAGTTGAGATAATGCAACCTGGTAACTGTAGCTGTGACTCAATGAGCCTGAAGACAACAAGCTAAATACTGTACCCCATGAGGATCCACTTTATAGTACCATTGCTGCAAGTAGAATAGAATCTGTTCCACCTTCTGGTCCAAAAGCTGTTGAAGCTGACCCTAAATCTGCAAAAGTTTCAGACATACTGTTTTGTCCCACTGCATCTGAGTAATTTGTTAAAGACATAGCAGTTCTTGAATCTTGCCCTTGCCTGCTCTATGAACTGCAGATGCCTAGGCTATGATGGTGCCATGCAGGTCCACCTTAAGAGTATCCTAAATGATACTGGAGGCTACATTCCCATCATTGTTTTCCTGAAGAAATTGAAGGATCTGTAGAGTTAATTTATTGAGGACAGTCTGATCCCACAAGAGGCCCAGGTGGAACCTCCAAGGAGTGCGATGAGAGGGTTTACCCAAGAAGAGACAGAGATTATAAGGGGGGCTTGATTCGAAAGATGAAGAGGGCCATGTTCAATAGCATGAATGGAATCAATGTGCTCCAGGGTTGTAAAAAAAAAAATCTAACTGAGCATAGCTGCCATACCTAGGAAGCTATTTTTGAACCTCTCTGCATACACAAGTGCTGGCCATGTTTTAAGGCTACAACCTTGACATCTGACTGGCAAGAATAAAGAAAAGAGCAGAACATGTGTGAAAAAGCTATACAGTCTATGAAAAGTGCATACTATAAGAACTTACTGTCCTCTTCTGGGGGCAACCCAAAGAACTTCTGGAAATGCAATAAGGAATTTATAGGCTTGAATCAGTTTGAATTCTATTCATGATATGGAATTGAATAGTATAAATTATAATAAATCTTACACAGTACTATTGGCAATGCCTTCATTATTCACTTCTCTGACCTGTCTGCCTATACAATCTCCCCATCTTCTCCTCCAAATTTAATGACTAGAGATCATATTCCACTGGACTGGCCTTATAAGGTGGTTCTAGCTATCCTAGACCTCCCCCATTTTAACTGAGGGTGGTTGGTGCAGCTGAAGTCTGTAACTTTCTAATGCATATACAGTATCTGCAAAGGAAAGTGAAGGAGTTGATGGCACTGTATCAAGCCTAGTCTCCTAAAACATGTTGCATACAACTCACTTGTAGTAAAGCTGTTGAATCCAATGCTAACTGCAGGTACTATATAGTCCCTAATTTATGGAATTTAGCTTGTTTAGTGATCATCTAAGAAAAAACTACTCTAAAAGATTTTAATAATTACTGGCTTATTGCCATATTTCCTGTGTTTAATAAACTGTTGGTAAAAGTTGCATCTGCCCAACTGACTGATGACCTGCACAAACATTATTTCCTATTATCAGCTCAGCATGGCTTTAGCTAGGGCACAGTACCTCAACTACCATGATCAAGCTTAGTTTTGTTTAGTTTAGTTCTATTTTCATTTCTGGGTAAGCACACTGGTGCCGGAGCAACTTTTCAGGCACTACCCATTGTACAGCATAGCGCAATCACATGTAACATTAATACAATCATTATACGAAGTACTGTCACAAGAAAATTTTAAAAACAAAGAATAGACATTTTACAAGCTTACCAAAAATATTTCCTTGGCCATGGATAAAGGCAAATTGACTGGGCCGTATTTGTGGATTTGACTAAGGTTATCAACCTTGTAAACCATCCACTGCGCTGAACGAAGCTTAATGAATTGGGAATCTTCCCTACTGCACTAATATGGTTTAGAAACTACCTTAGTCACAGAAAGTGACTGCAGAAGTTACTATACCCTACTGGGTGATCCCAGGGGTCCATATTAGGTCCGCTGCTGTTCTCACTGTACAGTACATTATCAGTCTGCCACTTAGCATTACCTATTGTACATCCCTTCTGTATGCTAATAAGCCTGCCCTCTTATATAGCTCAAATTGTACTGATGAACTCAATAGACATATTAATTTGGATTTTTCCTCACTTTAAAACTAGTTTTTACAATATAAGACTGTTTTAAATGTAAGAAAAAGTCAGGCCATGTTGTTTGGTTTGGCACAAAAACTACATGGTGGATATACTACAAATAATATGTCTTGATGGCTCCTTGCTTAAGATGGAGGACTCTTTAAATATCTGGGTGTTGATAACACCCTTTGTTTTTCACTACACCTACTGTAAATGCAGTCTGTACTTTTAAAACTCTAGGTTGGGCCTTACATATAGAGTTAAACTAAATCTAACCGTTGAAGCTGGCATAATGATAGCACAAGGCATTCTACTGCTCAAGTTAAGAGGTAGTGTACTGCCTAAAACTAATATTAGTTTTTTAAAAGCAGGGAACCATTACCTTTTATATCTGAGGTGCTTTTATCCCCTTTGTTTAATTAGAAGATTGTTTACCTGATGTTAGTAGGTGTCATGTGTGAGACAGCACTCCGCATGACAGCTGACATATCTAGTTTCCCCACCACCATCACTACGTCATCAGCATTGTGACTTCACTGACTGTCACTTGTGATGTCACTGCCAGTGAGATCACCATGTTGATGGTATTGTGGGGGGGATAAACATAGACATGTCAGCTGCCAGGCTAAGAGCTGTTCCACACATCCAGCACAATATTATCACAGAGAAGACTTTCTAATGAGCAAAAGGAGAAAGAAAAATACTTCAGAAATAAAAAGTTACAGCTACTTCTTCAAATATGCATGATTTCCTGTCTGCCTGTTTTGGTTCCACTAGCTTTTTAAGCTGTGATGTGTTATCTTATTTTAACACTGCCAAATCCAATTTGAGAAGGTGGGAAGTAACCTGTAACAACATGTGCTGTTTTACATTGGCCACCTCTCTTCAAGCACATCATGGGCTACTTTATTCTGGTGTAGGTTGTTTTTCCCCTGATACTATATGCACTTTCAATCTTGAATGTCTTACTGAGAAAGTATTTCAACACCAAACCCCTTCCTTCTCTGAAACACTTCTTGTGAAAAAGGCCTGTGCTTGTATCATGCCATCTGTAGATCAGGCAGTAATTTAACTTGTTATAACAAGTTATACAAAAACAAACAAACAAAACACAAAATCAAATGTTTGCTTTCATTTTCTTCCTTCTAATTACTCTGACCAGGTTATAAACCCAGCAATTTACATGGAATGGATATCATTAACTGCAGATACTGTGGAACACTTTTCAGAAGGGCAGTTTTACAGGATTTAGGACCCTATCGTACATGATGGGCCATTGGAGATCTAAGGGCTCAGCTCGAGGCAGTATGGGCAGAGACTGCGTGCCTCAAATAGCATATTCAAGAGGAAATATAAGAATCACCTGCCATTTCCCCAACATGCAACAGAAGCACCTTGACCGCAGAGGGTAGTTGGTCCGGAAGGTTGGCAGGTGATTAAGAGGGGCAAATCGGGTGCCCCATCACTCGGTGCTCTCCAACATATCACCTCCACAAACCATATAAGAACTACAAACAGGTATCTGCCTCTATCTCTGAAATCAAACAAATCACTGATGACTTGAAATCATCCAAGCAGACCTCTAAAGCAGTAGGTGAGGCTAGAGGGATGTTGGGGTGAATTAGTAGGGGTATCATAAATCGGAAGAGGAAGGTAATAATCCTTCTTTACAAGACACTGGTTAGGCCCCATCTGGAGTACTGAGTGTAGTACTGGAGGCCACACCTTCATAAGGACATTAACCATATTGAGGCAGTCCAGAGAAGGGCAACCAAAATGGTGCTGGGACTGCATCAGAAAACATATGAGGACAGATTAACTGAACACAATATGTATACCCTAGAGCAAAGGAGGGAGAGAGGTGATATGATTGAAACATTCAAACACCTTAGGGGCATTAACAAGGTGAAAGAGTCTAACATGTTTCAACATAAGAAAAATAGCAGGACAAAGGACACAGCATGAGATTAGAGGGAGGCCAATTAAAGGGTAATGTGAGTAAGTTCTTTTTCATAGAAAGGGTGGTGGATGCATGGAACGGCCTACTTCAGGAAGTGGTGGATATGAATACAGTGCAGGGCTTCAAACAGACATGGGATAGGCCTACAGAAGCAATACAGATGTGTACAAATAGGCCATTGACAGAGCAAAGGCTTTGGCACATTCATAAGGCAGAAAATGAAATGGGCAGACTGGATGGGCCTTGCGGTCATATCTGCCATCAACTTCTATGTTTCTATGTTTCAGGCATTATTGCCAATGCCAAAATGCCACACAAAAATGGAGAGCTCACATGTTCATATTTTGCCCCAAATTGTGGAACTCTAGCCCAATCACAATTTGTTAAGCCCCAACTCGCAATTGTTTAAACCTGAGTTAAGAAAATATTTGTCACTTGAAAGCTGCTGTCTACAAGACTAATTCTCTTCTGTGACCTGACCACTCTAACCAAGCCAACTTGTTCAATTGATTCATAAGACCTGTATATTTGGTATAATTGATTATATTTATTTATTTTAGTTTTTGTTGAGAGGGAAAGGAGGGCTAGACAATTTTGTCTATTTTCAGCCTCGTCCTGGGGGATGGGGCTGATACAGATGGTAAACAACTGATATTGAAACAGATTAAGCTGTTTGTGGTATTTTTAGTGAGGGGGGAAATTTTGGCCAGCACATCAGCAAAATTCCCCTACACTTGGCAGGGGGAGCTGTCGGCCCACTGACCAAGATGGCTGACTTTGCTAATGTGGAGATGGAGGAAGGAGCAATGCGAGGTGCAGAGACTAAGCTTACCACTGATGGGTCTATGATCGAGATGGAGAAGGTGGATCCCTCGGTGGAGATTTTTGTGCAGGCAGCAGAATACGTGCAGATTGAAACAGCGGTATGTGAGGAGGATATGGAAATGGAAGATGGGAGTTGGGACACTGGCATGGAGAGCAGCAATGATGTAGCAGATATGATTTTTTGACAGAACGCTGTCACTAGGGCTGCAAAGGGAGCTGAAGCTGCAGGCAGAAAGGAGGGGGATATGAACCCCTCTCAATACTTCCAGAGTGCACTACAAGGCAGCAGGAACATGGAGATAGTAGGGCTGATGCAGCTGGGAGTGGAAAAGCTGCAATGAACATGCCCAACAAATGAGACCACACTATAGAGGATGTGGAGGATCGGCCACTGAATTTTACAGTATGGTCACTGAAGAAAGCCCTGCGGGAAGCAGGATGGTGACAAAATGAGACATGGAAATGTATCTCAGACAGAGTGGATGGACATTCCTGGTTCTTTAGCTCAGGCAGGTACTGATATTTTTAAATATTGCCTATGCTAAATTAGGACAAAAGGACAATGACCCTGCAAGCAGTGTTTCTTCTGAAAGTATAGAGGGTCGGCCTGTAAGGAGTGAGTCTCCTAAACAGACTGGTGAAGGGTCCAGAATCCAGAGTCCTGACCAGACTCAAACACAGACAGCATCACCCCATGCTGATCAATGTAAGGCACAAACAGTCATGCCACAACTTATTTTTCAGCAGGATTCTGAGCAAAGCACAAGTGGAGATGTTGCGGGTACAGTTGTAGCGGCTGTTACTACTGATGCCTGTGGCTCAGAGGAGATTTCTGCAGCAGTTCATGATGTGCAGGGTCTAGGTCATTCACGTGATATCCAGTTGGATAGTGCATGGTTCACTGCTACTAATTCAAGGAAGTTGTCTGATAATGAGTCTCCCCCCCTGAAATGATCAAGACTGACAGAATGCTGGTGCTGGCCCTACCTTTTTGGAATTATTCAGGAGCAGGCTCTCTCAAGGGCCGAGAAAGAATGCCGTGCACCTTAGATATGGAGTGGGGTGGGGTGGGGCTTCCTGTACACCCAGATAGGGTGTATGTGGCCAAGAAACTTCTTAAAGAGTTCATGCAATTCCAAGTGGCTGATGTGTATGCCTTAATTCACATATTCGGAGAAGATACATTTGACATCAGTTTCAGGCAGTATGCTGGGATGGATAGATTCTGGACAAAATGTAATGTGTTACGATCTTCACCATTATGGGTGAATTTTATGGCAATTCCCCTAACAAAGCCATTAATTAAAAACATTACAATAATGTTTCATAATGAGGGGGAAAATATTAATGATATCACTTTTTGGTTGGAAATTTTTTTTTCAGTATTTGGATGGCCTGAAGCTATTATTGATACAGAAGGGATATGGGCAGGGGGGTGACGATTCTGAGTTAAACTGTTTGAGACAGATTCTGAGGTCATACACATACCCAACAGTTTTTTTCTTGGATGAGACAGGGGAGTGTGTTTTATGCAGGTCAGCCCCAAGCCTGCTACAAATGTGGAGCCCATACACATTTAAGTAGTACCTGTGAAAGCCTCGAATATGCCTTGTGTGGTGACTTCAGACGTGTTAGCATGGTTTGTAGAAATGTCTGTATATGTAATTTGTGTGAGGAAACAGGGCATACATACCACCAGTGCCCGGCCAAAACAGAACAGGTGGTGTAAACCAAGAAGATTTAATTCACACTGCACAGGATAAAGCACAACCTGTACCGGCAGCTGCCCAAAGCTCAATTCCCCTGAACACTTTAGTTGAGGATGATAGGGGTCCCACAGTTTAACCAATTCAGAATGATGCCCTTAGAGACAATGTAGCCCCAAGTAGTAGTACTAACCAGGAACCACCCCTAGGGGACACTGCAGTGGACAAACAGGATTTGGCAAACAGCAGTCAATTGTGGCCAGACACTCTTAATGAAGAGACAATGCCTCCACCTGCATAGTTTCAAATCCCTAGCAGTAGAAGGATGATCAGGTCTCTTTCTAAACTTCACCTACCTCGTCTCAGATCCCATTACAAAATTCTTATCAGATTCTTCAGGAAACAAGGAGTGGGGACTTTGACCTTGAGTCAGATGTTTCCTTGAAGTCTGGAAGAATTTTGGAGCTAAGAAAGACCCCACCCCCAAACCACTTGGAGCGAAAAGAAAAAAGAAAAAAGAAGGAAAGAGCCCCTAGAGGACAAAGTCTTGAGTGATCTTTACCCCCTCCGTAGTAGATGGCGGTTCTACATTTACCTTCTGTTAACGTCTGCAGCATGAAAACCTATAAAAAAGGTGATCACCCTTTTACACTTTCAACACTCTAACCATAATATAGTTTAAGAAATAAGGTTAAATACCATATTTCATATTTTGCGAGCAAAAAAGTTGAATGAGGGGCCATCTTACTGAACATTTAGAAATGATATAGTGAGCGGTTTAGGAATCCTTTTTAAAGGCCTGAACTTTAAAATTCAAGATTAGTCAACATCAACCGAGGCAGGCCCTGATGTTGACTGCACTTTTAGACATTTTTCTTTGCGATGTATTAATACCTATGCTCCCCAGACTAAACTAGCTAGGGTTGAGCTTTTTGAACAAATCAGACCATATCTTTTTACTACTCGACAGGTAATATGGGGGGACATGAATTGTGGACTGCATATGAGAATGAAGGATAATGTACAACAGAAAGTGCACCATGATGCAAATGCTTTAAAAAACATCCTTTACACATCTAGCCTGACAGATACTGTACATATAGGGTGCTGCATAAAGAGAAAGATTATACATATGTTAGAAATGTGTTAGCCACTAGAATAGATTTTATTTTTTGTTCCAGATTATTGGTTACCATTTTTTCTACTCCACCCCTGTGAATTTTCTGACCATGTTATCCTGGATTGTACCCTAAATTTGGCTAACATACCCCCAAACTTTTTCAGCACCTACATGATGGAGAGTAAATATTTCAGTGTTGAAGCAGGAACAAATTCGGTCAAATATCCTTCATTTACTTTAGGCTAGAGACTCTGTCTCCTGCTTGTATGAAGATTCCTGGCAATGGTGGTTAGATACCAAATTGGATATTAAAAATCTTTTTAGACATCTTGGTAAGACTAAGGCAACCACTGATTCACTGAATTATCTACACAACAGAAATGTCTTTATAAATATATGTCCATCACATTCTAACAGAGGCAATAATGCTACTAATATAGAGCAATTAAAGGCCACAGTTTTAAACTGCAATATAATAGGGGCTAAATTGGAGGCTAAATCTAGATACAGCACTGTTAAGCAACACTTCGCAGACCCATCTATGGCTTGTAAACAAAGTTTGGATTCTACACTTATGACTGGACTACAGGATAGGGTAAGGTAACACAGTGACCTCAGAAATGGGAATGTTACGCATAGTGTAGGACAATCTACAGCAATCATTTGGACTTGAACACAAGTCACAGACTAAACTGACTGAATGTTTAACTTCTCCCCCTCCCGATTTGAAAGAAGCACAGCAGTGAGAATTAGAATAACCAATTGCTGTTGATGAAGTGAAATATGTAATTACATAATTAAAATCAGGTTAACTACCTGGACCAGATGGGCTATCCACTGAATTCTATAAATCTTTAAAAACTGTGACCTCATTTTTTTGGCACGATATTTAATGATTTTCTAACAAATTCAGAAAGAAGACACATTTTGGTATGGCAATCATGACATTTTTTTAGCAGCTCTCTTTCCTCCACTGCTACGGTGCCTTACCAGCGGGGGCATCTAGCCACCGGCCCTGCCCATGGGGAGAGCAGCAGGCTCACTCGCATGATGGGTGGGGGGGTCTGGCACATCTGTGGCCAATCTGCTGGAGGGCTTCCCCATACCTACCAGCTGGACCGGCACCGCCCCCCCCACAGTACAATTCCATGACAGTCCTCCCAGCATGGCAGAGCATGGCCATCAAGCTGCTTGGGTTGCACCAAGCCTTTTTTTCTGTTTTCTCCCCAATGGAAGCACAGATGTACAATGATGTCCACGCACTTAATGTGCAGATGTCCACTGTGCTCCCCCCCTTCCAGACACCCTCGCATCTGCAGTACCACGGGCATCCCAGGAACTGCCAGGAACTGTGTGTGTCCCATCCTTTCCCCAGGACTGGGAGAGCAGTTGACGGACACTTGATCCCAGTCCTCCTGCCAATCCCCAATGGCCTGGACTCATTCCTGAACCCCGAATACCAGCATTGAGCGAGGTGTGGTGTCCAGCACCTCAACCCTCAGTGCTACTGGGCCAGCGGCAATCATGATATTTTTACAGAAAAAGGGAAACAGAACATGTCTTCATTATTGGAGGCCAATTAGTCTGCTCAGTTCAGACTATAAAATATTGTCTAAATTACTGTGTTTCAGATTACAAAAGGTGGTAGAGATACTAATTCATCCTGCACAAACCTGTTCCATTCCAAAAATAAATATTACATTTAACCTTGGGCTCTTAAGGGACCTATTTGCACTAGGCACACAAAAGAATGTACAGGCTATCTCTTGTCAACTGATCAAGCTAAAGCTTTTGACAAGATTTCACATGAATTCTAATTTCAGGTGCTGAAGGTGTATGGCATTCCCTCTCGCATGTTGCTCTGGCTTCAGCACTTGTATAATGCTGCATCAGTCATACCCTCAGTGAATGGCATCTTGGGAGAATCTGTGTTGCTGAAAGCAGGAGCGCAGCAGGGGTGTCCTATCAGCCCCCTGTTATACACATTTGTCTTAGACCCCCTCATTCGGAATATTATGGCAGACTAACAGATTGAAGGGCTCTCCCCAGGGGGAGTGGCTCCACAAAGAAATTTGGCCTATGCGGATGACGTATGTCTTTTTGTAAGCACACCTACTGCAGGAATGGCAGCTTTACAGCTACAGCATTTGATAATTATTCAGTAGTGTCAGGGCACAGATTCATTTTGCAAAAAGTATACGGTTGGCAATTAGAAACACCAATTCCCCCTCCCCTCCAACAGAAATCGTGGGTATAAAACTTTCTTTAGAACCAGTTCAACCTTTGGGATTATACTTTGGGCGAGGTAGTATAGCTCAAATTATCTGGGAAAATGGGGTTGCTCTGTGTGAAAGTAAAGTACAGTGCTGGAAGTCTTGGAAATTCTCTAAATTAAAGAGAGTTCATATCATTAAGAAAGTTTTGCTTCCCATATTTACATATCTTAGTCATATTTTTCCACCCTCAGTTACTCTGGAGACATGCCTCTACAGTTGCTTTTTCCAGATGATATGGGAAAGCAGTCTAAATCCAATGAAATGGGATTTTATATATTTACCAGTAAAGCAGGGAGTGCTTGGTATGGTAAATCCATTAAGTTTTTTATCATTCTTTCTTTTTCCAATCCACTTTAAAGTTGGGCTGACGGATGGATCTTCATCCCTGGCAAGAATGGATGAAATCATTATTATGAACCTTTCATTCTAAATGGAACATAAACCCTCTTTAAGAATACATCCTCTTCTGGGTCCCTGAATATGCTCTCTCCTCTATACGAAATGCCAGGCAGTGGCATTTATTATCTTTGGTTACCTTCTCCAGAAAGCAATTATATACTAATGTAACGGCAATGACTCCAGTTATTTCTATAGTATTCCCCCTAATGCTTTCCTTTTAAAATAGATCAAGCTCTTAAAATACTGAGGATAATAGAATCCTGGTTAAAACCTGGGATGTGCTCTGGCTTAATTAGCCATTGGCAGGTTAGGAATTGAAGGTGAAATTTGAAACAAAATGCATTAGAGGTGAGGTTTTGCCCAAATATGAATGCCCAATGATAGAAGAAACTCAGGAAAATGTATTCTTCATTACCTAGTGACTTCTACGATTCTGGGCATATTTAGCGAATAGATGGAGATGACATTTCTCGATGACTTTAACATATGAGACAATAATTTCAGGAGATTATACTGGGTCACTCAAGCAGTATAACCTTAGTACATTAAATGTTATTTTCACATGTTTGAAATGTTATTTATGGCAGGCTAGATGCCAGCATTTAACACAGCAACTTTAGTCATCCCCGGGGGCCTTGGCACTTATTATTGTGAGTACGATAAAGGAGGCTAAGCAATTAGATCATAAAAACACTCCCAAATGGGAGGCAGCTGTGTTCTGGTGTAGAATTGCTTGGGTATACTGAGAATATTGGAACTGTTTTGTATAAATGTGCATACTATAGCTCTTTATTGTAAAAAATGTCTCTCACTGTTTCATGATTATTTTTATTTTCTTTTGGATATAACAATTATGTATACACATGTATAATAACTTTTATAGATGTAATTACACAGGAGGTTCAAGGGTAGAATACTTTGAAATTTTGTTCCTTTTCTGTTTTGTGTTTCCTTTTTTCTGTTTATTTCTGAAAGGGACTGCTGGATTAAAGTCCATTTTCTTTATTTTTTGTTTGGGTCAAGAGTAGGAAGGGATTTGTATATGCACAATAATGGATGAATTTAATCTTATTACCTTTTGCTTTCTGAATGATGCTGTGATTTTTTTTAAATAAAATTCCCCTACACTTTTCAAAAAGTGCCATGGGGTCATTAACGTCTACCTAAACAACCACCAGAACAGGCAGACAAGACCTCAGTTTAACATCTCAACTGAAAGACAGCACCTCAGGAATGCAGTATCCACCTCATGATGCACTACAGTGCCAGTACAGTGGAGCCCACTTATAAGAATATCAGATATAAGAATATTCCGTTTACAAGAACATTTGATGATTGTTCCAATTTTTGCCTATTGTTTTCAATGGCAGTAAAGCCCATTTATAGAACATTTTTTTCCCCCAGAAGTAGTGTTAGATGTTCATTACCACCTCAGAATGTGCTAAGCCTGGACTGAATCACCATCTAGTTTCTTCATTAACAATTACTTAAGTAATGAATGGATGTGTGAAAGATGATCTAAAAAGGAGGGCAGCAAATGTTCCTTCATAATTAAGTGAGACACTGTATGAATTGTGCAATACTCTATTTGAGAAAGAGTTCTTTTAAAAAGTTATATTATACTACTTTTAATAATGATTTCTCTAAAATGTAGTTTAAGGCCGATTTCTTCATGATAACCATAGATATGACATAATTTCCATTGTTTTCATTGTAGCCCTCTTAGAAGAAAATGTCAGTTATAAGAACATTTTTGCTTGGCATTAAGTGTGCTTCAAACAGGGATGCACTGTATTGGGATTGTACCCCAAGTGCCTGTGTGGGACTTGAACCCACAATCTGCTAATGTTCGGCCTAAGGGACTGTGCAACCTGCTGAGCCACTGACACTTTTATCAGTTGATTTAGTTGTGCCATTTGTGAATATGTGCATATCAGTGTGGAGTTATTATGTTTTTCTAATGTGTATCATTGATATGTGATTCTGCTTCCAATTTACTTGTTCAAATTATTGTTAATTGTCCTTCAGTTATTTGCCAAATTATAGCCTTCCAGGTCATGCCTGAATATAGACAATTTCTTCTCTATTGTGTACTTACCAGGTTAACAAAAACTAAATAAATAAATGTTCGGGTTAAGGAACAGTTAATCTGTCAGGTACAATCTCAGGTAGATGAGAGTAATTTAAAAAGAATGTTAGGAAGTATTTTGTCACAGAGTTGGTGGTGGATGGGTGGAATAGCCTACCGAGCTATTTGGTCAGTACTGGGAGTATACTGTAGCTGGGCTCAAAACATAATGGAACACCTTTAAAGGGGTTATTTAAGCAATAAACCAAGACAGGGTGTGGGTTATGCAGGGATTTACCGATGCCAGGTGTTGTTTGATCACGTGGCAACAGGCCGAGTGAGTAAACCACACCAGAGGTAGGTAAATTCCAGCATAATTCACACCCTAGAGTGGTTTATTGTGATTATAAAATATCCCCCTTCACTTTTGTAATAAGGAATTTAAAAAAATAGTTTTCTGCCACTTTTAATTTTTTTTTTGTATTTATTATTGCACCAGAAGAAATAGTTCCTTGTTGCTAGGTAGAATAGATTGAGATGCAGCAGCATGTCAGCCCAATTCTCTAAAATGACAAGTGGCACTGGATCTGAAGATATGTTTACTTTTTTTATTTTACTTTAATAAGGGACTGCCTGGATATCATGGCAGCCACAGAAACATGATACACAGAGAACCATGACTGGGATACCAACATACCAGGTTACACAGTCTACAGGAGGGACAGGGAGGGTAGAAGAGGAGGAGGAGTAGCTCTCTACATAAGGGAAGGAAGCAAAGCAACAGAACTAAAGGGTAAACAGAGAGGAGAGGAGGCACTGTGGGACACCCTGGAGACAGAAAATGGCAGTACAGTCTGCATGGGTGTTGTATACAGACCCCCATCTCTGGGGGAGGAAATGGACAAGAAAATGATAGAAGGCATCCATAGGATGGCAGAAAAAGGGGAAATATTATTGATGGGGGACCTGAATATGCCAGATGTTAACTGGAGCACCTTTGCTGCAGCCACATCCAAGGGCAGAGTCATTCTCAATGCCTTACAGGGGGCTTGCCTCAGACAGCTAGTGTTGGAACCCACTCAGGAGGGAGCAATCTTAGACCTTTTATTCCACATTACTCCACAAAGGGGGATGGAGAAAGGATTTCAAATTTAGAAGTGGGTAGCCATCTGGGAACAAGTGACCACCAAACAGTGTGGTTCATGATAAACACAGCTGTAGAGTCAAGCCATACAAAAGTGAGGGTACTGGACTTTAGGAAGGCTGACTTTGTCAAAATGGCAGAGTGTCTCAGAAAAGCACTAGCAAACGGGCAAGAAGGAGGGGTGGAGGAACAATGGGGAACATCAAAACTGCCATCACAGAGGCAACAAGCCTTTGTGTGAAGCAAATAAACAAATCAAAATGAAGGAAAAACACTATGGTTCTCAAAAGAGGTGGCAGGGAAGGTCAAGGAGAAAAGGATAGCATTCAGGAAGTATAGGAAACACAGAAGGAGCAGGACAGAGAACTGTACCAGTTATAGCAGAAGGAAATGAGGAAAGCAGTCAGAATAGCAAAGACCCAAACCTAGGTAAAGATAGCCAACCTAGTTATTAAGAAGGAGGATAAAACCTTTATAGTAATATTAGAAAGTGAAGAAAGACTAAGGGAGGGATAGTGAGGCTTAATAAGGGGGAGGGTGGATGGCAGACGGTAACAATGAAAAGTAGGGATACTGAACAAATACTTCTGCTCAGTATTCAGAAAAGAAGAGGAGGGGGAGGTACCTAATCTAATTAATAGAAGCACTCTGGATGGGGGGGGGGGGGTCGATACCAGTCCATTCACAGAAGAAAGGGTTCTGAAAGAACTCCTAAAACTGAAGGTGGACAGAGCAATGGGCCCTGATGGGATTCACCCCAGAATTCTAAAAGAATTAAGCTGAGAGCTAGTGACACCACTGATTACACTTTTTAACAAATCATGTGAAGATGCTGTAGTACCTAAGGACTGGAGGAGGGTGGATGGGATTCCCATTCACAAAAGTGGGAGCAAAGCAGAAGCAGAAAACTTCAGACCTGTTAATTTGACCTCATTAGTAGGGAAAATGATGGAATCACTTCTGAAAGAAAGAATTGTTGAGTACCTAGAGGCCAGCAGGGCACAGAACACAAGGCAACATGGATTCACAGCAGGAAGGCCATGTTAGACGAAGCTAATCGATTTTTTTGACTGGGTGACCAAAGTAATAGACCAGGGAGGGGCTGTGGACATGGTCTCCCTAAACTTTAGCAAGGCATTTGACACAATCCCGCATAAAAGATTAATAAACAATGCAGCCAGCCTGGGAGTGGGCCCCAGGGTGGTAGCCTGGATAAAAAAGTGACTGGGCAACAGGGCACAGAGGGTAACTAGTAGGGTACTGCAGGATTCAGTACTGGGTCAGGTCCTTTTAAATGTCTTTATAAGTGACATTGCAGAGGGACTAGATGGAAAGTACGCTTTGCAGACTACACAAAGATCTGAAACAGGGTTAATATACACAGGGTGGAAAGGATAAGAAGGGACTTGGCAAGGTTCGGAGCAGTGGTCAAAAGTATGACAGCTTAGATTCAATGCAAAGAATTGCAAAGTAATGCACCTGGGAAACAAAAACCCAGGGGAAGAATAAACAATAGGGGTTGGGGTGCTAACAACAACAAAAATGGAAAGGGACTTGGGGGTAGTCATATCAGATGACCTAAAGGTAAGCAAGCAATGTGAGAAGTCAGTAAGGAGGGCTGGGGGGATACTGGGATGTATAGAAAGAGGCACCAATAGAAAACAAGAAGTTGTTATCCCTCTGTACAGACAGTTGGTGAGCCCCCATCTGGAGTACTGCTTGCAGTTCTGGAGACTCCATCTCCGCAAGGACATAGACAGGATGAAGTAGTCCCAAGGAGGGCAACTAAAACTGTGCAGGGTCTGCACCAGAAGACATATGAAGAGCGACTAAAGGAGCTTAATATGTATACTCAAGGAAAGGAGGAGAGGGGACATGTTAGAAACTTTCAAGTACCTCAGGGGAATCAACAAAGTCCAGGAGGATAGCATCTTTTAGAAAAAGAGATGTGTAAGAACAAGGGGCACAATTTGAAGAAAGAGGGGGATGGCTCAAGGGCAATGTGAGGAAGTATTTTTTCATGGAGAGGGTGGTGGACACATGGAATGGCCTTCCTGAGGAGGTCATGAGGTCAAAAACAGTGGGAGAATTCAAGAATGCATGGGACAGACATATGGCAATTCTGGCATTCACTGAAAATACCACCAACAGCTTAATCTGGTTCAGTTTCAGTTGGTTACCATCTGTATCCCCTTCCCCCTGGTTCCTCCTGAAAAGGGGACTTCTAGTCACAGTGGGCCTACCGGGTCAACAAAATTCAATTAATTAATTAATTATGGTGGAGGGCAGGAAGAAGTAGGCTGTTGGTTAACTAGGATCTGCAGCTTACCCAATAGGTTGGGTAATGGGCAGACTAGGTGGGCCAAGTGGTGCTTATCTGCCATCAAAGTCTATGTTTCTACGCTTACATGACCATGGGACAGCATGTCTGCTGTGAGCTGATGTTTTAAATGATTGTGGGACAGCACATCTGCTGTGAGTTATTAGCTGTGAGCAGCTTGCATATGTCAGTTCATCAGTGTGGCTTTCAGTGAGCCTGGTGTGATCAGTCAGTGGCTTATATGAGTTAAGAGGGGGCAAAATTAGTATGCGGTAAATCATTGATAGCCTTGAGGATTTGTTTTTTGTCTCTGAGGATATCAGAATTTGGGCTGTATGTGAAGTCAGGAGTGGCAGTTCTGCCAGTGGGCTAAGTTGGGATAGGAGCGGACCCATGGATGCAGGTATATTTTCATTATTTTGCTGGCTACTGTGACTTGTGTCAATATAGACAGCAGTAATAGACCTGAATATGGATTCCAGCACTTCGGAATCGATTAAATCAAACATGGTCTCCACTTTTAAAACTGGCATTTTTTTCTCGAGAGGTGGTTTAGCAGGATGGCAATATGGCAGCTTTTCCATTTGTGTTTTTGGGGGTCGGTATAAGTTTTAATTGGGGGATTCCAGATGTGGTTTACTAGCACCTTTTTCCATGGATCATGTCAGGTCTTACCATGTCTGAAAGGTGCCAGTCAGCTAATCAGGTTTTAGAATTCTAAAACCCATTGTATAACATGAAATAATACATTGTAGGTCTTCAGTACAGACTGGAAGGACTTATGGGACAGGATTTTCAGCTGACTGGACATAGCGCTTGTATCCATATTTCAAACATGTGCTGCATCCATGCAGATGCTTCAGGATGTATGCATCCTATTCTCATACATCCGGATGCATCTGTGACATTTTTTCAGTTTACGGCACTGTTGGCTGCAACTGCAGTACTTGTGTCCATTTTTTGGACACAACTGCTGATTTCTGTCACAAAATTTAGACTTACTTTTGTGGTCTAACTTCTGAGATGGATGTCCACAGTTGTTTCCAAAATTGGGTGTCAAGTGTTTGAAAATCCTCTCTGGATGTGTATCTGGCCTTATTCTTTCATGTTATTATGTTCAAGAGATCACTTCTTACACCATGACACTTGGTACTTGAACATTCAAGGGACCCTGTCATAGTTCAGGCCTTTTTGTGTCCCTTTTTTACTGTTAGCAGTATAATCCTGATAACATTATTAGTATAAGTGCCTGCCCTGGAGCCTGGGCCATCTATTTCCATTAAGTATGCATTTTTTTTAATGAAATGACCATTCATAGGAGTCATTTAAAAATGTCCATCTTGTAAAAAATGCACTATTTATCATTATTCAGCTGCCTCTGGATGTTACCTGTATTATGTATTTTGTATTTTTGGAATATTGTTCACTATTGTATTCTGGGTCGTACCTGAAAGCAGGCATATACATGTCTAGTGTACCTTACCCATTAATCAAAAAAATTAAAAATAAATAAAAAATATTTAATTAGAAAATAAGCTGTGGCTGGCCTGCTCACTGGAGGAACAGCAGGGGGAAGGATAGAATATTCCACAGGACACTGTCCTTCCTAGAGGACAGTGTGCTGTGTGGCTCACTGTACTACCGCCACCTGGGTGATCACAGAGGCAGTGCATGTGCTGGGCAGTGGATGAGCACAGAGTGAAGATTGGGAGCGTGAGGCATGGCACCTCCCAATGACATGGATAAGGAGTGTTCAGAAAATGTGGAAATGGGCAGTGTTGGTGGTAGATGAAGCTCTTCCTGACGCTGCATTAACTGCGGGGCTTTTTTTTTTTTTATTCTTTGGTATCCAGGTAAGGCCCACTAGGCACAAGTACCTGATTCTAGGAGTGACTTGGGAGCACTGTGGTGTTTTCTATTTTTTCAAATTGAATAAGCTTTATGAAGACAGAAAAATAACGATACATACTGGAATTGCCAAATCCTGGGAATTACATGTAAAGGAAAAGAAAAGCAATGTTCAGGTCAGGAACATATCGTAATTAGAATAAATACTCCGCACTCAGAGCACTGCAGTGGTTAACTGACTTGCCCAGAGTTACACAGTATGCAAGTGGAAGTTGTGGGAATCAAACCCAGGCCTAACCTCCAGGCCATATTATTCTTGGACCAGGTTCTCAACAGTTGGCCCCACCCCAAATGCAATAGCTGACCTAGTACTGAGGGATTTAATGTCCACCCAAGGAGTTGCAATGGTGAAGTCCCACCCCAGGGGAAATATTTGAGGAAGGTACTCCAGGCTTTGGAAGTCCTAGGACCCAACTAAGGTGGCTGTACAGGGTCCCCACAGCTGGGAAAGACATGAACAGGCTGGAGACAGTAACAAAACTGATTCATGGCTTGAAGAACAGACCCTATAATGATCATCTTAGGGCAATGACCATGTACTTGAGGCCAGAAAGTAAAGAGTAGTATGACAGAGACCTTCAAGTTCCTGAAAGGAATGAACAAGGTAACTGTGAGAAGCTATTCAGCAGGAATAGTGAATCTAGAAGACAGGGACATAGTGGATGCTGGTGGGAGGGAAATCAAGGAGGGACATGAGGAAGTTCTTTTTTAGGGTCGCAGTGGTTAAGTTATGAAAGAGCCTGCTGACAGGTGGTGGGTTCCAAGACCGTTAACAACTTCAAACATGGTTAGGACAGAATTAAGGGCTTAATAGTCACCCAAGGGTAACGACAAGGCATGGAACATGGGGGCAGGTACTCTGGTCATAAACCCCATGTAGACACTAGGTCTCAGTGGTGGATAGGCTATTATGGTCCGATAGACCAATGGTCTCTTTCTGATGTCAACTTCTATGTTTCTTTGTTTCTGTATCGAGGAGAAGAAGAAGGAAGACCATTCAGAGGGACCACAGGAGAATAAACTATGCTAAAACAAAAAAAAGAAAAAAAAAGACTGCAGGCTCCACAGGGCACATTAGTAATATTTATATTGCATTGCAATGTAAACTAAGAACTCTTGTACCCAGCTGTACCAAGGAACCCCTATGAAAACAAGATGGCATATCACATGGCTCTATCACACAATCTGTTGCCTGTCTGATGCCATTTCAAAAGAACAAATAAATAGTAAATTATTAACACTGTTATTTCAAATCGCACCGTTTGGTCGACTGGCCTAAAAAAAGTCATGAACCTCAGCCTCTTAATGCTATTTTTAATGGTAAATCTATTTGTTTCATTTTTAAAACATTTGGGGAATGGGGACCCTGGAAGAGTTATTATGTTGGGAATACACACTGCCAGTAATCTTTCTACTGCCCACACTTCATAATTCAAACAAGCTTTGGCACAGTGTAATCGTGCAAAATTAAGATTTTGAAAGAATTTGTGGCATTTGAGAAGCTGGACATTCTGATACCTACCATCTGCACTCATATTCAGACATGGCCATAACATGGGCCAGAATCATCACAAGTATGGGATTTCTATTAAATCTGCCACTGGTAGAAGAAAAAAAAAACACAGTATAAAAAATATTTTTCCACAATATAGCAGCTTGACAGGTTAAGAGCTTTTAAAAATCTTGCTCTGCCCACAATGTCAAAACTATGTTTTATAAGCTATGAGGAATGTGAAAATTCCAAATTCATGGAATTTTGTCAGACTTTTTTGTAGACGTTTTTTAAATTTAGTAATTTGATCAATATCTGGCTGTTGTTTAGGCTAGAGTTCTGAATTTTGGCACGTGCACTGTTTGGGTAGGTGGCTAAGAAAGCTCCAATATTATGACATTCAGATGTATATTGTCAAAATCATAGGTGCTCAAAATCTGTCATTTTATTTTTTATGCAAAGTTTCATGAAAAGTTTTGTCTGCATATACCTCAGCCATCTATTGGGTCAGAGAGCTTAAATTTGGCATGATTCCTTTATGACAGGTGTTCTAATAATGTGCCAGATTTCATGACAATATGATGCATCATCTCAAAATTTATTTGCTCAAAATCTGTCATTTTATTTTTTTGTGTCCAAATGCATCCAGTAGTTTCCCCGGATCAGAGACACTTGCAAAATAGATGGTGGAGGAGATGGAGTGCAAGGGGCAAAAGATGGCCCTGGCAGGATGCGGCAAACTGCAAAAAGAGCCATAGTTGCTGGCAGATGGTTGGGGAGGAGGACGGGAGACATGGGTAGGAGCAAAAGGTGGTACCATCAGGAGGAAGCAAGGAAACAGGCATAGAGCTTAAAACAGATTTGCACCAATACTGTGCAGGAAGGAGGGTAGGAGGATGAAACCGGACTGGAGGTGGAGAAGGGAGGGCTAGTTACGGGGGATGGCCAGAATAGTGTGGAGGGCAGGGATGAAGGGGCAGCAGGACATCCTCTATGGATGGGGGCAATGGGGAGTTTGCAAAGGGGTGTCCAGGGAGCTGAGGGTGCAGGGTGGGGAGCACCTGAGATCAGAGCAGACCAGATGGGGGCCTCAGGAGTCAGAGAGAGCAAGGAGGAGGACCCTAAGGAGGAGCTACCGCCGGATGGGGCTGGGAAGGCCACACGGTGAAACAAAGACATGGAGTCAGCTACAACACAGGAGGTGTCATTGTGGGTCCAGGTTAAGGTGCTCGGCACTGACAGGGGGCACAGGAAGCTAGAAGACAAGGAGGATGTTGGGGACACAGGGTCTAACGCAGTGGGTGCAGGAGACCATCTCAGGGAGGTCAAGTTGTGAGGACTAAGAAGAAGGAGGAGTTGATTGCTAGAAAGGAGGCCCCAGAGGCTGTGAAAACACATTGCAAGAGAGGGGAAGATGCAGGGGAGCGGGCAGGGAGTGGCTCTGATGTAGGCATGGTGGAGGATAAAGTCACAATAGTTGGGGACTCCATGGGGTATCAGCTGGGTAGGGAAGGGCAGTAGGGGTAGCAATGTTGGGTCAGTTGCCTGCCAGGAATGACAGCTGTGGAGGTCATGCACTATATCCCTTCCTGGGGAAAGCAACAGGATATGAGAACCCACCTGGTGTTCTACTTGGAAATGAATGACCTTGCCGGACATAGTCTGATGGAAGTACAAGCGAGGTTTGAGGCCCGGTCGCAGTTCTGTAATAACCTGTGCTTTCATTCAGTGGTGTTCTTAGAGGTGCTTCCAGTCCCAAGAGCTAGCATGGATAGGAAGCAGAGGATAGCAGAGTTCAACAGCTGGATCTCTAAATGGTGTGCTCAGAAGGGTTATGTGTTGGTGAGCCATTGGGGGACCATCTGGTATGATGACAGCCTCTTTGCCTCTGATAGGCTACACCTAAATAGAGAAGGTAAGGAGGTGCTTAAGGGTGGAAATTGGAGGAATTCTTTAGTACACCTTAATTTAAACTGAACCTGGTGGGGGAGCTGCTTGCAACACCAAACAGTGCATGCATTAAGAGGGACAGTTGTCCCCCCCACAGGAAAAAAAACAGCCTGTTGGGGCTGGAAATTATATCAAACATAAGACGAGGATCATCAAGACAGGGGTGGTGGGTAAGGAGGCCGCATACTGGAAGGCCATGTACACAAACGCCAGGAGCCTGGGTAACAAGGTCCCAGACCTGGCAGCAGTGATGGCAGAGGAGGATTTAGACTTAGTAGGAATTATGGAGTTTTGGTTTCATAAAGGACAGGACTGGGACATGAACATTCTGGGGTACACGCTATACAGGAAGGACAGGGTTGACAGGAGAGGGGTGGTGTCACACTATACATCAGGGAGGGGATCCCAGCATCAGAAACACAGGGTAGGTGGGGGAAAAGAGGCTCTATGGGTCTTGTTGACTGTGGAGAAGGGTGAGGCAGTGTGCACTGGAGTGCTATACAGGCCACCAGGGCAACCAGAAAGGGTGGGCAACCAGATGGTCAAGAAGATAATCAGGATGGCAGCTAAGGGAGAGGTGCTGCTGATGGGAGATCTTAACCTGCTGGATGTGGAATGGGAATCAATGACTGCAGCCTCATCCAGAAGCAGAGTGATTATAGACTCTCTCTCCAAATTGCTCATCTCAGGCAGCTAGTCAAAGAGCCAACCAGGGAAGGTGCGGTGTTAGATCTGGTGCTTACAAAGGGAGACAGGGCAGGGAGGTATCGGTGGGGGATAACTTAGGCACTAGTGACCATGGCACTATGTGGTTCGCAGTACACACATCGCCCTCGCGCTACTGGACCAAGGTGAAGGTTCTCGATTTCAGACGTGCAAATTTTGACAAGATGAGAGATTATACTTGTAAGGCAATTAAAGGGATGGGGGAGCTTAGGGGAATGGAAAACATATGGGCCACAATAAAGGGAGCCTTCGTAGGGGCCACTGACCACTGCACAAAGAGGGTAAGCAAAAATAGGAAGAAAAGGAGGCCACTGTGGTTCAGTAGGGAAGTGGAGACCAGTATCATGCTAATAAGTGAGCCTTCAGACTATATAAAACAATGCAGAGTGAACTAGACTGGATGGAATACCAGGAAAAGCATGGGGGGGAGGGTGGTCAGGCGGGCAAAAGCAAGGATGGAAGAGAATATCACCAAGGCAGTCAAGAAGGGGGATATGACCTTCTTCAGGTATATTAGTGAGTGGAGAAAAGGGAAACGGGATACCGAGTCTGTTAGCAGAGACAGGGAGAGGGTGGAAGGAGACCGGGAAGGCTGAAATGCTGAACTATTACTTCAGTGCAGTATTCACAGGAGGAGATATGGGTGGGGACAACTCCAGGCCAGCCGATATGGAGGGGGCAGGAGTAGATGTGAGTCTCTTCTGGGAAGAGAAGATCTTGCAAGAACTCAAGGGCCTGAAGGTGGACAAGGCCATGGGGCTGGACTAGGTTCACCGAGTAGTGTTGAGGGAGCGGAGGGAGGTGTTAATGGCCCCTTGACCTCTCTGTTCAATGAATCCTTACACTAGGGGGAAATCCCAAAGGACAGGAAGTGTGCAAATGTACTGCCCCTGCATAAAGGAGGAGGGAGGCAAGACATGAGCAATTATAGGCCAATAAGTCTGACTTCTGTGGTCAGCAAGCTCATGGAAAAACTGCTCAAGGACAGAATCATCAGCTACCTGGAGACAAACAGCCTACTAGACCCAAGGCAGCATGGCTTTCCCAAGGGCAGATCTTGTCAAACAAATTTGGCTGGGTTTTTTGGCTGGGTCACTAGCGTAATCGATCAGGGTTTGTCAGTGGACATAGCTTACCTGGTATTCAGGAAGGTTTTTGATACGCTACCGCAAAGAAGGCTATTGTACAAAATGAAGTGCCTGCAGCTGGGTGGGGTTACAATGTGGGTGCAAAACTGGCTGGAGGGCAGACTACAGAGGTGTTAGTCAATGGGGTTCCCTCAGGAGTGTCAGGGGTCACTAGCAGGGTTTCCAGGGGTCAGTACTGGGACCCTGCTGTTCAACATCTTATAAGAGACATAACGAGGATTGAGAGTAGAGTGAGCCTGTTTGCAGATCAAGTAAAGATCTGCAATAGAGTGGACATGCAGGATGGAGCTGAGAGGATGCAGAGGAACCTAGGGAGTTAGAGATATGGGCCAGGAAGTGGAAGTTATCACTCAATACTGCAAAATGCAAAATGATGCACCTAGGCAGAAAAATGGGAAAGCAGAATACAGATTGGGGACAAGCCACTGGCAGTAGCCAAGGAGGAGAGGGACCTGGTATTATCGTCATCTCCCAGGACTTGAAGGTGGCTGGGCAGTGCAGGAGGCAGTGGCAAAAGCCAGGAGAGTGTTGGGTTGTATTGGGAGGGGATCACTAGCAGGAGGAAAGAGGTCCTGATGCCCTGTACACCCAACTGGTCAGGCCTCATCTGTAATATGGGGTCCAGTTCTGGAAGCCTTACCACAAAAAGGATATGGAAGAATGGAGTGGAGGTACAAAGGAGGCAACCAAGATGATGAAGGGGCTCCGCCACTTGCTATAAGGAGAGACTGGGAGCCCTAGACATGCATCCCTGGAACACAGGAAGGAGAGAGGAATCACGGTAGAGACTTTTAAGTACCTAAAGGGATCAATAAAGTGCCTACAGAAAACCTATTCCAATTGAAGGGATGTCCCAGGAAAAGGGGACATGATCTCCAACTTGAGGGGGTAAGTTTAGGGGTAACATCAGGAAATACTTCTTTAATGAGAGGATGGTGGACACTTTGAATGGGCTGCCTAAAATAGTGGTGGACAAAAATATAGTGGGGTGGTTAAAGAGATCTTGGGACAGACATAGAGGGCTGTTGAAGGGAGGGGTAGGGAAACCAGAGCTAGTCTAGGGGATGCTAGGCAAATGGGCAGACTAGGTCAGACTGGCGGTCCTTTTCTGCCATCACTTTCCTATGCTCCTATGTTCCTGTGCTGTGAGACATTTCTTAGAAAATTTTCATCTGCATATACTGTATCTCAGGCACCTTTGGCACTAGACATGTGTAAATTAGCATGAATATCCTTTCTGTAATGCTTATAGAATTATCTAAATATGGAAAAAATTGGATTAAAGATTTTTAAATTACAGGGGTTCAAATATTTACTATGTAAATATTTGCAAAATGTTGTGAAAACTCTCAAAAGTGTGGATGTTTGTAACGTCTATGCTCTTGCAGGCATAGCCTTAATATTTGACATACAGTACATATCCATAGTCAGTGTATCCTGGTGTCTAACACAGCTGGATACATTGGTTTAACAGTTTAAATTTGCAGTAGGAAAAAATATTGGTAATATTTTCTCACATATTTATAGTAGTATATAGACAAACCACCTGATTCTTTTTGTGGAATTTAACATTAACAGTGCACATATCACTACTTCATTTGATATGCGGGCTGAGCTTTTGCTGTCCTGTTGTTCTTCTCTGGGCAATTATTTCTCCCTTCTCTTTTGGCACAGCTAGATTGACTCAATAGAACTATTGATCCTACTGATATCCTCTTTGTTCTTTACAATAACAAACTCCCTTAAAACGTGAGTCACCTACTCCTTTTCCTATCAACCTACCCCGTTGGAATAGCCAGAATTCTTCCTTCCTGCTGCCCCAGACATTGTCTTCCCCCTGCTGCATCTTTCTGAGTACCTCTAAGTCCCAGACTTGCATGTACATCAGGCTCCCTGGATCATAAATTTACTGGATGCGATTCTTAAATTTCTTACATTCAGATTGGCATTGTTGACAATATGAGCTTCCTTGCTCCAACCTGGGGTCTACCACTATTGTGCTAACCAGCTCATCTGTCCATTTCTTGATGAAACTGTGCATCTTACTCCTGAACTTGATGACCTCCTGCACTACCTCCATCTCATACCCCTATCTTTTAATTAGAATCCTCCAGGTAAGGCTGAGTGAAATTAGCAAATTTCAGATTTATGAAATTTTTCATGAAATGCTACAATTTTCACAATGACTTGCAGGATTTGACTTGAAGTAAGGATGTTTGTTTGTAGAGCTGTTCGAATACTTTTCCCCAAATATTCAACTGGATATTGGGTATTCAGGTCCCAGATATTCATTATTCGGTATTCGGCCAGGAAAGTTGCCTTATTAGAGAATTGCTATAGAAGTCCTTAAAACGGCTTCAGGAGATGGAGGAGGAGAGGTCACAGCACATCGGCTTGTACACTGATGCCAGAGGTTGTCTTGTGCTGCTGGTGCTTCAGGAGGAGGATGCAGCAGTCATGGCACTTTGGCTTATATACTGGTGCTACAGGCTGGCTTCTGCTGCTGGTGTTCAGGAGGAGAATGCAGAGGGTACATCACTTTGGCTTGTACACTGGTGCCAGAGGATGTCTTGTGCTGATGGTACTTCACAAGGAAAATGTAGAGATCACAGCACTTCGGCTTGTACACTGGTGCCAGAAGATGTCTTGTGCTGCTGGTGCTTCACAAAGAGAATGCAGAGGTCACAGCACTTTGGCTTGTACACTGGTGCCAGAGGATGTCTTGTGCTGATGGTACTTCACAAGGAGGATGCAAAGGTCACATCACTTTGGCTTGTACATTGGTGCCAGAGGATGTCTTGTGCTGATGGTACTTCACAAGGAGAATGCCGAGGTCACAGCACTTTGGCTTGTACACTGGTGCCAGAGGCTGGCCTTGCTGCTGGTGCTTCAGAAGGAGGATGCAGAGGTAGCACTCTCTATATGGTCACAAAGGTCTCATGAGGTACTATAAGAATAACATAAATGGGACACTCAAATAATTGTGGCCATTAAAAAAAACAAAGTAATAAAACATAATGATTCCCATTGGATAACACTGGAACTTCAACAGGCAATAACTTTGTCAATATCTGGAGTTAAGTGACAATCTCTATATAGTTATAAAGGTCTCAAGGGTACTACAAAGAGTAACATACAACCTTAAATAATTGTGCCATTAAAAAAAGCAAGTAATACAACATAACAATTCCCATAGGATAACACTGGAACTTCAACAGGCCATAACTCCATCAATATTTTGAGCTGGGTGACAATCTCAATATGGTCAGAAAGGTCTCAGGGTGCTACAAAATAATGTAGCCTTCCTTAAAAAAACTGTGGTCATTAAAAAAAGCAAGTAATGAAACATAGTGAATCCCATAGGATAACACTGAAACTTCAACAGGCCATAACTCCATCAATATTTAGAGTTCAGTGACAATCTCTATATGGTCACAAAGGTCTCAATGGATACTACAAGAAATGATGGTGCTGAAAATGCAGTAGATCGACAGCAGCACCAACTCACTGTTCTGACAGCAATTTTTTATTTATTTATTTATTGCATAAGATCAGAATTACAATCCTTTGAGTCATAGACTCTTTTGCAAAGGCTCCACGTCGGTTACAGAGGGTGGAGGGAGTACAAAAATACAGAGGTTACAGAGGGTGGAGGGAGTACAGAAATACAGGGAAGCATACACAGTCAAGCAGTATTCAGGGAAAACATACATTAACAGTCAGCATTCATAAACAGTACTGGCAGTGCAGTCCAGGCTTTAACTTAGTTTATCAGAGACAGTGGTATGCAGCTATCAGGATTCCATTAGTTAGAGATATGTAGGAAGTGGATTCATAGGGTCGAGGAGGACCCTGTGTCAGTTGTAGGGGGAGGAATAGGGGCGCACGAGGTGGGAAGGGAGATTAGCCACAGTCACAGTTTGCAGTCTCAAGTAGGTGAACTTTGAGGCCTGCTTTGAATAGGGAAATGCTATGGGTCTGAGAGGCTGGGAGATAGAGCATTTAGCAAAGGGAGCACAATACCGGAAAGATCTTTGGCCTAGAGATGTTCTACAGTGGGGGACCTGTTTGCTGCGAGCCGTGTATTTCGCCTGTGGGGGACAGGGCTGAGGCCAATGGGGGCAAGCTGGAGATGTATTTTTTTTGCGAGAACGCAGGTGTGGAACTTTAGTCTTAGTTGGAAGTTTAACCAGCTGGTCAAATCGTATAGGTCACAGGTATGGGTTAGCCTGTCATTGCTGGTGACTAGTCGGCAAGCTTTATTCAGGGCAGTGTTAATACTACGTTGAGCGGTGGGTTCAGCTGATCCATATATCGTTATCCTGTAGTCAATTAGGGAGAGGATTGATGAGGAGACAGCTAAACGCATGGCCTGTGCGGGTAGGCAGTGTTTGAGTCTGTAGAGTATGCCCACTCTGGCGTTGACAGCTGAGGAGAGGTATTGAATGTGACTATGGTAGGAGAGGGAGGTATCTAGTGTGATGCCCAGATATTTGAATTTGTAACGTGTTCAAGGGGGGTGCCTTGTGAGTTTTTAATTAGGAGGGTCGACTGCCTGTGAGGGCTTTGCCGTTGTGCAAAGATCATGGCTTTAGTTTTTTTATAGTTAATGATCAGGCGGTGTTCATTAAACCATGTCTCAAGCTCCCTGAAAAAACCCTGAAGGGCAAGTTGGAGGGTGCTTGGCTGTGGGTGTTTCCAGTATAGTATTGCATCATCAGCATAGAGAAGCAGATGACCACTACAGGCCTTGGGAAGCGAGTTTAAAAAGAGGGTGAAAAGAAAGGGCAGAGAATAGAAACCTGTGGGACTCCAGAGCACCTGCTTTACAGGAGGAGATGGTGGCATTAACTTGACTTGTTGTGAGTGGCCTGAGAGGTAATCTTTGAACCAGGCCATAGTCTCAGGAACCACATTTAGTTTTGGGAGGACACAGAGCAGCAGATCGTGACTGACCGTGTCAAACTCCTTGGTCAGATCCACAAAGATTGCTCCAGCAATAGAACCTTGGTCCAGTGCCTCATAGATGAAAGATGTGAATTCAGTGAGTGCAGTGACCGTGCTATAACCTGTCCGGAAACCATGCTGAGCCTGGCAGAGGAGGTTGTGTTTGGTTAGGTGTTCTGTTATCTGGTCGAGACTATTTTTTTCCAGAGCTTTGGAGAGAGGGGAGTATTGGATCGGTCTATAATTACTTGTGTGCATGGGGTGCTACTCTTCAGAATGGGGTGATTATTGCCATCTTCAGATTGATGGAAATTGTCCAAGGCAGAGAGAGGTTGAGAATTTTAGTAAGGTGGGGGTAGTATGACATCTAGTGTCAGCGGATAAGTTTAAGATCAAGTGAATCATTGCTGTAGCAGGAATTGGTGATAAGCTTTGGAAATGTAATGTTTGCCTCACGGCAGGAGATGACTCTCAGCCTGAAAGGTAATGGGTCTAAATTACACGGTGTGTCGGGATGGGGTTGGGGGGGGAGCAGGTGGAAGAAATTAGGGGGGAGGATATGGTGAGTTGGGAAGGGGTGGGGAGGCGGGATTTCTCATTGAGTTCTTTTATGTTGATCCAGAAGTTTTTGCCGTCTCCCCAGGAGGTGGTTAGGGTTTGTTGGTAGTAAGTGGCCTTTGCCTGTTGTATAGACCATGTACATTTATTGCGGGCCTCACGGTATAGCTGTCTATCCTGAGCATGCTGAGAGTCTAGAGCCTTATGCCAGAGGTTGTCCCTCTGTTGGAGCAGGTTCAGTAGTGAGGCTGTGATCCAGTGGGTGATTCTGGTTTTCATTACTTGCTTGGTAAGGGGAGCAAATAAGTCACAGGCTTTGTTGAATGTGGTTATGAAGTGGACGAGAGCTAGGTCAGCTGACTGCGTTGTGTAAATGGGGAGCAAGTTGCTGGTAGTTAGGTGTGCTTTGAGTTTCTGTAGGCCTCCTCTTATTAGCCGTCTCTGCATGGAGATTTTTGGGGGGGGCACGGGACAATTTACCCAACCACAGGCAGGTCACCGGGGAGTGGTCACTAATAGAATCGGGGAGCACCGTTACTCCGAGAGAGGTTTGTGGCCTGTTGGTGAAAATAAGGTCTAAAGGGTGGAGGTCCGGATCTAGTGTCCCTTCTGGTTGGAGAGGTGAGAGTTGGGCAAGTTCAGACACAGGCGGTGTCTTTGAAGCTGGATGAGGCTGGGGATACATAATTGAGTACCCAACAGCTTATACAAGCAAAGGACAAACAAGCATACCTTGTTTTGGCACCACAATTGTGTCATTATTTCCTGCTGTCAATGGTGCTCTTTACCCAACTGAATTGACAGATTGCTGTCAGAACAGTGTGCTGGTGCTGCTCGTTAAGTTTCAAGAAGGGTTCCTGCTATTGGTCCGCACCTCAATCCTCCTGTAATATGGTGGACACATGGCTTCAACTGAGCCATTGAAGTCTGTACTCTAGTCCATATTCAGCTCTATGCTACACACTCAGAGTGAGGCGATCACATAGTGTTCCTGGCTGTAAGCTCCAAAAACAGCCTCTGATTGGCCAACAAAACTCTGTGAGATTTTGAAATCTGACTCATCGAATAGTAGATCCTGAATAGCGGATGAATAGTGAACTATTCAGAACGTCCATCTGAATATTCAGCAAGCCTACTATTCATGATATTTGGGAAATACTATTCGGTCCATGCACAGCCCTATTATTTTGCAATTTATGGCAACAAGCAATTAATAAAATTGTCATGCACAATCTGCTCGTAAGGTCTAAGAATCTGCTAAATTTCATAGTATTACATTCACTAGTTTTAAAGTTTCAGGGGCTTAAATTTGTAGTTTACATTCTTGCAAAATTTAATTTTTAAATGTTGTGAAAGTTTGATTACCTTTAATTCAATCCCATTTAAAGCTGCAAATACCTTTCAGAAATGACCATGTGGTATAGTAGTTTAAATGTTTCACTTCTGGTTAAATGTGGATATTTTATTTTAAAATTAGAGGAAATAACTGAAATTTAAATTTTTGGCAACATGTTTGGCAGGCTATAATGCAGTCCCATTTGAAGCAAGAAATCTGAAACTATGTACATATACAAATGTAGTGATATCCTATATGCCTGTCAAATTTTATAAAATGTCAATGACTACTATCAAAATTATACTAAAATTACAGAAATCTAAATTTTGGCAAAATGTTTGCCTACCTATTACTCAGCTCCCATAGAAGCTCAAGGTATAAAACATGGTGTTTATACCCATGTTGAAGTGCTTCTCTAAATCTAAATATTGTGGAGAAACATAGTTACAAAATTTTAAAATGATCTCAAAATAACTGACAGTTTAATTTTGATTACATGTGTGGCCACCCAAACCTCTGTCCCCTTTCAACCTATGAATCTGAAATCTGGCACACCGATGTCTGTCATTGGGTTCTGTGTACATTCCAGATTTGGTGTTAATTGGTTGTGTACTTTTAAAATTATAGCAAAATATATGAAATTTAAAATGTGGAGAAATTCCAAGGAATTTTCAAAAAAATTTCATTAAATTCCAAGGAAGCAGAATTGTCATTCCATGGGCATTCTGCAGGAAGAAATGTATATGCTGCACAGCTTATTATAAATCAAGACTGATGATGGGGAATAGAATTCAACTATCCCTTACTTTAACAAATCCTGCAATAGGTGATTCTTTATTATAACAAACTCATTGACTCTCTGTGGGCTACCATAATAAAACAATACAGAATGCAACAACAAGTCAAACACTCAGTCACATGGTACTGCTGCTCAAAACAAAGCATGAGTTCACCATACCCATAGGCATACCTCCCAGCCTCTCAGCATGAAAAATCATAGCACTGGCCTTCAAAAATCATAGCAAGGGGCCAGAATGTGTAGCACTTTCTTATTTTAAACAATATTATGTCTATAGATAGTGGGATCCATATAGTTAGTGATAATGAATGTTTCTATCAACTTAGTTCAATGATTTAATAGTTTGTGTGTCCAGAAATAGCTCTAACATTATGAGGAACATCAGTAAACCTGTGAGGTGCAAGGTAAATTTGAGTGTGAAAATCATAGCGCTATGCAGAATTCATGGCAGTTGAGAGGTATGCCCATGGCTAAACTTGTATGACAGTCACAAGCCTGCTCAGCAGCAGACACAATAGGTTAGCACCTGCAAAGATAAACAGAATGGAAATGGCTAACTAGTTTCAAATGTCCTGAGCTTATTTGTAGCAATCCATCTTCTTTAAGAAACATACAGCAAACTGCAACTTTATGAACTTTCCAAATGTGCTTGCAATATTAATTACTCCAAATCTGAAGCTAAGTGGTCTGATGTATACATGCTTCACAGCTGACCGTCTTCAAGTATAAGAAGGCTAAGCAGTATCATGTAGTGGTAGGAAAATAAAGCAAAAAGCTCTAAAATTTCTGGGTTTCAGAAGAAACTCTAAAATCATCGATCATCACTATGCACATGCCTGCATGCATGGAACGAGCCACGTACTAATGTTTTGACATCACCAGACAGACGTCTTCCACAGAGTCACTTCTGTTTGTCTTTGGAGGTGCTGACCAACTGTGTCAGCCAGCAAATCAAACACCTCAGTATAATGAGTTCTTATGGCTGCCAGTTGGTTGTTATAGTGAGGGATTACTGCAATTACTTTGTGCCTCTTCTGTAGTTACTGTAGCTCAATTTCATCAGGAAATATAGAACTGTTTTGCATCTGAGTACATACTTTACTACTGTAAACCCTATATTATGAAATGGATAAAAGAATCCTGGAATCTAATTGGCTGGCATATACTCTGAGTCTTTATGATAGCTCAGTATATTGTCACAACTTGAAAGTACCCCCAGTCAACAGCCTCCTCCATCAGCTGGAATTTGTTTGTCTGTCTCCACAACTAATGCCTTTCCTCAGTATGGCTGCCCTGGCAAAACTTGTCAGCAGAAGACAACTTCTTTTTGGACTGTACTGAGTGGAGATCTTTCCCCAGAGTTTGGCCTCTTATACATGTCCCATATGTACAGAAAAACAGTTTCAATTAAATTAACAATTCTGAAATCAACACTATCATGGGTCACCACTCGAATTAAACTTCAAATTTTTTTTTGTAATTTAAAAAGCTCATTGAGTCTGGTCTTGGAAAACATAAAAAAGGTAAGGCACTCACCTGAATTCAAAACCTGGTATCCTGTTTCCAGTTCTCAGTAATGAACTGCAGCTCCTGTGGTAAAGATGTTTCCGATGTATATAGTGTTTTGAGAAATCACTGGAGATATGGTCACCAGAAGCTCCTGGGGAGGACATCTCAGGGAACATTTATATATAGTGCTTCTCATGATTGGCAGAGACCCTCTGATGATACTGATGGTTCCACTTCCCTGTCTGCCAATGACAGCAGTGTTGTTCTGGCCCTGATGAGGCTCTTAGTGATATGGCCCCATAAAACGCCACAGGTAGGAACAGATCTCTGACAGTTTTCAAAACCTTGTAATACTTCCTTTCTACTCTGCAGCAGCCAAAAAGATAGAGGTTCCCCCATGTATGACTCTCCTTGTAACAGTTTGTTAGATTCAGGGCTAGTCTGCCAAGTTATATATATACAAATAATACCTGCCAGCAGTCCAACCTTCTCTTTTTGTGCCATAGGTTTGGAATATGCCTCATTCCCGGGCTTTTATCAGATGGATATGACTGCTATAAATGCCACTGGAAAGGTGGAAAGATGCAGGGATATGGAATCTGTGAGTAAGTAATGTGAACCAAACATGTCATATTAAATTCAGCACTACTGTATGCTTTCATGGAGCAAAGAGTCCAGAGGCAGCATAATGGAATGTTTTGCAAAGTGTATTTTCTCAGTACAAACACAATTGTGCCTGACTTTGCACCCACCTGGCCATAATGGAAGGCAGGTAACTGCACAGAGCAAACCACTTGCACTTTAGTGCAAATCCCATAGTTTGCACAAGCAAACAAGGGCATAGTCATGCATACCATGCTCAAACACATTATTTACATTTTGAATTTGAATTTTATTTATAAGGAAAAATCTTTAAGCACAAGTGTCTATTTTCAAAGGCAACTCAGTCAAAATAACAAAAGACAATACAACACAAATTTGATAAAAACAATAAATATAGTGTAAGATACTTTTGTACATAAACCATGTCATACTAACATACTAGGAAGCCAGAAGAGTAGGCCCTATGGTCTATTGAGTTTGCTCGAGGATCAGTGTCCTTTGAGGACACACCCCATCCTCCACCTGTAGCCTCCCAACCCCATCCACTAACTGGGGTTTTCCTCCGATGCTGGTCCAGCTCAGATTCACCCTCCCCCTATACCTATCACAGCCCCACTTGAACACCTCCACAGTATCAACAGCCACCAGTTCTGCAGGTAGTGCATTCCAGGGTTCCACCTTGTCTCCCCCTGAGTCTCCCACCAAACAGCCTCATTGGGTGACCCCTTCCTCTCTCAGCTGGAACAACCCATTCTGGCTTACTATATTTATCCCATTAAGGTATCTGAAGACCTCAATCATATCCCCTCTGTCACTCCTCTCCTCCAGGGAGTACAGGGTGAGCTCCTCAAATCTCTCCCCATAGGACCTCTCCCCCAGACCCTGCATCATCCTGGTCACCCTCCTCTGGACCGTCTCCAGGACTGCAATGTCCCTTTTTAAGTACGGACACCAAAACTGCATGCAGTATTCAAGGTGCGGTCTAACCAGGCAATTATACAGTGGCAGGAGCACCTCCTGGCTTCTTAAGGTTATCCTCCTGGCTATTCACCCCAACATCTTATTTGCTTTGTCCACAGCCCTTCTACACTGCTCTGAGTTGTTCATCTTGGCATCCACGACCACTTCTAGGTCCTTCTCCCCCTCAAGGCCTGCAGTGCCCCCCCAAGTTGTATACATGAGCTGGGTTCCCATTCACCAGGTGGAGAACCCTGCATTTCACAGTATTAAACCTCAGCTTCCAGGTGCAAGACCACCCCTCCAGAGTCACCAGGTCCTCCTGTAGGGTTGACCTACCTTCCTCCACATCCACCACCACCCCCAGCTTTGAGTCATCAGCAAAGAGGATCATTTCACTCCTGATACCATTTTTGATGTCTGTGATATAAGCGTTAAACAAGAGTGGACCCATCACCAGTCCCTGTGGGACCCCGCTGATAACCCTCCTGGGAGATGACCCCCCCCGACCACCACCTTCTGAAAACACCTAGCAAGCCCGTTACTTGTCCACCTGACCATCCCTACCCCACCCCCATTTCCCTGAGCTTCTCTAGCAGCCCAGGATGTGGTACCGAGTTAAAAACCTTGCTGAAGTCTAGAAGAGGACATCCACTGGCTTGCCCTAGTCCAGTGCTCTTGTCAAGCAATCAGAGAAATCCACAAGGTTGGTCTGACATGCTCTGCCCTGAACAAAGCCATGCTGGTGATCATCTAAGTGTCCCCGTGTCCCAAGAAACTCCTCCAGCCTTTCTTTCAAGATGACCTCCATCACTTTGCCCACCACAGATGTCAGGCTTACAGGCCTGTAGTTACTCAGCTTCTCCCATGAGCCGCCCTTGTGGATAGACACAATGTGGGCCATACTCCAATCCTGAGGCTTGCATCCCAACTGATGGGAGGAGTTAAAGAAGTCCACCAGAGGTGCAGCCAGGATGTCCAATAGTTACCTTAGCACCCTGGGATGAAGACCATCTGGGCCCAGCGCCTTCTCCGCTCTTAGGGCCCTGAGAGCTTCCCACACTCTACCAATAGGATTTCAACATCTGTGGCCCCCTCCCCATCTTCAGGTTCAACCTGCCCCCCACGCAGTGCTGCCCCACCCACCTCCCTAGTGAAGACCATGGCAAAGTAGTCATTAAGCACCCCAGCCTGCTCCCCTGACTCCTCAGCCCACCTACTCCCTGACCTCAGTCTACTAATCTGCCCCTTCCTTTCCTCCTTTCCCTGATATACCTGAAGAACCCTTTATCACCTCTCGTAATCCCCTGAGCCAACCTCTGCTCCATTTTTGCCTTGGCCAACCTCACCACCCTGGTGACCTTTCTGGCTATTCCATCATACTCCCCCTTTCTATAACGCGATCGTCTATATCGGCTATAAGCATCCTTTTTTCCCTCACGCATCCTGTACTTCCCTTGTCCACCAGCTCAGCTTCCTGGCTCTACCAAACTTGTGTCACCCTTTGTGCAAGCCTTGGCAGCTTCCAGAAGTCCCTTTTTAATAATTGTCCACCTCCTGTCAGTGTCCATGCCTGGTCTGATCTCTTCCAAGTGGCCCCTGAGGATCCGCTCCATACCCTTGAAGTCTGTACCCCGAAGTCAACAACCTTCATTTTTGTGCAATCTACTACCCCCCAGGTCCAGGTAACACCAGACCCTGGCATGATCACTTCCAACCAGTGGGTCCCCTACTACTAGATCCCTGATGAGATCGCCATGCAACAGGACCACATCCAGGATGCAACCTTCCGACATAAATAACTGAGTAAAACAGGTACATGTCTCCAAATCCTTCAAGTACAGTCTCAAGCCACTTTTAAAGTGCCCTAAACATTCATTATGCAGTAAATTAAATGATAATGTAGTCCAGGTATCAAATAAAGGACCTCTGTTTCAAAGAGGTTTAACAGTTTGATGTAACCAGCTGTAGATTTTGTGTGCTTCTTGTGTTATACAAGTCAGAACACTTAAGAAACAATTTAGTCAACTCACAGTACTCTGGTCAGTCACAATTTTCCAGGTCCAGACACTGTCAAAATAGGCAACTCTGGATTTCAAAGAAAACCAGTCCAGGCTGTGGAACCAATCAAAATGATGGCTGTCCTAACACAAAACAACATATTTTATTACAAACAGTTCTCAACCTTTCCAGGGTACTATCTGTTTCCATCGCATAAATGAGCAAGCCATAATCTACCAAATAAAGTAGCAGACTTTGAGCCACTAACTTTCAAGATTTCCTAGTTAAATTCTTTTTATTTCTGTATAGTAAACCCAGCTTAATATTGATTTTCTTTATTATCTATTCAACATGCACAGCAAAGGACTTAGTAGCATCAGTGTACATATCTAAATTCATTGCAAAAACTATGTTAATGCATCAGTTAGGGTTGAAGATAAAGTAACAAATGTAGGGAAATATGACGTTAGGGTTTCCAACCCTAAAACACCTGCCCCATCCCAAAGCGAATGAGGTGGAGTCTTCCTTGGGGTTGTCAACCCTAACACACACCCCACGGCAGTAACAGAAAAGCTAAGATGTGATGGAGACAGGTGTGTATGTTTCATGAGTGCATACAATGGGGTGAGTATTAGGATTGACAATTCCAAGGGAGACTACACCCCTCATTTGCTGCAGCGGTGGGGCAGATGTTTTAGGGTTGGAAACCTTGACATCATATTTCCCTGTGTTTGTCACTTTATCTTCAACCCTATCTGATGCATTAATATAGTTTTTGTGCAGTGAATTTCCTTACTTTTTGAGATAGTGCAAATGTTGCCTTATTTGTGTCTGGGAGGGCCCTGCACTCCCCCCATGTATAGAGTATGAAACAGAGTCATCATATCCTTATTGCCTGAGATAGCACAGGGTCCAAGTCCCTCCATAGATGTATATATGTATGTAGCTGTTGAAGGGCCCTGCACTTCCATTTATAGGACAACAGTGACCAAATTGTCACCACAGACATCTTATTACCCCACCTCATGTACCGGTACTGAAAATTTTCTAATCCCCACCAAAACGAATTCTGCACAATTGCAACACCATTCTGTGCCACAGGTGTGAAAAGACATTTTGATCAGGATTTGAAAATGACAGCTGTGACATACATGTGGTGGGGTAATAAGACTATTGAAATTTTAGGAGTCAAAATATTTAACATTTCTGAAGTTACAAGCATGCATAGGAAATTGCGAGAATGGTCATAACTCACCATTTGTACATATTTTGACTCCACATTTTCAAAATAGCCTTTATGCCCCCACCTCATGAACAAGTCTGGAAAATTTGTCAAATCCAACCCAAATAGAGAATTTGCCAACCGAATGCAAAATCCCCTATAGGGGTTGGAGCTACATAATTATAGTCATATTGTTCATGATGTGGGGTCCACAAAAGGCCATGCTGAAAATTTGAGGTCAAAATATCAAAAAATGGCTGAGTTATACATAGTCCAGAAATCCCAGCTCCACTCACCTTGTGTGCCACAAGTAGAAAACTCACCACATCCAAAAAACTATGGCACCACAAAGTACTGCACAAAATGTGAAGATCTTTTATTGTAGATAGTGCTTCATTCCATAAAGCAGCCACCCTGCAGCATAGGGATCACCTCAACCAGTTTAGCACATCCTCCTGATATGCACGTGATGTGCATGCAAAACCGGTTGAGGTGATCCTTATGCTGAGTTATACATAAAAGTTGAAAACTCCATTGAAATACATTGAACTGCATTTACCTTAGTTTCCCATATTGCAGTCACCTGTTCCAGCAGCAAGACAAGTCTTCAATTGGAGAGTGAATCTTGAACCTGGGACCTGTTCAGGTGAGTGAGGGTGTGTAGAGGTGTAATAGGGGGTGTGGGGTGGTGGGTGCTGAGTGGGAGATTCGGGTGGAAGAGGGCTGATGGGTGAGGTACCTTTTTTGTTTTGTTTTGCAGAATAAAAAAAAATCAAGGGATGGATTTCTTCATTTCAGGGACTGAGAGTCATGGGGGAATGCCACTAGACCCCAGGGACATAAAGGGCTGCAGGGGGATGGCGATTGGACAGTGGGGGACAGGAGAATGACCACTGGACTACCAGTGGAAAAGAACAGTAAATACAGGGACAGCAGTCCAAGAATATGGGAAGGGGGATCACTGGACTATCATGGAAATGTTTGGTATGGGGATGGTGATCAGACATCAGGAGGGGTGGGACCACTGGACTACCAGTGAAACAGAATAAAATATGAGGATGGTGATCAGAGAATGGGGAGGGGAGAGGGACCACTGGACTACCAGGGAAATGTTTGTTTGGTACAGGGACGATGATCGGACATCAGGGGAGGGGAGTGGGACCACTGAACTACCAAAGAAACAGAATAAAATATGAGGATGGTGATTGGAGAATAGGGGTGGGGACCACTGGACTACCAGGAAATGTTTTTTTGCTAGGGGACAATGATCAGACATCAGGGAAGGGGAGACAGACCACTTTACTACCAGTGAAACATTATTAAATATGGGGATGGTGATCGGACAAATGGGGGAGAGGAAATATATCATTGGACTACCAATGAAAAAGATTAGTAAATATGGAGATGGCAATCAAAGAATGGGGGAGGTCTGAGGGACCACTAGACTACTAGGGAAATGTTTGTTTGGTATTGGGATGGCAATCAGACATCAGGTGAGGGCAGAGGGACCACTGGACAACCAGTGAAACAGAATAAAATGTGAGGACAGTGATCAGAGAATGGGGGAGGGACCACTGGACTACCAGGGACATGTTTTGGGGCTTCGGGAATGGTGATCAAAGAACGGGGGAGGGGGAGGTACTGGACTACCAGGGAAATGTTTCTTTGCTAGAGGATGGCAGTTGGACATCAGGAGAGGGGAGAGGGACCACTTGACTACCAATGAAACATTATTAAATATAGGGACAGCACTTGGAGAACAGGAGGTGGGAGAGACCACTGGACTACCAGGGAAATTTTGTTTTGGTACAGGAATGACCATTGGAGAACAAGGGAGGGGGAAGGGACCACTGGACTACCAAGGAATTTTTATTTTTTGATATGGGAATGGAGATCCAACATCAGGGAAGGGGAGAGGGATCACTGGACTACCAGGGAAAGTTTTTTTTGCTATGGGGATGGCGATTGGAGAATAGGGGAGTAGGGAGGGACCACTGGACTACCAGAACTCCAAATATGAATTTACCGTTTGAACAGTAAAGTTCAAACTATTAATAAGTACAAATGGTTATTTACCATTTGAACAGTAAAGTTCGAACTGTAAACAAACCACACAGTAATTACTTAGCAAGTGAGGGGGACAAGATTTTCAGTGCAAAAACACATATTTGCTGTGTAGATATACTAATTTTAAGACAAACATTGAACTAAGCATATCACTGAGACCTAAATACAGGTGTTATGCAGTCCTTACCATGCAGCAGTTGTGTATAACAGTATTTTGAAAATTGTTAGCATTCTCTGAGGTTCCGCCTGTCTATGGCAAAGGGGAAGATAGGGACATCCGCACCAGAAAATTCAACTAATAGTTGAAAGATTGGTGTAGAGATAGAAGGATTCTGCTTCATCGGGGACTGGGGCCACATCTGGATGGATGAGGGACTGAACAAGCCAGATGGCCTACATCCATCCAGGGGATGCGCCGATATCCTTGGTGAAAATTTGAAATGTTTCCTCAGCAAGCATTTAAACCAGCTGAGGAGGGAGGCGAAAGCAAGCAGGAACTATTATATTGCCCCCCCACCACAGGATGAAGCAGCCATTACAGAGGACACTGAGAACAGAAATTCACCATTTAAACAGAAATCATACATTTATAAGAAGCTGTAAAAGAGAAAGAATAGAACAAAATACAAGACAGAAGCACAAGCAACACAGGGAAAAAACAGGGAGGGCACCGTACATGGAGAGCATTGTATACAAATGCCCACAGCCTGGAACCAAAATCCCAGACCTGGGTAGCACTGATGGTAGAAGTGGACCTGGACATAGTGGCTGTTACAGAAACATGGTACACAAGGAGCCATCATTGGGATATAGCCATACCAGGCTATTCACTTTTCAGGAAGGATAGGGAAGATAGAAAGGAAGGTGGGGTGGCTATGTACGTGAGGGAAAGAATCATAGCAATGGAGGTTCAGGGTTTGCAGGAGAGAGCGGAGGCACTGTGGGCCACCTTGGAAACAGGATATGGCACCACCATTTGCAATGGTATGATCTACAGACCTGCAGCACTGGGTGAGGAGGAAGACAAAATTCAAGTGGAAACCACACACACAAAATGGCAGCCAAAGGTGAACTACTATTGCTAGAAAACTTCAAACTGCCAGATATAGCTTGTAGCACCCAGACTGTAAGTACTGCCATGAGCAGAAACACTCTGACAGCCCTGCAGGGAGCATGCCTAAGACAGCTTGGGCCTGAACCTACCTGCGAGGGGGCTGTATTAGACATTGTGCTCACAAATGGAAACAAGGTCAGTAATGTTAAGGCTGGCAGCCACATAGGATCCAGTGACCCCAAAATGGTGTGGTTTATTGTGACCATGGTAAAAGAGGCAAACCACACATAGGTACGGGTCCTAGATTTCAGGCAGCACAACTTTCTCAAAATGGGGGAATGTCTTAGGGGAGCCCTGGTGAAAGAGGATAAAGTGGAAGACGTGGAGGGGGCCACACCAGAGGCAACAAGCACCTGTGTCAAACTGCAAAGAAAGAATAAGAGAAAGAAATGACCACTTTGGTTCTCAAGGCAAGAGGCCAGGAAAGTAAAAGAAAAACAAAGGGCTTTCAATCAATCAATCAACCAAAATTTTATTTGTAAAGCACTTTTCAATAAATCAAAGCGCTGGTACATAACAAGAATAAAACATCAACAATAATAAAGAATAACATAAAACAATAAAATGACCATAAAATAATTCATCCAAATGCTAGCGTAAATAAGTGACTTTTCAGAGACCTCTTAAATGATTCCACGGACAGGCACTCTCTAATCTGACGAGGTAGAGAATTCCACAGGGTCGGGGCCATAAAAGAAAAAGCCCTTGCCCCAGATGATTGAAGACGAACCCTGGGAATCTCTAGTAATCCCTCACCAGTGGAGCGGAGTAGGAGGAGAGGGCGGTAGAGACAAAGGAGATCTTGCAGTTAGCCCGGTCCCTGACCATGTAGGGTCTTATAGGTCAGCAATGCGACCTTGAAGGTGATTCTCCACCGCACTGGCAGCCAGTGCAGTTTGCCCAACACAGGTGTGATGTGGCAAGTTCTTGATAACCCAGTCAACAACCTGGCTGCCACGTTCTGCACCAGCTGCAGGCGACAGAGATCCACCCCCGGCAACCCTAGATATAGAGCATTACAGTAATCAAGGTGAAAAGAAACAAAAGCGTGTACCAACACAGGAAGGTCATCATGCAGAACAAGGTGTGTTATCTGGGCGATATTCCTCAGATGGTAAAAGGATGACTTGACAGTGGTCGATACCTGTGTCTTCAGCGTCAGTGCACTGTCAAAACTACGCCCAGATTTTGCACCTGTTCAGAAGGTTTCAACTGGGTATCCCTAATAAAAGACCAGAGGGACCCCAGGAGTCAACTTCTCTACATAATGACCGGGTCCACAACCAACACCTCAGTCTTATCGGTTTAACTTCAACCAGTTCGCACTCATCCAGTCCTGAATCTCAGTGAGGCAGTTGTTAAAACTGACACTGCGTCATTTGTTTGGTAAAAGGACATATAGAGCTGAGTATCATCTGCGTAGCAGTGAAACTCAGCCCATAACGCTTATAATGTCTCCCAACAGCAGCATATACCCATGAACAACACGGAGAAAGCACAGAGCCTATGGCACTCCCACAGGACAGA
This sequence comes from Neoceratodus forsteri, assembly GCA_016271365.2. Classification (NCBI taxonomy): domain Eukaryota; kingdom Metazoa; phylum Chordata; order Ceratodontiformes; family Ceratodontidae; genus Neoceratodus; species Neoceratodus forsteri. Next base: position 171,999,041 of record CM057457.1, on the reverse strand, counting down.
GCAAAGGATGGAAGAGAAAATCCCTGAAACTACCCTTTGACTTCTGCCTGTAAGGAAAGAGTGGAACCATCTGAGTACTGTCCCTGACAGTCCATGAAGTAACATAAGGCGATCCAGCAACGTTCCATGGTCCACAGTGTCAAACACTGCAGAGAGATCAAGGAGAACCAAGATCAAACGGCTCTTCCGATCTCTCGCTATTAGGAGATCATTAAGTATCCGAACTAATGCCATCTCAGTACTGTGCCTCTTCCTGAAACCGGACTGGAGAGGATCATAGACTTCATGGGTGGGAAGAAAGTCATCGAGCTGCAACGCGACTACTTTCTCAATAACCTTGCCCAAGAAGGGCAGGTTAGAGATTGGTCTTTAGTTAGCGAGGCAGTCGGGGTCAAGGGAAGGTTTCTTCTAAAGGGGTGTCACGACAGCCTTCTTCAAGGACTCCGGGAAAACCCTTTGATCCAAAGAACTCCAGACCATCCTCACAAGGACTGGTCTGATCACATCCATGCACCCCACAAGGAGGCACGTAGGACCAGGATCCAAGCTACAGCAAGTCGGTCATAAGCCCTGGACAATCTTCATGATATCCATGATCGCTGGCTGGTCAAAATCTATCCAGGTAGACCGAGGGCATGTAACCCCGCATCAGTCACTGCAATGCTCATTTGAACGTATGCTGTGGATCTCCGACCTGATTGATGACACCTTATCCTCAAAGAACCGAGCAAACTCATCACACTGTATTTGTGAAAATGCTCTCCGACCCTGCAGACAGGCTGGATTGCACAGTCTGTCGATGGTCCGGAACAGCTGAGCAGGTCGGTTTCTTGATGTAGTTATCTCCCTGGACAGGAACTCTGCCTTCTTATGGGAGATTACTGATTGATAGTCCATGTAATGGGCCATTAATCTAAGTCTGTCATCCTCCAGGCCAGATTTGCACCAACAACACTCCAATCTTTGCCCCACTCTCCAGCTCCCTCAATGTCCCATCAAACCAAGGGGACCGAGGGCGAAGGGAGAGGCAACAGGCTGGGTGCAATGGAATCCAGTGCCCTCAGCACCATATTATTATAGTGCACTACTAAGGCATCTGGTTCCATGCATTCCATAGCCAACTCGATAGGTCCAGTACGCCATCAGACCCTCAGGGTAACTCCTCAAAGGCGATACTGGACCATCTCCAAAAGTGGGTCTTGTAAGGGGCCATGAAATTAAACCTTATGGAGTGATGGTCAGACCACCCAACTGGTTCCACCACCAGTCCCGTGATCTCCATCCCCAGGGTGAACACCAGATCCAAAGAGTGACCTTGAATATGGGTAGCAGTGGTAACCACCTGTGTGAAGCCCAAGAAACTCATTAGTTGGAGAAAGTCTTGACCAAAATCGAGAGTTCAACATCGACCCAGGCATTGAAGTCCCCCAGGACCAACTACCTGGAGGGCTCCAGCACCAGGTCAACAATGAAACCCGTGACTTCTTGCAGAAAAACTTTATCGTTACTGGGTGGACGGTAAATGAGCAGGATTCTGCAGCCCACACTTGCTCCCATGATACACTCATAGGATCTAGGGGATGCCACTGGAACCTCCACAAGGCCCAATTCTGATTTAAAACAAATAGCGACCCCCTCCACCCCTACGATCCAACCTCGGGTGATATATTACCGAGTATCCGGTTGGAACAGCTGACTCCAAAATGGGACCAGCATTTCCGTCCAGCCAGGTCTCGGTGATGCAAGCCAGGTCAGATGATTCAACAAGATCAGCAATAATTGCTGTCTTGTTTTTTATAGACCTGGCATTGCATAACAATGCCCGGGTTGGATGAGAGGCCCTGGAGGAGCAGGCTACTTGCCCACTCTCAGTGGAGCCCTTTCAAGAGATACAAGGAAACACAGGGGGAAGAGGACAGGGAGCAATACCTGGAGAAGCAGAGAGAAGCAGGGAAGGTGGTCAGGAGCACAAAGGCACAGACAGAGGAAGAAAAAGCCCAGGTTATTAAGAGAGGCAACAGGACTTTCTTCAGATGCTTTAGGGAAAGCAGAAAGACTGGGAGTGGGATTGTCAGGATAAAAAAGGTGGGAGAAGGGTGTGCAGAAGAGGATACAGAAAAAGCATCAATACTAAATGAAAATTTCTGCTCAGTATTCACACAAGAAGGGGAAGGCAGAATTCTGCAACTCAACAATAAAGGCTACAACAGAAGGGAGGTGAACACCAGTTCTTTCATGGTGGAGAGAGTGCTAGAGGAACTTGGGAAACTGAAAATAGACAAAGCAATGGGGCCAGATGGGATTCACCCAAGGATTTTAAAGGAGTTCAGAGAGGTACTGTCACTCCTACTTACCACACTATTTAACAAATCATTAGAGATAGGTGAGGTTCAGAAGACTGGAGGAGGACAAATGTGGTCCCTCTCCACAACAGCAGAAGCAGGGAAGAGGCAGGCAGCTACAGACCAGTCAGACTGACCTCGGTGATTGGAAAATTAATGGAGTCACTTCTAAAAGAGAAGATTATGATATTCCTTGAATCGAGTGGAGCACAGGTTCCAAGACAGCATGGATTCTTAACAGGAAGATCTTGTCAAACAAATCTAATAGATTTCTATGACTGGGTTATCTGGGAGGTAGATCAGGGAGGGGTGGTGGATGTGGCCTACTTGGATTTCAGCAAGGCCTTCGACACTGTTCTGCATAGAAGGTTGGTACATAAGATAGACAGCCTGGGGGCAGGCCCCAAGCTGGTAAACTGGGTCAGAAATTGGTTGGGTGACAGGGCCCTGAGGGTGATGGTAAATGGTGTTCAATTTGGAGAGAGGGAGGTGACCAGAGGGGTGCCACAGGGGTCAGTACTGGGACTGTTCTCTTCAGTGTCTTCATAAGTCACATTACTAAGGGGCTAGAAGGGAAGGTATACCTATTTACAGATAACACAAAGATCTGCAACAGAGTAGACACTCCAGAGAGGGTGGATAAAATGCAAAATATTCCATGGCACTCTGGAGGAGTAGTGAAGAGTGTGGCAGCTTAGATTCAATGCAAAAAAGTGAAAAGTCATGCACTTTGGGCACAGAAATCCAAGGGAGGAGTACAGGATGGGTGGGTACTGGCAGCCATCAAGCAGGAATGTGTCCTGGCGGTGATCATATCTGATGACCTAAAGGTAATATTAAATGAAAACTTCTGTTCAGTATTCACACAAGAAGGGGAAGGCAAGTATAGCACAGTGGTCTAAGGCTCTGAGCTGCAAATCTGGGACATCCAGCAGACCAGACTTGGGTTTGAATCCCACAGCTTCCACTTGCATACTGTGTGACCCTAAGCAAGTCACTTAACTTCCTTGTGCTCCCAGGTCGCACCTGGAAACAAGCTCTGGCTTAGTGTGCCTTTCCTGGTTAAACAATTTCCTCCCTTTCCCCCTAATGAAACAATGTGAGAAGGCTGCAGGGAAGCCAGTGGAATGCTAGGGTGCATAGGAAGAGGTATCACCAGCAAAAAAGGAAGTGGTTATACCACTGTACAAATCACTAGCTGAGACCTCAGCTGGAGTACTGTGTCCAGTTCTGGAGACCACATCTCTGGAAGGATATAGACAAACTGGAGATAATTCAGAGAAGGGCTACCAAGATAGTGCAGGGTCTGCATTAGAAGCCGTATGAGGAGAGGCTGAGAGAACTTAATATGTACTCCCTGGATGAGAGAAGAGAAAGGGGAATATGACTGAGACATTCAAGTACCTTGGGGTATAAACAAGGCACAGAAGGGCAGTATCTTTCAGATTAAAAGGATCTACAAGAACAAGGGGGCATGAGATGAAACTGGAGGGAGGTAGGCTCAAGGGCAATGTGAGAAAGTACTTTTTTACAGAAAGAGTGGTGGACACTTGGAATGGCCTCCTGAAGGAAGTTGTGAGGGCAAAAATCGTTAAGGAATTAAAAAATATATGGAATAGAAAAAAGGGACCCTAGCGATAGGGAAAACAGGATAGACCAAAGATCAACTAGGGACCTTGGCTTTTGAAACTGATAAGTAAAATGGGCAGACTAGGTGGACCATTCGGTCCTTATCTGCCATCAACTTCTACGTTTCTACGTTAAAAAACAAGATGGCTGACATCACAAACAGTATTTCTCTGAGCAGGAAGAGTAAATTTACAGTTGAACTGTTTTATTTACTTGACTGTGTTGCAGCTATCACAAAAATGTTTATAATTTAAAAATGGTAAAATATTTTTCCACCAAACCATCAAGGTGCACGCCTAGCACAAACTCCATCATCCCTCAAAATTTCAGATACAAATTCCATGCTGTCTAGCCTGTAGATGATGGCAAAAAATTCCATGTTAACCAATGGGGAAAAAAGTGTTTTATGCCCTGTTTTTTAACCACTCTATTTCTCAAAAGCCATACAAGATGCTGTCATGAAACTTTTCATGTCTCGAGACTCTGGCATAATGATCACATCTACCAAATTTTGGGCTATTTCATTGAAGTATGCCAAAGTTATTAAGCTGCAAAATTTGGAATTTAACATTGAAGTGTTGTACCAACCCTAACTATATATATCTAAATACTTAAAATAAGACACTTGTTCCAAAACGTCTCCAGTAGTAATCATGAAGGGCCACAATTCAGCATTGTTTTATTACTACAGTACACCATAGGTTTATTGTTTTACAAAAGCCTGTTTGTATGGGCAATATAAGGAGTGCTAAAACACCTTTTATCAGTGCACTGAGTGTAGATCAGAAGCACGAGGGGACACAGAAAAGTCAAAATAAGCTGGCAGTAGCCTTCTACATAGCATTACTGTGACAGGGTGTATGTCTGTCATGCTCCCTATGCCCATGAACCCAACTCTAACTCCTGTAGCACAGGTTTTGATGGGGTTGGTGGGGGATTTGAACTAAACCTCTCTTGCTTTAGAGTTGTCCTCATTAAGACCTCAGTGTTCTGCATGCTTTAAGTGCTGGATGCCCCACCAGGGGCGGGGTTGTGTTAACAAGCAACACCTAAGCCCAATAAAGGGGGAGGCTGAATAAGTGAAAAATAAAAAGGTTTCTTTTTGATTTAGAAAAAGCCAAAGATGGAACTGCAAGGACCATTTTGTAGAGCTGAATGGAAGTTCTGATTTTTGTGTGTGTTGCTGAAAGCAAAGTAGTTTTCATTTCTTCAACCTGGTGTCAGCAGTGTTCTTTCTGTGAATGTTCCCCGAGAAGCTGCCGAGATCGTTACCTTGTCACACCTACATTGTGCACAATTTAACTTTGCATTGGTATAGTAAGGTTTTATTAAGTTCTGCTACATATGTCTGCACTAACTGCTCCTACTCTGTGTGGGCAACATCTTTCCCATGTGGGATAGCTGTGGGGGCAGCACTTTTATGGGAGACAATGAGGAATCGTTTAGAGGCAAATATGGCACTGGAAAGTTCGGAACAGGAAAGTTCACCACAGAAAAGTTCAGTACAGGAAAGTTCAGTACAGAAAAATTAAACAGATGGAAATTTGGTCCATGCCACCATGGATCACCACTCCAGTGAAATTTCAGGTTTGTGTGGATTTACTATTACAGCACCATGCTGCCATGGATCATCACTCCAGTGAAATTTAAGGTATGAGTGTAGATTTACTAGTAAAACACCACGCCACCATGGATCACTACTCCACTGAAATGAAGACCAAATTTCCAGCTGTTTAATTTTTCTGCAGCAAACTTTCTTGTGCCAAACTTTCCTGTGGGGAACTTTCCTGTTCTGAACTTGCCAATGCCGTATTTATCATGTCCCATTTAGAAGTATGGTGCTGTGTCCTTTGTTGGACCAGTACCACTCAATCACAGGCTGCAGTGTGGAGCACTCAACCAGCACTGCTTTGGAGGAGCAAGTGTTTGCTTCTCATATAATGATGGGGTTATAATGACATGCAAATGTCCGCTTTGCCCTATCCATGAGGAAAGTGATAATTTGCATATCATGGTTCTATTAAGGGTCTGTGTGTCTCAGGAGCAAACAACTTTGCCCTGTGCAAATGTTTGTTTGCTGCTGTGGCTGTAAGGCTTGCTTATGCCTTTCCAGAAGCTGTTCCTCCTTCCTAGACCAGCAGGGGGTTTTGACTGCACTTTGCTCCTTCATTGCTCTGCACTCCCACAGTGGTATAATGGAACAGATTTCTGCATCTCCACACTTGGCTCTGTGTTTGTCTACCATCCTCTCATAAGATCCTGACAGCACATCTTGTTCCTTGTAAGGTAGACCAGGAACAGTCCAGAAAACTGTTTCAAAACTTCTTATGGCTTCTGGATCCTGGCATCTAATTTGCTGAAAGCATGGGACAAAATGTCCATACAGGTGCATGCAGCATGTATGCCCCACTCCTCAAGCTCCTGAGCTCCGGATTGGTTGTTTGATGATCCTTAACCCCTTTTCCCAAAAGTCCCTTTGGTCAGCGGTCACACAACATGGTTGCTGTCAAACTTGGTTACATCTTTTGCATTCCTCTTAGGTCTGTCCCCTTTTGGGTGGCTCATTGGCCACTGTTACATGCACCTTGAGGTGCTGTTCATTTTCTTTCCCAATCCCCTACCCCCGCTGGGCTGGGAAAATCTCTTGTTGGTGGGCAGTGGAGATACATCATTGATCATGCTCAAAAATGTAGACATCAAAGGCTCCACTGTACCAAAACCTCAACTCTGTTTTGGTGTTGTCCTGCCTGCCAGGTCCCTGCAGCTGCAGTTCAAGGGGATCATGTGAAGATGGATGTCAGCAGCTCAGTTGGTGGTGTGTTGCTAGGGGCCCCTGGGAGCCCAAAACATAAGTTCAATGCATGGTACATAGTGTACTGCTTGTGTATACTTATGAACTTGAATATTATGGATTTAAGGTTATGAACTGGAAGTTATGAGCTTAGAATTTGGCTTTTCCCTATTCTTACCCTTAGTAGGAAAACTGGGTAGGAGTAGGAATAGAGGCCCAGCATTGAGGGTGAGATAAGAGTGCTGGAGGAGGAGGAGACTGGGGAGGATAGTGGGCATTTTTGAAATGCTCAAAGCTGAGCAGCGGAAGTGTTGAGGTTTAAATAGGGGATGTGGGAGCATTTATTTGCCCCCTATTGAACCTCATGCTTTTAGCCCTCTCATTCAATGTGTGATACATAGTGTAGTCCTTGTGTATACTTATGAACTTGAATGTTATGGATTTAGGTTATGAACTTGAGGTTATAAGCTTAGAATATGGCTTTTCTCTATTCTCACCCTTGGTAGGAACACTGGGTAGGAGTAGAAATAGAGGCCCAGAAAGATTCTTAATGGTTCAATTACATCCTCCAACTCCAGAAAGTGTGACCAGTAGCACACAGGAGAGGAGAAAAAAATATGTGGGAAACCTCTGAGGACCTATGACTGCTGACCTGTGGGCAAACTATGAGGAGATGATGCTAAAATGTGGACTGAGGTTTCGTTCTGGTTATGTCCAAGATCTTATCCTCTGAGTCTTGCTGGTCAATGCGTCATGTCCCTGAATCTTGATGGTAAGCAGGAAGGTTGAATCAAGGATGGAGGATTCTGGAAGATGAACAAGAGTCCAATTGGATGGATGTCCAGATGAAGGAAGATGGTAAACAATGTCCAGGATTTCTCTTGTGGTATTCAAGAACTGGAAACTTAACATAAGGATGGATCAAGGAATGAAGTCAAGGATGATGGGCGCTAGATGGTGATGCACTTAAAAGTCCCAACAGGAATACAGAAGAAGGGCATCCAACAGACAGTCAAAGTCAGGAGGCAATCAGACCCAGTCCAATGGTGAAGAATCTAAGTTGATGCCGAAGGAGGGTCCATCACCTAGGGATTCCAAAGAAGGCAGATGATGGAAGGAAGGGAGGAACGGATATGAGGAACTGACTCCTATTGCTGGCGGGCAGGAGGGCTAGCACCACCCGATGCTGTTTGGGCAGAGCTAGAGATGGAGACTGCTCGAAGAGCAGAATGAAGTGTAATGAATAGAGAACGAAGATGGAGACAGAGATTCCCATCTCCGGTGGCCAGGGAAGAACACCTTCAATCAATACCCCAGAGGCAGAGATAGGAATGGAGACTATCGGGCTGTATGAGCATGCGCGAAGATACCATGTAGGTCTGCAAGGAAAGTCCTTCATGGAGGATTCAAGAAGGCATCAACCAAGACCTCCATGGAGTCAAGGTATGGATGCATCGAGAAGACTCCCATACAGGTCAGCAAGGAAGGTCCTTCCTGGAGGACCTAAGATGGAATGGAATGAGACCTACATGCAAGTCTGAGTTAAGCCCAGATGGAACTGGACCTGCACATAACCATGGAGGAGGCATCAGGGACTGACCCCCATACAGGTTGTCAGATGGCAAGCCAGCCTCCTTACAGGCATAGGAATGGCTAAGTGGGTAATGGAGAATGATGAAGCATGTGCAAATTGAGGCAGCAGAGATGGCAAGTCCTGAAGGACCTGGATGAGGTGGAATGAAACCAGTCATCTGAGTTCAGGGGAAGCAGAGGCATACAGGTATGGTACAGCATAATGAAGAAGGATAGGTCATTTGCCCGAAGGATGGTGTCGAACTACATTAGACTGAGAATTCAGAATGTTCAAGCAGGGAATCCAGGCCACCACATGGGCTGAGCTGGAAATGGGGAGACCTCCACATAGGTCAGGCATAGGAAGGGATCCAGAATAGTCAAGTTGGAAATCCAGGCCCCCACGTGGTCCAGGTTGGAAATTGGCGAGACCTCCATATAGGCCCACCATGGGAAAGAAACCAGAATAGTCGTGTCCTGAAGTTAGGCCCCCATGTGGGCCAAGCTGGAAATGGTGAGACCCCAAAGTGGGTCTGCCATAGGAAGAATCTGGAATGATTATGCCATGAAACTAGGCCCCCACGTGGGCCAAGCTGGAATGGTGAGACCACATGTAGGTCTGTCACAGGAAAGAATCTGGAATGCTAGAGCTAGGAAGTCACTGAGGAGGTGGTCATGGACAGACTCCTATGTAGGTCAGCATAAGGCAAGGCCAGCCGTGGGCAGGGGCAACGCTATCCTCTGACATACCTCTCAAGTATCCCTCATGACTAGCTTGTTACACTCCACAATTGCCCAGTCCCACAATCAGCTTTCATGGAAAAGGTCCTGTGCACACAGAGAATGCACTGTAAATTCAGACTTTAAGAAGAAATTAGTATTCTAAAATGCTAAATAAATTGTAAACTGTGTGCAATGAAGGCAACAGTTCCACAGTGGTCTGAACCTGTATCTCCATGCTTGAGAATGTGCCCATTACGACAGTCAGTGTTGATGCATCCATGTCACTGCTTTTGTGACAACAGGTTGAGAGGTAGTTTATGTCCAAAGCAGAATAGTCAGGTATGTGTACAGCACAGAAGGGGAAAAAGTAACATGATAGGAATCCTACACCATCAAGGTGTAAAGCAACCTGTACACTGAACTGACTGAAATGTCATCAGCAGCAGTGAAGAGAAAGTAGTTAAGTAGGGCATAACCAGTCCTATCCAGGACATCCTGGAAATGAGCCTGTTCAATGGAGTTCATTTGAGAAGAAGAAAATCAAATGAAGAAAGCTGTGACAGAGCATGATCCATAGCCTCCCATGTCTGTCTGCCTAGTTCCAGATCTGCAAGGTGGATGGGGAGATAAGGAAAGGAAGGAACATTGAATCCAGATTGAGCAGAAGTAGAGCAGACAGTAGGAAATGAAGCTCCAGAGAGTTCTGACCCTGGGCATGCAGCAGAGAGTTGGAGGCTTGCAACCGAGCACAGTAGGAGAAGAAGGAGATCCAAGGAGCAGAGGGGCCCCGGTTGAGGCGCAGCCACAAGCTGAGCATGGAGGGTGTCAGCATGCCCAGAATCTCTGGGGGGGAACCACAAGTTCATGCAAATGATGTTGAGGTACATCAAACAGGAGCCAAGTGAAGGATCCAGTAGTCTGGTTGGTGGCATCCATGGGTAGCAGGAGGGGGACAGAGGATAGATGTGGCCAGAGAAAACTGTCAAGGTTCTCTTCACAGGATAACAGTATCAGAAAGCACCACTACAGGAATGGTGCTCCAGGAGAGACAGAGCAGCTGGAGCTGAGTATAACAGGTGATGGCACACCCAAAGTGCCAGAGTAAACTGAGCTGTGGCTGGCAAGGTGAGGGAGAAGTCAAAAGAAAGGGAGTAGGATGGAAAGAACAAAGAGGTGCTGACAACAGACAAGCAGGTGGAGGAAGAAGCAGTGAGGAAATGAACAGGGAGGAATAAAGGAGTAAAAGAAGATGGGGACAAATGAAGGGAGCAAAGTGGGGGGGGGCAAAAATGAGCAGAAAGCTGGAAGGACACCAAAGGGGGTCTAAGCAAGGGTCAAGAGGAGACCAGGAGAGACAAAGAGAAAACACAGACAGTCCAGCTGAGCCAGCCATGAGCCAGAAAGCAAGTGCACAGGAGTCAGAGCAGATGAGACTGCTCCCAGTCAGCAATGTTTTTGAAATGCTTGAAGCTGAGCAGCCAAAGTGCTGAGGTTTAAGTAGGGGATGTGGGAGGCTATCCCCCATTGAACCTCAGGCTTTTAGCCCCCCACTCCCATTTCGAGGGTTCACACAAGGATTTATACAAAGGCATTATAATAGCTTGTGATCCACTAATATATTTCTTTAAATTCAGGCAACACATTACTAAGATTAATACCATTTCCATGGAAAGTTTTGTTTGGGTTTTGAAAAAATGTAGCTCTTATCCAATAAATCATACATTTTCTATCAGATTTTTATACTGAATTTCAGAGAACATGAAAGGGCTCGACTGACAGCTTGGGAGCCCCAAGTCCTCAGTTTATACCCTTGGCAGTTACAGCACAGGCAGCCACAGAGCAAATTCCTATACACTTCCCTGCCAGTATGCCACCACCCTGTTATTGAGGACTCCACACACCCCTCTGAGAGTGAGAAAGTAGTTTAGAGTCAGCGCTACCCTTGTCATTGAGTCTCATGGGACAGGGACAATAAGAGTACCTTTGTCCATCCTAGCAGCTCTCCTATGGATGGACTTGTTAGTTCAGGACATTGCTCAACCAGCTGATCACTGAGCTTTCCCACTGACTTGCCTGTCTGCATCCCAACAGGTGCACCCCTCAGTAATCCAACCACTTGTGATGAGAACAAAAGATGTCAATTGGAGGATCAGGAACAAGGAGAGGAACTCTGAAGGATGTTGGGGTTGAGGACATCCAGACCAGTGACACTGATTGCCCATTTCCTCCAAGATTCTCCCTCTCCCTTTCCCCTGAGATACATGATTTCTAGTGGTGGCCTGTCAGACACACCACATAAATGCAAACCCCCCACACACATACAATGCAGTGCCCTGCCCTCCCACCTGTGGTCACTCTCCCTGTTTTCTCCCCATACCCCTTCAACCCTCCTTGGTGAAGGTACCATTGGCAGCATGGCACCACCCCTGTATGATAAGCAGTGTCTGTGACTGCCCACATCTGTCAAGCATGGGCTTCTGGACCATGTCATGATGACCCTGGATGTGAGCTGGAGGCAAGACACAATCTGAAGGCACACACAATGGTAATACAATAAATAAAAAATAACCTTTTGCAGGAAAAAACTGTGCTGAGACTAAAATTAAACCATGCTGTTTCTCCAGGGCATGTGTGGTTATAGAGGTTAGAGAACAAACAGCTGTGACCAAACCACAATTTAGTGTCTCCTAGTTTGTTCTGTGGTCCCTTTGACCATGTTCCTAGTTTGTTATGTGGTCCCTTTGACCATGGCACCTTTTGCCCCCCCCAACTTGCCCACCATGGGTGGGGTCCCCTATTCAGCTGCTTCCCTTTATGTGATACTCTAGGCAAACATTGATCATCATGACATGGTACAGAAGCTCGTTCTTTCAGGGTGCTTGTCAGATGTGGGCAGTCACAGACACTGCTTATCACCCTGCAATCAATGGGATTTTTCTTCCAGATTTTCCACATTGTTTTGCTCACTTCCCTCACTGTGAGTGTGCAAACATGTATGCCACATTTCTGGGGGTGGTGCCATGCTGCCAACAGTACCTTCACCAAGCTTCTGTCAGGTGTTGCTCAATAAGCAGTGTGGTGCTGAGCCCTCCCCTGCCCCCAGGGTGATCTTAGAAATAGAGGGCTTGATTTTCAAAAGATTGAGAATGGCACACGGTGCTTGCACCAACAAGGAGTGGGACTAAGGGCATCTTGCACCACATCATGCACCATTCTTGATTTTCAGATGCCACCTCTGCCAACTGGGGTCTGCCTGCACTAGCCAGGCTTGTGCCATCCTTGCAACAGATGCGCTGGTGTACAAAGGTGGAGGGGGGCTTGTGCCAGGGCAGTACTGTAGCATCCCCTTAAGTGGGACTCAAACTCACAACAGGCACACAAGCTGCCAGAGTTAGATGTGGCAGGGTCTGGTCTAACATCCCATGCACCATTCTGTGAACCATGTCTTGGTGGGAGGTGGTCCATGCCCCTGTTGTGGTGGATACCAGTGGACTTCAGCAGCCATCCCACATCCAGGCACCTTTCCTGACAGTGGTGGAGCCATGATTTGTGTCCTTTAAGAATGCCCTCAGAGCCAGTCACCTACCCCCCCACAGTTCAGTTCCTTGCACCGTGGCAGCCATACCTTGTCTCCGTCCAGGTCCATCACCACCCACGCCCCCAACCTCCCCATCCTACCCTCCATGGGTGCCAGCAGACTTCAAGATGGACAACTGGTGGGTCCCTGCCATAGCTGCCACTGCTGCCTGATGGCCTTCAGCTTGCAGCATTCCTACCATGCACTGTATGTTCAATGCAGGACGAGCTTGTGGCAAAATCAGGAGTTTAGTGCCAGGACCTGATTCTTCCAAATTTTGGTGCAGGGTCCTTGGCACACCTTGTTTGCTGCAGTCAGAGGTTCTGCACACTGTGTCACTCTAAGTGGGCTTAGAAAATCAGCCCCAGGATTTCTAATCCAAATGGGCTTATCTCATAAAACAAGATTTTACTACTACTCCTCCTCCTCCTGGGAGAAAAGCATCTGAGAGGACCCTCTGAATTTTTTTGTTAGTCTCCACTCTTGAAATCCATTGTTTGAGGATCAAACCCAGGTCCCCAGCATGCCAGAGCAGTCCACCATCACTCAGTACTATGCAGCAGTCTCTAATATAATTTTTTTAAAGAAATAAATGTTATCAATACCCATCAGTAGTGAAAACAGTACCAAATCGGTGTTATGTTTCCTTGGTCTTTAACTTCCTGATTTTGAATTTATGTTACCTTGTGTTTTTTTTTTGGGGGGGAGAGGGGGTCACCAGGCTGAGTAACTTTCCAGGATAACCATTATCAGTTAAATACTTATCAATAGTTGTGTTATGTTTTTTTTAATTCTTATGAATATATTATAAGCAGAATAACATACAGCAGAGCTCAGACACAATGTAAGCAGTAACTTGCAGTTGGTGATGTCACAAAATATTGCATGACAAAAGGGCTTAATTGCCACTGAATGACAGTGTTACCTGCAGCATACTGCAGCATTTTGTGATATACTGCAGCATTATGGCATTGCATCCTGGCAGGTACCACTGTACTTCAGTCCGTGTGCCATTTATTTCAATATATGCACATGTCTTGTGGTTGAAAGCACTTGGTTGCAGCTCATACCTCGCAATGCACTGGAAGTGTCCACAGATGTCAGCACTACTGGATACCCTAGCATGTGTTTTTCCATACATGACACATACCCTATTGTATATTATTGATAAAACATTCGTCTCAAACATTCTGTTCCTCCAAATAATTATAGTGACGAGCCCAAGGGCAAGAAAATGCTCCCTAATACCACACTTCTGATGTTTCAGTCACCCATCCTTTCTTTTGGTGCTAACTAGTGGGAATACATATATTGTATATCGAGGTAATGTTAGTGGTTTGTACTTGACAGTCATTTTGCATGTTTATGAAGGGGCTAGCCATATCATGACCATACTTCTGTATCTGTCTAGGCATGAAGATGGCACAACCTACAAAGGGTTTTAAAGATAACCTCGACACTGCTTTGGTGCTCTAAAATCCTCAAAACAGCAAACCACCCCTTCAAGTACATTGGACATTGGGAGAATAATAAGAAGAGTGGCTATGGAATCTGGGATGACATTGACAGGTACTTTTTCTGTAATAAAATTATGATAAAAGAAGACTATTATTCACTGGATACAAAGGATCTTGCAACTTCATGTGCATTCTTAGGGAACAGAAAACACAATAATAAAGGTATACAGTTTTAATGATTGGTACAAAATACAAAAACAGAGTACAACTTAATAAAGTGCAAGTGCACATGAAAAGTTGAAGGGCATTGCAGATGGAAAAATGGAAGAAGCCTTATACAGGCTGAAGAAGAACCCAAGAGGGGCCCAACAACAGGGGTGGTAGGGCTACAATAGGGAAGAATCAGTCATGGAGGGGGATTACAAGAGCAGGAGGAAGAGAGATGAAGAGAGGAAGGGAGCAGGTTCCAGGTGGAGGATAGGTGATACGAGAAGGCTGACTGTCCAGCAGAGGAGTAACAGTGGGGAAAGAAGAAGGTGCCAAGATCCTGGCATGGAGGGAGTATGAGGCAGAGGGAATTGGAGAGAGGCAGGAGGACAGATAAGAGGGCAGGGTCCCAAACCAGAACTTGGAGATAAAGTGAATCTGGTGACTTGAGGGTAGGGAAGGAAGAATAGAAGTAGTAGCCAGGGAGCAATGGTGAATGAAACCCTGCATACACACAGGTAAGAAAAAGTCCCAGCAACAACATTTTTTTTACAACTTTCAATCCCTTCACCTCACAGTCCACTATATCATATCATCCAGTGGTCAAAATAGAACAAAAACAGAATATATATATATATATATATATATGTACACAAATGTGTGCTTTTGATAAATAAGAAATGTATGCATTGCATAACAGCAATAAAACACTTCAGGTTTTGATATGTGTAGTATATAGTCTATTCTCAGGTGAATGAGAAACTCAGCCTCCAGACTCATACCTCACAATGCATGCCAGGCATAACGATATCCAGTGACATACGCACTCTGTTCTCTTTAGAGGTCCTGCCAGTTTCAAGCTGTTGTTCCAAGATTAATGTGGTCCACATATGCATAAGGCTGGAATATGAAGACCTTGGGTAACTATGGGCGGTGACACAGAACAGGTAGAATATAGCAACAATGGAAAAAGTAGATAACTCAAAGGTGGATGGGACCTTGGGGTTATTATAAACATCCATTTGAAAGAATATAGTGGTTAGAGCACCATGCAAGGTGACCTTGAGCAACTCACTTAACATCCTAGTGCTCAAGTTCACCTAGTTGCTTAAATGGTAGGAGCAAGATTCCACTGAACCAGATGCTGCATCTCAGCTGGTCTATTCTTGGCATATAATTTGTAAAATAAAAACAAAATAAAAATTTAATATAGCATATAAGAATGCAAATAGGATAATGGGAAGTATTAGGCAGGATTCACAAGTTGCTATAAAGAGGAGATATTGCAACTGTGCAGGTCCTTGGTTTGGCAGTGTCTTGAAAACTGTGCACATTTTGGAACCCACTCCTGAAAAAAGACAGGGAGAGATTAGAAACTATCCAACAGAGCACCACAAAAATGATCAAAGTGCATCAATGTAGGACCTAGCAGGAAAGATTGGACTGTCTTAACATGTGCTCGTAAGGAGTCAGGAGAGTAAGGAGGACGTGATAGAAATCAAAAATACATTCAGGGACCTAATAGGGTGGACTCCTCTGAGTTAAGGAATAACACAGTCACCAGAGAATACATCAGACTAGCTGTGGGATGCTTACAGAAGGATGCCTGCAGTTTGAAACATAGAAACATAAAATTTGATGGCAGATAAGGACTCCTGCCCCATCCAGTCTGCCCATTTCTGCCTACCTACACTATTACATCAGACTGTGCCCGATGTTACAGCTCTTTCTCCCTCCCCTTCCTTTCCACTATGATTCCTTTGTGCCTATCCCATGTATTCTTGAACCCCCACCACTGTTTTGCCCCCCTACCCCTTCTGTCAGGCTGTTCCAGGAATCCACCACTTTTTCTGTGAAGTGCTTCCTCACATCTGTCCTGAATCTACCCCTCCAGCTTCACAGCATGTCCCCTTGTTCTTGAGCACCTTTCTTATGAAAAATACTCCCTTACTGTACCTTATTTACCTCGAGGTATTTAAAGGTCTCTATCATATCTCCGCTCTCCCTCCTTTGTTCCAGGGTGTACATATTAAGGACCTTTAGTCTCTCCTCATAGGGCTTTTGATGCAGATCTCTGCACCATTTCAGTTGCCTTCCTTTGGACCATCTCCACTCTGTATGTCCTTCCAGAGATGTGGTCTCAGTTCCCAAGTGAGGAGGGGTTGGTGCTGTTTGGTGCCAAGTGAGTAGAGCACAGTGATTTCTACTTAAAAGTAAGGCATACTTGGTGATTTCATTGATTTCAGGTCCCGTGAAGAAGACTTGGTGATCTCAAGTCACAAATAGGAAGGGAGGGCTTGTTGACATCATGTTCAAAGTTAAGAGAGTTTGGTGATAATCAGTGTGTACTCATGGAGAAAGTACAGAGAAGAGCAACCAAAATGGTACAGAGTCGCAGGGGAAAATGTATACAGAGGTGCAAGGAACTGGACCTTGTTCACGCCCAAGATCAGAAGGAGGGGGATATGATTGAAACTTTTAAATATGTAAAGGAATCAATAAAATTAAGGAAGGAAGCTTATTTAAAAGGAAGGAGGGGCAAAAACAAGAGGGCATAACCAAAGGTTAGAGGGGGGAAGATACAGAGGAAATGTAGGGGGATGCTTCTTCACGGAGAGGGTGGTGGAGCCCTGGAACAGATTGACAGAGGTAGTGGTGGGGGTTGATACAGTGGAGGGATTCAAGAGGTCATGGGACACACACTTGGGTTTGAGAGGTGGAGGGAAGGAAGGGGTCAGCAATAGGAGGAAGGTGTAATGGGTGGGCAAGGGCAGACTCTATGGACCGTAACATCCTTTTCTGCTGACAACATACTGTGATACTGTGTGTGATACTGTGATGTGAGGAGGGGTGGTGACCTCAGGTCCCAAGTGAGGAGAGTTTGGTGATCCCGGGTACCAAGTGAGGAGAGTTTGGTGATCTCAACTCCCAAGTGAGGCACGTTTGGTGATCTCAGGTCCCACGTAGGGAGGGTTTGGTGCTCTCAGGTCCCAAGTAAAGAGTGTGTGATGCTCCCAGGACCCATGTGAGGAGAGTTTAGTGATCTCCTGTCCCAAGTAAGGAGGGGTGATGACCTCAGTTCCCAGGTGAGAAGTGTTTGGTGGTCTTAGGTCCCAAGTGAGGCATGTTTGGTTATTTCAGGTTCCAAGTGAGTAGTGTGTGTGTGAGGATCTCAGGTCCCAAGTGAGGAACGTTTGGAGATCTCATGTCCCGTGTGAGAAGGGATGGTGACTTTCGGACCCAAGTAAAATGGGCTTAGTACTCACAGTTCCCTCTTACATGAGGAGGGCTTGATGCTCTCATGTCCCAAATGAGGAGAGCTGAGTGAGTGAGTGATTGAAATTGTTTTACTAGGTAAATATACAGAAATTAAATAGAAACAATCATACTTCCATTTAAAAAAAAAACAAAAAAAACAAAGCCCCCTCTTTAGGAGGTAATCTGTCCTGAAAGTAAAGCAGAATTTTAAAATGTCACAATATAAGAGGGACAGGATTATAATTTTGCTCCTAGGAGTTGTCAATTCTGTCCCTTCCCTCTTGTTCACATGCCAGACCACTCCCATGTGCAGAGGTTTTGTGATATTTGTAGCCACTGTTCAGGGTGCTCAATGTGGCATGGACAGGTGCCCAAAAAGAAACAAGAACAATCACAAAGTCCAAAAGCTCAGCTCCACAGTCGACACCTCAGTATAAAGAATGAATGTGCAATGTTACAAGCAGGCTAAATCTTTATTGTAGAAAAAAACAATAAAATCAAGCAGCAGTAGCAGATCAACGGACAGCACCCTTCCAGCTAAACATTTTCGAGCCACACCGGTGCTTTCTCAAAGCTAACAGGTGCAAGTAGGTGCATATTTAACAAGCATTTGTCAATGCCGAATGTCGTCTTGCTGGTTTTGGCATTGGTAGTGCAGGAGTTAGAGAGACACATAATAGAAGTAGCAGTGAAGTAGAGAACCGACATCAACCCCACCCCACCCTGCAGAGAGAGACAGGCATTGGGGTGTGCATTTGGGTCGCTGGCCATAACGCTCATGCTATTTCACCTCATCCTACCCTGCAGAGTCTGACAAGTGTTGCGTTGTACCTTGGGGTCATCTGGCCTTATACTCACCACATTTTATAAGGAAGTACTGTATGTTGAGATAGGTGTAGCATAGGAGAATGGGTTGAACTTTGGGGCTGAAGAGTCCAAGGCACACCTTAATGCCTGTCAGTGGCTACAGGGTGGAGGTGGAGGACCAGTGGCATGAGCAGTACAGCAGACAATCCAAAGACACGCCCCTGATGCCTGTTAGTCTGTATAGGGTGAGATTCAATGGTTAGAAACCCTAACGCCCTGGGTGTGTGTTGGTATTTGCACTCCAAATTTTAAAACATGGCCTTTTTGTGACCCCACCTCAAGAAAGCATTTGTGACCTCTGTTCATGAACAGTGCCCCTGTGATTTTGTTAATCTGTCTTGAACGTTGATTTCCCACAGTGACCGCACCATTCTGCATCACATGAAAATGTCAGCTGCATCATTGATAAGAAGGTGTAAAAAGATGGCAATGTGGGAAATCTGGAGTGAAAATATTAAACATTCTTGAAGTTATGAGCATATGTACAAACTGCACATCACACGCTTGTAACACAGTCATTTAGTGGAATTATTTCACCAAATTTTTAACATAGCCATTTTGGGATGTCTGCTTATGAACAGTGGCACTATGATTATCTTAACCTACCTGAACGTTGATTTCCCACAGCGACCGTGTGATTGTGCACCAGATGTGTGAAACTACATTTCATGCAGGATGTGACAAATGACAGCTGAACTGATCATAAGAATAGTGTGCAAAATTACAATGTTGAAAATCTGGAGTGAAAATATTACACATTCTCAAATTACGACTGTGCATGGACACTGCACAACACGCTTGTAACATAGTCCTTTTATGGAATTCTTTTACCAAATTTTCAACATAGGCATTTTGGGACCTCTTCTCATGAACAGTGTTTCTGTGATTTTCTTACTCTGTTCTGAACATTGTTTTTCTACAGCAACTGCGCCATTGTGCGCCTGATGTGCGAAAATACAGTTCAGGTAAGATGTGGGAAATGAAAGCTGTACTGTTCATAAGGAGGTTGGAAAAAACGGCAATAGTGAAAATCTGGAGTACAAATATTAAACATTATCGAGGTTACGAGCTTGCATGGAAACTGCACAACGCACGCTCGTAAAACAGTCATTTAATGGACTTTCAGCAAAAAATTTTCAACATAGGCATTTTAGGACCTCTGCTCATGGACAGTGTCACTGTGATTTTCTTACTCTGTCCCAGACACTGATTTCCCACAGCGACCAAACTATTCTGCACTGGAAGTGTGAAAACACAATCCGGCCAGGATGTGAAAAATGGCAGCTGTACTGTTCGTAAGGAGGTGTGAAAAAATGGCAATGTTGAAAATCAGGAGTGAAAATATTACAGATTCGCGAAGTTACGAGCATGCATGGAAACTGCGCAATGCACGCTTGTAAAACAGTCATTTTTTTAATTTTTTTTCTCCAAATTTGCAACATAGGCTATTTGAGAGGCCACCTCATGAACAGTGGCTCTGTAATTTTGTTAATCAGTCCAGAAGGGTGATTCCGTGCAATGACCACAAAATCACCTTTTGGGACTGAATAACACCATGACAGTAACTAAATTCATGAGGAGGGATCCCAATAACCCCATGTTAAAAATTTGGTGGCAAAATTCCCCAAAATGCACGAGATAAGCATCAAAGTTGAAAAAAACCTGTTTATGCCATTATACAGCTTACCGGTATTTCTTCAGTTTGCGGTTGGCTTTGAAAAGTGCAGACGTGTTCGTGGTCCACAGAAGATCATAATGTCGGGCTCCAGAGGTAAGTATGGGGCAAGGGGTGTGAGGAGGTGGGGCACGCAGTGGGTAGGCACAGGTTGGGAAGGAGGCTGAGACTGCGAGGGACAGTTTTCTACTTTACAGGGTGGGAAAAAACATCATGAGAAAGGTTTTGTTTTACAGGTACATTTGACACGCTGGGGTGGGCTCCAGCATGTCACCTGTGTGTTTTATTTTGGGGGGCTGGTGCCGATGGGGATTGGATACCCGTCTGCAAATAAAAAAGAGTGTGGGGGATGATGCTGGCGGGATTGGGCTCCGCCATCAGCAAATGAACTGGGAAGGGGGATCACCTGCGGGTTTTTCGGGCGGGGACTGTAACCGATGGGGATTGGGCACCCGTTGGAAAATAAAAAGAGTGTTGGGGAGATGATGCTGATGGAGATTGGGCTCCCCCATCGGCAGATGAACTGGGGAGGGGAGCATGATGATGCTGACAGGGGATTGGGCATCCCCTAAATCAGCTTTCTGGGGACTGTGCGAGAGGGATGGTGCAAATGCCACCATGTTGCACTGAAACGTATATCTCGAGGCATGCTCTGCAATGAGGTGGAGCTCCCTCATTGCAGTGGCTAAAACCTACAAAGTGGTGGACATGCTTTTGCACTGCTGTCACAGACGGCACAATCTAATTCATGCCATGGGCACAGCCCCAAAAAGCAGTGGAGCCACAGGCCACAACAGGACCACGCCTCCAAAACCTGCTATTCCAAAGTTATCACAACATGTTTCTAGTGCAGGTGCAAGACAACAGAAAAAGGGTCCATTTAAAGTGACAGGATGCTAGTTCATAGGTTCATAGGTTGGAACCAAGTTCAGAGGACAAATATCCATAGTAGAACTTGCCACCATGTCAATTTGGCATGGTGTAGTTGATAAATCTTCTATCCCCCATAAAAGCATCAAGTCTCATCTTAAAACTATTTATATTCTCACTTTCAACCACATCACTGGGAAGTGCATTCCATGCACCTATAATTCTCTGGGTGTACCATTGACTTCTTTGTAGTGTTTTGAGGTTTCTCTAGTAATTTTTGGTTATGTAACCTAGTATTATTATATTGTGCAGGTTTTTGTTAATCAATTAATTCTAGGAAGGCATCATCCTTCTAGCTCTAAATGCCAGACATAAATCACCTCTCAATTTCCTATATTCGACTGAGTACAAATTCAGGTGTTTTAACCTATTCTGATAACTCAGATGTTTTACTACCTTTATCTTTTTAGTTACTTTTTTTTGTACTTTTTCCACCTTGTTTTTCCCTAGGACTGAGTATGGGTCGCAAAGTGAAGAGCAGTATCTCAATATGGGGACGGATTAATGCAGAGTACAAGGGGAGAATAACTTCAGACTCTCTACTTTTAATTGATCTCAAGATACTTCTAATTATCTGGTTACATTTTATTATAGTACAACTAGTATGATAGTCAAATTTTAAATTATTTGAGATCCAGACACCTAGATCCTTTTGATTTACTGATTCTTTTAAGGGGATGTTGTTTAATTTATACTGGAAACCCGGATTATTTGACCCAAAATGCATCACTATACATTTTTGTTCATTAAATGATAATTTATGATCTGCTGCTCAGGTTACCAGGTGATCCAAATTATCTTGGAATGATTTTGCTGATGTTTCATTGTGGACAATTGCACCAACTTTACAATCATTGGCATATTTGCATGACCAAACCCCTGGAAGCATTTGCATCAAAGATAGTAGGATATTAAATAAAATAGGTCCCAAGACAGATCCCTGCAGAACCCCGCTTGTTACCTCCCCCCATATAGATTCATATCCCCTTATAGTCACACATTGGGTTCAATTCTTTAACCATGAATTGACGTAGCTGATTACATTTGGGTGGAGTTGGAGTTTAACTAACGCCTCGATCAAGATTTTATGTGATACTGAGTCAAACGCCTTAGAAAAATCTAGAAACACCACATCGACAGGCATTCCTTTTTCCAGTGCCACACTTATAGGTTCAAAAAAGCTCATAAGATTAGTAAGACAAGACAGAGACAAAACCATGTTGTGTTAAATCATAAAATAAAATACTTTTGAGGTGATCCATAATATGTTTTTTAACAACCTCTCTAGGATCTTACCCAGGACACATGTTAGACTAATCGGTCTGTAGTTTTTTATATCATTTTTTCTCCCACCTTTATGTACAGGAGTTACCCTAGCCATGTTCCATATTTCAATACTTTCTCTTGATTTCAGTGAAGCATTAAATAACATAGATAAAGGTCCAGCAAGTTGATGGTTTACTTCCTTTAGGAATTTTGTAGGTGTACCATCTGGTCCTGCTGAACTATTGTTTTTTATAAGCATTATTATTTCAGTAATATCCGATGGGTGGAAAGTGGGAGTAATTCTTCTGAGATCTCCTCCTTATATTTATGGACACTTAAAAAGTATTCATTAAAGGCAGTGCCCATTTACTCTTTCTGCATTTATTACACCCTTGTCTGTTAAAATTGGTCCTAATGTCCTATCTTGCAACCCTTCCACCCCAGTGATCACCACCCTGGATTGCTCTCCTCTGGAGCTAGTCCCTACTTCAAGTACCTGGTGTGTGGCTAGACAACCACCTTATCTTCTCCACCCATGTTGACGCCATTTGCTCCAAACTACAGCCAAAGCTCACCATCCTCTATCGCCATAAAGCCAGCCTGCGTGTCCCCACCCATTGCAAGCTCGTACGTAAAATATTGCCTGTCATAGAATATGCCAACAGTGTCTACAGAACTGCCCCAGCATTCTCTCTCTCCAGGTAAGATATCCTTCTCAACTACTTCAGCTGCTTCGCCACCACCTCTCCCCACTCACTCACCACTGCCTCACCCTTGCTCCGCTGTCCCACGGGAGAGTCACCCACAGCACCTCCTTCATAGCTAAATTTTGGTTTGATTCCCTTCCCCCTTACCTTGCTTCCCTCCTCACACCAGCCACCCCTAACCTACCAACTTCACACAGGGACACTCATACTTTTCACCTACCCGACCACACAATCTCAATGGCCTAGTTGCCTTTTCCTACCATCTCCCATCTCTGGACAACCTTCCTCTGAACTCCTGAGACCCTTCTAGTCCTGCCTTCTCTCAACTCCTCAAGCTCCTACCCTCCCCACACTGCCCTAAATGCTCCAACAGTCCCAGCTCACTCCTCGAGCCACCTACAGTCACTTCTCACTTACCCTAGCCCCAGACTGCAACCCCTGCCCCATCTCACTCAGTTACTCTGTACGCTGCAATTTTATTATGTATATGTATCTTATTTCATTGTAAATACTGACTGTACAGACTGTTTTGTATTCTTCACCATATGATACTCTCTTTTCTCTTTACTGTACACAGGTCACACCTGAAACAAGCCTCGGCTCAGTGTGCCTTTCCCAGTCATCAAAATTTTAAATAAATAAATAAATAAATAAAATAAAACTATTTTTTGAGAACCTATATAATTATAGAATTTCTTCTTATTGTCTCCATTAGATGTAGCTAACCTTATTTCAGCATTTTTTTTTTGCATTTCTTATTCTTAGTTTTAATTCCTTGGTTACTTCTTTATATGCTATAATATTACGGTCAGTTGGGATTTTTTGTTTCTATATAGCTTCTTCTTTCTTTCTTTTGATTAACTTTTTATTTTCCTATTCCACAAATGGGTACCTTATTTTTTTTGAATATTTGGCCCTCTCTGGAACCCATGTTTCAATGCATATGCATATTTTATACGATAATTTCTCCCATATCTGGTTTACGAGAGATCTCTTAACTCTTAGCCCAGTTCTAGTTATTTAAGAAATGTATAATATTATTATAGTCAGCCTTGTAAACATCCTTAAATTTAGTGATACCTGTAATAGGTATATTGGTGAATAATAAAATGTCCACAAGGATTACATTGTGGTCACTATTTCCCAAAGGAGGAAGTATGTTGGGGCCATTGTAACTAAATTCGGGATTTATAAATATTAAATCTAGCATGTTTTGTTTCCTAGTATTTTTGTGAACTATTTGTTCTAGGCTACATTGGATAAATATTTAAATAAATCTTTTTTCAGTGGTGCTTTCTCCTGTAACATTCGTCCAATCAATAGATGGAAAGTTAAAGTCTCCTAGTAGCATGATATCACTTCTGATACTCTGTTCCTCAATCTCATCCATTAAAATGGGTGTCTCCTCAGTTAACAAGTTTGGGGGTCGGTAGCATAAACCAAAAATCAAATCCTTAGGTGCATTTACAATTTTTACCCAAATTATTTCATTTTGTGCATATACAATATTATTAGATGTAATTCCCACTGGTTTTAGTTCCTCTTTAATATAAAGTGCTACACCTCCCCTTTTTTATTCTTTTTCTCCTTACTTATCCGATGGTATACAGGAATATTAATTCCCCATTCTTGTCCAGAGAACCAAGTTTCTGTGATTCCACATACATCAATACTGTTTTCAGACAGTATTAAACTTAGTTCCTTAATTTTATTGTTTAGACTGTAAGCATTAGTTAACAAGAGTTTCAGAGATTGAGTATTTTGTATGTTAGTTATACTAGTTGGTTCTTGTGGTAACGCAGGAGAATTAGTTAATATGGTGTCCCCTGAAGGAGAGATTACTCGAGGTTCTCTCACCCCCCCCTTATTTAGTTTAAAAACTTTGTGATGCAGTGTTTTGTCATCTACCTAAGATAGTACTTCACTTTTTATTCAAGTGAAGCCCATTCCTACAAAACAAATCCCAATTATTTTCAAAGTCCTCCTAGTGTGTGATACACACAATGTTTTGCTTCAGGCACCAGAATCTCATCTAGTTGTTTACTGCTTAATTTTGTTATTTAAATCCAAGGAATACATAGGAACTGGTAGTATTTTGGACAATGCAACTTCTGCCCCGTTTCAATAATTTTATTAGTAAAGCGCCACAAGATCTTGTTTGATATTATGAACAGAGTCATTCAAGATATTATTTACTCCTGTATGTATTATAACATCCTTTGCCCTCACTTCCTTGAAGAATATTCGGGATCATATCGGTAATATCAGCTATTTTAGCTCCTCTAAAGCAGGACAGTGCACAGTTAGCCTTATCTTGGTTACAAACTGTCCCATCTAGCTGTTTTATCGTGGAATCACCTAAAACAAAGATCTGTTTAGGCTGTGGGATTTCCTTATCCTTTGGTCTAAGATTGATCTGGTTATTTTGTACCATATTACTAGCAGTAGTGGTATCCATATCATTATTTACTGTATAGTTAGTCAGTTCTTGTTGTAAGGGAAAGGCTACATTATGGATACTAGTGGAAGCTATAGGATCCCCTTCTTGCTCTTCAGTATTTATAGAAATAAGTGGTGCAAGACTATTATCAATTGGAAGCCGGTAATATTCAGCCCTTCTGTCGATGGCACACTCCACGCCTGCTCTCCTGCCTGGTTAGGGACAGTGGGGTGTTAGGGAAACCCTAATGCCTCATTTCCCGGCTTTTGACACTTTAATCATATCTGGAGCATTAACAAAGTTTTTTGCAGCTTATTTTCTTACTTTTTGAGATAGTATAGTAGTATCCTTACTTTACTGTGGGAGCGATCTCTTCATAGATGTGTATGTACTGTATATGTAGCTGTGGAAGCACAGGCTCTCCAGGCCCTGTGCTTCTATTTATAGTACAACAGTGACCAAACTGCCAGCATAGCCTTCTTATTACCCCACCTCATATACCCATTACAAAACATTTTTGAATCCCCACCAAAATGTAATTCCACCCAACTACAACTACATTCCATGCCACTGGGGTAATAAGAAGGCTATGTTGAAAATCTGAGGTCAAAATATTTAAAATTTCAAAAGTTACAAGCTGATGTAGCGAAATTGCAACGAATGGTCATAATTTTGGTATTTTTTTCATATTTTGATCCCACATTTCAATATACTCTTCTTACGGCCCCACCTCATAAACCCCATAGATGAAAATTTTCAAATCCATGTTAAAATATCATTGTGCTCCACAGGTGTGAAAGTACATTTTGAACAGGATGTGAAAATGACAGCTGCACTGTTCATGGGGTTGTGTGAAAAAGTGGCTGTGTTGAAAATTTGGACTCAAAATATTGAACATTACCAAAGTTAGACATGTATGTAGAAATATTTCAGTGAATGTGCATAACTCAGCCATTTTTAGGAATAGTTTCACCAGATTTTCAACATGGCCTTTTTGGGACCCCACCTCATGAACCCTTGTGGTGAAATGTTCTTATTAAGTCAGGAAAGGTAATTTTTCACAGTGACTATGAAATCACCTTCTGGGCCCAATTAAAAAATCGACAGTGACAGTGTTCCTGAGGTAGGGTTCCTAAAATGCCATGTTGAAAATTTGGTGAAAAAATGTCAAAAAATGTGAAAGTTATGAACGTAAGTTCAAAACATCATTGAAATACATTATACAGCATTTACTTTAATTCCTCAGTTTGCAGTTTGGCTTTGAAGAGTGCAGATGTGTCCCAGTCCACAGAAGATGACAGCCTATGACCTGTGGTGGTAAGTATAGGGAATGAGGGGCGTGGGATGGTGGGTGCTCAGTGGGAGGTTGGGATGGTGATGGTGATGGTGGATGGTGATGACGGGACAATGAGGCACCATTTTCTTTTGCAGGTTTAGAAAAAAAGGACATTGTGGGTCTGTTTTCCACTCCTTGCCTTCCCTCCACACTTCATTGAGAGGATAGTAACTGCAGCGCAATGTAGGTAGGTGCTGAGAGTGATAAAAAATTTTTATTTTAAAACCATCCTCTCATCCTCAACTAAACAAACAATATCCTTATGTCTACATAATTGGATTACACATATTACACTCTGACCCAAACCATTTGTTTTGTTGAGGATGAAGGATGGTTTTAACATAACATTTTTTATCATTCTTGCAATTACCTACATTGTGCTGAAGTTACTATCCCTCAGAGTCTGACATCATACTTTCTTTAAGAAATATAACATTCACAGTGAGTGAAGTGAGTGGAGGGAAAGGGTGGAATTAATAAAAAATAGATACCATGCCAGCAGTGTTTTCTTTTCATAGTACACACCAGTGCTCCCAGATCTGTGGGATTCCTATATTTTACAGGGTTTGAGGTGCATAAATGGGGTATGTGGAAATCTTTTTTCTTTAAAGTAAGGAGAATTACCTCCTGTGATTTAAACTCTGTCAAGAATGCAGCCAAGAGTCTAGAGGAGGAAGAGAACAAGTGTGATTGGTTCACAGTACAGTGTCCATTATGTGTCCATCAATCACTCAAAGCTACTGTGCTGAGAGTGTACTGATCTCATGCTGAAACTACTAAGGTAGTTTGATTTTTTTTTGTTCTGCCTTGGATGCCTGTGCTGTTTAGTTCATGGTCTTCACGTGTGTTTCATTTGTACCATATTGCCATTGGATCCAGAAACATACCTCTCAACCTTTTGTACCCCAAATGTGGAAAATTGCCTATCAAAATGTGGAATAAATGGGCAAAATGTGGAACACTTAATCAAATCTTTACCCAAGAAGCTCAAAACACTGTTAAAATGTAACACTTATTTTCAGAAAGTATGTTATTAATTGAATAATATATTTTTGCATCATTTACTATGGATTTTTTCATTAAAATGTTGACTTTGAATGTGGAACAAGTCCTCACAATGTGGAACATGGAGCTTTTGTGAAGTAAATGAGGAACATTCCTCGTAATGTGGTACAGTTGAAAGTATGTCCAGAAACATCAAAGTGGAGATGAAAAGAGCAGCCTGTGGAATGGGACTGACTGACTTTGAGTGAGCAGCTGCCTGGCACTAGGCAGGTATCCCAGATGGTAGTCGTCGACAGGCCCGGACCAGCACTCTAGTCAAACCCTCTCTGTAGTGTGAGGAAAGCAGCAGCAGTGGATTTAATTAAAACACCCAGGTAAGCCAGGAGCTGTTTGAGCTGCCCTGCCAGCAAACTGACCCTATCTGACTCTGCATTTCCCTTGTCTAGTAGTTGTTTGATGGCAGATCTGACAGATAGGTGCTTGTTAATGGACTTTGTTAACGGGCACAGCTATGCTAAGTGTGGAAAAAGCCAGTTTTATTTCACTGAATAATTTCATCATATTTAGTCAGTATTTATTACAAGAATAGGGCTGGATCAAATGATATGCCAAATGTAAACAACAAAGGAAAAACTGCTAGCCATCATTCAGCTAACAGCACTGAAGCAGCTCATAGTAGTGTGTTGGAAGGATGTTACCTTGTGAGACAGCATCAAGCAAACAGTAAGTTAGTTGTCTGTGAAACTCATATTATTTTGCTGTTTCCTCTCAGCAGATTTTTTTTACATTTACAGAGATTTCACATTTGCCACAGAATAACAAGGTAATACCCTTCCCACATCATACTGTGAGCTGCTTCAGTGCTGTTAGCAGAATGATCGCTAGTTGTTTTTTTTATTACGTTTGGCAGGTCATTTGATCCATCCTTATTTACTCTTGCAATGAATACTGACTAAGTATGATGACATTATTCACTGAAATAAAGCTGGCTTTTTCCTCACTTGGCACAGCTGTGCCTGATAGCTAGGGTTACCTACTGTCTACTTTTTCCAGTATTTTGCAAACCACACTGCTGCAGGATTCTTCCAGCTCTTCTGTTACAACCACCTCTCAAATGCTGTTCTCTTCTGAAATGCTGTTCTCTGAAGCAAAGCAAAATGTTTCTTGTGCACGGACAAGAAAACATAAAAATTAACTTCCGTAGGATATAATGGGAACTTAAAAACAATAACTTTGCAACATTTTAATATTTTTGTACCAAACTAACAGTGGTAGTTCTGTTATCCAAGTTGTTGCTACAATAAAAAAGTCAAAAATAAAATTTCTCACCATCTGGGCGCAAGGTGATGAGAAAAAACTGCAAATAATGGTGACTTTTTACTTTATTTCACTATCCTAATCTCAGAATGTGCACATCTGGCTGTAACAAAACTTGCCACGTCAAGAGATCTATCCAACAGGACAGTGCATACCAAATTTTGTGCAAATCCATTGATCAGTTGCAAAGTTATTAAAGTGCAAAATTTGAGATTTAACGTTAAAGAGGCTACTCTACCCTAACTATAGGACAACCATACCCCTATAATAAATTACAAAAAGTTTATTATTGCTCTAGTTTGGAGTAAAGCCACAAAAGTAGGAAAATGTGGTGTTAGGATTTCTACCCCTAACACCCTACCCTGCACACATCAACAAGCTTTGGGGGGGGGTGCCTTGGGGTCATCAGCTCTAACACTCACCCCATTCCATAAATAAATAAGCTGAGATGGGCACAGTATAGGAGACTGGGGTGAGCATTAGGACTCATGACCCCAAGGCAGACCCCTGAAGCCTGTTGGTGTGTGTAGGGTGGGGGGTGGAGTGTTAGAGTTGGAAACCCTAATGCTACATTTCCTTACTTTTGTGGCTTTAACCCTAACTAGACCATTAATAAACTTTTCTGCAAATTATTTCCTTGCTTTTTTCCTTACTATAATTGTACCCTTATTTGCCTGTGGGAGCGTAGATGCATATATGTAAGTAGCTGTGGAAGCACAAGGCCCTCTGGGCCTTGCACTTCCATTTATAGGACAACAGTGATAAAATGGTCAGCATAGCCATCTTATTATCCCACCTCATGTATCTAGTTCAGAAAATTTTCGAATCCCTGCCAAAATGTAATTCTGAGCAACTGTAATGCCATTCTGTGCCAGAGGTGCAAAAACACATTTTGGCTAGGATTTTAAAATGACAAGCTGTGACATACTGTACATAAGATGGGGTAATAAGAAGGCTATATTGAATACATCAAATGGTCATAACTTTGCCATTTTGTTCATATTTTGACCCCACATTTTAACATAGCCTTTTTATGACCCCACCTCATGAACAAGGGCAGGAACACATTTCAAATCTTGCCCTAAAGGTGAATTCTCCAAATGACGTTGAAATCACCTTTTGGGTGGGTATTGCATAATGACAGTCATCGTGTTTATGAGGTAGTCTCTTCAGTAGGCCATGTTGAAAATTTGGTGTCAAAATCTCAAAGAATGGCTAGGATATGCATAAAAGTTTAACCCCCCACTGAAATACATCAAACCGCATTTACCTTAGTTTCTCATATTGCAGTTGCTGGTTCCAGAAGCAAGATGTTTCAGTCAGAGAGTGGATCTTCCCCCTGTGTTCTCTTTAGGTGAGTGAGGGTGTGTGGGGGTATACTGGGGATGTGTGGGATGGTGGGTGCTCAGTGGGAGATGGGGTTGGGGGAGTCAGATCGGCGAGGGCCATTTTTCTTCTTACAGGTTACAAGCAGTCCATTGCCTGAGAGGCATTTGGCACCAAATAATCACACATAGATTGTGTGATTGGAATTGGTTTTGCTCTATGAATTAAGATGACATACCATGTATTTATCTTTGAGCTATCATAGCCTTTATTAGATATATTTTAGGTTTAATCTGATTCTAGTAATAGTGTCTTACATAGCACATAAGCATCAGTACCTGAGCCAAGCCAGTCAGTCACTGGTAGTATTGGGTGATTTGGAATATATAAATAGAGATCAAATCCCAAATGGGACAGTGTGATGAGCCTGCACGTCCCATTCAAAACTGATGTAATTGGCATGAGTGGTTTCACTAGCTAACATCAACAGGATCTCAAAGGGAGGATTTATGAGTGATTACCATTAATTGTAGCACAACTTAT
This sequence comes from Neoceratodus forsteri, assembly GCA_016271365.2. Classification (NCBI taxonomy): domain Eukaryota; kingdom Metazoa; phylum Chordata; order Ceratodontiformes; family Ceratodontidae; genus Neoceratodus; species Neoceratodus forsteri. Next base: position 171,968,073 of record CM057457.1, on the reverse strand, counting down.
GTGCAGATACAAGGAGTTAGGGGCTGAGTTTATGACATTACATTAACAATCATGTATCAGGATTTTTTTAAATCAGGGTCTTAAAATAAAATTGACCACTTAGTAGCATAAATAATTGCAAATTCTGGCCACTGGATGATGTGTAAGAATGGGTAACCCATCAATATCATGACTGCGGAATGGAGACCCATGATAACTGTGAGGGTATCATGGCGCTGACACCTTTGCGTGACTGGTTCCCCCCTCCCCCAAAGACACACAGACAAGCAGCACACACACACACACACACACACACATATGGAAGGAACAAGGTAGCAATGGGACCTACAAAGGGATTATTCAAATGCCAATTCTGGTGTACAGAGATGGCAGTGGGGGAGGCTGAGGGCACCACTAGACACTAGGGAAACGGGGGCTGACAGCTCACACTGCACTCTGCAGCACAAGTTCTAGCTGCAGCTGCAGAAGTCAAGAAATTCCTGCTATTCTCATACAGAGAACATGGGGAATGACACCTCTCACTAAACTGGCAAGGTATTTGTGGCTCCTATTTTAAAAAAACAAATAATAGAATCTTGTTACACAGGGCTTGTTTAGCTAGGTTCTGGTGTTTGTTTTTCAGAATAACATCATATTGATGTATTTTCCATGCTTGTTAGTTCATGGAAAAAATGAACAAGATGGCGGTTGGCACGGCACTAAAAATGTTTGGTGCCCTGCCAGTCAAGTGGTACGAAATAAAAACATGTATTTGCGGCGTCAAATTCATACTTTTGCTACATATTGTTATCTCAAAAACCCTACTGTGCATGTGCAGGTCAGAAACCACTAAATTTTAAACCCTTATAACTCAGGAAGCCTGTAATATTTTTTTCTCCAGACCTGTCGAAGGCACTACCATGACACATGCCCCTGCAAGTTTTGAATAAAATTCCATTCCATGTAGGCTGAAGGAGAGTAAAAAAAAGCATGTTAAGTATAGGAAAAAGTTAGTAGAAATTTACAAAAAGTGACACAGTCATATCTCAGAAACCGTGCAAGCTGCAGTCATAAAATGTTCACAGATCAAAACCTTGCCTCCTAGACAACACATGTAAAATGTCAGCTGATTTTTGTCAAATGGAGCCAAATATATTAATGTGCAAAGTTAGGGTTTTAACATTAAACGGGATACTCAACCCTAACTTACAGGGTGCTACCTTGCCCCTATAACAAGGTTTTCTATATAACTAGCATGCTGTTGCCAGCCCAGCGACACTGAGGGTTGAGGTGCTGGATGCCACACCATGCATCACACCGGTGACCCTGGTTCAGAAATGGACTTGGGCCACTAGGGGTTATCTGGGGAGGGAGAGGATCGAGCATCTAAAGGACTGCTCTTCTCTCCTGGGGTGGGTAGAGGGCTTGCACCGCTCACCAGTGGTCCCCGGTGGAGATTGGTGGGCACTGCAGTTAGTTGTGCTGAACATAGGGGTTAGGCATGGTAGCAGACATTAGCACATTCTGTGCTCAGATATCATTGCATGTCCGTGCTTCATGGGAAACACAAGGAAAAAACCCTGCTCCCTGGATAGGTGACAGTTCTCTCCCATGCAGTGCTGCCACGAGCCCAGTGCTGGGCTCAATCCACTGGCTCTCTCAATCCCCCTGTCCTGCCTTGGTCTGGTGATTGCAGAGCCTGGTCAACTGATCAGGTAGGTGGGGGAGTGTCTGACACCAGTTTCCCAGTGGAGAGAGCTTCAGGTGGGTAGTAGCACAGTGGCGGTCAGTGAGGGTCACTAGAGAGAGTTCCAGGACAGCAGGAGATAAAAAAAAAAGAATCAATAACTAGCATCCTGTCACTTTAAATGGGCCCTTTTTAAATGTGCACCCACTTGCACCTGTTAGCATTAAGAAAACGTCTGGTGTGGCACAAAAATGGTTAGCTGGGAGGGTGCTGTCCATTGATCTGCTACTGCTGCTTGATTTTATTGTTTTTTGCTACAATAAAGATTTATCCTGCATGCAGCATCGTGCATTCATCCTTTATACTTAGGTAGTGACTGTGGAGCCGAGCTTTTGGACTTTTGTTTGTGATATTTGTGTAGGAAAAAAATGCAGGGACATGCTCCATTGAAATCAGTGGGGGTGTTCGTTAAGAGGTTTTCAAGATATTTTACAGGTCTGTTTCTTTTGAATCAAAGTCACCAATCAACTAACAGGAGTCTTGTTGGTTAATTAATTGCTTTGATTTGATTGAAATGCACAAGTAAAATATTTGTAAAAAACTCATAAATACCCCCATTGTTTTCAGTGTAGTTTGTCCTGTGCTCTTCCTACTCAAATGTCACAAAATCTCTAAGTGTGGGGGTGGTACTGTACACCCAGCTCCATACAAATTATGATCCCTTCCCTCCTCAACTCTAAAATTTAAAACTGTTACTGTCAGGACAGTTCACCTCCTAAAGAGGTAAGCTTCAAGATGGGACTATTATTTAAGCGTCAAAACAGGTGCTCTGTAAGAAAATAATCTTGTTTACGGATGCAACAATGGGGATAGGGACATTTAGGAAATATACAGGATAAAAACCAAAAAATAGCAATTATACTGTTAAAGTTGTAGCTGCTGTACAAGCAATTTAAATCCTCACAGTACAGTAGAGTACAGTACAGTCTGGTTTCCTGGTGAGTACCAGGAGAAAACAAGTCAGTGTAGTATTACACAACCAGTATGGATCAAGTACACCTACAATGAAATAAAAGAACAGCCTTTTGCCAGTTGGGACATTATTAGGTACAGCAGGACCCTGCAGTAATGTTCCAGAGCTGTGGGATTCTATAAAGGAAGCCAAGTTTCTGTGAATTCCTATTTGGGCTGAGCAAGAGGTCCAACATGTGAATGTAGGTTGTGCCTTGAGTTGGAAATGGGGGTAAGCAGCCTAGTCACATATGTGAGAGTTTACTGAGAATATTTAACTCCAAACAAATCAAGATGCTGTGCACACTTGTAACTAAGTGACATCCACTATAGCTGATCAAATAAGGAACAGTAGTGGGTCCTAAAAGGCAAGGAAGATTATGTGGCAGAGGGAATTATACAGCATGGCTCAGTTGGTAGCATATCCACCTCTGGGCCAGAGGGTCATGGGTTCTCATCCCACTCCAGGATTGGGCCCATACCATAAACATCATCTAAGTGCAGTATTGGGGGGTTGCTGTACTGTCAGCGTGTGCCGTCCTTCAGATGAGACATTAAACCAAGGTCCCATCTTCCTATCTCTGGTGCTTTCCAGGTGGATGTAAAAGAACCCAAGACACTTTTTGCAAGGGTAGGAGACTTTCGCTGGTGTCCTGTCCAACATTCCCCTTCCCATAAAAACAGTTCATGCAATTATCCAGTGCTATGTCTGGATGTTGATGTGCAAAACAGCTGCAACTACACATTCAGTCACTTCACTACCAGTCTCTTACTGCTTGTAAGGTGCTGTGGGATACAAAGTGTATGAAATTGCTCATAAATGGTGATTCTTCTTCATCTTCTTCTGGCCTAGAAGGTGACACTTAGGGGCAGTGGCATAGATAACATTTTATTATTTTTTTGTATTTATTTAAAAGTTGGTAACTAGGAAAAGCACACTGAGCCAGAGCTCATTTCAGGTGTGACCAGGGTCACAAACAAAGTAGAACATACAATAACAAAAGGTAATGCAAAATACAGATCAATACATTAAGATATGATACACAAGCAATAGAATCAAGGTAACATGACAATATGTAACAAAATTGCTAGGCAAATTAAGTATATAGAAAATCATGCAATGAAGTTGGAGATACCTGGGAAATATTGCCTGGAGACTTGGCAGAGGGCAGGAGGCTGGGGGGGTGTAGGAGGAGGATGGAAGGGAGGCATAGCATGAGCAATTTGTGCTGGGAGAAGATGTTGTAGGTATTTGAAGGAGGTGATTGAATGGGAGTTGCAAATGTTGCAAGGAAGTTGATTCAGAGAAGAGGAGGCAATAAGAAAGGCTGACTGACCTGCACTGGTGTGAGGGTGGGGAGGGAAATATTGAGAGTCCCTGAAACAAATGCAGTATGTGGAAGGACTTGCCAGCAATAGGCAGGAGAAAGTAGGAGGGTGTCCCGAACCAGAATTTAGTGATGAAGGAGGCAATTGACCACTTGCTTATGTGATAGTGGCTTGATGGAGGAGAAGTAGGAGACAGTGGTGAGTGGTGGGGATGGTAGCAAAATGAGTAAAGGAGAGTGTCAAGTCTTGCAAAGGAGGTTGCAGGGGCAGAGCCATAGGCAATGTCAGCGTAATCAATAACAGGTAAAATAGTTTGTAACTAGATTCAGACAGGTAGGCAGAGGAGGCCCTTGTGGCAGTAGAGAACACAAATTTTTGGCCAAAGTTTTGTGCAGATGGTGTCAATATGGGACAAATTACAGTGCAGCAGACCTGAGATATTTGAAGGTGTGGACCATGTCTGGGGAGCTATCCAGAGTGACAAATGCTGGGGCAGTTTGGAGTCTAGACAACTTCTGCCTGGTGCCAGAGATCATTAAGACAGGTTTTCTTGGTGTTTAGTTTTAGCTGGTTTTCCTGGAACCAGTGTTGAACTTTATCAGATCATGCTGTAGGAGGTTAAGTATGTCAGTAGCGGTGGGGCCTGAGGAGTAGATCATGGTATTATCCAGATACATATGAATTTGGGAGGTACAGCAGACAGAGGGACGGTCATTAATAAAGACTGAAAAAAGAATAAGACTGAGTATGAATCCTTGGGGACTCCAGTATGGATAGAGAGGGGGAGGAGAAGGCATATCCAACTAGGACGGATTGCTATCTATTGTGTAAGTAGGCACTGAACAATTGACAGCAGAGTGTTGCCAGATAAAGAAAGAAGTTTATGGAGCAGGAGATGGTGGGAAACATAATCAAATGCCTTTGCCAGGTCAATGAAAATTGCAGTGGTGATTTGGCCTTGATCCATTGCTATGTGTATAGAGTCGGTGACTCATAGCAGAGAGGAAATAGTTGAGTGCTGTTTCCTGAAACCTGACTGGAAAGGTGAGAGTCTACCAAAAGCTGTGAGAAATTCCAAGAGCCCAGAGTAGATCAGTGTCTCTTCTAGCTTGATGAGTGAGGATAGGAGAGAGATGGGCCTATAGTTACCAGGATAAGTAGGGTCTCCTTCTTTGTACAGTGGAAGAACTTTGGTCAATTTCCAGGCCTGAGAAACAGCGCTGGTAGAGATGCAGAGATTAAGGAGGGGAACAAGGATCCTAGGTTATAGGTTTAAATGCTTCATTGGCAAGCATTTAAACTAGCCAAGGGGGGAGGTACTGAAAAGGAGCAGGGAAATCCCAGCCCCCCACCCCACAAAACAGGGCTATTAGTGAGGTAAACACCAAGGTAGAGAAGTCGATAGGAAGCAGGACAGGGGTAAATGGAGAAAAAGGCAAAAGCAGTAAGGACAGAGATGGGGTTAAAAGGGGTAAGGCCAACAAAAAAATGGAGAGTGATGAGTACTAGTGCCCCTAGTCTGGGTTACAAGCTCCCTGAACTTGTGGCCTTGATGGAAGAGGGACACCTGGATATCATGGCAGTCACAGAAACATGGTGCACAGAGTACCATGACTGGGATGTCAACAGACCAGGGTACACAATCTACAGGAGGGACAGGGAGAGTAAAAGAGGAGTAGGAGTAGCTCTCTACATAAGGGAAGGGATCAAAGCAATGGAACTAAAGTGTAAACGGGGAGGAGAGGAGGCCCAGTGGGTCACCCTGGAGACTGGAAATGGCACCACAATCCGCATGGGGTTGTATACAGCCCCTGTCTCAGGGAGAGGAAATGGACAAGGAAATTATAGAAAGCATCCTTAGAATGGCAGAAAAAGGGGAGATAATGTTGATGGGGAACCTGGATATACCAGATGCTAACAGGAGCACCTTTGCTGCCACTACATCCAAGAGCAGTGTCATTCTCCATGCCTTACAGGGGGCATGCCTCAGACAGCTAGTGTTGGAACCCACTCAGGAGGGAGCAATCTTAGACCTGGTACTCTCAAATGGGGACAGAGACAGGATCTCAGATTTAGAAGTGGGTAACCATCTGGGACCAGCGACCACCAAACGATGTGGTTCATGATAAACACAGCCATAGAGTCAAGCCGTACAAAAGCAAGGGTATTGGACTTTAGGAGGGCTGACTTTGGCAAAATGGGAGAGTGCCTTAGAAAAGCACTAGTAAACAGGCAAGAAGGAGGGGTAGAGCAAAAATGGGGAAAGATTAAAACTGCCATCACAGAAACAACAAGCCTTTGTGTGAAGCAAACAAAATAAAATAAAGGAAAAAAAAACCCTGTGGTTCTCAAAAGAGGTGGTGGGGAAGGTTAAGGAGAAAAAGACAGCATTCTGGAAATATAAAGAAAGACAGAAGGAGCAGGACAGATAACTATACCAGTTAAAGCAGAAGGAAGTGGGGAAGGCAGTCAGAATAGCAAAGGACCAAACTGAGGAAAAGATAGCTGACTCAGTTAAGAAGGGGGAAAAACCTTTTATAGGTACATATGGGAGTGAAGAAAGACTGAGGGAGGAATAATGAGACTTAAAAACAAAAGGCCGGCAGGTAGGCAGAGGGTGACAGTGAAAAAGTAGGGATACTGAACAAATACTTCTGCTCAGTAGTCACAGGAGAAGAGGAGAGAGAGGTACCTAACCCAAACAATAGACGCACTTTGGATAGGGGGGTTGATACCAGTTCATTCACAAAAGAAAGGGTCCTGAAAGAACTCCTAAAACTGAAGGTGGACAAAGCATTGGGGCATGATGGGATTCACCCCAGAATTCTAAAAGAACTAAGGGGAGAACTAGTAACACCACTGACTACCTTTTTTAACATATCATGCGAGGATGGTGTGGTACATGAGGACTGGAGGAGGGTGGATGTGATTCCTATTCACAAACGTGGGAGCAAAGCAGAGGCAGGAAACTACAGACCCGTTAGTTTGACCTCAGTGGTAGGGAAAATAATGGAATCACTTCTGAAAGAAAGAACTGTTGAGTAACTAGAGGCCAGCGGGGCACAGGACTCAAGGCAGCATGGATTCACAGAAGGAAGGTTATGTCAGATGAATCTAATAGATTAACTGGGTGACCAAAGTAGTAGGCCAGGGAGAGGCTCTGGACATGGCCTGCCTAGACTTTAGCAAGGCATTTGACTCAGTCCTAGGGTGGTAACCTGGGTAAAAAAATTGTCTGGACAACAGGACACAGAGGATAATAATAAATGGAGTCTATGCCGAAGAAAGGGGGTTACTAGCAGGGTACCGCAAGGTTCAGCACTGGAAACGGTCCTCTTTAATGTGTTTATAGGCAACATTGTAGAGGGACTGGAAGGAAAAGTATAGCTCTTTGCAGATGACACAAAGCTCTGCACCAGGATTGAGACACAAGGGGGGCTGGAAAGGATGAGAAGGGACTTGGCAAGAATGGAGGAATGGTCAAAAGTATGGCAGCTTAGATTCAATGCAAAGAAGTGAGAAGTAATGCACCTGGGAACCAAAAACCAAGGGAAGAGTACACAATCGGAAGGGGGGGAACTAACAACATCAAATATGGAAAGGGATCTCGGGGTAGTTGTATCAGATGACCTAAAGGTAGGCAAGCAATGTGAGAATGCAGTAGGAAGGGCTGGGGGGATATTGGGATGTATACAGAGAGGCATCACCAGTGGAAAAGAGGAAGTTGTTATCCCTCTGTACAGACAGTTGGTGAGACCCCACCTGGAGTACTGCATGCAGTTCTGGAGACCCCATCTCTGCAAGGACATAGACAGGATGGAGGCAGTCCAGAGGAGAGCAACTAAAATGGTGCAAGGTCTGCAGCAGAAGCCATATGAAGAGAAACTAAAATATTTTAATATGTATACCCTTGAGGAAAGGAGGGAGAGAGGAGACATGATAGAAACTTTTAAGTACCTCAGGGGAATCAACAAAGTCCAAGAGGGTAACATATTTCAGAAAAAGAGATGTGCAAGAACAAGGGGACACAATTTGAAGATAGAAGGGGGACGGCACAGGGGCAATGTAAGGAAGTATTTTTTCACAGACAGGGTAGTGGATGCATGGGACAGCCTTCCTGAGGAGGTCGTGGGATCAAAAACAGTGGGGGAATTCAAGACTGTATGGGACAGACTTAAGGCAAGTCTAATGGGGGTAGGAGGAAGTAGGCTGTTGGCTAACTAGGATCTGCAACTTATCAAACAGGTAGGGAAATGGGCAGACTGGGTAGGCCAAGTGATCCTTATCTGCCATCAAAGTCACGTTTCTATATAGGTGGATGAGGGGGATGTGTTGCTGGAGCAGAGATGGGAGGAGCTTTGGGTGGAGCCCGTTGGGACTGGATTTTGCAGGGTTTAGTGACATTAGCACATGGTAGACTTATAAGGGAGAGATGAGGGAAAGATGAAGCCAGTACTGGAGGGAGGGTGAGGGAGTCTTGTGGGGGTAGGAGTGGGATAGCCAGGAGGCCTGGATTGTGAAAAATTTGTTGAAGGTGTCAGCAATAGAGGAAGGGTAGGAGATGGTTCAGCCTTCAACTCTAAGGATTAGGGGGGGATTGAGTTACAAGTGAGTCTATGAGAGAATGGTTGATATCCCAGAAGTTAGTTGGAGAGCTGACATTTGCCTCTAGTTGGGATTTAACATAGGTAGCTTTGGCTTGTCGGATGGCCTTGGTACAGGCATTGCTGTGGGAATTGTAAAGCGGTAGGTGTGCTGAGGACAGGGAGGCTTTGAATTGTGCCCAGTATTTGTCTCTGATTCTACAAAGGTTAAGAAGGTCTGAGGTAATCCATGGGAGGTGGTGACGCTTGACTCTAACCTTTTCTAAAGGGTTGTGGACATTCCAAATTCAAGTTAAGGTGTTGGTAAAGTGGTAGAGAGCCATGTCAATATGAGGAACTGAGACCATAGGAAACCAGTCTGCTCGAGTTAGGTCCTGGAGAAGGGCAGCTGAGTTGAGGGTACAGAGAGAGGGATACCAGATGTACTCTTTGGCCAATTGTGGGGCATTTACTTTTGTTATACAAAAAGTGATAAAGTGATCACTGAGGGCATTTGGGAGAACACCAGCAGCAGTGACGTTGTTGGGATGAGAGTTTAATACCCAATCACAGAGAAAGTGGTTTTGGGATTGAGAGTTTCTGCAGGTTAGTTCAGAGATCAGTGTTGTGAGATTTAATGACTCGATTTTGAGGAGGGTGGCTTTAGAGGAATGGAAGAGCCAGTCTAAATTGAAATTGCTGAGCAGGATGAGCTCACCCTTATCTGTATGGGAGGTGATAGAGGAGATACACGTGACAAGGGGGTCATGAGCTGTTTTGGAGGGAGTGTACAGTACCCCAATATAGATTGGGAAAGGGAAGGGAAGGGAAAGGAAGACCACAAGAAGCTCATGGGAGGAGAGATGGGCTTAGCAGACAGAGATTGAGCAAGATAGGGATTGCCTTATATGAAGGGCTACACCGCCAGTATGTTTACCATGATCCTGGTGGTAAAGATTGAAATTAGGGATCGAAAAGGAAGAGTCAGGAGTCCTGCTGGACAGCCATGATTCAGTGATACACAGAACATCAGGGGCATGTTGGGTGACCCAAACTTTAAGGCATTCTTATTAGGTAGGAGGATCCTTGCATTCAGGTGAAAAAGGCCTATGCCCTTAGGCAGAACAGGGAGAAAGGGGAAGAGGGAGGGCTGGATTAAGTTCAACATCACTGGAAAGGAGTAAGAGGAGTAGGAAGAGAGAACATTGAGGAGATACTTTTACCTTTTGGAAGTTTGTGAGTGGAGAGGAGGTAAGGAAAGGCAAACTCAGTGAATAAGGGACTCAAAAATTAGTGAGGAGGAGAGCAAATCAGGATGAGTGGAAGGATAGGGAGGAGGGGAAGGGAGGGAGGCCAGGCATCAAGCAGGTGCAAATAGAGGTGGGGGTAAAGAAGGATAGAAAGAAGAACTGGCAGTGAAGTGATAGCAAGCCAGATTGGGAGATGGGAAGAGGGGAAGGTGGAGGGGTGTTTAACAAGTGCAGGATCTGAAGAGGGGGGCAGGGGAGGCAGGCTGAGAGGGCAGTAGGAGATACAGTGAGGAGGGATGGGGGATTAGGGAGAGGGAGGGTCAAAGTAGGAGTAAACAGGAAGCGATAGAGAGAGTGACCACATGATGGTAGGAATGAGAAGAGGCAGAGAGGTTTGTGTTTCTCAGAGTCAATAATGTGAATGACAATTTGCTCAACAACACTTTCTCATCCCATGTGAGAGCAGTATGTTATCCTGTAGTGTTCTCAAGTTTTTTAAACATTTAGAGACTAGGGACTGTATACATAGAGAGGAATCAATCAAAGGTGACATCTAGATACTTACACTGTGAGAGAAAAGTGAGGCCACGCACATCCACAATAGTGATATATAGATTTTGGGTAGTATGCAGGCATTGACAAATTCCAAACAGCTTGCAGATTGTCATTGATTGGTTCAGTAATAAACCGTTTGTATGAAACCAGCTGATAAGGTTTTCATAATCAAGTTATAGGGAGGTGGAGATAGCTGGACAACTGGGACCAGTAGTGAAAAGAATGGTATCATCTGCACACATATGAAGATTACAGGAAGAGAAATTTATGGAGAGATCATTCATAAAATGCTGAAAAGGAGCAAGCCCAGCACAGAACCTTGGGGAACTCCCAGCTTTACTGGCAGATGGTCAGTGAGAACGGACCCCACATTAACAGACTGAGAGTGCAGGGCAAGGAAAGAAAGAAGCCAAGATAGAGGGACAGTAAATAAGCCAGAGCCAGAAAGTTTTATGGAAAGAAATGAATGTTAGACTTTATTAAACACTTTAGTAAGGTTAAAGAAGATGCCACAAGTAGGGATATCTTTGTTCAAGTTTGAAAGGATGAACTCCATTAAACAAATAAGGAAAGTAGTGGTGTAGTGGTCAGGATAAAAAACAGATTGGCAAGCAGTGAAGAAGCCAGTAGCAATGTAAAACGAGGACAACTGACTGGCCCCTAATCGTTCAAGGATTTTGGAGAGTACTGGGAGGAGTGAGATAGGTCTGCAGTTACAAAGAGAATGGGTGGGACCCCTTTTATGAAGCAGGATAACAATAGCACACTTCTAAAGGGTGGGGAAAACTTCCGTGGTAAGAGAGCAATTGAAGACATGAGCCAGGAAGCAGCAATGAAGGGTCACACAATTTTAGACGCTTAGGAGGTAGGTGGTCTTCGCAGCCTGTCAGGCACAGGGCTTATTTTCAGTAGTTCACGAAGATATCTCAAAGCGACTGATTTGGTAGAAAAATAAATGTACCTCGACTAGAAGAGGCTGTGATTAGAAATGCATGAGAAGCAACCATAGGGGCAGTAGATAATAGGGATTTAGGGCCTCTACAAACTGTACTGAGAGAGCATTAGTTACAAGAACTGATTCAGAGCACAGAGCAGAATCAATAAATGTGTTAGGAATAACAGAGGAATGTCTGAAGTGCTAAGGCAGATTTTATAGAATTCCAGAAGTTATTCAGAGATGATGCATCATTGTGATCTCATGTTTAAGTGAAGAGGGTTTAGTGATCTCATATTCCAGTGAGAAGGGCTAGGTGATCTTATATCTCAAGTGAAAATAACTTGGTGATCTCCTGCCCCACATAAGGGGGGTAGATGACCTCTGGTCCTAAGTGAGGAGGGCTCAGTAATCTCCTGCCCCAAGTCAGGAGTGTTTGGTGATTTCAGGTTCCATGTAAGGAGAGCTCAGTGACATCAGATCCCAAATGTAGAGGGTTTGGCATCTCAGTTTCCAAGTAAGAAGGGCTCAGTAATCTCAAGTTATAAGTGAGGAGGGCTTGCCGACCCAATGGCACTGAGGGCTGAGGTGCTGGATGCCATACCTTGTGCTATGCCAGCGACCCGTATTCAGGAATGAGCACAGGCTGCTGGGGCTTGGCAGGGTTGGAGAAAGACTGAGTATCTGTGGGACTGCTGTCTTTCTCTGGGGAGGGGGGACATCAGTGCTTGGTGCTCTGCTGGCCCCTGGTGGAGACTAGGGGGCAGTGCACCAAGGCTGTAGACAAGGGGGCAAAATTGGGGCAGATGTTTGGGGGAGCTCGTGTGGACACGTGTGCATGCTCCCTCCACTGGCATCATCGCACGCCCCTCCCCGCGGGGGAAACCAAGCAGAAAAATCTCCTCGGCAGTATGAAAGGCTGCCTGTTGGTGCCACCATGGATGCGCCCAAGATAGTGCCCTCCTGGGCCCACCCTCCAGGTCTCTGCAGTGGTGGGGGTAAGTATCCACTGCGATGCGGCCTGGGAGGACTGAGAAGGGGAGGTCTGAACTCTGGCTGCATCTGGGACAGCAATCATGAAGGCTGACCTGATGTGGTGTAGGGGAACCAAAGGTACAACCCCCAGCCAGCTGAGGCAATAAAGTATATAAGAAAAAAAAGTGAGGAGGGCTTAGTGATCTCAGGGCACAACAGAGGAGGGTTGGTCTCTGGTCGCAAGTGAGGAGGGTTTGGCTATCTTATGCCCTAAGTGATGAGAACTCCATGATCTCTGATCCCAAATAAGGAGGGTTTGGTGATCTTAGGCCTCATGTCAGGAGTGTTTGGTGATGTCAGGTCCTATGCGCAGTGAATTTGGTGATCTCGGGTCCTATGTGGGGAGAGTTTGATGATTTGTGGTCAAGAGGGAGGAGGGCTCAGTGAAGTCAGATCACTTGTGAGGATAGTTTGGGGATCTCCAGTCACAAGTGAGGGCAGGATGGTAATCTTAGGTGCTACATAAAGAAGTTTTCATGATCTGAGATCCCAAGTTAGGAAGACGTATTGATCTCTAATCCAAAGTGAGGTGGGGTTAGTGATCTCAGGTCCCTAGTAAGAAGAATTTGGTGATCTTGGGTCCCAAGAAAGGATGGCTTGGCAATCTCAGATCCCATGTGAGGGAGGCTCAATCATCTAATCTAAGGGACACTGTCAACCCTTTTGTGTCATATTTATCTCTGGTTAAACACCCACATTTTATAATTGCTTGTTTTCTCTAAAATTCATTGACAATGTTGGTTGTTTTTTCTGCCTTTTTTTCTTATTAGAACTGATGTGCATGTTAATGGTGTAGTCATGTAATTATTCCCAACTTTGTTTTGTTTCAAATCCTTGATCTACTCTTATTGCATACTTCCTGGACATTAAGAGCATGCCAAGCAGTGTAGATATGCATGATGCAATCATCTTCTCTCCTCCCACTGTATCATGAGTGACTAGACTGTGTTTGGGGTGTTCCCAAGGAAAGATGCAATGGAGTTAATCAAGACTGTATACAACCACATTTTGGGTGGCAACACTACTGTAGTAGATAGTCTGTTTTCACTTTTAAAAGAAAAGAAATCTGAATCAAACTACCAGCTACATTAGCAATCTCTACAGAATGTGACCAGTTATAACATATATTTTAAACTAGAAACACTTTGACACCTAAGGGGACTGACAGAGTCCCTTTAAATGAAGTGGGTTTGGTGATCTCATGTTCATAGTCAGTAGGGTTTAGTGATCTCAGTTACCAAGTAAGGTAACTTTTGTGATCTACAGTCCCAAGTCAGGAAGGTTTAGTGATCACAAGTACCAAGTAAGAAGATCTTGCCAAACTCTAGTCCCATGTAGGTTAGGTCTGGAGACTGTACTTCCCAAGTGAGGAGGAAACCTGTCTATTTTAAATGCCAAGTGAGATGAGCTCCATTTTCTCAAATCCAAAGCAAAAGGGGCTCAATGATTTCAGAATAATTATTTCCAACCTTGTTTTGTTTCAAATCCTTGATCTACTCTTATTGCATACGTCCTGGACATTGAGTACACCAAGCAGTGCAGCTATTCATGATGCAAACATGCAAACAGAGGATTGTGGCATTCCTTGATGCCAGCAAACATCAGGATCCCAAACAGCATGGGTTGATGACAGGGACATCCTGCCAAACAAACCTAATCAAATTCTTTGACTGGCTTACAAAGACAGCAGATAATTGGGGGTGCAGTGGATGTAGTCTACCTGGACTTTAGTAAAGCCTTTGACTCTGTCCCACACAGAAGGCTGATAAAAAAGTTAGATAACATAGGGGTGGGACTGAAAGTGATGGCATGGGTGAAAAATTGGCTGCAAGGTAAAACACAGAGGATGCAGGTAAAAGGAACACTGTCAATAGAACAGAAGGTAACCAGTGGGGTGCTCCAGGGTTCCATACTAGGGCCTCTGCTTTTCAATATATTCATTGCAGACATGGCAGGGGAGCTCAAGGGGAAGGTATGTCTATTCGCGGATGACAGCAAGATAAGCAATCCTGTAGACTCCCTGGTATGGCAAATGAACATGGAGGCAGACCTTAAGAAGCCGGAAAAGTGGTCTGCAGCATGGCAGCTGAACTTTAGTGCCAAAAAGTGCACAGTCATGCACATAGGGAGGGGAAACCCAAATAAGGAGTACTTCTTGGGGGGAGAAAAGCTAGCAATGACCAGGCAAGAATGTTACCTAGGAGCCATTATATCAGATGATTTAAAAGTGAGTAGACAATGTGAGAAGGCAGTACTAAAGGTCAGTGGCATGCTGGGATGCACTGGTAGAGGAATCACTAGCCACAAAAAGGAGGTCATATTGCTACTGTACAGGGCACTGATCTTCCACCACCTGGAGTACTGTGTCCAGTTCTGGAAACCACACCTTTAAGGGACATTGACAACATAGAGATGGTACAAAGGAGGAAACCAAAAATGATACATGGAATGCACACAATTCCATATGAGGACAGGTTGAAGACATTAAACATGTACTGTCTGAAACAAAGGAAAAAGAGGGGGGGCCATGATCGAGACCTTCTAGTACATTAAGGGAACAAACAAGGTCCTGGTTCAAGAACTTTTGAAGTGAGAGGAGCTCCATTTTCTCAAATCCAAAGCAAAGAGGTCTCAATGATTTTGGAAGAATATGAGGAGGGCTCAATAATCTTAGGTCCCAAGTAAGGGTTGCTTGATGACCGCAGCTTAGCTCCTGAGGACAGAGACATCAATGTTTGTCCTGATGTTTGAACAGGTTTCAAGACAAGCAACTGTAAATTTAGGTTCATTTAAAAAGACTCAGAATCAGGGTAACCTATTAGTAGATACATCAGAGAAGGTATGACAGGATACAGTTCACAAAGGGCAAAAATAATGTTTAATCATAACAGTAGCCATCTTCATCAACAGAATCACCAAATGTCCCTGCAATGATTTTGTTTTTTATTCCTGCTTCTCAGATGTATAGACAAACAGGGTCAGTACACTTTGTGGATTGAATCAAGATGCTAGACAATAGCAGAGTTCTTCATTTTGTAAAGTGCCTTAATACAGTTTCGTCAATTTTGCTGCAGGGGAGAGAGGTATATCGGGATGTGGGAGGATAACTGCAGACATGGTCAAGGCATCGTAGTCACTCAGTCTGGACTGTGCTACCAGGGCACCTTTAACTGTGACAAAATGACTGTAAGTACAGTAACGTTATAAAACTCTATGGCACTGACAATACACCATATCAACCCAATTTGATTATTTTTATTTTTCAGATGGAGCAAAAGTCTAACAAATTGTACAAGTCTCTAGATTCAAGAGTTCAGAGTCCCCTTCAGCCTGCCAACCAGCTCATGCAAATACCCTGATGGGGGCAGGCTAGCCTCAGGATAACTCCTGTGTCTCGGGGGTAATTGGATATTTGGCTTGCCAGGAGTCCACTCACAATTAAATGAGGCACAGCTGTCATACCTTTCATATCCTGCCCCAAAAGAGTCATGGCACAGATGGCGCAAAAGATCACACAATGCTCAGAGCAACAATTCATATATGATCCCTTTACTGAAGAGAAATGGGTTTACCCAAGAAAATGTATTCAGTACTGATTCATTTCAATCCAGGGTTACACAGGAACACATGCTCTGAATAGTTCAAAACAGAAATGGTCTCTGTGGCACTATGCCAGTTTCTTTAGGGCTACCTGACCCCTTACCTTATTACATGGACCCTCACTTCCTTTATGCCCATGAACCTGGCTTACTAGCCAGCTGAATCTGGATGATATCTCACCTCGCTATTAGGTACTGCGTTTTGAATACTGTATGAGCAGACCTGCATAAATGTAAACTCACCTTTGAACTTGAAGACTTGCACAGTGGAGCTTTAGCCCCTAGAGGCATAATTAGGGAACATGGGACCCATCTTTCTGCAGGGCACAGTAGTCCAGACTTCAGGACACTGGGCACTGACTCTGTCTACCCACCATCCAGGATCTCCTGACTGGAAGCACTGCATAGACAGCTGCACATTCTTTCTTTCAGAAACAATTAAATTTGCCATACTGCTTTTTACCTTAAGGATGCAGAAAACTTGGACATTTACTGTCATTCTGATACCCCAGAGACCCAGCCAAGTTCTTTGGCTACCAAATCTTCAGGGAATCTTGCCAGCTCCAAAGCCATCAAACAAAACTCCTTGAGAGGATGCTCACCCAGAACCCCCACTTCTCCTTCCACAGCCTCAACATCATCCCAACCCAAAGTTATGGCCACGGGGCTGAAGAGCACCAATACCTCCAGAGCCTGGCACACTGCCACCAGGCAAGGCCTGGTAGGCCCTCTTCAGGCCCCAAACCATCCATACTGGGAGGCCCTGGGGTAACTGACTTGTGCTGATGACACTGTTTCTTTAGAACTGAATTATTCCTGCCCAGCACTCCTATTTATTCCCATCCCTAGTCTCATTTCAGCTGAAAATATTGAGATCCACTAAATAATATTCCACGGAACAGCATTTTACTGCAGAAAATAATTCCACAACTGTTTTCTATGGTGGAATTTCACCATTCCATTTGTGGCAAAATTTGGTGGAATTTTGACGCAATTTTGAAAATTCCACAGAGTTTCGTTCTGCCAGAATTTAAAAATTCTGCACAGCAGTACTAAAGAACACTGCAGAAAAGCAGCCCAATGCCCCTTAGACATCATCTATCCCTGCTGCTTTTCCTGCCGTCAACTCATAATCCTCTGCTGTGACATCACAGGCTGCTGGCATAGAAATAATGTTGGTGTTATGAGCAAAGGATTGTGACTTTAAGGCAAGAAAAGCAGCTGGAATGGGGAAAGTCTAAATGGCTAAGAAAAGTCTGTTTTCATGCAACTTCCTTCAGTAACAAAAATGTAATAAATAAATGTCCAGAAATTAAAATTAAGGAGGACGTTTGTGTAACTGAGGTAAGCTGATGTCAACTATGACTTTTTTTGCTAGAAAAAAGAAGGCCTTTAAGTACTGTCTTTGAAAGGAGTCTTATTTTATAAAGTGACAGTACCATGCAAGACATAGGTTTCACTGACATTGCCTTTAAAACATTGATTCATTTATCAATAGTACTCAACTGATGAGTGAAATAAGACAAATCAGAGTGTTGGTATTATTATGTTGGCTGCGCACATGCGCAAAAAACATATTGAGGCTGCTTTCTCCACAAGCCGGTTGTGGAGGCTCGGCACTGTTGTGGCCAGTGCCCCCACGGCCTTTAAAGGCTTGTCCAGCATCCCCCAATGGCATGGCACACTGCTGCTGATACTAGTTCAGCCAGCGTGCCACCAACTTGTAAAAAAACAGTCGCTGCAATCAGGGGCCGCATCGTCACTGCAAGCCATTCGCTGCAATGAGGGAGTGACCCGTCATTGCAGGGCGGGATCTTGACACACTGATATTGTTTGTGAACATGGCAGAGGTATGCCGCCATGTTCACAAACAATATTGCCCCCCACCATGTTTATTTTACAACGGGGGCCCCAATCTCTGTCGGCTTCAGTGCCCCAATGTGTATGTTGTCGACAGAGGAGCCCACTCCCCATCCACATTATGTAATCCCCCCACTTATATTGTCTGCCGACAGGGTGCCCAATCGCCATCAGCATAATGTCACCCCTTTTGTTGTGTGCTGATAGGGTGCCCAACTTCCCGTCGGCTACAGCTTGCCCCCACAAAAGAAAGACTCGGTGGCACATTGGGAGCCCACCCCAGCATGCCACATCATCCTGTAAAATGAAAAATGGTCCCGCGATGTCTTTTTTTTAACCTGTAAAAAAGGAAACGGTCCCTCGGAGGTCTCCCTGCCCTCCTCACACAACCCACGCCCACCCACTGCTCACCCTGCCTCCCCACACCACCCCTCACCCCATACTCACTCTCCAGAGCTCGACGCGACGATCTTCGTGGACCGGGAGAACATCTGCACTTTTCAAAGCCGACTACTAACTGAGGAAATGCCGGTAAGCTGTATAATGGAATAAATGTTTTCCAACTTTAATGCATATTTCAGTAATTTTGGGAATTTTGGCACCAAATTTTCAACTTGGGGTTTTAGGACCCCTCCTCATGAATTCTGGAACTGTCATGGCATTAGTGGCCCCAAAGGTGATTTCACGGTCACTGCGGAATCACCTTTCAGGCTGATTAATGAAACAACAGTGCCAGTGTTCATAAGTGGGCTCTCAAAAAGCCTATGTTACAAATTTGGTGGAAAAATCCCAAAATGATCTCGATTTAATGAGCGCAGCAAGCACAGTTGCTACTTAACTCTCACAAATTTGTAATTTTTCACACCAGATTTTCAACATTGGCATTTTTGCACACCTCCTTGTGAACAGTATAGCTGTTATTGTTCACATCCTGGCCAAAATGCGGTTTCACACTTCCGACGCAGGATAGCGCAGTCGCTGTGGTAAATTAGTGTCTGGGACATATTAAGAAGATGACAGTGACACTGTTCATGAGTAGAGGTCCTAAAATGCCTTTATTGAAAATTTGTTGATGATACTCCATACAATGACTGTGTTACGAGCGTGCAGTGTGCAGTTTGCATGCACGCTCGTAACTTCGCGAATTTGTAATATTTTCACTCCACATTTTCAACATTGCCATTTTCCCACACCTACTTATGAACAGTACAGCTGTCATTTTTCCCATCCTGGTCGAAATGTGTTTTCGCACTTCTGGCACAGAATAGAGCAGTCGCTGTGGGAAATCACTGTTCGGGACAGATTAAGAAAATCACAATGATACTGTTCATGAGCAGAGGTCCTAAAATGCCTAAGTTGAAAATTTGGTGATGATAGTCCATCAAATGACTATGTTACAAGTGCATTATGCGCACTTTCCATGCACCCTTGTAACTCCAGAGATTTGTAATATTGTCACACCAGATTTTCAACACTGGCATTTTTCAAACCTCTTATGAGCAGCGTAGCTGTCATTTTTCACATCCTGACTGAAATGTGTTTTCACAGTTCTGGCACAGAACAACGTGGTCGCTGTGGGAAATCAGTGTTCGGGACAGATTAAGAAAATGACAGTGGCACTGTTCATGAGCAGAGGCCCTAAAATCCCTATATTGAAAATTTTGTGAAGAAACTCCATAACATGAGTGTGTTACAAGCGTGCTTTGAACTGTTTCCATGCACCCTTGTAACTTCGCAAATTTGTAATATTTTCACGCCACATTTTCAACAGTGGCATTTTTTCACACCTCCTTACGAACAGTACAGCTGTCATTTTTCACATCCTGGCTAAAATATATTTTTGCACTCCTGCTGAAGAATAGCACGGTCACTGTGGGAAATCAGTGTTTGGGACAGATTAAGATTGAGCGAGTGAGAGGGGGGGAGTGACCGAGCTCAGCTGAGCTCTGTCGGGACTGCTGCAGATTTGTTTGTGGGCAGAAAAAGGCTCCAACGTAAGAGCCCAGTACAAAAGGTCAGCCTGTACCACTGGGAGAAACAGAACAAGAGAGCAAGTGAGGGTGGGGGAGTGAGCGAACTCACCGGAGCGCTGTCAGGACTGCTGCGGATTTCTTTGTTGTCAGAAAAAGGTGTCAATGTAGGCAGGGGCCCATTACAAAAGGCCAGCCTGTAGTGGTAGGAGAAACAGTACTAGTGGAGTGAGACAGGGGACTGAGTGAGTGAGCTCAACAGTGCTCTATCAGGACTGCTGTGAATTTCTTTGTGGGCAGAAAAAAGCACCAATGCAGGCAGGAGCCCGTACAAAGGGCAGCTTGCAGCACAAGGACAAACAGAATGATCGCATGAGAGAGGGAGACTCTGCAACCTCAACGGAGCTCTGTCGGGACAGCTTCAGATTTCTTTGTGGACAGACAAAGATGCCAGTGCAGCTAGGAGCCCCGTTCAAAAGCGCAGCTTGCAGTGCCAAGAGAAACAGAATGAGTGACTGACAGAGTGGCAGTGAGCGAGCTCAATGGAGCTCTATTGTGACTGCTGCAGATTTCTTTGTGGGCAGAAAAAGGCGGCAAAGCAGGCAGGAGCCCAGTACAAAAGGCCAGCTTGCAGGGCCAGCAGAAATGGAATGAGCGAGTGAGAGAGGGGGAGTGAGCGAACTCAATGGAGCTGTGTCAGGACTGCTTTAGATTACTTTGTGGCCAGAAAAGCCCGTAGCATGGCAGGAGCCCAGTACAAAGGGCAGCCTGCAGCAGTGGGAGACACAGAATGAGCGAGTGAGGAGGGTGTGACTAAGCTCAACGGAGCTTTGTTGGGACTGCTGCAGATTTGTTTGTGGGCAGAAAAGGGCAGTAATGCACGAGGCCCAGTACAAAGGGCATCCTGCAGTGGCGGGGAAAATCAGAATGAGTGACTGAGAGAGAGGGAGTGAGCGAGAGTTCCAGTGAGCGCTGTGCGACTACTGCAAATTTCTTTGTGGGCAGAAAAGGCACCAACCCAAGGGCAGGAGCCCAGTACAAAGGGCAGCCTGCAGAGCCAGGAGAAACACAATGAGTGAGTGAAACAGAGGGGTGAGTGAGCTCAACAGAGCTCTTTGTGACTGCTGCAGATTTCTTTGTGTGGCAGAAAAAGGCACCAACACAGGCAGAGCCCTAGTACAAAGGGCAGCTTGCAGCACCAGGAGAAACAGAATGAGTGAGTGAGAGGGGGGTGAGCCACGGAGCTCTGTTGGGACAGCTGCAGATTTCTTAGTGGGCAGAAAAAGCTGCCAATGCAGGCAGGAGCCCAGTACAAGAGCAGCCTGCAGCACTGGGAGAAACAGATTGAACAAGTGACAGAGGGCACTGAGCGAGCTCAACAGACCAAAGCAATTAGCATTCAGCATTGACAAATGCTTGTTTATTTATATATTTAGTTAGACAGTTATTCTCTTGTTGACTGGGAAAGGAGGACAAGACAACACTGCCTATTTTCAGCCTAGTTGAGGTTGGGGTAGGGGTTGATACAGATGCACACCAACTGTAATTGAACCAGATTATGCTATTAGTGTAATTTTAGTGGTATTATGCCTCATAACATGCCTCATGGTTTTTAACAGCCTACACAAATCACCAGTCAGCACTTTACTAGGGTACAACACCCATTCTATCATGTTTCATGCCAGTCATGTCATGGTGAACCTATGGAACTGCCTATTAGTGGAGATAGTGGATAAGATGATTGCACAACACTTCAAGGTAAGCCTGGGCAAATTTCTGCTTACCAAGAAAATCACTGGACATGGGTAGTAGGACAGCTGGGAAAGCGCTATCTTCTCACCCCAGGAAAATTCCAATATTCCTAACTCTTCTGCAGTGTGCCTTTAAGGTCAGAATGCCCGGAGATGGAATGCTATGCAAATGATGGAATCATTGGCATAAGCCACTTCTAACCCTCAGAATTCTCTCTCTGCCTGTCAAGACCAGACACCTGAAAATGTCCTCCTCAACATCTAGTCACAAGAAGCCTTGATTTTCGTAAATACTTAAGTATTTCTTGTTTACTTTCAATTGAATTCATTCACATTTCTGGACTGACTAGTACGGTATGGGCTGCACGCCCATTGGCTCATGCTCTGAACCAATGGGTGTGCAACCCTACCGACTGTCAGTTGACGAACAGCAGGGGTGGCAGGTGGGTGGGGTGCTGCCTTCCACGCGGCTGATGGGGAGGGGTGGGTGGTGGGGCTCAGTGGGCAGGTGGGGTGGGGTCCACCAGATCACCAGGGATTTTGGACTTGGGGGTAAGAATGCCACCCACAATCGGGCTAATCACGGTCCATTGGACCACCAGAGATATTGGACTTGGGGGATACAGTGATGCCCATGATCAGGCTAATCACGGTCCACTGGACCACCAGGGATAGGAGATGTTCTTTGTCTCTTATGGGATGTCCTACTGATCGGGCTGCAGGGCGTCGGTGTCCGGCGGCTGCTGCCTAATGGCAGGCGCCAGGCACAAGTCGTCGGGGATCGGCACACCTGCATGCTAATGGCATGCAAATGGAGCTGTAATCAGATGCAAATGGCTCCCTGTGCACCTTGCATAAATTATGGCCCCATTTGCATTCACCCTTTGAATATCACAGGTGCTGTGCATGGTGCAATGGCACTTGCGCCACCGCATCTCAATGCTCCACTCTGACCACTTGTGCTGGCGCAGTTCCACTGCGCCATGCACGGTGGGGGTGGCCAGGGTGCAATATTCAAAGCAGTTGCGCCATAGCACAACTCTATTGAATATCGCCCAGGCCACACCCCTGCACAACAAATATGAGCAGCACACAGGCTTGCACCACAGCCTGGCGCAGTTTGAATATCTAGGCCCCTGTGTTTTCTGCTTCAGTTTTAACCATTTAAAGTCTGACTGTACTATCTGTAAATCTTTTCCAGACAAGACTTTAGAAAAACATCCAGACAGACTAAATAAAAGATTAAAGGGTCCCTCTGGTTCTGATCAGCTGAAACCCTCCGGGTCTGTGGGTGACACCACAATTTCTGATATTTCTACCCCTGACACAGGTAAAAAGAGACCCTCTGAACCGGCTAGCTCCCCTGTTCCTGTTAAAAAACAGAAAAAGACAAAGTACACTGGACCCTGTGGGAAAGGGACTTCTGTGTTGCCTGTCACTGTGCTTTCTCCTGCTGAGATTGCACAAGCAATAAAAATTATGTAAACCTTGCAGGGTCTGCTGCCTGTGGTATCACAGTCTGCAGTCCAGACTTCTGCACCCTCCATCCCACCCTGTTTTCCTGAACAGCATGAGGGAGAGGAGGAGGAGGAGGAAGAAGAAGACGGTGAGCCTATAGAGCATAAGGTCTCCCCTGAACAGGAGTTTGGCTCTCTTCCCAGGACTACTGAAGATTCTGCTCCTCATTTTTCCTTCATTAGGAAAATTGCTGATGCCTTAGGCATCCCTACCACTGAAGCTGTAGAGGATGAGGAGGAGGCTGAATATATGGATATGATGAGACTGACCCCTACTAAAAAGCTTTCACTTCCCATCAATAAATTCTTCAAAAGAGATATTTTCAAACTCCTCCAAGCTCCTGGGTCTGTCTCTCCTTTGGACAAGAGAGTGGGCAAAAAGTATCAGCTTGACAGAGCAGGGGCTGAATTCTTATTTTCACACCGTGACCACCAGGGTGTGGTGCAAGCTGCAGCTTGTGATAAGGCTAAAGTCTCTCTGGCTTCTCACCCTCCAGAAAAGGACTCTAGGATAATTGAAAGCATGGCCAAGAAAGGTTATTTGTCAGTGTCTCTGGTCATTAGGCAAACAAATTATCAGGCCTATGCAGCACAGTACCAGAAGGCTCTTTGGCAGTCTGTCTTAGACATGGCTGAAAAAGCATCTCCTCCTCTTTTGGGCAGACCTAGCTGAAACAGCTAGGTTTGGCCTGGAAGCTGCCAAATATCATTTTCAGATGGCATCAGACAGCTATGAGATTGCTGCAAGGTGGATGGCAAATACCATCGCACAGAGAAGGTTTGCTTGGGTAGAGCCACAAACCTAACACAGGATACCCAGAATAAGACTGCATTTTCTAAGCAGGGCAGTTCTCTATTTAGCAGCCATACAGAGGCTTACATGCAGAAGGTGGATGAGTATAAGGCCACCTTCCATAGTAATTCTACAAAAGAAAGACCCGCCACTTCCTCTAGACCATTCAGTAGGGGAGATGGGGCAGACAATTTCACATCAGGCCTTTTTACCAGGCCATGGTACTC
The DNA here is from genome assembly GCA_016271365.2 of Neoceratodus forsteri. Taxonomy (NCBI): domain Eukaryota; kingdom Metazoa; phylum Chordata; order Ceratodontiformes; family Ceratodontidae; genus Neoceratodus; species Neoceratodus forsteri. Next base: position 171,943,993 of record CM057457.1, on the reverse strand, counting down.
CCTCAAGCACCCCAATACCCACAGCAAGGGTACTTTAGGGGTAGGGGCAGAAGAGGTGCCAGGTGTGCTACCCAGTCTCAGCCCCAGGCTAAACAGGATCCCTGACTCCTTCATTCAGGCTGCCTCTCCTTTACCAGTAGGGGGCAGGCTGACTCACTTTCTCCACAACTGGAAAACCATCACCACAGACAAGTGGGTTCTGGAGATAGTGGGTCATGGCCTGTCTTAAATTTCAAGTCTCCCCCTGTTCAAACAAACATAGCTTTCAAACCAGCTTCCCACCTAGAAAGCAAAAGGCTGGAAGAAGAGGTGAAACACCTTCTTTCACTGAAGGCAGTGGAACCAGTGCTACTGAATCAAAGGGGGAAAGGACTTTATTCAAGGTACTTTCTTACTCCAAAGAAAAATGGAGAGCTGCGGCCTATTCTGGATCTCAGGATCCTCAACAATTTCCTAACAAAACCAAAGTTCAAAATGGTAACTCTGTCTGATTCTGCCAGCAATCCGAAAAGGGGATTGGTAGCATCATTGGACCTAAAAGATGCCTATTTCCACATTCCCATAAAAGAGTCTCACAGAAAGTTTCTCAGGTTCAGACTCCAATCAGGACACTATCAGTTCTCAGCTCTTCCTTTCAGTCTCACTTCAGCACCAAGGGTGTTCACAAAGTGTCTGGCTGTGGTAGTGGCTCACTTACGAAGACAAGGTGTCTCAGTATTCCCTACTTAGATGACTAGTTAGTGGTGGAGAATTCACCACAATAGCTAGCAGAGCACCTCCAACTCACTCAACATTTGCTGGAGTCTCTGGGGTTCATTTTAAACTTGGAAAAATCAGTTCTGATTCCTTCTCAAATTCTGCAGTTCATACGAGCAGAATTAAATGCCAAGGTGGCAGAGCATTCTTGCCCAGAGACAGGGCAAAAAGAATCCTGCAGTTGGCAGCCTCTTTCAGGCTCAGTGTCCCAAGGCCAGCAAGGCTGTTTCTTCAACTCCTGGTTCACATGGCAGCTGCAACAGGTACAGTGCTGGGATCCAGGTTTCAGATGAGGGATATCCAATTTCACCTAAGAACTCATTGGTGCCAACAGAAGGACTCCCTGTCAAAGATTGTCTCTGCAACAAAAACATTTATTCAAGCTCTTCAATGGTGGAAGAAGAAGCCAACTAGAGAAGGGGTTCCTTTCAAAGAGTTCCGTTCAGTAATTCTCACAACAGATGCATCCCTCTTGGGCTGGGGGCTCATCTACAGAGCACACGGCCTAGGGCACTTGGTCAAGTGCAGAAACTCTTCTGTACAGAAACCTGTTGGAGCTCAGATCAGTGTTTTTGGCAATGCATGCTTTCAAACCACTGATACAAGGACAGGTAGTGCAAGTCAGGACAGACAACACTACCACCATGTACTACATAAACAAGCAAGGGGGAACAAGATCAAGCCTCCTTTTCACGGAGGCTATGAAAATCCGGGCCCTGGCTTACTCACTAGGCCCCTTACTATAGACCATTCATCTGCCAGGCAAAGACAATGTTCTGGCAGATACTATGAGTCAAATCAGTCAGGACCATCACGAATGGTCCCTGAACAGGCAAGTAGTACAGACTCTATTCAGGAGGTGGGGCACCCTGGAAATAGATCTCTTTGCCTCTCATCAGAGCCATCACTTGCCTCAGTTCTGTTGCAGACCTCCAGTAGTGGGCACAGTTCCTCTAGGTGCCCTTGTCCTGGATTGGTCAGGGAAATTCCTGTATGTATTCCCCCATTTCTCCTAGTATACAAAGTGCTGTTGAAACTCAGGTCTCAGCCAGCAACAATGATCCTGATAGCCCCAGACTGGGCCAGACAGCCATGGTACTCCCTGTTGTTGTCCATGTCAGTGGAACAACCAATACACCTTCCCAGGAGGCACAATCTTCTGACCTCCAATCAGGGCAGACTCCTGTATCTGAACCTCAGGTCACTCAGGCTCAAAGCTTGGCTCTTGAGGACCTAGATTATGCTGGTTTACATCTCTCTGAGTCAGTTATGGATGTTTTAGGAGGATATAGAAAATCCTCTACTAAGAAAACCTTTGCTGCAAAATGGAAGAGGTTTTCCATTTGGTGCTCTAACAGGAGTGTGGTGCCAACCCAGGTAGGAGTGCCAGGGTTGCTGGACTACCTAGTCTATCTACACTCCTTAGGTTTACAGCCTGCTACACTGAAAGTTCATTTAGCTTCAGTTTCTGCCTATGCTTTGGCAGGTAAGCCTGTTTCCTTAGCATCAAATCCAATTTTTAAAAGTTTTTCAAAGGCTTTTCACATATGTACCCACCGGTAAGAGAACCGGTGCCAGCTTGGGACCTTAATATTTGCATTGCTCAGCTCATGGCTCCTCCTTTTGAGCCTATATTTTCAGCACCTTTGAAGTATGTCACTTGGGAAAACAGTGTTTCTAGTGGCCATCACTTCGGCTAGAAGAATTAGTGAGCTTCAGGCCTTATGTATCGTAAAAGGACTATATTGCCTTTCACAGGGATAAGGTAGTCCTTCAAACAAATAGGAAATTCCTTCCCAAAGTGGTTCCAGACTTCCATTTGAACCAGTCCATTACTTTGCCAGTGTTTTTCACTGACCACTCTTCTACTGGTGAGCGTAGGCTACATAGCATGGATGCCAAGAGAGCATTGGGCTACTACATGACAGACATTAAGCCCCATAGGCAGGATAGAACACAGCTTTCCTCACTTTTGGGGATGTGGGAAAGGTTAATCCAGCATCTAAAGGTCCATTTCTCACTGGATTGTTCAGTGAATCCAATTTTGTTATTCTATGGGCAAGGAAGCCCCAGCAGGGCTTAGAGCCTATTCCACAAGGGGTACAGCTGCAACATTGGCAGCTGCAAGGGAAATACCCTTGGTGGATATTTGTAAAGCAGCAACCTGGCGAACAGTACACACATTTGTCAAGCATTACAGCTTGGATATGCAGGCAAGGGCTGATGCCAGGTTTGGTACAACTGTACTGCAAAGCTTGTTTCCAAAATAGGTTCTTCCCACCTCCAAAGGTATTGCTTTTTAGTCTGCAGAAGAGTTAGGAATATTGGAGTATTACTGGGGTGAGAAGAAAAAGTTACTTACCATAGTAACCTTGTTTCTCCCAGGGGATACTCCAATATTCATAACTCTCCCTCCCTCTTCCCCATTTTAAGAACCAGTGGCCTCTGTATTCCATGCTGTACCATAGTGTTTGCATGCCACACTTTTACTTTTATTAAAACTTCTTTACCTTTTTTCTCCTTTTTCATGTAATTCTGACATAAGGAGTGTGTGGGGAATATTTTGCTTAATTATAATTTTTTATTTTTCATGTTTCCCTCCAGTTGGATTTTTTTTATGTAGTGAATTTTAAAATAAAAATGTACTATGTTTAAATTTTGGGCCCTTTCTTGCAGGCGTCCATGAAATCTGAGGGTTAGAATGTCAGCAGTTGATAGTTGGCAGCATTTGAAAAGTGGCTCATGCCAATGATTCCATCATTTGCATAGCATTCCATCTCCGGGCATTCTGACCTTAAAGGCACACAGCAGAAGAGTTATGAATATTGGAGTATCCCCTGGGAGAAACAAGGTTACTATGGTAAGTAACTTTTTCATTTCATCTTTGTGTTCACACAGCATATAAATTGGTCCTTGCTTATAACGCAGGGGAACCTGGTACCTAGTGCTGAGCAAAATTTGTATAATAACGGTATAAAAGGGCAATGTGCTATTTTTGCATTTGCACAGTTTTTTTTTGGGGTGGGCGCTGTACCTAAATCTGGTGTAAATTATCAATGTGTTTTTTTTTTTTACAAAAATAGTGCCATTTTCACCAAACTTGGCATTTTTAAAAATGCTAATTTTAAAATGCACAATTTCAACAAATAGCGCCATTGTCTTCCAAACTGCACATTTTTGAAAGCTGGATTTCAAAAAAGAAAGTACAATTCCAACAAAAGTTGTGCATTTAAATTCACTGTTCTAATTTATAAAATTACATAAAATTATGTTAAATAGGAGCATTTTCAAAAAAGGTGTGGAAAAAAGATTTTTTTCTAATTTTCCCACTACTACATAGTGTCCTTTTCAGCCTTCAATTATTATGTTATGGTACTATTTTATTCCTTATTAAATGTACAGTATAGTGTGGTAAGCTAGTCCTTCCTGACAGACGAATTTGAAAAGTAGTTTGATAAGTACTGCTGAAAGCTAAACTGAGCACTCTGCTAACTCTTTAAAAACAGCAGGACCAAGTACGACAGACTATGTATGTAACCTGATCTGTTGTACTTGATCCCACCATCTTGCTGCACTGTTAATATTTTTTCTGTTTTTAATAGAGCTCTCTGAAATATAATTATGGACTAGTATAGCTAGCTTTTCTTAGGTATATCCGTATCATTTTGAGGTTTGGAGAATGCTGGTTTTTGCTTTCGGCTGTAGTTGCATGTTACCTGGTGCCTTGCAGGACCCTAGAACTGTCTGTGTGTTTTGTTTTGTTTTTTATTTAGACAAATGTTTACAAAAGTAGAAATGTCTGTCTTGTGTACCATGTAGGGAAGTGGAATACTCCTATCAGAAGACCACACAGTCTATGAAGGAATTTACAGAAGAGCTGATGTTAACTGGAAAGGTAATTTATTCACTGACCCTTAGGCCCAGCTGTCACTGTAGTCTTTGCCTCCTCCATTGTTACTGTATCTCTGCTTCATCCCCCAGTCTGTTATTTGTCTAAATATTCACTGATATTGAATTTTGATAGAAAAAATCAATAGTATAGAATCAGAAACATACAATCCATACCAGCAAGAAACAGGTTGCTTTATTAGTGGAACAATAAGGCATTTGGTACATACAGTACAGGTGACTGCAGAAAAAAGTCAATGTACTGTACAGTAGCTAAAAAAAGCACATTAAGGTGCATCACTTTATCCAACAGGTGTAAAAATAAATTGTGCAAGATGAATAGGAGCTATGCAATGGCCTGACTCAGAATATGTCATTTATCTTAATAAGCAAGGGACCATAACCAATGAGTTGCAAAGCCACATGTGAGTTACAAAGGTTTTGCCACCTCACAAATGATAAATGGTATGTTCTGAGTAAGATCATTGCATGTCCAGTTTATAATACACATTTTCAAATGAAAGCCTTACATATTAACTCTTTTTTGAACTGTAGAAGTTTCTGGTCCTTCTTTCACTCCTTTTGTCATTTTGCCTTAGACTGTCCTCCTTGTACCCATCACTGCTTGCTCTACTCTTTTTTTATAATTAATAGTTTATTGTATTTTCAGAACATAACAGCAATGCAGGGTTTTTTAAACAATACAATTGGGAAAGTATTTCTGGCCAGGTTTGGCATGCTAAAACCCAATGGATGTACACCTCTATGAATGATTAATGAAGCTCTTTAACAGGTACAGAATAGGTCATGCATATTCTGACACATACAGTGAAGGTATTATGGTAATCTTGTTGTATTCAATATAACCCAAAGGAGGAGAGCCCCAGCCAACAGAAGAAATAGGATCTGGGGTAGGCAGATTGTGTTGGGGTGCAGTGACAACTAGTACAGCCATGAAATGGGTGGGTGATGTCTAAGAGGTGCAACAGGATGGATACCCATAAGGGAATGACTCTGAGGCTAGGTCAGAAGAGTAGGCATTAGTTCAGGTTCTTAGGAGGGGGGAGTGGGCAGGAAGGGGAGGTGCTAGTGTCTGAAGATTGAGTGGAGGTGTCGGCTGCTGCTGGGGTATGCAATGTGACATATAGTATCCCTGTTGGTTAACTAGGCTGTTGGTTAACTAGGATCTGCAGCTTATCCGTTAGGCAGGGAAATGGGCAGACTAGGTTGGCCAAGCGGTCCTTATCTGCCATAAAATTCTATGTTTCTATGTTTCTATCCTTCCAGAATCTTGCAAAAGACAGGGGAGAGGAATTCTTCCCACTTAGCCCTGTATTTGTCCATTTGGTCTGTGACCATATAATGTACCTCTTCAAAACTAGCTACCTTTCTGAGCTCTGGAAGCCATTAAGTAAGGTTTGGTGGCTGTTGCTCCCTCCAGTATGGCAAGCTTATTTGCACAGCAGTCACTGGGGTGCCCAGCAGCCAGTTGCGGTGAGCTGGCTGAATTTTTTTCCAATTGTTTAACCAGGAGAGACACACTAAGCTGGAAGCTTGTTTACAGGTGCAACCTGGGAGCACAGGGAAGTTAAGTGACTTGCTCAGAGTGACACAGTGGGGGCTGTGGGATTCAAACCCAGGTCTCCAGGTTTGCAGCTCAGAGCCTTAAACCACTGCACTACTGCCTCCCAGTGAGCTGGGAGGAGATTGCTACCATGAGAGACATGGTCCTGTTAGCCAGTCATCACTATTGCTGCCAATGGGTCAAGTTGCATTCCTGAGTCCCAGTGTAATACTACAGACATCTCTTTTATTTTTTTTTGGTATGGCCCTCCAATTCTTCTCAGCCTCTGCCTGCCCTCAACTGCCTCACTAACCCCCCCCAGGGACTTACTTTAATCCCAGGTCACTGATACCTCCTGGATTGCCCCCCCCCCCAGGGTAGGGCCACCGCACCAGCAGGACTTCCATGATGACAGGATAAGGTGTTGGCAGGAGGGCCCACAAACATTACCTACTTGGCTTACCCCCCAAGGTGGGGCACAGAACCCATACCAACCATAGCGGATGTCGGAATAGGTCAGAATTGCTGTGGAGAGCTAGCGGAGCTGGGGTGGGCAGGCTTCATGAGCGGCAGGCATAATATTTGATAGTTTGCCCTCCAGAGGTGGATATGTGCAATTATGTCCCATGTCCACGCCGCCTTCCCACATGTACTGGCGCTAATGCAGGAGTAATCCAAGCCTCCGCTAGGGGTCCCAATTGAGCCGGACACTCTATCCCTTCTCCATCCCAGAGAAGGAGAGCAATCCCTAGGATGCTCAATCTTTCTTCCCCAGCCAGCCATCTGATGTTCCCAGGTCCATTTACCAAATGCATGTCATTGTAGTCACAGTCGGGCACCTTGCCCCTGCGCCGGCAGGCCAGCTGTGCTACAGACATCTCAAGCCCCTTGCCAGAACTGGTGTAATGTTGGGCACTCCCACAGGAGGTGTGTGATCTTGCCCATGCACTCCTTGCTTGTCCAACACCTATCAGTGTGCATTGGGCCCCACCTGTCCAACTTTTGCAGAGTCCAGTGCCACTGGTGAAGTACTTTAAAATTTTATGAAGTAGGTGGGACTGTCTCTGGAGACTGTGTGCAGATTGCTTCAGCATTTAATCCACTCTTGTTGTGTTATCTCACAGTCTGACTCTTGCAACCACCTGGTCCATAGGGAGTCAGTGAGGTCTGGTTAAAGACCTGTCAGATTCCTATTAGTGCGTCCCACCTACATGGGTATAGGAAGTCTTCAAGTTCATCTGCGTTATGCACTTTCAGATACTGGCCCAAATGTTTGCCTGCAGCATGCTGTATCTGCAGGTACTGCCAGTGCTGCTGTTTGTTAGGAGAAAGGGTCTCCAGTAGTTGATCAAAAGACCTAAGGTGTATGGTAGCTTGTTATGAAGTGGAAAATATTAGACCACCTTAAGTGGGAGGGGGTTGGAATAGTTTTCCTGCAGGAAATTCACCTGATCCACCCCTAAGACCAATAAACTTTGAACAGTGTTGGTTTCCTAAGTCTTTGGAAGTTCTTACAACTCCAAAAGCAGAGCATAGCCTTTCTAATCTTCTCACTCTACTCTGCCTTTTACTCTCCTCTCTTGATGTCAAGTGCTTTTCCCATTGTGCCTCCTTCATATCTAAGTTATAGTATGGTTCTCTCCCTCTCTCCCTCCCTCCTCCTTCCTTCCTTCCTTCCTTCCTTCCTTCCTTCCTTCCTTCCTTCTATTCTCTCCTGACCAACTTCCTACCATGTCCTCAGCAATGTTTCCCATTCCCTTTCTATTCTACCCAGGAAGTCCACTGCTGGACAAGCTGCCTTTTTATATGTATTTTATTTTTATTTTAGTCTTTGGTAACTGGGTAAAGAAAAAATTGTTTTCCTAATCTCTGGTCCTCTTTTCCCCCTGACTATCTGCTCTACCTCTTCTCCTGTACATCTTCTTTGTGACTTTTCTACTCTTACCTGCAGCTGTCATTGACAACTTACCTTAATGGCCCCAACCCTCCACCGATTGTCCAGCTATGTTCCCCCCCCCCACACACACACACATCATGCCCAGTTGGAGTAATTTCTCTCTTTCTATCCAAGCTCATTTTTATCTGCCAGGACACCTCCATAGACATGCCTCCCACAAATTAAAAAATTCTGAAAGCCATGTAAATAAGGTAAAAAGCATATACTCTCCCACTTGCTAATAATTACAAAACTGCAAATAAACCAATTTAGTAACCTCCACTCCATCTCTCACACGTGTAATATTATAAATAAATCATTTAATCCCATTTCATCCTTTTATGCTTTTCTTACCTTGTTTAACATGGTCTCTTATTCCTGATGACAGTTTTCTCCACATTCTTGTTTATGACCTCTTATCCCCAAAGCCAATTGTCTCCACAGTCTTACCTTGTTTAACATGGCCTCTTATCCCCGAAGCCAATTTTCTCCACACTCTTACCTAGTTTAACATGGCCTCTTATCCCCAAAGCCAATTTTCTCCATACTCCTATCTTCTTTAACATGACTTCTTATCCCCAAAGTCAATTTTCTCCACACTCTTACCTTTCTTAACATGGTCTCTTATTCACAAAGCCAATTTTCTCACACTCTTGCCATGTTTAACACAGCCTCTTTTTCCAACAGCCGATTTTCTCACACTCTAATCTTGTTTAACATGTCCTTTTACACCCAAAGCCGATTTTCTCAAACTCTTTCCTGTTTAACATGGCCTGTTATCCCCAGTACCAATTTTCTCACACTCCTACCTTGTTTAACATGACCTTTTATCCCCGAATCTGATTTTCTCCACACTTTTATCTTGTTTAACATGGCCTCTTATCCCTGAAGCTGATTATCAGTGCACTCTTACCTTGATTAAAATTGCCTGTTATCCCCAAAGCCAATTTTCTCCACATTCTTACCTTTTTTAACATTGCCTCTCATCCCCATTGCCAATTTTCTCCACACTCTTACCTTGTTTATCATGGCTTCTTATCTCTGATGTCGATTTTTCTCCACACTCTTATCTTGCTTAACACAGCCTCTTATCCCCAAAGCCAATTTTCTCACACTCTTACCTTCTTTAACATGGCCTGTTATCTCTGAAGCCAATTTTCTCCATACTCAACATTGCCCAAAGCCTGGGAAGTAAGATCCCAGACCTGGTGGCCTTGATGATAGAAGCTGACCTGGATATAATGGCAGTATTCGAGGTGTGGTATACCGAAAACCATGACTGGGAGATAAGGGTACCAGATTATGCTCTATACAGGAGGGATGGGGGAGTAAAAAGGGGGACCTGCACATTAGAGAAGATATAAAAGCAACTGCGGTACGGGGATACAGGGGAGGCCAAGGCACTGTGGGTTTACTGGAGCCAGGCAATGGCACAGTAATCCACACAGGAGTGATCTACAGGCCTCCAGCTCAGGGGGAGGAGGCCAATAGGGAGCTAGTGGATGAAATACATGGGGTGGCAGCAAAAGGGGAGATACTGCTGCTGGGTGGCTTTAACATGTCAGACATGGATTGGGCTATCCCAACTGTGGCTTCAGCCAGAAGTAGAGACATCCTGGACTCCCTGCAGGGAGGAGGCCTCAGGCAGCTGGTGACAGAACCCACCAGGGACACTGTGATCCTGGACCTGGTGCTGACCAATGGGGACTGAGTCACAGATGTCCGGGTGGAAAGTCACCTGGGGTCCAGAGACCACCACACAGTGTGGTTTAACATGGATACAGGATCACAATCAAGCCACACAAAGGCAAAGGTATTGTATTTCAGGAGGGAAGACTTTGCCAGGCTAGGTATAAATATCAGAGAAGCCCTGGTGAAGAGGGTGGCAGGAAGGGGGTTGAGGAGCAGTGGGCACACCTGAAGGGAGCCATTGCAGGGGTGATAAACCAGTGCATTAAGCTGAGAAACAAAGGAAAGAGGAGGTAACAACTATGGCTCTCATCAGATGTAGTAGGGAAAGTAAAGGCCAAAAGGGTGAGTTGCAGAAAATATAAAGAGACACAGAAGGAAGAGGATAAGGTGGTGTACCTAAACTGTCAGAAGGAAGTGAGCAGGGAAAGCAGTTAGGAGCGCAAAAGTGCAGACAAAGGAAAGATTAGCACAGACAGTGAATAAAGCGGACAAGACATTCTAGAGGTACATCACCAAAAGAAGAAAGTCCAGGTGGGGATTGTACTGCTCAGAGGGAGGAAGGGGAACATGTGGAGGGAGACCTGGAAAAGGCAGAAATGCAGAATAAATACTTTTGTTCAAGGGGACCACAGCTGGAAATCACATACAGAGGAGGGGAGGGAGGGGAACACCAGTCCATTTACAGAAGGTAGAGTCCTAGAAGAACTCACTAAACTCACACAAACAAGGGAGAGAAAGAAATGCCTCAGCTGGGACTTGAACCTAGGCTGCCAAGAATACCGTTCCAGTTGTGCTAACCAGCTGCGCCAGCAAGGCAACTGGAACCTGGGCTGTCTCAGAGCGTACATTACTCTTTCTCCAATGCACAGCCTGGTGCTGCACAAATAATTACTTCATTTTTCAATCACATGGGTATGGTGTGCATTTAACATGGCCTCTTATCCCTGAAGCCGATTTTCTCCATACTCTTACCTTGTTTAACTTGGCCTCTTATCCCAGGTGCCAATTTTCTCACACTCTTACCTTGTTTATTAGGGCCTCTTGTCCCCAAAGCTAATTTTCTCCACACTCTTAACTTTTTTAACATGGCCTCTTATCCCTAGTGTCAATTTTCTCCACATTCTTACCTTGTTTATCATGGTTTCTTATCCTCGGTGCCAATTTTCTCACACTTTTACAGGTACCTTGTTTATCATGGCATATCATATATCATATCATATCATATCAGCTTTATTTATAAAGAGCCTTTCCAAATGATCAAAGCACTGAACATAACATAAAAATTCACACCATAAATAACATCTCCAATAAATATACATAAAATCAGATACTAAAATCAGATATTAAAATCATCATTTGTAATCCTCAGCAGTATTACACAATAAAACTCCCTTCTTATCACCAATGCCAATTTTCTCACACTCTTACCTTGTTTATCATGGCTTCTTATCCCCAGTGCCAAACACACTCTTACCTTGTTTATCAGATTAGATTGTGTGTGGACTTGGAGGATGGAGGGTGTTGGACTTGGTCTCGGCTGGGACCCCCTCTCCTCCATGCATTGCTTGCCGAAGCTTTTGGGGACTTCTGCTGTTGAACAGGGATCCCGATTGGCTCCTGTCCCACATCAGAGCAGGATCCTAGTTTGAATCAGGGGCTGCTGAGCTCTGCCATCAGAGGAATTCAAAAGAAAAAAGGAGTTGCTTGCTTGGAAGAAAAAAGGCACCAATTTTAAACTGCAGGGGGTAGTTTAAATTAGGCCACATCTTCTGAGCACCAGCAGATTGTGTGTGGACTTGGGGGAAAGAGGGAGTTGGACTTGGTCTCCGCTGGGACCATCCTCCTCCCTGCATCGTTTCCCGTAGTTTTTTACACCCACCTGCCCCCCTCCTCCGACCTATTAAGTGGTCTTTAGCTCCACTCAGAAGAGCTAGGATTAGTCAGCTAATGGTTGGAGGCAGGCTCTATAAGAGGCTAGAGAGAGCTGTCCTCTAGAATACTAGATCATTGTGCTATGTTTGTGTATACTGGGCATACGTGATCTTATTAGAACCCTTGAAGATTGTGTGAATGCCCTGAGCTAAATAATATGATGTAATGTTACTTGAGTGAAGGGTTGTTATGTAATAATGTGGAATACTGGAGCACAAATCTAGGAACCAAAGTGAAAGGTGGGACTTGGAAGCAAGTTTTTAGGGTCAAATAAGGTATCCGAACACTGGGTGCAGGCGGTGTGGTGGGATCTTAGAGCACATGTAAGGTAGGTGTAGCAAAATGAAGGGAATGAGAGGGGCATTATGGAGAGGAGTGCACTGGGGGTAGAGGGGCATGTATAAAGAGGGGATGGGGACAGTGGAAAGGTAGATGGGATGGGGAACAAGTTAGGGGGCAGTGGGGGCACAGGGAGGTACAGCCAGGGGAAGAGGGCACACATGGGTGAGAGGGTCGTGGGATGTAACAGCTGCGGTGCAGCAGTGTTCATGAGTACTCTGTGGAGACTGGGGGCATGCCCAGTTTGTCTAAGACTAGGTAAGTTGGAGGCTGAGCTAGCATAGCTAAAAGGAGAGCTATTCCAGACAAGGGAAGACATAGTCACTAACCTTGCGGAGGGCAGCCAGAAAGGGGGAGGGTGGCAAACCAACCTGGCAGGTGGTAGGGGGGTGGTCGCTCAGGGGGATACAGCAAGAAAGAACAGGTCGGAGGACAGGGACCCGATGGGCAGGAGATCCAGGTCAGAGGATAGGGACATGACAGGCAGGTGTACCAGTGCTCTTGAGCATAGGTACACAACTGGCTCTAACAGATACTGGCCCTTTACGAGAACATTGGAGCAGGAGAACATGTATGGATTCAAGGCAGGGGGGGAACAAACAAGGGAACCAGGAAAGGAAGGAGAGATATGGAAAAGGGAATGAACAGGAAGGACAGGGGAGGTCAGGAGAAGGGGAGAATCAGGCTATAGAGGCCAGGAAGGGGAGAGGGGACAGTAAGTGGAAAGGGAACAATTCTATGGAAGGACTGGGTGTAGCAGACAGTGGGAAGAAGGGAAGGAAGCAAAGGGGTGTTGCTAGAAGATGCCAGAGTGGTATAGGCATCCATGGAGAGGATGAGCAGGAGAAGGATAGGAGTATAAAGGCAAGGGTTAGAGTGAGCCTGGGGAGGACAAGACTGAGGGCACCAGTCTGAGCAGGGGACAGATGGATAGGGAAGGATGAGGTTGGAATGCGTACAAGGGAAACCAGGAGGAATAGCCAGGTAGGTGAGGCGATGGCACCCTTGGGGGCTGCATATGAAAAATCAGTGATAGTGTACAGGGATGCATTATTAAAGGGATCCATTGGTTAAGGAATGGTGTAGCCTTCAAAGGGAGGTCGGTTTTCTGTGACCCGGGGATGGAAGCAGGCAGGGCTCTCCCAAGAATTAAGGAATGTATCAGGCTGATTGGAGGGAAACCTAACCTGGTCGTACACTTTGGCACAAATGATCTGACCAAAGAAGAGGTCTTAGAGGTACAGAGGAGATTTAGGGAACTAGCAGAAGGGTGCAAGGGGATAGTAGACACAATAGTCTTCTCAGAAGTCCTGCTGGTTGACTGCACCAGTACAGTGAGACAATTGAGAATCAAAGATTTTAATTACTGGCTGAGGCAGTGGTGCAGGAAGGAGGGATATGAATGTATAGGGGATTGAGGAGACACATGGGTAGACCAACATCTGTATGTGAGAGACCGGTTGCACATAAATGGCGAGGGGGGCATGATTTTGAGGAGGAAGCTACAGGGTTTTATAGATAAAATACTAGGGAGTGATTTAAACTAGGAGAGGGGGAGGACGTAGCTAAGTGTTGCCCAGTAGGAGGAAGGAGAGGATCAGGCCTAACTAGCTCTTCCCCACAGTTGGGGGCAAGAGAAACCGACAAGGGAAGGGGGAAAGGGAGGGACTGGTGGAGGGATTTGCTGACCAACGTCAGGCACCTGGGTAATAAAATGGGAGAACTGCAGGCGATAGTGGCGAAGGGTGACCTGGACCTGGTTGCAGTCACGGAGACCTGGTGGACTGAGAACCACAGCTGGGAAGTGGAAATGCCAGGGTGTGTACTGTACAGGAGAGACAGGATAGGAAAAAGAAGGGGGGTAGCCCTTAATGTAAAAGAGGGTATAAAGGCATTGTTGTGCGGGAGGGGTGGATCTGCAGAGACCCTGTGGATGTCCTTAAGCAGAACAGGGGAGAAGACAGTGAAGGTAGGGGTGGTGTACAGATCACCAAATCAAGAGGAGGAGGTTGACAAGAAGATGGTTAATGAGATACAGGACATGGCCAACAGAGGGGAAATCATGGTACTGGGATACCTAAATCTACCTGACATACACTGGGTCACCCTGGCAGCAGTCACACTTAGGAGCAGGGGGGTGTTGGAAGCCTTGCAGGAAGCATTCATCAGCCAGCTGGTGACAGAACCTACAAGAAGGAGAGCCATACTGGACCTGAATCAAACAACGTGAAGTCTTGCTGTATTGTGACTACTGCAGTTAACCCCAGCATTCAAACTGCCCCAGAGAGTAGAGGGCTAATTTCTATGCAGAGCATAGAACGTTGAGCTCAAGCTTGGTTCAAACCTCTGTCTGCTGCACTTTGAAGTGCAACTGTCAGATTCTTTACTCTGCCTAACTGAACGGCCGCTCCGGAGATTTCTCCTTTGCTCACGGTTCAAAGTCAGTTAAAGTCCTCGGTTTTACCAATTATTTTTCGCAAGTTTCGGTTCAGATCTCTGTCTGTGGTACAGTAAGTACTAGGTAGTGAACTAGACATAGTAAACTTGTGGAAATTGCTAAAAATTGATTTTTCGACCGGTTCGGCTGAACCAGCCGTTCAGTGATTTATATATTCTGTCTTTCTTTTTAAACTTAGAGTGTGGTTACCGGTCCTTACAGTTTTAAAAAAAACTGCATTTTCTTGTGGTTTTTTCCAATACCTGATAAGGGTGTCTTGCCTGGTTGTTTGCCATAAAAAGGATAAGTCTGTGGTTAGGATGGCTTCGTCTGAGAAACCCAAAAGAAAAACCGGGCCCACTGGGTTTCAACACTGCAGTGTGTGTGGGGAGGTCTTTGCTAAGGCTGATCCCCACACCACCTGTGTTTATTGTCTGGAGTTTGACCACCTTGATTCAGAATGCCAAATCAGTAAATATTTCCCTAAGTCTACCCTGGAAAAAAGATTAGGTAGGCTCAGGGATAAGGGGGCCTTGAAGTCCGCAGACCCGGATGGCCAGCCCGGTTCGGTTCCGACCGAACCTGAGGAGTGCCCTCTGCCAGGGCAATACTTCTTCAGGCAAGAGGAGAGCGATCCTGAGGTCGGTTCCTACAAAAGAAAGAAAAAGAAAAATCAGCGGTTCAGATCCAGAGACCCATTTCCGATGGCGAAGAATTGCCAATGCGATAAGGTTGTAGAATTGCTTCATCTGGTTCTGTCTGATCCGCTTCTGGCAGGTGCCTGTTCAGTCAGTTCCTCCAGTTCAAGATTATACCCTGAAGACTTCTATGAACTGGATTTGGAGGGGTATGAAGATTATGATGATGATGATGATGACGATGGTGTGGGAGGTCTGGTTGAGCCCATTGAGCCGGACATCTCCCCAGACAGGCCTTCTGGTGTTTCCCCTCATCAGCTTTCTGAGTCCTCTTTCCACTACATGTTTTACAGGAAAGTGGCAGAAACCCTCCAGCTCCCTGTGGAAGAAGCTGTAGAGGAACAAGAGGAACCTGATTATGTGGAGATGATGGACATCCCAGAGTCCATGAGACTGTCTATTCCCCTTCATAAGTCTTTTGGGAAACAGACACAAAAGATTTAAAAAAATCCAAACTCTGTACCTCCTGTCGACAGAAGGATGGACAAAAGGTACACCTTATCAGGTTCAGGTACAGAGTACTTGTATTAACAATGCAGCCATGTTGGGGTTTTGCAGGCTGCATCCTGTGATAAGGCTAATATACCCTTGGCTTCACCCCCAGATAAAGACTCTAGGAAGCTGGATGCCATGGCAAAGAAGCAGTACATGGCATCCACCTTGGGACTCAGGCAGGCTAATTATATGGTCTATGCAGCCAGGTACCAGAAGTCCAGGTGGGACACTGTACTAGCACTGGCTAAGCAGGCCTTTCCCCAGCTAGCCTGGGAGGAGCTGGAAGGGGTGGTTACTGATGGGATTGATGCATCTAAGGTACAGTTCCATGCTGCTGTGGACTCCAATTATGTGTTATCTAGAGTCATGGCTACATCTGTGGCTCTTCGGAGAAGGGCTTGGCTCAGATGTACTAGTCTCTCACAGGATACCCAGGCTAAGGCCATGGATTTCCCTGAGGTGGGTAATTCTCTGTTTGGGGAGCAGATAGAAAATTACATGAAAAAGATGGATGAGTATAGGACCACCTATAGGAGTGCACAGGCCAAGGAAAGGCAGGCAACTCCTCAAAGGCAGCTGGCTAGGGGCAGGGGCAAGCCTTTTCATAGGCCTTTCTACCATGCACAGGCCTCTTCTCCCTTTCCTCAGAGGGGGTTCTTCAGAGGGAGAGGCAGAAGGGGGATGAGCAGGGCTGCATCCATCCCTCAAACTAAGGCTCCTGCCAAGCAGACACCCTGATGTGTCAGCCCGGGTTGACTCCCCCATTCCTGTAGGAGGCAGGCTGGCTTACTTCATCCAGGACTGGATGACTGTTACCTCAGACAAGTGGGTCCTGGAGGTGGTAAGGCAGGGGCTGATTCTCAGCTTCAAGAAATTTCCAAAGCTGAGGCCAGACCTTTTCCACCTGCAAGCATCTCCGAAACCATTTCCCTAGAGGTAGAGGTTTCATCTCTACTGGCTCTAAAGGCTATAGAGAGAGTTCCTACACTGCACAGGGGCAAAGGTCTGTACTCCAGGTACTTCCTTACCCCTAAAAAAGACAGAGGAGTGGTGACCCATCCTAGACTTAAGATACCTGAACAAACATCTTTTAAAACCAAAATTCAAAATGGTGACTCTGGGAATAATCCTTCCCTCTCTAAGGCCAGGGGACTGACTAGCCTCCCTGGACTTAAAGATGTCTACTTTCTCATTCCCATCAGGTGTTCCACAGAAAGTACCTCAGGTTGAGTTGCCTTCAGGCCATTATCAGTTCAAAGCTATGCCCTTTGACCTGACATCAGCTCCAAGGAGTATTCACAAAATGTCTAGCAGTAGTAGTGGCCTTTTAGAAGGAAAAATATTTCCATATTTCTATACCTGGACGACTGGCTCATTGTGGGTCAGTCCCCAGACAAGTCAAGTCAGACCTTCAAGTGACTCAGCAAGTGCTCACTTCCTAGGATTCCTTCTCAATCTTCAAGTCAGTTCTCGAGCCTGTACAGCTCCTCACCTTCATAGGGCAGAGTTGGATACAGTCAAAGCAAAGAGCTTTTCTTCCCTGGAAGGGCAAGAGCTATAGTGAGCTAGCCTTTTCACTCCACCTTCTGGTCTCTTGGCCAGCAAGGTACCTCCTTCAACTTCTGGGCCACATGGCAGCTTCTACAGCAGTGGTCAGGGCCATATTTCAGATGAGGGACATTCAGTTTCACCTGAGGGCCTTTTGGTCTCAGAAGAAGATTCTCTAACCAAACTAGTTCCAGCCCAGACTCTGATCCAGGCTCTCCAATGGTGGCAGGATCAGGGCAACCTCAGGCAAGGAGTCCCATTCATCACTCAGTCTCAATCTGTGTTCCTAACCACGAATGCTTCTCTATTGGGGTGGGGAGCCCATCTGGGGGCTCTCACAGCCCAGGGACTGTGGTCCCCTCTGGAATCCCTTCTTCATTTCAATCTCTTGGAACTCAGGGCGGTCTTTCTGGACCTAAAAGCTTTCTCTCATTCAGTACAGAACAAGGTGGTTCAGGTCAGGACAGACAACAACACCACCACCATGTGGTACATCAACAAGCAGTGAGGCACTCAGTCCATGGCCTTGTGCACAGAAGCCATGAAATTGTGGTCCCTAGCTTATTCTCTGTAGACCTCTCTGATAGCAGTCCACCTTCCAGGGAAGGACAATGTGCTAGCAGATGCATTGAGCAGGATCTCCCAGAGCCATCACGAATGGTTCCTGGACCCTTTGGTGTTGAAAGTGATTTTTTCAAGGTGGTGCACTCCAGAGATAGATCTCTTTGCAGCCCCAGACAATCACCAACTTCCTCTGTTTTGTTGCAGACCTCCAGTCTTGGGCTGTCCCTCTGGATGCTCTGATTTTGAGCTGGGAAGGGAAATTTCTATATGCCTTCCCTCCATTTCCTCTACTGTTCAAGGTTGTGGTCAAGGTAAGGTCACAACCTTGCAAAGTGATTCTGATTGCTCCAGACAGGGCCAGGCACCCTTGGTACCCTCTGTTGCTGTCCCTAGCAGTCCATCTTCCCCTGTTTCTTCCCAGGAATTACAACCTGTTAACCTCCTCTCAGGGGAGGATTTGGTACCCCAATCTTCGGTCTCTCAATCTCAAGGCATGGCTCTTGAAGAGTTAGATTATGCAGATTTGTATCTGTCTCAAGGGATTCTGGATATTCTCAAAGCCTCTCAAAATCCTGCCACCAGAAAAACTTACAACTCCAAATGGAAAAGATTCAACATTTGGTGTTCCAAGAAGCATATATCCCCAGACACTGCTGAATTGTCTACAGTTCTGGATTATATGGTTCATCTTAATGGCCTAGGCCTCAGACCAGCTTCTCTCAAAGTACATTTGTCAGCTGTTTCTGCTTTTCTGTCACCGGTAAAGCCTTCCTCACTGTCATCTCACCCTGTATTCGATAAAATATTTCAAGAGATTGCTTCATACCAATCCCCCCTTTAGGGATCCTACCCCTGCTTGGGATCTTAATGTTTGCATTGCTCAGCTTATGCAGCCCCCTTTTGAGCCTTTGTCTTCAGCAAAGCTTAAGTACTTGACTTGGAAAACTGTGTTCCTGGTACCTATTACCTCTGCCAGGCATATAAGTGAATTGCAAGCTCTGTTAGTGGAGCCTGCTTTTATCTCATTCCATAGAGATAAGGTAGTCCTTAGAACTAATAGGAGGTTTTTACCTAAAGTGGTTTCAGATTTTCATCTGAACCAATCTATGTCTCTCCTTGTGTTCTTCACTGATCATTCTTCTTCAGGAGAAAGAAGTTTACACAGTTTGGATGTTAAAAGAGCCCTTAGTTACTACATTGAGCGTACTAAGGCTCACAGGTTTGACTCCCTTCAGTTGTTTGTCACTTATGGGGAAGTGGGTAAGGGCAAACCTGCCACTAAGAGGACTATTGCCAGTTGGTTGCCTCTTGTATTCAATTCTGCTATGAGAAGCTAGGCAAAATACCTCCCTCAGGCCTAAGGCTAATTTGACTAGAGGTACAGCTGCTTCCCTGGCTGCGGCCAGGGATATTCCTTGCTGGAGATATGTAAAGCAGCCACCTGGAAAACAGTCCGTACATTTACCAAGCATTACTCCCTGGACATCCAGGCTAGGAGTGATGCTCAATTTGGTACAGCAGTACTGCAGAGCCTATTCCCAAGGTAGCTTTGATTCCCTCCTTCATGGAGGTACTGCTTGGTAGTCTGCAATAGTCAGAATACAGCAAGACTTCATGTTGTTTGAAGGAAAAATTACTCACCATAGTAATTATGTTTCTTCTAATGGAGTCTTGCTGTATTCTAACCTCCCTCCCTTCTCAGAAACAATTTTTGGGAAGTGGGCTGGCGGGTGCAGTGTTGCACCCCAGGGGTGCATTTGGGTACGCCCTCCTTTTAGAAAGGGGGAGTGGATTATATTATTAATTTAACAGTCTTAAGTTGTTCACTACCTGGTTTTTGATTTTGGATTTCTTAACTTGAGTCTTTTGGAGATCCAAAATATTTGGTTGCCATTTGGCTAGTAACAATTTTACAATTTCCACATAGTAGTTAGTTAGTATTAGCTCATAAGAATCTGACAGTTGCACTTCAAAGTGTAGCAGACAGAGGTTTGAACTGAGCTCGAGCTCAACATTCTATGCTCTGCATAGAAATGAACCCTCTACTCTCCGGGGCAGTTTGAAAGCTGGGGCTAACTGCAATAGTCAGAATACAGCAAGACTCCATAGAAGAAACAGAATTACTAAGGTGAGTAATTTTGTCTTCTGACAAATGGGGACAGTGCAGAGGGGTTGGGGGTGGGAGTCAGCGAAAACTTGGGTGACAATGACCATAGAGTGGTGAAATTTAGGATCAACAAGGGTCAGGCCAAGGACAGCTTGAACACTAGGGTGCTTGACTTTAGCATGACAGACTTTGGGAGGATGAGAGCAATGGTACAGGAGGAGCTGGAGGGGGTGGAAGTCCTGGAAGATGTGGAGGAGCTATGGGGGGAAATTAAAAGGGGACTACAGAAAGTGACAGAGCTTTGCGCTAGGAAGTTGAGCAAGAGAAAGAGGGATAGAAAACCACTTTTTTTCACTACTGAAGTGAGAAAAACAGTCAGGGAGAAGAGGAGGGTATTTGGGATATATAAGGCGACACTAAGGGAGGTAGATAGGGGGGTGTATAGGGAAAGCTGAGGGAATCAAGGAAGGTGATCAAGCGGGCCAAGGCTGAAACAGAAGAACGTATAGTAAGAGGGGTTAAGGGAGAAAAGAGGTTATTTAAATATGTAAGTGACAGGAAAAAGGGAAGAGAGGATAGTGAGGTTCAAAGGGGAAGGGGGGGGCACTGGTGGAGGGAGACTTAGAAAAAGCCGATGTCTTAAACAGATACTTTGCATCCATCTTTAAAGTGGGGAAGGGGGCCTAAATTAGAAAATAGGGGGAGGACGGGTAGGGAGATGGACTCCAGCCCCTTCATTGAAACTAGAGTGCTGGAGGAATTGAGCAGGCTGCAGACTGACAAGGTGATGGGGCCAGACAGGATTCACCCGAGGGTACTTAAAGAATTGAAACAGGAATTGGTGGCACCAATCATGAGGCTATTCAGCCTGTCACTGCAACATGGTAGGGTTCCAGAGGACTGGAAAAGGCCGAGGTTGTACCACTGCATAAGGGGGTGGTAGGGAAGAGCCAGGTAACTACCGCCCAATAAGCCTGACCTCAGTGGTCAGCAAGCTGATAGAGGCACTGATTAAGGAAAAACTGGGTAATCATCTTGCCGGGGAGGGCCTACTGAATGACAATCAGCATAGACTTTGACAGGGTGACAGAGATATGGGACGAGGGAGGGGCAGTGGACATGGCCTACCTGGACTTCTAGAAGGCGTTCAACACCGTCCTCCATGGGAGACTCGTAAGCAAGATGAAAAGCTCGGGGGTGGGAAGCTAGCTCATTACTTGGGTGGAACATTGGTTGGTGGGGAGAACTCAGAGGGTCAAAGTTAATGGGTGTACTTAAAGAAGGAAAGAGGTGACAAGGGGTTCCACACAGGGTCTGTGCTGGGAACCCATACTCTTCAACATATACACAGGGGACATCCCAGAGGGTCTGCAGGGAAGGCTTGCCTGTTCACAGACAACATGAAAATCTGTAATGCAGGGGTGGATACGAAGGAAGTGGGGTGGAGGATATGAGGGAGGACTTGGCCAGGTTGGAGGAGTGGTCAGAAAGATGGCAATTATGGTTCAACACAAAAAGTGCAGGATTATCACATAGGGCATAACAACCTGAAGGCAAAATACCAACTGGAGGGGAGGAGATTGGAGCAGAGCAGGAAAGGACCTGGGGATTACCATCTCAGACAACCTTAAAGTCGGGGTCAGTGTGACAGGGAAGCAGGAAAGGCACGAGTATGCTGGCATGCATAGGGAGGGGTTTCACAAGCAGGAGAAGGGAGGTGATCCTGCGGCTGTACAAAACCATGGTCATACCACACATAGAATATGGAGTCCAGTTCTGGAGGCCATACAAGAAAGGGGACATGGACCAACTGGAAAGGATCCAGAGAAGAGTGACCAAAATGGTGCGGAGGATGCAGGGGAGGCCATATGAGGAGAGGCTGGGGGAGCTGGGCCTGTACTCGCTGGAGGAGAGGAGGGAGAGGGGGGATATGGTGGAGACATTCAAATACTTGAAGAGCATAAACAGGGTGAGAATTGACAGCATATTCAAATCGAACAATTCCATGAGGGGACATACCCACAAAGTGGAGGGGGGCAGGTTCAGGGGGACATCAGAGGCAAGTTCTTTACCGAGAGGGTGGTACATCCATGGAATGAGCTGCTGGAGTGGGTGGTAGGGATGGATACAGTAGAGAATTTCAAAAGGGCCTGGGACATGCACATGGGACTGGCGGGCAGAGTGCAGGCCGCAAAGGGAAGGAGGAAATCTTCCTGGGAGGGGAGGAGTTACAGACAGACTAGATGGACATAGAGGTCCTTATCTGCTGACAGCCTTCTATGATTCTATGATCATGGCTTCTTATCCAATGCCAATCTCCTCACACTCTTACCTTGTTTATTTTTATTTATTTATTAAAGATTCGGAATACAGCCTTTGAGTCAAGGACTCTTTTGCAAAGGCTCCACATCATACATACAATAGGGGTAGACACTAGCAATGTTTTCCAGATTGAGTACAAGGAAATTAGCTAAGTAGGATATAGGTGCCTATAAGATAAAGAGAAATATGTTTACACTTGAGATAGATCATTTGTAACTAGCAAGTAAATACTTTTACACTGAGATAGATCATTTGTAATAGGCAATATGAGAGATTACATAGGTATTTAAGGACAGGAGACTAGTATAGCAGGCAAAATTGAGCCCTTGTCATACGAGCAACGTAATACACTCCGAACATATCAAGGCTGTCCTAAATGAATGTACAGCTTAAGCAGCACAGTGTTTAATCAAACAACAGGTTCCAGGGTTAAGGTAAACCAGATCGAAGAACATTGTAAGATAATCAAATATTCCATAGAAGTCAGCCCAGACATTTATGGGAACAGAGAGCTGGGGCATGAATAGGGTCAGGGGCATTCACATTTGGAAAGCTCAAGGAGATAGCTCTTGAGGGCTGCTTTGAAAGGGCCTAGGGTGGGTAGCTGGGTGATGGATGATGGGATTTCAGTAGTTGGACCTAGTGATACTTCTAGATAGTCTGGCCTGGGTCATTATAGAGACCAGGGGTAAAGGCCAAGAGGGTGGATTTGAGTAACAGCTTCTTTCCAAAGATGCAGATATAATATTTAAATCTGGCATCAAGGTTTAACCAGCCTGCAGATTTGTACAAACTACAAGTATGGGTCAGTCTGTCGTGTCCCGTGACTACCCTACAGGCCATGTTCAAGGTAGTTTTAACCCTATAGAGGGCAGTTGAGTCAACTGAGCCATATTCACCAGTCCATAGTCATCATGATTTCTTATCCCCAGTGCCAATTTTGTCACACTCTTACCTTGTTTAACATGACTTCTTATCCCCGAAGCCAATTTCTCCACACACTTACCATGTTAACATGGCCCATTATCCCCAGTGACAATTTTTCCTCACACTGTCTCCTATGGTTCGCTACTGCTGAAGCACAAATCTGCAATCTTTGTTGCCCCATATGTGTGCTCCCATGGTACCTCTCACAAGAAACAGTTAAGAAACAATCCTCACACAGGACCAGCCTCTCTCAGACAGGAGCTAACCCACAGTCTTGCTGGAAACTGGCAACTAACAATCAACATACTGTTTCCTTTTCTCCCTCATGACCTGGCTAAGTTCACTCACCAATAACAAGTTGACCCAAGCACTCTCAATGTCAGCTACATTCAGTGCTCAGAGTCTGCTCCGGTTCCATGCAATGCAGTTCAAAACAGAACTAGGAAAATGGCAGAATTTTCCACAGTTAGAGAAACAACTTTTAAATGGAACTGTGGGGTATGCCATTCAGTACTGAACTGGGAGTAGTGTTGTAACTGCCACAGTAAACAGGTTAACAGAATTGAAAACTGTACCAGGTGTAGAGTGATTACATAGAAACATAGAAGTTGACGGCAGATAAGGACCGCAAGGCCCATCCAGTCTGCCTATTTCTTTTTCTACCTTATGAATGTGCCATAGGCCTCTGTCAATGGCCTATCTTTTCATACTGACCTGTATTGCTCCCTTATGCCTATCCCATATCTGTTTGAAGCCCTGCACTGTATTCATATCCACCACTTCCTGGAGGTAGGCCATTCCATGCATCCACCACCCTTTCTGTGAAAAAGAACTTCCTCCACTACCCCTTAATCGGCCTCCTTCTACTCTCATGCTGTGTCCTCTTGTTCTGCTATTTTTCTTATATTGAAACATGTTATACTCTTTCACCTTTAGCTAATGCCCTTAAGGTGTTTGAATGTTTCAATCATATCACCTCTCTCCCTCCTTTGCTCTAGGATATACATATTGAGTTCAGTTAACCTGTTCTCATATGTTTTCTGATGCAATCTCTGCACCATTTTGGTTGCCCTTCTCTGGACTGCCTCAATTTGGTTAATGTCCTTGTGAAGGTGTGGCCTCCAGTACTGCACATAGTACTCCAGATGGGGCCTAACCAGTGTCTTGTAAAGAGGGATTATTACCTCCCTCTTCCGACTTGTGATACCCCTACTAATACACCCCAACATCCCTCTAGCCTTACCTACTGCTTTAGAGGTCTGCTTGGATGATTTCAGGTCATTGGTGATGATGCCCAAGTCTCTTTCTTCCCTTGTGACTGTCAGCAACTCCCCTCCCAGCCTATAGGTGGCTTCAGGGTTTCTCTTCCCTATGTGCATGATCTTGCACTTCTTGCATTAAACCCCAGTTGCCACTCTTCTGACCATTTTGCTAGTTTATCCAGATCTCTTCTCATTCTGCCCACACCATCTGGATCATCTATTCTGTTGCAGATCTTTGTGTCATCTGCAAACAGACAAACCTTACGCTCCAGTCCATCTGCAATATCACTGATGAAGATATTGAAGAGGACTGGCACCAGGACTGATCCCTGAGGTACCCCACTTGTGACTTGCATCTCTTCTGACTGTATACCGTTTACCACCACTCTCTGGTTTCTGCCCTTCAACCAGTTTGCCGCCCAGTTGACCAATGTCTGACCCACCCTGAGCCTACCCAGCTTATTAGTCAATCTTCTATGTGGAACAGTATTGAAAGCTTTGCTGAAGTCAAGGTAGGCAGCATCAACTGCTCCCCCTTGGTCCACCACTCTGGTTACCCAGTCAAAGAAATCTATGAGATTAGTTTGACAGGGCCTTCCTTTTGTAAACACATGCTGTCTTGGATCCTGTGCTCCTATGCATTCCAGGTGTTGCACTATCCTTTCCTTAAGGAGTGTCTCCATAATCTTGTCCACTACTGAGGAAAGACTGACTTGTCTGTAGTTCTCTGCCTCCTCCCTGCTACCTGTCTTGTGGAGCAGGATCACATGAGCCCTTCTCCAGTCTTCTGGGACCTCTCCTGTGCTCAGAGACTCACTAAACAGTTCTGATAATGGCTCTGCTAGTTCCACCCTTAGCTCCTTTAGTACCCTGGGATGTATACCATCAGGTCTCATTGCCTTGTCCACCCTCAGCTTATCGAGCTCTTGTAGGACCCTTTCTTTTGTGAAGGGACTAGTGCACACCTCCCTCCCTGCTGTGTTCATGGTGCAGAGTTGTGGGCCCCGATTAGCTACAGTGGGAGGAAAACAACTTTCTGTTCTGCATCACCTACTGCTGTACACGTGTGAAAACCTACTCCTATACATGTGTACAAAGGGTACTTTTTTTCTTTGAGAAAACACTAATGTAACAGTATTTTATTTTTTAATATTTAGGATTTTTATCTGTTTACTAGGTACTATTTTCTAATATGTTTACTTACCCATTTTATAAGTGCTATATGACACTTCAGTGTATGAGTTATCAAGGTTATGCACTGCCAGGTGCTGAAGGGTCCAGGTGCTGAAGGTACTAGATGCAAGCCCGTGCACTCACTACCCACCTCGGCCTGCATTAACCCATGACAATCAATGCCCTGTTATGTCTTATAGCTTACTTACAGTAAACGGAAAAGTCACTAGTTTTATTTGTAAATTTTTGCAACAGGAAAGACACACTAAGGTGTGATAGCTCACTTCCAGATGTGTCTTGGTTGAGGAGAAGGGAGGTTTACATGAACCTGTTTTAGTGACAGGTGGAATGTTGGCCAAAATACAGGGGAAACCACTGTTATGATAAGTGCCAAAGTATATTTAACATCCAACTGGATAGCCACCAGAGATAAGCAGAACAGTCCTTGGTTCAACATCTCATCTAAAGGATGGCACATCAACATTTCTGAACACCCCTACTGCTGCACAACAGTGTCAAGGCAAGACAAATATATTTTTATAGTGCTCTATCCCTTAGATACATGGCACTTCACAGTACATAAATCAACATTAAACACATACTGTATTCCAGTAAATAAATTCATTTGCATTTAAATAGGAGCTAGTACCTTAGCGACAGAACCATGTCTTAAAATAGACTTTGAGATCTATTTAACTCAAGATATTACTGACTACCTGCTCAAATGCAGTAGACAGACTTTTATACTCTTTTCAAATGCATCCACGGAGGAGCATTCTAACTGCAGTCTAAAGGGAGGGAATTCCAAATTACTGCTGCTACCACAGAGAAAGCCCTATCAATTGATTACTTCAATCTAGATTTTGGAATAGCCTGTAGACTCCCCTCAGTAGAGCAGAGTGGGCAGCCTGGGCAGGAGAAAGCTATGCTATCTTTTAGGTAATCAGGATTGAGCATTAGCCCAAGTTCCTGGTGTGGGACTAGAACCCATAAGCTTCCAATTTTCTGGCTATCTAGAGGTGAGCAAGTAGCCTATTGACTCAACGAGACTGCTAATTTTTTTTTGGGGGGGGTGATTTGTGCCATTTTGTACCCTGGCCTTCATAACAACATATATTATATACTGCCAGTCTAGGTGTCCAGTAACAAAGCCAGTGGTGAAGAGGATGTATACAGCAATTTTGCTCCTAAAACCAAAGGCTTGCAATGGCTCTTTGAAGTTATGGGAGGGGGGGTAAAATGGGTCATGTAGGTGCAACTCCCAATTTTGAGCTGTATCTGCATTATCCTAGATGACATAAATGACGCTGGTCAATTTTCAAGTGAAATATTGCATTTGTGACTGTTTCACTGCTTTATGGCAGCTTGCAAAAAAAAATCTGATATGGATGTCACATTTTTTTGATGCAAGTGGACACCAAGGTGCTACAAATTTATTTATTTGTTGAGATATCGGAATTACACCCTTTGAGTCATAGAGTCTTTTGCAAAGGCTCCTTGTCAGTTAACATAGTATACAAAAAATAACACAAGGGAGATTAAATAAAGGTGCATCACTATCAAACAATCTATATGTTACATCAAGAGTAGTGCAAGAAAAGTAACATAACAGAGTGATATTACATACAGAGGGCAGAGACAGCCCAGAGTCGAGTGCAAAATAGAAAATATAGTAATAAGGCAAGTGTTCCACCATAGACATTATTACAATGCAGAGAATAATACAGTTGGTAGATTAACAGAGATAAGGTGCATAATTACATAATCCAATAATATAGCATAGTATGAATTAGAAAGTGGAGGAAGGAGGCTGTCAAGGCTGATTTAGTGAAAGGATACAAGGGACAATCACAAGTTGAGTTCTTCGTGAAAGATTCCTCGAGTGAGGTTTTGAAAGGGTCTATTTTCATGCCGGCAGAAAAGAGCAGCGGTAGGCCATTTATTTATTTATTTAATTTTGTTGACTGGTAAGTGCACTAGACATATCCTGCCTATTTTCGGGCACTACCCGGGGAGGGGATACAGATGAATGCCAACTGACCTTGAACCAGATTAAGCTGTTGCCAGTAAGGGGCACTGTGATAAAAGGCTCTTTGACCAAGGGATGTCCTGCAGCGAGGGACCAGAAGGGGGTGCCTTGGATGTACTCCTGGAAACTCTTTGGGGAGGGAAGGCTGGATGAGACAATGCAGGCTAATAGGGTTGAGTGTCCTCTGAATTTTCTTAGCCAGGAGGCAAGTGTTATATTTAAGGTGGCAATCAAAGTTTAGCCAGCTTGAGCAACTGTAGAGGTCACATGCGTGGGTCATTCTATCGCAACCTGTCACCAGGTGAAAGGCTTTGTTTAGAGCTGTCTTTATGTGACAGAGAGCAGTATTATCTGCTGAGCCACAGAACACAATTCCGTAATCCAGCATGGAGAGGACCGAGGATGACACAGAGAGGCACAGCACTTCAGTGGTCAGACAGTGTTTGAGCTGATAAAAGAGGCCAATTTTGGATGTGGATGGTGAAACAGATGAGGTGGATATGTGCATCATAGGTAAGGGAAGAGTCAAGGGTGATGTCAGGTATTTGATGGAGTTGACCTGCTCAGCGGGGAGCCTTGGGAGGTATGGACAAGTAATGAAGAGTCATTGTAGGGGTTCTGGTGGTGAGCAAAATAATTGTCTTAGTTTTATAGCATAATACAAGCCTGTGCTCCATAAACCAGGCTTCATCTTGGTGAAGGACTTCTGGAGGGCTTCCTGCAAGGGTAGTGGCTGAGGTTGCTCCAGAAAATGACTACATTGTTGGTATAAAAGTAACCAACTGGAACAGGCACTGGACAGGGAGTTTAAAAAGAGACTAAATAGAATTGCTTCAGTTGTGCTCCTATGTTAGACTACATTTTGGTGATCTAATATATCTGTGCAGTGTACGAGATGTGGGAAAAATGTATTGTATCTCGACCATGCATGGCTGAACCTCCAGCACATTTCTCCTTAAGGAGTTGTAAACTCCTAAACCATAGCAGCAATAAAAGGAGCCTTATCAATGACTTGGCAACCTCAACAGTTTGAAGCAATGGAATATTTGGCAGATTTTAAATAACAATAATGGCCTACATGTGCCATTGGTGAGTCTTTCCATGACTACATGGGAAGCTAAAGTTCACATTTAAGCCCCAGAATCCTATGCTGGAGCTTGCATGGGATAGGGCATGTCCCAGTGTTGAGGAGCTTGGCTCCCCGGGAGGGAGTGAGAGAGGGAGGGATGGAGGCAGGGAGTGAGGGAGGAAGTTTTCAGCTCTTTTGGAGGTAGATAAGGAGGGACAGACTGCTAGGGTCCTGTGAAGGAGGGAAGCCTCAGCTTCCTGGATGGGAGGGAGTGCTCTGCTCCCCGGGAGGGAAGAAGGGGAGGGAAATAGGGAGTAGATGGAAGAAGTGATCTGCTCTGAGGAAGGAAGGGCATGGGCTCTCTGTCATTCAGAATAATCAGCCATACAATCTATCTTTCATTCCTATTCTGTAAGTTTATTCACAACCAGTAAATGCAGTAGCCATCCCTATTAACCTGACATTTCACCCCAAAGGCAGTATAGCCTAGAAGTTAGAGTAATGAGCTGTTAATGAGCTTGTTACATCCAGCAGATTGGGGTTTGAGTCCCACAACCTCTACTTGCATACTGCATGACTCTGAGCAACTCACTTAACCTCCCCAGTGCTCCAAGGTCATTCCTTTTTTTTAATTTAGTATGCTTTATTCATTTTTTCAGCATCCACAATACACCATAGGTTGTATGGCATAGACACTGTTACACAAAGACCAAGAATATGTCGTATTAGCCTTATGGTTACATCAGCTAAAATAATCACAATTCTATTATTATATCTACCAATTTATCCAACTCTAACTACCCCATTCCCTCCTCCTATTAACCTTACCCTCCCTTACCATTCCCCCCTCCCCTCCAGCCAGTGTGTACATGCTACTTTCAGCATAACTGCAATGTTAGACTACACCTACAAAGCAAATGGTCAGCTGACTATAGGCCATAACGGGTTACATATAGCAAGCAAGGCCTCTAAGGAGCCCCATCTGGGCTGGTATAAGTGGGGCCGATTATTCATGTACAGAATATGTTTTTCTAATTGCAAAGCCGTGAGCATCTCCTTATACCACTCCCTCACCGATAACCATGTTTCTTCTTTCCAGTGTCTCATAATAATGAGTTTAGCTACTGCCGAGACTAAGGCAGTATGTGCTTTCCTGACTCCGGGAATACCTCTCGGAAACCAATATAATAAACATATTTCTGGAGTGAAGAGGAATCGAGCCCAAGCAACAGATCCAGCAGTTGTTTAATAGACTGCCAAAAGGTCTGAACCACTAAACAGTCCCACAGCATATGATATAGGGAGCCAGGGGTGAGGTAACACCTAGTGCACTTAGGAGAGGGGACATGTCCTACTTTATGCAATTTAACTGGTGTGAAATATAGGTTATTCATAGTATTAAACTGTCATTCATAGTCTATCCTGCTTAACAAATATATAACTATTCCTCCATGCTCTTCCCCAAGACTCCACCTCAGGTACGATTGACAACTCTTGAGCCAAATAATAACAAATGCCCTGGAGTAGGCTAGTGACCATAGATTGTAGCTCTTTGTAAGTCTTGGACACTGCATGAGGTTCTCCCACTGCCTGTAAGAGCCTAATCAATTTCTCCGTGTGCAATCGGTTTGTATCCCCTCCCACATGATTTTTAATTGCCGCTTCAACCTGCTTATATTTAAAAAAAAGCATAACCAGCACTGAGAAATGTGCACGGAAAGTCGAGAAGGATATCAATTGATCGTTCTCTGATAAGTCAGCCACCTTCTTATCAGTCAGGAGCGGCCAGAATGTGGGTAAGATGGGTTTACGATCAATTTGAAAATGGGGGTCGCACACAATGGGTTGTTCCAAGGATATATGCCAATTACATGAAAGGAAACTATGTAACTGATGGAGGGCCCGAGCCGACCATCCAATAAGGGTGTTCTTCAGCATGCTGGGGAGCTTCTTAGGGCTGACATAAATCAAAGAGGTGAAAGTACCCTGATGCTGAGATATTAATGATTTTTCTGTATCCAGCCACAGGGGAGTATAGACCTGACTCTCGTTCTCCCAACCTGCCTTTGACCAGTGGACTACTCTACTAAGATGATGGGCACAGTAGTATGTAAAGAAGGAAGGTAATGCTAAACCACCCTGTCTTTTGGGTCCTGTGAGCTTATTATATGATCACTAACCTTTTGCCCCTCCACAGAAAGGCGTTAACATCGACTGAGTTGGCCAAACCACTTTTGGAAAGATAGCACCCACATCCCCACAGGATATAAAATCCTGGGCAGGACATTCATTTTATAATATTAGTTCTCCCCATAATGTAAGAGGAAGACTATTCCATCTTTCCAGATCTGATTTGATGACCTTAAGCAGCTCTGTAAGGTTCAGTTTCATCATGGTGGGAAGATCTTTGGCAACCTGAATACCTAAATAGGTAAGGGTGTGTGGCGCCCACTCCAAACTGGTGTTACTTATAACTGCATGGGTAGTTCTATTATTCAGGGGGAGGACCTTAGATTTATATATATTCTGCTTGTAGTGGGAGACTTCTGCAAAGGATTTAATCACTTCCAGAAGAGCTGGGATCCCAATTACCGGTTCCTCAATATGTATCAACAGATCGTCCACATAATTAGACAGAGTATACCACTGCTCTCCAAATTTTATACCTCTAATTTGTGGGAAGACGATTATGTTCTTAATAAGGGGTTCCAAATAAAGATTGAACAAAAGGGGGGATAGGGAGAGGCCCTGCCTGGTCCCTCTCTGAAGCCGAAAAGGGCCAGATAGGATGCTATTGCACCAAACCTGTGCAGATGGGGAGGAACACAAGATCTTGACCCATTTAATAAATCCTGCAGGGAGACCATACTGTGCCATTGCTAAAAATAAGAAGTCCCAGGAGACCATGTCAAAAGCCTTCTCGGCATCCAGAGACACCAACACCTCAGCGGAGTCGGAGTCCCTGGACGCCATGAAGATATGCATGATCTTCCGCATATGGTCGACGGATGATCTGCCTGCCATAAACTCAATTTGTTCCCGCCCAATAAGAGTAGCTAATACTGGGCTTAGTCTGTCAACCAAGATCTTGGGCAAGATCTTAACATCTGTATTAATCAATGAGATGGACCGGTAACTGACGGGAGTGAGGGGGTCCTTCCCCAGCTTGGGCATGAGAGTAATCAATGCTTTCAGAAAACTATCCTCCGACATGCCCTCTGAATACCAAAAATTAAACACTTCTGTTTATAGGGGGGCAAGTTCTGACACACACACTTTGTATAGATTGTTAGAAAGACCATCTGGTTCAGGAGATTTATCCAATGTGAGTTGCTGGATGGCCTGTATGACCTCCTTCACAGTGACTGGATTACCAAGTATTTTGGCACTCTGAGGGGTCACTGTCAGTAGCTCTATTGAGGTCAGATAATTGAGAATACTTTGAGATTTGGGGCAGTCCACCTGATCAACTGAGTACAGTCTCAGATAATAGTTCTTTAACTACTCAACCACTTCTCTGGCGACATTATAACTTGACTGCCCACTTTAAGACCAGCAATGAAGCTGAGGCCTCAGCCTGTCTAAGCCTAACTGCTAACAATTTCCAAGCTTTTCCCCAGCATCCAGATATTTGATCTTGGTACTCCTCAATGACAACTCTACCCTTTGATATATCAGGGCTGAATACTGGGCCTGTAATCTATTAGAGCTTCCCATTCTCGTTGGGGACTCATTATTAAGGGTGGCCTCTAACCCTCTGATAGCTGAAAGTAAATTGTCTTGCTGAGCTTTGTGTAGCCTGGATTTGATGGTGGCCAAATGTAGGCACTCCCTCTCAAGGCACACTTTGTTTGCCACCCAGACCATATCAATTCTCATGACCGAGCCCCTATTAATTGTTATGAAGTTGGAGAGACAATCCCTTATCTGCTGCGTAGTCTCAGCCTTCTGGAGCAACTGGTTATTCAGTCTCCAGACAAAATCCTTCCTAAATCTTTTCCCAAATAAAACAGCAGTGAAACAGGCGAATGGTCTGATATGACCTCTCCATGAATCTCGGAGCACACCACATTTGGAAGCAAGTGGAGCGTAGTAAGATAAAATCAATACTGGGATAAAGATTTGTGCAGGGGTGAGTAGAACGTGTATTGGCACTCCATAGGGTGTAACACCCGCCATACATCTAGGATATTTGCACCACTCATTAGGTCGTGCAGTGCCCTCTGCGATGGTGAGGGTCCCTGTCTCTGAGAGTCAGATGTGTCCATCTGTGTGTTTGGCACTACATTCCAGTCCCCTCCCAATATAGTTGCTACTGGTGGGTTAGTGACCACCATACTTAATAGATGTATAAAGAACTCAGGGGATTCTCTGTTTGGACCATATAATGTGCCTATTAGAATTGGTCTAGCCTCAATACTACCCAGCAGGATAATATATCTCCCATTGGGGTTGTATATCTCATTCTTTAATATAAAGGGGATATTCTTATTTATGATAATAACCACCCCCACTATTGTTAGATCTCCCAGCCCCAAAGGCCTGTCCTACCCAAGCTTTGATGAGTAGGTGGGTGTCTTCCCATCTCATGTGGGTTTCCTGGAGACATGTGATTCCTGCTCTCAAATGCAGCAAGTGTCTGAGGATAACCCACCTTTTGCTCTTGTTCTGAGCCCCCTTGATGTTCCAGCTGATAAGATTATATTGACTACTCATTACCTGCAATTATGTTCATGTCGGTATGAGGATCTGCTCCCTTTCTTAACCCAGGTATGCAGCTGAACCCTGAAAGTTACCTTAGCCAGTGGTGTACAGTATCATCCATATTATACACACCTGACACCCCCCCTCAAGACACCCCTCTTATTATCTGTTCCCTTAATTTCTCCCATTAGACCCTCAACTAACATACAAAACAATTCCTTTTTTTCTCCCTTCTTTCACCCCCAGTTCCAGAGAACTGCAACACCCAAACAATCGTGGTGCACGATGTCCTCTCACAGAGTGATACGCACCATGTCCACCCCACCACTCCCCACCCCCATTGAACAAAACAGTATGCCAAACCTACATACATTTAAATTGGTTAGCTCTCTAAGCAAAAAGAGAAAACCTGGCAGTGTTAATAAATAGAGCAAAACACTCTGAAATTGATAACTCGAAGGCCAGTAGTATCATTTTGTTCCATCCTTACAAATCCCTCGAATAGTGACAAGCAGAAGGAGACATAAAATGGCCACACCAGAAAGAAAAAAGCAGAAACTAGTGGTTTATAATAAGTCTCCGGATGGCAATTGGCACCATTTTCGGTCTCTTGTCACTGCCACTGCAGTCAGTATAGTCCCCCATATCTCCGGTCGCAATACCTCACAGCCAAAAGAAACAGAAACCCCCTAATGTCCAGTGTATCCCATAAGGTGCATGCCAGTCTAAAGTCTGATTCCGGAACAGTTCCCTTTTTTTTCCCCCAGCATTGGATGATACTTAGGCCTTGAACTCCTCCCATGGCATAACTTGCAGGATATTGTCCACTAGTCCTGAATTAACTACGCATTAATATCCTGACGATTATATGAAAAGCTCCAACTTTGACTCAATTACAAAAGCCCTGCCACTGTGATTTCTCGTCGGTTGCAACCTTGATACCCTCTCTCATTCCGTTCCCTTGAACAGTTAGGGAAATAATTCTCTGAGTTCCTTTAGAGCTTGCTCCTTAGTTTCCAAAGGGATCTACCGATCCTGATGCTTGATCTGAAGCACTGCGGGGTATTGCATTCTGAAGGGTTTTCCCGCTGCAGTCAGTTTGGACACTATTGGATGCATTTTTTGTTGTTTCGCCCTGATCGACTGAGGCAGATATTGTGCAATCCTGAGTCGATGTCCTTCCCATAATATTTCTCGCAAATCTCTAACCTTGGCCAGGATATATTGTTTTCAAGGAATTAAGCAAGCAACATATCAAGGGTAAGGGGAGAGTTAGGGTGGGAAGGATGTAGGCCCGTGTGAAAAGCCATTAATAATATACGCTGCTCCATTCGGGAAGGGCTCAATGATCTTCTCAAAGAATTTCTGCAAAAATAGAATCGGATTCAAACCTTCTTCCTTCCTTCTCAGGCACACCAAATATAAGGAGATTGTTTCTCCTACTCCTCCCCTCAAGGTCTTCTAGTTTCTCATCAAGTTTCTTCAGCCTTCTCCCAAACTGCGTGATCACCAATTCGTTCTTGTCTTGTTTCCTCTCTAGTGAAAGGAGCTTAGCTTCTGAATTTCCCACTCTCGTTGTCAGGGCTTGCACAGAGGTTTTGATCTGCTGCATATCTTCCGCTACCTCCAAGATACATTCTTGGAGGGGCGTCATAACCTCCAGAAATCTCTCCTCCGAGAGAGCAGTAGTAGTAGCTGGAGTTCTACTGACATTCGGCTGCTGGTGCTTAGGCTGCTTTGCGGCCTTCTCCTTTTCCGGCGTTGGTGGCGGTGAGTGTCTCGGCGCTGTTTTTTTCATAAACACCTCCATCCTGGACAGCTAACTGTCCACTGTGAGACTCTAGCAACTTCCTGATGTGGTAGGGCACCCTGCTTGTTGTGAAATGAGTTGGAATTCACTATTTTGATGAGTGGAGGTGCGGAGCTGCGGGAGATTGCTGCTGCCCTTCACCCTGTCATCATGTGACCTTTCCAAGGTCATTCTGAAAACAGGCACATGTGCCTAGTGGGCCTTACCTGGTTGCCAAGACTAAAAAAAATTGTGCTTCATTAGTAAACGGGCACCCATGTAATAAATTAAAACCATATAAGTAGTCTGGTATGCTTTTATTTTACTGAAACCCACTTGCC
The DNA here is from genome assembly GCA_016271365.2 of Neoceratodus forsteri. Classification (NCBI taxonomy): domain Eukaryota; kingdom Metazoa; phylum Chordata; order Ceratodontiformes; family Ceratodontidae; genus Neoceratodus; species Neoceratodus forsteri. The sequence goes on along the minus strand of CM057457.1, from coordinate 171,908,421 downwards.
TGAGTTTCAGAATCCGATTTCATATGCCCAACACCTGGTTTCCTGACATTAAAATTTTGCCCGCTACGAGTTTGTTATAAAAATTAAGGAGGGGTGTGGGACCCTCCCCAAAAAACATACTATAAACTGCAGTGTGTTGGGCATATGTCATTGGGATACTGAAACTTGGGTAAGTAAATTTCAGTATTCCATAGTAAATCCAGAAGTCTTTTTTCTAAGTGTTTGTAATGGTCTGTTGCAACCCAAACAACACATCACATAAAAAGCAAAATTCGTAATATAATATGCAATACTTAATATAGGCTGGATTCAGCATAATGAGAAATTGTGATTACTCTGATAGTAGTAGGTTTCTTTATAAATACTTCATTCAACAGTTCATGAGTTTTCTTCACTCGGTTTGTATAAATTTAAGGAAAACAACCACATACATTATGACATATCACATACTATTACAGGGTTGTAGACATTGTTAATAGTAGCCATCTTGTATTTTCTTCCACAAGTCACCTGATACATACATATACAGCAGAAAGTACTTCAGAATACATGCAAGCTTTCAGATAGAAATAAGCAACTTAGCAATATTAGGGCAAGGAATCTCACAAGAACTATTGCTAGTGTTTACCCTCAGATGCAGCTACAGCACAGCTGCGCCAGCAGCAGAAGAACTGTAAAGTGATTTCAGCATGAATTACCATGCACAACACTATAGACAGAGCACTAGCTTTGTTAGGTGAAGGAATTCAGACAAAATAAATACCTATGTTTTAAACTTGCCTTGCAGGTTCTCCATTAGGGAGAATATGAGGTATTGTACAATGAGCTCTATTACCTTAGTTGTTACTTAAAATCTTGAATGCTTGAGGTACTGTAGCACTAGTTTCCATGAGCAAAGAGTAACATTATTGAATGGTGTGCTTATCACAGGCCTGGTTTGAAGCATCTAAAGATTTTGTCACCCAGTTGTGAGTTTAGGAAATGCTCAGTGGTATCAGGGTTCATGCTGCACTTTTCAGTGTGTACTGTATATGCATGTGTCTGGTGGTTTGTGGAACAAACCACAAAATGGCTGTTACTAACAATCTCTACAACCATGTAATAAGCCTTAATAAGGTCATGGTATGTCATAAGGCATGTGGTTACAAATAGTGTAAAACATGTTTTCCTTAAGTTCATACAGACTGAGTGAAGAAACTTGTGAATTGTTGAATGAAGCATTTTAAAGAAAACTGTTACTATCAGAATAAGTATAATTTCTCATTATACTGAATCCAGCCTGTATTACTTTCTGCATATTATATTATTAATTTTGCTCCTTAACTGATATATGTTTGAGTGTCAACAGACCATCACAAATGCCTAGAAGAAAGACTACTTATATGATTTAGAATGTATTGCATGGGTGCCATTTCCCTGATGAAGCCTAATTTGCAGTGAAACATCTGGCTAATACGGACAGCTACTGGCATTACTGGTTGTGAATACACTTTTATTTGTTTATTTAAGTCTTGGATTACAATACCTTTGAGCTAAAAGCTTGTTTACAGAGGTTCCACGTCAGATCATAGACAACAATTGGGTACAACAAGAGTAGGCAAGGCAGGTTGTTACATATACAATAATGCATGGGGTGATGTGTTTAACAAGATTTTACACACATCCCAAGGCGTTGGATGCTAAATAAACCCCAAGAGCGAAACTCAAAGGGCTGATTTAAGCATCCAACACCAAGGGGAGTATGTAAAATCTTGTTAAACACACCACCCCATGTTTTATTTTATATAATTGCTAGAGATCACTTTTTCACCAAAGCAACTATATAAAATTAAAAAAACATCTCTGTGTGGTCCAGTTGGGTTTCGACCGTTAGGCACATTCCATGCAGTTGGAAGGCAAAGTGGCCAAAGAGAAAGGTGTCCCTTACATTTTTGTATTTATAAAAAACATGATTCATGTAATTGCCTGAAGTGCCCATTTGCTTTTTTTTTATTTTGTTTTTTTAAATGAACTTACCGCTGAGGGAGTTTTAGATTTGATGCTAAGGACTGGTGGTTGGTGCATAGTGAAGGAAGATCTGCGGCTTAGGCATGCACACTGCAAGGGAGACCCAGCGGGTTCACCGTTATAACCCATGGATTATAACATCAAATTATAACTGGGGTTCCCTACAGGAAAAAATTATCCTCAGTCATTATGAGTTAATTACAGTTAGGATTCAATAAACAAACAAGAATAAGCAAGGCAGGTTGTTGCAAATCAATTACAGTAAGGATACATTGATGAGTATATTAGGGAGTTACTAGGAAAAGAATAAACAGCGAACCTGTTAGGAATAGTTCTTGTCATAAGTGCAAAGAAAGAGTTAAAGATAAAGTTAGGCCTAGAACCTGTCAGTGGAAGGGTCAAGGAAGTGGGCAGGAGGAAGGAGGTGGTCCCGACTGGAAGATTTCAGGGCCGCAGGGGCATGCCTAGTAGGGACTGGGGGTGGAGGATGAGTGGTGAGATTGTAGTCAAATATTACCATTAGACTGAGGGTTGACATGTGTATGAGGTCTTGGGAGTGATTAGGACAATTAGAGGTGGGGAGATGGTGGGTGTAAGTGACCCATAAAGAAGGTAGAAGAGAGTGGGCCGTCTTGGGTGCTTCTACAATAAGAAGTGAGATTGCAGTTTATGTTAACTTTTGATGGAGTGGTTGACAGGAGTACAGGAATTGGGGGGGGGGGATAGGTAAACCAGAGGTGGGGAGAAGGTGGGAGGGAGTTACTTGCAAAGCAGGAAGAAGAGGGTGGGTGATCATGGTGTACATCTAACTGCTGATGATAGTACTTGGATTATGAGTCAGGTTTGATGAGTTATGCGCTACAGTCACAGTTACTGGTTGAAGGAAGAAGGGTCCGAAGCTTGTTTTAAACAGGCCTATTTTAGTTTTGAATTGTATCTCAGTGCTGAGAGTATTTAACCAGTGGGGTGCTCAGTATTTAGGGCTGTTGGTCTTGGGTGGTCCGCTTGAAAGGGACTTTTAGGTGTTGGCTGTTTGTACCTCTAGTATTCCTGGTTTTGTTGGACTTACAGAGGAGATTCCACACACCAGGGGTAGTGAGGCCTAGTGATGATTTCTTTATGAGCTGGCATACTTGGTTTTGTATTCGGCAGTCCAGATTTAGCCAGCCAGATTCAGCATAAACCTTTCAAGTGTAAGTAAGGTGGTGAGCACCCAGGACAAGCCTTCAGGCCTTATTGAGAGTTGTTTTTATTTGTCTGAGGGTTGAGTCAGCTGCAGCACTGTAGATCACTAGTCCATAGTCTATTACAGACAGAACCAAACTAGTCACAGCTAGTTTCAGTGCCTCATTTGTCAGGCACTATTTGTTCCAATGTAGCAGTCCTAACTTAGTGTTTGCGGATTTAGCAACAAGATCTATATGCTGTGTGAATGAGAGGAACAGTCAAGTGTTACCTAGGTACTTGAAATTTTGCACCATTTCTAGGGGTGCGCTTTGGCTATTCAGTATATTCGGATGGTGGGATCTATGTCTATTTTGGGAGGAGGCAAATAATATTGTTTTTGTCTTTTATTTTTGAAATCATGCTTTATTGATACATTTTCAATACGTTTTACAAAAACAAAAAAGAAAACATAAGACAAGAATACTGTATATAGTATAAAGGCAATAAATAAACAGCCTAAATTGAGAAATAAATGACATTACAAAAACAAAACCTTAACAACCTAAAGCAAAAAAAAAAACCTTAAGTAGGTTAATTAGCACTCATTCAGTATCTCCAAAAGGAGAGTGAATTAATATACAAATACCTTTTAAAGGGAGAGTATGCATGGTAGGTGTACAGCTCAACTGCCCTCAGTCCTGCTCAGCTAATATTTCCAGGATAGTCTTATTCTCTTTTAAAGCCATATAATGAAAAAGGGGAGCCAATGACCTTGCATTTATCTTTCTGTAATCTCACTCTGGCCATCAGTTTCTCCATTACTAGGATTTGAATGCATTTAGCATAACATTTCTCCAGTGTTAGGGATGTCACTAAAAGCCAGCATTGTGTCACTGCCTTTAAAGCAGCTTCCACTAATATATAATAAAAGTAAATCTGTGATTTAGTATGAATCCCCACTGGAGGTAAACCAAAGAGCCAATTTTGCAGTGAAGAGGGACCATGGACATTTAAAATTTTTTCCACCTCTTCACCAAAGGCGCTCCAATAATGTGTTAAACTGGGGCATGTCCAGAAGATATGTATATAATTACCCCTATTAGCCAAACATCTCCAACATATGTCTGTGGTGTGACGTCCAAAATGCTTTGTCACCACTGGGGTGCAGAAATATCTTAAAATCACCTATCAGCGGAATTCTCTTCATGAGGCCAATGCTGTAGTGAAGTGTATCCCACCCATATTTGTTTTCATTCCACCTCCTGTAACTGAACACCAGCCTTTGCCTGCCAGGTCATTTAAGGTGTTCCATTTATTCTGGTTCCAAAGACAGTAACAGGCCAACTATTAGGGATGCCTTACCCCTAGAATGTGGTGTTCTGGCTATATTAAATAACTCCTGCAGGGGACTGAGTGTTATACTCGGTATGAGTCCCACATTTTGTTCCCTAAGATAATGTCTTAATTGCAAATAGCAGAATAGGCCCCCCGGGACACACCAAATTCTATTTGAAATTGTTGGAATGACTTAATTGAGTTTGCCGTGTAAAACTGACCCAGAGTGACCAAGTCTTTCTTTGCCCAGTTGCAGAAACCCAAGTCCCATTTATAGGGAATAAAACCTAGACATGCCATTAAGGGGTGGAGGTTGTCATTTTCATAGCTAACTTAAACCGGGTATGTACCTCTCCCCACAAGATTTGCAGAATTGACACCTATGGATTGTTAGTAGCTAGTTTCTGGTAACTTCTGGTGCTCATATTTGGCATATCCACTACCACTCCATTATAGAATGAGCTCTTTCCTATTTCTACCCACAAAGGGGTTTCTGTATGTGAAAAGAAGGGTATCAGAGCCTGCAGCTGGGCTGCCCAATAGTATTTTTGAAAATCCGATAAGGCCAATCCACCCTTAGATTTAGAAAGATAAAGGATTCTCCTTTTTACCCTAGGGGGTTAACCTGCCCATATAAACTTCATAATGGTTTTCTGTAGGGTTACCAAAAGGAACTAAAGGGTTTAGGGAAGAGCAAGAAAGATAAAAGAAATCTAGGCAGCACATTCTTGCGGATACATTCAATGTGACCAGCCAGTGATAAAGGTAGCTCCATCCATCTGCTGCAGTTGGCTTGTACCATCTGAAGAAGTTGCTGATAATTCATAGCTTGCAGGCTTTTCAGATCCTTAGGTCCAGATCCCCAAATAATGAAAACCAGCATGCGACCATTTGAAGGACCCACGCGGAGGAAGACGAATGGAATCTGGCCTATCGGGAGCATTTCTGTTTTTGTTTCATTAATTTTAAAACCTGAGACTCTCCCAAACTCTTCTAAAAGAGTCTGGATGTAAGGGTATGACTGAGCAGGATTAGTAACATTTAGAAGTGTGTCATCAGCATACAGGGAAATCTGCACCCCTGATCCCTGCACCTTTATCCCCTTGTATTCTAGAGATTGGCAGATCATTGCTGCTAACAGCTCCATACTTAGAACAAATAGGAGGGGAGAGAGTAGGCAACCTTGCCTGGTACTTCTTCTAACTGGAAAAGCTGGAGAGAACTCCATTCACCCTCACCTGGGCCCAAGGATCCCGATATAGGTTCCCAATCCAGGATCTGAATCTCTTCTTCCAAACCAAACTTCTGCAATGTATCCTTTAGATAATTCCAGTCAGGACAATAAAACTCCTTTTCGGTGTCAAGTGAAATAATCGCATGAAAATTATCTTTGAGGAAAGACTCGCTGCAGACATAACATTTAACAACAAGTGTATATTAGCTGTATGTGTCTACTAGGAATAAATCCGGTTTGGTCAGGGTATACTGAACAAGCTATTATGTTTACAGTAGAGTCCCCATAATCTTTGCAAATATCTTGGCATCCTGGTTTAGAGAGACATTAGTCGAAAACTGGAGCATAAGGTTGGATCTTTCCCTGTTTCTGTATAATCGAGATCAAGGCTACATTCCAGGTGTCTGGAGTTTCTCCTTCTCATGTGCTACATTACACATTTTTGTAAGGAGGAGTCAGTTCTTTAGTGAAGATTTTATAGAACTCTGATGTAAAGCCATCAGGACAGGTGCTTTGCCAGTTTTGAAGGATTAAATGGCAAGAGCCACCTCCTTTGAAGTAATTGGGGAATCAAGCTTCTTCTTCTGCTCCTCCGACAAGTGGGAATGATGTATTTTATTTAAGAATTTGGTGATCTTTGGGAGTGATCTTAACTTGCTCACTACTGTAAAGCTGTTGATAAAAATTCACAAACTCTTGTGCTATCTGGGTGGGCTGTGAAAGTACAGTCTGGAGGTTACCAGACTTGCAAATCCTGAGGATATATCTGTCTGCTGCCTGTTTACGTAAATGCAGAGCTAGTAGTCTGCCCATTCTCTCCCCTATTCATAATATGTTCTGCTAGTGTATAGTAACGTATTTTCCATTTGCCTTAACATTAAATTATTATATTTCTCCTAGCTTGTCAGAGATCTGGCAGGAGGGCAGGGTTTCTAGTATGTTTGTGATCCTCCTCTAATTTCTTCATGCGATCTAATTCCACCTTGAGCAAATGATTGTGCTGTTTATTTCTATGGGAGACATATGCAATTGTGTGGCCTCGAATAACTGCTTTTAAACCATCCTATATATTTGAGAGAGGTTTCAGTCTCTGAGTTTTCATTAGTATAGTTCTTTATAACCATCTGGACCAATGCCATGTACTCTTTATCATTCACTAACCAGGGTCAAACCTCCATGAGCCTCTACTCCCTGGAGGACCCCAACAAATCTTTGCAGAAATCAAAGCATGATCTGAAAAAGTAACAGGATATATTTGAATATCATCGAATGTGTGTGCCCACCGCTTTTGAGTGTAGAATCTGTCCAGATGGGAATAAGAGCCAGTGAAGGCTGAATAAAACTTATAGTCTTTTGCCTGGGGATTTTGTAAATGCCACAGATCTATCATTCCTGACTTTATGAAAGTGTCTTTAATAAGCGGGAACAAGCTCTATGTGTTCTTGGTCCAAAAGGATTCTTATCCAAATCTGAATATTCTACACAGTTCTAGTCCCTGCCATTATGATTTGTCTTTCTGGGAGATCTGAGATCCCTTAAACAAATATCTAAAAATTCTCCCATGGGGGGTGTGGTACAAATAGATATAATGTGACTGGTTACCCTAATATTTTCAGAGATCACCACCAGTCTGCCAGTACCAGCCACTTTGACCCCTTTGACCTGTAATGGGAGGCCCTTTCTGATCAAGACTGCCACTCCTGCCTTAATAGTTTGTGGATGTGAATCTGAATATACAGTACCCACCCATGCCCTTCGTAACTTTAAATGTTCAGCTTGTGACAATTTAGTCTCTTGGATACAGGCTATATCACAATGTACTTTGCCTAGCTATTGTAAAATCCTGGTACGCTTTATAACATGGTTGATCCCCATAACACTGATTGAACAAATTGTTAAAGAAGCCATTTATATGGTTGGTTGAAGAATTCCAATTTCTTAATCCAAACATTCTCTCCTTCTCTTGTCCCCCCCTCCTCCCCCAATCAGACAACCATGATGAGTGCATCTTTAAAAAAAAGTAAAGACAACTAAATAAAATATCTTTCAACCAAAAAGAGCTTGAGAATACACACACACTATGCAAATAAACAGTAGAGAAACAACTAGTACAGCCAACTGGGCTGATTTAAACATGTATTTGCTTGTATCTAGCTATTAGTGGAACTATTCCAGCAGCTGGCCAAGTGTTATGAGTTAGGATGGTCAGTACCATCTGTGGGCAAAAAATGCCTCTGAGGGAAACACTTACACAATGGTGGTGTCGGTTTGGTAATCTGGTCTACACTAGGATCAACCTAAATATTACCTGTCAGTATTCGGTTCCGGAGTCACGACGGCCTGCATCGGAGGACCTCCAAGCATTACTTCTTTGTTGATGGTTGGGCACTTTAGGGAGAGAGAGAGAGAGATAAAAATAAAATGTTTTTGATATTACCCCATGTAGCAGCTTATTAGAACATTACTATGAAGTGAAAGAGTACATCATTATAGTGGCTTAATAGTTTCCATAAACAACCAGTTTTTCAGTGTCCATCCATCCTTGAAGAAATGAAATCAGTCACCATGACAGCATAACAACATACTGTATATACATATATATATATATATATATATATATATATATATATATATATATGTATATGTATATATATATATATCTATATCTATATATATAATGGTAGCACAGTAGTGCTACCATAGTTAGGGTTGAGGAGCCATTTACATGGTGGCTGGGTGGAATGCGTTACCTGCTGAAGTGGTATACAGTAGAACTGCATTAGATACTGCTTCAAACGAGGATGGGACAGGACAAGGGGGAGGGTTAATGAAGGGGAAGGGTGGAAGGGAGGGGCAGCTGCAGAATAAGGGGTGCTAGCTGCACATTCAAGCAGACTTGATAGACCTCTAGGCCTTTATCTGCTGGCAAATTTCATATGTTCGTATGTTAAACCCAAAATTTTGCACCTTAATAACTTTGCAACCGTTCAATGGATTTGCCTGAAATTTGGAATACAGAATCAAGACTCATGCGCCTTGGGATCTGTGAAGTTTAGTATGGTTGGATATCTGTTTTGGAGTTATTAAGCATGATCTGTGGTGTACATTTAAACTTTTTTGAACTCTACAGTCGTGCCTACAGGTCGCACGTTTGTGCGACTGGTCCGAAATCTTCAGGGAATGTGTGGCTGGGTTCCCCAATGTGCCTTTCGAAGATTTCATGAAAAAATATTAAACGGTTCAAAAGTTATTCAAAAAACCAGTTCCCATTATAAGTCTATGGGAAAAGTTAACAAAAAGTTTGACAGTGTCTCAAATGCAGTTTTTAGTTTCGCAAATGGCCCTTTTACTGTCGCAAATCCACCATTTTGTTTTCAGTTGGTGATCAGAAAAATGCTTGGCATTTAGATTTGGGACCCTCTAGCAACCTAATTCTTTTTGTATTCCCCTAGTCAGACCTTGATGATGCTAGCCATGACTTTATTTTGGGGTAAAACACCCCAGAAATATGTTTCTCGGATTTCTGGAAACAGTACTTTCTCAAATTACGACAGTACTTTCTAGGCCGTGGGAAAATGACAGCAATTCTTTGGCACCCCGCTGCAAAAGTACGGTTTGGAGTTTGGGCTGAAATTTGAAGGGAATGCAGCCAACATCTTACAGATGTGCCTTTCAGTGTTTTGTTGAAAAAATATTACACGGCGGCAAAGTTATTGATATTCCAAAGTTGATACTTTTTCCCATAGGATAACATTACGGTCAGATGCATTGCAGCAATCGCTTGCGCCCTGCTGCAAAATAACAGTTTGGTCTTTTGGGCTGAAATTTTCGGGAACACAGCCAACATCACACAGATGTGCCTTTCAGTGGTTTGGTGACAAAATATTACAGGAGGCAAAGTTATGTTACTCTGAACTTCTGTTTTTTTCCCATAGGATAACATTACGGTGTTCGCCGCGCCTTTCAGGGCCCGTATCTCGGAAACGGTGTGAGATACAGACTTTTTGTCAAAAAAATACTTAGCCCCTGTTACAAAACTAGCCAGGAAAGTGATAATTCATATGACTTTAAAATTTTTTTTGTATGTCGTACAGTTCCTGAGATATAAGCAATTTACTATTCCAAGTTGTAATTTTTCTGTTCAGAGTCATTATTTTGCATACATTCTTTGTACTTACTGTCTTTCTCTATACAGCTTTTGGGAAAGCCAGCCTGTGCACTACATTACTGTTACCATTACCATTTCACTTGCGGTTCGTACCCATTTCACTTACCGTTCACGTTTACGCCACCATGTGCGTTACCCTTTGCGTTTTCATTTGCGGTTGTGTTTGTGTTGTTTTTAAAATTTCTGTCTACAGTACTGTTTCTCTTTCTGTTTCACTTTGTGTCAGCATGCACATTACGATTTGCATTTGCGGGCACAATGTTATTATGTGACAAGACATCACGTGACGGGAGTGTGGGGCCCGCAGGGCCCTGTGCAAAAAGAAGTGAAATTAGAGGCAAAAAACTCCATTTAATGCATTAGTTAGGGTTGTTCCACACCGACAAAAGTGAGGAAATTTGATGTTAGGATTGAAACCCCCTTTGCACCCCTCCAGCCCACCCCCCAACTGGAATCGGGGTGCGCATTGGGGTCATCGGTCCTAACTCTCACCCCATTCTCCTATTCCTCAGCTTCTTTCCACATATGATAGGGTGAGAGTTAGGGCCATGGCCCTAACGCTACACCGATTCCAGTTGGAATCCCTATCATGGCAATAGGTGTGGATTTCTGATGGAGGTGTAGGTAGCAGTCAGTTTCCACTTCTTTAAATTCAAGTAGCCATTTTAGGAATGAACCATCTTGCCAACTCTGAGTGCAATGATAACAAGGAGTTGGCTCACTTCCTATTCAGTCGTTTTCCATCCAGGGCCACTAACCAGAGCAAATCTTTGATCTCTTGTTCAGTTATATCTTCCTTTAGGTCTGGTAAAGGGACCACGACTGATTCTAGGTAAGAGGTGGCACTTAGCAATGTATCAAAAAAGCTTGATGCCAGCTTTGTCGTTAACCCATAGCTTTGCTGGATATCTGAGTTGCACTTTTATGCCTTTTTCTTTCAACTGTTTTACAACGACAAGAACTTTTTTCCATTTGGCTAGCATCATTGGGGGGTAGTCTTGATCGACATACACCTTACGGCCATTTAAGTTCAGATCTTTTTTTCTCCATGCCATTCTCAATACTTTGTCTTTCATGGTGTACCTAAGAAACTTAATGAGGATGGATCTTGGAGGCGCATCCGCCTTAGGTTTGGGGGCAACTGCTTGATGAGCATGCTCAATTTCGAGAGGAAAGTCATCCCCAATGCCCAGTTCTTGATGCAGCCAACAGTCCATGAAATTGGTGGTGTCCTCCTGTTCTACACCCCTCCAGCACCTCAAGCACATAAATGTTATTTCTTTAGGCTCTGGCCTCGGCACCTTCAACTGTAAGTGTGAGACCTCACTCACTTCTATGGAGATTTTGGGGTAGGAGGAAGTAGGCTGTTGGTTAACTAGGATCTGCAGCTTATCCATTAGGTAGGGAAATGGGCAGACTGGGTGGGCCAGGCGGTCCTTATCTGCTGTCAAATTCTATGTTTCTATGTTTAAGGTCATATGTTCATTCTGAATAGAGTCTACTTGAGTCTCTAAGGCCCCAGTATGGGATTCCAACTTCTTAAAATCTCTCTGTATCAGTTCTGTGCAACATTTTGATGGTCTTCAGGCTGTCTGCCCAGTGTCTGAGCTTAAATCTTTGTTGTCTTCTTCTGAGGCTGTGAGCACTGAGGAATGGGAGGGTTTTGGGCTTAGGCCATGCATTTGAGATGCCGAGGGTCTTGCTTGTGTTCCAGTCTGGTTCGATCTTTTAGTACGGCCCATACTATTATGTTATCAGGCAAAGGTATCTAATGAAACTATATAGGAAATAAGCACCGATGGCAATGACTGTACACAAATCAAGCACTCGGAGGAGAGAGCTCACAACCAGACCTCCATGCAGCTCAGTGATATCACTGGAAACCTGTTTTTGTCTTTTTGTAATTTAATAATAATTTTGATTTTGAGAACTATGCTTCAGTTGCTGAGAAGTTAGTCTGCATTTGTTTTCTAATGCACTATATCTGAGTGGCTGAAATATAACACCACATCATCTGCATAGAGCAGGACCTTTTCTTGCACAGCTAATGGGAGTTGATTGAGAAACAAGCTAAAGAGCAGGGGACCCAAAATGGAGCCTTGGGGAACCCCTGTATTTACGCTCCAGTTTTCAGAGAGGACATCCAGGATTTTCACCTTTTGAACTCTCCCAGTGAGGTAGCTCCTGAACCAGGCCACCGTTTGTGGTGATAATCCTGTTTGCAAAAGCTGGTTCAGAAATAGTTCATAGTTTACTGTGTCAAAGGCCTTGATGAGGTCAATGTAGGTCACCCCCACCAAGAGCCCATGATATAATGCATCATGAATAAACCCTGTAAGTTCAACTAGAGCAGTGGTGACATTGTGCTGTTTTCTAAATCTGTGCTGTTGTGGGCATTGCAGCTGATATTTGTTGAGGTAGTCAATTACTTGATTGTATACAATGTATTCCAAAGCTTTGGAGTGTGGGGGGCAGTATTGCGATAGATCTGTAATTTGTATGACTAGTCCTATCCACACTTTTGTAGACCGGTGTTACCACCCCAGCTTTCCAGAGCCGGGGGAATTTACTGGATATAAGAGATAGGTTTAGAATTCTTGTGAGGGGTTGGAAAATCATGTCAAAGGTGAGCGCAACTAGCTTTAGGTCGAGCGAGTCACTGCTAGCTCTTGATTTCGCAAGGACTTGTCAGAGGTATTTTTTGGTCTCAGCTCAGGTAATGATTATGAAGTAGAAGGGAGGAGGTGGGACCAATTGGGTATCTGTTTTCCATATAGGATTACTAATGCTCAGGGGTTTGAAGAAGTCTGGGGGCAGTACACCACTGAGGTCAGTGAAGGCATTGGTGAAAGTATGGTGATGGTACTTAGGTCCTGGGTTGGAGTTCTTTCAACCTTCAGCAAGGTGGGTGGGACTTATTAGATTTGCCAGTCAGTGACTTAATGTTGTCCCAGAACTTACGACTGTTGCCCCAGGTGCCAACTCTCCATCGAAGTGTTGACTTTTGGCCTTGTGAATGGTCCAGGTGCACTTGTTTGGGGCTGTTTTATAGACTTGTATATCTACTAGTGACCTTGTGCTTTTCACTTTGTACCACAAGTTATCGCCATGCTTCATCTGTTTGATGAGTTGAGGTGAGAACCAGGATTTACATGAGCCTTTGCTTTTGCAGTTGGTGTAGGTGCATAGATATTGCATGCCTCATTGAATTTACTGATAAAGATTTCAAGCGCCAAGCCCATGTCTTCGGCGGTGTCAATGGCTTCCCAGTCTTGGCATGTTAGGCGTGCTTTGAGTGCTTCAAGTTTCCCTTTTTTTTAAATCCTGGTCATGAGTGTTTTTGCTTGGATCTTGGGGCCTTGTTACATCAGTTAAAGAAGTTCAATAATTCAAATGATTGGGGGCGTCGATTACTTGGGTCATGTTTAAGGAGGATAAGGCATCTCTGTAAGGTGCTGCCTCCGGGGATGACCAGTTAATGTTGAAATCACTGACCATGATCAGCTTTGTATTGTGGGGGAGGTCGGAGAGGTAGTCATGGACCACCTTAAAGCTGCAGGATTGTTCCTTAGGAGAGATGTAGACAGATACCACTGTTAGGCTTTTGCCCACTGTGCCTACTAATATTTTTAGTGGCAGTGTTTGAGTATTACTGCGTTGTTATTGTTGGGAGAGCTAGGCCCTGTATATGTTCTTTTATGTAGACTACACATCCACCGCCTCATTTACCTGCTCTGTCAAGCCTAAAGGATGTGTAGCCTTGTATCTGGATGGCAGTGTCAGTAATCCGCAGTGTGAGCCATGTTTCAACAACTGAGAGTATATCTGATTGATGCTGGGTAACCCACACTTATAGCTGGTCAAATTTTGCCAGGAGGCTACATATATTAATGGAGGCTATTGTTAACCCTCTTCATTTACTTTGAGGTTCCGATGCATGCGGCAGAGGACCAGGGTTAGGATGGATATTCCCTGATAACAGCATAAGTAGCCAAGCCAATCTAATTGCTTGCCATTTCAGGTGCTATAGTGCCTGTGAGTGGTTTTGAATTTTAGATCTTTGATACTCGCTTTTTTCACAAGTTAGAATCTTGTTAATTATTGGTGGAGGGAGGGATATGTTTTTATAAGTATGATAGGTGGTAATCTGTTTGGGGGAAGTATGTTGCATCCAGGCAGAGTGGCAGGGTGGATGTAGTTTTGAGGTTTAGCAGAGAAAGTAGTAATACACTACATGTGTTATCATTGAGGCTATTCTGTAAAGTGGGGGTAGGTACAAGCCATATGTTTAGAATTATAGAGGTAATTAACAGGCACATGGTGTTGACAAATGTTGGGGCAGGTATTTGTTTTGACACTGGCTTGTTTGGAGTACCAAGGCTGAGGACAATAGAGGGGGGTGTGGACTAGTAGAACAAAGCTGAGAGGGAGAGTTTGTGAAGTTTCAGGGGAGAAGGGAATGGTTATTGAGCAGGAGGAAGGAGGTAGTTATGTTAGGCTTGAGCGGCAGGTCCAAAAGAAACGTCCGGTGGCATCTGTGGAGATCACAGCATTTCTTCTAGGTTGATTGCTCTGAAGGGCTAACACATGAACTCAATCTTCAGCCATAGGTTTTAGATTGATGAGGGGCAGGGGGAAAAACAGGGATAGAAGGCATAAAGGTCAATCGGTGAAGGAAGGAGTGAGAAAAATGCCGAGTAAACTGTGGGAGAAACAGGGCAGGCTGTGATTGAGCTGTGGATGGGATAAGGAAGACAGGACAGGATATGTAAGGCGTGCAGTTGGGCAGCAGAAGAAGGAGTGAGAATGACATGAGGTGGGGAAGGAGTGAAGACAAAAATGCGGTATAACTTGTATAAAGAACAAGGCAGGCAGAGGTCACATTCTGGAGTCAATGGGGGAGGGTTATTTAGAATGGGAGATTTGGTGTATTTAAAGAGTGCCAGGGCAGGGGTGGGAGAAATTCAAGATGGGTTCTGCTGTGCATGCTGGAGCGTGGGTCCGATCCCATACCTGAGGGTGGCTGAGATGGCTGCAAGGCAGGCAGCTTCTTGCCCTAACCACAGGATGCAAGCAGGTGGCTTTAGCTCAAGACTGTGGTTGTGATTTAAGCACAGTCAGGTTCGGTGATTGCCTGGGAGATAAAAGACAGAGGGGATTTAAGTTAAGGCTGAGATTGGGGGTAGGAAAATTTAGCAGACAGGAGATAAGCAACCAAAGGAAAAGCCTGTGGCTAAATCGGGGTGGGGTGGGGGTCTGTTTCAGACCAAGGCAGGGTGCCAGTTGCTAGATGCAGGGTCTTGACAAAAGAAAAGAAAAGAAAAATAGGGTTAAATCATGGGGTGGGTTTCAGAACTGCTCGCCAGAGTCGGGACAGCAGGAGAGGGATAGTACTTTAGATACAGGCAGAGATCACAAATCTTAACTCTAGCAGTATTAATAGAAATGTTAACTTAAACAATTAAGTATTCAGAAAAATATCAAAAAGTTCCAGAGAAATAGCCCTATGGTCAGGATAAGAGAGGGCTAGCCTCTTATCTACAGCCAGAAATTACTGTTTTAACTAACAGTATAAAAAAGATTAACTAACAATAAAACATAAAAATATATAAATAAATAAATAGCTCTAGGTTCCAAAGAGGACCACAGGTACAAGGCTGTTAGAGCCAATGATGGCACTTTAAGCAGGCAGGGACCAATGAGGTTGCAGCAGGGAAAAAGGCACCAGGCTCAAAATTCAAGCTGGGTTTTGCTGTGATGGCCAGAGCATGGGTCCAGTTCCGTATCTGAGGGTGGTTGAGATAGGAATATTATCAATTGCTATACTTCCATACAGAGGAAGTGAAAGATTGATTATGTGGCTGAATTTTTGAGATTTGCATCATAAGGGCCACTATCAGCCCTTTGAACTAAACGCTGTTGGAACCACTATCATAAGAGGGTACCCAGTGTGTCTCCTGCAGAATTGACTTTCATTCACAAACTCCAATCAGCCAGTCATGGAGCACCATGGTGTCAACTGGGAAGGTAAGTTTCATTGTGCTCTGCCAACTGGAGGACAGGTGCAGCAGAGGTGGTCATGATCATGGAGGAGAGGAACAGTGACATCAAAGGAATAAAACAAAGGAAAAGGATCATTAAAAAACATAAGGGCCAACAGTTCATAGTGAAATGAAAAAACAAAATTGATTTTAAAAGTAGTATGATCATAAAACAGCTTAGTAACAATAAAGTCAATATTTAGTATTGATCACAGGAGTAGTA
Source organism: Neoceratodus forsteri (assembly GCA_016271365.2). Taxonomy (NCBI): domain Eukaryota; kingdom Metazoa; phylum Chordata; order Ceratodontiformes; family Ceratodontidae; genus Neoceratodus; species Neoceratodus forsteri. Next base: position 171,892,246 of record CM057457.1, on the reverse strand, counting down.
CTTTGCTTGTTGGCAGGGCTTACACTGAGATTAAAAGGCCCATTAGAGTTAATAGAAATCACTTTGTATGATCTCTTCTGTCCTTTCTCGATTTTATCAACATTGTTCATCTGGTATGGGGACCAGAACTGCATGAAGAGGATCTGAACCAGGTTAGAAGCAGATCTGGGACAGACATTTGGGGAGATCTGAACACAAGTCTTGGGGATGGATTTTCAAAGCTTGTAATGCAAACACCATATTCAGTTTTGGGCACAGCTTGCATCTTGGCAAATGCACTGAAAGGTTTGTGGGCTATGTTTAGATGTATTGATCCATTTTTGCAATGTATTCCTCACTTTAAGGCCCAAAAATGACACATGTGTCATTTTGACGCTTGCGCCATTTTCATAACTGAACTCGCGGCACTTGGGACATAAAGTTAGCCAACGTTTTATGTGGTCTAACAGTTATGTCTCAAGAAGCTCAGTTACATTACAAACATGTCACAAGTCTTTGAACAATCAGCCCTTGGTCCCTTGGTTGAGCCAAACCAACCTAACCTCAGGGAGGGGGATCTGCTTCAGAGCAGGGTCACCCGTACTTAAAAATAACACAGGCATTTCACAATGATGGCATGACAACATTTGGTGGGGGATCAGTTCTTCTCTTTAGCACTTTTGCCAGAATTACCATAAATAAAGTCCTCATCCTTGAACAACAGAAAATGGCACTATAATGTAAACTAGCTGTATGTGGTGGAATGGTTTATAACATTAATTGTTTGCACCCACATGTTTTGAGAAACCTTTAGGGATAAAGAATCCCATCTGTTCTTATTTCAGGGAAGGCTGACCTTACCCAATGGCTTTACACTGGAAGGCAGCTTCAGCAACCAGTGGGGAGATGGCCTTCAGGCTAATGGGGTCCTATCTACATGTCTCAGAGAAGACAACCTGGAGATAGTTGGAAAAATGTGAGTGCCAGCAAACTTATGTTCCTCTAGTGTTTTGCTGTACGATGTCCATATCATTGCAGGTGGACAATTGCATGGCACTGTTGCATTCACCTTAATTACTGACCTTGACTCTCTTTCAGGCAACTGTGGAGTTATATAAAGTGCATGTCATAGTGATACATTCAGTGGGATTCATATAAAGTTGTAAATGGATGGTACATGGAAGATCAGCCTATGTCTCTGCAGAAATATTTTAAAACATGGGTCACTTCTAGCCACCACATTCATCTAAGGGTGGGCTACTGCTTGCCACCGTGGCCTAGATTCTAGAATGAGCCCAAGTCATTGGAGGCCAATCATGAAATGAGGGTTGATCATCCCAAAGAGTGTTCCCCTGAGGAAGTGTGCTGGGTTTCAGACTCTGCTACAGCACCACCACCACCTGGATGACCAAAGTTGTTGGGCAGGATGGAGCTGCATGTTGGAGGGGAAAAGATGGCAACTGGCTCTGACAAGGCACTGCAACACATTAGCATGCATTCACATCACTGAACCCCTACCCCAGGTATTCCAGGGAATGGGGATAGTACTGGAAGCCACCACCACCTCCCTGTACTATAATGTCTGTGTGCGGGGGTCTGACCATCTCCCACAGCCCCACCCCAGAGAGGATGTCTGCTGTAAGCATAGGCTATAATAACTGGCAGAGAAAACATGGGTGGGGCTGAGATGTTGCCTGATACAGTGGAAAGGGCCACTGCAGACACGGAAGAATAAACAAGAAACTTGGGTGCCAATTCTCAGTCATATGAAACTGGTGCTAAAGTTTAGAACCAGTTCCTTGCTGCATCCCGCTCCTCCCAGCTATTCTCAAAGGGGGTCAGAGAGCCCCTCTACACATTAGAGTTCTCCAGTGGGTGGAAGAAGGCAGGGTTTGCAAATGAAAAGGCATGCAGTGTAACTCACATAGCCAACTGCTGCCAGTGCAGTGAGTGCAGCCCTTTTACGATGCCCCCTAGGAAAGAAATGTTTTTATCTAACTATGCCCCCATAGATCAGGAGACTGAGATCATCAAGGGACCAGGAGTGGATGCTTGTGGGAGAATGGGGCTAGAGAGAGGGTATCTACTGGAGTACCAGAGAGGTTATTTGGTTGAGGATCAGGTTGAGTGCCTACTGCACTGCTAGGAGCATTGTTGAGGGTTGGTGCAATGGACATGCGATCGGTCCTATGGTACAGTTTGAAGGGGGTGAACACAGGTATGGGCTCATACATATTTGTATGTGGTACTGTGCCACAGGTAGATATGCATGGCCTTGTAATGTACACCATTACTGCAGGCAACCCCGATCTGTGAACAGTAACTGCTGAAATGCCTTATTTGCATAAGAGGCATAAGCAGATCTAATGTTCTCAGTATGCAACCAATAATACCTAACAGGGTGGGTAATATTGGACAGTGCTAGACTGCCCAAGGGTGTAATGGTTTGTGTTTGTGACAGTGTGATCAGGAAGCCAGAAGGTCAGTGATGTAGTGAAAATGGTGCAATGTCCATTTTGGGGACAGTTGGATGGCCACATTGTAGTAAGCTCAGGAACTTGCCAGGAGGAAAAAAGAGGTACTTTTCATTTTTAAGGAACAGAATAGCACTGGAGTTGTGGGGAGGGGTGTTCATGTGGGGAGGGGAGGCAACTTGCTTACCAATGTGGTAGTGAGGCAGGGTAGGCTTGCACTTGCTCTACTGGTATGGGTCACAACCCCATTCAGCAGGTCAGGCCCTCTGCTCCCACAGTGCCAAACTCCAAGCGCAATATTGTGAACAGAAACAGAACAGGGTAACCCTCCTGTCTGTTTTGTGGGTTTAAATCAACCTTTGGTCTCAAGTTCTAGAGGGATTCAAACTGTGAACCTCTTGTTAGCGTACCCAATATACAGGCTTAGATAATTCTGCTCTTCGGGGCCCAGATATCTTTCGCCTATGGGCACCTAACCAGGTGTACAAAATGAACCCTTAAAACTCTATGAAAAGACCTCAGATGAACTCTTACCTTTTGCCAGATTGGTATTACCAGTAAGCTATGCACAATGTCAGCTTTAACCATATAGGCTTCACTTGTGAAAGAAAGAATTTCAAAAGCAGACCAAGTAGTCTCTTAAAATAAAGGTTTACTTTAAAATAGATAACAATATGTAAAATGTAAATACAGAACAATATATCAAAAAAACATACACTCACTTAAAAAGAACAAGGTTTAAAAAGTGCAAATTAATTCCTACCACCAGGCAATTAGACTTGTCTATCTAAAGTAGAGGTTTCTTCTTCAGAGTCCAAACATTAATGTCTCTAAGTAGAAAACAGAACACTGTTTAAAACTGGCTTTGCCAACCTCTTTACATGAGGTCACCAAGCTTCTCCCTGTTAGAATATAAAAATTATACAAAACAGGATGTCTTATCATTCAGAAGGTAAATTAAATAGGTGACATCAGCAAAAACTCACTTCCCCATAACCTTTTGATCTAGTGTGTCTTTTTGCCCTTCACAGACCTCAAAAGAGCATTTATGACTTAGCACCTAAGTGACATAACCTGGTTTCTTCCTCTAAACATTGTAACAGTTTATGATTTTCACCCTAGCAGCTGGCAGCTCCTATTAAGTGAGATAAACAGGAGATCCTTAATTTGTGTCTCTTCTAGCCTGTAATTATCTCCAGGCTTTTAGGTTAACAGCTTGTAGTTGAAACCTGGGGGGTCATCCCATAGGCTGTCTCAGCATGTCTCATGAGAGACACTTAATAACACACTTTAATATTACAAAAATCATAGAGTAATCAGAACCAGCTGTACAAGCATCACAATCCTCCCTACCTAGACTGAATTTGGGGGCTCTATCCCCTGCATGGGATAAGCTTCCCAAATCAGTTCACTCCTCATAGATGAGAGACAACCCATCTGAGTTTAGATTTTTCGCTCCAGCTCTATGTAAGATTGTCATATCATACCCTTGCAATGCAAGACACCATCTTAACAATATACCATTATTCTTCCCCATTTGCATCAGCCAAACCAGGGGGTTGTGGTCAGTTTGTACCACAAAATGCTGACCAAACAAATATGGCTCCAACTTCTTTAGGGCCCACACTATGGCAAGGCACTCCTTTTCCACAGTGGAGAATGCCTGCTCCCTGAGAAGTAACTTTTTACTCAGATATGCTATTGGGTAATTTTTCCCTTGGCTGGATGTCTGACTCAGTACTGTCCCAATACCCACATCTGAGGCATCAGTCTGAACTATGAAGGGTCTGCTATAGTCAGGACTTGTCAAAACAGGAGCACTGCACAGTGCCTCCTTCAGTCTGGTAAAGGCTTCTTGCAGGCTGGCCTCCAGATAATTTTCTTTGGCATCCTTTTCTTTACCAGGACAGAGAGAGAGCAGCCAGGGCACTGTAATTGGGTACAAATTTTCTACAGTACCCTGCTGTCCCAAGAAAACTCCTGACTTGCTTCTGCATTTCTGGTCTGGGCCATGCCTGGATTACCTCTATTTTTGTTTAGTTGGGACAGAGCTGCCCTCGGCCTACCACATGCCCGAGGTATGCCACTTCTCCCATGGCCACCTGGCACATCCCAGCTTTGACAGTGAGCCTGGCCCTCTGTATCCTGCCCAGCACTTCCCTAAGGTGGGATAGGTGTTCCTCCCAGCTGGTAGTAAAGATGGCAGTGTTATCCAGGTATGCCATGGCGTACTCCTCAGCACCATTTAACACCTGGTTCATCAACCTTTGATAACTGGCAGGGGCATTCTTCATTCAGAAAGGCATTACTTTAAATTCAAATAAGCTTATCGGAGTGATGAAGGCCGACCTCTCCCTAGCTGTGTCCATCAACTCTACCTGCTAATACCCCTTGGTCAGGTCAATGGTCGTAAGGTAGGTCGCCCCTCCAAACTTGTCTAGGAGTTCATCCGTCCAGGGCATCGGGTGGGTGTCTGACTTCGTGACTACATTCAGTCCATGATAGTCCACACAGAAATGAGTAGAGCCATCTGGTTTGGGCACAAGGACTACAGGTGAGGCCCATGGGCTGTGGGATCTCTGGATTACCCCTAAAACCTGCATCTCCTCCACTTCCCTCCTACTGTCCTTTTTGACAGCCTCCAACACCTGATATGCTATCCACTGTATGGGCCTCTGTGTCCCTGTCTCCACATAGTGAGTTGCTAAGGGGGTTAGTCCAGGCTTGGCGTAAACAATGGGGCAAAGTCTGCTACAACCTCTCTTGCTTCCTAGATCTTGTCCAGGGTCAGCTGGGGAGACAATTTAACTACCTCCACAGAGGACTCCAGCTTACTTTCTTCCAGCAAGTCCAGAAGGTGGTCTCCTTCATCCGTCCCCTCTCCAGGACTACACACTGCAAACACCATGTCAGCCCTATTTGCATATGGCTTCATCATGTTGCCATGGTACATCCTTTCTGTCTGTCTTCTGTCAGGTAACTCTATAATATAGTTCACATCATTTACCTTCCTAACCACTTTGTACGGTCCTGCCCACTCAGCCTGGAGCTTGTCTTTCCAAACCGGAATAAGGACCATAACTTCCTGACCCACCATGTATGAGCGAGCTCTGGCTCTGTGGTCGTACCACACTTTTTGTTTCTGTTGGATAGCTGCCAGGTTTCTCTGGGCTGTCTCCATAAGCTCCTTCAGCCTTTCCCTAAACTTAAGGATGTAATCCACTATGGGAGTTCCCTGGGTGGCATGCTTGCCTTCTCAGTCCTCCCGGATCAAGTCTAGGGGCCCACGTACCCGGTGTCCATATAAGAGTTCGAAGGGGGAAAAGCCTGTCGACTCTTGGGGCACCTCCCTGTATGCAAACAACAGGTGGAGAAGGTATTTCTCCCAGTCCCTCCCATGTTGTTCAGAAAACGCCTGGAGCATTGACTTCAATGTAACATTGACTCTTTCCACAAGCCCATTGACTTGTGGGTGATATGGTGTCATGCATCTCTGCACCACCCTACACTTCTCCCATTAACATTTCATCAGGTCTGACATGAAGGAACCCCCTTTAATCGGTGATAACCTCCTGCAGAAACCCAACACGGGAGAAAATCCCAAGTAAGGCATCTGCCACTTTTTCTGTCCTCAGTGAGGATAGAGCGACTGCCTCTGGGTACCGGGTGGCATAATCCACCACAGTCAGGATGATTCTCTTTCCTGAGGAGCTTGGGGTATTTAAAGGCCCCACAATATCCATTCCCACCCTCTGGAATGGCTCCTCCACTATGGGTAATGGAATCAGAATGGCTTGGGTTTTCTTGCCCTCCTTCCCTATTTCTTGACACCGGTGACAAGACCTGCAATACTCCTTAACCTGCTGGGAGAAGTTAGGCCAATACAAATTCTGGGCCAACCGCTGCATAGTGCGTGCGATTCCCAGATGACCAGACAAGGGAATACCATGTGCAATCTTGATCAACTGCACACGATACCCCTGGGGAACAACAAGCTGCCTACTTAGCACCCCTCCCTCTGTCTGCACTGCCCACGTATACATCAGTACATTTTCCCAATAAACCTTATGTCTGTCGTCACCTCCCTGTGCTCTGTCAGAGTCTGCCCAAGCCCTCAGCTTCTCTAGACTAGGGTTGCTTCTCTGAGCAGCTGCAAACTCCTCACACATTCCCAAGGCATGGGACAGATCCCCTTCTGTCTCTAAACTAGGGTCCCTAGCACTAGCGTCAAGGCACTCAGGATCACTGTCAATCCCAACCCTGTGACAATGGGTCACCCCTCCCTCCTCAGAGCAACCCTCTGTAGCTGTGTGGTTAACTGCTACTGGGGAAATTTCTACTCCCTTTTCATTAGTCTCCATATCAGGAGACACAGGCTGGGGAATCAGCCTCCCAGTGGTTTCCACAATGGCTTCTGTGGGGTCCAGGGAACTATAGTGTTCTCTTGCTGCTTGGCTATGGGTAACTGCATACACCATCCCTTGTTTGAGATTGTTGCCCAGGATCACACCACTGCTAAGGTTTGGCTATAGCCACCTGTTGCACAGTTCCCCTGTTTCACCCCAGTCTAGGAGAATACTAGCGAGGGGCAATGTTTTCTCCTCACCAGTAAAGTCCTGTACAGTGATGTATTTATTGGGTATAAGCTGACCAGACTCTACTAGATCCCCCTTTACCAAGGTCAGGGAGGCCCCTGTGTCCCTTAACCCTTGCGTCTGTAGACCATTCACCATAACTGGATGCATGTGCTCCCTCATGTTCACAGGCATGCTTCCAGGGACACACAAACAACCCACTTCTTTCCTAGCCCCCTGTTGTGTATTGCTCACCTTTTTGGGACACTGTCTAGCAATATGCTTAGCTTCTTTACACAACCAACATTAATTTCTTTTCTCAGAGAAATCTTTTCTCTGAAACCTGGGGATGGTTTTGGTGGAGGCAGTGAGGGTTTTAACTGCCCTGAAGGTGCGCTTTTCCCTTTCTGCACTGCCACACCTGCCCCATTCACTCTCAGGGCAGGTCTACTCTTGGCATAGCAGTCTGAGAGTTCAGCAGCCTCTTGCACTGTTTTGGGATCTCGGTCCTCCAGCTAGGTTCTCAACTCTGCTGGGCATGCCCAGAAAAACTGTTCTAACAAAATTACATTTTCAATTTTGTCAGCAGAGTTTGCTTCAATTCCTTCCCACCAACATTTTAAAAACTGACGTTGTTTCTTGGCTAGCTCCTCGTAGCTCATGTCACTGCTTCTCCTGAGCTTACAGAATTTAGCTCTGTATGATTCAGCAGTTAATTTAAATTTCTTTAACAGTGCAGCTTTAAGTTTGCTGTAATCATCACTGTCCTCATTGTCTATTTGACCCAATGCATCCCGAGCTTTCCCGGTAAGTAGCGGGGATAGCTGGAAGCTCCAGGACTCTCTAGGAATTTTAGCCTGAATACAAACTTTTTCAAAGGAATTTTAAAAAGCATCCAAATCTTCCCCCTCTTTAAATTTGGCTATCAATTTGGAATTCAATTTGTAACCCAGTTCTATAGTCCCAGGTAAACCTAAGCCACTTACCTGCTCTGGTGCTGGTGGTTGGAGTTGTAGCTTCTCCAGTTCATGTTGCCTCTGGCACTCATGCTCCTCACAGTCTGCCTCCCGCTATTCACAGTCCCTCTCCCTCTGGAACTCCAGCTCCATTCTGCGCAACTCAGTTTGCAGCCTGAGTACTTCTGGATCCAGGATACTGGTGACCTTCCCCTACTGCTGTGGCCCTTCATTGACAGTGGCCCTGCTGCCCTCCTCATCAGATCTGGACACCGCACTGGCTGCTAGCCCTTCCACATTCAAGGTTTGGTTCCTTACAGTCATTGTCTTTGACTTGATGCTCTGGATATCTGCTACCATCAGGGCATCCATGAGGTTCTGCTTGGTGGCTTTCACCTTGAACAAAACTCCTCTGTACCTGCACAGCTGCTTTAAGTAGTCTATAGTGTGCCCACTGTAGTTAGAAGCCATCTTCTTCCCTAACTACAGCTACTCTGACTTGCACTTTAGAAAAAAAAAATAAAACAGATAGGAATTCGACTGTAAGACAAGTGATATAATTCTGTTTCCTTTTAAAAATAAATCACTACCTTTTTCTTTTTCTGTAAGTGAGCTGACAGTATCAAGCCAACACACTGAACAATAAAAGCTTGTAATACCAAGCTATGCCCACTGCTGCCAACCAATCTGTCACAACCCCACTCAGCAGGTCAGGCCCTCTGCTCCCACAATGCCAACCTCTGAGAACAGTATTGTGAACAGGAACAGAAACAGGGTAACCCTCCTGTCTGTTTTGTGGGTTGAATCAACCCTTTGGTCTCAAATTCTAGAGGATTCAAACTGTGAACCTCTTGCAAGCGTACCCAATGTACAGGCTCAGATAATTCTGCTCTTCAGGGGGCAAGATATCTTTCGCCTTCGGGCACCTAAGCAGATGTACAAAATGAACCCTTAAAACTCTATGAAAAGAATTCAGATGAACTCTTACCTTTTCCCAGTTTGGTATTGCCAGTAAGTTATGCACAATGTCAGCTTTAACCATATAGGCTTCATTTGTGAAAGAAAGAATTTCAAAGGCACACCAAGTAGTCTCTTAAAATAGAAGTTTACTTTAAAATAGATAAAAATATGTAAAATGTAAATACAGAACAATATATCACAAAAACATACAAACACTTAAAAGAACAAGGTTTAAAAAGTGCAAATTAATTCCTACCACCAGACAATTAGATTTGTCTATCTAAAGTAGATGTTTCTTCTTCAGAGTCCAAACATGAATGTTTCTAAGTGGAAAACAGAATACTGTTTAAAACTGGCTTTGCCAACCTCTTTGCATGAGGTCACCTAGCTCCTCCGTTTTAGAATATAAAAGTTATACAAAACAGGATGTCTTATCACTCAGAAGGTAAATTAAATAGGTGTCATCAACAAAAACTCACTTCCCCATAACCCTTTGATCTAGTGTGTCTTTTTGCCCTTCACAAACATCAAAGGAGCATTTATGACTTAGCACCTAAGTGACATAACCTGGTTTCTTCCTCTAAACGTCATTAAAAATGTATGCTTTTCATCCTAGCAGCTGGCAGCTCCAATTAAACCAGATAAACAGGAAATGCTTAATTTGTGTCTCTTCTAGTCTGTAATTATCCTCTGGCTTTTAGGTTAACAGCTTGTAGTTGAAACCTGGGGGTGGGGGGGTCTTCACATAGGCTATCTCGTGATGTATCTTGAGAGACACTCAATAACACAATTTTATATTACAAAATCATAGAGTAATCAGAACCAGCTGTACAAGCATCACAGTATGTACTTAATGCATCAGCTTGGCATGACTCTCAGCCAGTCAAAGTTAAGGAGGCAGTACAGCACAGTGGTTTAAGGCTCTGAGCTGCAAAGCTGGAGACCTGGGTTTGAATCCCAGCCCCCACTTGCATACTGTGTGACCCTGAGCAAGTGACTTAACTTCCTTGTGCTCCCAGATCATACCTGTAAACAAGCTTTCAGTTTAGTCTGTCTCTCCTGTTAGTAAAAAAAGAGCGGAAATCCTAGGCCCATTTTCTAAAGCAATTTAATAGCTCGGCACAACAGTGTGCACTTTGTACCCCATTTTATGGTCTATAAAGTTGGAACTGAGAATTGGACCCATGGTGTTTACAGGAATTTGTAAAATACTCTGCTCTGTAATATATTCCACATTTGTTATATAGCCTGTGAGCTGCTAAAAGAGAAAAATAAAATGGAAATATAATAAAAACATAAAAAAATGTAAATATAGACTAATTTGTAATTATAAGTGCCCTAATTAACTTTGATTTCTATCTCTCCCTCCCTCTCTCTCTCTCTTAACAACTCACAAGCTATATAACAATAAAATGTGAAATATATTACAGAGCAGAGTATCTATAATCTTCTGAAAGAATCATTTCACATCTTTAAACCTAATTGGACATTCTTTCTCTTTTTGGATTCAGGTCTTTTCCACTCACATGGTGGTTTTCTCTTTCTGGATATAGTCTAAAAATTTCTTCCTTTGTATATATCTCCCATCCTCCTTAACAACCCTTCTACCCCTTACTATTGTTTGCTATACCAGAATTTGAATTGGCATCATTAAACCTTAAAAGGGTGTGAAAGTGGTTAATTGTGGCTTACAAAAGTTTAAAATTGGATTCACCACATCATCTGAGAAATGCAGTACAGTATGTTGAACCCAGATACTGAACTCAAAACTTGATATCCTTTGAGAAAAACCAAAGCAAGAGGATTAGATAACCTAAGTGCTGACTATGTTAGGCAAGGTGACGCTCAGAGTTAAGGCTGTTAAAACATGGAATAGCATTCTGCTAGAGAATAAAGTGAAACCCACCCATCATTTCATTTTTGTTGACGGGAAAGGAGGACTAGGCAATGCTGTTTATTTTTAGCCTTTTCCCATGGGGGTATAGATGGAAACCAAATTAAATTGAACCAGATAAAAGGCAACTCTCACTATAATAAAGCGCTTAAAAACACTAGATTAGCTGACCCATCATTGCAGCGGTAGTGCTACCCCTCGCGGTCCCAGCAACCTAGATTTAGGAAAGAGCCTGGGTGGTTGGCAGAGGATCAAGTGTCCCAGTGGACAGTCTCCTTTTCCAGAAGGGGTGAGGAGGGTGCTGCATCCCGCTGCAACACTGACACCTGCAGACATACAGATGGTAGGGCATGTGGGATACAGAGTGAGGATGCACTGTGCTGCACATTGCATGAGCGTGCTGATGCATGCTCACATCAGGGACAGTCACCCAATGCCAGTGGACATATGTGGAGGGCTACATGGTACAACAAGAGGGTAAAGAAAGGTGGAAACACCCTGGCTGGCAGGATAGTCAACAGCACCCCCCAGGCCCTGCACTGATGAACTAGGCTTCTATAGGAATCTGGATCCATTGATCAGCGAGTTGAGGGACTCCCCTCCACCATGCCACAGAGGGCAAGCTGTGGGGGACCCAGGACAGTAAGTCCAGGGAGAAGCCGGGTGATGGGGCTGGGAGGATTGGTGGGAAGGTGGGCCAGCCAGGTGGTAAAGGAGGAAAAAAGTGTTAAAACAAACCCACTAAATTTACACCACTTATGTTTTATCTTTATTGTTTTTCAGTTTTTTTCTTTACTTCCCCTGCTGTTGGGCTACAAAATATTGTAGAAAATGCAGCACTTATTTCATGAGTCTTTATAAATGCATCTGGTTCTCCCTGCTAGCCACACAGTTGTTGTTTGTGACATCACAATCTGTTGTCTTGGTGAGCACTATGATGTTATTAACAAAGGCATTGTGAGGTTAACAGGGGAGAGGCAAATATTTTTATACAGCCTTTTTAGATAGACTGCCAAGACGTGCTGTAAACCTTGGGGTTAAAAACGCTAAAAATGAAAAACGTTTATTCTCTAGTAAATTGTAATAGCTGAAATATCTAATTTATGAAAGTACATGCTGAAGTGCAGAGTTGCTCATTATGTTGTTGGTGGTATTTTAGTAAAATGGGACATTTGGCCAGGACAATGGGAACTCTTCACTCTTTCAAGAAGTGCAGTAAGAGCTATAATATCTACTTGAACAACCGCCTGAACAGGCAGTTGTCTTCAAGAATTTAAAAATGCTGTATCAAATGAAAGTAGCTATATTTGCGCACTATCAGAGTAGTTAGAATGCCTGTTACTTACAGTATCTGAACTTTGTGTAATACATTAAGAGTGTGTAGTTCATTTATAGGAGCCATGCATAGCTTGCAGTGGCTGTTGAAATTATACACTCTTTTCTGTAGATTTTAAAGATCATTGTTATGTTAAGTGTGCCTATGCGAGTGGTGGGGATGTTTGAGTAGAGCCAGTTGAAATTTCCTATACAGTTTACCCTCATACGAACACACACACACACACACACACACACACACTTGCACACCCATAAACTTTGCATAGAGTTTTGTGCTTTAGAATGCATGCATATGCTTTAGAAGGATTTACAGAAACAAAAAAGTTAAACATCATCTGTCTTCTTTTATTATTTTTGTGTCCTACTTGCTCCTCTTTCAAACTGCCTCTGTATTATGCCACTTCTCAGATATGTTACTTCAGACCATAATGGGAGTCTTGTGCATTGGCCCGTAGTGCACAAGTAGCTGCTTTTGCTACAGGAGTAAATACATTATGCACACTGCTGTGTTGGTTTGCTGGGGGCTGGTGGTGTGTGAACAAGCTTTATATAGAGGATAATGTATGGTCTTTGGTTAATAACCACACTGTAAAGACTTCAAGAGGTTGGCATGACATCACTGTAAACCTCAAGAGCGCAGCTTGAGAGGGTTTCAGATGTCATGGCAAACTTGAGAAGTGGTTTCAGTGCAGTTGTCAACCAAAGACCATACATTATATTTATAGTGTATGGGCTACCAAGACTGTGCATTTGTGAATTGAATTACTTTACTGACTTACTTTACGGAACATTGATTGTTGTGGGTATTCGTTTTGTTATACCATTGATGTGACATACTCAAGAAGAGTTAACAATAGAGCGATGTCTTAACAGTGATGGCTAACAATAGAGTGATTCACAGACCCTGAGATAATAGCAAACACACTGAACTCTTCATTCTCAAACCCCAGTAGTGTGTTCCTGCCAACTTCTTTGCACCTGCTCCCACCATCCCCCTGACACCTGCCCAAGTGTCTCCCTTTCGTTTCAAAGCTATTTCCCAGTATGAGGCTTTCCCTCTCCTGTTAAGGGCATTCAGCAAATCTAGGTTCAACAATGATTCACTTGGTCTTACATTACTAAGGTTAACCCTCACTGAAGTACTCTACCCCCTCACTGCCCTATTGAACTGCTCCCTTGCCCTCAGGCAATTCCCAACTAAATAGAAAACTGCCTTCATCATCCCTATCCTTAAGAGTGGTGACCGTACCATGCCTGGAAACTATCGTCCCATTTCGATTCTACCCCATCTCTCTAAAGTACTCAAAAAAATAGTCACCTCCCAGATCACTGACTACCTTGCCAAACACAACCACCTTTTCCTCAAGCAGCATGGCTTCCAGAAAAGCTGCAGTACCACCACTGTTCTTTTGGAATTTACCAATACCACGCATGCGACCCTTGATGCAGGCCAGATCGCTGGTGCTGTTTATATAGATCTCTCTAAAGCATTCAACACTGTGCATCACTCGCTCCTCCTAGCTTCACTTACCCAAATAGGTTTCTCACAGGATGCCACTGCCTGGTTTTCTGACTATCTATCTGGTAGAACCCAAAAAGTCAGAATAGCACAAACACAGTCGTCCCCCCTCCAGGTTATATCTGAGGTCCCTCAGGGGTCGATCCTTGCCCCCCTGCTATTTACCCTATTTTTTAACTCCTTGCCCAAGGCTTGTCCTGGGAATCTCTTCTTATGCATAGATGAAGCGGTGTTAGACAGTATTCACGCCAGCCCTGGTGCCCTCAATTAACCCTTCAAAGGTCATTTAGTAAAGCCGAGTCCTGGTTTGCTGACCACAGGTGTGTTCTAAACTATAAAAAAAGAAAAGTCAGTGCTGTTTGTGCATGCCTAAAACAAGTTCAGTGGCCATCCCCTGGTCATTCATAGCTCTTGCAATGAAACTCTGGAACAAGTAGCTACATTTAAATACTTAGGTGTTACCCTGCACTCCAGACTCACCTATCCTGAGCATATCTGCTGACTTTGCATGGCTGTCAATGTGCATATCGGTCTTTTTCACTGGTACAAGCGCTGTCTCCCTCCTAAAGCTCTGCAACTAGCCATTTGCTCCTCTGTCCTACCACTCATAGATTACGGTATCATTATCTATGGTGCTGCTGATAGCACATCCCTCAACAAAATCAGGGTTGCTCTGAATAAGGCCTGCAGGCTGGCCACTGGCTGTGACCAGCTCACACACACCTGCACGCTCTATGCCAGTACCAAGTGGCAGAATTTTGCTGATCGCCTAAAGTACCAGACCTGTCTTTTTGCCAAGAAAATCACAGCTGGCCTCATGCCCACTGCCTTTGCTACACTGCTTCTACCATCCTCTAACACCAGATGCACCCGTCACTCAGAGAAAACTCCTTACCAGGTCCCTCTTTGTAAAACCTCCATGAGTCAAAGAACCTTCAGGTACCGGGCTTCCCTCTGGCTAAATTCACTTCCCAGATCAATCCTCACAAAACCTAAACTGGGCGTGTTCAAATCCCTCCTTTGTAACCACCTCTCACAGGTTTCAGCCTGTGACTGCACCTGACCCTCCCCCACAACCTTTGCTGCACTATGACAATGGGCCCCTCTTTGTCCTGCCGGTAGTGTACTTGTCGCTGGCCTCTGTTTTTTTCACTCAGGCCGTTGTCTAACTGCCACACACTGGTCTGCACTGTATAGCACCTGCCTTTGTGTGGCACCACTGTAACTATTGTACATTGTTAATTCCTCTTGAACTAATGTTTTGTTTTGCACCTGACTGTTGTAAATATCCTGAACCAAATTTCCTGTATGGACTATACTCTGTATCTATTGTACGGTGTGATATTTTCTCTCACCACTGTTTATACCTTGTAATGTCTAACAATGTCTTACCATTGTATTCTATTATGTGGAGCCTTTGTAAAGGAGTCTCTGACTCAAAGGTATTAATTCCGATATGTTTCAATAAATAAAATAAATAAAAAATGTCATAACGATGGCATAACAAGGTTGTAATCTGCTTGATTTCAGTTAATAATAAGGGTTCCCATGCATTATATTGAGGATAATGCCTGATGTAAAGGTGATAACCATGGTGTAATCACCTTGAGTGGTTGCTAGGGCATCAGTAAACCTCGAGAGTGCAGCTCAAGAGGTTTACCATAGCACTAGCAACCACAAAGGGTGATGACACCATGGTTATCACCTGTACATCAGGCATTGTCATTTATAGTGTATGAGACTCAGCATAAGAAGTACCCCCAAACACAAGTAATTTAGCCCTATCTTATTAATGAATCTGCACTACAGCTACATGATTGTGTAGGAAAAACATGTATTAGGATACACGGACTGAATGACAGCAGGTTGAAATAGCACCAGAGTTAAAATCTCTATCAGACATAGTGATTGCTAGACTCAGTATCATTAAACTGTGGCAATTTGAATGTTATTTGAATACTGTACTGAGACTAACAATAGCATTCTGGGTGTGTAGAATTACACTGGCATTCTGTTTTGTAAAACCCACTGCTATGACATAGATGAGAGGGATCTTTAAGGTTCTGACATCACAATAGTTTGATTACAAGGTTGTAAACAGCATACTTTCAGTGGGTAATGAGGGCTCCCTATAAATTATATTTGTGTAACTTTCCCAGGCTGTTGCTGAGGAAACAACTTGACATGATCCCTGTGGTTCTCCAATCCAGGAGTTGTAGTGTAGGAAAAGTAAAAGCCGAGATCACTGAGGAAAGAGCAAGGCAGAGAAAGAAATATTTATTTGGAAATTCTCACTACCATTGGCATTTTTATTTAAAACTGGTGGTGTGTGGACTGTAGAAAAGTATAGAATTTTCACCATGTAGTATTTTTCATACACAGTATCCCAAAGCGATTTACAAACAGTTTATTTGCACATGACACTGGAGCTGAAATGCCACATCTTATTTTCAATTGGGTACTGCTTCTATTTGGGACAGTTTGAAATCTCTCAGTACCATTGGCACTCTGATTACATATGTCTCTGCTGAGATATATTACATGGGCTTATGAAATGGGTAGAGAAAATCCTGTGTCATGATTGGTTGTTAGCCATGCTTTAAAAGTGTCTAACGTATGGCTAAAAGCAAGTGCTGCCCAGGTGGACACAGGTCTACCAAAAAAAAAAGTAAAATGGGCCAGTAGGATTTTTAAAAACTGGCAGACACCCATTTCTTACGTTCCTGCCATTAGAAAGGTGAGATAGTGTTTCAAATGGTTATGATAGTGAAAGAGAACATATAAACAAGGTGTGTTTAAAGCTCGCTTGCACTTTCTGCTGCAGGTGTCATGGAGGACACCATGCAGTGTAAGTGCTATGGCGGACAAGAGTCTGGTACTGCACAAGAGTATGGCTCGGGACTACTCATGTGCTGCTCAGAACACCACGTACCATCTGAAACTATAAGGGTTACAGGTGGAATATGGTTTGGCAGCTAGCATCAGTTAGCATAGTGGTTAGGGTAGTAGACTTTGGTAAGTAGGTAGGCTGGAGTGTGATATGGACAGCGTTCGCATCCCACAGCCAGCAGTTGAACAAGCAACATCCATGAGGTCACACCCTCTAAATGAAAACAATCTGCAAACAAATAATTTTTTTTCCCTCAATTTGGTGTGACCTTGGAGTTCATTATATTTATTTAGGGGTGTGTGGGGGTAGAGCCCCCTGGAAAAAAATTGCCTGCCTTATGTTGGTAAAGATTTCCCATGGACAGACATTTATGGCACTTGGACATACTGCTTACTGTCCGTCATGACACCTGCAGCATAAACTGCAAAATCTCTGTGTTTGACTTTGTTACAAAAAAAAACAACAACAAACAGAAGCTGTTACTGTACTGTTATATGCTAGGGCTGTGAGCAGGCAGGCAAGCAAACAAGTGGGTTAGCCAGTTGGGCTGTACTTAATTTGTGTGGTTACTGTAACAAAAAAAAACAAGCTATGATAGATAGACAGATATTTTATTTATAAAGCGCAATTTCTAAAGACTCTGGGTGCTGCACAAGCAATTCAATAACAAATATATAAAGGCAGCAGCTTAAACACACATTAAAACTCTATCCATCCCATTAAAACCAATCAGTCATTAAAAGCCTGCTGGAACAGCTACGTTTTTAATACTTTCTTAAAGGCTTCTACCAAGGGGGCCTCCCTTAAATAATCAGGCAAGGAGTTCCACAGAGTGGGTGTGGCCACCGAAAACGCCCTATCTCCAGAATGCTGCAGCCTCGCTCTGGTAACTCTGAGGAGGCCCCCCCAGCAGAATGGAGTGCCCGAGACGGTAGGGGACAAAAAGATCTTGCATGATAGACAGGTACCCTTTCATGTAGGGATTTATAGGGCAGGAGCCCTACCTTGAAGACAGTCCTCCACCTGACTGGCAGTCAGTGCAGTCTGCAGAGGATCAGGGTGATATGATCACTGCCGTCTCACCCCAGTCAGTAATCTTGCTGCGCATTCTGCACCAGCTGCAGCCTGCAGAGAGTTGCCCCCAGATAACCCTAGGTATAGAGCATTACAATAGTTCAGTCTGGAAGTGACAAAAGCATGCACAAATGTGGTCAGATCCTCCGGCGGAATCAGGGCTCCAATTCGGGCAATGTTCCTGAGATGATAAAATCCACTTCTGACAATGGCCGACACCTGAGCATCAAGCATCAGACCGTCATCAAGGATCATGCCCAAATCCTTCTCCTGGCTAGATGGAGTAAGGGGAACACCCCCCAATGCAAGGTCAGGGGGTAACCCCTCACAACGCCCTCTGCCCCGATGAACTGGATCCACAACAAGTACCTCTGTCTTTTCTGGGATGAGCCTAAGCCAGTTTTGAGTCACCCAAGCCTGGATCTCATCGAGACAGCTGTTAAATACAGAGTCCAACACCCGGGTATTGGGCGCACAGAACAGGTACAGCTGGCTGTCATCTGCATAGCAGTGAAGCACCAGCCCATACCACCTGATAATGTCCCCCAGTGGCAACATGTACACCGTGAACAACAAGAGTGACAAGACTGAACCTTGCGGTACCCCACAGTGCAGAGGTTTCGGGTTAGATGAGGCTAACCACATCGACACCCTCTGCACTCTGCCTGTCAGGTATGACCTGAACCAGTTGATGACAACACCAGACAGGCCATACCAGTACAGCTGGCGGTCAAGCAACACTTCATGGTCCATGATGTCAAATGCTGCAGAGGTCCAGGAGGACCAAGATAGTGCGGTTTCTCATTTCCCTCGCTACCAGGAGATCATTAAGCACCCTCACCAGGGCAGTCTCTGTACTGTGTCCCACATGAAACCCAGACTGGTAAGGATCTTAGGTGGAGGAAGAGGCAAGATGTATCTCAAGCTGCATGGCCACCACTTTTTCAATAACCTTCCCTAAAAATGGGAGGTTTGAGACCAGCCTGTAATTGCTAAGGCAGTCTGGGTCTAGGGTTTTTCCAAAAGGGGTCTCACCAAGGCCTCTTTCAAGGCCACTGGAAAGACCCCACTCCTCAAGGAACTCCAGACAACCCCAGCAATCACAGGCTCAACCTGGTCCAAACAACCAACCAACAACCGGGTCAGACCTGGGTCCAGTTCACACTGTGTTGGCCGCAGCTTCAAGATTATTTTCACCACCTCCTCCACCCCAACCAGCTCAAACTCATCCAAGGCAGTAGGAGTGTTTTGACACTCTCCAGGCTGGTCCATGCTTCCCCTTCGAGAGATACTCGAAGAGACCTCATCCCTGATAGAGGACACCTTGTTGGCAAAGAATGCAGACAGCTCCTCACACTTAGTGCTTGAACCTGCTCCCCCAACACAGAGACAGGCAGGATGTAATAGCCCATCCACAGTGCGGAAAAGCTGAGCTGGTCTGTTCTTCTCTGCAGCAATCTCTCTAGACATATACTCTGCCTTCTTATGGGAGATTGCCCCCGACAGTTGCTATAATGCAACCTCAGGGTCTACCTGTCCTTCATCAGGCCAGATCTCCTCCAGCATCTCTCTAACCTCTGCCCCTTAGTTTTTAAACTTTGTAGATCCCCAGCAAACCAAGGAGGTCTCCGGCGAGTGGACAAGGGATGGACATGAATGGGTGTGATGGAATCAAAGGCCACTGCAACCTTCCCATTATAGGCTACCACAGCTTCCTCCACTCCAATTGCACAAGCTACCCCACCACTTGATAGGTCCAGCACCACTGACAGTCCTGTTGAGGAAACTCCTCTTAATGAGCGGTACCAGACCATCTCCACAGGGGCAGGACCATCTAGGGGGTGCCACCAAGCATGAACCTCACGGTACTATGATTGGACCAAAATACAGGATCAACACTGAGGTCATTAACATCTAAACCCAATGAAAAAAACAAGTCCAATGTGTGGCCACGCGAGTGTGTAGCTGTTGTTACTTTTTGTGACAGGCCCAGGGCCCCCATGCTTTCTGAAAGATCATTCCCAACACCCAAAAGCCCACCATTGACCAAGGCATTGAAATCCCCCAGAATTAAACACCTGGGAGACTTCAGCACCAGACTGGCAATGAGCTTCTCAACCTCAACAACAAAGTCCCAAAACATTCCAGGGGGACGATAAAGCACAAGGACCATGAAACCTATCCCTACACCCCTCGGGCAGCCACACACTCAAATGATTGCGTATGACCTACAGGTAGCACCGTGAAGTTCAAGCTGGTTTTAAAACATATGGCTACCTGCCCACCCCTGCGATCCTTCCTTGGGTTGTGTATCACGGAATACCCGGCAAGAATTGCACCCTCCAAAATGGGGGCTGCGTTTTCATCCAATTTTCATCCAACCATGTCTCCGTCATGCAAGCCAGGTCAACCGAGGATATTAAGTCCGCCATTATGGCAGTCGTATTCCTCATTGACCTGGCATTGCATAACACAACCTGGGTAGGACAAGGTGAGGTAGCCGGACCCACTAACCACCCAACATCCACTGTGAAACCCTTGGGTATGGAAACTAAACATGGCAACCCCCTCTCCAGTTCCCATTTCACCCCAGGGCTTCTCCTTGGCCTCACCACCCAAATCCCAGACACCCCGGCAGCCACTCAGGTACCACCACCGCTCCCCCACCCTTTCCTCCAAGCTATTCCCAATGTG
This sequence comes from Neoceratodus forsteri, assembly GCA_016271365.2. Lineage (NCBI taxonomy): Eukaryota > Metazoa > Chordata > Ceratodontiformes > Ceratodontidae > Neoceratodus > Neoceratodus forsteri. Next base: position 171,871,897 of record CM057457.1, on the reverse strand, counting down.
CTACACCTCCTGTAGGCCACAGCTGGAAGTTCAGGAAGCTCAAAGGGATGGTGGTCCTAGAGGTAGCCCCCTGAGTAGCTGTGCCTTACAAATTCCTGTCCCAGACACATTCTATATAAATAATTAAAACAATCCCTTTAACTAAATCAATATAAACTGTTTAAACCCGCACCTCCCACCATATAACACCCTTAAACACAGTTGAAAAATAAAACCATATTTCAAATCTAAATAACAACACAACCTAAAATTATAACTAAATTAAAATATATGTTGCCACACTTCAGATGAAAATATCCACTCTAGGAACTCTCACTTCCCAGTCCATGTCCAAAAATTCCACTAAAACTGGACACTCTTACTGCCCCAAAACTTTGTAGTCATATAGTTTACTTTGTGGGAAATCGTTAACTCATGGCACCCTCACTGCCAGTCCAGTTAGATCCAGGCCACACAAAGGGAGAATGAACAGAAACCCCAGTTAGACGTTCACATTCGACCAACAAATATGCACTCTCACTACCGCTTCAGTCGGTTCCCAACCATAGGAGACAAATAGACAAGATCATATGATATTTTCTGTCCCATTTCAACCTAGAACACCAAGGGACAGTTTCTTACACAGCCAAATCTCCAGTCACAGCAGTCTCACTTCAACTTCACCTTCACTGCTACTCATACAAAAAAAAAACTCTCGGAGCCCAGGCCTCTCTCCGGCCCCCCGCTGCCTCAGCCACCTGCTGACAACCAGGCAACAGAGCAGAAGTGCTGCCATTCAGCCGCCCCCTGGCAGCAACACTATCACATAGCACCAGGTCAAGGCCAGACACTCGAAAGGAGTTCATTCCATCAGTCCAAAGGGAACCACCATTGAACCTTCCCAGTGTACCACAAAACTCCACAGTGTTCTTTCTGCATGCAAAGAATCTCCAAATGCCTCAGGTCAGAGATCAAGATCCTCCATAGATCTTCTGAATCTGCACACTCTCCCGATTTCTCCTAATCAGCTGGACTGACAGGTAATCAATTAATCCAGCTGATAAATACTAATGTCTATAGTTCTTGATACCCAGGCAGTGGGCAGTAAAATGAAATAAGTAACCAGATAAAATGATAAGCGATAAACAAAAATTATCAAATACTGAACATTCAGCTATTCTTGCTGCTGCTACTGCTAACGGTCAGCTCAGCATAGCGCCATATTGTGTGGTGTGTAACCTATTAGTGCTTAGATACTTGCTGGTAAGGATGCAAGTAGGAAAGAATGCAAGCAGGAGGGAAAGTGAGCGGATGGGTTAGTGGGCCAAGTTGACAGAATGTTGTATCAGCATGTTTCTCGGCCACCTGCCCATTCAGCCATCCACTCACTCACTCCCACTCACTCTCCCACTCACTCACTCGCCACCACAGCTCACTTAGCTCACTTTGCTCACTTAGTTGCCTGCCTGCTCACAGGCACCTCAAGTCAGTCTTACCAACAAATATTTAATCAAAATCCAAAAAACATTTAAACAAAGTGGTAGTTGTTAATGAAACTGAGCAGGAGATGGGTGGAAATGACGGCAACCATAGTAAGATAAAGAGACTACCGATGCCTTACCAGAACAAAAGTCATAAACTCACAAAAAAAAGCACATCAACAATACAGGCAGAGGAACTATTTTACTACAAAAAAAAATAAAAGAATTTAATATTAGGTTATATAAACATGTTAATTTACATTTTTTAGTGCTTGTATAATACAGTGTCCCATTTTATAAGCACAATAAGCCACCCTGGGATGTGCATTAGACAGTTCTAATGCATTGCTAGGGGGCTGGACGCACTCGACCCGTGACCTTGTGCCTCACTATGCCTCCTAGTCGTGCATTAGAACTGTCTAATTCACACCCCATCGTGGCTTATTGCTTACATGCTCGTCAATAGGACTTTATGTCCTAATGTGTATCAACCTGTATAAAAAATAAATGCAAAGGCTGGTGCTCAGCTACCCTTATTTTATTTATTTAAGCATTTTAACAGGTAGGCATACTGAGCAGAGTACCGCTCAATTCCAGATGTGCCCTTGGGGAGGAGGGGATAGGGAAAAAACTACAGAGATACAAAACAGAATTCCAGAAATACAACAGCGAATACAACAACTGTACAGCTAGTAAAAGAGGAAAAAGGCAGCTAAATACAAAATATGATGGAGTATAATTTAGAAATATGTACACCTACATGTTGTTAGCATTGAAAGCAAGAACAAAATGCACCAGTAATGGAGGTTCCGTGGGACAGAAAATAGACCCTAAACTACTAGAGGGCTTGAAATGCAAGGCAGTACATATGTCTGACTGGGTTGTAAGAAAGCAAAATTTTGTAGTGGCAGCGATAGGGTCTGTGGATATTGAGTGAGGAGAGAGCTGCACAGTAGCACAGGCCTTATGCTAGGACCTTATCAGAGCTATTTGCACAAGCAAGTAGAGGAGAAGTGCATCTTTAGGAGGGAGTTGAGCTGTAGTGGGCTGGAGGTGTGTCTAATGATGACGGGCAAGGAGTTCCAAATCTTTGGCATATGGTATTGAAAGGCAGCCTGGCCAGAGGTGGTTGATATGTGGGACATGGAGAAGCTGGGAATCAATGTTTCTGAGTGAGTAGGCTGGAAGCGGGAGGGCTGCTAGGGTTGCTGCAAGGCAAGGGATGGAGGGTCTGTGCCCAAAATTTGGCAGTGGTCCTATCACAATGTGACAGTCTCCGATCATGGAGGGAAGGGAGATCTAAAGACCAGTAAAGGATACAGTGATGGGTTGTGGGGGGGCAATCTAGGGCAAAATGACAGAAGGAGTGGAAAAGAGGATCGAGTCTTGCTAGGAAAGACTTGGGTGCTGCTCTGTAGACCATGTCCCCATAGTCCAGTATTGGGAGGATCATTTTTTGGACAATTTCTGAGCACGTTTGCAGGGGATGCAACTTTTGTCGTGGTATACAGCACCCAGCAGAGGGTGCAGTTTCTTGTGTGTGGAATCAATATGCTCCGAAAAATCTAGATGCTGATCAAGCCAGACACCAAGATATCTGAAGGACTTACAATCCTCCAGAGGGGAGCCATCAAGGATGTGGAAGATAAGGGAGGAGGGAAGTCTAGAGAGTTTAGCCCTCATGCTGAATGTGAGGGAGACAGTTTTCTTAGGATTAAGAAAGAGTTGATTTGAATGAAACCAAAGTGGGACATTCTCAAAGTCCTGTTGAAGCCTGGTTGCTTCTTCAGAAGGGATGAGCCTGAGGCATACAGTACTGTATCGTCTGCATACAAGTGAATGGAAGTATGTGGGCAGGCCGGGGCAGATCATTCAGGAAGATGGAGAACAGCATTGGGCCGAGTACGGAGCCTTGTGGGACCCCTGTAGTGATGGGGGGGAGGAGGTGGAGGAGCTAATTCGGACTGATTGGGACCTGCCTGCCAGGTATGAATTGAACCAACTGGTGGCCGAATCTGATAGGCCAGCTAGGGAGAGCTTGAACAGTAGCAGGGTGTGTGAGACCATGTTGAAGGCCTTAATGAGGTCAAGGAAAATGGCTGAGGTAATTTCCCCATTATCCATACCCATGAGGATGGCGTCGGTGAGTCTTAGGAGAGAGGTTATGGTGGAGTGTGATTTCCTGAAACCAGCCTGGTACAGAGTGAAGAAAGAGTTGGAGTCTGAGATACTCGGAGAGCTGAGAGATGATGAGGCGCTCCTGTAATTTGGCTAGGATGGGAAGAAGGGAGATAGGGCGGTAGTTTCCTGGGGAGGAGGGGTCACCACCTTTATATAGGGGGATAACTGTAGCATGTTTCCAAGAAGATGGTAGTGAGCCATGCATGAAGGAGAGGTTAAAGAGAGCAGCCAATGGGCTGGCAATGGCTGGGGCAGATATGAGGAGCCTTTTGGAGTCAAGACCCGAGGGGCACTTACCTTGGTGGGGTTGAGAAGCCCTAGGGCTTTAATACCTCTGAGGGTATTACTGCTTCAAAGGAGAAATTTGAGGATGGGTGTGTGGCTGGGATTGATGAAGATGGCTGTAAGGAGGAGCGAAGTGAGGTCAGGAGGGTGGATGCACAGTTTGTGAAATAGGAGTTTAACTCAGTGGTCACCGTGCTCAGGGCAGTGACAGTGTTTCCTACAACGCTGAGGGCTGGTGTAGGGGTTTGGACCAGTGGAGACAAGAGGATTAAATTGTCTTCCAAAATTTTGTTGAGTGATTGAAGTTGGTGTTGAAGGATGCCTTAAAATAGCTTGATTTGGCCTGATGGATAAGCCTTGTGCAGGCATTCCAGTGACCAGTAGTGTTGGAGAGCAGTTTGGGAACCTGATACATTGTAGGTTTTCCAGGCATGGTCCTTGAGTCGAAAATGATTAATGAGATCAGTGGTCACCCAGGGCAAGTGGGCACCCTTGCTCTGGATCTTCTAAGTGGTGCATGGTGATCCCAGATAGCCAGGAATCTGTCAAGAAAGAATTCAAGGGCAACATCAATATCGGTGCACATGGGATGAAGGACCAATCAACATTGTGTAAGTCATTTAGAGTGTTGTTGGATCCAGGGATTTATAGCACCTGGTGAGCAGAGAATGGAGGGAGCGGAGCCTTAGGTTTGAACATTTTCCATACCATATAAATCATGTGGTGATCGCTGAAAGAGTCCGGAAGAAGACTGGCATCAGTATAGATGGGGTGTGGTCAGGGCCCAGTTCAATAGTGTACGTTTATTTGATTTGTGGTTCAGGCAGGTAGGGTTCCGTTATTTGCTGGGATAGGTTTAAGGCATTTACTTTGCTTCATGTTTTGGAGCTAGTACTGGAGAGCCAATTCTGGTTGAAATCGCCAAGTATGTGCAACTCTCCACCAGAGGTAAGGGATTTTAGAGTGCACAAGTGGTCCAAAACGTCTGACAGCTGGGTATCTGGGGAGGAATATGACTCTGCTAAGTAAAGGGAATTTGTGTGAGGGAGTGAGATTTTAATGAGCAGAGAGTCTATAGCTTGTATGGGTACAGAGAGCCTGATTGGGGTAAACTGTAACCTGGAGGAGATGAACATGCCAGTGCCCCCACCCCTCTTTTTACCACGACGGTCCTGCCAAATGAGGAGTAGCCAGGGATTATAATTCTGCATCCAGATTTTGGGGCTTCAGCCAGGTTTTATTAATGATTAGGATATCAGGGCACACAGAAAGGACGTTAGGTTGAAGTGCCATGAATTTGTTAAGGATGCTGCATATATTTAGATGTGCTATTTATTTATTTATTTATTGAATTTTGATGACCTGGTAGGCCCACTGGGCCGGAGGTCCCTTTTGAGGGGTAGCAGGGGAACAACAGTACATGAACTAATAGACAGTGATACATATACAGGATATAGGCATGCTGCAGTCATGAATATAAGTGAGGTAAGCAGTCTTTTCTATGGGTTACATATATATCTAACTAATAGGCAGTTGTTCATATACAAGTTATGAACATGCGAGTCATACATGGGAGTGAGGCAGAACAGTAATTTCTATAGGTTACATATATCTAAGAGCCATCAATGAAGTTTGGTGGGGAAGAGAGGAGTTAGTGCTACCTATTCTGGTGTAGGAGATTTACATGTGGTAAGTGCGCACTGACCCAGGATCATGGTTGTAGTGTCAGGTACCATAGCATTGGCATTTGCTCGTTAACAGCAGATAAGTCTTGAGTCTAGTGCGGAAACACGGTACTGATGGGGTTTCTCGCACCACCAGTGGGAGGTTGTTCCAAAGGGAAGGGGCAGCATGACAGAAGGACTTATAACCTGCCTTGGTCCTGACCTCAGGGACCTCTAGTAACATTTGGCCTGAGGACTTGAGGTTGCGCAGATTACTCTTTACAATTAGGAGTCCTTCGAGACTCCGGGGAGGCGTGGGGCTAATTAACTTCTTTGCCAGGCAGAGTACTGGGTACCTGAGGCGAGCTTCAAATGATGGCCAGCTGTGTCTCATTAAAGACTCGCAGTGGTGGCTCCTTGAGTGGGATAAGGAGGCAAAGTGGACCACCTTATTGTATAAGGTCTGTAGTTTACCGAACTCCAGCTTTGCGGCACCCTGAAGGACCGGGGCAGCGTATGTTAGTGTTGGGAGTAGGACACTAGAGGCAATGGCAGTCCTAGCTTCGGGAATCAGCTGTTCCTTGAGCCAGTACAGTAATCCGAGTTTGCTGTGGATTACTTTAGTGACTTGGTCTACATGTTGTTTGAAGCTGAGACCTTGGTCGAGGTAAGGCTGAGTACTTTGTGAATGAGACCACTTCCAGTTTGTTGCCCACCAGGGACGTGAGTTGGAGTAGTTGTGATCTGTCTTGTCCAATAGCTCTAGGTCCGAACAACATGGCTTTAGTTTTGTTGGTATTAAGGACCATTTTTTTCTTGATGTGCCATTCCTCTATAATGTGGATATCCTCTTGGAGGGATGTTCCTAGGTCACCCAGATTGTCGGAAGCTTTGTAAATCACATCATCATCCGCATGTTGAATAACATTGCTGCTCCCGCAGTGGTTACGCGATTCATTTACAAACAGTGAGAACAATAGGGGCCTAAGTATAGACCCTTGGGGTACACCCTCCTTTAGGGATTGTGGATTGGAGAGTTTGTCCTGCCACCCGACCCTCTGTGTGTGCCCAGAGAGGTAACTTTCAACCCATTTAAGAGCATGGGTGTCCAGACCTATGTGGAAGAGTTTATGAAGTAATAATCTGTGATCCACCAGGTCGAAGGCCTTGGAAAGGTCTATGAAAACTGCACCTGTGTTGGATCCAGAGTTGATTTCTCTAAGCATGTCAGTAGAGAATTTAGTTAAGGCAGTATCAGTCCCATGTTTTGGCTCTAAAGCCGTGTTGCGACAGGGAAAGAAGCATATGTGCCTCTAGATATTCCCTAAGTGGGTATAGACTATTTTCTCCTGGATTTTTGCCAGGGTACACAGCAGGGAGATAGGCCTGTAGTTCCCTATTGGCGCCACAGGCCTGCCCTTGTGAATAGGGACCACATGAGCCCGCTTCCACAGATTGGGAACAGATCCTTCTAGAAAGGACCTGTTAATGAGCCAAGTGAGCAGCTGTGTGAGTGCTGAGGCACCATCTTTAAGCAATCTAGTTTTGATACCGTCTGGGCCTCCTGAACCTATTGTTTTCAAGGTTTTTAGGATGGCCAGGACCTCTTTCACCTTTGCCAGCCACGTGTGAAAAAATGGGCGGTCTAGGTTTGGGGGATTCTGAGCAGAGGACTGGTTGTTGGGCACTGAGGGCCCTGCCTTGTATTTGTCTGGGTTCGTGAAGAATGTATTGAGGGCTTCAGCAATTAGTGCCTCATCATGCAGTACCTGCCTATTAGCCGTAATAGGGCCTGTGGCTGTCTTTTATTTCCCTTAATCAGTTCATTGATGTGGGACCAGAAAGTCCTTGAGGTTGCCGAGGTTTGTTTTTGGAGATGATTGAGGTACGCCTTTTCGCTTGCTTGGTGGCCTGTTTACATTGGTTTCTGAGTGCCCTGTAAGTTACCGGTCTGCTAGGAGTGAAGAGCCCTTACACTTTTTCCAGGCTTTGGGAGGACATATCACGCACCCTATGTTAAGATGTTTGGCACCACCAAGGGCGATCCGTATGAAGATAGTTTTGATTTCTGGGGTGTGGTTACTTTCAGGCACACAAGGGAGGAGATCAGGTAGCCTTTCATAGATAAGTACCCAGCCCCTTTCTGGATTCTGTCCTTACAGTAGTAGACATATCTTGGGCAGTGATTTCATGGTCAAAACCTGCGTTTTACCAAGTCTCAGAAACAGCTAGCACATCCGGATTATAGAGGGCTAGCCACACTTGCACTTTGTGAATTTTGGGCCGAAGACTACAGATATTCATGTAAGCTAGCCTCAAGCCCATAGGCGCCATCCAGGTCAGGTCTTGTGAGGTGGAGATAGAGATGTTGTCTACACCTGGGCCCGGGTTGGGTTGAATGTCACCGGCAAGTAACAGCAGAGCTGTAAGCAGGAGACGGAGAATATAGGTTAGGGGTGGGAACCTAATTTTCATAGGTTAATAGGTAGTTAGGAGGAACGACTTGGAGCATATCCCACTTCTAATGAGTTTCCAGGCAAGTAGGAGGGATATATTGTCTGCTGGGGGTGGGCAGTAATAGTGACTGATCAGGTGAGTGGCAGGTCCATATGGAGACTGGGTAGGAGGGCCTAGTCTGCCAGCAAGCCAGTCAACCCAGAGCAATGTGATGATATACAGGCTGTCGAGGAGGAGACCTCTGTTTGGTCTATGTTGGCCTGACCTCCTGGTCATTACTGATCCCCAGATTGGCATCCTGACCTCGGGTTGCATTATCTGAGTAGTCCTGACTAGACCTAGTAGTACCAGGATTTAAAACTAATAAGGTTAAGTACAGGCTAGGTGCAGTGGGATACCAGGACACAGCACAATCTTGAGCCTTCTGGGAATAATCACTGTGCAGACAGTTTGACTATCTAAGTTTTATATCCCATTCAGCACTAGCCCAGCCTTCGGAATAATAGTTGTCTAACTTTGAATACACTGTTTGTCTATACTGTACTGTACAGTTAGGAGCAAGATCAGACAGAACACCCTGTGACCGTAATTCTAACTAGAAATAAACAATATGCAGGGGCAGTACCTCAGGCAATTAGTAGGACTAACTGACGAGTTAATTGGAAAAAAAAAATCACTTGTACCATGCAAGTTAAACGTTGGTAGGGACATCACATCTGTAACTTAGGTTTTCACCATTTAAACATTGTGTCCATAATTGTTCAATTTAGATAGTAGCCAGAGGAGACAGACCACTCTTTGTACTGGTTTAACCTGGAGATGTTTCTAAACACAGTAATAAATTGATACTTGATGAGAGCGATGCTCCTCCTAGAGATTCAGACCCCTGCCTTCCCTATTGGTGTAGAGGAAACCGAGGGTGGAGCTACCATGTATTTAATGGGAGGAGGAACGGGGTAGGTGGGTGGGAGTTTATTTCAAGCCAGCAGTATTGCGGTCTCTGAAGTAGCTACGGGGGAGGTCCGCCGGACAGATTCAGCTGTCAGCGCCTTTATCCCGTGGTTCAGGTCCTTAGCGGTGGAGCAATGGGGGGACACCCAATGCAGTCGGTCTCCCTCGCCTCCCCGAGTGGTTCAGTCTGTCTCTGCGCTGATAGGGAAAGCAGCCTTTAACAGCTGGCTGTGCTCCATCATGACCCTCTCAGCAAATGGGCTCAGGTGCCTTTGTGCAGGTTCAAAAGAAAAGGCGCAAAGCAGAACAAAGGGCTCAGGATGCTGTTGGGATCTCTCCAGCTTCAGCGGTCAATTTAGGTGCAGGGAAAGTCTGTTTTCAAGCCAGCAGTATTGCGGTCACTGGAGTAGCTACGGGGCAGGTCCGCCGGACAGATTCAGCTGTCGGCACCTCTACCCCATGGTTCAGGTCCTTAGCGGTGGAGCAGTGGGGGGGACCCGATGCAGTCAGTCTCTCTCACCACCCCGAGTGGTTCAGTCTGTCTCTGTGCTGAGAGGGCAAGCAGCCTTTTACAGCTGGCTGCGCTCCGTCACGATTCCTCTCAGCAAATGGGCTCAGGTGCCTTTGTGCAGGCTCAAAAGAAAAGGCGCCAAAACGAACAAAGGGCTCAGGATGCTGTTTGGGATCTCTCCAGCTTTGGTGGATGATTTAGTTGCGGGGAAAGTCTGTTTTTCAAGCCAGCAGTATTGCGGTCACTGGAGTAGCTACAGGGAGGTCCGCCAGACAGATTCAGCTGTCGGCTTCTCTACCCAGTGGTTCAGGTCATTAGCGGTGGAGCAATGGGCCGGGAGAACCCAATGCAGTCGCTCTCCCTCGCCGCCCCAAGTGGTTGAGGCCCTTTGGTAATTATCCAGAAGGGGAAGGGATCAGATCAGTTCCAGTATAGTAGCTGCTTCTTGCTGTTTTTACATTGTTTCTCGTGGATTTTACTTGGTAGAAGGTTATTTCTTTTCTTTCTTACTACTTCTATGGGGCTAGCAGGGTATTGTTTTGGGGCTGTTGGAGTTTTGAAACCTGTTTTGGTGGCTATAAGTGGGCTCATTTGTTTGATGTTTCACTGTGTAGCAGGCTGCGTTTGTGGAGTCCTATTTCTTCTGATTTAAAACCTATTTGGTGTGATTTAATTGGGGCAGTTTCTTTGAATTGGAGACCTATATCTTCTAAATTCAAGCCTATTTTGATGTGTTGTTGGTGAAGCTGTTTGAATTGGAGACCTGTTTCTTTTGGTAGCAAAACAATTTTGGGGGCTTTGAGTAGAATTGTGATTCCTTTTTGCTGGCTTCACTAGCTGCAAAGTTTAGTGCATAATGGGGGAAGGGTGCTAATGGTCAGACCAGGGCCTCAGCTACCTGTTTGTTTCTGGAAGACTTGGGCTGGTCCCACCCACCCAATCCCAGGTCCAAGATTTCCTTTATACCAGGGGTTCTGACATCACTTCCTCAAACGGGCAAGGGACATGCACCTGTCATAGCAGAAGCAGATATCCAGGAAAAGAACAGCAGTGACTGAAGAGGTGACTGCTATCTCAGTGGAAGGGAAGTAACTGCAAATCAAGGAGTTTTCATTGTTACTTCTTTGCATTGCTATTTGCATTGTGGAAAGGAGGAGTAGGAGTTTGAAGAAGGTTGTGCAATAGTTACTTAGAGTATCTTTTGGGTGTGGATAGGAAGGATAGGAAAGTAAAAGCAGTTGCTCAATCTATCTAAACGTACAAACAAAGGGGTAAGGAAATTAAGAAAATAATGTTTTGCTCTGATAGAGGAGAGGAGAACTTGGGGAGTGTTTGGTATCCTTCATCTGGAAGGGTGGGGGTCCTGGTGGGCAACAACAGCAATGGGTAGGGTGGTAGGCTGCAACAACTGCGGTGCACCAATCTTTCTAAAAATTGCCTGGAGTGTGGGGAATGTTTAGTGTGCAACCACACAGAGAAACTTAGAAAGGAGATCGAGGGTCTGCAAGAGGAACTAAGACAGGCAAGGCAGACTGGGGGTGGGTTTAGCCCAATACTGGAGGGAGGGAGGAGGGGAGATGAGGGAAAGTGATTTGAGCCAACAGTGGTGAGGAGAAGGTCAGAAGAAGGAAAGCAGAGACAAAGGGGCCCAGGCCAGGACGAATAATTGCCAGGGAAACCAGGTCAGGAGACAAAAGACAAATGGAAGGAGGAGATAGGGACTTGTTAGGGGAGGGGAAGAAGTGGCAAAAGTCATGGAGTGGAAAGGAGAGAACAGGTTACTATGAAGATAGAGGGAGTGGGCATTTGTGAAGGGTCTTCAGAAAATAGTTTTGCACTGCTAGAGAGGAAGAAGGAGGAGGGAAATGATGCAATTGGAGGAGTAATTGATAAATGCCTGGACCAAACGGTGGGGGAAGTTCTGCTGGGAGAATTGCAACAGGGCAAAAGGGAAATAATGTGCAGGAGGAAGAAGAGGCCAGAAATGAGATGGAGATGAATGGAAGCAAGCAGGGAGTAAGAGGGTAGAATCTTGGTGCTGGGGACTCAATACTAAGAGGAGTCAGGTGGAGTAGCAAGGGGAAGGCATAGTCGCATTTGGGTGGAGGCCATGCCAGGAATGACAGCAGAAAGGGTGGGACAATTTGTTCTGAAATATGCTAGAAGGGTAGGGCAGAGCCTCATTTAATTATACATCTTGGGACGAACGACCTGGCTGACATGATAGTAGACATAGTCCAGAGGAGGTTTGTGGAACTAGGAGAATTATGTGAGGGGGCAGGAAGATCAGTAACTTTTTCAGAGATACTTCCAGTGCCCAAGGCAAGCACAGCAAGAAAGTTGAGAATAGGTGAATTTAACGAATGGCTAAGAACCTGGTGTTATGCTAAAGGGTATGGGCTGTTGGGGGTGTGGGGAGGGACCTGGGAGGACAGTAGTCTCTATGCCAAGGACAGACTACACTTGAGTGAGGAGGGAAAGAAAGTCTTGAAACAGAGGATGGAGGAGTACATAGAGGAAGTTGGGAATTTAAACAAGGAGCGGGGGGTGGCAAGTGGGCAAGAGACATGCAGAGACCACAGGTTGGGAAACCATATGAGCTTACCCCATATAGCAGTGACAAAGAACAATGGCAAGTACTACTGGTGATGCTAGGAAAGGAGGCAGGATGGGAGGGTGGGAAAGGTTGGAAGGTGGTTACCCTTAATGCTAGGAGCCTTGGGAGGAAAACTGCAGAGTTACAGGTGCTCATGGCAGAGGGAGAGGTGAACATTGTAGCCATAACAGAAACATGGGCCTCCCAATACAATGACTGGGACCTGTCTGTACCAGGGTACAGGTTATTTCATAGGGACAGGGTGATTGGGAAAGGAGGAGGGGGTGGCACTATATGTGAAGGAAGGACTGAAGTGTGTAAGGGAGGAAGGGGAGGAGGGTAGTACGGAGTCAGTTTGGATGCAAATCCAGAATTCCAAGAATAGGATTCTCAGAATAGGAGGCCACCATCTCAGATGGAGGAGTTAGACAGGAACTAGAGGGACAGATCAGGAGGACCTGTGAGAAGGGTAGTGTGGTGATTGTGGGGGACTTCAACATGCCAGGAGTGGACTGAGTACCCCAACAACCAGGAACAGAAGAGCAGGTCCTGTTGGATGCCTTTCAGGGCAGCTTCCTGCTGCAAATGGTCAGTGAACCAACCAGGTTTTGGAATACCCTTGACCTTGTGCTGGCAAATGGAGACTTTGTGAGATAGGTTATGGTGGAAGAACAGCTGTCAGGGAGTGACCACCACTCAGTATGGCTCACATTGAATATGGGCAAGAAAGGAGTGGAATCTGGCACAAGGGTGCTGGACTTCAGGAGGGCCGACTTTGGGAGGACGGGGGAAGTGGTACAAGGGTACCTAGCCAGAAGTCAACCTAGTATGGACACTAACCAGAGGTGGGAGCTCATAAAGCTGGGGATAGCGGAGCAACAAAACCTGCTGTAGGCCCAGAGCAAGAAGGCTAGGGCTAAGAAACTGAGCTGGTTGAGCAAGGAGGTCATGGAAAGGTAAGGAGGAAAACAGCTGCCTTTTAGAAGATACAAGAAAACAGGAGGGAGGAGGGAGGACAGGGAGGAGTACTGGATGGAATCGAAGGAGGTGACTCGGGCAGTAAGGGGAGCCAAGGCATCTATGGAGCTCAGGCTGGCACAAGGCATTAAGAAGAGGGAGAAGGACTTCTTTAGGTACACCAGGGAGAAAAGGAGCTGTAAGGACCACATAGTAAGGATTAGGAAGGAGGGGGGTTGGGTGCAAGCAGGGTGCGATAAGGCAGAAGCACTAAATGATTTCTTCTGCTCTGTATTTACTAAGGAGAAGAGGGGATGACACCCAAGGGGGGAGGAACAGCAGAAACAGGGGGAAGGGGTGACAGATTGGCAAATCATGGAGGTCAGAGTCGGGAGGGTTTGAAGGCACTGAGGGTGGACAAGGCACCAAGCCCAGATGGCATCCACCCAGGGTAGTGAAGAAGCTGGCAGAGGTCCTTGCGGGACCTTTGGCAGACCTATTTAATGCCTCACTACACTCAGGGTGTGTACCTCAGGACTGGAAGATGGATCATGTGGTGCCCCTCCACAAGAGTGGGCCCAAGGATGAACCAGGGAACTACACACCAGTGAGCCTCACATCCATTGTGGGTAAGCTAATGAAGACTATCCTGAAGGAGAGGCTGGTGGCCTTCCTAGAGGCCAAAGGACTACAGGACAGCAGACAGCATGGCTTCATACATGGCAGATCCTGCCAAACCAACCTGGTGGAGTTCTGTGACTAGGTAGCTAGGCAACTGGACAGGGACCATGCTGCGGATGTCCCGTATCTGGACTTCAGTAAGGCATCGACTCGGTGCTGCATGGAAGGCTGGTAAGAAAGTTAGAAGGTACAGGTGCGGGTGCAAAGCTAGTGAGATGGGTAGGGAACTGGCTTCAGGGAAGGCAACAGAGGGTGGTGGTGGGTGGGTAGCACTCACACCCATGGGTAGTAATGAGTGGTGTTCCACAGGGCTCGGCGTTGGGACCAGTGTTGTTTGGGATATTCATTGCAGACATATAATTGGACATCAAGAGCAAGATCAGTCTGTTTGCTGATGATACCAAGGTAGGAGCCATGGTGGATGACCTAGGGGGATGGCAGGGGTTGCAGGATGATCTGGCAAAGCTTGAAGCCTGGTCAGACACCTGGCAACTGGGGTTTAATGCCAGAAAGTGCAAGGTGCTGCATTTTGAGATGAAGAACCCAAGGAGGAGTTACCAGCTGGGGGGAGTGCAGCTAGCCCAGACAGAGGAGGAGAAAGATCTGGGGTAGCTCATTACAGGGTCAATGAACAACTCGGCATAATGTAGGAAGGCAACTGCAAAGGCCAACAAAATGCTGGGTTGCCATGCAAGGGGTATATCCTCAAGGAGGAAGGAGGTGATTCTGCCACTGTATAGGTCATTGGTTAGACTGCACCTGGAGGACTGCATGCAGTAGTGGTGCCCCTATCTGAAGAGGGACATTAAGTTACTGGAGGGGTGCAGCGCAGGGCAACAAAGATGATCAAGGAGCTGGGGAACTTATCATACGAGAGGAGGCTGAGGGAATTGAACATGTGCTCGCTGGAGGAGAGAAGGGATGGGGACATGATTGAAACCTTTAAGTACATGAAAGGAATAAACAAGACAGGTACAGAAGGGCTGTTCAAAGTAAGGACGGAGGGACACCAGGGCCGTGATATGAGACTGGAGGGAGGAAGGTTCAGGAGCGAGATGAGGAGACACTTTTACAGAGGGTAGTAGCTGGGTGGAATGCATTACCTGCAGAAGTGGTATCCAGTAGAACAGTGGACTGCTCCAAAAGGGGATGAGACAGGACAAGGGGGAGGGTCAATGTAGGGGAAGGGTGGAAGGGAAGGACAGCTGCAGAATAAGGGGTGCTAGCTGCACATTTGAGCAGACTTGATAGACCTCTAGGCCTTTATCTGCTGGCAAATTTCATTTGTTCGTATGTTTGTAAGTGGGGTGTAGGGGAAGGGAGGTGGCCATTATGGGAAGGGAGTAGACCAGGGTTATGCGTGACATCCTCGGCTAGGAGGAAAAGTAGGGGCAATAATTGTTTTATAGCCCATTGAGCCTTGTGGCGAGCGGGAGGTTGCTGAGGTGTAAGCGGGCTTTGCAAGGAGTAGATTAGAGGGGAAATGTTTAGGACTGGCAGCCCCAGATGAAAGGAGGGAGGGAGGATGGCAGCTCCAAGTATACCATAGTGTATGTGATACGGGAAGGGCTGCCCAATGGAGGAGGTTGCTTGAGAGGGCTGCATAGCAATTGTAGCATCCAGTATTAGGGATCACGACTGCTGATGCTGTTCTGGGTAGGAGCGGGTATGAGGGATGATGTAGGTATGAGTAGGCAGACTAACATTAGAGAAGAGGTGACATGATGGACTGGATTAATTTGGCAGCAGCGGCTGCAAGGTGGCCACTAGTGTGGAGGGAGTATAAGCTGCAGATGCCTGAGTAGGCTGATTGGTTCTGTACTCACACGTGACACATTCTATATAAGTAACTGCTCACCAAGGGTGGTGGTGGGGGTGGTGGAGCAGCCCGCGCAGAGCGCAGGCGGCAGCTCAAATCACACAGCAAACAATACAAGCAAGTGTCTGCTCAGCCTTGTCCCATTCTGATCCGTACCTGGGGAGATTTCCTTTTGTTTGCTCGGGGGAGAGCAAGAGATCCGACACCCTCGTGACCACCAGAGGAGCTGGGGCAAGCTGGGGAGAGAAGAAATGCTCAGCATTAAATAAGGTAGGGAGAGGGGTGGGCTCCACTGTTCTACAGCATTGATTGAATCCGAATTAATCTGTGGCACCAGGGTCTGAATTACCGCCTTAGCAGATTTGCACACTACGAGCTACTGCAGAGAAGTGGGAGCAAATAAATACTTTAAAAGTGACTCCAGCTGCAAATTTAGTCTTGCTGGTAACTCGTACATTTTGCACTATAACTTGTATTTCTATCATGCAGTACAACAGTTGATTTACAGAGAGTACATACAATAAGTAAAGCTGCAAATAATGCCTTAAGGTACCCCAACTTTCAAAAAACCCTGCACAATAGTGTTGAAGTTTGTAGTTAAAAACTATCAGTTTGGCTCTGCCGATAGAAAATCAGGGTTTATTGTTTGAAAAGGCACCAAAAAGTTCCTCAAATCAAATCACACAGCAAGCAACACAAGCCAGTGTCTACTCAACATTGTCCAATTCTGATCCGTGCCTGGAGATTTCCTTTGTTTGGCTTGGGAGGCAAGAGATCAGATGCCCTCGCGACCACTGGAGAAGCTGGGGCAAGCTGGGAGATTTCTTGTTTGCTCGGGGGGAAGAGATCCAACGCCCTTGCGCACCACCGGAGGATTCAAAGTGTTGGGGAGATTTCTTTTGTTTGCTCGGGGGAGGTCCTTGAGCCAGAGATTAGATCTTCCACCATTTTTGTTTGCCCTGCATTTATGTATGTATATATGTAAGTATGTATGTATGTATGTATGCCTGTATGTATGTATGCAGTTAGTTATAGTTAGTTAGTTATGTCCAAAGTGTCACCTGGAAAGACATACTGAGATGGTAACTGTTCATTTCCAGATGCGTCCTGGGGGAGGGTTGTGGATGAGATTCCAATCAGAAGAAACAATTTATAGTACAGTATCAGAATACATCAACAATAGTATATGCACATAGTGCTATACAGCAAATGAACAAGGTTCAGTAAGTTACAAATGTGCAAACAATAGTGCAGGTCAAAACAGTGCAACAAAGTGCTTATGGTAAACCTCATCATGGCATAACAGTACTGGGGGAGGTACCCAACAGGCAGACATCCTCAAGAATTTAAGAATGCTGTATCAAAATAAATTAGCCATGCTTACACACTAACAGAGAAGTAGTTAGAATATATGTTGCTTATATGAGCTTTGTGTAATACATTTAAAGTGTATAGTTCATTTTTAGGAGGCAAGCATAGCCAGCAGCAGCTCTTGAAGTCATTCATACTGTTTGTGAAGATTTTAAAGATCGTTGTTACATTTAGTGTGCCAGTGTCAGCTGTGGAGATGTCTAAGTAGTGCCAGTTGAGATTTCATATATGAGTTACCCTACCCCTAATAGACACACACACATACACACACACACACACACACACACACACACACAATGCATGCTATAGGGTTTTTGTGGTTTAGAATGCATGCATATGGTCAGTCTGCTGGCACAGAGGTAGGGCCTTCACCTACAACTGCAACGTCCCAGTTGAGGAGCAGACCCAGGAGTCGGACAGCTTGCTGGGAGGGAGAAGGATGCAGCATCCAGGTGACAGATCTCCTTGTCTGGAGGGAGGACAGAGTGAGTGACCAGTACAATACTGATCCCTGGCAGAGGCTGGAGATTGGTAGCAACCAGCGTCACCTTTGTGGGGAGTCGTGACAGATGTTGTGCTCTAGTGCTCACGTCATTGCACGTCACACCTCACAGGGGGTTACAAAATGGAAAATATCGGAGGTTCGGCCTTCAATAAATGACGTCTGCCCCATAGAGCAGATCTTGCGCTGCTGTCTAGACTCCCTCTCCTGAGTTACCCTCCCATCTCCATCGTGGTGGATAAGAGACCCCCCCCAGTGGCCCCACTCCTGGGAAGCAAGCCTGGGGTGTTTTGCGAGTCAGTAGCTGTGGTGGCAGCTCGGGGCAGACCAATGAGAGGCATAGACAAATGGGTGCAGATACGGAGCCCAAGCAAAAAAAATACATACTATGCTTTATAAAGAGTTACAAAACTAAACAAATTAGTAATTATGGGGACATATTCAGAGCTGGCTGTATGCGTGGTGCAAATGGATGGACCACACAAAATGGGCCAACCAGCTCTGGTGGGATATTCAAACATAATGCATGATCAGAACAGATTGTGTATTTCTGTTTGAATATTGGACCCTGGATATGTGGCACAAAGCAGGCAGCTGCCATGTTGGGTGCAGTGCATCCAGGGTTTGGGCTGAAAGCCCACCAATGGAAATGCACAGCACATACCTGCATGCGCCATTCCCCAAGGGTGATATTCAGCTGAAATATGCTAATAAGCCCATTGGGCATGCATGATGCAATGGGGCCTCATGCATGCCCATTATAGGCTCATTAGCATGTCTGCTCCTGACAGTGCATCCCTGATCTGCAATTGTACAGTGCCCCCCTCCCAGCCCTGATCCCCAACATTATTATTATTATTATTTTTTTCTTTATCCTGCGGTTCCGCTGTCACTTATCAGCCCTGGTCTTGGCCCCTGGGACTTCCACTGCCATCTACTGCCGCATCCCCAGTTATCACCGGCTTACCCCGTGGAGATCAGAGCCGTGGCATCAGTCCCTTTCATCCGTGCCGCGGAACTAGTATCTGGTCGGGGATGCGGTGATGGCAGCTAATTGAAGCCCCAGGGAGGGCTTCACATAGACAGTGGACCTTTTTCCGGGTTTTCTCAGAGGCGGGGACATGCAATGACGCCAGCGTCCACCCCGCCTCCCTGACACCGAGCACCGGTAGCATGAGTGACTCCCAGCCTCCGCCAGGGGTCCTCATTGCACCGGACACTACCCCACCCTCCCCCAGAGAAGAAGAGCAGCCCATGGTGCACTCAATCTTTCTCCCCACAGCTGGCCCTCTGATGACCCAGGTCCATTCTCCAACCCGGGTTGCCGGCACTGCAAGCGGAATTCCAACCACTGAGCCGGTGGGCCACCTGATCCCCAATATTATAAAAAAATAACCAGAACCGCACTTTTCCATAGTGTAAGGTCCCCCAGTCCAGATCCCCATTAACAAGAAACAATGCATCCCAGATCTGCAACTGTGAAGTGTCCCTCCTCCCAGCCTGATCCCTATATATATATATATATATATATATATATATATATATATATATATATATAAAAATATCCAGAGCCCCACCTTTCCATAGTGTAGGGCCTCTCTCCAGCCCTGATCTGATATAATACAAAAATATCAAAACCCACTTTTCCACAGTGTAGGGTCCCCAGCCCAGATCCCCATTAACAAGAAACAATGCATCCCCAGATCTGCAACTGTGAAGTGTCCCTCCTCCCAGCCCTGATCCCTATATATATATATATATATATAACAATATCCAGAGCACCACCTTTCCATAGTGTAGGGCCTCTCTCCCAGCCCTGATCTGATATAATACAAAAATATCCAAAGCCCCACTTTTCCATAGTGTAGGGTCCCCCCATCCCAGCCCCAATCCTTGATAGCACAATAAAACAGGACTTACCCATTTCCATAGTGTAGTGGGCCCCAACCCGTATGCAGCAACCCTCCCTGCACCCCATATCAAACCTGTGCCAGTGACTGGCACAGCCTTCTACTTCTGCCATGGCCAGCCATTGACGATCAGTACCCATGCTCATACAGTAACAGAGTGCGTGCTCATTGGCTGTCACCAGTCAGTGAGTGTGTACTCTGTACTGTCTGAGCTGGGTGCTGATCAGTCAGTGGATGGCCATGCAGGGTGTTGAGGGGCTGTGTTTGCATCTAGCACAGGTCAGGTGGGGGTGTTCAGGAAGCGGTTGCTGCATAATGGGCTGGGGGCCACTGCACTATGGAAATGGGCAAATCCTGTTTACTGTGCTATCAGGGCTGGGGTGGGGACCCCTACACAATGGAAAGTCAGCCTAGATGTTTTTATCATATCAGATCAGGGCTGGGAGGGTATTCTCACTGGAAAGGTGGGGCTCTGGGTATTGTTTTATATATAGGGATCGGGCTGGAGGGGACACAGCACAGTTGCAGATCTGGGGATGCATTGTTTCATGTTAATGGGGATCTGGGCTGGGGGACCTGCACTATGGAAAAGTGGGGCTCTGGATATTTTTTTTTAAATATTGGGGATCAGGGCTGGGAGGGGGGCACTGTACAATTGCAGATCAGGGGATGCATTGTTTCTTGTTGATGGGAACGGGGATGGGGGCACTACTCTATGGAAATATTGGGATGCATTATGGTATGATGACTGGGATCAGGGCAGGAAGGGGGGATCATGTGACAGCCATGGGCTTTGCAGGGGCTCCACCATACCTGTCACACGGTTACACCAGGTATTTCTGGCTTAACTTTGTGCCAGCACATCCGGCCATGTCTTCCTCAGGGGATTTTTGGATATTGCAATGTGGGGAATATGTATGAGGGACCCCTCTTTTGCATGCCTGCATCACAGCATTCTGCGTTATAGTGCAGATGGATTTGCGTGGCACATTGTGGGCTTCTGAATATTGCCATGTCTCTGATTGCCATTGCAAGTCCGGAGATGGTGGGTGTATCTAGGGATGAGCCATGCATCTCCTTTTAATGTGGGGCCCTATCTGTTTTGTTTTTTTGTAATTATTTATGCATCCTACTTGCTCTTCTTTCAAACTGCCTCTGTATTATGATACTTTGCGAATATGTCACATTCGGCTTATAAGTGTCTGTTGTGGACCACTAACAGTTTTGCTAAATGAGTAAATGCATTGTGTATGCTATTGTATTGGTCCTCTGGGGGCTGGTGGTGATTAATTAAGCTGTTTGTTTATGTAAATTTGCTGCAGAAACAGGTTGAAATACTCTGTTGTTCTCCAATCCAAGAGATGTAGTGGAGGAAAAGAGCTGAAATCATTGAGGAGAGAAGAAGGCAGAGGAATATTTATTGAACCTCCCACTTCCATTGGTATTTTGATTGGCAGAGGTGTGCAAGTAATGAATAGTATTTCCAAAATATCACAAATAATATGGTTTATTAATTAGGAAGAAAAATGAATAATTGGCAATATTCAGGGCTAGTAGGTGATTTGCTATTCATCGGGAGTTCAGGATCTCCCAAGACTTCCTGTCTAATTAGAGGCCACTATGGAAGCTCACTAAGGGCAAGGCATGTGATACAGCACTCACAGAAGCTTCAAGCAGGAGAGACTGATGACCTGAGCTGCTGCAGAGAAAGAATCTGCTGCCACCCATTTGTTAAAACGAGACAAAAATCAGAAATCTTGACATTTGTTGTTCCCTTTCCAAATCCCAAGCTAAAGAGGTTGATTTTTTTTACACTTTAGGATGGAATTAGGATTCTAAGAAAGGAATAATAGAAGGACTCTTTTGTGTTTGCTGAGAGAGACAGGCAGTGTTTGTGTGTGCATGTGTGTGTATACTGTACTAAACCCAAATGTGATTTAAAGCTGCAGTGTAGCATGTTTTAAAACTAACAGCTTAAGGGAGTAAGGAAGGTTTTGTAGGGTTTATTTTGATTAGAAATTAAGAGACACTGTCAACCTGTTTTTCATTTATTATTTCTAGTTAAACACCTACATTTTATGATTACTTACCTTCTCTAAAATTCATTGATGTTGCTGTTTGTTTTGTCTGTCTCCTTGTTTAGTAGAACTGAAATGCATGCTAATGTATATTTATAAACAACCTTGTTTTGTTTACAATCTTGGATCTGTTCTACGGCATACTTCCTGAGCATTACAAACACATCCAAACAGTGTAGTCACTTATGAGGCAGTAGCCTCCTAAGCTCCCATTGCATCATGAGGGCTAGACTGTGTTGTGGGTGTTCTCAAGTCCAGGAAAGATGCAGTTGAAGCTGATCAAGGAATGTAAACAAACCTGTGTTTGTGTGGTAACACCAGTATGGTGGGAAATGTGTTTTTCAGTTTTTTAAAGAAAAAGAGTCAGAATCAAACTACCAGCTACCTCAACAATCTTTACAGAATGCTGGCAATCCTACAATGTGTTTTTTAAACTGGGGACACTTTGAGAGCTAAGGGGGTTGACTGTGTCCTTTTAAAGGATACCTGAATCATCTTTTTTCTTTTCTTTTTTTGTTTTGTAAATTATTTCATAGGCTTGTAAAAGAAAGGATGCTGTTTTTAACATTTATACTGAAACTGAATTTATTAAAGTAGAATAAATGCAGTTTCATAGCATTTGAAAATTGTAAACACAGCCTCTTCTAAATCAAAAATCCTCCTCTCAGAATTCTTTTTTTTTTGTAGACTTTATTTATTCTCCTACCTGGTGGCCCCTATCCAGTGGGGATACTCAGTCTGGAGCTCTGCTGCCTGCCTGAAGCCCCTGAATCTTGCACTCTCCAGTTCGCCCCTCACCCCCAACCCCATTTGGCCGCATGACCCCCCCAGCTCTGAGCCCCCCCTCGGGTGGGACCACCAACTCCTCCAGCACCCTATCTGCAAATCTAGTAGAGCAACCAGAGAGGAGGAGGGTGATCAGAAGCATGGCTAGGTAGGGCCTGGCACTTGGCATGGGGCTCTGCCACTGATTCCTTCCATCGCGTACCACCTGTGCAGGGGTTTTTCTTGGTTTCCTCCCCTCAGGTTGTGGCATGCAATGGCATCCTGCATGGCACTCATGCTGCTGGAGCCTGCCGATGTTCCACCTGTTTCTGTAGCACGACATGTGCACCACCCCTGGTCTCCACCAGAGGCCGCTGCTGCACCGGGCACCCCCAACAACCTACCCTGGGTGAACAAAGCAATCCTCTGGATGCTTGATCCTCTCCCCCTTCCAACTCCCAGGTCTGTTCCCGAACCTGGGTCACCAGTGTGGCATGAGGTGTGGCATACAGTGTCTCAACTCTCAGTGCCACGGCTGGCCTTGCTCTTAGAATTCTAAAATGGCTTCAATGATGATGTCATATATGAGAGATGCCAGCTGTGCAAATGTATTATTCTAGTTCTTCTAACCGATTAATAACTTTAGAATGAAAACGATAGGATAATACTGTGAAAACCAAAGTTGTTCAGCAGAAAAACATCTACAAAATGAGTGATGTTTCATTTATAGATACCTTTTATTTTTTTATTAAGTAGAGAAAAAAAGCAGCAGAAGATTCAATTGTACGCTTTTCAACATACAAATGCAAATAACTTTAAAACAAAAATGATAGCATAGTACTATGGTATGACCCCAAATATATCTACAAAATGAGTGGTGTTTCATTTATATATACTTTATAGTTTTTTTTTACAATTAGCAAAAACAGCAGAAAATAAAATTTTTCATTTTTGCAATAAACAAATGCAAATAGCTTTACAATGAAAATAATAGCATGGTATTTTGAGCACAAACGTTGTCCAGCACAAAAATACCTACCAAATGAGTGGTGTTTCATTTATAGATACCTTTTAGACTTTTATAATCAGCAAAAATGACAGAAAATTCAAATTTTTTTTCACTTTTATGGAGGTATGGCATACAGTGGCAGTCATAGAAAAGGTTAATAGTACCCCGGTATGATGATCAGTAGGAGGTGGTGTGGTAATGCCTTAATGCAGATCAGTGGTAGAGCATGTTAAATGCTCAGTACACTAGTTGCCTAAATGTACTTCCTTCGTAGCTACAGGATGGCAGTCACCACATTTCTCCCACTGATTATTCCCTCTAGTGGCACTGTGTTTTTTTTTAATTTGGTGAATCATTCATTGGCAGATGGCACTCTATAAAGACTTGTAATGCTCATAGTGTGGTCATAAATCCAATCTGTCCCCTCTCTGATGCCCGATTATAAAATTGGTAAATGCATGTCCATAGTGCAGGGCCCCACCCCGGTAAATAAAAAAAAACATATTTTCCATAATGCAGGTTTGGACTTTGTCCACATAGAACCCTGGTCTCCAATTGCCATAGTATAGGGTCCTACCCTGGTAAATGAAAAAAAAAATGTTTCCCGTAATGCAGGTTTCAACTTTGTCCACATAGTTCTGCCATCAATATTTGTGCTGTATCTTTGGTACCAGATATTGAAGTGCACCAAACATTGACTCTTGCATGGTGTCCTATATATCAGACTTGCCTTTGTAATGTCTGCTTCCGTTCTACCCTTAATTATGCACTTAGTTTAATTAATCAATATCTATTTATTTAGCTTTTGTTGTCCAGGGAAGTACACTAGACAAGATATTTGCCTATTTTCAGGTGCGGCCCGGGAGAGTACAATGAAATACAAGTTCATACAGAGAACAACATGATGCAAGTTAGACGTTACACAGAATCAGCTAGAACCAGATGAACATAACACAAGCAGTCAGTAAACACAGTTAGAATAGGAACAAAATATATACAGAGTCACCAAAGCTATGAACAGTGCATTATACAATTCTATATAGCTCAGAGCCCCAAAAGCAGAGCCTCAGTCAAAGCATCCCCTGAAACAGAGAGTAATTGCCATTTGAATTCTGATTCAGATCATTGCTTTGTTTATTTTTTGGCAGCATCATATGTTAATTCTTAGACTTTAAATTGTACATATCTGTCTAATTTAACTTGCAGATTAATCAGTCTTAGCTCAGACTACCACTGCATATTCACTCTATGTTACTGCTATTTAGACTGCTGCAACTGATCTACATCTGCAGTACTTATTCTGCTTACATAATAAATGAAATAGCCATTGTGGTTTGCTACTTGATCAAATAATGTTAGTAAATACTGAAATCATTGTATGCTCACAAAATTATCTTTGGATTTGAATTAATCTAAATGTATTTTCAATTTTCAGCAGTACTACATAGTGTTAGTTAAATGGTAGTCTAACGGTCTCCTCTCCCTTACCAGTCCTCTTTACAACGTGAAAAAAACTGGTCCCCCCTTAAAAAATAAGTACTTCATACAAAAAAATACATATTTTTTTTGTATCAGCTTCTGGTCAAAAACACATGAATGTTTGGGGAGTTCAGTCTGTAAAATCTTTTAGTACTCATAGTACTGGCAATGACAGCAGCGACAGTCTTTTTTATTTGTGGCAAACACATCAGTAGAAGGTTAAATATTTAAATGGCAGCTAACACAATGTACAGCAATTTTTCACACTGTAGCACCATATCACCATAATGTGGGATGACTGGGGGTGGCACTAGTGCCCTCATGCTCAATCTTTTACATGGGGTTTTGGGAACAAAAATACATCCACTCCCACCATATATTTGACCCTACAGTAACATACCAGTATGTCAGACAGTGGTACTGCTGTTGATTTGACAGGCAGAAGTAGAAACATCTTTTTAAAAGTACTAGGCAGCATGTAGTTCTAAGTTGGAGCGCCTACAGTATAACTCCCTCATTGGTCCTGCTGTGTGTTGTTCTGTAGTAGTATTGGAGGCAACAGTGATGATGATGGTACTATATATAATAGCAGAGTGTGGGTCAGATAGTATAGCTGAACTGATTCCTGTGGAGGAGTGGAGCTGCCATCAGCAACAACAACCTATTAGATATAACCCCTCTGAGACCAAGATACAGCCCAGCACTTGGGTACTATTGCATTGTAGACACTGGACACTTACTATGCTGCAGTGGAGGAAAAAGGGAAGCTATTTGGTTCAATTAAAAATATAAGGTAAAAGAAACAGTTTGGCTCCACTGAAACTGCCCCCGTAGAGATGCTGTTTGCAGCAGCAGCCTCAGTACCCCCATCCCCAGGAGCCTAGCAAGAGCAATAGGTGGTGTCTACTTATCAGGTTCAGAGAGGTGAGAGGCCTGCCCTGAGAGAGGGAGGGGAGAGATGAGACAGATCAAAAAGCAAGACTTACTCTGGGTCTCACAAACTCCTTCTGTCCATCTTCTTCGGTGATGAGTAAGGAAAAGGGAAGCACTGATAAACTCTGCACATCCACAGAAACACCATTCTGATTCCATTCAACAAGTTTACATTTTTTAAATCCATCATTCACCATTATCAGCGTGTCTTAGCACAAGCAAGTCAAGTCAATTTTATTTCTAAAAAGCCCAGTTCCATCACTGATCAAAGCACTTGTACAGAGTTCTTAAAACATACACTAAATAAAATAATAAAATACTTAAAACCAATAATTAAAATGCAAGCTAAAAATATAAGCTAATCTAGATCTGGGAAAGTCATATTAAAAAGATAAGTTCTGAGAGCAGATTTAAAGCTTTCCATGGTCAGGCACTCTCTGATCTGATGAGGTAGACAGTTCCACAGGGTTGGGGCCACAGATGCAGAGGAGTGGGCACCTGAAGTCTTAAGACGGACCCTGGGAACCTCTGCCAATTCCACAGCGGCAGAACAGAGAAGACAGGAGGGGCAGAAGGGGCAAAGAACATCTTGCAGATAACACGGCCCCTGACCATGTAGGGCTTTATAGGTCAGTAACCTGACCCTGAAGGTGATCTGCCAGTAAACAGGCAGTCAGTGCAGATCACAGAGCACAGGTATGATACGGCTAGATTGAGGTAAGTCAGTCAACAACCTGGCTGCCACATTCTGCACTAGCTGCAGGTGGTAGATATCAACCCCCGTAGCCCTAGGTAGAGGACATTGCAGTAGCTAAGACATTGAGGTAACAAAGGCATGGACCAAAGTAGAAAGGTCACCGGGGGACCAGGCATAATGGTACATGTTCTTTAGATGGTAAAAGATGATTTACGACAGCTGACACTTGAAATTTTAAAGTAAACCAGCTGTCAAAACAATGCCCAGGTTTCATACCTGGTCTGAGGCAGGTAACTGGTTCCCATTGAGCCAAAATCCAGATGGCTGACCATTCACCAACCCTAAATCCTGGTGGCCTGGGTCCACCACTAGCACGTCGGTTTTATCCAGATTCAACCTCAGCCAACTGGCTCTCATCCAGTCCTGGATCTCGAGAGGCAGCTATTGAAGACAAGACAGCACCCACTTGAGGGCACAAAGAACATGTAGAGCAGAGTGTCATCTACATAGCAGTGAAAGCTCAGCCAGTACCACCTTATAATGTCTCCCAACAGCAGCATGTCTACTCACAACATAGGTGAAAATACGGAGCCCTGTGGAACCATACAAGGTGGGGAAAGGAGCTGATGAATAAATCCTGACACCATTCTCGGTCCTGCCCATGAGGAAAGATCTAAACCATCTAGAACTATTTCAGACAGTCCACAGAATAGCCGCAGCCACTCCAGCAACACCTCATGATCCACAGTGTCAAATGTTGCAGATAGATCCAGGAGAACCGAGATGTGCCCAAGCAAGGGTCATCTTGGTGCTATGCCTCTTTCTAAATCCAGACTCGAGAGGATAATAGACATGATGGGTGGATAAATGGTCCTCCAGCTGCATTGCAACCACCTTCTTAATAACCTTGTCCACAAAGGGCAGGTTAAAGACAGGACTGTGGTTTGTTAAGCAGTCCGGGTCAAGGAAAGGCTTCTTAAGGAGGGCTATCACTACTGCCTCCTTCAGAGGGTCAGGAATCACCCTATTTCAGTGAACACTGGACTATCTCAGCCAGGACCAGGCCAATGACCTCAACACACCCCACTAGGAGATGTGTTGAGTCCGGGTCAAACTACAGTAGGTTGGGTGCATACTGTGGATGATCCACACAATGTCTCGATCTACAGCCAGTTGAAGTCAGACCAGACAATCCAGGCACTTGCAACTTTCTGCTGATCTCCACAAAACTCATTAGAGGGCACTGAATGGATCTCTGACCTGATGGTGGCAATCTTATCTGTGAAGAATCGATCAAACTCATCACACTTAGTCTGCGAAACACTCCCTGAGACTGAAGGCAAACTGGATTGCACAGTCTATTGACAGTCCGGAAGAGCTGAGCCAGTCAATTCTGTGCAGCGCAATCTCTTTGGACAGGAATTCTGCCTTCTTATGGAAATTGCTGACTGATAATCTTTGTAATGAGCCATCAATCTAAGCTTGTCATCTTTCAGGCCAGATTTCCACCAGCATCGCTCCAACCCTTGACCCGCTCATCTCAGCTCCTTCAATGTCCCATCAAACCATGGGGACTTGGGGCGGAGAGTTAGAGAGCAAACACAGATAGGAACAAGGGAGTCCAGGGCCACTGTTACTGCCTTATTATAGGCTAGCACCAGATCCTGTGGGTCCCTACTAGCACTCAACATACCTGATAGGTCCAGTACCTCCATAACACCATTAGGGTTCAAACCCCTTAAAGGGCAGTACAGGACCATCTCCATAGGGGCAGATCTATTAGGGGGTGCCTCGAAGCTGAGCCTTATAGTATGATGATCCAATCATCTGACTGGTTCCACCAGCAGATAGAAAATCTCCATCCCAAGTAGGAAGACCAGATCAAGTGAGTGACCACGATTGTGGGTAGCTGAGGAAATTACCTGTGTAAGGCCAAAGGAATTCATAAGTTGGAGGAAGTTCTGACCAAACTGTGAGAATTCATCATTGATCCAGACAGTGAAATCCCCCAGAATTATTCATCTGAGGTATCCCAACACCATGTCGATGATAAAAACCACAACTTCCTGCAGGAACTCCTTCTCACCGCTTGGTGGACAGTAGATGAGAAGTATCCTGCAACCTACTCCTGTTTCAGCGATACACTCAAAAGATCTGGTCACACTCATTGGGATATCTATAGGGTCCAGTTCTGACTTAAAACAAATGGTTACACCTCCACCCTACGTTCCTCCCTCGAGTGGTATCTCACCGAGTACCTGGCCAGAACCGCTGATTTCAACACTGGACCAGCATTTGCATCCAACCAGGTCTTGGTGATACAAGCTAGGTTAGCTGCACCAACAAGATCAGTAATTATAGCTGTCTTGTTTTTTATAGACAAAAACAGTGGGGAATTCAAGAATTCAAGTGACAGACATAAGGCAATTCTGTTGAGGGGTAAAAGAAGTAGACTGTTGGTTAACTAGGATCTGCAGCTTATTCAATAGGCAGAGAAATGGGCAGCCTGGGTGGGCCAAGTGGTCCTTATCTGCCGTCAAAGTCTATGTTTCTATGTTAGACCTTGCATTGCATAATGCCACCTGAGTAAGATAGGTAGGAGAGGCTGACAGAGCTAACTGCCCGCAAACAAAACGTGGAGCCCTTGGCCATGGGAACTAGGTAGGGAAGACCCCTTTCCAGAACCCATTCTGCCCCAGGGCATCTTCTTTCCCCACCACCCAATCCACCTACCCTGATCCACAACCCCACTAGGCCAAGATCCCCTTCGCCTCTTCCTCCTCCAAACAGTCCCCAAGACACAGCAATGACTGTACACCTCCACGGGCAAGGGGGAACAGTTGAAAGGCTGAAGGTCTTAGAGCCTGGTGGGAGAGTAGTACCTGACCATCTGAGAACTCTGACAACATATTATTAAAATAGACCAAGACAAGAGCAACCTGCTACAAACTAATCAGACAATAAACAATACAGATAAAATATACACACTCACACACACAACCCTGACGCACACACTCAACCACACCTGCAACTCCCACCCCAAATTCTTCTATCAGGACCTCCCAACCACTATCAAAACCAAATATATAAATCTAGGCAGCAAATTATGGAGCAGTTGGTTCACAGTTCCATTTGAGGAGTAGCTCAGATTTGTCCACAGATAGTAGTGGACACCAATTCTCACCAAATATGCTATGTAGGGTTATTGAGCTCTCACCTTCTCCAACAAATATCCACTTTACATGTAAAGTTTGTGGTACTCTCACTACCACTGCCATGATATCAAAGCATAAACAAGTTACAAAACAGGTAGCAGAAAGAATTGGGCACTCTCACTGCCCTAAAAGCAGTAGCTCAGCCGATCCAAACCTGCCAAGAGTCCAAGTCCAGTAGTATCCTCCTCCAGATGGATGTAGCAACAGCCATGCTCGCTCTTCCACCAACCTCTTTACTTCCTTGTAAAGCCATATTAGTGCCACGCATGATCTTACTATTTCACCGGATCTGACTCCTAGACCAACACAGCACTCCCAGGTGTCTGTCTCCACTGCAACAGCCACCACAGGTCACATAGAGCACCCAGAGGGCTCAGGCTGCCCACCCCAGCAGCAGCACCCAAACTACGGCACACCCCAAACCACAAACCTGGAACAGCACCCGTCCACTGACAAGCACCCCCAGATGAAGTATAGGGGAGCTCAGGGGCAACAATCTTCCAGTCAGTGCTACTGAACACACCCAGGAAACTGAGTTGGGCAACAACAGCCAGGAAAAGCAGAACAACCCCAAAGCACTTAGAATAGATTCCGCAGTCCTCAGTCAAAAAGTTCCGGTAGGAAACAGCAGCCAAAATTTCCAGGCGGCACCAAAAAAGTCTGCTACAAGTTTCACACGGTAAACTCCAGCAGTGGACCTTCCAGATCTTTCCTGATTCCTTCCAGGCTACTCCAGACTCAGGTACACTCCAGCTTTCCAGAAACACAGGGGACCAAGAGGCCAGTAAGGATAAAAGAGCTAAAACTAAATAGCACTAGAAAATCTGCACCTCTAGTGCAAAATCAGGAATAGTACAGCCGATTTTGTCGTGGCTGTAGTAATAATCAGACTTGGCATCTTCCCTACAAGTTAGACATAATTTACTCAAACCCTGGTATCCTCACACTAACCCAGAACTACAGATACACTAACTACCTTACTGTAATTCCCTGTCTATTCCTAACTCCTAAACTGAAATTGAAGCTGCCAGCAACAAAAAATAAATAAAACAAAGTAAACTAATAAAATAAAGGAAAAAAGTGACAGAAAAGAAATAACTTAGGCTCCCCTGCTGTAACAGATGGTCGGTCCAGCATGGCCACCATTTTCTCCTCCACTAATGCCCAAGCAGCCCAACCACAACAAAGTAAAACCTTTTACCTGGCCACTTAGCATGCAACTTACTGTATATGCAGTCATACTAAGGGACCACTGCCTCCTGTGCTGTACACCCGGATTGCAGCAGCAACCACATAGCTAGTCCAATAGAAATGCTGTCTATATGAAAAAATACAAACTGGTAACTGATACTGTCCATCCATGCAAAGCTGGTGTTGTCTGTGACCACCCTCTCTCTTCCGCTCCTGATAGCCTGGCAGGAACACTTGCCAAATACAGGCTAAATGTCTCAATAAACATGTGGTTACTAGATTCCCCTCTCCTTGATCAGGTCCATGCAAAGTAGCACACCTGCCAAGTGTGAGGGCTCGCCAGCCTACTGTATCAGGAATTCTGTCTGTTTGGTTCCCGTGAAATGGGCGTCAATGCTGATCCCAAACTCCAGTTGGTAGCTCATCTATATGAAGGCTTCATAGATGCCACACCTGAGCAAGTTATAAGTTTGGTGGATAAGGGGAAGGCTACCGCATGCACTATGCACAAGTCATACTAAGTGTAAAGAGGAGTCTGAAAAACTGCAGTTCAAAGATGGTTTTCAATAAAAGTGTAGGTGATAATTCATAAATCTGCTCACTCCAAACAAGAGATAAGCAAAGCGCCAATTGTTAGCTTTGCAATTATGCACAAATATCCTACACATCTTATGCAATTTATATTATTATATTTTCCTTTACTATTCTATCTTTTCTAACACACACACACACACACACACACACACACACACCTACTTTTAGTAACTGCACTGTCTGATTTACTGGTTGGTTCAATTTAAACAGCTGATATACTGTAGCAGCATAATACATTGGGCATCGCTAGTAAATACAAATTACTGCATTGAAAATAAATAATTAACACCAGCGACATTAAGTATGCAATTATTATAATTATAATAAATAACTAACCACTGAAACAAATCAGAGCTTCAAATATAATTTTTAATTATAAAAAATTTATATATATATACACACACACATATATATATATAAACATATCTATCTATCTATCTATCTATCTATCTATCTATCTATCTATCTATCTATCTATCATTTGATAACAGTGAAGTAAAGGGTTGAAATTAAATCCCTCTGTTCAAGAACACCCATGATGGTACAGTATATTGACAAAAATGTATACAAAAATAAGTTATGTGTATTTCTGCAGAATGTGTACATTAATCTAACTCATTTACACATGGATAAAAATAATGGGTAAAGAGCCATAGGAAAAAAATAAACAAGACGCAACACAATTATAGACTGGGATAACTGGAATCTGTATTTTGATCTTGTTTCCCATGGCTCCCGTTAATGCAGTACCTTCATCATTGGAGTGTTTGACAAACTGCTTGATCTCTAGGGACTTTTACAGAAAGAAGTTTGACCTTGGTGGTAGGGAAAATGATGGAATCACTTGTGAAAGGAAGAATTGTTGAATACCTAGAGGCCAGTGGGGCACAGGACCCAAAGCAGCATGGCTTTAGAGCAGGAAGGTCATGTCAGACAAATCTAATTGATTTCTTTGACTGGGTGACCAATGTAATAGACCAGGGAGGGGCTGTGGATATGGCCTACCTGGACTTTAGCAAGGCTTTTGACACAGTCCTGCACAAAAGACTAATAATCAAGTTAGCCAGCCTGGGAGTGGGTTCCAGAGTGGTAGCCTGGGTAGCAAACTGGCTGCACAACAGGACACAGAAGGTAATAGTGAATTGACACATTCCAACGAAAGGGGATTACTAGTGGAGTACATCAGGACTCAGTACTGGGTCCAGTCCTCTTTAATATCTTTATAGGTGACATTGCAGAGGGTCTGAGGGAAAGGTATGCCTCTTTGCAGATGACACAAACATCTGTAACAGAGTTGATATACTGAGGGGTAGAAAAGATGAGAAGGGACTTGTCAAGGTTGGAAGAATGGTCAGACATGTGGCAACTAGATTCAATGTAAAGTGCAAAGTAATGCACCTGGGAAACAAAAACCCAGGAGAAGAGTGCACAATAGCAGGAGTACTAACAACAACAACAAGCATTTGCCAATGCCGAACATTCGCTTGCAGGTATTTGCAGTGGTGTTTGGCATGTATGGTGCTTTACACTAATGCTCTGTGCGATTGCTGGTATTTGCACAATAAATTGTCATTATGACCTTTTTGTTACCCCCCATTGTGCGCTACATAGGCGGAAACACGTTTTGGGCAAGATGTGAAAAATGACAGCTATACTGCTCATATGGAGGTGTGGTAAAATGTCAATGTTGAAAATCTGGAGTGAAAATATTGGAAATTCGCAAACTTACGAGCATGCGTAGGAACTGCACAACGCACGCTCGTAAAACAGTTATTTGTAGGAATTTTTTCGCCAAATTTTCAACATAGCCATTTTAAGATCTCTGCTCATGAACAGTGACACTGTGATTTTCTTAATGTGTCCCATACACTGAGTTCGCACACCAACTGTGCCATTGTGCGCTACATGGGCGGAAACACGTTTTGGGCAAGATGTGAAAAATGACAGCTGCAGTGCTCACAAGGAGGTGTGGTAAAATGGCAATGTTGAAAATCTGGAGTGAAAATATTGAAAATTCACAAACTTACGAGCGTGCGTAGGAACTGCGCAACACGGACTCATAAACAGTCATTTTTAGGAATTTTTTCACCAAATTTTCAGCACAGCCATTTTAAGACCTCTGCTCATGATCGGTGTCACTGTGATTTTCTTAATGTGTCCCATACATTGAGTTACACACCGACTGCGCCATTGTGCACTACATGGGCAGAAACACATTTTGGGCAGGATGTGAAAATGACAGCTGTACTGCTCATAAGGAGGGTGTGGTAAAATGGCAATGTTGAAATGTGGAGAGCAAATATTGAAAATTTCAATGTACGAGCGTGCGAGGCACCGCGCAGACGCCTTCGTAAAACACAGTCATTTTTAGGAATTTTTTCACCAAATTTTCAACATAGCCATTTTAAGACCTCTGCTCATGAACAGTGTCACTGTGATTTTCTTAATGTGTTCCATACATTGATTTTGCACACCGACTGCGCCATTGTGTGTTACATGGGCGGAAACACGTTTTGGGTGAGATGTGAAAAATGACAGCTGTACAACTCATAAGAAGGTGTGATAAAATGGCAATGTTGAAAATCTGGAGTGAAAATATTGAAAATTAAGCGAACTACGAGCCTGCGTAGGAACTGCACAATGCAGCTAAGTAAAACAGTCATTTTTAGATTTTTGTGCAAATTTTCAACATGGAGCTTGGGGACCCTTCTCATGAATGATGTCACTGTCATGGCATTATTCAAGGCTGAAGGGTGATTTCATGCAGTAACTGCACAGTGCCTGTGAAATCACCTTCAGGCCTGAACTAGCACATGACAGTGACATCATTCGAGAAAGAATCTAAACCCCATGTTAATGATGTGCCAAAATTCAAAAAAATGACTGAATATCAATAAAGTTGAAACCCCCATCTAGCCCATTATACAGATTACTGGCATTTCCTCAGTTGCGGTCGGCTTTGAAGAGTGCAGGCGTGTTCCTGGTCCACGAAGATCATCGTGCTGGAGTCAGAGGTAAGTATGGGGTGTGGGGGTGTGGGGAGGCTGGAGTGCGCAGTGGCTGGGTGCAGTTTGTGGGAGGGGCTGGGAGACTCGTCGTGGGACCATTTTATTTTACAGGTTAAAAAAAGAACGGACGTGGGACGTTTGCCATGCTGGGGTGGGCTCCCAGTGTGGCAGAAGATGTGTGGGGGGCCGAGGGCCGGCGGGGATTGGGCACCCCGTCGGCCAAAACACAATGAGATGTTTGCACTGGCCAGCGTGGCAGCAGGATGGCTTGGGGGCCGTGGAGCCGACGGGGAATTGGGCACCCCCATCAGCAAACAACATTTGCCACGCTGGGGTGGGCTCCCAGCATAGCATGAAAGATTTGCGGGGAGCGGCGTGATGCGCGTGGGGGGGAGCATGTGATGCAAGGGGGGGACGGCGGCTTTCAGTATGGCAGTGGTGCTTTCCTATGAAGCAGAGGAACACCGCTGTCATACTGAGCTCCTGCATCCATTGGTGCAGGACAGCCACGCCTGCTCAAGGGCGCAGTGCATTAGATGGGAGAGGCACACCTCCAGGTGTGCTACTCTCCAAAACGTTCCATAGCATGCTGGCATATGACGTAAAATGGAAAGGGACTTGGGGGTAGTCATATCAAATGACTTGGGTAAGCAATGTGAGAAGTCAGTAAGGAGAGCCAGGGGATACTGGGATGCATAGGAAGGGCATCACAAGTAGAACAAGCATTTGTCAATGCCGAGCGTTACTTGCAGGTATTTGTGGTGGTGTTTGTACGATATGGTGCTTTACCCTAATGCCCTGTGCGATTGCTAGTATTTGCACAATAAATTTTCAGCATGACCTTTTGTTACCCCATTGTGCGCTACATAGGCAGAAACACGTTTTGGGCAGGATGTGAAAAATGACAGCTGTACTGCTCATAAGGAAGTGTGGTAAAATGGCAATGTTGAAAATCTGGGTGGAAATATTGAAAATTCGCAAACCTCTGACGTCGCGTGGGAACTGTGCAGCCACACTCGTAAAACAGTCATTGTTAGGAATTTTTCACCAAATTTTCAACATTGGCATTTTAAAACCTCTGCTAATGAACAGTGTCACTGTGATTTTCTTAATATGTCCCATACATTGATTTCGCATACCGACTGCGCCATTTATGCGCTACATGGGCAAACACATTTTGGGCAGGATGTGAAAAATGACAGCTGTATTGCTCATAGGAGGTGTGGTAAAATGGCAATGTTGAAAATCTGGAGTGAAAATATTGAAAATCGCGAAATTATGGTGTGCGTGAGGAACTGCACAATGCGCGCTCGTAAAACAGTTATTTTAGGAATTTTTCACCAAATCTTCAACATAGCCATTTAAGATCTCTGCTCATGAACAGTGACACTGTGATTTTCTTAATGTGTCCCATACACTGAGTTCACACACCGACTGTGCCATTGTGTGCTACATGGGAAACACGTTTGGGCAAGATGTGAAAATGACAGCTGTACTACTCATAAGGAGTGTGGTAAAATGGCAATGTTGAAAATGTAGAGTGAAAATATTGAAAATTGCAGACTTATGAGCGGCATAGGAGCTGCGAATGAACACTGTAAAACAGTCATTTTAGGAATTTTTTCACCAAATTTTCAACACAGCCATTTTAAGACCTCTGCTCATGAACAGTGTCACTGTGATTTTCTTAATGTGTCCCATACATTGAGTTCACACACCGACTGCGCCATTGTGTGCTACATGGGTGGAAACATGTTTTGGGCAGGATGTGAAAAATGACAGCTGTACTGCTCATGAGGAGGTGTGGTAAAATGACAATGTTGAAAATCTGGAGTGAAAATATTGAAAATTCGCAAATGTATGAGCGTGCGTAGGAACTGCGCAACGCACGCTCGAAAAACAGTCTTTGTTAGGAATTTTTGCACCAAATTTTCAACATGGGTTTTTTGGGACCCCTTCTCATGAATGATGTCACTGTCATGACATTATTTGGGCCTGAACGGTGATTTCATGGAGTGACTGCGCAGTGACTGTGAAATCACCCTTCGGGCCCAAATAATGCCATGAGAGTGACATCATTCATGAGAAGGTGTCCCAAAAACCCATGTTGAAAATTTGGTGCAAAAATTCCAAAAAATGCCTGAGATATGCAATAAAGTTGAAAACCCCCTATCTAGCTCATTATACAGCTTACCGGCATTCCCTCAGTTCGCGGTCGGCTTTGAAGAGTGCAGACGTGTTCCCGGTCCACCGAAGATCATCACGCCGAGCTCCGGAGGTAAGTATGGGGTAAGGGGGTGTGGGGAGGCTGGGTGCGCAGTGGGTGGGTGCGGTTGTGGGAGGGGGGACTGGGAGAAGCGCCGTGGGACTGTTTTTGCTTTACAGGTGAAAAAAAAAACAAGACTACGTGGAACATTTGCCACGCTGGGGTGGGCTCCCAGCGTGGCAGAAGAATACTTGGGGGGCTGTGGAGCCGGCCAGAGATTGGGTACCCGTCGGCAGATGACAGCAGGGACGTTTGCCATGCTGGGGTGGGCTTCCAGCGTGGCAGCAAAGATTAGGGGCGGAGTGCAGTGCTCTGTATGACCAGCAGTGGTTTTCTTTGAGCGAGGACCACTGCTGTACATGCACAGCTCCGCACCCATTGGTGCAGAGACGCCCGCCTGATCAATGGAGCAGTGGATTGAAAGGAGAGCACACCTCCAAGTGTGCTACTCTCCCAAATGTTCCTTGCGCATGCGCGCAAGCGAACATAAAAAGGGACATGGTTATCCCTCTGTACAGACGGTTGGTGAGACCCCATCTGGAATACTGTGTGCAGTTTTGGAGACCCCATCTACGCAAGGACATAGACAGGATGGAAGCAGTCCAGAGGAGGGCAACTAAAATGGTGCAAGGTCTGCATCAGAAACCATATGAAGAGAGACTGAGAGAGCTTAATATGTATACCCTTGATGAAAGGAGGGACGGGGGACATGATAGAAACTTTCAAGTACCTCAAGGGAATCAACAAAGTCCAGGAGGGTAGCATCTTTCAGAAAAAGAGATGTGTAAGAACAAGGGGGCACAATTTAAAGTTAGAGGGGGGACGGCTCGGGGTAATGTGAGGAAATGTTTTTTCATGGAGAGAGTGGTGGATGCATGGAACTGCCTTCCTGGGGAGGTTGTTGGGTCTAAAACAGTGGAGGAATTAAAACATGCATGGGAGAGACGTAAGGCAATTGTAGTGGGTGGTTGCAGGAAGTAGGCTGTTGGTTAACTAGAATCTGCAGCTTATCCAATAGGAAGGGAAATGGGCAGACTGGGTGGGCCAAGTGGTCTTTATCTGCTGTCAAAGTCTATGTTTCTGTTTCTATGAATACAATATTCATATTCCGAAGTAAAAATAATATTTTTGAAAATGGTATGAAGGTTTTTTTTTCATTTGTTGTGTGCTGTTGTACTGTTTGTTTGCTTTTATAAAGAACTAATACTAAAAATTAACTGCAAAAAGCAAATGTATGACACACAATGGAGAACTTGAAACCTGCATTACCTGGATATATACAGTCATACTGTATGTTTATGGACCATTTTTTCCACCTCCTCTGTATTATGTGCATTTCAGTTCACTTCCTGTACCCCTTCCTTTTTTAATATCATAAAACATTTCCTATCCGTGTCCCATGAGCACATGTATACAGATAAAATAGAAAAAAATGATCACCACTTATTTTGACTCCTGCATTTCAGTCAGTGCCCAACGTGATAATAAATTACAATTGCACACTGGACTTTGCATTGAAACACAGGAGATACTGGAGTTGAGGTTGGTTGCAGTGGTTTGTAACTTGGCTGCAAATTACTTTGGATAAAGAGAAGATGAGGGGGAGGGGGGCTTGTACTGAATACCAGTCAGCCAGTCAGCATCCCTTCCTCCACAAACCCACTCACGTGATTGCTGCATCTTAATTAATTAACTACTCAGGGAGTGCCCCTC
Organism: Neoceratodus forsteri; assembly: GCA_016271365.2. NCBI lineage: Eukaryota > Metazoa > Chordata > Ceratodontiformes > Ceratodontidae > Neoceratodus > Neoceratodus forsteri. Next base: position 171,833,604 of record CM057457.1, on the reverse strand, counting down.
AGTGAGTGTGCCTCTATAAATCCAGCCTGCCTCTGTCAGCTCTCACCTCCACCAAATACAAAAATGAGGTTGTGACTTTGTAGCAGTCTGTTCCCAATGGTGCAGTGATTATTGTTGGCTAGATGGGATGCAGCAGAAACTATTGTCTCACTACCACCACCAATTGATGTAATGTGACTCCCCTGAATGTAATTTGGTAGCTACTTCTTGTTAGCTGTTTTGCAGTAGCCTTTAGGGCTTTAAAATGTAAAAACTTCTAAAACCTATATTTACTGTACAAGATTTATTTATTTATATCCCCTTGATGTGTGGTAATTTAGCACTAGCACACACCTTGTCTTGTGTTATTGCTTATTAAAATTTACAATGTGATCCTATTTGAGTTTTGTATCACACTTCCCAGGTGGCTGAAGACACTTGGTGGCACCTTGTGCATCACAGCCCACCTGGGGCATGCAGCAATTTAGCCTTGCTGCACACCCTGCTGTGTGGTATTGATCACCTAACATTTATAATATAATTTTATTTAAATTATGTAGCACACTTCCCTGGTGGTTGAAGGTACCCAACTGTGCCTCATGCCTTACAATCTGCCTGAGGCATACGGCAATTTAGCATTGGCGCACACCCTGCCATGTGTTATTGCTTACTTAAAATTTACAATGTGATCCTATGGGAATTTTATATCACATTTCCCAGGTCAATGAAGGCACTCAGCTGTACCTCGTGCCTCACAACCCATCTGGGCGTACATCAATCTAGTATTGTTGCACACTCTGCTGTGCGTTAGTGCTTACTTACAATTTACAGTGTTTTCCTATGGGAGTCATATACCATACTTCCCAGGTGGTTGAAGGCATTCTACTGTGCTTCATGCCTCATAACCCACCTTGGGCATGGGGCAATTTAGTATTGCCTCACACCCCATCATGTGTTATTCCTTGCTTACTATTTATAGTGTGATCCTAAGGGAATTTTTTACCACACTTCCCAGGTGGTGTACAAGAGTGCATGTGTATCCATGGCTACAGAGGCACCGGACCATGATGATGGATATTTCTTATGTCATTTGGAAAGAGTTGTATGCTATTTATCTGACCTGATGATGGATGTCTGTGGTTGCTTGTGCTGACTTCCCCCTTTGGCTGCTGGGGGGGGATGCAGGATTAGTGTTGAGAACCCTAACATCGCATTTCCATACTATTGTTACTTTAATAGCAACTCAAACTGATGCCTTACCGGAGTTGTTTTGTAAGGAATATATATGGGATATGCTAACCCGGTACTGGAAATATTGTTGATATTTTTTTTGTTCAAGTGCTGATTGACCTGACAATATAATGAATGGTGAAGCCATAAGTGATGTCATCAGGTCATTTGGCATGAGAACACAAAATATCAGCAATATTTCCAGTAGAGAGGTAGCATAATCAATTTATGCCATACCTCCAAACAAGTGAAAAAAAAATATTTGCTACCATTTTTTGCTGATTTAAAAAAATCTAAAAGCTATCTATAAATGAAACACCACTCATTTGGTAAATATTTTTGTATTGAACAACTTTTGTGCTCAAAGTACGATGCTATCGTTTATCATTTTTATTTTAAAGCTATTTGAATTTGTGTCTTGCAAAAGGTGAAACAAATTTAATTTTCTGCTGTTTTTCTGCTAATTATAAAAAAGGTATCTATAAATGAAATGCCACTCATCATGTATATATGTTTGTGCTGGACAAATGTCATATTCATAGTATCATGCTATAATTTTTTTGTTTTTAAGATATTTGCATTTGTTTGTTGAAAAAGTGACAAACAATTTAATTTTCTGCTGCTTTCTTTTGCTAATTTTAAAAAATAAAAGATATCTATAAATGAAACACCACTTATTTTGTAGATATTTTTGTGCTGAACAATGTTCGTACTCACAGTACCATGCTATAATTTTTCATTTTAAAGTTATTCACATTTGAACATGGTTAGAAGAGCTAGCATGCATCTGTACAGCTGGCATCTCCCTCATATAAGACATCATCACAAAGCCATTTTAGAATTCTGAGACCAGGTTTTTGAATCAGAAGATGCTGTGTTTACAGTTTTCAAATGCTATGAAGCTGCATTTATCCTATTTTAATAAATGCAGTTTCAGCATAAATGTAACCAACAGCCACTCCTTTATAAGCCAATGGAGTAATTTACAAAAAGAGGTGTAACAAAGATGGTTTAGATATCCTTTAAAGATTTTGCAACTTAATTGTTTTCTGAAACAAAAAAAACAAGGCAGTCTACATGAAGTGCAGTTTGATGTTAGGGACCTTTCTTCTATAGTTGTTCATGGCCAGATTATGTTGGGTACTTTCCAATGGGAAATGTAAGCAATAAGACATGATGGGATGTGCATTACTGTGTGATAAGCGCACTGCTAGAGGTGTAGTTAGGCACGAGTCCCACCCTAATAGGTACAGTGCACTTTCTTATGTGGCCGTGGACAGAGTCAAGTCTGGGTTACTCACAGGAAGGTTTCTGATATTAAATTTAAAAATTAAATCAAGTGACTCAAGTCACTGCAGCAATGCTGAACTGATCTCACTCACTAATAGTCAAGCCTGACTAAATTCTCAGAAAAAATATCATTTTAAATGTTAAAACTGAAAAAAATGCTGCTATTCCTGCTGCTGTTACTACTCCATCTCCCTCAACACCAGAGTCCCCTATGCACCCCCAGCACTCTCGAGGCACCAATCCTCTGCTGTTTGTACACCTTCTGGCAAGTGTGGAATATTTCCACATCCACAGTCAGTGCCAATAATGGAAGCATTCCAGGCCAAAATTAGTACCTGTCATCCCATCCAAAAGCTCAGCACATCACACAGATCATAGGTGAAATAATGGCATTGGATCTGCAACCCTTTTCTCTTGTGGAAGACACATGCTTTTGTAGACTTCTGTAGCACTTGCAGCCATGTTACCAGCTCTCATCACATTCCACATTTTCATGCAGTGTGCTGCCAAAGATATATGAGGGTGTGAGACTGGCAATTGCCACATTACTTGCGGAGGCTGTGGGTGGAAATTTCCATTGCACCTCAGATATCTGGAGCTGTAAAAACTCCATGCATGCACATCTCTCCTTGACCACACACTGGTGTGTGGAAAAGCTTGTCTCCTGTTGTTGATTCCTCATTGTATACTTGCCTCCCCCTTCATCCCTGCACAATTTGGCAGTCACTTCAGGTCTGTTCTTCCATATGTTGGACTAATGAAGAAAGATCACATTCCGCCAAATATCCTGGCATTCATTCAAGACATGCTGCAGTCATGGACACTTGGTAGCAGTTTACATATTGTTTTTTCCTTCATGAATAATGGGGTAAATATAGTCAAAGCAATTTCTGCTGAAAATGTTGTCAGTTTTAGTTGCTTTGCCCACACCTTGTGTAGGGAGACTGTCCTGTTACAGTTGGCATTAGAATGAAACTCTTAGACACTTAGCAGCCCATAACAGTTTCTCAATCAGCAGCATAGCAGTTATAACATACAGAACATGGTTCACCATCCATAACTGGAGTGTGCCTAGCAACTAACCGATCATTATCAGATCTCTGTAAATTAACATTGTCCCTGGGAGAGCAACAGCTGGATCCAGTCTTCTTAGGTGGTCATCAGGTCTGCTTCTCAACTACCCTACCCCATTCCACTCATACTTATAGTGTGGAGTGAACAACTTTGCATACATACCCAAATGGTAAAACCATACCTTATATGGAAATCTGCTGTAACACCTCTAGCAAAACTAGCTTGTCCACCTAAACAGTCATGTTGTACCTTAAATGGAAATCTGCTGTGTCACCTTTAGCAAAACTAGCTTTTCCACCTAAATGATCAAGCCATACCTTGTATGGAAATCTGCTTGTAGCAAAACATTTCTTTCAAGGAATGCTGAGGTGTATGACCACTACGCATAAGGAATGCATGCAGGTATACTTCTTTGAGCATGTGCATGTTATACACAATAGGCAGGCTCATGCATATTATACACAATAGGCAGGGCAGCCAGATCCCTACACTTGGGTCCAGTGGCACATCTACACTACATCACAGTACTGAGGCTTGCAAGACTGTCTCCATAGCATGCTACATCAGTGCTCATTTTCTTTACTCTGTAAAGGTGACTAACCAACTAAGAGAAGTACAACAGCACCTTGGTCTGTCTCAGCATTGCTTGATACAAGATGTGAGTACTAGATGGAATGAATCATATCTGAGTCTGTCTAGACTGTTAGAACCTAATCCCACACTTCATGACATGGCAATGCAATGTGACATTGGGGAAGTCCTAGGCCACCAAGAGTGGTCATTGGTTGACACCATGGTGAAAGTACTTTGGTCATTTGAGAGGAGTACCAGTGATCTGGTGTGCTCACTGCCACTCTGAGCTAGGTAATCCCAGCAGTACATATACTGAAAACATCCATGGAGAAAAAAGTAGAGGAAAATGGAGATTTCAGATAGGGCACCTGAGTCTGTTGAATAGCTGCAAGCTGAACTGGATGCAAGGTTTGCTGAAGTGCTGGATAGTCACAGTTACATTTTTGCAACCATGCTGGATCTCCAGATCTAATGCAATACCCTTCATATGGCTAGGATAGCTACAGAGTGATTTATGTTTGACAGGAGCTATGTAATGAGCTTACTGGTTGTATATGGCAATTGGTGATACCAGCAGATGACACAGAAGGTCATGATAGAGAAGGAATTCCATCTGGCAGGTCTGGTTCCACTGGTGGAGATGGGAAGAAATGCCTGATACTGACAGTATCACTGATGGGAGTGAAGAGCAACAGAAGAGGACACAGCCACAACCTATTTTTGCAGATAATATCTTGAGCAGCTATTTAGAGGAGTCTCCTGAGCTGTTTGAGGTTGATCCTTTAGGCTGCAGGGTGCAGAATACGTATTTATCCCCTCACTTGGCACAACTGGCTGTGAGATATATCAGTTGCAACCCTATGAGTATGCCATCCATGAGGATGTTTAGCACAGCTAGTGTTGTTGTTGTTGTTGAGCCTCATCATTCAAGGCTAGACCCTGAACACATCCCATAATTTTCATCAAGCTTAACTTGCCATTACTTGGGAATAATACAAGTGATCCCCATGAAAACAGAAATACAGTCTCTCAAGTCTGCTTTTGCTGACTCTTTTTCTTCATAACGTTAACTTGCATATTTCTCCCACATGCTTCCTTCCTGCAGGATTTAATGTACTCACCTTCATTATAGCGTACTTAAAAACAATTACTTTTTTCTGAACCAGTTATTTGTATTTGTATTTATTTGTTTTACCAGGAAAAATCTCAATTGAGCAAATCTTATTTACAAGGAGGTCCTGAGTAGGACAGAATACAATGTAGTAAACAATTTGATAACACAGGAATAACAGCAAGTTAGTACAGTTCAAATAGCACATAGGAAACAAAAAGGCAATGTATATATCTGTAACAGGTATTGTGGTACTGAGCAATAAGAAATAGCTTAGCATAAGATAACATACAATGGTAGACAGTGAGCAGTTTTACATATGTGCTATAATATAAAAAGATAGAGTGACAATGTTACATTTATATTTTTACATAGATAATTGCAATACAAAAATGTAAGAGTGTGTCAGGAATTACCACGTAATGTGGGTTACAGGTATAATGCTAGTAGTGGGTGCATTTGTTTACACAATGTTGATCAAGCAGCATTTTATCTTCTCTTCATTCTACTTTAAAACATGTTATTATCATGTATCTTATAAACCATGAGGTGCTGAAAAAATCATGGTTACAATAGCCCCAGGGTAAATCAAAACCCAGTGGGTGTAAATAACTTGCTTCTCATGTTATGACTTCATAAAATGAGGCTGTGGAACCTGGTCCACTGCACCGTGCACCACTCACCACTCCACTTCTGCATAAATCCTACAAAAACAACATTCCTGAACTCATCTTGCTTCCTAGTTTCTATATCACCCCAACCTATCACAAATACAGTTTGTTTAGGGAACTGTTTTTGCTGCTGTCATTTGCTATCCCTTTCTGGCTTCCAGTTATTTATCTTGCAAAAAAAAGTCTGCCCAATTTTATTGCTCTTCTAAAATCCTTTTTTTTTTCTTTTTTCATACATCTGCTTTGCTCCGCTGCCAACCAGATTATGCTATGGTGCTGTGATGGTCCGACAGGGGGCCTCTGACTGTGCCCCACTTCCCAAGTGAAGAGCCATCCATGTGATGCTCAGTCTTCTCTTTTCTAGCTGGTCCCAGAGCAACCAAGGTCTGTTTGGAAACTTGGCTCATCAGAGTAATTAGCAGTACTAATGGTGCTGTAGCGCTATGGGTCTGGCTCTTTCTTTTCATTTTAAGAAACCAAAATATTGTGTTTTTTTTTTTATTTTCCCATCCTGTTGTCCACCAGGGACATATCCTGTAATCAGGTAAGGATGCACCCTCAAAACAGACAGGGATATAACCTTCCCAGTAATCAGATAGGGAATGGTATATACCTTATTCGGTCTCTGTGAGTCATCATTGTGACATCAGGGAGCTTTTTTTCAGTCAGGGGTCCATTACACCACACGGTGCATGCCCACCTCTGCTCCTTCTGAATCTGGCCCATCTGGCCAGCCGCACAACCAAAATATTTTGGCTGTCCCATATTGGCCTCCTAGTGGGCTGGGGAACCCTGCAAGAAGACCAACATGGTGCTTTAGAACAAATGGTCTGTGAGGCCTTGCACTTGGACTGTCCTTGAAATTGAAAGGATATAAAAAAAAAGTGCCATAAAAGTAGGCAGCCTTTTTTGTGTGATAAATTATTTCAAGTAAGAAAGGGCATGCAAAATTTTGACAACAGTAAACACACTCTCTAAACAAGCCTTGTCAGCAAAACATTGGAGATAATATGTATGTTTTTATGGAAGAAATGTAAAAACTGCATATTGGAAATGTTATGTATTTTCTGGCTTTATGCAAATTGCAACTGCTGACTGAGTGAGTGGCCGCTCTACACAATTACACTTAATGAGAGCTTCTTTATCATTATTTATTTATTTAAATTTTGATAACCAAGAAAGCCCACTGAGATGATTAATCCGTTTTTCAGGGGCTACCCGGAATTAGATACACGTATAATATTTAATACAGTAAGATGATACAGCAGGTGAAATATGAACAGCAGGGCAGAGACAGATGTACAACTGAAACCAGATAACGTAAGAAATACACCTTAGACACAGAGACCATACTAACAGCAGTATTAGCTGCAACCAGTCATTGAACATGTATTGCAAACAATAAATATTGCAGAATAAGAAGGATTTTCGCCAGGGTTGTGACTGATTCTTGCTTGTAGAGCAGAAACAGACGCAGCCTAGTAGTATGATTAGTTTGTTTTTCACTTTTATGGGAAAAAACACTTTCCTAGCAGTTCTCCTGACATACACAGTAAATTCAAATGATCACACAAAAATGTAAAAAAAATTACCCTCTCCTCTAGCTTGGAATTTATAAAAGAAATAAAACTGTCAAGATTTCTGCTTTTTGGATAATTATAAATGAAGAATTGAAGTAGATTGCTCTTTCACAATAAATAATTGCAAGTGAGAAAGGGACAGCAAAATGACGACAACAGTAATACTCCCCTAAACAAGACTTCTCGGCAGGCTTTGACTGACTGCTTTTACTTGCAGAACAGAAACAGGCCTAGTATTTAGGGAAAAACACTCCTGAGAAACACTAAAATTATCACATGAAAGTATGACAAAAATAACCCTATCAAACTTGGGATTTAGAGAGGGTTAAAAATGTCAAGATTTCTGATTCTTGCCTAGTTTTAACAAGTGGATAGAAGTAGCTTATTTCTCTGCAGCAGCTCAAGTAGTTTACCTCTCCTGCCTGAATCTTCTATGAGTGTTGGGTAACAGTGCCTGCCTTCAGTGAGCTTCCAAAGTGGCCTCTGATTGGATAGGAAGTTTCAGGAGATCTTGCAGTCTCACAGCCAGTTCCAGTGGCCCAATAACAAAGCATGAATAATGAATAATTGGGACCTCCAAATATGAATATTCTGAAAATAAGATATTCATACTCTTCTACTGTGTGGACTGTGCAAAAGGACAGCATTTTCACCTTCAGTATGAAATGTGTATCTCAAAGTGATTTACAAACAATTTATTTCCACATGATAGCCAAACTAAGATGCCACATCTTATTTTCAGTGGGGCACTGTTCTGCTTGGGACAGCTTGAATCCTCTCAGTACCATTGGCACTGATTATGCATTTGTCTGTTCAGAAATGTTTAACAGGAATACTCTTGCCAATAGGGTTTTATGTCCTAAAGTGCATCAACCTATACAAAAATAAATGTTATAATACCATACCATGCAAATGCCAGAGCTCAGCTACCCTGCCTTGTGCCAGAGGTTAGATTTTCCACCATTTTGTTTTGCCCTGCTAGTATTTATTTATGTATGTATGTATTTAGTTCAAAGGTTTCCCCTGAAAAGACATACCGAGCTGGTAACAGTTTTTTCCAGATGTGTCCTGGAGGGAGGTGTGTGGATACATAAACAATAGTGGATGCAAGTAATACAGTACAAAAAAAGAACAAGGTACAGTAGGTTACAGATGTGCAAACTAATAGTCAGTGCAGGCACAAACACTACAACAAAGTGCTTATGATGGATGCCATCATGGCATGACAGTAGGGCGGGGGAATGAAAGGAACACAAGAACAGGACAAGTAGTGGAGGGGGATTAGGGGACATTACATAATGGGTGAAGAACTGTTGCAGATGGGAGTTGTAAAGTCATGAAGAAAATACTTAAGGAAGAAGGGAGCAGAGACAGAGCAGATAGACAGGGAGATAGAGGACCAGAGTTTGAGGAAATAATACGAGAAGACAACTTGGCCAACAATAGATTTCCTGGGGGGGTCTAGAAAAGGAACAGGAAACAATGTTAGCAGAGAAGGTAGAGTTTAAGGAGGGGAGCATGCGGAGAGGTAAGGAGGGAGGGAAGGAAGGGAACCAAACCAGAATTTGGATATGAAGGAGATACAGTGGGAAAGGCACCTAGCATTAAGGAAGGGAAGGGAAGGGAGGGATAAAAAGATTGGTGGTTAAGTGAGGAGGGCATCAGCAGATGTAGCACATCTGTGCACCTTGCACACAAGTGTTCATATGCGTCATTGTGTGCACAATGCCCTTGGGGCAGACCTAGAGACAACTGGGAGAAGATACCCCCAGCTCACCCTGCATCCCCCACAGGCAATGTGTAACCCTATGGGGCAGATCACCCAGGTGGTTAACCTGTAGATCCCTAAAATGTCTGATGACAGGGTGGGGGGATGCTGCTGGGATTAGGTAGAGGAAAAGCAAGGATGTAAAAAATTTATAAGGAAAAAATATCATCTTCTGCTTATCCTCTGCCATGGGTGTGCTATATTTGTGACTTCAATATATGAATCTCTTTGTGATCTTGTGATGTTCCATTCCCTAGAGTCTAGACAATAAGAAACAATTAAATATTTGCCACTTGGAAAATTTTGCATAACAATTTTCAACATTGTTTACTCTTCTCTTTATTTTATGTAGCCAGTTGGATCTCAGTGAATTGCCAATGGAGGAGAGATGGCAGGGCATTTATGGCCCATTCAGGGAGTTCCTTATCTCTGGTTGCCCAACAGAGATGGAAGAGTTCTACCTTGGGTTTCATACACAGACCAGAAAAGACCTAAAAAAAGCTCAGGATTATCTGTTCTGCCATAGGTATGGGCACATTTTTCTCTATCTTTACAGCAGTATTTTGTGGGCAGGTCTGGTAGCTCAATGCACTGGGGTGGGGTAGACTACAGTGGGACACTATCCTTCAAATCCTAAGGCCCTGATTGGGTTGAGAATTGTAGTTGGCATAGCCATGACATTTCTGTTTGTTATGCGTTAATCAATGGGAAGGTATGCAGATACTGCCCCTGAGGTGACTGGTGTTAGCAAGCATTTGCAGACTGATGGGGGGCAGGGAGCAGCATGGAAAACAATAGAGTTTGGAAAAAGTTCTATTTTATGTCTGCTGCACTGTAATATGTGACTACTACATGTACAGCCCCCTCCCCCACACACACATGCCTGGTCTTTGGACCCTGCAAAAATACATCACGGCAGGAATCAGTCCACTCTAAGAACAAAACAAGTTAAACACACCATTTACCACACAAAGCTTAAATAATTGTATTTACTCAGAATTTAGAAATCACGATAACCACCAACTTCACCGCTGTCCACCAGTGTTTTGTGGTATCTGCTACTGCTTCACGTGGGTGGACTGGGTACTCTTAGGTAGATTAACTAATTTGATTTTTAGTTATTACATTATTTTCCACAAAGCTAGTACCTTACTCTGGGTGCTTAAATGCAATTATTTCTATTACTGTTTTCATTTTTGAAATCTGACTTTGGATGCTTTTTACATCTCCTTATTTTCAACATTTGCACAGCCATCCAGTTTCCTGTTATGGTATAGTACCTTGCCATAGTAGACTTCAATGGTTCATGCAAAGGACTGGGAGCTGGGAAATGCTTATTAATTGGTTCTAAGAGGGTTTAGTAACTCCTTAAACAGTATGTACCTAGCAAGGTTGTACATCAAAAAGAACAAAGCTAAAAGGAAAAAAGAACCTCAGCACAAAAGCACTGAGGGAAAAGTTACCCAAAAAGTGTATTGGCAACAAAGTCACATTTAAAAAAATACAAAATCACACAGCTCCCCAACGCAAAGCATCATGGGATGTATATGCATATCATCATGAAAATTTAAGCTGGTTCTGCTTTAAGCAGGAATGCTCTCTCTCCCCTTACCACCTCGTTAATCACTTGTGACTACTTGCACTATGCTTCCTTCCTGCTGCCTAACCCTAAGATATTGTATACTCTAATTCACTGTGTATATTTTTATTGTGTATAGCTTGCATTATATTCAGATGTATTTGCTCTGTATGTATTGCTATGCAGTCAACTCTGTATTTTGTCTCCCCCAGGTGGCACCTGGAAATAAGCCTCGGCTCAGTGTGCCTTTCCCAGTTACCAAAATGTTAAATAAATAAATAAAATAAAATTGCGCAAAAGGGCCTCTCACACAATCTGCAATTAAAGAATTAAGATTTGGAACTTTAGATACCTTTATGATACTTTGATCTGCTTTTGTTTGTTTCTTTACATGCTTTTTCTTTATTTTACAATATTTTTATTTTACCACTACTAGTAAAAAGAATTCAGTGGAATCCTTGTGTGATGAAATAAGACAATTGTTACTGGTAAGGCTGACAGTCTATTTCAATGGAAACTATAAATCTGTTTAAATATTTTTATAGATAAAAAAGTTTTCTTCCACTAAAATATAAATGTAATTGAAATATGGTATTTTGAGTCATCTGTGTGCTTCTGTTAAGGATAAACTTGTGACTTTTTTTCCTAATCAGATTTTCACTTGTGAGATAGAAAACAGAAGCAAATTACTTTAAAAAAAAATTAAAATCATACACATGGAACACAAATGTATAAAAGATATACTTTGTTTCTGAATTAAGTGTGTGTGAAATATATATATATATATATAAATATATATAGTTTCTCATTGGAATGCATTGGGCTTCTGAGCCGTTGGGAGTTTCATATATCACCACACCAAAATTCTATCAAATTCTTTTAACTAACAGTTTGAAAGGTAAAAGTTAAAACCTGCTTGTTTCACTGCACAAACAAATATTTTATTATAAAATTAGAAAAAAATAGTAATACATTAAAACACAATAAATAAAATAGCCAGTTGTTGGCTTATTAGAAGTGAACACATGGGATCGGATTTTCAAAGAGTGATGCAGGCAGGGCTTCTGTTAAGCCCCGCGTCAAACTCATTTTTTGATGCAGCTATGCCATGCACCCTTGCCACAACTGCATCCAATTTTAGTAAATCAGGTCCAGTTATGACAGTTTTCCCACTTTACGGCAGCTTGCACCAAATATTTGGCGCAAGCCCTGTGAAAAAGGTACCCAGGACTGACACAAACTAGACCAGCAAAAAGCTGGTCTAACTTGGTGGCAATTGGCACATGGGATAGAAAATCCTGATTGCCAGTCAGGAGAGATGTGCCATCAGCACAATGACAATTCCACAGTGAAGACCATCACAGTGGCAAATCTCACCAGGCCACTGTGATGGTCCGCTGTACACCACCACTTCGTCTCCCGGTGTTACGCCCCCACTCCGAATCAACTTCAACTTGGAGTTGGTTATTTAGAGATGGGGGTTTCGGGGGGTGAAGCCTTCCACAAGAAAATACTCCGTTCCTGACAAGAACCATGTGATAGTAGGCATTGTTCCCATTGCTGTTCGGGATGTCGACAATGTTGTTGTTGATATTCTGACATGGGACCATGAGGAGAATGCCATAAGCCCCATGTGCCAAATGATCAGGCTTTGAAAATCTGGCCCATGATCTTTAAAAAATCATCAACACCCCGAGGCAACATCAAAACAATATAAGAAATAATTTAGCTTATATTCCAAGAACTTGCCTTTCCCCTGGGCTACATTTTCAAAGACTTGTGTCATGATTGTGATGCAGTTGTGCTCATTGTGTCAAGACTGCTAAACCACTGAAAATGTGATCTAACTTCTGAACACGGTTACCACAAGATGAGCACCAAAAATTATGCATGGGTCAAAGCGTGGACGCATGCATCATTTTTGTGCCATAAAGTTAGCAAAGTTGTAAATGTGACTGCATGTTTGAAAATTGTGAGCAAACACTCTGGTACATGTAAAGTGATGCAGCTGCATCAGAAAAAAGGCTCAAGTGCCTAATATTTAGACATTTTTAGTTTATAGGTGGTCACCAGTTTCTAAATAAATAAAATATAGTCTCTGCATTTACAGTATCTTCCCTTCTTTCTTTATAATGTAAGCATGCTGACTTGAAAACAGGATCACTCTCCCCAAGACTTCATCTGCTCAGGCTGCTTGTCTGTAGCTAACATCAACATCCTCTGCTTGTGGCATCACAGCCTGTTGCTGGAAAACATATGATGATACTACAAGCAGAGGATGATGATGTCAGGTGCAGAAAAGCAGCTGGGGCAGAATGAATCGATGGACTGTGATCCTATATTCATGTTAATGTACATAGCAATAACGTACTAAATAAAGTACTAGAGAAAGGCTTGATTGTGACTCAGACAAACACTTTACACTGGCAGCACTAGAGAAAGGTCCATTTGGGGCTCAAACCAACAGCCGCCTCCAACAGCACTGGACCAATTGCATATCAGATCAACTGCCGCCATCAGTAACACTAAAGAAAGGCCCAGCAGGGGCTTAGACTAACAGCCACAACCAGTGGCACTAGAGAACAGCCCCGTCGAGGCTCTGACAAACAGACTCTGCTGGTGTTACTACAGAAAGGCCTGATCAGGGCTCTGAGCAACAGTTGCTCACATCACACAGTTAAGACACATTTTTTGTTTTCACACATTTTTTGATGCGTGTGATCCAATTTTCATTTGGAAGGATATATTGGCTTTTCCTGTTCTGTTACTCTGACAGCCAAATGACTGGAGCATAGCAGCACTATGTTGTCATAAAAATATATAGTACTGTAATAACAGGAAATATCTAAAATTTAGGCTATGTTGTGTATAAAACATGTAAAGTTTCTCTTGTGACTTCAGAGGCCTTCCCCTTTAAATCAGTTAGCCAACACCTGGGACATTCTGTGCCTGAATAATAATTGTGTAGTCCCCCACCGTGGCAAACATCTCCCCATTCTTAATAAGTAAGTTGGTATAGGGCATCCTTCAGCTCAGGGCTTACTATAGTCAGTGTACCCTCTACCTAATGAGTTGTTTTTATTTTTCCAGGACAAACGATGCATTGGCTACAGCAGAAAATATGGTGGCAGAGCTGAGCAAGCGGAGTACTCTTGAGGAGCTGCAGTACTACTTAGAAATGGTATGAGGCGGCTTCCCATCTAACTGACTTGTCTGGACAACTATACCACTTTATTAAAGGGCACAATGTGCAACACAGCCATTGGGTCAGCAAAACGTGAATCCGAAAAAATTATTTTATCTGAAGTGTATGATAAAACAGTGATAGAAAAAGCAATGAGTGAAATGTCAAGTAGGGAAGTGGTTTACCGTTTTGCCATTAAACCTTTTATTGGTATTTTTCTTTCAGGTATAGCACAGACAAAAACATTACTGTTTCACAGTTGCGTATATGACAGTGGTCTTGGAACAAGATATAACCATAGCATGTTACAGAGAAAATCATTCATGCAGGGTTCATGCAAATGTCCTGTAGCGCTGCTGCACTGAGGGGACATGTTCCCTTGATGAACTGTGCCACTGTTTAGTAATACTGAGAACCTAACATTGCAAAACTATTTAATAACTAAACTCAGAGAGTTATCAGAAAAAAAATACATACATTTGGCCTTCAGAGAACCTACTAGTGTTAATATATCCTGGGTCCTAGTCTGTGGAGATAAGTATCTACCTACCCTCGTTCTGAGGTGCAAGTAAAACATGAAGGGATCCCAGCAGGAGCAGAAACTTGCTATTGTGACAGTAGCTAAATGGGAAAGGCAGTCCATAGAGGCCATCTGGCTATGCCCACAAGAACTTCTTGAAAAGAGGGTATCTCAGTTGTGCACCATCAGCATAGCAAGAGCCATTTTGACTGCATTCTGAGCTGTGTCAGCTTCTCTGGCCTAAGTGTGGTATATAGGGAGTTTTGTTCTGATGTCAAGTAGGAAAAGGCCAGGTGGCCGGGGGACCTAACATTGGAGAATCACTTCCCACAGTTGACATACTCAGGAGCATAAGTTAGAGATTAGGGGGCAGGCTAATAGGATGTGTAACCAGCTGCAGTCATTTGGGTGAAGTTTTGTTTTATGTAAGATGGCCAGGGTTCTGTACCAGGAGTGTAGGATTATGTTTTGTATGAGCCTTTGAAGAGTTTATTGCTTAATAACCAACAGTTTTGCCATTCTGCATCTGAGATGGGTGCCTGAAGTATAGTGGACCACTTCATCCTGGAGTGGACTGATTGGCTGGGAATGGCATCCTGGATAGCGCCATGTATCTTTCCAGCTATACACTTTGTTAGTTGTAACCACCAGGGAACTGATGCAGCTCATACTGTGACCTCTGTATCTTGGAACTGAATGGTACTGTGGATCCGGGGATACCGCCAGGAGTCAGTTTGAGGAAGACTCATTTGTTCTGTAAAGCTGGGAACATGTCTACCACTAAGCTATTGACCTGCATTATATATTGGACAGTATTAAACCCCCACCCTCTCCAACAAGGCCAGTTCAGGGGTTTTCCATCCACCAGTATTGCCAGGTTGTCCAACAGGGATATGAGAGCCCATGGAGTGGGACCCATGTTCAGCCTATTATGCAGTTTGGACCAGTAACACACTGATAATACAATCATGAAGTGTGCTTTCAGAGTCTTGGGTACAGTGTAGTAAACATAGAGGGCTAGAGGCAGTCCCTTGTTTAAGGGCACTTTCCATATGCTGCTGCTGCTTTGCTCAGGTAGTGTTGAACTAAACCCAGGTCCTCCACTACCAATCCATGTTCCCCAGGATTTGATACATCTTAAAGGATTGAGTATCCTTCATATAACTGCGTGTAGCCTCTTGATAAAATTGGATGTTATCCAGACCTGGATATCATATACTAAGCCAGATGTTCTGGTGGTCACAGAGTCCTGGCTTAAACCCTCCATCTTAGACTCTGAGGTGAATATTCCATTATACAATATCTTACAAATGGACAGACCAACCAGAAGGGGTGGAGTTGCCATCTACATTCTGGACAAGTACACTGTCCCTATTGCTGACTCCACTTCTGTCCCAAAGGAATTTGAAAGCCTAACATCAAGGTTCAGCTTTATTCCTCTTTCCTGTCTGTCACTGGATGCTATAGGCCTCCCTCTGCAGGCCTTCTTTTGCTGAGTCACCTCACCAGTTACTTAAGTTCAATGAAGGCTGAGGTCATTATCTTGGGTGACTTCAACCTGGACTGGTTCTTGTACAGTTTCAAACCGCTCAAAGATTTGTGTGATACCTTTGGGCTTGCTTAACTTATTTCTGAAGCAACACACCCAAACAAAACAAACCCCAGTCAAAGCTCCTTGTTAGACCTTATACTAGTGAGTAAACCCTACTTATTTTCTCACTCAGGTGTATTTTTCTCAGATGTTAGCAATCATTGCTTTATTGCTTGCATAAGATCTGCACCAAAACCAACCACTATGTCTAGGTATGTCCTCAAAAGATGTTTACATAGTTTTGACCTCATAGCCTTCTTTTTGGACCTTCAGAACTCCTTGCTCTGGCAGGACTTCTACTTGACCAAGTTGGTTGAGGAGGCCTATAAGTTTTTCAACTCCATTGTACTCGATAAGCATGCCATCCTAGTCAAAATTCGTACCAAGAAGAGGTCCTTTCCCTGGTTTACGGCCGAGCTGAGGACCGCCCTACATAATAGGGACAAACTCTGGAAAAAGGCCCAGAAAACAAAGCTCCTGCTGATTGGACTGCCTTCAGGACCACTAGGAACCTCTATATGAAACTAATCAGAACTGAAAAGGTGAACTACTACCGAACAACATTGGAGTCCTCCTCTGCGTGCCCTGCAAAGTTCTGGAAAATGCTTAAAGAAATCAAGGGTCATGTACCCTCTGGTTCCCTCCCTTTAAAAATTTTGCACAGCTGCTCATCCATTACTGACAAAGATGGGATCCTTGATCTCCTGAACAACCACTTTGCCACTGCAGGGTTAGCCTTTGACTCCTCACCCGCCAGTCACCTTCATACCCAGCTCTCAGTCCAGGATTCATCTAACCCTAACCCTATCCCCCATCTCAGCCTTCTCCTTTCACTCTGTTACCTTCAAAGAAGTAGAAGACCTGCTCCTACGACTGGATACCAGAAAAAGTGCGGGTACGGACCTCATTGATCCAAACTTCTTAAAGATTAGCTACCACATCTTGACTGTACCAATTACGCACCTCTTTAATTTATCCCTTACTCTGGGTGAACTCCCTATGACCTGAAAGACTGCTCAAGTTATACCTTTGTTCAAATCTGGAGACACAAGTGACCTCAATAATTATAGGCCTATTGTTCTACTCTCCATCATCTATAAATTGCTTGAAAAAGTAGTTCACTCTCAACTTAGGAATTACTTAAACTCCTCAAACCTGCTCAATCCGGTTCAGTCAGGCTTTAGGCCCTACCATGGTACAATTTCAGCTCTTGCTAAGGTAATGAATGACTGGCAGAAAGCCCTTGATGATAAAAACTTTGTGTGCCCAGTCTTCCTTCATCTAAGTAAGGCTTTCAACACCGTTGACCATGACTTGCTTCTGGATACCCTTTGTAACATTGGTGTGGACAAGTTATCCTTGAAATGGTTCTCCTCCTACATTACCAGTCTTACACAGTAAGTTAAAGCAGTGGGTGGTCTCTCACCATTGAAACCAACTGGCAGAAGTGTGCTGCAGGGTTCTATTTTGGGTCCTTTACTTTTTGCATAATACAGCAACAATATCTACCATGGAATTAAATCATCTGACATCCATCTTTTTGTGGATGACACTGTCCTGTACACCACCAGACCTACCCCTGAACATGACTGAATGGACCTTCAGTCTGATTTTAACATACTGCAACAAAACCTGCTCAACCAAAAACTGCTCTTAAATGGCAAAAAAAAACAAGGCCATGCTTCTGTCCCCGACCATCTCTGCCTGAAATCCGTCCACGGCAGGTACCGTGCAACCTATTGTCACACCACTAGGTGAATCACTGGCTTATGTAGAAAAATTCAAATACCTGGGGATGTGGATTGACTGTCGGCTTTCCTTCACTGAACATGTAGAGGAACTCACAAAATAATTGAAGCAAAGGCTTGGTTTATTTTATAGAATCCAGCATCTGCTTACACATAAGGCTAAGAAAAGGTTGGTTCAATCTACCTGCCTGACACTTTTGAATTATGCGGACTTCCTATACGGTCATGTCCCAGGGTCAGCCCTAGCTAAGCTTGATGTCCTGTATCACAGGGCCTTACGTTTCATTTCTGGTGCAGCTTACACTACACATCACAGTGTTCTGTGTTCTCTAGTGAGTTGTCCATCCCTTACATTTAGGAGGCAAAGGAATGTTGCTCTGTGAACATACAGAGCAATTACCAAGATGTTACCCCAGTATACCTCTGATTGCTTGCCCCTCTGTGCCTTGGGTAACTATGCCCTGCAAAGTTATTCCTACATCTCCTTAGCTGTACCTAAGGTTAAATCCCATTTTAGTAGATCCTCTATCAGCTTCGCTCTACCCCATCTATGGAACAAGCTTCAAAAAAGCATTAAAATTGGCCAGTCCTGTGAAGCTATTTACATTCAAAAAGCTCTAGTCAAGATCCTTCACCAAGTCTTGTAAGTGCTTCACTTGATGAGCTCCATCTTGCCCAGATCCCTTCTGTACAACATGTCGCACCACAGTGCTCCCCCTCTCTGTCTACCCCTTTTTCCTCCCCTCCTTTTTCTTGCCTCCTCTTACTATTATCCAGCTACCCTAATAGGTCTTCACTATTATCTGTTGCCATTGTTCAAATGCTGTAAGTGTTGACACTATATGTGCACTGTACATGCTAATTTTGCTGTTTATTAATGTCTTTATATGATAGTTTATTGTATATTCTACATATTGTTGTACTCTGCGTTGTTTCTCTCCATTATGTACCTCTATGCCCTGTTGTTCCTTCTTATTGCTGTACCTACAAGTGTCTCAATCTATTTATTGCTGATTTTCTATGTTCGCCAAGGCCCACCTTGAAAATGACCTTGCTCAAGGGTGTTCCACTTGGTAAAATAAAGATTAATTGATAGATATGCACCACTTGGGGCCTATTCGGGATTAGGGGTCAGAATAGGCGTGTGCAGAAAAAAATTCCGCTGGCAGAATTCCCGCAAAGTGTGACTTTTGCTTCTGCGAAAGTTGGGAAGTCATTTACGCCACTTTCATGGAAATTCCGCCACAACCCCTGGAATAAATATAAAGGCTGTGAGATAATTTATTAAACTGTGGCAAAACAATCTGCAGAACTGATCACTGTCAGTGGTCAGTTCTTAGGCTTTTTTACCCACATTTTAATTAATTAATCCGCCCCCTGCCAATCTCAGATCCCAGTCTCCCAGTAAATAAATAAATAAAAAAAGTACAATTCCTCCCTGGTGTCTAGTGCCCCCCACAGATCACAGCCTAGGTAACAGTTAAAAAAAAAACATGATCCCTGGTGTCTAGTGTTCCCCCCCACCCGCCAATTGCGGGTCCAATTGCAGGTCCCAAGTAAAATAAACATGATCTCTGGTGTGGTGTCAAGTGGTCTCTAATTGCTGATTGCAGGTCCGGGTAAAGATAAAAAAAAACTCCAATTCCTAATCCTCCCTGGTGTCTGTCTAGTGGTCCCCCCACCCTCCAATTGTAGCCTCCCAAAAACATTTAAATTCCCAGATGTCTAGGGGACCCCCTCCCTAAACCAGATCCCCTTTCAATCCAAGAGTAAAACAGTTGGCTGTCCAGTCCACCGACTTGTACCACTCTATTCCCCAGTGTCTAGTGGAACCCCCATTAGGCCGTTCCTGATCTACTGTGATCCCTTGAAAAAAAAAAAATCCCAAAGTAATCACATGACACCCAATTCCTGGTGTCTAGTGGACCCCCCACCCCGACAGTTTGCCCCCTACCACTACTCCACTCCCCCTTGACCTTGCCCCCCAAGCTAAGCATGTGCTCATTCACTGACTGTTCAGTGGGCTGCCAGCCATGGAGGAGAGAGAGGGCTGAGCCGGTGGCCTGCTTGGGAGGGCAAGGTCAGGGGGTGTGGGGTAGTATTGAGCAAACTGTCGGGGTGGGGGGTCCACTAGACATAAAGTAATTGGGTATCTTGCAATTACTTTGGGAATTTTTTTTTTTTTTTTTACAAGGGATCTCTCAGATCAGGAATTGCTGAATGGGGATTCCACTAGACACCAGGGAATAGAGTGGTATGAGTCGGTGGACTGGACAGCTGGCTGTTTTACTCAGGGGATCTGGTTAAGGGATGGGTCCACTAGACACCAGGGAATTGAAACATTTTTGGGAGGCCATGAACAGTGGGTGGGGGGACCACTAGACACCAGGGAGGATTAGGAATTGGAGTTTTTTTTTTATCTTTACTGGGACCCACAATCAGCGGGTGGGGGTAGGGTGACCTAGACACACCACAAGGGGTCATGTTTATTTTACTTGGGACCTGTGATTTTTGGGTGTGTGGGGGGCAGTAGACACTGAGGAATCTTGTTTTCTTCTTCTTTACTGGATTGCAGATTGGTGTGGGGGACCATTAGACACCAGGGATCATGTTTTTTTACTTGGGACCCGCAATCTGGGTGGGGGGGGGCAGTAGGCACCATGGAAGTAATTGTAGGGTTGTTTTTTATTTATTTACTTGGATCAGTGGGTGTGGGGGGCACTAGATGGGGAGGCCGTGTTACAACAACTGGAGGTTGGAGTGATTTTTGTGAAATAATACATTCAACTGCGGATGGAATCATTTCCACAGTTTATATGCATTATTCCACAGTTAACTAGGATTTTCCATGAAACTGGGTGAAAATCCGTGGAAAATCCCAGTTCTGCTTATGGTGAAAGTTCTGACATTTCCACAAAATTTCTGAAATTTTGTGGAAGTTACGCAAAAGTGGAATTCGCAACGTTCGCCCACTCCTAGGTCAGAGCCAGTGAAGTGTTTGGCCCACCTGGTATGCCCCAAAATATCCTGGGAACCAAGGAAGACTGCATCTCTCAGTGGGCCCTGAGCTTGTTATGGCTATATCTGGAATGCTGTCCTTCCCAAATGAAACTGCTCAGGAGTTTATCAGTGAAAGAGAAACATTTGGGGTGATGGAGTAAAGTAGTTGTGATTGGATATAAAACAGTCTGGGTGCCACCTACATCTTCAGTGTGGCTTTTTGCTGCCATTGTTAAGTGAAGTAGTTTCCATCAGTTGCACTCCATGTGGAGCTTAGTGAACAATGGAGTAAGGTTTCTGTTCCACCACTGGGAGACTGAGGAGGAGGTGCAGCTCCAAGGTATGTAATCTCTACCGGGAACTACTTCAGCCCAGAGAAGGAGAGGAGAGTGGAATATCTTGAATCAAAATGCATTACAAGACCTGAGACAGCCTGGATTCATGCGTGGGAGGTCATGTGTAACAAATCTAATAGATTTCTTTGATTGACTGACCAAGGAATTAGATCAGGGTGAAGCAGTGGATGTGACCTACCTAGACTTCAGTAAGACATTCGACTCAGTTCCACACAGTAGACTATTAAGCAAGTTGAGTAAGGCAAGGCAAGGCATGGCAATTTTATTTCTAAGGTGCCCAATGCCGAAGGCTCTGGGTGCTGTACATAATAAAAAACAAATATAATACATAAATAACATTTCTGCAGTAGCAAAATCTTTAAGACAACGTTCTTAAAAGTCTAAATATAAAATATAAAATGTGAAATAACTGAGGGTGGGGGGGAGATGACTTAATCCCCAAAAGCCAGGCAGAAGAGATGGGCCATAAGCCTCTGCTTAAAGACTCCAATTGAAGGGCCTCCCAGACTGCAGCTGGAAGCATGTTCCACAGGGCTTGCCCAGAGACACTAAATGCTCGATCACCAGAGGTCTTGAGCCGAACCCTGGGAACATCTAGGAGGCTCCTCGAAGTGGAGCGGAGGGAGCAGGCAAAGATCACAGGTAAAAGAAGCTCAGACAGGTAGCCAGGACCCGTCCCGTATAAGGCCTTATAGGTGAGCAAGCCCACCTTGAAATGGACCCTCCACCTGACTGGCAGCCAGTGTAGAACATGCAACACAAGGGTCAGTATGGCACGACTGAGATAGTCCCACCAGTCAATCAATCAATCAGTCATGCTTTTCTAATGTCCACCATGTTGCTGCCTTATCTAACCACGTTATGTTATTTTGTAAATATTGAACGCCTCTGCCAATGTACTACACCTATTACAAATTATTGTTTTGCTTCTTGTAGATATATATTTACTCCAGGTCCATCTTGTAAATGAGCCTTGCTCAGTGGTGTTCTGCCTGGCTAAATAAAGATATTGCTTGATTGATTGATCCAGGCGATGTTCTGTAAGTGGTAAAAACCACTCTGTGCAACAGAGTAGCCTAGGAGTGGGTCAAAAGGTGGTAAACTGGGTAAGAAACTAGTTGGGGATAGGCGGCACATGGTGGTAGTAAATGGAGTTCACTTTGAGGAGGAGAGGGTGGCCATTGGGGTGCCTCAGAGATTGGTAGCTTGAGAGGAGTAGCTCTCTATGTAAAGGAAGGGATAAAAGCAACTGAACAAAAGAGTAAACAGGGAGGAGAGGAGGCACTGTGGGTCACCTTGGAGACTGGAAAGGGCACCACAATCCGCACAAGGGTTGTGTACAGACCCCCATGTCAGGGAGAGGGAATGGACAAGGATATGATAAAAGGCATTCTTAGAATGGCAGAGAAAGGGGAGATACTATTGATGGGAGACCTGAATATGCCAGATGTTAACTGGAGCACATTTGCTGCAGCCACATCCAAGAGCAGGGCCATTCTTGATGCCCTACAGGTGGCAGGTATTAGACAGCTAGTTTCAGAACCCACTCGTGATGGAGCAATCTTAGACCTCATACTCTCAAACGGGACAGTGAGAGGATCTCAGATCTAGAAGTGGGTTGCCATCTGGGGACAAGTGACCATCAAACAGTGTGGTTCACGTTAAACTCAGCTACAGAGTCAAGCCATACAAAAGTGAGGGTACTGGACTTTAGGAGAGCTGACTTTGGCAAGATGGGAGAGTGCCTCAGAAAAGCACTAGCAAACAGGCTAGAAGGAGGTGTGGAGCAACAATGGGGAATCATCAAAACTGCCATCACAGAGGCAATAAGCCTTTGTGTGAAGCAAATAAACAAATCAAAATGAAAGAAAAAGCCACTATGGTTCTCAAAAGAGGTGGCTGTGAAAGTCAGGAAGAAAAAGATAGCATTCCGGAAGTATAAGGAAACACAGAAGGAGCAGGACAGAGAGCTGTACCAGTTAAGGCAGAAGGAAGCAGGGAGGGAAGTCAGAATAGCAAAGGCCAAACTGAGGAAAGATAGCCAACTCAGTTGAAGGGGATAAAACACTTTATAGGTATCAGCAGCGCAGAGAGAAAGACAAAGGGGGTAGTGAGGCTGAATAGAATGAACGGTGGGTGGGCAGAGGGGACAGTGAAAAGCAGGGATACTGAATGAATATTTCTGCTCAGTATTCACAAAAGGAGGGGAAGTGCCTAATCCAATTAACAGAAGCACTCTTGATAGGGGTTGATCCCAGTCCTTTCACAGAAGAAAGGGTTCTGCAAGAACTCCTAAAACTGAAGGTGGACAAAGCAATGGGTCCTAATGGAATTCACCCCAGAATTCTAAAAGAATTAAGGAGGAACTAGTGAAACCACTGGCTACTCTTTTAATAAATCATGGGAGGATGGTGTGGTACCTGAGGACTGGAGGAAGGATGTGATTCCTCTTCACAAAAGTGGGACCAAGACAGAGGCAGGAAACTACAGACCTGTCAGTCTGACCTCTGTGGTAGGGAAAGTGATGGAGTCACTTCTGAAGGAAAGAATAGTTAGTACCTAGAGGCCAGTGGAGCACAGGACCCAAGGCAGCATGGATTCCTAGCAGGAAGGTCATGTCAGACAATCTAATAGATTTCTTTGACTGGGTGACCAAAGTAGTAGACCAGGGAGGGGCTGTGGACATGGCCTACCTACACTTTAGCAAGGCATTTGACACAGTCCCACAAAAGATTAATAGTCAAATTAACCAGCCTGGGAGTGGGTCCCAGGTGGTAGCCTGGTAAAACATTGGCTGCACAACAGGACACAGAAGGTAATTGTAAATGGAGTCCACTCTGAAGAAAGAGGGGTTACTAGTGGGGTACCGCAGGGTTCAGTATTGGGTCCAGTCCTTTTAATGTCTCCATCAGTGACATTGCAGAGGGACTGAAGGAAAAGTATGCCTTTTGCAGATGACACAAAGATCTGCAACAGGGTTGATACCTAAGGAGCGTGGAAAGGATGGAAAGGGACTTGGCAAGGTTGGAGGAATGGTCAGAAGTATGGCAGCTAGATTCAATGCAAAGAAGTGTAAAATAATGCACCTGGGAAACAAGAACCCAGGGGAAGAATACACAATGGGGTAGGTAGTAACAACAACAAAAAGGAAAGGGACCTGGGGTAATCATATCAGATGACCTTAAGGTTAGCAATCAATGTGAGAAGGCAGTAAGGAGGGCTGGGGTATACTGGGATGTATAGGGAGGCATCAGCAGCAGAAAACAGGAAGTTGTTATCCTCTATACAGACAGTTGGTGAGACCCCATCTGGAGTACTGTGTCCAGTTCTGGAGACCCCATCTCCGCAAGGACATAGACAGGATAGAGGTAGTCCAGAGGAGGGCAACTAAAATGGTGCAGGGTCTGCAGGAGGAAGTTATGAGGAGAGACTAAGGGAGCTATATATGTATACCCTTTGAGGAAAGAAGGAGAGGGGACATGATAGAAACTTTTAAGTACCTCAGTGGAATCAACAAAGTCCAAGAGGGTAGCATCTTTCAGAAAAAGAGACTTGCAAGAACAAGGGGACACAATTTAAAGATAGAGGGAGGGTGGTTCAGGGGCAATGTGAGGAAGTATTATTTCACAGAGAGGGTAGTGGATGCATGGAACAGCCTTCCTGAGGAGGTTGTGGGGTCTAAAACTGTGGGAGAATTCAAGAATGCATGGGACAGACATAAGGCAATTCTTGTGGGGGGTAGGAAGAAATAGGCTGTTGGTTAACTAGGATCTATGGCCTATCCTGTAGGTAGGGAAATGGGCAGACTAGATGGGCCAAGCGGTCCTTATCTGCCATCAAAGTCTATGTTTCTATGTTTCTATGTTTCTATGGTGCTGGGATCAGTCCTCTTTAATGTCTCTGTAAGTCACATTGCAGAGGATCTGGAGGGGAAGGTCTACTTATTTGCAGATGACTCCAAAATCTGCAATAGGGTAAGGGGATGAATAGGATGAGCAGAGACCTAAAAAACTTGAGGAGTAGTCACGAGTATGACAGCTGGACATTAATGAGAAAAAGTGCAAAAAAATACACTTGTAGCACAGAAACCTAGAGGCAGAGTACAAAATGGAAGGGGTAGTACACAATGACCACCAGGCAGGAAGAGATTTGGGGATAATACTCTCTTATGACCTAAAGGTGGCCAAGCAATGCAGCAAAACAGTTGGGGGGACTAGTGGAATGCGGGGGTGCATGGGGAGAGGTATCACCAGCAGAAGGAGACAGGTGGTGCTGCCTGTGTATAGATCACTGGTAAGACCTCACTTAGAATACTGTGTACAGTTCTGGAGGCCATACCTCCATAAGGATATAGATGGAGTAGAGGTGGTCTGGAGGAAAGAAATTAAAATAGTGCAGGGTCTGCATCACAAATCCTATGAGGAGAGACTGAAGAAACTCAAGGGCCTGGATATTCAGACTGTGCCAGGCTGTGGCGCAAGCCTGGGCACTGCACAGGGGCATTGACTGGACGATATTCAATGGAGCTGCACCATGGCACAGCATCGTTGAATATTGCCCCCCCCGGCCACCTGCAGTGCGCATGGTGCAGTGGCACTGCACCAGCACAAGTGGTCAGAGTGAAGCAGGGGGATGGCTAGCACAAGTTCCCTTGCGCTATGCGCAACAACTGTGATATTCAAAAGTGCACATGCAAATGGAGCCATAATGTATGCAAGGCACAAATGGGGCCATTTTCATGTCATTATGGCCCAATTTGCATACAGGTGTGACGATCCCCGGTGACTAGCACCTGGCACACTGCCAGGTAGCAGCCGTCGGGGACCAACACCCTGCACACACAGCAATCGCCCCTCTGCCCGATCGCAGGCATACGTAGATTTAAATAACGTCCTATATCCCTGGTGGTCCAGTGGACTGCTACACGCCCGATCACGGGCTTAAGTATATAATAAAGCATGTCCTATATCCCTAGTGGTCCAGTGGACTGCTGTCAGCCTGATCGCAGGCTTAAGTATAATAAAATGCACGTTCTATATCCCTGGTGGTCCAGTGAACCACTTCGCGGCCTGATCGCGGGCATTTGTATTAAAAATTAAGTCAATATATCTGGTGGTCCAGCGGTGCACCCCCTCCCCACCCACTCACTGGGCTCCACCACCCGCACCGGTCAGCGGCGCGGCAGCACGCACCACCTGCCGCCCTGCAGCCTACCGACTGACACTGTAGGTGAGGGCTGTATGCGCCTGTTGGTCCAGGCGTGAGCCAATGGGCATTCAGCCTGTACCGTGCACTACACATTCAGATATGTGAATGGATCCATTCACATATCTGGAATATGTAATACTAACCACAAACTGCTGCACCATGAGGTCACGCTGAGGACCAGTGGGCTTACAGCCCCTGTGGCTCAGTCAGTGAAGCGGCAGGCAAGTAAGGTGCTGCCACCGCCCGCTGACCGGGGGAAGCGAGGCGGTGGGGCTCAGTGGGCGGGTGGGTAGAGGGTACCGATGGACACAGGCTGTATTGGACTTTATGACTACAATACAAATGCCGCGATGAAGCTGCAAGTAATCACTGGACCACCAGGAATGCGGCATTTATACTTAAGCCGACGATCGAGCTGCGAAGCAGTCCACTGACCACCAGGGATATAGACATGAAGATTTGTATACTTAAGCCCGCCGATAGAGCTGACAGCGGTTCACTGGACCACAAAGGGATATAGGACGTGAATTCTTTTATACTTAAGCCTGCGATTGGGCTGACAGCAGTCCACTGGACCACCAGGGATATAGAACGTGAATTATTTTATACTTAAGCCCGCGATCGGGCTGACAGCGGTCCACTGGACCACCAGGGCTATATGACGTGAATTCTTTTATACTTAAGCCTGCAATCCAGCTGACAGTGGTCCACTGGACCACCAGGGATATAGGACGTGAATTTATTTACACAGATGCCCATGATCAGGCATGGGGATGGTGCTGCCACAGAGGTGCAGCCGGTGCTCGGGTGGCCACCAACAGGTGGCAGCTGCCTTGTTGAGCCCTGCAACAAGGCAGCTCACCTGTGGGTGGCCAGCCATTTTTTTTTTTGGCTCACCTGTGTGCAGCGCAAGTGGGGGTTGCTCATGCATGAACTCAGCACATCCCGGGCTGAATATTGGGATGTGCAGAGTATGCATAAGCACCCCCACACCTGCGCCACATACATTACTGATGCGCTCCGGTGCATCGGGATTTGTGCCAGGCACAATCCCCATTTGAATATCGTGCTGGGGTGCATCAGTGGGTTGCGCATGGTGCAACACTGTTGCGCCATGCTCAACCCTTTTGAATATCCAGGCCAATATGTACACCCTGGAAGAGAGAAAGGAGGAGGGATTTAAAAGAAACCTTTAAATACCTCATGGGGTAAATAAGGTACAGGAAGGAAGTATTTTTCAGAAAAAAATTATGCACAAAAATAAGGAGACTTGCTGTGAAGCTGGAGAAGTGTAGATTCAGGATAGATGTGAGGAAGTACTTCTTCACAGAAAGGGTAGTGGATTCATGGAATAGCCTACCAACGTAGGTGCTGGGGGTGAAAACAGTGATGGAGTTAAGAATGCATGGGATATGCATAAGGGGATCTTAATGAAAAGAAGTGGAGAAGGAAAAAGATCCAGAGATCAAGTAGGGTCTATGGTGATATGGTGTAGGTAGGGAAAAATGGGCAGACTGGGTGAGCCAAGCGATCCTTATCTGTTGACAAATTCTGTGTTTCTATGTGCTGTAGTGGATTCTTGATATCCAGTATCAACAGAAAGTACCTTGGTTTTGATATGATTGATTTTCAGGCCTGATATTACCATGAACTCATTAAGAGGCCTGAACATTATGGTGTATGGAGGAGAGGACATCTCCTAGAAGTGTAAGAAATTTGAGTTCAAAATTAGCCTTCGAGGGTACGAGAATGGCACCAAAATGACGCACACAAATACTTCCTGTGTAATCTTTCTTTGGCTTTATTACATAATGCATTATAAGCCACATTGATAAGCTGTTTCTTCTTAGTAAGAAAGAAACAAAGTGCAATACTTCTAACAATTATATGCACTTATAAAAGAGAGATAGTTACCAATGCACAGCCTAAAACAGACTTCCCTTGGACTAATGGTTTATAAGGGGTCTTCTGCTGTTCAGGTTACATCGGCCTGGCTATGTCCCTATCAGCATGGGTATTCTGACCACAGGAACGAGAGTGCTCTAGCTTTGCTACCTGAACTCTTATCCATTGCAAAAGGCCCATAAGTCCCCTTGAAATCATAGCTCCACCTGCTGCATTTCTGAAAAACAAGCTTGTTTTTCTGAAGAAAGAAAGGTCATAAAAGGCCCTATTCTAGCTAAATAGGTCAGAAAAAATATATCTTTTTCCATTAAAATATTCTACCTATGTCATTCCTAACTACACATTATATATATTTCCAAACTAGCAGTTTCTATGTAAATATTTTTCACAGTTAAGGCAGGTAGGTGCAAGATTAGTCACAACCAGCCTTGGTTGCTATTCTGGTATAGAGTGTGTTCTCTTATGACCTTTGGTCATGATTTAGAGCTGCTTAGTATAGTCCAGCTGGCTTTGGCCCACAAGCACACATGTACTTCACAATACAATAATAGGCCCTTACTGTGCCAAAGCACACATAGCATATATATGTACATACAAGCACTGCACATCACTACAGAAAGACTAAGAGATCATCGATGTACATCAAGATGGTGTGCATGTCCGGACCTACAGTATGATGACCCCAGTGACTTGTTTGTGCTGTCATATGGCAGCTGTCAAGGGTTCCATGGCCATGACAAAGAGGAGGGTGAGAGGGGGCAACATTGTTTTATACCTTTACAGAGGGGGACTGGATCTGAAAGCAGGAAGTTTGTCATCACCATTGCAGCTGGCTGGTATACAGCATCCAGTCCCATGAATGAAAACATTCCCCACCCCCAGGTGTACCAGAACCTGGTGGAGATATCCTCACTCAACTGAGTTAAAGGCTTTTTAAAATTGAGGGTACCGCTGCCGCCAGAGTGGGGTAGGTTTTGGCCACCTGAAAGAGGTTTACTAGGGAGTGAATATGATTAGAACAAAGACTAGCTTTCACAAACCCAGCCTGGGAGGGATTGATTAGAAGTGGCAGGAGGGGTTCTAGTCTTCTGGCCAGCATCTTGATGTCCACAGGCCAGCCTGGTGGCGCTGAGGTTGAGGCACTGGATGCCACACCTCGCGCCATGCCGACCACCCGAGTTCGGGAACGAGCTCAGGAGTCGGGGGTCGGCAGGGGAGGGAGTCAGATCGAGCACCCACTGGGCTGCTCTCCTCTCTGGGTGTGAGGGCTTGGGGTGTCTGGTGCTCTGGCAACCCCCAGTGGAGACTGGAGGGTACCACAAGCTGCTGGGCTGCACATAAGGAGCGATGCTGATACAGGCAGGGTTGCCGTACACTGCAGTGTCAGATGTGCACCTTGCATGAATGGAGAGAAGGTCTTGGGCTTACAAGAAATACCCCTCCAGCCCTGGATAGGCAACGGCCCTGCCAGAGCCACTGCCACACACCCAATGCTGGTTCTCCACCACTGCCCCCTCAGTCTCCCCGGGTTGCAGTCCACCGACCTAGGGAACTGAAACAAACTTGAAGGTGGTGGGGGAACACAGTGGGTGGTAGAGCAAGTCAGTGAGTGCAGTGGCCCGAGAAAGTTCCAGGCTGAAGGGCTACAAACAGAAGAGTAAAAAAAAAAATCTTGATGTCCACATTATTGAGTGATATTGGATGGTAGTTGGTTGGGAGGGTTGTGTCCTTACCTTTTTTTGTGGAGGATTGTAATAATGGTCTCGTGAAGGATTGGGGGTAGAGACTTAGAGGTCACTGATTCCTGGTACACCCTACAGAGAAGAGGGACTATCAAGTGAACAGTAGCTCTGAAATATTTTGCTGGGAAGCTACTACTCCCTGGCACCTTCCTTCAGTTGAGAGGCAGGAGGGCTTGTTGGATTTACAACTCTGTTAGGGTTTGATCCGGGGCTGTTGTTTGCTCAGGTGTAAACTTTGCAAGCATGACAGAGGAGAGAAATTATTTAATGGCAGTAGCTTCTAGTGGATTCAGGGAGGAATTCCAGGAGGCATAAAATTGACTCATGATGGCATTAACTTGCTCAGAAGAGGTTATTAAGTGGCCATCCTTGTGCCTAAGTCCTGCAATATGCCTTTCTGCTTGTTGTTTGTGAAGATGGTAAGCCAGGATTTTCCCACTGCTTTTTCCACCTTCCCAATATCTGTGCCTCATGTGGAGGATGGCAGTCTCTGCCTTGTGGGAGATGAGTAAATTTATTTCTAGAGTCAAATGGACAATGTCGCTATGCAGATCTGAGGTAGGGTCTGGGTGTGGAAGGGCTTTGTATGCTGCTTTCTGTGTGACTAAGTCATTTTCCAAGTCTGCAAGCTGCGTCTCACTCTATTGCCTATGATATACAGCATACCCAATTATTTTACCTCAAATGGTGGCCTTGTAAGCTTCCCAAACTACACTAGCCAATGTGTATCCTATACCATCATCAGTTATATAATTGGCTGTCTCGTTTTGTATCTATGGGGTAAACTCAGGTTTTCTACTATTTTAGAAGTGATAGGAATTGTTTGCAGAACAGACATGAAGCAAGAGAGACAGAGGGAAAGAGAGAACAGGAATGAAAAAAGAGAGAAAAAGAATCTGAATCTGAAGCAAAAGGAAAGAAAGCAATAAAAGGTGTACCATCCACCACCACTCTCTCATATTACATGTGCTAGTCTCTTTGTCTACAGTATGTCGAGTCTGCCAGTGTTTTCCAGTTCTGTCACCTGTGCCAGGCTATGTACTTGCAGGTGCTTGAAGACAGCTAGCTATGGGTGCCCCAGAGTAAGTCAACAAAAACAAGTTTATCATCTGCAATTGCTGACACAGTGGCACAGCTGCAGAAACAGGAGGCAGCGGGGTATGGCGGGGATGTTCTGGTCTTGGACCTTCTGTCAGAGGATGAGCATGCGTTGGATCTCCTGACATCTTGGAAAAATTAAAGCTTCAAGAATGTTTTTTGACTCACCTCACCTTCAAAGCTGAATCTCCACCTCAGCACTGAAAGAACAAGAGTTGATGCTGGTCTTGGGATCACTGTTAGTCAAGAGACCATTCATATTCTCCCCTACTCGAGGGTTTTTTGTGGCCATTTGCCCTCAAGGGAGGTCAAACCACCAATAGAGGGTGTCAGTCTGCCTTGGAACTCCCATCTGGGCAGCAACTTTGTTGACACTGGTTGATCATATGGACAACCACATCAAGGATGATTCATCCAAAGAAGAGGATTCTTCACTCTCTCAGACTATCGTGCTGATCGCGGCCCAGTGTGTGTGGAGCCCGGAGTGAGGAGACGATCGTTGTATTGGGGAGCAGTGTGTTTTCATCGGCATTGCCTGGAGTGTTGCGAGTACTGGAATAGAGTGCTGCAAGGAAGTAACAAGTGGTTGGTGAGCCGTGCTACTTTTACCGCAACAAGGTTTTTTGGGGGGAGCATTCTCTGTTACTGGTAAATTGGGGGAGATCCTCTCCCTAGCCCTGATCTTGAGCCAGTGGTGAGCCTTGGGGTAGCTGCTGTAGGGCGGCTGTACTCTCGGCTCTTCCGCATTTGCAACTCGGTAGCTGGTGGGCAGCCGGGGTGGTGAGCGGGTCTGGGGAGAGGGACTGGGTTGGGGGTTGAGATCTCCCTGTGGCCAGGTAAGAGAACGCTAAAAGTATATTGAATCACTGGAATATCTGGTGTTGAAGGCGATTTCCTCGATAACTCAGCGGGTTATATGAAGAACCTGATCTTCTGTCTCCTGACTGTGTAAGGAGGTGTATTACTGTCTTCTGGATGTTCTGATACTTCTCTCTACTCCACCCCCCTGCTTTGTTTTAGCTATGAATTAAAGTTTGGTCGGACATTTGATTTTTGGATTCTCCCTGCTCTGTGGGTTTGCTGTGCACTTTGATTTAGACTGCTCTTATTTATTTGAAGATGAGACTTTGTCTAAGGTTTTAAGTGAAAGTGGGAGCTCACTCTGAAACCTGAACCATTATTTGGTGAAACAAATATTTGACTTATTTTGAAAGTGGTCTGTCTTCACCGGTGAGAGGGGTGAATTGGTCACTGGCCAGCCTAGAGCTTGGACTCTGCGGACATTTGACCTCAGACTTTAATTTTAATTTTTAGTTATAGATATTTTATTTGGTTTGAAGGAATTGATTTATAATATTTTACTTTATCTGGATAGTTGGGTGGTGAGAGGACTCTATATCCAGTTATTTAGCTATTTAATTATTTTGTTTATTTAGATTTTTAGTTTATATTATTGTTTGATATTGGTATTATTTTCCTCTCTTCCCAGTGGTGTGAAGACTGGGTGGGAAGGGAACTAAATTGAAAAGGGGAATTTAGTTAAATGTTTTGTATTTGTTTTTTGTTTGAGGGTAAGAGTTTTTAAGTTAATAGTATGAGGTGTGGTTAAACTGCATTTTGTTTTATTGTAGAGCTTTGCATTTATTTAAGTTTTAGAGGTGGGTTAATTTTTGGATTGTTTATTTGGTGTGATAATTATGTGTTGGGATAATATTAGGACAGTCGGGTATTATTCCCCCCACCTCCAGGCTCAGGGATCTTCGCCCCTTTTCTTGTCCCCCCTTATCGCCAGAGGTCTATAGACGTTGCAGGGCCTTGGGGATTGTGGTGAGGAGGAGGAGGATGGGGGCAGGGTCTGGAGGGGGAATGGAAAGGAGTGAGCAGATTGGGACAGTGAGGACAAGGAGACGCCCTGGGGCAAAATGGGCCCAGGAAAGGGGACCTCCCTGTCTAGTGCCCATACTCAAGGGTTCTGATTATAGTCAGCAGGTAGCATGGTCATCCTTGGAGGCTCACCCTACTCGGGCGGTGTTATGTAATGCCAGGTCTATTAAAAACAAGACGGCTATTATAGCTGATTTTGTTGGGTCATCTGACCTGGCATGCATCACCGAGACCTGGCTTGATGAAAATGCTGGACCAGTTTTATGGCAGCACTCCGGCCGGTATCGGTGATAACCGCCGAGGGTGAATCGAGGGGCTGGTGTTATTTGTTTTAGAACAGAACTGGGCCTAGTGGAGGTGCTGGTGGGAGTTACCAAATCCTTTGAATGTATTCTAGGCGAGGGTGTGAGGCACAGGATACTTCTCATATACCGTCCACCAGGTGATGGGAATGTTTTCCTGCGGGAAGTCTCAGACTTCATTGTCAACCTGACATTGGGATCCCCAGATGGTTGGTTCTGGGGGACTTCAATGCCTGGGTCGATGATGAACTCTCGCACTTTGGTCAAGACTTCCTCCAGTTAATGACTTCACTGGGCTTCACACGGGTAATTTTCTCCTCAACCCATGTTGGTGGTCATTCACTTGATTTGGTGTTCCTTCTGGGGATGGAGATATCTGACTTGGTGGTGGAACCAGTCGGATGGTCGGACCATCACTCCATTGGGTTCAGTTTTGAGGCCACCCCTAGTAGGTCAGTCCCTATGGAAATGGTCCGGTACTGCCCATTAAGGGGTGTTTTCCCAGATGATCTGATGGCGGTGCTGGATCTATCGGGCTTACCAAGAGATTGCATGGATCCAGGAGAGCTGGTACGTGCCTATGATAAGGCGGTGGCAGAGGCCCTGGATTCTATTGCTCCTGTTTGTGTTCATCCTCTCACTCTTCATCCCAGGTCTCCTTGGTTTGATGAGACCTTGAGGGAGTTGAGGAGAGATGGACGAAGGTTGGAGAGGTGTTGGCGGAGATCGGGTCTGGATGGTGACAAACTTATTTTGATGGACCATTATTTGGTCTATCAATCTGCAATCTCGCGTAAGAAGACAGAATTCCTGTCCAGAGAGATTGCGGCTGCACAGAATAGACCAGCTCAACTCTCCTGGACTGTGGACAGACAGTGCAATCCAGTCTGTCTTCAGCCCGGAAGAGCCTTTTCTCAAGAACAATGTGAGGAGTTTGCTCTCTTCTTTGCAGATAAGATTGCCAAATCAGATCTGACATCCGCTTGACCTCTCAAATGGGAGTTGTGATGGTCACAGGAGATGTCGGACACCCAGTTTGTGTGGTCTGACTTCAGCTTCCCCACAATCAGTGACTTTGTGATGGTTATCCAATCACTGCGTCCGACCAACTGTAATTTGGACCCGGGCCCCAAATGTCTCTTAGTGGATTGTGTGGATAAAATTGGCCCAGTTCTTGCTGAGATAGTCTGGAGGTCCTTGGAGAGGGGTATTTTTCCAGATCCTCTTAAGTAGGCTGTGGTTAAGCCCCTTCTTAAGAAGTCCTCCTTGGACCCAGACTGTCTGGCCAATTACAGGCCTGTTTCTAACTTACCCTTTGTGGGTAAAGTTATTGAGAAGGTGGTTGCATCACAGTTGGATGATCATCTGACCAACAACAATGTCTATGATTCTGTCCAGTCTGGATTTAGGAAAAGGCATAGTACAGAGACAGCACTTCTACGGGTACTAAATGACCTCCTAATAGTGAGAGATCAAAGGACCTGTTCCATCCTGGCCCTTCTTGATGTCTCTGCTGCATTTGACATTGTGGACCATGGTGTGCTATTGGAATGTTTGCAATCTATCTGTGGACTGTCTGGTACAGTCCTAGGGTGGTTTTGATCGTACCTCAAGGGTAGGACTCAGAGGGTGGTGTCTGGAATTTTTTCCTCAACATCAGTCTCCCTATCCTGTGGGGTACCGTAGGGTTCCATTTTGGCACCCATGTTGTTTGCAGTGTATATGCTGCTGTGAGGAGTGATTAATAGGCGGTACGGCTTGGGTTTTCATTGCTATGCAAATGATACCCAGCTGTACATGTCCTTTGTGCCCGGCCAGGATACTGCCTTGTCAGTCTTTAACAACTGTCTTGCCGAAATCCAAGACTGGATGAATGTGAGTTGGCTGCAGTTGAACCCTGAAAAAACTGAGGCGTTGGTTGTGGACCATGGTCGCTGTGAGGCGGGTTTGTTAGCTGGATCACCCTCGGGCCTATGGCTTGGGAGTGTCCAGCTGACTATCTCAGACCGGGTGCGGAACTTGGGCGTTGTATTTGACGATTGTCTGACTTTTAAGTCTCAGGTGTCAGTGGTTGTCAAAACCTCTTTGTATCATCTGAGGAACATCGCCCAGGTGAAGCACTTGGTTCCTCCAGAGGATCTTCCAACTCTGGTCCATGCCTTCGTTACCTCCCGCTTAGACTATTGCAATG
The DNA here is from genome assembly GCA_016271365.2 of Neoceratodus forsteri. Lineage (NCBI taxonomy): Eukaryota > Metazoa > Chordata > Ceratodontiformes > Ceratodontidae > Neoceratodus > Neoceratodus forsteri. Next base: position 171,798,020 of record CM057457.1, on the reverse strand, counting down.
CCCTATACCTAGGGCTTACAGGGGTTGAACTTCGCTGCCTGCAGCTAGTGCAGAATGCGGCAGCCTGGCTTTTGACTGGTTCTTCTAGGTCCAGTTATAGAACGCCTGTGCTCCGCAGACTGCACTGGCTGCCAGTATGTTGACGAATCACCTTCAAGGTCGGTTTGCTGACCTGTAAGGCCCTACATGATCAGGGACCTGCTTACCTGAAAGATCTCCTTCGTCCCTACTGTCCCTCCTGCTCTCTCTGATCCACTGATGAGGGATTGCTAGAGATTCCCAGGGTTCATTTAAAAACTTCAGGGGCAAGATCTTTTAGTTTTATGGCCCCGACCCTGTGGAACTCTCTACCTCATCAGGTACGAAATTGCCCGACTGTCCTGAGTTTTAAAGGAGCTTTGAAAACCTACCTTTTTAACAAAGCTTTTAATGATTGTTAATTATTTTAATCTTGTTTTAAATATTTATTATTTTATGTAATTTGTAAAGGCGCCTTGGTTTAAGAAAGGCACCTTAAATAAATAAAGATTGATTGATTGATTGATTTGAACTTGGATTAGAATGCATCATTTATTCCATGTACTCAACAACAGTGAAATCGTCGTAGTAGATTTCATTTATTTATGGTGCCCTTCTCTGGAGCTTAGGGTGCCAGTACAATAAAAGAGATAGCAACTAAAAGTAATAGATAATATACAACATAACACTATAAAAAATACATTAACACAACCCTTAATAAATTGAATCTTAACAACTAATTACAAACTGCTATCCAGCTGATGGACAGGTCCCCTGTGGGGACCATTCCTTCATGGTCTCCCTCAAGGAATACATGTCCATAGTTCTGGATACTTTGTTGGAGGAGGGCCAGAAGAAGGAAACCTACCTGCAGTTGGACATTCTTGAATGGGACTCCTCAATAGGGGTAACTTTCCTTATTACCCCTGACAAGCTGGGCCCAGTACTTCATATCTAGCAACATCTGCCTCCTTCCAAGCACCACCACATTTTATGGACTTTAAATATGTGGTCCCCCTGAATGGACTATCTGGCTTTTCAGAGCATCCATCACTGGAGGGACTAGTGGCAGACATGGTGTACCACAAGGTGATGGTAAGAGACAAACTGCAGGAATAGGAGTTATAGAAATAGGATCACCTTGGCTGCAAGATTTATACAGCTGAATTCCTGGGCATTATGCCAGTTCAGCTATGTGACACTGATGACTTACTGTACAGTAGCCATGAGCTCTTTAAGAGAATATCTGACCTCACTGACCTGCTCCTTAGACAAGAGGCTGTAAGATCTATGTGAGATATGTGATCTTGGCCTAATGATGACCAAGAATTTATTGCAGGTTGCCCTAGACTCAGCAGATGTATTGGTCTGAGTTGTGGCCATGGCTGTATCCATAACCTGCTTTTCCTGGCTGCGCTTTTTGCCTTTCACTGAGGAAATCCAGCAATGAGTGGAAGAGCTACCCTTCACAGGGATGGATTTACTGCAGCCAGGTGTCGAGGATCATCTCACATATACCTGGGCTTTATAGCCTCTACTATGACCATGGGGCATTGGGCCGAATGGTGCATGCAACTCATTCAATGGGAGCTGGGTTGCATGTGGTCCCAATCACATGCAGCCCAGAACTAAGGTCTGGGTAGCCCAGTCAGTGCTGGATGCTATCCATTGGTGGCTGTCCCCTGCAAAACTGTTGGTGGACATCACAATCATCCAGGTAGAGTCCTGAGTCCTTCACATAGGATGCTTCACTGCTGAGCTGGAGAGCACATTTGGTGGATCACAGAATGCATGGGTTCTGATCAACAAGTAAAGTTTGACTTCACATTAACCTGCTGGAACTCTATGCAGTTTACCTAGCTCTAGTGGAGGTTGTACTGCTGATCCAGGGTTAAGTGGTCCAGGTCAGCATGGACAACCTGACCATGATGTTTTGCCTGAACAAACAAGACAGCACAAACTCCTTTGCTCTTTGTCAAGAGATGAACATAGAAACATAGACAGAGATGGCAGAAAAAGACCAGCGATCCATCCAGATTGCCTTTAACCCTCTATCATACCCTGAGATCTTTTGCCAATACAGGGTTTTTGTCTATCCTTTCCATCCCCTTGCTTCCTGTCTTACTACTGCTCCCTGATAAACTACTAATCATAGACACATAGAATTTGACGGCAGATGAGCACTGCTAGGCCCATCCAGTCTGCTTTTTTTCTGACCTACTAAAAATACCGGAGATCCTACTTTATCCCCAATTTTGCCTTCTGTTTTGAATCACCAGGGTCCCCCTATGTCCATCCCATGCAGTTTTGAATTTTCTCACTAACTTTTCTCCCACCACCTCTGCTGGGAGGCTGTTCCATGCCTCCTCCACCCTTTCCATGAAGTACTTTCTCACATTGCCCCTTAGTCTACCCCCTCCTGTCTCATGTTATGCCCTCTTGTTCTAGAGCATTTTCTTTTCTGAAAGTTGCTGCCGTCCTGTACCTTATTTGTTCACTTTAGGTACTTGAAGGTCTCTATTATGTCTCCCTTCTCCCTCCTTTCCTCCAGGGTGTACAGATTCAGTTCCTCCAGTCTCTCATCATATGACCTTTGGTGAAGGCCTTGCAATAATTTTGTTGCCCTTCTTTGAACTGCCTCTTGCCTGTCTATATCCTTTAAGAGATGTAACCTCCAGAACTGGACACAGTACTCAGAATGAGGTCTCACCAATGATTTGTACAGTGGCATCACCACCTCTTTTCTTCTGCTGGTGATACCTCTCCCTATGCATCCCAACATTTCACTGGCTCTCCCTACTGCCTTGGCACATTGTTTGGCAACCTTTAGGTCATTAGAGATGATCACCCCCAGATCTCTTTCTAGTTTGGTGGCTGTTACTAGCTCTCCACCCATCATGTAATCCTCCCCTGGGTTCCTGCACTCCAAGTTGCATGATTTTGCACTTCTTCACATTTAATCTTAGCTGCCAAACTCTGGACATTCCTTCAGTTTAGCTAGGTCCTTCATATTTTTTTCCACCCCTCCCAGAATGTCTATCCTATTGTAGATCTTAATGTAATCTGCAAAGAGGCATACCTTCCCATCTAGCCCTCCCAAATATCACTAATGAAGCTATTAAACAGTACTGGCCAAGAACTGATCCCTGTGGCACCCCACTGGTAACCCTCCCCTACTCAGATTTAGCTCCATTTACCACCACCCTCTGTGTTCTACCCCTCAACCAATTCCCAACCCAGTTCACCACTTTGTGACTCAATCCCAGGCCGCCCAGCTTGTTTATCAGTCTCCTATGTGGAACGGTGTTGAATGCCTTGCTGAAGACAAGGTAGGCTACATCTACCCTTGACTCTCTGTCAACCATGCTCAAAACCATCAGTGTTTTGGTGCCTACTCCCTCCACTGGGAGACTGTTCCATGGCTCTACTGCTCTCCCTGTAAAATAAAACTTTATCATTTTCCTTCTGACCCCCCGCCACCTTCCATTCATGTCCTCATGTCCCCATGTTCTTGATTCTCTACCCTGTTGACTATTTCCTCGCAGTTCTCCTTGTTCTGATTCGCTACTCCTAAACATAGAAACAAGAAATCTGATGGTAGAAAAGGACCTCCAGGCCCATTCAGTCTGCCTATTAAACCCAGCCGCATAGGTAGCCCTAGATCTACCCCTTTGCTCCCATCCTCCTGTTGAATATTTCCTCACAGTCTACCCTGTTCATCTCTTTCAGGAACTTGAAGGTCTCTGTCATATCATAGTAGTGTCAGTGGCTCATCAGGTAACACATTCACCTCTGAGGCTGGGAGATCAGAAGGCTGTGGGTTCTATCCCCACACCAGGCACTTAGGTTAATATCCAAATACTGACATTATAGTGCAGCATGGGGGTGCTGCACTCCAGAGGTGCCATCTTTTGGATGAGACTTTAAACTGAGGTCCCATCTGCCTGTTATGGTGGCAGTTCAGGTGGATGTTAAAGACCCTATGGCACTTCTCGAAAAGAGTAGGGAAATTTTTATTTATTTGTAACATAAAGACAAATACATACAGAATAAATACTACAGACAAATTCTTACTAAAAGAAAATCAAAAACATAAACAAGTATTACATCATACTGTGGTTTTAAACCAGAATCAATATGGTAACCCAACCCCCTTCCTCCCCACAGCAGGAGTAAGGGAATTTTATTTAAACCATAAGAAATAGAACAAGTACAGATCAATATTTCTTCATACAGGCTCATCATAAACAATAACCAAACAAAACTTAAATAAATTCCATCCTCCAGTAAAACCCCAAACTTAACCCCCCGCACTTAAAGTATAGGATTTCTTTTCTTTTATCGTAAAGGGGGCTTAATGACAAAATACTAATAAATGATGCTACTTCAGATATTCCAATTAAACCAAAAAAAAACTTAGACTAACAGTATTTCATCTTACTAGCTCAAATTAATAAACCATAACCAGAATTGCCATACTTCCAAAATACAGGTATTAGAGACAAAAAATAGTAGTGCACCATTCGTTAGCCCCATCCCTAAGCAATTTTATGTAGCCCCCCCCCCACTGTAAGAACAAGGGATTTGTATTTGTAACTCAATGGCAACACAGTCACCAAAAGCTGTACCTTAATCACTTCCAGTTTTACCCATTTGTTCTACCACTATCTTCATTCTTTTCAGCTGTATTCCCCATCTAAAAACCATCAATTCCTATTAAATATGCTCAAAATGTAACCTCATCTGATCCCATTTATTGTGATCAAACTGCAACCTTTATGAGTCCTTCCATTGTCTAAGGTCAGTACATATCATGTGGAATACATCCAGTACTGGCAGGATTTGTTGCTGAAGAAGTGCATAGCGACTAATCCAAATCCACACAGGAAATGCAATAAACACCACTCGAAGGGTACTATGATATACCTGTACATCCATTTCAGGGACAATTCCATAGTACAGTAATTCTGGCTCTGGGGGTATAGGACCCACCCACTTCCATCTGTTTTTTACTAATCCCAAAACTGTTCCACACATGGGCACTTGAAATACATATGATCCATAGTTTCTATTTTTAATATGCAGTGTTCCCTCGGGCAGTACCTCTCCTGCGGTGCTTTATGTTTTTGATTTCCCTTTACATTTATCTTGCCATGTGTCCCCAACCAAACCATGTCCCACATGTGTTCAGGAATCCTTATATCTGTAATGTAATCTGAAATGCACTTCCGGTCCAATTTGGAAAAACCTGAAAATGGGTTTTCCTCAAAGCATACTGACAAAATCTCAAAATACAATGCTTTCCGTGGAAGGCGTAGGGTAGTCTCATAACTAATGTCCCATTTTTTGATTGCATCAAACACCCCCTCCCACGTTTTCACTAGTCGAGGTTGTTGTTTATTTTTACGAAGAAATGTATCAGGTTTCCATTCTATGAATACCCCTTGAAGTATCGCATATCCCCATATCCGCCAAAGCTGTGTAGTTCTGTTCAATAAGGGAATTACATTTTTATACAAAAATATAGTGAAAAATATTTATTTTATTTATTTTTTTTATTTAGCTTTTGTTGACCGGGTAAGTGCACTAGACAAATCCTGCCTATTTTCAGGCACGACCCGGGGGGAGGGGCGTACAGATGAATGGCAACTGACCTTGAACCAGATTAAGCTGTTGGTGGTATTTTTAGTGAATGAGGGAAATTTGGCCAGGACACCGGGGAAATTCCCCTACTCTTTTCGATAAGTGCCATGGGATCTTTAACATCCACCTGAACTACCACCAATCCAGGCAGATGGGACCTCGGTTTAACGTCTCATCTGAAAGACGGATAAGATTGGGTTTAACATATTAACTTCCCCCCTTCTTTAATCATTTAATATAAAACATTGCATTTAATGGGGTTGAGCCTACTGCCCTGGAAACAGGAAAAAAAACAACCTGAAAGTTTCGCCTCTAAATGTTGTGAAAAAGGAAATACCACACTAATAAATAAAAATACTGGAACTAAAAAATTCTTAATTAAATAGATACTTTTTTTCTTTGCAATCTTCCACCCATTCCATATGGTTGTTTCTATGTTCTATGTTTCCAGAGTTTTACCTTCGCCTGCCCTATCTTTAGCATCCTTTCCCAATTAAATCCTGCCATGTCCTGTACCCCATAATAAATCCCCAAGATATGGCACGGGGCTATGGCTACTGGGAAACCCCCTACCTCTGCTGGTAACTGTTGGAACACAGTTACTCATAAACAACTTGTTTTCTTGGTATTAATGTAGGCTCCTGAGACTTTCCCCACCTCCTGTATCAGGTTACAGGCAATTTGGAGAGATCTCCCATCCTTAATCAGCAGGCAGAGGTTGTCCACATACACAACCACTTTATGCTCCTGTGCAATGCCCACCCCAGGCCATAAATCAGAGGTAATCTCTGAAGTAGCCTGAGCACTGGATCAAGCAAGAAAACATATAACAAGGGGCTTAAGGGGCATTCTTGTCTCACCCCCTTACAAATCTTGAGGTTAGACCCCAGCTACCCATTTTCATATGGTTTTATGTATGCTAATGTATAACACAATTGAAGCCACTGTATAAACATCTCTGGGATCCCATAGGAACCAAGACACTGCTGCAAATATGAATGGGACACCCCATCAAAGGCCTTTGCCTGATCTAGGCTAGCTAAGAATGCTTTATTAGTCTCATTCTCTTTAGCCCTTCCATCTTTCTCTATCAATTATCTTAGCAAAAGTAAAGCATCTGTCATCCGCCTCCTTGGGATTGAATAAAATTGCGTTGGCATGATTAGCTCCTCCATAACTAATGACAGTCTATTCCCCAATAAGTCTGTGAAAATTTTGAAATCAGTATTTAACAATGTAATTGGTTCCTAATTCTGGAGATCAGCATGCACCCCTGATTTATATAAAAAAATCATCAACCCTTCATACATCTGTGATGGCAAATAATGATCAGTCAAAAAATAATTATAAACTTCCAAGAATTATTGTGGCATAATACCCCATAAAATCCTATAACGCTCTCCAGGGAGACCATCTGAGCCCGGGGAAATAGTTGTACCAAGTTTGTGTATAACCGTTTCCATCTCCAAAATAGTAAAGGGGGCTATCATTGGTCCTATTATTTCTGGGGCTAATTGTGGGAGTGACACCATCTGTAATATTGCTGTATTAACTGTGATTCTACCAAAGGATCCCCAAATGTATGGTTCACATGGCCTTCCAACAATTTCCTAATACCATCATTATCCCCAATTACTGTACCCTGTGGTGAAAGCAAATGTGTCATTACTCCTTTCTCCCTTCTTGTCTGACTGTCAACAAATGGGTTGACTTGTTCCATTTTCCCTTGAGTCCCAAATGACTATTCTCTCTGTAACGAACACATTCTGTCATATTGGTATCTTACCATATCAGCCTTCAAAGACCGAATTTCTTCCATAAGGTTGTCTCTCTCCATATTTTGCTTGTATAGTAATTTACCCAGTTCTTCTCTAAGCTCCAAATACTTGGTATAGGATGTCACCACTCGGGTCCTACCCAAGTATTGGAAATAGCCTGTTAAACAGTGCTTTAAATCCTCCCACCACTGACTGATATCATCATAAAGGAAAATACTGGAATTTTTCTCTTTAAATGTTGAGGTTAAATGTCTCACCACTAGTTCAACAGCTAACAAAGAGGTATTTAATCTCCAAAACCTGGGGCCTGTTATTCTATGCGGTGGTGTTTCAATCTGGACTCCAATAATCGTATGGTCAGAGGTCTCCACTGGCACATTTAACATTTTATGAATAGGCAAAGACTGTTTAATAAAAAATAAATCTATACAGGAGGAAAGACTCCCTTTAAAAAACATAGGGCTAGATGTGTGTTTCCCTCTACCCAGTACATCCTATAAACCTGCAATACCTACAATATTTTTCAGCAAGGTTTTATCACAGTATTGCTTACCATCCATATCACATTGTTGGAAGTCTATATTGAAATCCCTGCCCCCAAATATTTGTCTACTTGTGTGCAATAAGGGTTGAATTTTTTTTAAAAGATCAATTTGCAAAGCCTTAGTTTGCAGCCCATAAATATTCAACAACCGACAATTTACTGAATTTATTTCTATATCCAACATGAAAGCTCAGCCTGGGCCTATATCCACCAGCTGAAACACTTTCACATTTCGGTTAGTAAAGGAAAACCCAACCCCACAGCATGTTTCCAAGCTGATAGACCAGTAGGAAGTCCCCCCATTTCCAGTCTTGAGAAGCCTGGTCTACATCCCCTAGTGTATGTAATGTAATCGAGTGTCCTGTACAAAAACAAAACAAAAAAAAATGTCATCTGTTGTAGCACCCCAAATGTAGCAATCCTTTTAACTGCGGACTTTATGCTATTGACATTTAAACTTACCAACTTCAGATAAGTCAGCTCAGGGAGGGGGTTTTATGATTTTCCCACTAGACCTTGTTACCCTTTTCTGGAGCTCCTTGGTCTTTGGTTTCTGGCGGGTAGGTTTTAAATCTCCTGCTGGGAGATGTAAGGTATCTGCTTCATCATCCTCCATTGGATGCTCTGATTCTACCTGTTCACCCCATGATGAGAAGACAGAAAATCAATTTGTGAGAGGCAATGGAAAGCGAGGAACCCCTTCCCAAAGGACGTCTCCACATTAGGGAGGGGGTTTTAAGGCACTACTGCATCCTCTGTTAATACTGTTGGTCCCATGCTTGGAATGTCTGTGATCTAGGTATCCCTTTGTTCCACCTCTGAGGACACGGGGGCTAGAGTATCAGTCTCATTCTCTTTGACTGAATAATGAGGTCAATGTTGCTCCTCTTTGAGGGGAATCCTGGGGAGTCTCATGCAGCCTCTCCTTATCTTCTGGCCTTGCTAGGGGCCATGTAATAGTTTGATTTTCTATGTATAATACTTGTTCAACCAGAAGCCTGTCCACCTCCAGTGAACAAGGTCTAGGTCACTGAGCTCTGCCTTGGTCCCCTGGGCCACTTTCTCTACCCCTACCTCTCCGTCAAAATTGGGGAGCATCTTCCCCACTTGCTCTGGTATTGTGGCTAAAAGTTTGTTGAACCTTTGATAGAAAATAGTCATGGTGTGACACTTCATCTGAATTGTGTGCCACCCATGGGCACTCTTGAAAGGAGTGGTCATCCTCTCCACATAAGTTACACAAGGGGAAGGGCATACACTGTGAGCTGTGTGGCCCAGAACTCCACACTGATAGCACTTCATTCGATCACAATCTGTGTTTAGGTAGGAAAGAGAGCCACACTGGTAACAATGTTTCAGTTGGCCTGCATAAAATAAAATACCTCTATTCTGGCCTAAAAAAATGAACTTGGCAGATGTTGAATGCCTGTTTCAGTTTGTTTCAGTTGAACCCGAACAGTCCAGCCCCCAGTCCAAAATCCATTTTCGTCCATGATGGGTTTGGGGTGGTCAAAATCTGTACAGCATTTCTCTAACTGGAACATAATGTTATTTATACTGACCCCTTCATTTCTGAATAAAATCATTACAGTTTTAATTGTAGATTTCGTAATCGGGATTGCAAAGAACTCATTCCAATTTTCTGTATCTTTGAGTTCATAATACAGTTTCCAAAACTTATCTAAGTATGCTATAGTGCAGAAACTGACATCATAATTATGATCCCTTGGCAAATGGATAAACACATAGACTTCTGCCGGTGAGAAGCCCATCGATTCCTTAATTAATGTCTTACCCACCCACAGTCTATCGGGTACCACAAGAGCCTTTCCCTTGTATCTTAAATTAATCAAAAACCTTCATTTAGCTGCCTCAGCTGGCTTATGAAACAATCCTGCATAAGTTTTAGGACGTTGTGGGCCTGGTTGAGGGTTTTTCCTCCCCCTTTCCATCTGAGTCCCCTTCAACGTTATTAAATTGGTACCTTGGTCCTTTGTACTGTGGTCCAGCGTTATCTCCTCCTGTTCCATCAACAAAGTTGATTTCAGGAACTTAATCAAAGATTTCCATGATAAATCAGGCATAATGGGTTCTAAGAGATCTGTGTCTGGCACAGCAGCTAGTCCATCAGCCTCTCCTTCACCCCGCGCAGCTGCAACCTCTGGTATGAGGGACTTAGGATTCTCTGTAGACCTTCTCCATGCTGTAATGGACTCTGTACCTTCCAATTCCCATCTGGGAGCCAAACATTCTGGTCATCCTGGAATAGGGATTGAGGGGTCGGAGGCCCATCGTTTGTGCCGATACAACCACCCTGCTCTCTGTAATGCTTCTCCAGGAGTCCACTCAGGGGGTAATTAGCTCGGTTCTAGATCAGTCCTAGATATGTCCTGTGACCTGCTTTGTTCAGTGGGTTCAGTAGTGCAAATAGTCATTATTCCTGGGTCAGAACCAACAGGTAAGCGTTTCCTCATTTCTATAGATGGGCTTGCTACTGATTGTTTTCTTTTTTCCTCTCGTCTTCCAATCTTTGTCTGCTTGACTGAAAGCCCAGCTCAGCTGCTGAAATCATGGACAATAATTATCTTTTTTTCTGTTCTAGTTCCACTTGAAGTTTTGCTTCTGCAGTCATATATCATTGTCTTCTAAACCAAAAGAAACATTTTCCATTTCTCCAGGAGCGATGCTCTGTCTCGGGATGTTAGCAGATGGTCCTGCTACATTGTTCAGATCCATCAATAGCACTGGAGCTCCTACTTCATGTCTGTCCCCTTCAGAGAGCTGTTCTGGACTGGGATCCTCCATCTCTCCTGCAGTGCCTTAATGCCCTCTGCAAAAAGAGTAAGGGAATTTCCCTGGTGCCCTGGCCAAATTTCCCCCATTCACTAAAAATACCACCAACAGCTTAATCTGGTTCAAGGTCAGCTGACATTGATCTGTATCCCCCTCCCCCTGGGTCATGCCTGAAAATAGGCAAGAATTTGTCTAGTGCACTTACCAGGTCAACAAAAACTAAATAAATAAATAAATATTACCCCTGTCTTGTCTGGCCTTAAGAAACTACATGTTCAGGGCCCTAAGCCAATCCTCATAAGATGTGTCTGGCTGCATTAATTCAGTTTTGGTTACCCTATGCTGTACTGCCTCTAGCCTGTCCTTGTCTCTATTTAGGCGAGGACTCCAGAATTGGGCACAGTATTCTAGGTGTGGCCTCACCAGTGATCAATAAAGAGGTGGTAATGCCTCTTTCCTCCTGCCATCAGAATCCTTCCTGATACACCTTAGCATCATGTTTGCTTTACTGTAGGCCCTGTTACACTGGCTAGATTGTTTGAGGGAGTCACTTATGATTACTCCTAGGTCCCTTTCCTCAAAGGTAGTGCCCAGCTTATCATCTCACGTCCAATTCTCTGTTCTGGGGTTCTAGTTCCCTATGTGCATCACCTTGCACTTTTTAGCACTGAATTTCAGTTGCCAAACCTTGGACCACTGCTTCAACATCTGCATGTCCCTGTACATCTCCCCTAACCCCTCCTGAATGTCTGCCTTATCAAAGAGCTTAGTGACATCTGCAAAGAGACACATCTTGCTCCAAATTCCTTCTATGTCACTGATAAACGTTGAACATATTGAAAAGGACTAGACCCAGAACTGATCCCTGTGGCACTCCACTGGTGACCTTTCTCCTTGTATCCAACTCCATTTACAACTGCCCTGTGCTGCATCCTTTCCAACTGACTTCCTATCCATCTAACTACAGTATGTCCTTCACTGCACCCAGATTTTCTAGCATCTTCAGAAACCTTCAATGAGGCATCAAGTTAAATGTCTTGCTGAAGTCGAAGTAGAGTACATTAAATCCACTGCATGACCCTTATTCACTGTCCTGGTTACGCTGTTGAAGAATACTATCAGGTTGGCATAACAAGATATCCTAGCCATGAACCTATGCTGTTTACTATCCTAGAGCCCATTGTTCTCCAGGTAGTCCATTAGATCATCTTTACAGACATGAAAATTGACTTACTGAACACACAAATCCATATATAGGAAATCTTAGTAAGAAATTTCCAGAGCAGACAAAAAAATTAACAGACCAACAGTTCATTATATTAGGTAGATTAATGTGTTCATAGTCACTCTTACAACAGCCCTAAATAGTTCATCACTGGTACTACTTTACAAACATGCGAACAAATATGAAAATGCCATCAGAAATAGGCCTCATGGCCTATTGGGTCTGCTTAATTGTGCAGCTAGCACCTCAATTTGCAGCTGCCCCACCCACCCATCCCTTTTCATAATTACCTCCCCACTCTGTCCCATCCCCTCTTAAAACCACCCACCGTGCTGCAGGCTACTACCTCCTCTGGCAGAGCATTCCACTTATCCACCACTTTCAGTTTATGTCCCAGATTCCAGTGATATGGACATGGAAACATAGCATTTGTCAGCAGAGAAGAACTGCTTGGCTCACCCAGTCTGACCAGATAGCCCCTGCCTAGTCTGCCTCTGTAGACCCTAACTGGTCTCTGGCAACCCTCCCTCCTGACTGCCTATTCACTAATATTCCCTTAAGTCTGTCCCACACATGCTTCAAGCCCACTTCTGTTTTCACCTCCACCACTTCTGCTGGCAGTCTGTTCCAAGCATCTGCCACTCTTTCAGTGAAGTAGTATGTCTTCACATCCCTCTTTAACTCCCCCCTCAAGTTTCAAAGAGTTTCCCTCCTCCACCTTGCTTACCCCTCTTCCCCGTGAGGTACATATAGGTCTCTATCATGCCCCTTCTCACTCTCCTCTCTTCTAGGGTGTACATGCTGAGATCCTTCAGTCTTTACTTGTAGCGCTTTTATTGCAACCCCTGCCTCATTGCAGTTGCCCTCCTCTGTATTTCCTCCACTCTGTCTATGTCCTTTCTGATGTGCAGCCCCAGAACTGGATACAATACTCCAGGTGGGGTCTTATCAGAGAGTGATGCAATGGCAATACCATCTCCCTCCTCCTGCTGGAGATATCTCTCCCAAAGCATCCCATCATTGCACTGGCCATACCATCTGCTTTGACACACTGTCCTGCCACTTTGAGATCATCAGATTTGATGACCCCCGGGTCCCTTTTCCTGCTTAGTGATTGACAGTACCTCTCCCCTCATCCTATACTCAGTTAAGGGGCAGCCTGGCAGTGGGTGCCTGGAATGCTAATTGCATCCAGTTCTGTCAGTAGCTGGTCTGTGCTACGGGTCCTGTGTTGTTTCACTCATTTTTTTTAATGCCTCTCTCCTTTGCCATGTCAGGCTGTCACAGTTAATTGGAAGTCTTTCCTTCTTTGTAGCTAGTCTGGGGCCATCATGTTACCACATGACATGTGGAGTCCACAAGATGACCAAGAATCAATCACCCACTGGACCACCAATGAATAGCTCTACATATGCCTCATCTACAAGAGTCTACAACTTTCCGCCTCTCCCTTGCCCCAGCCCAGCTAACCACAAACTGATCTGTCTGATTCCAAAAGTCTTTAGATGTCACGTCACATGCTGCTCTGCTGCCTGACCCACTCTACTGCTGCCGAGTGCTGGTGTGCACCATTGATCTTGGCACCAAATGCCATGTTAGGCAGTCATCAGACTTATAGCTTAGGAGAGCCAAGCAGAGAAAGAGCAATTCCCAACAGGTCAGTGTGGTCAGTTGGGATGGGTGATTTCCAGTCCAGGGCAGGTGGCATGCTGAGGTAGCAAGAATGTGTGTTCAGGACTTGGGTCGGCTGGCTTGTCATTTAAATTGTAACTGGGCTGGTGTCACTCTGTGACACTCATGCGGCTGACCATAGTGGCAGCATTTATTTGTGGTCAGAGGTCCAACTTGTCTGATCACCATCAATGATCACCCTACGAGAGAGTTGACCTGTTGCATCCTTAGTCACTCAGAGATTTTAAAATTACAGTATGGAGCCTGGCTTCTGGGCAGCTGGGTGGGCAGCTGAGCACACATCCCAGCTCAGCATCACAATCACATCAAGATGAAAATCTGGGATCTCTCCAGGATCTCCTCTCTGTTTGTCACAAGAGGGTTCAGTAGAGACCAGAAGTAAGTCAGGCCTCAGGAGGACAGTGAGGGTCACAGCAGCTCACAGGTGAGAGACAGAGCTAGTAAGAGAGAGAGAGAGAGAGAGCTGAGAGGGGCAGCAGATGGCAACAATTTATGGGCAGGGCTGAGCCTGGATGGGCAGTGGGGGACTCAGTTGAGCCAGCAAACAGGGCAGCAGAAGGGAAGCGTTTCTGGGTTCCTATGCCTTAAGTGTATAATTTTGCACCTTTTGGTGTTGAACCCCAATGTCTATGTTTTTTACCACTCCTTGCATTTCCCAAGATCCCTATACATTCTGTCCTTCCCCTCCTGATTGTCCACCCTTTTACAGATGTTGGTATCATCAGCAAAATAGCATACCTCCCCTTCCAGCTCATCTTCAGTGTAATTTATGAAGACATTGATCCTGTGGCACCCCGGTGGTCACTCTTTCCATCCTTACAGTGAGTGCCATTAACTACCACCCTCTGTCTTCTATCTGTTAGCACATTTCTAACTCAGTTCACTACTTGCATCCCATCCCTAGGCTGCTCACTTTCTTAATCAGTCTCCTGTGTGGCACAGTGTCAAAGACCTTGCTAAAGTCTAGATAGGCTATGCCAATGCTCTCCCCTAATCTATTTCCCTAGTCACCCAGTCAATTAAATCAGTCAGGTTCATCTGGCATGACCACCACCACCTCCACCCCATTTGAATCATGCTGCCTTTGGTCTTGCAGCCCATTATATTCAAGATACTCTATCAACCTTTCCTTTAACAGTGATTCCATTAATTTCCCCACCACTGAGGGGAGGCTTATCACTGTATCATTGCTATCCCCTTCCCTGTTACCACTCTTATGTAAAGAGTCCATATCCACTCTCCATTAGTCCTTCAGAACCACACCCAATTCCAGTGAGCTGTTCATTAAAGACATCAAGGGGAAGTTGGCACCTCCATGAGTTAATTTAGTACCCTTGATGTGTCCCATCCATCCCATAGCCTTGTCCACTTTCAGAGATGCTAGTCCCTTTGGGACTCTTTCCTCTGAACATGGACATGAGTTTGCTTTTACCACCCCCTTATTCCAGCTGCTCCCTGATGGCTCCCTCCACTGCAAAGACGAGCATCCCATATCAAATGTGTTCCTTCTCTTCCCTAGGGGTGGGTGGGTAATGTCACCTTCTAATAGACAACCACCTATGTAGCTGCAGGGGGCAATTCAGTCAGGGAGCACTATAGGGCTGTGAGGATGCATGCAGTGCTTTGACACATTCCTCAGGGCCAGTAAATGATGACAGAAAACACAGAGGTGTTTTGAAGGGATTATGCCACAGCACTGCCCAATGGCATAGATAAACCTCCAAATTAACAGCCTGCTCATGGGCAACCAAATTTAAGGGTCAGAGCCAGGCAGTGGCCACCTCTGCAAGGCCTAACTCTATGACCATAAAGGCAATGCAGGGCCTTGCAAGTTTAGAGGCTGGAGGAGACCAACACAAGATAGGAAGCTACATCGGGACTAGGGAGCAGCGGAGAACTAAGGAGGTTCTTTTCCTTTGAGATTGGAGCATAAAAATGTTCAAAAAAAAGTTTACTCATCTTTACTGAAGAACTTTTCTTGTAAAACTTTCTCCCACAATGCTATTGAAATAATAGCAATGAAACTCACCTAATCCGGTATTCCCTGATAAAGACATCTGCTGTGTATGGAGCTGTCTGATGTGGTCAGTTACTGAATGTGACATTATTAAATTGGTAAGAGAACCAAGAATGTGATTAGTCAAATGTGATCACATGACTGCAAGCTATTCCAGTGCCATGGCACTTGTATTAACTGCTTAACATTTGCAGCCTTTTTATTGAATTAGGAAAAAAATGGAGCCAATTTTAGTTTATTTTTTTACAATTGTTTAACCAGGACAGGCCAACTGGGATGAGGCATTTAGTTTTCAGTAGGGTTCAGTTAGGGTTAAGTTTAGGTTTAGTTACTTGGTATGAGGCACTCCGTGGTATGTGTAATTCTACAGTATGTACTTCTTGGGTAGGTAAATCAGTCCATTTTGCCTCATGCCTCAATTATACCACAACAGCTTACATCATTTGTTCATATTGCCTGACTAATGACTGCTTCATTTATTCTTAAAGGGGGAAAGTCAGCACAAAGGACCTCACGCTCAACTTGGGGCTGGTTCCAATGTGCACTTTGTGGGCAAAAATGTTTTGGTTTACTTACTGTTCACAGTAGTATAATAAATTCTGTCAGACTAATTTTGTTTAGTTGCAGGCTGACATAATCTTTTACTGCAAATTCTAGACTCCCCTACAGCTGACATCAGAGCAGTCAGTAGGCAGCAGTGGGAGATTTAATAGGCTGCAGTGCATGTTACAGCTTTTATAATCTCTGATCAGATGTTTCCTGGGACTGCTTTTATCCTGGGGCTGCATGCATTCCTTTGTGAAGTGCATGTTAGAGCTTTTATAATCTCTGATCAGATGTTTCCTGGGACTGCTTTTATCCCAGGGCTTCATGCATTCCTTTGTGAAGTGCATGTTAGAGCTTTTATAATCTCTGATCAGATGTTTCCTGGGACTGCTTTTATCCTGGGGCTTCATGCATTCCTTTGTGAAGTGCATGGTAGAGCTTTTATAATCTCTGATCAGATGTTTCCTGGGACTGCTTTTATCCCGGGGCTTCATGCATTACTTTTTGAAATGCATGTTAGAGCTTTTATAATCTCTGATCAGATGTTTCTCAGGACTGCTTTTATCCAGGGGCTACATGCAGTCCTCTGTGGCTGCATGTAGCCCACAGAGGACAGTCAAACAAGCAAATTAAAGATCATGACTTCTATAAACGCTAATATGCACTGCAGGCTGTTGAATCTTATCACTGCTGCCTACTGCACTGATGTCAAATGCAGACAATTCCAGGATTTGTAGTAAATGAAGCTAGCCTACAAGTAAACAAAATTAATCTGATGCAATCTACTGTACTACAGTAAACAGTACGTAAACTAAAATGAATTGCACACAAAGTGAGCACTGGAATGAGTCCCACACTTGAGCATATGGACCCTTGGTGGTGACTGCTCCCTTTTAACTTTTATTTTAAAATCCCTCAAATTAGGAGAGTACATTGCTTAGGAATTTGCTAAATGCTGGTTTATGAACTCTGTTTCAGGGTTTTGATTCCACACAGAACCCACTGGGAAAACTTCTGAAGATATTGACTCTGGCATTCCAAACCACATACTCCGGGGTTGGAGCTAATAAACATCTGTTAAGCATGGCTAAGCAGGAGGTGCTGTTCCACGCGGAGAAGATAACGGAGTTCATCAAGTAAGAGACCTGGATCAAACCTTGGCCACCACCACAGAAATACTGTAGAACCGAATGGTGCACAGCTTTGGTTGCCACAGATGCCTCTCCATTTGCTGAAGGGACCTATGTGGCCTAAAAGGTTGTGTAACATAGTAAAATATGCAGTAGGGCTGCACTGCTGGGGACCTGCGCACATTAGGGCTGTGGGCCAACAAATAGGGGCTGAGATGTAATGTAGGGAAAGACAGTGCACTACACCTATGGGCAAACATTTGGGATTGCACATACTGTACATCTTGTGGTGCAACACTGGACAGGACAACTGAGAAGAGAGATGTAAGGGAAATGCAGTGTGGCAGCTGGCCATGTATGTAGTTGTGTTTAAGTGCTTGGTGATGCTACTTTGGACTTCCTCCCCCTGAATTTCCACTCTTGGTAAAGGTGCCAGGAGAAGGGATCTTGAGGCTAAAGGAAGTGTTGAGACTGTTGAGGCTCACAGAGCAGACAGAGTGCTGGAGGATGGAGTGGTGAAGCAGCTAAGCCAAGTAGGAAGTGAATGCTGGGTACTTTCATAGTACAGGGGACGAGTTTACATATTTATTTATTTTTTTTATATTTATTTAGTTTTTGTTGACTGCGTAAGTGCTCTAGACAAATCCTGCCTATTTTCAGGCACAACTGGGGAGGGGGATACAGATGAATGCCAACTGACCTTGAACCAGATTAAGCTGTTGGTGGTATTTTTAGTGAATGAGGGAAATCTGGACAGGACACCAGGGGAAATTCCCCTACTCTTTTCGATAAGTGCCATAGGATCTTTAAAATCCGCCTGAACTACCACCAATCCAGGCAGATGGGACCTTGGTTTAATGTCTCATCCGAAAGACGGCACCTCAGAAGTGCAGCACCCCTCTGATGCTGCACTACACTGTCAGTACTGGGATATTAACCCAAGTGCCAGATGTGGGAACTGAACCCACAGCATTCTGATCTCCCAGCCTCAGAGGCGAGTGTGCTACCTACTGAGCCACTGACACTGCTCAACGGTTTGACCAGCTGCCCCAATGAACTACAGGCAAGCCTTCTAATTGTGAACTGTAAGATAATGCCAGACAGGCAGCATAGACAAGGGGGCAAATACTGTGTTGAGTTGCTTTGGGAGGGAGTAGGGAACATATCAAGGAGGTGATCCTTCCCCTGTTCAGGGCATTGGTTAGAACACACCTGTAACACTATGTCCATTTCTGGTCTCTGCATTACAGAAAGGACATTGAGGAGGTTGAGAGGACTATCCCAGGCCACAAAGCTGATTAGTGGCTTTGGGGGCAGGAGCTACAAGAAGTGATGAACTATTTTGTATTCAAATTATTAAGCCTACAGAAGCGAAGGTTGAGAGAGGAAATGAACTTGGTATTTCAGAAACTGAAAGTGATGGACAGGGTGGAATAAATGTTTGGGTTGGTGAGTGCAAGCAAAACTAGAAGGGCATGCCCACAGACTTGGGGGGAGGGGATTAGGGGAAACATTAGAAAGCATTACATCACACAGAGGTTGGATAACATATGTATTAGACTGCCTAGTGAGGTTATGGAAACCTAGCACTGTTATTAATGATTCCTGAAGGGAAATGGCATTGAAGGCTACATAGCATGAGTAGGGACAGTGGTACAGTTGATAAGCTCGGATGTGTGTTTATACTCAAATTTAGTATAGTTGTTGCTATGCAATAGAAGGGACAGACATGCTGGACCTTAGAGGCCTTCCTTCAACACAATACTTGTTACCATTAGCTAAGGCCAATTTCAGATGTCAGTACCAGACCACCTAAACCAGTGGGATGTTGAATTGCACTCACTGTTGGATACGTTTGAATATACTGCTGGATACGTGTGCATGATACATGCATTAGAAAATCCTAACCAAAATATGTCAAGTCATACCTTATCCTAAGCCTATCTCATATTTTCCTTTTTTTTTTTAAGCATATCAATCATTCTACTCTGTTCTTAAAAATATACCGTGAGACAGCTCTTCTCCCAGGATATCCAGGAGAAGGGATCTCTCTGGCCTCTGTGATGCCTCAGTGTAGAGAGGCTGTGTCAAAGCCCCTATAATTCTGTGGTTTTGAGTTCCCAAACTTGTCATAGAACAGTCATGCTACAGCAGAACTTATGTGCTGCTACAAAATTAACTACTTTTTGTGATACTAGTTTTTAAGAATTCTAGGCTCTTTTTCCCCATCTTTCTTTGTCCTACAGCCCTGCCCCTTGTTCAATACCGGATGTCATTGATGGCATTACATGGCCTGTTAGTCAATAGAGGGACAGAAAACAGCCACAGAATTGAATAATTGAAGCTACAGAAGTGAAGTAAAGGTACTGTGGCAGTCAAGGAGTCCCAGCACTGAACTCAGAGCTGAGTTGCTGCAGAGAACTAGAAACCTTGGTCTCCATACACTACTATGGGAGGCCCATTTTAAAGTCTAGTTTTTTTAATTTAAGTAATGCAACTAGTGCTAATTATACCAGCACTTGCAGTAGGTCCATTTAGCCCCTGCACACATTACCTAAATTAAAAAAAAAACATAATTTATAAGGCACCTCCCACTGTCCTACAGTATATGAAGAACATTGCAATACTCGCTATTCAGGGACATCAACTGATCTTAATTGAGGGAAACACCAAAATTACGCTATTTGGATCAGTTCAAAGACTGAGAAGGGAAAGGAATTGTCTGCAGATAAAAGGGAAAAATGAGGAGCGGTTAACTTTGGTCACCAGTTTTAGGTACTCGGCTATACTAAATCCTAGCCTAACTTTTATTCCCCATATAGAATGTATAGGGAGGAAAGTAAATCTAAAATTGGGATTTTCATCTTGTAATCTGAGTTCCCTTACAAATGAAGCACATTTGTTAATATCCAAACAGTTGTTAATTCCAACATTAGATTATGGAAACATACCATTTGTCTCCCATACTGGGGTTTTGGGGGATAAATACAAGGTTATTTGCAACAATAGCAGTAGGTTCTTCCTTGGCGCCATGTCAAACACATCATTGTGTCCTATATCCGTAATTGGAAGTTCTCCCCCCCCTTTGTTAGGAAAAGATATAATGCAGTTTTATTTGTTTATACCGTAGTAAAAAAAATCGCAAACCAAAAGCACTTTCTGATGCATTAAAATTGAGGTCAACATGCCAAAAAACAAGAAACAATGCAATATCTCTATATTGAATCCCTCAATGTAGAACAGAAATGTATAAAAAGGCCTTCTCCTGGTTTGAACCAACTTTTTAAATGAATTTATAGGGGCAGTTAATACAGCAAAAAAACACAACTGATTTTAAATGATTATTTGAATTGTTACAAACTGAAAGTAAATGTGAATATAAGTAATCTATTGTTGTATGTTGATTGTTAAAAATTGTAATTAAGTCTTGTAGTGTTATGTGTCAGGCATGGCTGAAAAAGGACTATGCCCAGTCCATCTCCTGGTTACAAATAAAAAAACAAAACAAAAAACAAACAAACATCACAGCTGCCTGGGACTTTGCCTGATGTGGAATGGAAACTGTCAGTTGTGGCAAGTACTAGGAATCGGTGCCTGGTAGATGAACGCCAAGAGGTGTTCCTAGTTCAGCTGATCCAGGGTTTGACAAGGGAAGGGGCTCTGCTGGATCTGGTGCTGACCAACAGTGAGAGGATCCAAAATGTAGCAGTTCTAGACCCACTCAGTTCCAGTGACCTCAGAACAGTGGCGCTGAAAGTCCAGACAGGGACCACCAACAGTGTAAGCAAAATAAGAATATGGAACATCAGAAAAGTAGATTTTGGCAAGATGAGGGAACAATTGAAAATAAGCACAAGGAGTATAGAGCAGGTGGAGGGGCAGAAGAAAAAGGGGAAGAATTTAAAAAAAGCAATGACAGAAGCAGCAGAAAGCTCAGTTGTGAAGGTACCCAAGGGAGAAAGGGCAAAGAGTCCATTGTTGCAATGGTAAGAGCCAAAAGAAGGGCATTGTTTAAGTACAAGAGAAGCCAACGGAAGGAGGATATTGAAAAGTACCTGGAGGCAGTAAAGGTAGCCAGTAGGAAGGTGAGGAAGGCCAAGACAGAGATAGAACACTGACTGGCAAAGGGAACGAAGCAAGGGGAAAAGGCAAAAATCAGGTACATCTGGGAGAAGCGTAAAGTCAAAGGGGAAATTGTGAGATTGTCAAAGAGAAAGCAGAGATACTAAACAAATATTGTTGTTCTGTATTTACTAGGGAGAAGAATGGACCACTGCCAGAACGTAAGGTTCAGAGGGGAAGGGAGGAGAACAAGAGCTCAAGTGGCATGGTCAAAATAATGGAGAAAACGGCACTTGAAAAGCTTATGAGGTTGAAAGTAGATAAATCTATGGGACCTGGTGGCTTACACTAGAGGATGCTGAAGGAAGCAGCTGAAGTGACAACAGGGTCATTTGGGGACATATTCAACTGATTGTTGACCACGGGGGTGGTTCCTATGGACTGGAGTAAAGTGGATGTGATCCGTCTACACAAGAGCTGAATTAAGGATGTGCCAGGGAACTATAGACCAGTCAGTTTGATATCCACAGTAGCATTCCTTAAGGGAAATGGACAATAGGAACCCAGGCATCATGGGTTTGTGAGGGAAAGGTCTTTCCAGACAAATCTGTTCGACTTCATTGACTGGGTCACCAGGGCAGCTGATAGGGGACAGGCAGTAGATGTGGTATACTCGGATTTCAGCAAGGCCTTGGACTCAGTCCCCCACATGAGGTTGTTCATGAAGATAAGTGACTTAGGGGTGGAGGAAAAATTGGTAATCTAGGTGGAGAACTGGCTGAAGGGAAGAACACAAAGGGGAGTAGTTAATGGGGACTTTTCAGAGGTAAGGGAAGTAACAAGTGGAGTACCTCAGCAGTTGGTACAGGGTCCAGTCCTTTTCCTTGTATTCATTTGTGCAAGGTGAAAGGCATCAAAAGCAAGATCTGTCTCTTCGCAGGTGACACAAAGATCTGCACAAGGGAGGACATGGAGGAAGGGATAACAGAACTCCGTAAGGATCTGGGCAGGTTAGAGAGCTGGTCAAAGATCTGGCAGCTGGGCTTCAATGCAAACAAAATGTAAAGTGATGCACATTGGAAAGAGGAAGCCAAGAGTGCAATATGAAATAGGGGGAGTGTTGCTGGAAAACAGCATGGAGGAAAAGGACCTGGGGTCATGGTATTGGAGTGGTTTAAAATAACAGCACATTGTAATAGCTGTGGGCAAGGAAAACAGAATGCTGAGTTGCATGGAGAGGGGAGGATAAACAGTAGAAGTTGGGAGGTGATTCTTCCATTGTACAGGTCACTGGTGTGACCATATATGGAATACTGCACAAGGTACAGTGCTCCCTCGCTATAATGAACACTCCAGGAGGCATAACCTGCATTCGCTATATTGGCATGTTTGTTATGATGAGAGAAGCAGTATCCATGATGCTGTTTGTGTTTAGCATTACTTGTGAGCTGGAGACACAACATGTTCAAGTTATTTAACTCAGTCATAGTGGAGCTTTATAATTTCAGGCTGGTTAGCTTTAATAAATTAATCTGAGCTTAATTCCATTTTTTAGCTACTTTGTGCAGCAGTCTGTGCAGTCTGTACGGTACTCACTCACACACTGCTGCTCCCTTGTTTAGCTGATTCTGCAGCTAAATCCTTAGTGTAGCATGCCAGGTGCCAAAGTTGAAGAACTTTTACTAGATTAACTTCCTAATGTTGCAGCCAGTCTAGCCTGTAGTGTAGCCCCTTGCTTGCCTCACTGTAAATTGACACTTTAGTCTCATAATCAGATTCCTGAGGTGTGTCAGCATGATCCTCCCCCTCCTCCTCTTATGTGATAGCTCCAATAATGCTTCAGTCTGTGAGCTGCTCATTAGTGTTGAAGTTTTATTCAACTGTCAACCTGTTTTTGATTATGAAATTAAGGTCAGTGGCTAGTGTGACTATCTCCTCCATATCATCAGCTTCCTCTTCGTCATCATCCTCAGTTGTCAGTCCCTCAAAATCTGGTACAAGGGTTGTGATCTAGCAGTGGTGTGCAGTGGCTGTACTGATATTAGACCATCCCTCACTGGCATGGATAGCTACATTCCTAAGGGTTGAGAGATTGTAGGAAGTCAGCCACTTGGATCTCTGCCACAACCAGGTCACTAAGAAGCCTCTTCCTATAATGTTTTTTGAATATAGCAATAATTCCACCATTCAAGAGCTGGATTCTTGATGTTGTGTTCTTGGGTAGGAACACTGTCTTAATGCAGCCATCTCTGGTTCTGAGCTCATTCTCTGGAGAATGTGCTGGGCGTTGATCGAGTAGCAGCAAGCCTCATGTTGGAATTTTCTTTTGTTGGAGATGAGCTCTGACAGCAGGTGCAAATCGTTCCACAAACCACTGACTGGAAATGTCAGCTGTCATCCATGCATTATGGCTGTGTTTTTGAGACAGGGAGGGTTGCCATATTGGTGTAATGAAAACATTGGGGGTTTGCAAACTTGCCTGTTTAGAGTGGTTGAAGTTTGTGAGTACTGGTGGCATTAGTACAGAATAGGAATGTCACTCTGTCCTTTGCAACTTTAAAGTATTTCGATGCACTTCTCTCACATCTGCTAGAAAGGATCTGTTCAGTGATGCACTGCCAGAACAAGCCGGTCGCATCAGTATTGTACACCTGCTCTGGCAGGTACACCCCCTCACAGACAGAATGTGTTTCAATTCGGGCAGAAACTCAGTGGCAGCCTGATCATCTCAGGACCTCTGTTCTCCAGTGATGTCAAGACAGCGGATCCTGTGCTGATGTTGAAACTGCCACTGCCAGTCAAATGAAGAGCGAAACATGGAATCGGCTCCATGAATGGCCTTGGAAAACTATTCTTTTCCTTTAATAATTGCCCCAGGTACTGGCATGTAATAGCGCATTGCTGCTGAAACCACAACTGTGTGGCTAGATCGATTTCACTCTCATCAGGCTTCCTTAACTTCTTTCTGGTCATGCCCTGAGAGTCTAAGCATTCACCAGCAAACTCTTGTAGTGCACCCCCCTGTTTCCTCCATGTTGACATGGTGGACTTCAAGTAGTCAGTTTCCTGGGATATTTTTTGCAGACTTTCACCAGCTTTCAATCAATCTAAAATGGACAGCACAGGACAGAGAAAGGTGACAACAATGATTCAGGGTCTGCAGTACATGTCCTATGAGGAAAGACTTTGAGAACTGAAAATGTACTCCCTGGAGCAGAGAAGAGAGAGCAGGGACATGATTGAAACATTCAAGTACATAAAATGCGTTAATAAGGTACAGGCACAGGAACTTTTTTACTTCAAGAAGGGCTCCAGGACCAGGGAACATGATCTCAGGCTGCAAGGAGGGAGGTTCTCTACCAACACCAGAAATGTGTTCTTCACAGAAAGAGTGATGGATACCTGGAACAGCCTGCCCCAAGAGGTTGTGGGGGTCAATGCTGTGGGGAATTCAGGAATGCATGGGATAGACACAAGGGAGCCCTGACTGCAAAGGGCACCTAGAGTGTGAAAATAGATCTAAAACAAATGGGCAGACTAGATGGACCAAGCGGTCTCCTTCTGCCGTCAACATCTATGTTTCTATGGCAGCTTTGTCTGGACACTGTAGCTGTATCACTTCATAGTGGAAGAGAGGTGAGCAAGATGAGTAAGGTGGACATGAAGGGGTGGCTAATGTACTGTGGCCAGCTGATTAATTAATGTATTTTTTATTCATTTTATTTCAACAATTGGTAACCGGGAAAGGCACACTAAGCCAAGGCTTGATTCCAGGTGCGACCCGGGGGGGGAGGAGGGTGGGAGTATATACAATTAGCATAAATACACAAATTCAGTAGGTTACATAAACAAATGATACAGCAGTAATGAACAGTTAAAACTGAGTCAAGATGGACAATTGGTTACAATAATACATGGTAAGCAATAGAGTACATGGTTCTTTCGCATTTCAGGTCTTGGAGATAATGTGGTAAGAAATCTACAGATAGTAAGTGCGCACATTTAGAAAGGGTATAGAAAGTGCTTAGGTGCAGAAGTCACGAGAGCCTGAGAAGGGGAGATACAGTCATCTGGGGCAGAGGCAGGGGGTGGTGGTAGGGAGTGAAGTTGTTTCTTGCTGGCAATGTAAGACGAGGAACTCATGATGGAGAGGGCTAGTGTGTTCCACAAACTGGGGAGCTGGTAGGAAAAAGCAGCTAGGTCAGATGAAGTGGATGGACAAGGGATGCTAAAAGAATATACATTTCTGTGTCTCAGTTCGTAAGGGGGGATGGAGGCGGGGGAGAGAGACAGTCTGACAGATAGGAGGGTAGCATGTTGAACCAGAATTTAGATATAAGGTTGAGGGAGTGGATATAATGTCTGTAGGACAGCGGGGTTAATCCTAGGAGAGAGCACAGGTCACAGTGATGGGTTCTGAGGGATGAGTTGGCCGCCGTGAAACAGCAGGAGTTCAGGAAGGTATCAAGCTTGAATAGTGTTGTACCAGGGGCAGTGCAGTAGACCATGTCTGTGTAATTCAAGATGGGGAGGATCATTTTAGTTAGGATCTGACATCTGGCTGGGAGTGGGAGAGAGTCTCGGTGCCAGTAAAGCATACCTAGCTTGGGGCGCAGTTTGGCAGCAGTCGTATCTATATAAGATGAATAGGATAGGTGGGAATCAAGCCAAACACCCAGGTATTTGTATTTAGTGACGTGGTCTAGAGGGGTACCATCCAGGGAGGTGATGGGATGGTGGTGGGAGGATCTGCTAAGTTTCTGGGCAGTGCCAAAGATCATAGACACAGTTTTGGTAGTGTTTAATTTCAGTTGGTTTTAACTGAACCATTGCTGAATATTATTGAAATCACATTGGAGAGTATCTTGGACTTCACGAGTTGATGTGCTTGAGGTAAAGAAGATAGCGTCATCCTCATACATGTGTTTGCTGGATTTTGTGCAAGAGGAAGGAAGGTCATTTATGAAGAGGGAGATAAGGATGGGACCAAGGACAGAGCCTTGTGATATGCCAGCTAGGATGGGGAGGGGAGTGGATGAGACATCAGAGATTATGACCGACTGTGATCTGTTGGAAAGGTAGGAGTTAAACCACTGTACAGTGATAGGAACTAAGCCAGTTGCCTCTAGTTTTGATAGAAGGAGAGGGAGGGACATGGAATTGAAGGTCTTGGCCAGGTCGACAAACACAATGGTGGTTGGCAGGCCTTGGTCAGTGGCAGTGTGGATGTGGTTAGTGACTCAAGAGTGGGGAAATAGTGGAATGCTGTTTTCTAAAACACGACTGGTGGGGGGATAGGAGATTGTTTGTGGTAAGATAATCTGATAGCCTGGAGTTGGCAAGGAATTCCTGCAGCTTGGCAAGAGCTGGGAGGAATGAGATCAGCCTGTAGTTGCCAGGCAGCAAGGTGTCACTGCCTTTGTGGAGTGGAACAACAGAGGTGACCGTCCATTCCTGAGGGACCATGCCTGTAGAGAAGAAGAGGTTGAGTAGATAGGTGAGGGGCTTAGTGATTGCAGGGGCAGAGATCTGCAGAAACTTGCGGTAGATGCCTTCTGGGCTGGATTTACTGGTATTTAATGAGCGGAGGACTGTGAGGACCTCTTGTTCAGAAACAGGTGAGAATTTGAAGTAGTTGTGGTGGTGGTGGGGGGGGGAGCAGCAGTTTTAGGTGGGAGACCGTGAGGCAATAAAATGACAATTGACATTTCAGAAGTTGAAACTTACAGATCAGGTGTGCATCAGCAACAGTTTCTCTGTCAGTTTCAGTGTGAGTTCTTAGGAGTCACAACCTGCATTCATTATATCAGGGATTTGTTATAGCGAAGGAGCACTCTACTGGAGTTCACACCTGAGGAGAGACTGTGACAAGGTGGATGCAGTACAGCACAGGGCAACCAAGATGGTCCATGAACTAGGGGGTAAGACATACGAGGAGAGGCTGCAGGACTTGGAACATATACACCCTTGAAAAAAGAAGGACATGATCTAGACATATATTATCTACACAAGATAAATACGGTGAATGCCAAGGAACTTTTCACCTTGAGTTCAACTACAGGGATGAGAGGGAACTCACTTTAATTCAGAGTGGAGATTCAAAAGGGATGTCTTTAAGCACTTTTTCACAGAAAGAGTGGCGGACAAGTGAAACCAGCTTGCAGAAGAAATGGTACAGGTCAAATCAGTGAAAAGTTTCAAGCGGGGACAGGACAGACATACTGTATGGGGTTAGTTAGAAAGGAAGGGTAGAAACAAAGGGGTAGGGTGGGCATTAGGGCCAGTGCAGAGTAATTGTACAGAGTGGGCAGACCAGATGGACCTTCAGGCCTTATTCTGCTGTTGTTGTCTAGGTGTCTATATAACTGTGTATTGGTGTCCCAAGGCATGGTGGAAGAAATTATGTCTTGGGGCTTCCTGGTGTGTTTTTTAACTTTTTAAGGGAATTGAATGACGGATATATTTAAAAAAAAATCAGAAAATGCCACTGATGGCTTTGGATGGGGTAAGACTGACCAGACTGTATTTCTAAATAGAGGCCTAGAACATTTTAAACATCACTTGAAATATAAAATATACTTTGTGTTATTTCTACTGAGGTGCTTTGATACTTTAAGGGCTTTGTTTATGGTTTGGTGGGACAGCAGATGATACTTGCTATGCCCAACACCAAGTGGCACTTAAGTCAAGCATACCCAAGCATTCTTTTGGACACTAGGTTTGTTGCAATAGCCATGCAACTGCTGGTTCACCCTCCTGCCCTTCCACTCCTCTACTTGCCTGCCAGCATACCTATCAACTTTCAGCCTCATACATCAAGGACTAAGCTTAAAGAATTCAGGACAAAGGATCCAAATCAGGGATATATCTTAAAAATTGGTGGTATTCACTCAGGAAGCTAGTAGAATAAGGGCTTATTGTAAAATACATTTTCTGAAGAAAAAAACAAGTAAATCTATCTAATATTTGACATTGTTTTGTGTTTAAAATCCCTACTGCTCAGTCATAGAACACACTTTTTTGTAGTGACCTAGGTAAATGCTGAGGTAAATTCAAGGGCGTCCCTGAAAATCACGAACAGTTGAGAAGTATGTCTGCCAGCTTTCCCTTCTCACAAGACAGCGATATTGAGTATTTCACCTGGTTCCTCCTGCTCTGCCGATGAGGTCCTATTTTCCTTTAGTGATCGGTGTGCCTGCCACCATCCATGGCTCCTCTGTCTGCCTCCCCTGCTGGCTTTCAGGCAGTTTGATGCTCAGGACTTCCAGTCTTGTCCATGTGGTACAGCTTCCTTTCCTGCTGAACACCTTCTCTCTCTGCTCTCTCCAGACTGCTCCAAAAGTCATTTGCTTATTCTGGCATTGTTCCAGTTCTGTGGCTGGGGATTGTGCCATATTGGAATTCTGCTCCTTGGCCAGATCTTCTGTAGGTGCTGATGCCTCTCCTCTCTGGCTAGTGCCTCAGACTAGTGGATTTTTCTGCTTGGCCTCTGCTACTCCCTATTTACTAGCCTTCATCTGCCTCACCCCTACAGTCCCTTCAATCCCCTCCTGCTTCCCTCACTTTCCCCATCTGGCTGTAATGCTGTGACAGTCCTTTGTTGCTCTTTTGGGTTTACTACTTATTCTCTCTAACTCAACCGGGCTATGCAACCCTTCCCACAGTGCTTAACTGGACATTCATCCTCCTTTACCATCATAATACCTACCTGGCATCACTTTCTCAACTTTCCTGGGCTTAGGCCTCCTTGCCAGGCATTCATCCAACCTGGGCTCCACCCCCTTCTATCCTTAATCAACTGTATGCCGTATTTATCTCCTACCCTTCAAGGGCTATCTTGGTGAGCCTTGTCAGGCTATCAACTCAGGAGGTTAGAGTACTCTGACTTCTTCTATGACATCCATATATCGAAGGTGGAACCCACACTGAGTGGGGGTCCTTTTAGCCATGAAGATCAACTCAGTGGCACCTTCTGATATTTCCATTGCCCCATCCCTATCTTGAGAGTAGGACTGCTGCCACGGGGGCACCTTTGGCCATGCAGATCACTTTGGTAGCACCTTGCAATGTAGTATTTATGAATTCCTGCTTCTTGAGAATGGAAACCTCTCCTTGTGGGGCCCATTTAGCCATGTAAAGTGGCTTTGTGACACCTCTTGTTTTATTTTGTGTCCTGAATATTCAAGGTTGAGCCTTTGTCTTCAGGGTAGCTTTGACCATGCAGATCAACTCGCAGCACCTTTCAGTTCAAGCCTCCCAACATCTGTCTATGGCCCTCCGTATTCCTTATCCTTAAGTCCCCTCCCCCATTATAATTATCATTATCATTCATATGCTAGGCTTCTTCTCAGACCTGAGGTTGGGTAAAAGCCATGCGGCAGTTGCTACTCTCCTAACCCTCATGCCATAAGGGTGGAGGTGGCTCCTCTAGCTGTGCAGAATGAGTAAGCAGAACCTAACAGCATAGTCAGATTAAAGTGAAAAAGTGAGCACTGTCAGTTCAAAGTCCTCCCCTAAATACATTCCTAAATCAAACTTATTACCCAGAATTGGATCCTAAATTCAGTGGTGATGATAGCCATCATGAATAATAACTTAAGCCAAGAGGGATGGCAATCAAGGACTTGGTCCTTCCCCCCACAAGGTTTTTTCTACAAGGCTTTTTCCCTTTCTCCATGCTGAAAATCATAATTTTAAGTTCCATTGAGAATTGGAGCTGCATGGTGGTCCTACATTTCAGTCCTAGCATTCCTACCACAGTACAGGTATTCCCTTCTCCAGGCTGTATTTCTCCTCTCCTTATGGGAAGTACAGTCAGTGCTCATCTGTTTATTTGTTTGCTCTTTTAGGCCTTCTTACCTAAGTTACCTTTGGTCGAGGGGACCTTATCCCTGTAACACCATCAGTGGTGGTGGCATACTTCTCAAGAGAGTTCTTGTGTATTTACAGCACTCAGAAAGGGTGGAAGTCCCTGCATCAGGGACAAAGAGAGCATCAGCCAAAGCTAAAATCACATTGCACAGCCATGCTACATACTAGTTACCAAACTACCAGAGAATCCTCATTCAAATCATTTGCTTCCCTCCATG
This sequence comes from Neoceratodus forsteri, assembly GCA_016271365.2. Classification (NCBI taxonomy): domain Eukaryota; kingdom Metazoa; phylum Chordata; order Ceratodontiformes; family Ceratodontidae; genus Neoceratodus; species Neoceratodus forsteri. Next base: position 171,767,483 of record CM057457.1, on the reverse strand, counting down.
GTTCAGTTTTTGTTTTTATTCACCACTTGCTGGCCTGCCCCTAACAGAACAGCCCACCCAGCCACATCACTGACCTTCACTAGGTACTTACCCTGTCCTCCTCCACTCATGGCTTGCCCCCCCCCCATGATGGGGCTTTTAGGATGCACCACTTTTGACATCTTGATCTGGTAGGGGAGGGTGCCTGGTTAGTGGTGCATGGCCTGCAAGGGTTTGTCATTACCCTTCTCCAGCCTGCTTAGTTTTTCCTCTGTTTTCTGTCCCTACATTCCCGGAAATTAGCATGCCTGCAATGATGTAACATCATGTGATGTGATGTAAAGACACTGTACACACTCAAGCACCAGCGCCACCTAGCCTCCTCTGGGTGACTGACAAGCCGTGGCACGCACCGTTCCTCTCCCTGAAGGAGGACAGCAGTCTTTGAATGCTCAAGTCTCCTTCCCCTGGCCAACCCCTGAGTGGCCCTGGTTTGTTCCTGAACCCGGGTCACCAATGTGGCAGGCGATGATGCATTAGTGTCTTAGCCCACCTCACTACTAAGCCAGCTTCATTGTTCCAATTCTAATAAAACCCTACCAGTCCTTTCTTGTGTAAGAGCTGGGCATTCCACTGTGTCTAGGTGTATATCATGACATTTCTCATCCAGGGAGGGCCCTCCTTATGATAGAAATGTGTACCCCTAACTCACCGTGCCACCATGGGTCTGGAAATATGGGGACCAGTGACTACTAATTATACACAGGAGCACCATTAACCAAGCAACCACACACAAAACTAATGCGTATGCCAGGAACTGGGATCAAGCAGGTTAACATTTTTCCCATGTTTCAGATGGTACACAGCACAAGAGGGCATTCCCTTGGCCATTCAACCCCCCAAAACTCATTTGTGGTACTTTATTTCTACTGCTGCCCTCTATATAGGATGAGTAGTGCTGCACAGATTGACATGGGTCCCATGGGTGCTATTAGTACTAGACAGGCATGCAGTGGCGCTTTTAGTAGGAAAGGCAGGACAATATCCTGGGGGGCAGTACATGCCAAAACTTAGCAAACGTGCTGCTACATGGAGTCTCTGTCATTCCAACAACCAGATTTTGGTGCACTTAATAATTTTAGCACCTAGGCAGTTCAGCTATATATGCCTCCCTTCTGCATCACACCAACAGGTCCTAGTGACCCAAAACTTGACAGATTCCTTTGCCTGGCCCAACCTGAGTGGAACGTCTTGACACTGACCCTTACCAGGCTCTTATCTTGGTTATCTGCATTACCATTAACCAATTTACCTAAGGGTTACTTACTCGGCTACACATTCTCCTTTTAGAGCTTCTGATGGTGGTGTACTCCCACGTTGCTCTCTCCAATACCTTCTCTTACAGGAACAGGTTTGAAAGGATCCCCAGTGACCTCCTTTGAGAGGTGGCCCGCCACTACTCCCAGGTGTTTACCAGGTTGGTGGATGGTCTACCCACTTGGGGCAAGGTTACACAGGTTTCCCCTCCTGTCACTGTTATCTGGAGGGCCCTTCCCAACCCCAGGAGGAGCAGAGATGAGAAAGCGTTCCCTTTGGACTTCTCCCTCTGCTGGTTCTTCTGCTGCTGTTATTCCTCTGAAACCCAAGCACCCATTCCCACCCAAGCTCTGTTAACCCCTCCTCTTTATAGAGCCAAGGGGGAGGGCAGGGCTATGAATATTCATGCCTTGGATCCTAGCTGGCTTAGCAAGGACATGTAGAGCATCAGCACACAGACACCCTTTTACCTAATGGAGGCACAACAGAAGTAAGTCACTGTCAGGGTCAGACTTAACCCTTTGAATACTCAGTAGAAACCTGCCTTGGGAGAGAGAGAGAGAGAGAGAGAGAGAGAGAGAGAGAGAGAGAGACTGGTTACACTTCTGTTTGCTACATATTTCTATATAAGGTACCCAGTAGTCCCTTGATTTGAAGGATTTTCCCATGGTTCAGTGCGGCAGTAGGAAACATTCACCATCCCCCCCCCACTAAGTGGTACTTAAGCCATCATGCCTAAGCATGGTATGCTGCTATCACCATCCACACCTCCTCCTCCAGAGGTACTTCTCTTTCCTTAGGGTTGAGCCTGCTTTTCTAAAGTACTTTAGGTCTAAAAGGACCTTGTCCCTGCAACACCTCCAGGGACAGAAACTATCCCATGAGGGTGCCAGTGTCTTTATATCACCCTGATAGGGTGGTAGTCCCTGTGGCAGGGGCAATGAGAGCATCAGCCAAAGTTACAGTCATGTTGTACAAGCATTCTACATACTACTGTACTTACCAGACTATCTCAGTTCCCTCCATCAGAGTTTGCTCCCCTCTATCATTTCAATACTACAAAACAGTAGCAATCCTTCCCTGTGTTCCCTACGCATTCCTACATAAGGAGCTTCATGATCCATTTAACAAAATCTATCTAACAAAAATAGCACTGAAGTGTATTGCTAAACTAGGGGTTTGAAAGTACATTTTACGTTAAACGTGGCATGTAAAGGAAGCGTTTGGGAAAAGTAGCACACTTGGAGGTGTGCCTCTGCTCGCAATGCACTGCTCCCTTGAGCAGGCGTGGCGGTCCTGCACCAATGGGTGCAGGAGCTCAATATGACAGCGGTGTTCCTCTGCTTCAAAGAAAACACCACTGCCATACTGGCGCTGCGCTATCCCCTCCGTCCATGCGCTCTCCCCAGCGCCACGCCCCCCTCAAAGCTTTCCTGCCACGCTGGGAGCCCACCCCAGCGTGGCAAAGGTTGTTGTTTGCGATAGAGGTGCCCAATCCCCCTGTCGGCTCCACGGCCCCCAAGCCATCCTGCTGCCATGCTGGAGCCCACCCAGCGTGGCAAACCGTTAATTTGTTTTGCCAGCAGGGGTGCCCAATCCCCGTCGGCTCCTCGGCCTCCCGGTGTAGTTTGCCGGCGGGGGTGCACAATCCCGTTGGCTCCTCAGCCCCACATCTTCTGCCATGCTGGGAGCCCACCCCAGCGTGGCAAATGTCCCATAGAGTGTTTTTTTGTTTAAACCCAGTAAAACAAAAGCGTTCGCTGGCGTCTCCCAACCCCTCCCACAACCCGCACCCACCTACTGCGCGCCCAGCCTCCCCACCCCCCCACCCCATACTACTCCGGACTCCGGTCGCGACGATCTTGAGTGGACCAGGAACACGTCTGCACTCTTCAAAGCCGACGGCAAACTGAGAAATGCCGGTAGCTGTATAATGGGCTACATAGGGGTTTCAACTTTATGCATATCTCAGTCATTTTGGAATTTTTGTTGCCAAATTTTCAGCATGGGTTTGGGACCCCTTCTCATGAATGATGTCACTGTCATGGCGTTATTCGGGGCCTGAAGGGTGATTCACAGGCACTGCGCGGTCACTGCGCGAAATCACTGTGCGCCTTGAATAACGCCAGCATGTTTATCATTCATGAAGAATCTCAAAACCATGTTAAGTGGTGCAAATTCAAAATGACTGTTTCTGTGGCGATGCGTGCGCGGTTCTCGCGGGCTCGTAAGTTCGCCAAATTTTCAATATTTCACTCCAGATTTTCAACATTGCCATTTATCACACCTTCTTATGGGTTGTACAGCTGTCATTTTTCATCTCACCCAAACATGTTTCCAGCCCATATGGCGCACAATGGGCAGATCGGTATCGCGAACTCAATGTATGGGACACATTAAGAAAATCACAGTGACACTGATCGCGAGCAGAGTTCTTAAAATGGCTATGTTGAAATTGAGTAATTCGAAAATGACTGTTTCTGAGCGTCGTTGCGCAGTTCTCTGCTGCGCCTTCATGCGTTTCTGAATTTTCAATATTTGCACTCCAGATTTTCAACATTGCCATTTTACCACACTTCCTCGCGAGCAGTACAGCTGTCATTTTCACATCCCGCCCAAAATGTGTTTCTGCCCCATGTAGCACACAATGGCACAGTCGGTGTCTCGAACTCAATGTATGGGACACATTAAGAAAATCACAGTGACACTGATCATGAGCAGAGTTCTTAAAATGGCTGTGCTGAAAATTTGGTGGAAAAATTCCTACAAATAACTGTTTCTGCGTGCGTTGTGCATTTCCACATGGCTGTAGAGTTTGTGAATTTCAATATTTTCTCCAGATTTTCAACATTGCCATTTTACCACACCTCCTTATGAGCAGTACAGCTGTCATTTTCACATCCTGCCCAAGCGTCTTTCCCCCATGTAGTGCACAATGGCACAGTCGGTGTACGAAATCAATGTATGGGACACAGTAAGAAAATCACTGTGACACTGTTCATTAGCACAGGTTTTAAAATGCCAATGTTGAAAATTTGGTGAAAAAATTCCTAAAAATGGCTGTTTTACGAGTGTGCATTGCACAGTTCCCATGCATGCTTGTAGGTCTGCGAATTTTCAATGTTTCACTCCAGATTTTCAACATTGGCATTTACCACTTCCTTATGAGCAGTACAGCTGTCATTTTTCACATCTGCCCAAAAGCGTGTTTCCTTATGTAGCACACAATGGGGGTAACAAAAAGATCATGCTGACAATTTATTGTGCAAATACCAGCAATCGCACAGGGCATTAGGGTAAAGCACCATACGTGCCAAACACCACTGCAAATACCTGCAAGCGAACGTTCGGCATTGACAAATGCTTGTTTTAAATTCTCAGAGTAGTCTTGCTCAGCCCCCAAATACTTGACTAATCCATACTGGGTAACTGACTATGCTGTAAACAGACTGAAAATTACAAACAAAGCACAAAATGTTTCTAGATCTTCCCAAGTGGCCATGGCTTATCCATGGCCACCCTTTCCCCATTCACGTGATTTTATACCCTACACCTACTTCCCTTTTTCTCCCACACTCTCACATTTGTTAAAACAAACAAAAACAACTTCAAGTTCCTGGGATTTTGCCAATAGTCACCACACCTTTTATAAAGTCACTTCTCCCCAGCCCAACCACCTCCACCCCAGTTATAATTTTTTGGATGTTACCCTTCCCACCAACCACCAATCCAAAATGCCAGGAGCCTGATTTATTTATTTTTTTTGTCTGGTTAATTAATCAGTGTGGGGCAAAGGGAAAGGGGTGTAGGGTGAAAAATCAATGGAGAGATGAGAGGGTGGCTCAGGGATAAGCTCTGGCCATGGCTTTGAATTTTGTATTCATTCTCAGCCCTCAGACACTAGACTATTCCTTACTAGATAACAGACTATGCAATAAACAGATTGAAAATAAAAACAAAATATAAGAATGTTACAGACCTTCCCAGGTAGCCAGGACCTATCCTTAGACCGATATCCGATCAATATAGCGTGGGTATTACAGCAGGGTACAAAACCATGTGGACAATACAGTGGTAGTGAAAACAATGACAGGGAAAGTATAGCACAGGCATAACAGCACCATCCCTGTGGCTGTTTTCACCTTCAACAGTGCATGTTGCTAGCATCCCGGTGCCGTGGCTCAGCGGATAGAGCCACAGGCTGTGGATGGCGGCAGTGCTGGTGGCCTCCCTTAGTTTGGGTCTCACCTCCCTACATTTCTGTTTTTTTTTTTCTTCACTTGCCATGCAGCACCCCCCTCTCACTTGCCATGCAGTGCCCCCCTCACTTGCCATGCAGCACCCACCTTGTCTTCCCTCCTACAGGTACTTCACAAACTTCCTCCTTCCCCAAGCTGTTCAGACCCCCTAACTTACCCCCTGTTCTCTTCCTCCCACCACCCAAGTTGCTTCCACCGCACACTTCACCCTGTGACTGCCCACCTACCTGAATTAACCCCATTTCCCAACATGCAAAACCCCCCTCAGAGATGATTATAATACAGTTCAGGGGTGCAGGGGGTGATGCCCCCTGAAAAACATTATTTTACCAACATGACGTGCCTGGCGCTATTTGAATGCAGTGGTTTTGTCCTGCACAGTTGTATCTGCACTATTTTAACCTAGATCCTCCTGGGCTATCCTGTCCACTCTCCATTTTCCACCCTACACCACCTTCCCTTTTATCCCATGATTAATTAAAGAAAAAACTTCACACTTCTGGTATTTTGCCAGTAACCACACATCTTTTATAAAAGGATCTCCTCTCCAGTCCAACCCTCTCATCCCTAAATACAATTTTTAGAGTGTTGCCCCTCTCTCCTACCCCAGTCCATTATTTTGGACAGGTTTGTTTGGGGGGCATAAGTAAGATATCCAGGTTAGCCCGGTTGCCCCACTCCCTAATCCACAGTACAACTGATAGTCAATTCTTTCAGTCAATTTGCTTAGCATTGTCAAGAATGGACACCACTCTCTAGCCTGCTGTCCTGCTCATGCACACCATTGTGCTCTCTACCTGATAGACTGACTGGGGCGGTGGGGGGGCAGGCAGGGATTAACAATCAAATTGATTTTTAGCAGGAGAAGGGAACCTGCACTGAGACTAAAATTACGTCATGTGGCTTTCCATAGAAGTTTTTGTCTCTGAGAGTTCCTGACAGAGACAAGCACTGTTTGAAGTTGAACCCCTGTGTGCCATATGTTAGGGTGTCACAAGCCCTTACCTATGCTGTTGTATTAGGCATTGTTCCAGCCCAGGTGAAAGTGGCTGTGGCTGGCTTGCTAATGAAATGCCGTGTTATGCATAGATGTTTGCCAAAGCCATAACATGAACTTTAAGAATGAGTTCCTGAAGGCTGGCAGGGTTGTGCGGTGGCTGCCTCTGGACTTGACATGTGGCCAAGATAAGTCAAAAAGAGGATCTTAAGCTCCTCAGACACAGAAAGCTAGATGCACTAAAAAATGGTAATTCACAACCAACCCAAGAGAATCAATCAACACTCAAAAATAAATATAAAAGGATGGAATAAACCAGTATTCAAAAAAATTAAAAAAAATCTGTTGATTTAACTTGATAAATAGCAAACAGCCAGTATCCGGTCAAATACTACATTGGTGTAAATGTGTGTGCAGTCTCAGAGTTTGTTTATATAATCTGGTGCAGTTTTGGACTGCACTAGATTACACAGACCATGCAGCGCTGTTTTCGCAGATTCACAAATGTTGTTATTTTTGCCGCATTTATTTGGACATAAATAGAAGACCCGTTCTAAAATCTCTGAAGTTTCACCTTGCTCAGAAGATTCCTGGGGGGAGGGATTTGTTATAACAGTGTATTCTTATAGCCACAGCAATTAACATGACAGCACTGAAGTTTTAGAAAGAACAGATGTGCTTAATCTAACTCTAAACATGTATCTTAACGTTTGTCTGACAAGGACAAATCTTTTTTAAATAGGTCTTAAATTTAAATTCTGACCCCATTACAATTTAATAAACTAAGAGCCAATGCAGAAAGGAATGGGGCCAAAGAAAATAGTGCACTTCAGATTTTGCTGTAGGACTGGAATTCTTTATCATGTCACATTAATAAAGTTGTTTGACAATTTCCCAATTTCAAAACCAGTCTGGGAAAGAAAGTGGAAAAGAGCATAGACAGTAATATGGATAGGCTTACCCAGTTACTGTAACTTAGTTCAGTTTACATCTTGAAGATCTGTCTGTCTGTGGAAATGCTTGTGATCCAAAGCAAATGTATTAAACACTTGTCAGATAAAAGATAAATACCTTAGAGAGTATACAAGTTAAAGTGGAAAACATAAGTAAGAAGTGAGAAAAACAGTTGGATTAGAAAAGCATTGAAATAAAGTAGAGAACTGAGCTAACAAAATAAAATAGAATAGCTGGAGAGACTGTGAGGACGGTAATACAATATTGGCATTACACCAATATTTCAAATGAAATTTTAGTGGTATGATACAAAAAATAGAGTAACGCTATAGTATATACATCAAACATTAATGGGACCTGAGAAGCAGTTTTGAAGATATAAATTCCTATCCCTAAATTTTCCACACTACATACCCATATCCCCATACAGAGCTACAAATTCAATAAAGCTCGAGTTGTAGAGAATGTTTCAAATAGTCTGTGAGTGCTTTAATTGATTCCAGAGTTCCCAAATCTTTCAAACAGCTGATACTTTGTCTTAGGCACCTCACAAGCATCCCTGTCAACTGTCCCTGATTTTGCATTACAGATTGCCTCTGTCCCGCCTAAATGTGGCATTTTTGCCAATGAAGACTGGAGATTTAAATCATAAAGTCATACCAGACAATAGTTTTAAAGTCTAGTTCTGCATCAGAAAATACATTTATCATTAAACCACTGCTTGTAGGAGCTTTACAAACTGATATTATACCTTTTTAAGATGTGTCTCTGACTGTGGTCATGTGTCCCAGATTTATTAGTCTGGTTGAAAGGTGTACTCCCAGGCATTAAAAACTTCTAAGTAGCCAGTCACTTAAGCTCCTGATGCTGCAGTTCTTCTAGATGCAGAAATGAGTAGAAGCAGGGCCCCACTGAAAATGAGATATCACAACTCAGCTGAGCTATCCTGGAGAACTAAATTGTAAAAAAATAAAAAAATAAAATAGTGGATTTTTAGAAGGTGCTTAAGTAATATTGCCATGGTAAAAAAAAAAATGTTTCTAAACTCATACAGAAAGTACTGACAGTATATACTGAACTGACTCAGTTATATATTCTTTTAGCAGGACCCCACAAATATAAGGTGCTTACTTTTAGCTGAACTACTTTGGATAAAAACTATTGTTAAGTACAATATAAAATAAATAATTCTCTCTTTCTATTTTAGGATTTTACGTATGGAATCACAGAGTGAAGAATCACAACTTAGTGAGACCTGTGAAAACAAAGCAAGGTTACTGAACATCCATCTATCTATCTATCTATCTATCTATCTATCTATCTATCTATCTATCTATCTATCTATCTACTTTCCTGGATTCTGGGTTTTATCCTTCCATTTATTTGTATCTATTTATTTGTAATTTTGTCTGGAAAGGCACACTGAGCTATGGAAGCTCATTTCCAGGTGAGCCCAAGGGGATGGGTTGCATGGACCTGTTACATTTGGAGATTATTAAGGAATACCCAATACTCTGAGATCTGGAGATGCCACAACCACACACTCTTGGTTGGTTGCAATGTACAAAGCCCAGCCGTGGTACTTTAACCACTTGGGAAGTGCTGTTATTGGGACATCGTCCTAAGCCTAGAGTATTGATAAGTTAGTTAGTTATTCATTCATTCACTTATCTATATCTCTCTCTATCCATCTGTCTGTCTATCTATGCTACCTGACATACTGAGTTCCAAGTACATCCTGGACAGGGAGGGGTACAGAAAAATAGGTTTATAATACAGTAAGCAACACTTAAATGAGAGAACTATGCCAAAAATAAAGTGAACATTTGTGTACTGGGTTAGCCTAGATTTCAATACACTTTTCAATAAACTACCCCTGCCTTTTGGGCTCAAATAAGGTTGAGAGGCCTGGGTTGATAACTCCAGTGGGGATTTTTTAATCCAAACAAGTTGAGTTAAAGTTCAGATGTAAATTATGTGGTGCCGACACCCAGGGAATTATCAAGTGGGCTAGATACTAAACTAGTATTGCTTCCTGGGAAATGGTTTTAAACAACTGTGTTCCCCACTGGTACAAAGAAACACAACTCCTACACAGTGAAATCAACAGTTGGCTAAATATAAACCTTAATGCTCTACTAATAATATGCTCGCAACACAAGATTGCAGACAAACAACAAAGAGTTTTATTATGGGATCAGGAAAGAGGTCCTAATGGAAGAAATGCATTAAGAGAAATAAAATACACTTATATACAATGGTTATTCTCTTGGCTGTAATTTGGTTGTCCTCCTAGGCACAGTCAGGAAAAATAATGCAATGTGCCCCAAACAAATCATGATGCTTGCCCCAACCATACTGCTGGGACACTACCCCAATCCCTACTGATGTCAGTTAATTACCCTTAGTCACTAGGAGCTCCTGGAGAAACCTGGGTATGCAGGTTTTAAATTGGTGTGAGTCCTGCCTGTTGCAGTTGCACATGGTTGGCCAGCATTGTGTACGTAAATCAAATTAACATTGTGAAGCAAAACCCCAAATTTGAAATCCTAGCAGGACTGCCTAGACCAGTAAACACTAGCCTCAGTCAGTGACTGTATGTAACAAATGAATGATCAGTGATTCAGGACCTGTAGGCCCTGTTTGCTTATTCATGGTTACACTGAGACTGACATGCCTCCATCTCCCACTGCAGTCCTTGCAAAATGTTATCTGCTCCATTCCACAGGCTGATGTTGCCTCTGATGACTCCCTAACCTCTCCACTGCTGGTCACTGTCTATAGCACCTAACACAAGTTCAGCTGGATTCTTGTTTCTTCTATGTTTCGGGGTATCTTGAGCAACCCAAGCCTCTACAGCTCACCAGGCTGGGGTGATCACCATTACAGGCTTCAGCCACAGTTGATTACATTGCAGTTAAGATCTCACAGATTTAATCAGACAAACTGTCTCCAGCTGTTGATTGTGGCTCAGCTGCAAAGCGTCTTATCCTTTCAGACTGAAACCCTTAGCTACACTGTCAGTCTCTCTCTCTCTCTCTCTCTCTCTCTCACTGTGGTTCTAGCAGCAGTCTCTTCCTTACTGTCTGTATGAGAAGACGATTCCCATCCAAAGTCTCTGCACTACTTCTTTCTCACTCTTGCAGATGAGAGGTCTGCTTTTTCTATTCTCCACAGCAGTGATGCAGTCTCTGACTCCAGCAGAAAAGAGGACTGCCTCTGCTTCACTGTCTCCTTCAGAATGAGAATGTGCTGGAGAAATCCTCAGTGAATACAAAACCAGACAGCCTCCTAACTGACTAAGACCTCTGTCAATCTCTTGGGAGTGTTCATTTTTGGCTGTTAGATTCCCGGGTGAATTAACAAGTCCTCCAGTGTCCCTAGAGCCCTTTTATGGCTCTCGATCAGGCTTCCCAGTTCTCTTGATCAGGCTTTTTTTTGGTCAGGCAATCAGCCCCTGTCTGAATGAAATAAGCAAAAGCAGGAGGAAATAAGGCCATTCTGGTACTCAAGGGAGGTGGCCACAAAAGTGAAGGAAAAGGATGACATTGAGAGGTACAAAGAAGAAGAAGGAGGGGGACAGGGAGAAGTACCAGGTAAGACAGAGGGAAGCTTAGAGGGCAGTGAGGCAAGCAAAGCTGCAAACAGAGGAAAAGATTGCCAAAGGGGTGGCAAAAGGGGGTACAACTTTCTTCAGGTATGTAAGCAAGAAGAGAAAGGCAAGAGGAGAGATAGGGATAATAAGGAGAATGACAGATGGTGACTGTGCAAAGTAGGATCAGGAAAAAGCTGGCAACCTGAACAGGCACTTCTGCTTGGTCATTGCAGTGGAGGGATAGGGGACAGACTACCAAGGAGCAGCAGGAATGCAGAAGGGGGGGGTGAATCAAGTCCATTTACAGAGGAAAGAGTCCTGAAGGGATTTGAAAACAAGGCCATGGGACACACCCAAGGGTGCTAAAGGAACTCAGGGAGGAACTTGCTGCACCACTGATAGGCTTATTCAGCAACTCACTTGAAACAGGAGTGGTTCCAGAGGACTGATATAGTCCTGCTACATAAGAGCAGCAGCAGGGAGGAGACTAGCAACTATTGACCAGTGAGTCACACATCAGTGGTTAGGAAATTAATTGAAACCCTGTTAAAAGGAAGTTTGGTGGAATATCTTGAATCCAGTGAGTTGCAAGACCAACCCAATATGGATTCACAGGGATGCAGGATGTCATGCTAGACAAATCTGATTGTTTTCTTCAACTGGGTGACCAGGAAAACTGATTAAGGAATGACAGTGGAAGTGACCTACTTGGACTTCAGCAAGGCCTTCAACTCTGTACCACATAAGAGACTTATAAAGAAATTGGACAGTCTAGTGATGGGTTCCCAAGTGATACACTGGGTGAAAAACTAGTTGATGGATAGGCAGCAGATGGTGGTGGTAAATGGTGCTAACTCTAATAAAGGGATGGAAACATAGAATTTGATGGTAGACAAGGACCACTTGGCCCACTCAGTCTGACCATTTCCCCATCTCCAGCATAAACGCCAGATCCTAACTGATCTGCAGCTTACCTTCTCTTTTCTACCACTAGGGCTGCCTTCAGTCTATCCCACGCACTCTTGAATTCACCTATAAATTTTGACCCACGACCTCCGCAGAAAGGCTGTTCCATGCATCTACCATCCCTTCCATGAAAAATTACTTCCTCACATTGCCCCTAAGTCTCCCTTCCAGCCTCATATTGTGCCCCTTGTTCTTGCATTTCAAATACTGGATAGTGACCAGCGGTGTGCCACAGGGCTCAGTACTGCAACCAGTCCTTTTCAATGTCTTCATAAGTGACATGGCAGAAGAGCTGGAAGGGAAGGTATGCCTTTTTTGCAGATGACACCAAGATCTATAATAGGGTGGATACTCAGGAAAGGGTGTAGAGAAAGGGTGGGGACCTTAGAAAACTTGAGGCGTGACCAAGAGTATGGTAGCTGGGGTTCAGTGTCAAAAAGTGCAATATCACACACTTAAGGCATAGAAACCCAGGAGCTGAGTATAAAATTGAGGGAGGTAGTGTTGGTCACTAAACAGGAAAGAGACCTTGGAGTTATAATATCTGATTAGTGGGCAGTGTGACAAGGCAGTAGGCAGGACCAGTGGAATGCTGGAGTGTACAGAGAAAAATATCACCAGCAGGAGGAGGGAGGTGGTATTACCACTGTTTAGGTCACTGGTGAGACCCCTGCCAGAGTACCATGTCCAGTTCTGGAGGCCACATCTCAGAAAGGACACAGACAGGGTGGAGGCATTCTAGTAGAGGGCAACTAAAATGAAGCAGAGGTTGCATGTGAAACCCTACAAGGAGAGCCTGAGGGAACTCAACATGTGCACACTGGAGGAGAGGAGAGGATGTAGAGGGGAGACATGATAGAGACCTACAAGTAATACATAGGGGGTGTAGAGAGTACAGGTGGGAAGCCTGTTTTGAGTGAGGAAGTGCAGTAGAATAAGATGGCGTGCAACAAAACTGAATGGCAGGAAATTTAGGACAGATGTGAGGAAATAATACTTCACTGAAAGAGTGGTGGACACCTGAAACAACCTACAGTGGGTGACTTCAAGCATGCATGGGATAGGCATAGGGGAATACTGGTAAATAAGCAGGGAGAGGGGAGGGTCACCGGAGACCAGTTAGGGTCTGCAAAGACAGAATAGGCAGGGAACATCTGGGCAGACTGGGTGGGCCAAACGGTTCTTTCCTGCCAACAAATCCTGTGTTTCTGTCTTTTGCTCCTGATGGCTGTTATGCTGGCCTATGACCCAATTGTCTTGGTGAGGGTGGGTCAGGTGGTGACCAAAATAAATGGCCCATTTGTTGTCCAGGAGCACTGGTGCTAAACTCTATTTTCATACTTTAAGTGCTCCTGATCCAAAAACATGTATTTGCCCCTTAGGTGTGTTGTGTGGCTACGCTTTAGCTCTGGTCTAATCAGGCTAATCAGAGTGGTGTTTGGGGCAAGTGCCCAGTCATTGCAATCACCGATGCACTCACTCCATTGGTAGCAGTGGAGCCACCACTGATGAGCACCAGATGCAGCAGAGATGAATGACTCAGGAATTGCTGAATATTTTCTGTCCTCTCTCCATCTGAATTGTCTTTGGGGGCCAGAAGGAACAAGCAAGCTGTCAGTGTAGTTAAGGCTGGGCTCCGCCGATCCTTAAGGTAAGCCCCCATTTTGGGCTGATTACATTCTTCCACTTCTAATACTTGACATTCATGTCAAATCTGGATCAACACATTTTATGTGTAAAGCAAACAACACTGACAGTCTTTCTAGACAATTGTTTTGTAGGCTGCATAGGCAAAGAATAACATCCTGTCTAGACAAATGCTTCATATCTAATCAAATTATTCCTGTGCGGGCAGTTTTCAAGCATGTGCTTTCCCAGTTGATGCTTAGGAAAAGACAGAGAAGATGATAGCACAGTTTTCAGTGGTCTCAAAAAATCGTATTTACCAACAGGGCTGGCAGTATAGCCTAGCGGTTAGAGTAATGAGCTGTGAATGAGCTTGGTGCATCCAGCAGACTGGGGTGAGATTCCCACAATCTCCACATGCATACTGTATGACTCTGAACAAGTTACTTAACCTTCCCAGTGCTCCCAGGTCACCCATGAAAACAGGCACGTGGGCCTTAGCCGGTTACCAAAGACTAAAATAAACAAGCCATCAAGTACAAGATTTTAAGAACATTTAGTATGATTCTTCACAGCTGAATATATCAATCACTGTAACTACAGTGCAGCCGAGGTTTTTTTAAACCACAACTGAAACCCATGGTTTTAATACTTTTATACTTGATCTCTGACTTTCAACAGATATAGCAGCATTCACTCCTCGATTCTTGAGTCACTAAAATGTATGTCCTGACAAAGCCTGACTCTCATCCTACAAGAGAACTGAAATACCATAAACCCCTCAGAAAAAATGATGCAGCAGTTATATGTAACCCCCTTTAACCTATCTAGGGGTCCTGGTGGTAAAATGCTAAAGAAGGGCACAATCCAGACACCTGATATCTACTCAGGATAACCAACAGCTCCTTATAAAGCATGCAAAGGTTGTACTTACCTTGTCCAAGAAGTTCATAATGGACAGGCCTGTACCTCTCTTACCACAAGTGAGCCGGGCATGCACTGGAACTGCAGGGCTCCACAACACAGGGCCATGGGGCAGGATGGAGCAAACATTTGTTAGGGCACACTAAATGAAGGCACAGAGAGAGCGATTTCTAAAACTTAAATTTTTTCCCAATGCAATCACGGACAAATTAAACAGCGTCACAAAGCTTAAGGATGTATACAGAGCAGTCAGGATCCATTTTTTGCAGGCAGATTAAAGTTACTCTAAGCGGCATGTTGCTGCAGATTCCCTTTAAAGTGGCCTGCACAGATCAAAAGTGCGGGCTCAGACAGACCACAGAAACCAAGCCCAGAGGCTCCCCATGCACTGACAATCTGGGATCTCTCTGAGGAACTCCCAGGCCACTCAGAATAGTCACTGACCACGGCCTTTACTGCTCAAATGACCTGAACTCGGGGGTCCTATGCTATACATGCTGCAGCACCCTTAGCTACAGAACCAGGGTCCCAGGCCCCCCCCCGAGGTCTACTAGTACAGGACCGCTTCTTGAGGCAGTGTGTCACATGGGAAGGACTGGTCTAGGCTGCCACCACTGAGCCAGCCACACTGCGGCTCTGTCATTGCTGCAGTGCCCCTACTGCCCTTGCTATCTACTCCCAGACAGATGATCCATAACTCTGGGCCCACCTGGTGCCTACGTAGCACAGGTGGCCCCAAATCCTCCGAGCTCTCACTGGCAGTGGCTCAATAACAAGAGGATCCCAACCCTAATGACTGGTCTCCTGCAAACCAACCCTGGAACTTCGTGGATGTGGACAAATGTCATAAATAGCTTAGTCCGCACTCCTGGCTGGGGGCGGGTCACCCAGCCACCTGCTTGCCCTGCTCCAGCTGGTTACTTCCACTATCCCTCTCCCCACTTTCTGGCCTTACTCGCCCCTCTTAAAGGGCAAAAAGCCCTAGGTTCCACCCCTGGGTGGAAACCGACCTACACTCTACAAGAGTCAAGAATTGGCTGATTCTTAACACCTCATGGGTTTGGTGACATCAGACACTCTTGAAATGTGCTCTTGAGCTCACATGATGTCACCAAATCCACTTTTCTTTTTATTTAAAAATTAGTAACCAGGAAAGGCACACTGAACTGAAGCACATTTCCAGGTGTGACGCTGGGGAGAGGCGAAATGAACTAAAGAAAGAAAATAATTACAAAATATCAGAATTCGGTTATATTAACAATATTATAGGTACAGGAGCAATGTGGTGATTAAATAGGTAAATAGCGTGGTTCATCACAATGCTATGTCAACAAGCATTCAAAAATACAGTAAAGTGTGCAATGCCTTTTGGGGAAGGTGGAAAGGTGGCCTTGCTAATGGGGCACAGAAGCAGACCACAGGTGAAACCACAATTAGCCTAGAGTAGAGTGAGTCCTAAGCAGGAAGGGAGGTAACAGGAGAGAGGAAGGAGTCAAGAGGGGGGTTGACAGAGACTGGAGGGAGTGGGAAGGTGCCTTAGATGATATATATAAGGGCATCTGGGAATGAGGGTGAGAGGCAGAGGGGGGATTGGTCTTAACACTTAGTGTTATGAATCAGCCAGCTCTTAAAACAGGGTAACCCCAAAGACCCCACTAACTACTGCCCAATTGCCATTCTGTCTGCCACTAGCAAACTACTGGAGAAAGCTGTCGCCTCTCAACTATCCCATTATATCCAGAACTACAACATCCTCTCTCCCGCTCAACACGGTTTCCAGAAAGGACACATCACGTCCACTGCCCTTGCTCTAGTCACCTCACAGATTAGGATGGCTGCTGACCAAGGCAAACTTCCTGGAGCTATCTTTGTGGACCTCTCCAAAGCCTTTGACAGGGTGATCACTCCCCTCTGCTCCATGCTCCTATCCCTTAGTTCCCCCGCCCATGCCTGGTTCCTTAACTAACTCTCCAGTAGGCAGCAGTACACCTGCTTCAATTGGACACTCTCCAACCCCTTACCAGTCCTCTGCGGCATCCCCCAGGGATCCGTACTGGGCCCCACACTATTCTCACTCTTCATCAACGAACTGCCGTCCGTCGCTGCCCATGGCCTCTCCACTATATACGCGGATGACTCGTCATCCTGGCCAGCTCCCACAACATCTCCACAATAAACTCCCATTTAAACTCTGACTTCATGTGCATCCAAACCTGGCTAGGTGAACACAGACTTACCCTGAGCCTCAGGAAAACTCAAGCCATGCTTTTTGGTTCCTCAAACAGAATTAAATCCTGCTCTGCTCCTCTGCAAATCTTTGGGTCTGATGGCTCTCCCCTCCAGACAGTAACCGCTGCCAAGTACCTGGGCGTCATGCTGGACCCACAGTTGGACCTAACCCTCCACATCAGGAACGTCTGCAAGGCTACAAATGGAAAGCTTGGCCTAGCCTACCGAGCCAAAAACTGCCTCACTCCGGCTGCTCGTACAGCCTTAGCCAGGGGAGTCCTCCTCCATACACTCTGCTATGGGCTCGTCACCTTTGCCCCAGTACCCAAATCCAGCCTCTCGAAATGGGACACGGCATATAACAATATATGTCAATTTGCGCTCTCCACCCTTCCCCTCACACATTGCTGCGATCTCTACACGCATCTGGAGTGGCTCCCCCCTGGAGAAGCACCATGCCTTCTTACTCAGAAACCTCATTGGCAACATTATCCGCTCGGCCACCCCTTCTGCTCTTGCCTTTCCCCCCAAACCCAGCACCCCTTCCTATCTCCTAAGATCCAGGGCGTCGCTGGATCGCCTGGTCCCAAGAACCCGTACCCTTGCAGGTGATCAGGCCTTTCACACCTATGCCCCTAAAATGTGGAACTCACTCCCTGTACTAACACGGTCCCCCCCACATCCCAGCTTTAAGGCCTCCCTCTGGAACTTTTTAAAACCTTCTTCAGAGTGTCCCTGCACCTCGTAGCCTTTTAGCATAGCCCACTTATTCCCACCCAGGCTAAATCTTAGGGTGGGGGCCTTAGCGTCTACTGCACTTATCCTCATGCACCTCACTGAGTAACTAGTACCTGACTAGCATCTGTGCACCCTCCCCCCTCGTGCACTTAATCTCAGTCCCTTTTTCCCGGATCGAACCTGTTATGCATACCCTATCCCACCCTGTATGTACTTTTACCGCATTGATCATGTCCCATATAGTTCTTAGATACTGTTCAAGCTACCTAATGTTGTCCCTATGAAGCCCGTTTATTCTCTGTAAGCTTCACTAGAATTCCTTACTGTTCAAACCCTCCCTGTATGTACCTTTATTGTAATGTTTTGTGCCATTTAGTTCTCATTTACTGTTAACAACCTAATGTCCCTGTATGAACCATTACTGTATTGTTCTTGTGCCATTTTAGTTATCAAATACTGTTAACTACCTGATGTAATCCCCGTGATGCCTGTTATTCTCTGTATGCTACATTGACTTCCTTACTGTACTTTTACTCACTTGACCTGTAACCCTCTCGGGTCGCACCTGAAAATAGGCATTTGGCTGTCTAGTGTGCTTACCCAGTTAACAAAAGCAAATAAATAAATAAACACTTGGGGGTTAATTATTTTGTGCATAATACATGGCTGCATCATTTTGACAGTAGTTTGCATTCTTAATGAATAGCTGCCACTCAGTTGTTATGCCCTAGTATTACCTAGTACTACATACCTCCTGTATTTTCCACATCCAGTTTTTCCTTTATTTTTTTTTTATTATTCCTGTTTATCTCCTTGGCATCCTGACAACCCCATCACAGACTCATCTTGTGGATTTACAGGCTAACGACCACTTACACAGAGCCATGTTTGGTAGATGACCTGCCATGTAGGGTCACGTATGACCTGCTGGGGATGCCGAGCAAGCTGGGGCATTTTTCTCCATTTTCACCCATAGGGAATTGCGTGTGAAGCAGCCACATGCATGTGTCCTTGACGCACGTGCAGGGTGCATCATCACACCTCCCACCCACACTTCCTGGTCCTGCTGTGCTGCCACCCATCCACCATGGTGTGGCAGGCATGTAGCGGGACTTAATGTCCCCCCTTCCTGAGGGAGGACAGCTGTTCTTGGTATGCTCAATCCTCCCTCTCATGGCCAGCCCTCTAGTAACCCTGGTCCTTTCCCGAACCCAGGTCACTGGCATGGATGGAGGTAAGGCATCCAGCACCTCAGCCCACCACACCATGCCAATGTTTTCTTTTAGCAAGACTGCTTCCTCTTAAAAGCTGTGTAATTTTAGATGGAAGATGTAACAGTGGAGTTCTGTACATAATGTATAAATTATGCCTTCATATCAATGTAGTCCTAACTATTGTACTTGTGTAGTCAATGATACATATGCAAGCTAAGCAGTCTATCTCACATTTGCTGCTGCTGCTGCCATTTGAAATCTCGCTCTAGCACCCTCTTGAGAACTAGGTGATGCTCATAAATCATGCTGTCCTGGTGCTGCAAATTTCAAAATAACATACAATAAATCAGTCAATCAGTGCAGTAAGAACTTGAAGTACAAGCTTTTTTTCAATCAAACTGTCAGTCAATGTAGTAATTATAATGCTAGTATGTGCAGTTGTGCATTCAAAGCCACAACTGAACTTTTGTTTCCTCAGAGCCTCTGGCTGCTTTTCGTTGAATCTCAGTAACAATATCTGGGTTAATCCTCCCATTTTTTCTAACTCATTCACAACAAAAAACTTGATTCTGTGATGTTTTAGTCTTAAAACAAGGTTGACACAGTACTATATAAAATAACAAACCCAATGTGTTACAACAGGCTTCCTCTTAACACCATGCAGGTTCTGTGACATTGAGCGCTCTTGAGCTTTACAAGGTGTCACAGAACCCACTCAGTGTTACAATCAGCATGTTCTTCACACTTTGGGGTTAATTAAGTATATTCTGAGTGGTGTCAGCACAACCCATTATGCAGCATGCACTGCAGTTTCACAGTGCCACCCATGTATATGAAATTAGAAAGCAAATAGTCTATTTCATCGTGTCACATAAGATACCATGGGCCCAACCATTATAAGAACTCTGCATATGCCCATTCAATATCTCTCTCATTTTTTTTTTATTATTTTAGTCTTTGGTTACCTGGTAAGGCCCACTAGGCACAAGTGCCTGTTTTCAGGGGCAACCTGGGAGCACTGGGGTGGTTAAGTGACTTGCTTAGAGTCACATAGTATGCAATTGGAGGTTCTGGTAATCAAACCCAGGTCTGCTGGATGTACCAAGCTCATTCACAGCTCATTACCCTAACCTCTAGGCTGTATTGCCAGCCCCACTTGATTCACGTCATTGAATATCAACAAGAAACTAATTGCTACCCTGATGCTTCTTTTTCTGCAGGGATATGTTTGACTCTTACACATTGGTTCTGCCTCTGATCCTGCCACGGTTCCACCCAGAGCTCTACATGCTATATATGTTGTACCATGAGAAGGAGGATGCCCTCTACTGGCAGGGTATTATACACCTGGGACTGCTCTCAGATGCACGACTTCTGGAGTTTCTAGATGTACAGAAGTAAGTAATGTAATTATACACCTGCGACTGCTCTCAGAAACAAGCCTTCTGGAGTTCCTAGGTTTACAGAAGTGTAACCTAGTGGTTTGAGTATCAAACTGAAACCCAGAGGGCACCTTTTCATATCCCACTTGAGCATGTAACTAGTATTCATACTGAGTAGTGAACAGAAGAAGGTATAAGTGCCCATAAAATCTGTCCCTCGCATCAGCAAGTACAAATTAATCCTTGCTCTAGCAGAAATTTATCTAGTCTAGTTTTACATATACTCATATTGTGACTTTCCACTATTTCTTTTGGAAGACAATTCTACATTCTACCAGTTATGTGAATAAACAATGATATCTTCCTCTTTTGACCACATTCTTTAACCTTATATGTTGTTTATGTCCCCTTAGCCCCTCTGGTTTATCCTGGATTTGTATACCCACCTCTTCATATAAATCATCATCTTTCATGATTTTGTACATTGTTCGGAGGTCACCCCTGGTCCTTCTTTGTTCTAAACTGTACAGTCCCAGTTTTGTTAACCTACCATCATAGTCCAACTCCTTCATTCCTCCCATCATTTTGGTGACCCTGCGCTGAAGTCCCTCAACCCTTTCCACTTCACTCCTCAGGTATGGACTCCACAGTGGGGAACCATAATCAAAATGAGGTCTGATAAATTATCTGTATAATGGAAGAAGACAGCTTGAAGATCTGTTTATAAATGCTCGTTTGATATTATGAATCATATAATTATTTTTTTGAATTAGTTTAATACAGTGTTCCTTAAAATTAAGGTCCTTGTCTATAAATACCCCAAAATCTTTTTCCGGCTCAATCTTATTTAAAGCTATAGCATTGAAAAAATAGTCTTGATTAATATTATTTTTTCTGATATGTAGCATTGGGTATATTTCTAGAATAAATATCATTACATTATCCTTTGCTCAATTTTCCACTTTTTCTAAGTCAGACATCAATTTAGTTATGTTATCCACTGTGTCCACTGGTCCACCTACTATAACTTCATGTCATCAGTGAATTTTACTATCCAACTTTCAATGTTGTGATGTAAATCATGTATAAATAGCGAGAACAGTACTGGGCCCAGGACCAAGCCTTGGGGTATCCCACTGGCCACATCACCACTATTTGAGTATGAGCCTTTCACCCTAACTTTTTGTAGTCTTTTATTTAACCAACTCCTGATCACCAAACTAATATCTGCTCCTAGTTTAATAAATTTTTCCAATAATAAGCTATGAGGGACCTTATCAAAAGCTTTCTGGAAGTCTAAGTATAGCACATCTATTGGTATGTTATTGTTTGTGCTGCTGTTCACCTTCTCATAAAAGCACAATTGGTTTGTAATACATGCTCTATCCTGCTTGAAGCCATGCTGTTTGCTATCTTTATAATTAATTATCTTTAAATTCTCCTCCGTTCTGGTTTTTAGAAAATGTTCTGCCATTTTACAGACCACTGATGTCAAACTAATTGGTCTGTAATTAGATAAAATGGTTTTATCTCCTTTTATAAACAAAGGAACAATAGTTGCTATTTTCCAGTCAAGTGGAACATCTCCTGATGAAAAATATACATTAAACAGAAATGCTAGTGGTGCAGCTATATAGTACCTTAATTCTTTGAGAAATCTGGGGTGTAATAAATCCAATTTATTAACCTTAATTTTTCCTAATAAGTTGGTTACCTCTTGAGGACTGATCTCAATGACTAGATATGAGTATTTATTACTTTCTGTAGTATTATTCTCTGCCTTACCTTGATTAAATACAGAACAGAAATAGGTGTTAAATGTACTAGCCATGGTTACAGGATCCTTAAGTTCCTGTCCTTTGTGTATTAATGGTCCTACTTGGGAGTTATTGCTCTTATAATTAATGGTCTCCGTTTTTGCCCATTGCCAAAACCGTGTGTTAAATGACGTAACACCTGAGTAGGTGTTACGGCATTCACACGCTCCCTTTGAACAACAAAGCGCTCGAGACTAAACATAGCGTGATGTTCAAATTGTCCCTATCACCTCAAGCGGCACTGACTAAAATACACACTTCTCGGGGGTTGCTTCTATACCAAATAGCCTCCAGCAGCCTCGCATAGCCTAGAAGTTAAAAAAAAAAAGCTGATTCCAAACACCGAGCGAAACGAAAGACAAGAGCAGGAAAACGCAACACAATTCAAAAAACAAAAGCGACCTTGGACTTTTCAGGCGGGCCCTTCAATTATATAAAATAAAATATGGGGAAAAGTGTGTTAAACTTGAATTTAACACACACCCTCGTTGTTGGATAGCATTCATAAACCCCTTGGGCTTCACCCTCGGGGTTTATGTGCCATCCAGCAACTTGGGTGTGTGTTAAATTCTCATAACACACTTCTCCCTATACTTTATCCTATATATTATTAACATAAGCAGAACAACTTTTACCATTGTCATTTTTGTGTAATACATTTAGTTCAAGTGTATTCCTTTCTTGTCTAATTATTTTCTTTAACTCTCCTAGCTCCCCTTTTATATGCCATCACTGTAGCTTCATTTGTGTTTATCTTCATTAGATCTAAAGCTTTCTTTTTTTCTCATTGCATTGCCTAATGACTTTCCTGGTACACCAAACTGGTTTCTTTGCTGTATTGTTGTACACCCGCTTGCTGGGCACAAGATTGTCCTCTGTATATAGTAATTTAATTTTGAAGATATTCCATATTTCCTTGACAGTCTTAGTCTAAATGCTATTTCCCAGTTCTAGTTTGACAGTATTGACTTAATGTTTTCAAAATTTGCATTACTATAGTTTTTAATTACTGTTGATCCTACATTCTTATACACTGATCTGTTTAGGGTAAACTCAATGACATGGTTGTAATTTTCTCGATTTTCTCTGATATTTATATTCTTAATTGATTCACCAATATTAGTTATCAATAGATCGAGTAGATTATTACCTCTGGTGGGTTTGTATACCATCCATTGTAACCCAGTACAGTATTTAGTAATGTATCAATAATTTGCTTTTCTTTACCTGTGGTAGATGTAAAATTAATTCAGTTGATATCTGGATAATTAAAATCACCAGTAATCACAGCATCACCTATGTCTGCCATCTTTGTTATGTCATGATGTATAGCGCTATCTACACTAACAGTAGTATTTGGAGCTCTATAATAGACCCCGATAGATAGTCGCCTTGCTTGGTAGGTATCAACTGCTATCCAAATTGATTCAATGTCTAACTTATTTTCACTGGAGCTATAACTGAAGCTATTAAATTAATTCTTCACATAGATTGCCACCTCCCCCACCTTTTCTATCTGGTCTATCCCTTGATACAGCGTGTAACCATCTATGTCTCTATTCCAGGTGATCTGGCTATCCCACCATATATCAGTTATTGTGCAGTTATCAATTTCTTCCTTACTTAGCCTTGCCTCAAGTTCAGGTTTTTTGCTAATATTGAGGCTTCTAACATTTAAGGACCAAATTCTAAGGCCACTGTTATTCCTAATAACAGTTTTATTTGTTTGGGTCACTATTTTACCTGGTTTGCAAGCATTAGAGATCACCCCCTCTCCCCTTATTATTCAGTTTAAACAAGCAACAGTAGTTATTTTAGCCTTATTCCCAATTTACTACTTCCATTTCCGTTCAAATGTAATCCATAATTACAGAAGTACTGCATGTTATTATCAAATTTCCTCCAGTGTGTTATGCACCCAATTCCTTCTTTAAGGGTCCAAGATCTTAACCAATTGTTTATTGACTTGATTTTTTCTCTTTTAGTAAACCCTGCATGTGGGACAAGTAAAATCTCTGAAAAGACAGATTGCATTTCATGTTTTGTATATACTTTGTAATATTTTTAAATTCTTCGATAATATCTGCCGTACTGTATCATGGTGCTGTAAATTATTGGTCCCTAGATGCAATACAATTGCTGATGTCTGGTCTTTTTTTCTGATTATATCCGGCAACATTTTTTAAACATCCCTTATTTTAACCCCAGAGAAGTACTGTAACTGGTGGTAATACTTTCTTTATTACCTCAAGATATGTATCTGTCAGTATACTTTAATATCGAATGCCATAGTTCATATACTTGATTTATTTTAGGTATTTCTTCAACTTTCTCACCATCAAAGAGATTCCCCATATTTGTTGATGTACTAGGATGTTTGTCCTCTTGACTGTTTGCTTTAGTAATGGGAGGGGGTTTAACAAAGGTTGCATCCCCTAACTGCATTTGTAGAAACTGTGAGTATCGGTAGATAACCATTTAAAGTAGCTCATACTGAGATGCAGTCTGTGGAATCCTTGGGATTTGATCCATTTTCTGTCTCTACCTCCATTTTTACCATATTTGTATTAGTATCAAGATCATCTTGTTGATTGCTGATTACGACAGAATCAGGAATACTTAGTGATATTTGGTCATTTGAATCCCTATCAATATTAGATGAATTTGTTATTTTACCATTGCTCATGTGGTTTGTATTACTCAGTACCATGAAGCAATTGTTTAGGGGTAGGTCAAAATCCATAGTTCTACAACTTCTTTTTTGTCTATGTGTGGTTCCAACAATGGACCATTCCCCATCATCTGATGTATCCTCACACAATTCATGCCCTCTGTCCTGTTTTTTTGACGTATGACAAATGTTTTGAGGTGTGGCAGTTATTACATATAGTGCTTTAGATCCAAAAGTAAGCTGTGAGAGGAGTTTGTTTTTCCTGGCGCATGTGTTTCCCAGTTGTGTCATGTATAGATAGGATTTTCGGGTACATATGCTTTTGGTTGATTTCAATAGAGGCCAATTTAGGCCTAAGATTGCTAATTACAAGTCCCAGTTGTTTAATGTGTAGACATTTGAAACTGGTAAAAGTCTCTTGCATAAAATCATTTTCACAAAGTAGATACATAGAGCATGAACCACACTTTAATCCCCAGTCTTCATCTGTTGTCTTAATTATATCTGCCATTTTTCCTCTTGGAGGAAGGAAATAAGGAAGGAAGGAAAGAAAGAAAAAGTTGTATAATAATTTTTTTTTTTACAACTACCCACGCTTACACATGCTGTAGAGAAGTGTTAGGTACAGAATATTATAAATTACTTTACAAATACAGACACAGGCATCAATGCTTAGAGGCCTACCTATATATGTTATTTAAGTCTTTAACACACCTGAGTTCTCTGATCTTAAAGAGATGCAGCCTTGTACCCTTGTGACCCACCAGACATGCTTGATATGCACCAATGCTCGCGTCTTGGCATGCATCTCAGCATGTGGGGGCCATGCGCTCACCTGCCTGTGCTTGCTCCACTTGCACAGGGTGCTCAATTTATGGTCTGCGGCCTGGAAGTGCATGTGGGCCATATGGCACCTTCTCCAGGCTGCCTACCTCCAAATATCTAGGGCTTATTTTTAATAACAATATTAAAATATGAGCAGTCTGATTACAGGAAAACAGGTTCATGCACCTCAAAGTAAAAATAAAGCCAAAGTTCTGCTCCAGTAGTTCTGGGTATCTGGTCATGGACTACACTCCCAGCAGCACTTCTTGACTGAGTACCTCCTAGCACTGGTTGCTAGAAGACAGTCCTGCCACACACCCCACAGTCCGGACAGTATAAAATAAGTGTTAGCAAAGTTATTAAATGTCCTCTTGCTGTGTTAAGCTTAGTACTGTGCAACAGCCTCCAGCAATGCAATAGAAAATAAAGTCACTTAGAACCTACAAAACAACATCTCCTATTCTGTGACTATGGCAAAAATCTTTTGTGGATCGGACCCTCAACCACCCTCTGCTGCAGTCTTTCCATCTGTAAACCTGCATACAAGCAGGACACCACTGGGAATGAGATACAACAGCTTAGTTGGCTTATCCTGTATAAATAAATAATAAAAAAATAGTGTCATACTCTCTCTCTCTCTCTCTCTCTCTCTCTCTCTCAGAACAACATTATTTTCCACTTGCAGCATCCTGTTTTAACCACCCCTGCCCAGGGATGCCGAATCATCATGGACAGAGACCACATTTATCATAAACTCTAATACTTAGAGAATCTTTAAACCCATACATCAGTGGAAACAGGAGGTTGGTGGGGAAGCAAGCAGCACACAGACTTGCTACAATGACAAATCAGTCAATCCATATAAACTTCTTTAATCTGCATAGCAAGCAACTGGCCTCCGATCAGCACCATTATATTTCTGTTAGTCAGCAGCTTTTGGGGGGTTCAAAGCCACTGGTTTAGAAAGTTCTTAATTTTGGGCACAGTCCCATATCTTTACATGAGTTAGAAATGCCCCTGTCCCTGCCCTAGTGACTTTACCATTGTTGTACTGGAGGTGTAGCTACTGTGAATGTACTATAAGATGTCTGCATACCTGGATTCATGGTAACTGGTTTATGTGACCCAGTACCCTTATGTGGATTTTGATGCCACATTACAACCCCTGCAGCTGTGTTGAGAATTGTTGACTTTTTTATGCAGCAAGGACCTGCAATCTGAAGTTCAAGGAATGGAATGGAAGTTCATACTATTGTTTAAAGGGCATACACAACCACAATGTGAGGTAATGCTGTTGCAAACTTGTTGGTAGCCAAAAGCTAGTTATATGTCTAGATGATCACTCTCATTTGTAGTTACTTGATCATTCTCACTTTGTGTCCCCTGAGGGACTACCACCCTGTTGGGGTACTGGGCAGGCAAAGGCACCTTCATGAGGAAGGTTTCACCCCTAGAGGTGCCAGGGGAACATGATTCCGTTGGCTAAAGGTAACTTAGGAAGAAGCCCAAAAGAACTGCATATCAGGAGCTACAAACACAGAAGAGCAAAGTGATGACAGAGATCGCTGACAGCTGATAATGAGTAACAGCAGACTGAGGAATGACTTCCAGAGGAGAGAAGGAATGGCAGGATAGTAGGAGAAGGCAGGCCTCCATACAACCGCAACTCTCAACAGAATTTCTAATACTGGAAAAATGGTACTAGAAAACTACGTTATGGCCCTTAGCACTCAGGAGAGGAAAAAAAACACCAGTGGAGGAAATCTCTGGGGATCTGTGGCATCGGCTACCATCACCCCAGGCAGGGGTACTATTATTAGACTGTCTGTGCTAAATTTGAATTCCAGTTCAGGTGAAACTTTTTCATAGGATTCATGGGACAATTCAAGTTGATAAGCATTAGCCAAATTGACTCACCATTTCTCAATAGATGTACCTTGTTGATTCCTTACCCAGTAATTCATCCAATGCTTTTTTGAAGGAGTCCATAGAGATGCTATGTACCATGACCTTAGGAGGCTAATCCAATAAGTCACCACTCTCTTGTTTATCCATGCACCCCTTTTATTTGTCTTCTATAATTCCCCTTTTTGCTGTATCCCTGCAATGCTCATCAAATGTCAATCTATTTGTAATAATGACTCTGAGGTCTCTTTTACTAATTGTTTCTGACAGTTCCTTCCCACTTAGTGTATATTTTTCCATTTTATTTCTTCTTCCAAAGTGAATAAGTCAACCTTTTTCAAGGTGGAAGGATAATTTATGTGTCTTGACCCAAAGCTCTAGTTTATGGGTTTCACTCTGGAATTATTCAATTGTGTTTTTGGTGTCTACAGTCACACCTAATTTGGTATTATCAGTGAATTTGCAAATCCGGGCATTTGATGAAGACTGCATTGAGGATATATATATATATTAAACAAGATAGGCCCCAATGCCGACCTCTGTGGGATGTCACTTGTCACACTTACCCAGTCTGAATAGTAACCTCTGACACAAACTTTTTGTCTCCTGGCAGTTAACCATGATTTAAGCAAGCCAATGATATTTGTTGCAAATTTTAGTTCTATAAGCCACTCAGTTAACTCCTTATGAGGTACTGTGTCGAATGCCTTCACGCAGTCCAAATAGACAACATCTACTGGGAGCCCAACATCCAAAGCTTTGCTTGTGGGCTTGAATAATTGAAAGAGATTGGTCTGGCAAAACCATTTGGCCCTGAACCCATGTTGAGTAATGTCAGTTAACCCTTTGTTAGTTATGTGCCTAACCATTTCCACCTTTATAAATTCCTCTAAGTTTTCCAAGTACAGAGGTCAGTCTAATTGGCCTATGGTTTGTATAATCTTCCCTAGTACCCTTTTTATAGATAGGTGTAACATTTGCTTCTCTGCATACTGATAGTACTTTACTTTCTGAAATGGAACATGAAAATATCATAGCTATGGGTCCAGCCAGTACGCCCACCAGTTCCTTGTGGAGTCTATGGTGAAGACCATCTGGCCTGTGGATTTATGTGAATCAAGTTTTCTGAATTTTAGTTTAACATCATTTTCATCTATTACTATATCCCTGGATTTCCCAGTTTCTATAGTACATATGGGAAAAGACTTCTTTGGTTGACAAATACTCAAGAAGTAGGTGTTAAACATGTCTGCCATCTCTTTACCTTCTATCCGTCTCCATTTTTATAGGCCCTATTCTTTGTTGCCCTCTTTTTAAACTATTTACATAGTTATAACAGGATTTTCTATTGTCTTTAGCTTTTATGGCCAACTTCAATTTTTCAGCCCCCTTAACTTTTTTTTATAAGACTTTTACTCTGTTTTACACTGTCTTTATATATGTCTGCAAAGCAGCAGGTGGAATGTTCCTTTAGGCTTTTTATATGCCTTTTTTTTCTTCCTTATTGACCTTCTTACTTGTTATTACTCCATTCTAGAATGTTTTTCCATTGTTATTCTACTTTAATCTTTCAGGGACAAAGGTATGTATACAATATTGCAGTTTAAAATATAGCCTACTCCACATTCCTTCCAGTGTATCAGCTTTAAGATAATGTTTCCAGTTCCAGTTTCTTAGATACTGTTTTATTTCTTTGAATCAGGCTTTAGAGTAGCACTTGACTTTTGTTTTGCCTGACTGAGGCTTCCAGTTTCCTTTTGTAATAAACTCTACCATAGTACTGTATGATCACTCCCCGGGTTCTCTTGCAGTTCAGTCAAGTATTTCTTCCTTCATGTTACTTACTGTGATACAAGGACCAGTATATTTCTGCCTCTTGTATTATTTTTAACATGTTGCTCAAGGTTATGTGTAACCACAACCACCAACATTTTTTGTCAAGGATTGTTTCTCCTTTGAGTGTGTTCCAATCTAAGTTAGGGAGGTTAAAGTCACCCAGAACTAGTATTTTAGATCCTGGATCAGTGCTTTCTAGAACTTCCACAAACCTATAGCTTTCCTCAATACTTAAGTTTGGAGATCTATAACATACTATACACCCAGCTTGATTTTATTATTATTTTTCTGGTTAACTTACACCCACATTTGTTCTATTTCAATTGCCTGAATATAATTTTTAATATATAGTGCCACACTGCAACCCCTTTTACTACAGCAATCCTTGTGAAATAAGCTGCATCCATCAATTTCTTTGACTCATTTCCCATCCCTCCACCATGTCTCTGTAATGGCTCGAATGTCCTCAGCATTCAACAGTAGTTCCAGTTCATCCTTTTTATTACCTAGACACCTGGCATTTATCAGTAGTGCCAATAAGTTCTCCGGGGTGACTTTTGCTGTTTTGGTGTTTTTAGTATTTCATTTTTGCTGGAATTTTACAGAGCCTCCTCCCTCGCACCCCTTATATGTTAGTTTAAATATTGGTTTATAGCATTATTTAATCTCCCCACAAGTACCCTTGTTCCAACGCTGCTCAGGTATTGCCCATCCCTCATGAACAGTAATTCAGCTGATTGGAATCAGCTGTCCCAATGTCCAAGAATGTGAAAGCCCTCTCTAAAAGACCATCTCTTTAACCATCCATTTAGACCCTAATAGCCATAAGCATCGCTGTCCCTACTATTGGGACTGGCAGTATTTAGAAAATATTGATAGTACACTTCCTTTGTTGTAGAAGCCTCCCTAGCTCCTCAGAGTCCCTCTGTATGTCAAGTTCACTTCACTTCCTGACATCATTTTTTCCAACATGCACTACAACTATGGATTTAGTCGCTTTCTCTAACATTTCATCTAGATAGTCCAACATATCATGGATCCCATCTCCTGCAGGGCTACTGACCGATGTGGTTTATTTATTTATTTTTTCATAGTACAGAGTCAGTGTATTTAATAATCAAATCTCCCATAATGACTACATCCTTGGATGTTGTAACCTGTCTTCCAGGTACACTGTTTTGTTTTGAGCAATTTCCAGTAGTTACGGTGGTAGGTTGAGCTGTCTGATATTCTGTTTTTTTCATTTTCTACAGTTTTAACCTCTGTGTTTATATCTGTTGGTTTATGATTGCTTTAAGTGTTCAGGTCTTGCAGGATTTCATATCTATTGTTTGTAATTATTGGTTCTATTCTACCCTCCCTCCTTTTTCCCTTGCTGCACCGTGCACTATACACCACTCATTTCCTAATGATATGCTATGTTCACTGTCAGAATCACTACCTACATTCCTTTTCCTTTTCTCACAGACTTGTAGATCGCTGCTACCATTAGTAATTTCTGATTGATTTTCATTTGTTTGGTGTATTAAAATGCCCGTGGTATGGACAAATTGCTCAATGTTTCTTATGTCAGCTTGCAAGGCTAACTTTCATTTGATGTCCCATAGTTCATTTTCCAGTTTTTTATATGGTGGTATTCACTAAAAATACCACCAACAGCTTAATCTGGTTCAAGGTCAGTTGGCATTCATCTGTATTCCCTTCCCCCGGGTCGTGCCTGAAAATAGGCAGGATTTGTCTAGTGCACTTACCCGGTCAACAAAAGCTAAATAAATAAAATAAAATAAATAAATATAAAGGCACTTTTTCCCATTTTCCTCTACATATGTGTTGCACATTGTACTTTTCACCCAGTTTTCCATGGCGTAGTGTGCCAAATCAATTACCTCCTTTGTGTGTTAGTACCAATATGATTTACAATTTAAACTATAAGTATCTCACCCATCAGATAGTCAGATTAAATCCCTCTCTACCTTGAAGTCATGCCCTGGGAGCCTTAATACAATCCCTCCTAAACAGATAAAATAGTAAAATATAAAATGAGATCAGATTTAGGTCACAGTAGCCTGTACTAAGCATCTGTACCTATTGAAAGAAAAAGTGAAACACTCATTTTACACAGGGTAGTGCCTCTGCATTCAGTGGACTCGGTATCCCAGTAGCACCAGTGTCCATTTCCAGGCAATCACCTGTCTCCACAATAGCCCACTCCAACAGAGAGTAGCACAGGATTTTTTTCTTTGGTTTGTTTCTACACATTCAAGTCAGATGGGAGATTAGGGAATAGGGTTTTTCACACCCACACATACTACTAAATATCTGAACAGCTCTGTTCCTTCAGAGCCACAGCAATAAATCCCTCTGCAGCCAAAAGTCAAGTCCTGATTGGCTGTGCACATTAGTATAATCCCTCCCAAACAGCAGCAGTTGTAAAATCTAAAATGAGCTCAGGTTCAGGATGCAGCAGCCTGTGTTAATCAGCTGTATCTACTTAAAAGCTAAATAAAATGTTAGATCTGTATAAGGTAGTCCCTCTAGCTCAGAGGACTCAGATTCTCAGGAGAAATAAGATCCTTTCCCACGTAGTTACCTGTCTCCACAGTAGCCCACCCACAGCAGGTAAAAACATGAAAATGATTCTGTTGTTTTGAGTTACTTGACACACAAGTCACATGGTGGATTTTGGGGAGAGGGTTGTCAGAGCCATATGACACTTATTTGAAACCAAGTAACTATTTATACTTAAGATGCAAAGGGTTTGCCTCCCTCCCTCATCTTCCTCGGCTGATGCAGGCAAATGCCTCTTGCCTCTGCCTGCACATCACCTCACCCTACGTTCACCTCCACTTACTGAGATGCCATCTTATATGCATGTGAATCCAGAAGTGGAGATCAGGGCTGGGTCTCTTACAAATGACCCTTACAATTTAAAACAACTTAAAAGTTATAAAGGGGTTATTGTCCGTCTTTAAAAAGGCAATCAGGAACCCCTGGGGACAAACCAATGGGTCTCCCCTTGCAAACCACTGCAAATCCCATTTCTGTCATGGATGGCTGACCACAACTCCATCAGCCATGTTTCGTGATATCACAATACCCTTTTGCACACACTTGAGTGCTCGCTGAGGTACCATCTTATGTACACCTGATTCCGGAAGTGGGGGTTGGAGCTGGCTCCATTACAAACACCCCTTACAATTTAAAACAACTTAAAGTTATAAAGGGGTCATTGCCTGTCTTTAGAAAGGTAAGCAGGAGCCCCCAAGGATACAACAATAGGTCTGCCCTTGCAGACCACTGCAAGTCCTGTTTTCTGTCAAGGATGGCTGACCACAGCTCCATCAGCCATGCTCCATAATATCACAACACCCTTTTGCACACACCTGGGTGCTCACTGAGGCTCTGCCTTATATGCTCTTGAATCCAGAAGTGGGGGTCACGCGGCTCCCTTACAATGACCCTTACTATTTAAAAAACAACTTAAAAGTTATAAAGGGGCCATTGCCTGCCTATAAAAAGGCAAGCTGGAGCTCCTGGGGATACAACCATGGGTCTCCCCTTGCAAACCACTACATGTCCTGTTTTCTGTCAGGGAAGACTGACCACAGCTCCGTCAGCTGTGCTTCATAATATCACCTCATCCTTTTGCACACACCACACACACACACACACACACACACACATATACACTGCTTTGGAGGGATATCTCTCACTATGGCCCATAAACAGGACAACACTGTGAGTGCTATGAGTAGATCTCAAAGCCATAAGAGGTACCTCAGGGAAGAAAGAACACAAGCTAATGCACTCAAGGTAGATGCTTAATATGAGCAAAATCAAAAAGCAAATATGCTAGCTCAGAGGTGACTGCTGCAAAGCAATTTTATGAAGCGTGGCTTACACAGCTGCAGCAGAAGCAGCCAGTAACCCCTATTCCAGAGAGAAGAAGGTCTCCTCTATAAAAAAAATATATGTGGACTGAGGAGAGACTGGCTGCTGAAAGGCTAACACCCAACCATGAGACTGTAAGGAGGCCAAACCTTGACTGGACACTGAAGGAATATGAAAATCAAATAAAACAGGCTGCAAAAATTAAAGGGGATACAGAATGAGAGACTAAGTGGGCTTTTAGCAGACACAGTGAAAATAGCTTTCGGATGTACTGCCTACATGGTCTGTACAGTGAAAGGAACTGATGTGGGCCCAGAGCCCCACACTCTGGTAGTAGAAGTCTTCAATACAACACCATGAGGTGCTGCATACTATGGATCTGTATAGCTGAAGCTTCCCCTGGAGTGGTGGACCTTCTCACTACTCAGTGGGACTGCTAGGAGGCATCACAAGACACAAGCAGCCTGAAAAGGAGCCCTGCCCATGACAAGGAGTTCACCCTGAAGATGTAGATCGCAAGAGGAGCAAGTGAACTTGATGGATAATGACCAGTAGGAATTTATTCATACAGCCTTATGGTATCATAGAAACAAAGACTTTGATGGCAGATAATGACAGCTTGTCCCACCCAGTCTGCCCATTTCCCTACCTATTGGATAAGCTGCAGATCCTAGTTAACCAACAGCCTACTTCCTCCTACCCCCACTATAATTGCCTTATGTCTATCCCATGCACTCTTGAATTCCCCCACATTTTTGACCCTATTACCTCCTCAGGAAGCTGTTCCATGTGTCCACCACCCTCTCTGTGAAAACATACTTCCTCTTGTTGCCCCTGAGCCATCCCCCCTCTATCTTCAAACTGTGTCCCCTTGTTCTTGCACATCTCTTTTTCTGAAAGATGCTACCCTCTTGGACTTTGTTGATTCCCTTGAGGTATTTGAATGTTTCTATCATGTCCCCCTCTCCCTCCTTTCCTCAAGGGCATACATATTAAGCTTCTTTAGTCTCTCTTTATATGATTTCTTGTGCAGATCCTGCACCATTTTAGTTGTCCTCCGCTGGACTGCCTCCATCCTGTCTATGTCCTTGTGGAGATGGGGTATCCAGAACTGCACGCAGTACTCCAGATGGGGTCTCACCAACTGTCTGTACAAAGGGATGACAGCTTCCTGTTTTCTACTGGTGATGTCTCTCTCTATGCATCCCAGTATTCCCCCAGCCCTCCTTACTACCTTCTCACATTGCCTGCCTACCTTTAGGTCATCTGGTATGACTACCCCCAGGTCCCTTTCCATTTTTGCTGTTGTTAGTAACCCCCCATTGTGTACTCTTCCCCTGGGTTTTTGTTTCCCAGGTGCATTACTTTGCACTTCTTTGCATTGAATCTAAGTTGCCATACTTTTGACCATTCCTCCAACCTTGCCAAGTCCCTTCTCATCCTTTCCACCCCCACCTTGTGTATCAACCCTGTTGCAGATCTTTGTGTTATCTGCAAAGACATATACTTTTCCTTCCATCCCCTCTGCAATGTCACTCATAAGGACATTAAAGAGGACTGGAGAGGTTAACTGGAGTACCTTTGCTTCAGCCACATCCAAGAGCAGGGCCATTCTCGATGCCCTACAGGGGGCATGCCTCAGACAGCTAATTTTGGAACCCACTCGGGAGGGAGCAATCTTAGACCTCATATTCTCAAATGGGGAAGGAGAGAGGATCTCCAGTCTTGAAGTGGGTAGCCATCTGGGAACAAGCGACCACCAAACAGTGTGGTTCATGATAAACTTAGCTGCAGACTCAAGCCATACAAAAGTGAAGGTACTGGACATCAGGAGGGCTGATTTTGTCAAAATGGGAGAGTGCCTCAGAAAAGCACTAGCAAACAGGCAAGAAGTTGGGGTGGAGCAACAATGGGGAAACATCAAAACCGCCATCACAGAAGCAACAAGCCCTTGTGTGAAGCAAATAAACAAATCAAAATGACAGAAAAAAACACTGGTTCTCAAAAGAAGTGTCGAGGAAGGTTAGGGAGAAAAAGATAGCATTCAGGAAGTATAAGGAAACACAGAAGGAGCAGGACAGAGAACTGTACCAGTTAAAGCAGAAGGAAGTGGGGAAGGCAGTCAGAATAGCAAAGGCCCAACACTGAGGAAAAGATAGCCAACTCAGTTAAGAAGGGGGATAAAACCTTTTATAGGTGCATTAGGGAGCAAAGAAAGACAATGGCAGGGATACTGAGGCTGAATAAAGAGGAAGGTGGTTGGGCAGAGAGCAACAGTGAAAAAGCAGGGATACTGAATGAATACTTCTGCTCAGTATTCACAATAGAAAAGCAGGGGGAGATACCTAATCCAGTCAATAGAAGCACTCTGGATAGGGGGGTTGATATTAGTCCTTTCACAGAAGGAAGGGTTCTGAATGAACTCTTAAAACTGAAGGTGGACAACACAATGGGGCCTGATGGGATTCACGCCAGACTTCTTAAAGAACTAAGGGAAGAACTAGTAACACCACTGTCTACCATTTTTAATAAATCATGGGAGGATGGTGTGGCACCTGAGGACTGGAGGAGGGTGAATGTGATTCTCCTTCACAAAAGTGGGAGCAAGAAAGAGGCAATAAACCACAAACCTGTCAGTTTGACCTCAGTGGTAGGGAAAATAATGGAATCACTTCTGAAGGAAAGAATTGTTGAGTACCTAGAGGCCAGTGGGGCATAGGACCCAAGGCAGCATGGATTCACAGCAGGAAGGTCATGTCAGACAAATCTAATTGATTTCTTTGACTGGGTGACCAAAGCAGTAGACCAGGGAGGGGCTGTGGACATGGCTTACCTGGACTTTAGCAAGACATTTGACACAGTCCAGCACAAAAAATTAATAAACAAATTAGCCAGCCAGGGAGTGGGTCCCAGGGTGTTAGCCTGGATAAAACACTGGCTGGACAACAGCACACAGAGAGTAATAGTAAATGGATTCCACAGTGAAGAAAGGGGGGTTACTAGTGGGGTACTGCAGGGTTCAGTAGTGGGGCTGGTCCTTTTTAATGTCTTTATAAGTGACATTGCAGAGGGAATGGAAGGCAAAGTATGTCTCTTTGCAGATGACACAAAGATTTGCAACAGGGTTGATAAGCAAGGTTGGGTGGAAAGGATGAAAAGGGACTCGGCAAGGTTGGAGGAATGGTCAAATGTATGGCAGCTTAGATTCAACACAAAAAAGTGAGAAGTAATGCACCTGGGAAACAAAAACCCAGAGGAAGTGTACACAATGGGGGGTGAGATACTGATAACAACAAAAATGGAAAGGGACCTGGGGTAGTCATATCAGATGACCTAAAGGTGGGCCAGCAATGTGAGAAGGCAGTTAGGAGGGCTTGGGGGGATACTGGGATGCATAGGGAGAGGCATCACCAGTAGAAAATAGGAAGTTGTTGGCCTTCTGTACAGACAGTTGGTAAGACGACATCTGGAGTACTGTGTACAGTTCTGGAGATCCCATCTCCGCAAAGACATAGACAGGGTGGAGGCTATCCAGAGAAGGGCAACCAAAAAGGTGCAGGGTCTGCACCAGAAGACAGATGAAGAAAGACTAAAGGAGCTTAAGATGTATAGCCTCGAGGAATGGAAGGAGAGGGGTACATGATAAAACTTTTAAATACCTCAAGGGAATCAACAAAGTCCAAGAGGATTGCATCTTTCAGAAAAAGAGATGTGCAAGAACAAGGGGCCACAACTTGAAGATAGCTCATAAATCCAAACTTGTATGCACTCTTAAGGAGACAAACTAAGACTTTATATGTCAACCAAGTAGTCAACTTATTAAACACCACTGTGGAAGCTCCTAGCGCCTCAGCAATGTGCCTTCAAAGGGGGCTTGTTGTAACAGGCGCTAAGGGCTTCCACAGTGGTGTTTAATAAATCGACTACTTGGTTTCTCTCCTTAACAGCGCATACAGGTTTGGATTTGTGAAGTGTCTTTATGAAGGGTTTGTCACAAAATGTATGCGACCCCTCGTAGCTTTGAGTGCAGCAATTTGCTCTTTGGATACAATTTGAAAATAGAGGGGGGACAGCTCAGAGGTAATGTGAGGAAGTATTTCTTCACAGAGAGTGTTGTAGATGCATGGAACAGCCTTCCTGAGGAGGTTGTAGAGTCAAAAACAGTGGGGGAATTCAAGAATGCATGGGACAGACATAAGGCAATTCTAGTGGGGGGGGTAGGAGGAAATAGGCTATAGGTTAACTAGGATTTGCAGTTTATCCGTTAGGTAGAGAAATGGGCAGACTAGGTGGGCCAAGTGGTCCTTATCTGCCATAAAATTCTATGTTTCTATGACAGGCCTTAATACAGGACCCTGTGGCACCTCGCTAGTAACCCCCTTTCTTCAGAGTGGACTCCATTTACTATCACCTTCAGTGTCCTGTTGTCCAGACAATTTTTAATCTAGGCTACCACCCTGTGACCTACTCCCAGGCTGGCTTATTTGTTTATTAATCTTTTGTGGGACTGTGTCAAATGCCTTGCTAAAGTCTAGGTAGGCCATGTCCACTGCTCCTCCCTGGTCTACTGCTTTGGTCACCCAGTCAAAGAAATCTATGAGATTCATCTGACATGACCTTCCCATTGTGAATCCATGATGTCTTGGATCCTGTGCCCTGCTGGCCTCTAGGTACTCAACAATTCTTTCTTTCAGAAGTGATTCCATCATTTTCCCCTAACAATGAGGTCAAACTAGCAGGTCTGTAGTTTCCTGTCTCTGCCTTGCTCCCACTTTTGTGACGAGGAATCACATTTGCTTTCCTCTAGTCCACAGGTACCAGACCATCCTTCCATGATTTGTTAAAAAGGGTAGTCAGTGGTGTCACTAGTTCTCCCCTTAGTTCTTTCAGAATTCTGGGGTGAATCCCATCAGGCCCAATTGCCTTGTCCATTTTAAGTTTTAGGAGTTCTTTCAGGACCCTTTCTTTTGTGAATGGACTGATATTGACCCCCCCCCATCCAGAGTGCTTCTATTGTTTAGTTTAGGTACGTCTCCCCCTCTTCTTTTGTGAATACTGAACAAAGTATTCATTTAGTATCTCTGCCTTTTCACTGTCACCTCTGCCCACCCTCTCCTTTATTAAGCCTCACTATCCCTCCCTTGGTCTTTATTAACTCCTTAATGTACCTATAAAAGGTTTTATCCCCCTTCTTAACTGAATTGGCTATCCTTTCCTCAGTTTGGACCTTTGCTATTCTGACTGCCTTCCCCTCTTCCTTCTGCTTTAACTGATAGAGTTCTCCTTCCTATGCCTTCTGTGATTCCTTATACTTTCTGAATGCTATCTTTTTCTCCCTAACCTTCCCAGCCACCTCTTTTGAGAACCATAGTGTTTTTTCCTTTGTTATGTTTTGTTTATTTGCTTCACACAAAGGCTTTTTGCCTCTGTGATGGCAGTTTTGATTTGGCCCCATTGCTCCTCCACACCTTCTTCCTGACCCTTTACTAGTGCATTCCTTAGGCACTCACCCATTCTGCCAAAGTCAGCCCTCCAAAAGTCCAGTATGCTTGCTTTTGTATGTCTTGACTCTACGGCTATATTTACTGTGAACTACACTGTCTGGTGGTCGCTTGTTCCCAGAGAGCTACTCACTTCTAAAACCAAGATCCTCTCACTGTCCCCATTTGAAAGTATCAGGTCTAAGACTGCTCCCTCCCAAGCGGGTTCCAACACTAGCTGCCTGAGTCCTGACACCTGTAGGGCATCAAGAATGACTCTTCTCTTGGATGGGGCTGCAGCAAATGTGCTCCAGTTAACATCTGGCATATTCAGGTTCCCTGTCAACAATATCTCCCCCTTTTTCTGCTGTTCTAAGAATGCCTCCTATCATTTCCTTGTCCATGTCCTCGCCCTAAGATGTGGGTCTGTATACAACCCCTGTGCGGACTGTGGTGCCATTTCCTGTCTCAGTGCCTCCTCTCCTCCCTGTTTATGCAGAGATGGACTGACTGGTGAGCAGTATGATAAGGCTGACAGGCCAATGCTTGAGAGCAGTATGATGGTCGGCAGGCTAATTGCTTGTTGGCAGTATGATGTGGCAAACAGGTGAATTACCTGATTGAAGAAGAAGTGGTATGATAGTACTGAACTACATGACAAGGTATTTAAAACAAGAATGCATATCAAAGACTATTATCTTGGGAGGCACTAAGCCATGAGCAGAAATGCAGGAGTGTAGTTCAGTGGGACAACACTGAAACAGGCTGATTGAGTTAAGTGGTTGCAGCTGTAGGCAGAGCTAGATTTTGTATGTTGCTCCTTTGGGTATTTGTATGCTTACAGATAGGCAATCACGTATATTCAGCCTGCTTCCTGTATACAGTAATTATTTCTGTTTACTTTCTGTGTTGTGAGTTTTCTGGGTCATGCCTGATGTCTAGTACACCTACCTGGTAAATAACAAAAAAAAAAAACTAGATAAATAAACTGAATGCAAAGTGTGCAGAGGAAACTGCAGTGAAATGTTTGGAAGTGCTGGGTTTTGAACAGCAGGTAAATCAGTGAACAGGTAGCAAGTGTTTGGATTTGAAAAGCAGATAAAACAGGCTGTGAAAACAGACAGAAAATACTAAAAATAGAATGTGATTCATTAACTGGTCATCTCCTGGCTGTCCTCAAATTTGCAGACTGGACTGCTCTTGGCCTTTTTCCAATCCGCCAGCAAATGACCAGTAGATATGGAAAGGCTGTATAATTCTGTAAGGGTTGACAAATCACAGGGTAGCAAACCAAAGAAGTTTACCCCAACCCCATCTAAACCTGCATTTCTGTATGGGTTTAACTTGATTAACTCCTTCACTGGGGTAGTTTTTTCAAACTCAAACTCCGGGACTACATTATGTTTAGCATACATGGGTGGAGGAGCAGATGAAAGACTGAGTGTGCCTCACAACAGACAGAGCCTTCAAAGTGGCTGGATCAACACTTTGGAACTCATTACAGCAGGGTCGTGAGGGCAGGGGACTGCTGCCCTCCCCCAAATCACCCACGAGGTCGCGAGGGACTTCTGCCCTCCCTGGGACAAGAGGCCCCCCAGCACGAGAGACATCCCACAACAGGGTCATGAGGGCAGGGGACTGCTGCCCTCCCCAAATCACCCATAAGGTTGCTGAGGGACTTCTGCCTTCCCTGGGACAAGCAGGAGTCCCCGAGCACCAAGACATCCCACAAGCAGGGTCGTGAGGGCAGGGACTGCTGCCTTCCCCCAAATCACCCATGAGGTCACGAGGGACTTCTGCCCTCCCTGGGACAAACGGAGCTCCCTCCCGAGCACCCGAAGACATCCCACAAGCAGGGTCATGAGGGCAGGGTACTGCTGCCCTCCCCCAAATCACCCACGAGGTTGCGAGGGACTTCTGCCTTCCCTGGGACAAACAGAGCCCCCCCTCAAGCATCCGAAGACATCTCACAAGGTACGACAGGCCAGCGAGCCAGGAAGCAGAGGCCTTTGCATTGGAAATCTGTGGCCGAGCAGCTCAGCAGCACAGGGCCACCTGGAGCAGTGCTGCCATGGTCTTTTGAATTTAAATCGGCAGACATGTGCAGATAGTTTATTTGAATCTGATTTTCTTGCTTCATGCACTGTGTATCCAGGTCTCAATCCCAGGTTCCTTAATGAGCCTGCAATTATTTTCAGTAGTTCACAGTGAAACTACATGTTACCTTAACAGAGCCTGGCTTGTTGTAATACAGCAAATGTCCATAGTCCTAATACTGTAAGCTACTCTGATTTGCAATTAGCAGTTCACACTGTAAGTCTTGTATTGATATTTCAAGAGTCTGCCTGATATTAACTCAGCCACTGCTTGAGCCTGCCTGTAACTTCAGCCTTATTTCTAAAAATGGCTACCTGATTCTAATCCCGGGCTATAAAATACAGTAAGCTGTTTGCAGTACTAGGCTGGCTCTCCACTGCATATTTGCTCTTACCTGGCCTCGCAGACTGAATTTTGGCATTCCTTAATAGTTGTAACAACTAGTGTGGAGCAAGCACTTCTTGGTGGAGGCAACACGCTCAGCAGCCATTTTCTCCGCGCCTATATGCGGGGAAAGCAAGTTCTGAGAT
Organism: Neoceratodus forsteri; assembly: GCA_016271365.2. Lineage (NCBI taxonomy): Eukaryota > Metazoa > Chordata > Ceratodontiformes > Ceratodontidae > Neoceratodus > Neoceratodus forsteri. The sequence goes on along the minus strand of CM057457.1, from coordinate 171,726,251 downwards.
GGGCACTCTAGCCAATAAGGGAAGCAAATCTCATAGTCGGGGACCCTGTTCTCATCGAAGGGAAAGCTAAAATATAGCAATTACACTCAGGTAAAAACAAATTTTAATATGCAGGAAAGCAATTTCTCATAGTCGGGGACCCTGTTCACATTGGAGGGGAAGCTAAAATATAGCAATTATAATCGGGGTTAAAACGAATTTAAAAGCAGGAGAGCAAATTTCATAGTTGGGGACCCTGCTCACAACAAAGGGAGAGTTAAAATACAGCAGGTACACTCGGGGACAAACCTCTGCAAATGCAAGATAGCTCAAATTACCTGGGTGAACACACAAAGCCCCTCCACTTCCAGTATAAATAAGTCTTACCTTTCCTTCTTTTCCTCCACAGCAGGGTCATGAGGGCAGGGGACTGCTGCCTTCCCCCAAATCACCCACAAGGTTGCGAGGGACTTCTGCCCTCCCTGGGACAAACGGAGCCCCCGACGAGCACCCGAAGACATCCCACAAGGTACAACAGGCCGGTGAGCCAGGAAGCAGAGGCCTTTGCATTGGAAATCTGTGGCCGAGCAGCTTAGCAGTACAGGGCCACCTGGAGCAGTGCTGCTAAGGTCTTGCCCCGCACCCACCACCCTTAGCTCGACACTCCAATTTATAGGTAATTTGAGAGGTCAGGTGACTCTAAAACCTATCAGCCCACTTTCAGATCTGCAGGTTATCAGATCTCACCAGCAGAGGCTGCTGTCACTGATTACAGCTTGCTACTATTAAAAAAAAAAAAAAGATCCTTTACGTTTTAATTTTTTTGCTAACCATTGACACTCCTCCTGTTTCGCTACCCCCATCCACCCTGCCCCAAAATGACCCTAAGCTCCCTCTCTCTTGCTCTGTCTTGACCCCCACCTACCCCCTAAACACACCACTGAGGAGCGACAGGCTCAGCCACCGACTCTTGGTTGGATTTCATACCCTTCTGTCATCCCACCATCTTTCACCCTGCGATATCCGCCCTAAGCAACCTTGTGAAGTCAATCTCCAATCACACCCCGAATTTTACCAACCCTAAATTTAAAGCTAAAATTAAATGGCATACTACCCTACAATACCTCACCCTGTTGCTACTACTGGCGGGTGATGTTGAAACAAACCCCGGTCCACCGCCCTTCCCCACACCCCAAATCCTGCCAAAAGGCCTTAGCCTAATTCACCTCAACATCCGCAGCCTGCTAAACAAAGTCCTGGAGTTGCAAACCACTGCCCTAACCCTCAAACCGGACATCTGTATAATAACTGAAACATGGCTAAAACCCCATCATGCTGACTCTGAAATAGCATTGCCCAGATTCACTGTATTAAGGCAGGATAGACAAGGCAGCAAGAAAGGTGGTGGCATTGCCATGTATATATCTAACAAACTCCAGTATACCTCTGTCCAGCTACCAAGTTACACGCCCCATATTGATACCAAGATGGTAAAACTAGTCCTATCCCATAGCTCACCGGTGTTTGTAGCTGGGATATATTGTGCCCCTGCTACCCCAGCATCCACCATAATGGACCTCCTGGGATCTCTTAAAGAGATGGCTAGTGCCGGGGAGCTCTACATCCTCAGAGATTTTAACCACAACTGGTTAGAAAAAGACTGCTCAAAACTATGCAGCAAGATCAAAGCCCTTAACCTCTCTCAACAGATCGAGCAACCCACCAGCCTAAACCCAAAATCCCAGAACCACTCCCTCCTGGACTGGGCGCTTACATCACACCCACACAGGATTATAAAGGCTGGCCTCCTACCCGACTCAATGAGCGACCACCACATGATCTACATGATCAGAAAGGTGCATAGACCCACTAACCACCTCCCACCAAGGTCACTCCGCATGAGAGCATTCAATTCTCTCTGCCTCAACTCCCTACTAAATGATCTCGCCTCAGCCAACTGGACGCTCATCCAACTGACACCTACCATTGACTTTGTTTTTGACGCATTGAGAAATCAATTTCTTGCCGTATGGGACCATCACGCCCCCCTCAGAACCAAAAGGGTAAGGGCAACCCATCTCCCCTGGGTCTCTGCTGACATTATTTCCAGGAGTCGTGCAAGAGATCAGGCATGGAAAAAACAAAGGCAAACAGGCACCCTAGAATCCCTGCAGCATTACCGTACCCTCCGAAACAACTGTACCAAAGCCATAAGACAGGCAAAAAATAGCTACTTCTGAGCGGCCCTTTCCTCTAATCTTAGCCATCCATCCAAATTCTGAAATCTATTAAATCCTTGCTCACTCCCCCTACTCAGCCGCCAACCCCTACCCTAATTATTCAGGGCAAAAATGTATCTATGCAGCTAAAGTTGCCACAACTTTTAATAACTTTTTCACCAACTGCACAAAGTCTCTCCTGACAAACCTACAACCTCTCCTCCCGCACCAATCCCCCCCGTGCCTGCCCAGCACTCCCCCCATGCCACAAGTTCTCTTTCCATCCGGTCCCAACGACAGAAGTCCTAGCCACCCTACATTCCCTTAACCCAAATAAAGGAAAATGCCCATTAGGCCTAGATGCTAAACTCCTATACCTATCTGCCTGCCATTGCAGCTCCCTAGCTGCCCTCCTCAACCGTTCCTTCTCCTCAGCCCAAATTCCAACAGCATGGAAGGAAGCAGTAGTCATTCCACTACCAAAGGGTGGCAACCCATCTGAGCCTGGAAACTACCGCCCTATCTCCCTTCTCCCAATCCTGGCCAAATTACAGGAACACCTAGCCCTCTCACAACTCACCCAATTCCTTGATGCCACCTCCTTTTTCACCCCCTACCAATCGGGGTTTCGCAAATCCCACTCCACCACCACAGCTTTACTAAGACTCACTAACGATATTGCCTCAGGCATGGACAAAGGGTTCCTCACCTCAGCTATGTTCATTGACCTGGCAAAGGCCTTTGATACCGTCTCCCACCCCAAACTCCTCACAAAACTGCAGGACACAGGCCTATCCAACCTAGCCATCAGCTGGTTCCATGCCTACCTATCTGGCAGGAAACAAGCAGTAAAAATCGGCCCACACGTATCCCCTCTCCCAGTCACCTTGGGTGTCCCCCAGGGTTCTGTCCTGGGTCCCCTTCTCTTTTCCATATTTCTAAATGACCTCCCACTGGTATGCCCAAACTCAGCTATACAAATGTACATGGATGATACCGTTCTGTACACCTCCAGCCTTTCCAGTGAGGTCTTAAACTCTGCCCTATAGCAGGACTTTGATGCCATCCAAACCTGGCTTAGCTCTAACCAACTCCTCCTAGCATGAAAAACTCTCTCTCCTTAACTTTTGACACAACCTAGACTCTCGACTAGCTTCCCCACCACTTTCCACACACTAGATGGTATCACTCTGGAATCATGCACCTCTTTCAGGTACCTGGGTATATGGCTTGATCGCCACTTAGATTTCTCCGTCCACATCGACTCCTTCAGAAAAACTATACCCAAAACTAGGAGCACTCTACCGTAACAAGGTTGCCTACCCACCTCAGTCAGGCGGGAGCTAGTACTCAAATGATTCTCCCTATCTTCGACTATGGTGATGTGATCTACAGTGCAGCCCCCCAACCACCTGGCAAACCTGGACCCCTTTTTCATTCTTTCTGCAGGATCATCCTAGAATGCCCCCCACCACCCACCACTGCGATCTGTATAACACCCTAGATCTCCCTCGCTGCACTCCAGGTGCCAGCTTCATTGTGCAAATCTCATAGTGAAGCACTGGTCCAACTCCTTCCCTACCTATCTCAGCTCTGTCCTGTCAGCTCAACCCTCCCAGGCATACTCCCTGAGGGGCTCAGACTCAAGACTTTTGCACATCCCTTTCATGCACACCACAAAGGGCCAATCTGCTTTCAAATATAGACTGCCCAAACTCTGGAATGACTCCCTGCTGAAATTAGGCTGTCCTTCACCCCAAAGACCTTGAAAACTCTCCTTCAGGCCCACTTCTCAGACACATGTAACTGCAACCTGCAGCCCAGTTCTGTTAGCAAGAGGCTTCGTATCATGCTATAAACTGTAAAAGTGACCTTAACTGCTGCCTCCACCAATGTGTCTCTGTCTGCTCATGCTTTAGTAACTCAGGCACTCTGAACTAAACTAGTATTTAAGTACCTAATGCATAGTCCAGCCTGTAACATTTCCTGGACCTGATGTTTCACCCTTTATTGTACTCATTCTGTACCTGTTGTATTGCACCATTGCCTATGCTTCAATTGTATGTATGTATGCAACTCCCAGGTCGCATCTGGAAACGAGTGGATCCCGCTCAGTATGCTTATCTGGTAAATATCTTAAATAAATAAATAAATTACCAAGAGCTCTTACGGAGGCATCTTCAGTTTAAATATTTAAAAAAAATCTTAAATCTTACCTCTTTACTTGGCATTTGGATCTACTGTGTATTTTAACTGAGTTTAGTCAATTAATTAATGTAAACTGATTCTTAGAAATAAATAAATAAATAAATAATTTACTAATGGCTGTGAATTTACTTACTATTTTTATGTTTGGCTCTACCATGTATTTCAATTGATTTTAGTCTACGAAACTATAAGTAGTTTGTGGAATTTTACTTATTATGTTGTGCTATGTAGCAGGTGATGGCTGATGTGTAATAATTTGTAATGGTGCCCTGGGCCTCCGGGAAAGGGTGCCAGAAATAAATAAATCTACTACTACTACTACTATAACCCACCTGAGGAGCACAGTTTTTCCAGCACAAGTGCATACCATGTTATGTTGTGGTGCCCTGTGTTTCACACAAAGTGGTATCTGTAATGCATAGAATGTGACCCACCATGTATACTGATGAGCTACTTCATTGACTCTCTACATCCAAAATAGAGTTAGTGACCTTGGTTCCCTGTTCTGAGTCAATATGGTGGAATGAGGGTTTTAAAACTCTCCTAAAAATAGATACCAGTTAGTGTCCTTTGTGTCTGCCTTAAATGAGCCAGACATTTAAAGTTGGCCAAACCTCTGCAAGATGCCAAATTGTGAAAGAAAAATCTGGGCATTTGTACTGCCAGTTTTATCTGTGATAATATGACCACTTTTTGAATGAAATAAAAGCATACATGGGCAGTAGCTACAAATTAAAATTGTCCAGCACCGTGACCTTGGTGACATTTACTAGACACATAACGATTGCAAAGCCTCATTTCACAGAATCACTGAGGATGCAAAGTCTCATTTCAATAGAATCATAGTGGTTGCAAAGCCTCATTTCAGTAGAATCATAAGGGTTGCAAAGCTGCATTTCAACAGAATCATAGGGTTGTGAGCTCATTTCAGCAGGGACATGGGGGTTGCAAAGCTCATATCAGCAGAATCATAGGGATTGCAAAGCCTCATTTTAGCAGAACCATGGAGGTTGCAGCCCCCATGAAATTTATGTAGTCAAACCCTTGGTAAACCTTGTTTTAAGGATTCCTAGGGTAACAATGGATTTGATTGTAGTTACAAACAATAGAGTCCTAAACTGCAACACCTGACCCACCTTAATGGCACCACCTGGGAAGCCCCACAAATCCTTTTTTAGAAATCTCACTTATGGGCTGTTCCAGTGGCCCTGCAGTAGCACATTACACTACCATGTTGGTAAACTGGGAGCCCTAGTCTGACCACTCATGGACTGGGGTACTGCTGATAGCAACACTTCCTGGTCCAGGCTAGGGAAGCTTACGTCCCTCCTGCTTCACCCTCTGCAGTGGGCCAGGTATTTAAGCCTTCCGTATACGGAGGCTGCACATCTTGAGTGTTGCTTGTGGTGCCAGTGGGATGGCAGGAACATGGGATTAAAAAAACCTATAGACTGCCTGATGCCGATCCACATGGTATTCATGGGCTAAGCACCATTGCATTATGAAGGGAGAAAAACCCTTAACTGAAAAAAAGCATATAATCGGGATTCTGGCACAGTTGCATTTAGCGGCAGGATGGAGCATTTAAAAAATCTTGCCCAGTAGTGGCAAGGGTTTACTGCTGAAGTGGTTATACTATTTAGGTTGCTAAAACTATCTTTTTATCTACTCGGCAATTGCAGACACCTGTGGCCTCTCAAGGACCTGCAACTAACAACCAATCAGGTAAGGAACACTATGATCACCTGTCATCAAAGAAACTAATCCTTAAGCAGTCTGCCTCTCAAGTTTTGCACAGTTCAACTATTAAACTGAGGTCTCTTCCATCTGTCTCTGGTTCTGGTCACTGCTCAGCTAGAAGATTCCCATGACACTTATAGAAGAACAGTAGCAGCATTTTATATTGAAATCCAGTAAAATTCTCAGATGTTCTTCCCTAAGTTAACTAAAAACTCCTCCTATATCACAGTCTTTATATGTGGCAATACAGGCTTTAAGTAGTTAACCTAGACATACTGTCCTCTGGTGGACCTGGTTTAAAATTATATAATTAGACCAGTTCTCTAATAACTAAGACTATGTTATTCAATTACAGTATGTACAACAACTAAATCCATCGACTTTACTTAAATTTAAATTGTAGCCTCCATCTGAATAAACAAGGAAGAAAAATAAGGGAGATTTGCCCCAGCACTCTTATTCTTAGAGCATTTTGACATGACTCTTTCCTTCTCAGCTCTCCAGCTCACCATTAATCCTGTATCAAGAACCTGTTACACATAGCTTCATAAATTGTAAGGACATTAACAAGTTATTTTTTTTCTATCATCTCTTTACCTCTTTTACTGCTCCAACTACTAACCTCAAAATGCCTTTAATGGTTGTTTCCTTTTTCAGGCTCATCCATAATTATTGAGATCATCATACGGAAAGTTCAAAACATGCCCATACTACATGTATTGGACTCTTCTTATGACAACCCTGAAGCCCCACACATTTATTCCTCATATTTTAATTTCTGCAATGCAGTCAGGCTCCATTTATTGGACTCATACTCCCCAAATCAAGTCACATACAGGCAATCCCAAAAGCAAATGTGTCATGGACTCAAGACAATTGTCATAAGACTCTTTGGGGGATTATCTCTCTTCTACACCTTTATATTAAGTTTTCCACCACTTCCAGTTTACCATGGCTGATAGCCAACATCATGTCCCATGTAGCATACCATAGCAGCAGTATTTGTTAGTGAAAATACATTTCATCAACTAATTTTCTAGTAATAGTGCATTTCTGGCAAAAACGTTAAGTGTATCCATTTTCATTTCAGGTTTTTCACTCCAGAACTGAGATATGGGATTTCAAAAAATGTTTTAAAGTCTCTGTTCACTGGTCTAAGTCACTGTTAATCTATTAGACTCACTGTACCCTGGGCTGCTTTGTATCAGGTTAAGCAATGGATGATTCAGACTTCAAACTGAGCTATTGGATACAATGAGTTTAAACATTTTGGTGTGGTGCTGTGGTTTTTATCATAATAATTATGTGTTAGCGCTCTCCTAATACATCCAGAGTATGAATTTATTATGTAGAGCCAGAAAGTAACCTCAAGGAAGGAGATTATTAAAAGTTGTTAGTGGTGCTCATCTTTAATGACTCGAGAGATTATTATGAAATTAGTAATAAAAGCTGTTTTAAAAACAACTGTGAGAAATGTGAATATACTAATGATAAATCTAATTACTGTATGTTAGAAATACATTAATGGTGAAATACTATACCAACTGACAAATACTACTGCTTTAACAAGAATCTGTCCATCCTCCAGATTGGTCAATGTAAATGCCTGTAAATATTTTTTATTTTTGGGGGGGGGGCATTCTTTAAAATTAGCTTTGCTAATAGTTGAAATCAGAACATGTTTATAAAGTATACCACTCTCCTATAATTATCAGAGCAACAGTGATATCCTGTTTCTGAATCAGCTCTCTAACAGGATAGACATACTTTGAAACAGACTCACCTAAATGATCATTCACTGAACCACATTCTTTTCATCTATGAAGGTAAGATTGTCTTAATCCATTGATTTACCCATGGGACCCAAACCTTATCTGACTGAGACAGTATTAGTTATGTTGAAAATAATAAAAATGCATTGAAAACAGACAGCTGAATTGATCATGTCCAGTCCCCCCTTCTATCGATCTAAATAAGTTACAATATGTTCTTCAGAGATATCATTCAGATATCAGAGGAATCTTGTCCAGTTTCAACCTGCTCCCCCACAATATTTAAAGAGCTACTGATGCCTCAAAGAAAACTTTAAAAAACATAACAATTCGGTACAATTCTGCTTGCATTCCATTTATATTTTGTATATTTCTCCTTCCCATAATTTATTACTAAAGAAATGTGTACATGATTGTTGTCTCTCATTTTGAGTTCATCTGCCTCTATAGTTTACTCCCTCCTTCATGTTATAATTCTTTGTTGTGACATCACAATCTGTTGCCATGGGAGTAACTGTGAGGTCACAAGCAGTGCTCTATGGCTTCAGGTAGGGAGAAAACAGCAAGAATATATGAACTCTTTAGTAGCAAAGATCCTGTTTCCATGCAAATGACCCCACTACTAAATAATGGGGGAGGAGGAATATAGAACTAATGGGAAATACAAGCTGGACAGTGCCTAAATATTATCTTTTGTTAAAGTTTTCCTGAACATGTCACCAGCTCTTTAACAAACAAACAAAAAAGACTGTATAACTTCTGTCCCGACCGACACAGGGGCTGGGTGCATGTAGTTAACATTTACAAAGATGGGAATTAAGAGAGTTTTTATTATCTGTACTGTTTTTGTTTGTTTGTTTGGAGAATAACCGATTTTTCCAACATTCAACTTTTCTCTTGCTTGGAACTAACTTCTTTTGTGAATTCAAGCGAGCACCTGTGGAATGCAAGCATAATTCTAAGACTGTTTAGCAGTGAAAACACTGGTATTTTGAGTTGCCAGGGAGAGATAAGTTAAAATCTGAACCTGATGATGTGTGAGTTGTGGTGGTTGCCATTTCTGCATGAGGAATTTCTCACTTGTTAGATCTTGCCCACTACCCTACTGTCTAAATTCCTCTCACTGATGCCTGACCTGTTTGGTGTGGGGGGGGGGGCAGTACAATGAAGTCACCAGTGGTGACAAAGGTCACACCACCCTCCCATCAGAGTCTGAAACCACTGCTTCCACAGCAGAACCTCCCAGGTCTACAAGCCTAGTGCATGGAAGGCAACCTTGGGATACAAATATAGGTCTTCCACATGGAAATATACCCTATCCCCAAAGCAACCACTCCAGGGTTGTTTCTTGTTTTCAAACAACATGAAGTCTTGCTGTATTCTGACAGATGTAGTGATCCCCAACCTTTAAACTGCCCTGGAGAACAAAGAGTTAACTTTCTATGCAAAGCATAGAATGCTGAGCTCGAGCTCGGTTGGAGTCTCTGTCTGGAGTGTTTCAAACTCAAACCATCAGATTCTTTACTCCACCTCACTGAACGGTCGCTCCAGAAATTTCTCCTTCAGCTTGGTTCAAAAGTCGGTTAAAGTTTCAGTTTTCGTCGGTTTTAAACTGAAAAAGTTATCCATAGTCGGTTCAGTCTCTGTCTGTGGTGCCATGAGTACTAGATAGGAATTGTTCTGTTTTCTGTGTGGAACTTGTAAAAGTGTGGCTCGGTTCAGCTGAACCGGCCATTTGATAATGAAATCTTGTGTTTTGTGTTTTTACTTAGTGTGTGGTTACCGGTCCTTATCGGTTCTGAAAAAAATGTGTTTTAGTACAATTTTTTCCAATACCCGTGACACGGTTAGGAACTGATAAGGGAGTCTTACCTGGTGGTTGCCATAAAAAGGGTAAATTGGTTAGGTTGGCCATGTCTGAGAAACCCAAGAAAAAACTGGGCCCACTGGGTTTCAACACTGCAGTGAGTGTGGGAGGTCTTTGCTGAGGCCGATCCCTACACCACCTGTGTTTATTGTCTGGGTTTGACCACCTCAATTCAGACTGCCAAATATGTAAAATGTTCCCAAATCTACCCTTGAGAAGAGATTAGGTAGACTGAGGGAAAAGAGGCCGAGAAGTCCACTGACCTGGATGGCCAGCCCAGTTCTGTTCCGACTGAACCAGGAGTGCCCTCTGACCAGGGTGATACTTCTTCGGGCAAAAGGAGAGCCTATTCCGAGGGATCGGTTCCGACAAAAAGAAAATGCAAAGATAAATCATCCGGTTTGGATCCAGAGGTTCATGTTCTGACCACCGAAGAGATAGCCAGAGCGATTCAGATTGTGGAATCACTCTGCCCGGTTCCTACCAATCCAGCACCTTCTAGCAGGGGTGATGCGCTTGGTTCCCCAGTTCAAGATTATACCCTCGAAGATTTTTGTGAACCGGAGTTTGAAGAGGAAGGGAAATTTGAGGATGATGATGGTGAAAGTAAGGGTCTGGATGTGCCTGTGGAACGGACATCTCCCAGACCCTCCTAGGCTTTCTGAGTCCCCTTCTCACTTTATGTTCTACAGAAAGGTGGCTGAAACCCTCCAGCTTCCTATGGAGGAGGCTGTGGAGGATCAAGAGGAGCCTGATTATGTAGAAATGATGGACATCCCAGGTCCAGGAGACTGTCTATTCCCTCCACAAATCCTTTGGGAAATAGACACAAAAAATCCTAAAGTCTCCTAACGCTATACCTCCTATGGATAGAAGAATGAACAAGAGGTATACACTTTCAGGCTCAGACACAGAGTTCTTACACCAGCAATGCAGCCATGTTGGGGTAGTGCAGGCTGCTGCCTGTGACAAGACAAATATTCCCTTGGCTTCACACACCCCAGACAAGGACTCCAGGAAGATTGATGGCATGGCAAAGAAACAGTACGTGGCATCTTCCTTGGGATACAGGCAGGTGAATTATATGGCCTATACAGCCAGGTACCAGAAGTCCAGATGGGACACTGTACTGGCACTGGCTAAACAGGCCTCCTCCCAGCTAGCCAAGGAGCTGGAGGCGGTGGCTGCAAATGGGACTGAGGCATCTAAAGTTCAGTTTCGCGCTGCTATGGACTCTAATGATGTGTCATCAAGAGTCATGGCTACATCTGTGGCTCTTTGGAGAATGGCTTGGCTCAGATGTACTAGCCTCTAGCAGGATACAGGCTAAGGCCATGGATTTTCCTTTAGTGGGTAATTCTCTGTTTGGGGAGCAGACAGAGAATTACATGAAAAAATGGATGAGTACAGGACCACTTACAGGCGTGCTCAGGCCAAGGAGGGCAGGCAACTCCTCAAAGGCAGCAGGCTAGGGGCAGGGGCAGACCTTTTAAAGGCCTTTTACTAAGCACAGGCCTCTTCTTCCTTTTCATAGGGATTCTTCAGAGGAGAGCAGAAGGGGGATGAGCAAGGCTGCATCCACTACTCAGCCTAAAGCCTCTGCCAAGCAGACACCCTGATGGGCCTGCCGAGTCGACTCTCCTATTCCAATAGGGGGCCAGAATGGGTTACTTTGTCCAGGACTGGATGTCTATTACATCAGACAAGTGGATCCTGGAAGTAGTAAGCCTGGGACTGGTTCTCAGCTTCAGAAAATTCCCAAAGATGAGAGCCAGATCTTTTCCACCTGCAAATCTCTCGGAAACCCTTGCCCTAGAGGCAGAGGTTTCTTCTCTTCTAGCCTTAAGAGCCATAGAGAGAGTACCTACCCTACACTGGGGCAAAGAACTGTACTCCAGGTACTTCCTGACCCCAAAAAAGACAGGGGAGTGGCGACCCATCCTAGACCTAAGATATCTAAACAAACATCTTTTAAAACCAAAGTTCAAGATGGTAACTCTGGGAATAATCCTTCCCTCCCTCAGGCCAGGGGACTGGTTAGCCTCCCTGGACCTCAAAGATGCTTACTTTCACATTTCCATCAGGTGCTCCCACAGAAAGTACCTCAGGTTCGAGTTGCCCTCCGGCCACTATCAGTTCAGAGCAATGCCCTTTGGCCTAACCTCAGCCCCAAGGGTTTTCACAAAGTGCCTGGCAGTAGTAGTAGTTGCCTTTCTAAGAAGGCAAATGATTTCCATTTTTCCATATCTGGATGATTGGCTAATAGTGGGCCAGTCTCCAGACCAAGTCAAGTCTCACCTGCAAGTGACCCAACATGTGCTCACTTCCTAGGATTTCTTCTCAGCCTTCCCAAGTCAGTTCTCAAACCAGTCCAACTTCTTACCTTTATAGGGGCAGAACTGGACACACTCAAACAAGAACCTTTCTTCCACTAGAAAGAGCAAGGGTTCTGATGGAATTAACCTCTTCCTTCAGCCTTCGGGTATCTCGACCAGCAAGGCATTTCCTCCAGCTCTTGGGCCAAATGGCAGCTTCAACAGCAGTGGTCAAAGGAAGATTCCAGATGAGAGACATTCAGTTCCACCTGAGCGCTTTTGGTCTCAGAGGAAGGATTCCCTTACCAAACTGATCCCAGTGACTCTGACCTTGATCCAAGCCCTCCAATGGTGGCAGGATCAGGAGAATTTAAGACAAGGTGTTCCTTTTGCTACTCAGCCTTGTTCAGTGGTTCTTACCATGGACGCTTCTCTTCTGGGCTGGGGAGCCCATCTGGGGTCCCTCACTGCCCTGGGGCTGTGGTCCCCCCAAGAATCCCTTCTCCATATCAATCTCCTAGAGCTCAGTGCAGTTTTTCTAGCCCTAAAAGCTTTCTCTCAGTCAGTACAGAACAAGGTGGTTCAGGTCAGAACAGACAACACCACCACCATGTGGTACATCAACAAGCAGGGTGGCACTCGGTCCAAGGCCTTGTGCACGGAAGCCACAAAGTTGTGGTCCCTGGCTTATTCCCTGCAAACCTCTCTGGTAGCAGTTCACCTTCCAGGGAAGGACAATGTGCTAGCAGATGCACTGAGCAGGATCTCTCAGGGCCAACACAAATGGTCCACGGACCCTCAGGTGTTGAAAGTTATTTTTTCAAGGTGGGGCACTCCAGAGATACAGTAGATCTCTTTGCAGCCCCAGACAATCACCAACTCCCTCTCTTTTGTTGCAGACCTCCAGCCTTGGGCTCAGTCCCCCTGGATGCCCTGATTCTGAATTGGGAAGGGAAGTTTCTGTATGCCTTCCCCCCCTTCCCACTCCTGTTCAAAGTTTTAGTCCAGATGAGGTCTCAACCTTGCAAAGTGATTCTGATTGCTACAGATTGGGCCAGACAGCCCTGGTACCCCCTGTTGCTGTCCCTAGCAGTCCATCTTCCCCTGTCTCTTCCCAGGAATTACAACCTGTTAACATCCTCTCAGGGAGGACTTGATACCCCAATCTTCAGTCTCTCAATCTCAAGGCATGGCTCTTGAAGAGTTAAATTTGCAGCTCTGCATCTTTCCCAAGGGGTTCTGGATAGTCTCAAAGCTTAAAGCCTGCATCAGAAAGACTTATAACTCCAAATGGAAGAGATTCAGCATTTGGTGTTCTAAGAAGCATATTTCTCCAGATACTGCTGGATTGCCTATGGTTCTGGATTATATGGTCCATTTTAATGGCCTAGGCCTCAGACCAGCTACTCTCAAGGTACACTTGTCAGCTGTTTCTGCATTTTTGTCTGTGGGGAAGTCTTCCTCACAATCTTCTCATCCTGTGTTCTGTAAATTTTTTAAAGGATTGCTTCACACCAATCCTCCTTTTAGAGACCCTTCCCCTGCCTGGGATTTGAATGTTTGCATTGCTCAATTTATGCAATCCCCTTTTGAGCCTCTGTCTTCAGCAGAGCTTAAGTACTTGACTTGGAAAACTGTGTTCTTAGTAGCCATTACCTCTGCCAGGCGTATCAGTGGGTTGCAAGCCCTGTCAGTGGAACCTGATTTTATCTCCTTTCAGAGGGATAAAGTGGTCCCTAGAACCAATAGAAGGTTCTTGCCCAAAGTGGTTTCAGACTTCCATTTAAACCAGTCTGTGTCTCTTCCTGTTTTCTTCACTGATCATTCTTCCTCAGGAGAGAGGAGGCTACACAGTTTAGATGTTAAAAGAGCCCTTAGTTACTACATAGAAGCGTACCAAGGGTCACAGGTTTGAATCCATCCAGTTGTTCCTCACTTATGGAGAAGTGGGAAAGGTAAACCTGCCACCAAAGATCTATTGCCAGGTGGATTATGTCTTGTATACAATTCTGCTATGAAAAACTGGGAAAAACTCCACCCTTAGGCCTAAGGGCTTATTCCACAAGAGGTACAGCTACTTCCTGGCTGCTGCCAGGGATATCCCTCTTAGAAATTTTTCAAGCAGCCACCTGGAAAACAGTCCATACCTTTACCAAGCATTACTCTCTGGATATCCAGGCTAGGAGTGATGCTCGGTTTAACAGCAGTACTTCAGAGCCTATTCCCAAAGTAGGTTCTGGCCCTCCTCCATGGAGGTACTGCTTGTAGTCTGCATCTGTCAGAATACAGCAAGACTTCACGTTGTTTGAAGAAAAAATTACTCACCATAGTAATTGTGTTTCTTCTAATGGAGTCTTGCTGTATTCTGACCTCCTTCCCTCCCTCTCTGAACCTGTTTTTGGGAAGTGGGTGGGCAGGTGCAGTGTTGCACCCCAGGGGTGCTCTTTGTTTACACCCTCCTCCTTTTTTTGTTTGGGTGTTGATTTATTACTGTTATTTGTATTAGATTGGTTTTGGTTTTTTGGGTGTCCTGACTTGAGTCTTCTTTGGGAATCCAAAACTTTTTACTGCCAGTTGGTTAGTAGGAATTTTACAATTTCCACATAGAATTTTTAGTTAGTTGAGCTCATAAGAATCTGATGGTTTGAGTTTGAAACACTCCAGACAGAGACTCCAACCGAGCTCAAGCTCAGCATTCTATGCTCTGCATAGAAAGTTAACTCTTTGTTCTCCGGGGCAGTTTAAAGGTTGGGGATCTCTGCATCTGTCAGAATACAACAAGACTCCATTAGAAAAAACACAATTACTAAGGTGAGTCATTTTTTCTTCTGAACTATCACAACAGAGCTTCAACAAAACCCTGAGGACAACATGTATGCCCCTCATTCTGAAAGAAAGACAATATAAAACTATTTACATTTTACAAAATGGAGCAAATATTCTATGGTTCATACATTACAAACTGTAGGCACCCCCAATTAAAGCACAGTATGCATTTTTTGTTTTGATTTTGTCCATTCTCTTCTATATTCCCTATCCTTGAGCCATACCCAGAAATAATCTTTGGCTCAAATAGATAAATGCAATTATGAATACTAAATAATTAGCATGTAGTGTATATTATCTATTGTGGGTAAGCTGACCATATATGTTTCTTTAAATTTATTAGGAAGGCAGTGTGATGTAGTAGTTGGGTCAAAGATCTGTGAAACTGAGCCATCTCAGTGGTGTGGTGTGCTAAGGCACCACAGTCTCACTGCCGGCGGCACTGGCAATTCAAGTTTAGGACTTGGGGGTGGTAGCTGGGGGACTGAGCATCCATGGGACAGCTCTCCTCCTTTGGAGAGGGGAATAATTGTCCCAACAATTCAACTGTACCTAGAGGAATCTAGGTGATGTTGATGTGGGGCAGCAAGGGAGGGGGGCCATATGCTTGAGGCCAGGGGTGCCTCCATGGAGGCAGAGCATGCAGATATGTCACTGCACACACGTGGGCCCCAATAGGAAAATATGGATGAAAAACTCTCTGACCAGCGTGTGGTGAAAGCTTTGTCCCTTACAGGTCCTGTACCTATAACTGAGCACCTCTTCACAGGTTATGTGGCAGATGACTGCAGAGAAGGTGAGTCCCAGGATGTTAGGTGACAGGGCCAGGGGGAACAGATGTAGATAGGAGCCAGTTGGAGCAACCAACCAAGGCAAGAAACAGACGGTGGAAAGAAAAGAAATCTGTGACATGCAAGATCACATGTTTGAATCCCACCACTGTTACTGGCTCACTATTGTTTAAACTCACCACTGTCTCCCATAGAAGAAAAATCACTTGTCAGAACTTGAGTTCAGGAGAGCCTGCATTCCTATTCACAATATGACGTCTTCCCAAACAAACGCGCACAGATATCCATAGAGAAGATTCACAGTTCAGTTTTATTAACACAAATGCAGTTCCATGCAAATAATTGCAAAACACAGGTGCAGTTTCTTCAATAACAGTGCAAGGCTATTGCAACTGACTTTCACAGTGGGTAACATTTCAACATTACAGCCATGGCATCACGATTTAAAAAGCTGTGTAGCAAAAATAGCAAACTAAGCTGAAAAACCTGCAAGTAAGGTGCAGATGCAAGGAAAAAAGGTTCACACAGCACTTCATGATCAAATCATCACTTTGTCAGGGGTCACTGTGCAATCATTAGCAAGTCTGTGGTAAATACTCTGTGGTTGAATATAATGACGAAGGCAGATTTCAGCCACACTAAGATGACAGTCCTGGACTTTAGGAGGGCAGATTTGTAAAAAGGGGTAAATGCCTAAAGTGTGAATTTGCATGGGTAAATGACCTAGGTGAAGTGGAAGAACAGTGGGAGAAATTAAAGAGGTCCATATTGAAGATTACAATCCTCTGTGCCATGCAAGTGAGTAAAAGTAAGAAGAAAAAACAGACCACTGTGGTTCTCAAGGGATGTGGCTAGAAAAGTAAAGGATAAACAGGTGGCTTTAAGAAGATACAAGGAGACACAGAGGGAGGAGGATATAGTCAGGGATCCAGGGCTCCTGAATAGAGATGCAGTGAAATAAAATTTTGCCAGCAAAATTGCAGCGAAATCGACAATTTCGCCAGATAAAATATTTCGCGAAACTGTGGCAAGATTTCACAATTTCACCCATAGTTTCATCCATCACCACTGGCCACAAGTTGATAAATTGAGCCCCCCCCATGCACACACAAGTTGTCCTGCATCCCCCCCCCATTTGTGTTATAAAAAAACAAAATTAGCCCTCCACTTCCTGGTATCTAGTGGCCCCCCCCAAGCCATCACTGGACGTAAACATAAAATAAGCCCACACCCTCCAAGTTACCCTGGCTGCCTTCTCTGTTTGTTTAAAAAATTCACCCTCATCTCTCTGGTGTCTAGTGCCCCCTTCCCCGGGCTGTTACTGGCTGTAAATATAAAATAAGCACTCCCCCCCAAAGTTACCCTGGCTGCCGCCTCTGTTTGTTTAAAAAAAAATTCACCCTCATCTCTCTGGTGTCTAGTGGACTCCCCACCCCCGCACCCCATCAGTAAATAGCACCCAACCAGCTCCCCTAGTACCCCAGTCAGACCACACAGCTCTTCACTCACCTCCATGACCCGGCAGCCCAACTGAGCACCACTGAGCGCTTGAATGAATGAGCATGGTATGCTTTCATTCATTCAAGGGCTCAGTGGTGCTCTGTTGAGCTGCCAGCTGTGGAGGTGAGTGGAGGGCTGTGCCGGTGGCCCGATTGGGATACTGGGGGGAAGCTGGGTGAGTGCTGCTATCTACTGATGGGGTGGGCGGTTCACTAGACACCAGGGAGATGAGGATACATTGTTTTTTTTTTAAAAACAAATGGAGGCAGCAGCCAGGGTAACTTTGGGGGGTGGGGAGTGCTTATTTTATGTTTTTGGTTAGTGATTGGCTGGGGTAAGGGGATCACTAGATACCAGGGAGATGAGGGTGAATTATTTTTTTTTTAATTAAACAAATGGAGGGGGCAAGGTAACTTGGGGGGTGCTTATTTTATGCAATTTCAGCTGGGGGGACCACTGGACTCCAGGGAGAACTTTGGCCAGTGGCCACTGGCCAAGGGGCCAAGTAGAATTTTACAGCGGGATGCTAAATTACTGCCACAGACAGAGAAATTTTGCCATGGCTGCAAAATTTCACCTGCGAGTGAAATTTCACCAGCTTGGGGGCAACATTTTGCACCCAACCACAAGCAAATTTCACATTTCACCTGGCAAACAAAATATTTCACTGGGCACAATTTTCAAATTTTGCACATCTCTATTCCTGAATGGGGTTGGACCTGATACCTCTTGCTATTCTTTGCAGGCCACCATTTTTGGAAAGAAGAGACCTACGGTACCATAATCATGAGGCCTGCTCTGTCACAACTCTTGTATAAGTTGTGGAATTCACTGACATAAGTATGATGTGAACAAAAATATGAGAAAAATCTGGAATAGTGGAAATTTTACTAAATATGACCAAGAACCTTCAGTAATGCTCAGCTCAGTCTCACATTTGTACCAGTTATGCACATTGAGGCTACTCACATAAAACAAGTCTCTCTGTCATCACGTCTTTACAGTACAGATCAGTATATGCAATTATTTTAGGAACATATTTCCAAAATTGTTGATTTTTCGGCTACAGTTTTAAATAGACTTCATGGCATTTCATTGATTAAGTAATCATTGCATTTATATTACATTACACCATATGTCTAACTTCTACAATGTTTCTGCTTTCATGTAAATGAAACCTGACTCAAATATCATGATTTATGACTGACATATTCCATTTTGTGTACCCATACCTGCAAATGGAGCTGGTCAAAATATGTAGACATACGGGTAAATAAACATTTATTTATGCACAAAAAACCTTTTTATTTTGTATCATTGATGTAAGGAAAGAATAAAAACAAGGGTGCATCACACTAAACAGTGTTAAAATGGCAAATTAAATACAAAGAGTATAGTTAAGAATTAAGGAAATAATTATGATTCATTAAGATTTAGTTAACTGCATATATAAAACTTATTAGTCAATGATCTAACGCTGTAGAATTTCCTGTTAGGTATTACATTGATAATAACTACTTATTCAATTACATGAAATCATCACTATACTAATCATCAAGTTCATGACTTTCACCAGTCTTGTACAGATGTGACCTTCAATGTCACTTAATCTTATCACTGTCTTTCAAATCAGACTCATTTGAACTCGACTACATTTAATGGGATCATCGTTACACATACATGCAATAACACATTTGACATTTGCCTTAGCACAAATGCAGCCTCATTGGCATTTGTTTCTTTTGAATTTGCAGTACTTGGTTTGAATGGCCCTTTTGGCCTTCGTTTCTTTGTCATCACATGTGGGACTAGCCTGCCTTCTTGAAGAGTCAGCTCAAACAATGTAGGGTCAGGAAGCATTGGATTTGATTCATGAACCCTTTTACTTACCACTGTCTGGTGCAGAGCACACAGCATGTGAAATCTAAAGGCACCCTCTGTTGGTGGCAGAGTCCGTAGGTCACCCTTTGTTGTCACATGCAGGTGAGCTCGGAGTGCATTCAGGCCACCACTGAACTCATCTCTGTAATATAATTTCACAAAGAACTCACACACTGCTGAAATGACCTTATCACTGACATCTAGACTTACTCCAGGTTTGCCATAATATGTCAATGCACGCAGGTTGGCTGCATTTTCAAGGGAAACATTTAGAGCATGCTTCTTCCCTCTTCTGCAGGGATAGCTGACAGTATCACAGCCACTTAAGATGCAAGTACTAAGAACAACTGATGTGAGTTGTGATGCATCCGTGTTGCACACAGTGCTAAGAGAAGCTGCTACTGAATGGCATGGCAGGTACACACTGATCTTCTGAACCCATAGCTCTTCTAGACCAGCCATCTGAGTGCTATAGTAGATGCACATTACGATCACATCAGTTTCCGTGGCTGCCACTAATACTGTTCGATATCCAAGTGTGTTTACACAATATGTGCTATGGGAGAATATTCTTGTATTTGCTTCTTCATGTTTTGTACATGACAATTCAGGAATTACTGCCACATCATCTTATGAGAAAAGAATGGAATGACCTGGGTCCTTGAACAATCCATCAAGAATCAGTCTACATCCCTCTGGTAGCTGAGTGTTGTGCTTTAGCCAAGCACCTTCCAAGAAATCGAGAAGACTGGCCTTGTTTTTAGAGTTGGTAATGAAGTCTGTCCAATAGGGAATGGGAAGGGATTCCCAAGGTTCATATGCTCTGCTTTTTGCATGATGAATCTTTTCCCATTTTTCTTGCTCCTCACTTTTCAAGCTTACTGGTGGACTAACATCATACCTGTCTCCTACAGTGTTGATGCAGTTGCTACTGTCTGGCTTTATTCGAAGCAGTGTATCTATTTACTTCTCCTGCAAGTCACCAAATGTATGACTATCAAGGCGTTTGTATTGTTGAGCAGATGGCATTGCATCAATGACTAGTACAGTAGGTTCATTTGAAGATGGCAAGTTGCCTTCTTCTGGCCACAGTTCACCAAGGTAACTTTTTTGGGCAGCCAGGTAATCAGTTTGGCTGCCTTTGCGCATGGCATAGCCTTGGGGAAGGGAGGTATATGGCTCAAAAAGAGCCAAGGGATATCTTGTCCATTCGTGACTGAAGGCTTCTACCTGTTTGTCATCATCCAGATCTCAGATAAAGTACAAGTTCCTGACCACATTGCTGTCCTCTTCATAGACTTCTTTCACTTTCTGAATGTGTGAGGGTGTTTTGGCTTTATGTGCGAATGCCTAAAGCTTTACAGTTTTAACATTTTCACTACCGCTCTATTATGCTGTGGTTAATGCTGCAATGCCCTTTTCCTTGGCTTAAATTAAATAATTTGATGTGGCCTTTTGACCGGTAGGATTATTTAGAAGATCACTGGTATCACAGGTGAATGAATTGATCATTCTGCCAGTGACCACATTCATCATTGTTTTAATTGCTGTACTGTCCTTCTGTGCTGTATACTCAGAGGCCCAGATATTCAAACTGCGCCATTGTGTGGCGCAAGCCCCTGCGCCACTCAAAATAGTTGCACAGGGGTGTGGCCAGGGCGATATTCAACGGAGTTGTGCTATGGAGCAACTTCTTTGAATATCGCCCCCTGGCCACACCCACTGTGCATGGCGCAGTGGGGAACTGAGCCAGCGCAAGTGGTCAGAGTGGAGCATTGAGATGCGGTGGCGCAAGTTCCATTGCGCCATGTGCAGCACCTGCGATATTCAAAGGTTGACATGCAAATGGGGCCATAATTTATGCAAGGCGCAGGGGGGCCATTTGTATCTAATTACAGCCCCATTTGTATGCCATTAGCATGCAGGTGCACCGATCCCTGACAACTTGTGCCTGGTGCCCTGCCAGGCAGCAGCCATCAGGGACCGACGCCCCCTGCAGCCCGATCGCGGGCATAATGTTCATGTTCCCCCCAACTCCCCCAAATAGCCCAATCACGGGCATAATGTTCATGTTCCTCCCACCTCCTGAATAGCCCAATCGCGGGCATAATGTTCATTTCCCCACCCCGAATAGCCCGATCCGGGCATAATGCTCAATGTCCCCTACCACCCGAATAGCCTAATCACGAGCATAATGTTCACGTCCCCACCCGAATAGCCCGATCGCGGGCATAATGTTCAACATCCCCCTCCCAGTAGCCCGATCGCAGGCAGCATCCTCACCCCGTCCAGAATCCCTGGTGATCTAGTGACCCCACCCCTCCTGCCCATGGAGCCCCACCACCCCACTTCCCCATCAGCTGGAGGGCAGCAGTACCCCACCGCTTGCCGCCCGCGACTGACAGCTCAGTGGGCTGCCGCCCATTGGTTCAGAGCATGAGCCAATGGGTGTGCAATCCATACCGTACAGGTCAGTCAGATAGGTGAATGAATTCACCTATCTGGACTGACTTGTGACTATGGTTGCACACCCATTGGCTCGTATACTGAATCGATCGTGCAGCCTCTACTCGGCTGTCAGTTGGCGGGCGATGGGGTGGCAGGCAGGTGGGTGCTGCCACCACGCCAGCTGATGGGGAGGCTGGGTGAGGCCCGTGTAGTGGAGAGTGGGAAATACTAGATCACCAGGGATTCTGGACATGGGGGTGAGGATCGCCGATCGGGCTACTGGGGGAAGGACGTTGAACATTATGCCAGTGATCAGGCTATTTGAGGGTGGAGAACATGAACATTATGCCCGTCGATCGGGCTATTCGGGGGTGGGGAACATGAACATTATGCCCGCAATCGGCTGCTGGGGGATGGAATACTGTTCTGCCCATGATAGGGCTGTGTGGGGGAGAATACTGTGCTGCCTCCGATCGGGCTACTGAGGAGAGGGGAGGACAGTTTCTGTTATGCCCGTGATCGGGCTACCTGGGGGGGGCACTTCAGCCCGTGATCGGGGCATGAGGGGGCACCGCCAGGTGTGGTGAGAACAAGTGGAGGGCCACCCACAGGTAGCAGCTGCTGTGTTGTGCCTTGCAATGCGGCAGCTCACCTGTGGGTGGCCCTCGACTAGTTCCTTTTTTTTCGGCGTAAAGTTGTGCAGGTGCAGGTAGGGGTTGCGCCTGCATAACTCTGCATGGCCCGGGCTAAATATCGGGCTGTGCAGTTTATGCATGGGCATGCCCCCCTCCCCACCTGTGCCTGCATACATTACTGATGCGCTCCGGCACATCAGGATTTGTGCAGGCACACTTTTCCCTTTTCAATATCACACCGGGGTGCATCAGTGGGTTGTGCATGGTGCAACAGTGTTACGCCATGCGAAACCCTTTTGAATATCTGGGCCAGAATCTCCAGGGTGTCTGTGATCATCAGTGCCGTGAAGGTGAATCAACACCTTTGCTTGTTCAGAGATTGCTGATAGTGCTGGTAATGAATGCAGGCGTTTTTCCATAGTGGCAGGCTGCCAAGTTATGCTATGAAAAAGCTGGATCTTGGCATCTTTGTTATACATTTGCTTGAGGCCCATATTAGTCCACACACCTTTAAACTCAACAACTGTTCAGCACATGGTGAATTTGCCAATTCTGAACACTTCAGTATTGTTTGGTGCTGTAGTTGGCAGGTCTTTCATAGCAGACAGGTAATGGGGAATCCAGGAAACATATTTGTGATGACTGGCAGCCACAAGATATGGAAGCATTTTCTCAACCTCAGCCAGGTGTTGCTCCCAGTGTTCAGTTCCCTCAGCATATATATTGTGATTCAAAATCTGAATCATGTCCATGTACATAAGCCAGAACCTTGCTGTTGGGGGATTTGCACTGTGCCTCATGGAACTCGTTCATTAATGTGTCTACTTCATCCAGTAGCCTAGTTGTTTGGATGTATGAATCATTTGATGATAAACATTTTATTTTTAAACAGGATACAAGTTGTTGGGTTTATGGCCCATTTTCAACAATGCCCTGTAAGTTCATACATCCATATGAAACAGTTACCAACACACATTATACATACATTATACATGCATTATCATCTCTCGCTTACCGATACATAATCATATTGCACGTATATCTTAAAATGATGTCATCAAATCCCTCAATAACAATCCACTAACTAAAACAAATACATTTCTCTAGTAAATAACTTTTCAGAACTCTTTTAAACTGCACGTGTCCCTGTATTGTTTTTAAATCTCTAGGCAATTTATTCAATGGATCGCAAGACTATTCTGCAGGGTAGTATCCCCTATTCTACTCCTGGACCTTGCATTAGGTATATATAACTCTGAATACCTTAAGGGAATGGTTAACAATCAAGGGGATTCTAATAGGACATATTGATTTAGGGGGATGCTTATGCCTGTTGTAAATCAATTTATGACACCAGGTCAGCCAATGATATAATCGTTTTAAGTCTGGTTTCAACCATCCAAGACTTCCATAGATTTTACAATGGTGAGTTCCAAATTAGCTTTAATCACAAACTTGCCAACCCAATAATAGGCCTGGTTTATTTTGTTTATATAAATCTGAGGGGAATTCATATATAGGCTAGACCCATATTCCAAAACAGGGATTAACAATTAATTCAGCAACCTTTCCCCTGTTTTAATTGTAAATTTGCATTTTGTGCATCCTTAACATCCACAGCATCTCTCAGTCTTTGAACACTTTCTGAGACCAATGCCATGCACTCCATGCCTTTGTCATATTTTCCAATGAGCCAACTTTCAAATGCCTTCCAGTGTAGCTCATACATGGCAGTATCAACTAGTCTATGGGCTCTCAGCATAACACAATAGTCTTTGCCTGACATGATTTAGATGGCAGTTCCACACCAGCTTCAACAAGGAGATCCTCTGTTCTAGTTTCTTTCATTAAATACCCAATTTTCCCATGAAATTCAATGCAATGTGGGAGCCACCAATATGAAAGATGACTTTGCCATACTTCTCTGGCTTCTTTTTCTGAAGGCTAAGAGCAATCTCATAGACTGTTTCTCATAGACAAGCTTCCTGAATTAGTGAGCTTGATGGAGGAGGAACATCTGGATATCGTGGCAGACACAGAAACATGGTACACACAGAACCATGACTGAGACATAAACATACCAGGATACATTATCTACAGGAGGGACAGGGAGGGTAAAAGAGGAGGAGGAGGAGAGCTCTTACATAAGAGAAGGAATCAAAGCAACAGAACAAAAGGGTAAACAAGGAGGAGAAGAAGCACTGTGGGTCAATTTGGAGGCAGACAATGGCACCACAATCCACACAGGGGTTGTATACAGACCCTCCTCTCAGGGGGAGGAAATGGACAAGGAAATGATAGAAAGTATACTTATAATGGCAGATAAAGGGGAGATATTGCTGATGGGTGATCTGAATATGCCAGATGTTAACTGGAGTGCAGTTGCAGTAGCCACTTCTAAGAGTGGGGTTATTCTAGATGCCCTACAGGGGGCATGCCTTAGACAACTAGTATTGGAACCCACTCGAGAGGGAGCAATCTTGGACCTGGTCCTCTCAAATGTAGATGGAGAGAGGATCACAGATGTAGAAGTGGGTAGCCATCTGGGAATTAACGACCATCGAACAGTATGGTTCAGAATAAACACAGCAATAGAGTCAAGCCATACAAAGGCAAAAGTACTGGACTTCAGGAGGACTTACTTTGTCAAAATGGGTGAGTGCCTAAGGAATGCACTTGCAAATGGGCAGGAAGAAGGGGTGGAAGAGCAATGGGGAATAATAAAAACTGCCATCACAGAGGTAACAAGCCTTTGTGTGAAGCAAATAAACAAAACAAAATGACGTAAGAAACCACTATGGTTCTCAAAGGAGGTGGCAGTGAAGGTTCAAGAGAAAAAGAAAGCATTCAGAAAGTACAAAGACTCACAGAAGAAGCAGGACAGATAATTGTATTAGTTAAAGCAAAAGGAAGCTGGGAAGGTAGCCAGAACAGCAAAGGCCTGAACTGAGGAAAAGATAGCCAACTCAGTTAAGAAGAGGGATAAAACCTTTTTTAGGTACATCAGGAAGTGAAGGAGGACTAAGGGAGGGATAGTGAGGCTTAATAAAGGGAAGGGGAGGTGGGCAGAGGGTGACTGTGAAAAGGCAGAGATACTAAACAAATATTTTTGCTCAGTATTTACAAAAAAGAAGGGGAGGTACCTAAAACAAACAATAGAAACACTCTGGATACAGAAGTTGATACCAGCCCATTTACAGAAGAAAGGGTTCTGAAAGAACTCTTAAAATTGAAGGTGGACAAAGCAATGGGGCCTGATGGGATTCATCCCAGAATTCTAAAAGAACTAAGGGTAGAACTAGTGACACCACTGACTACCCTCTTTAACAAATCATGGGAGGATGGGGTGGGGTGGTACCTGAGGACTGGAGGAGGGCAGATGTGATTCCCCTTCACAAAAGTGGGAGCAGGGCAGAAGCAGGAAACTATAGACCTGTTAGTTTAACCTCAGTCATAGGGAAAATGATGGAATCACTTCTGAAGGAAAGAATTGTAGAGTACCTAGAGGCCAGAGGGGCACAGGACCCAAGGCAGCATGGATTCACAGTGGGAAGGTCATGCCAGATGAATCTAATAGATTTCTTTGACTGGGTGACCAAAGTAGTAGATCAGGAAGGGGCTGTGGACATGGCCTACCTAGACTTTAGCAAGGCATTTGATTCAGTCCCACACAAAAGATTAATATACAAGTTAGCCAGCCTGGAAGTGGGTCCCAAGATGATGGCCTGGGTAAAGAATTGGCTGAAGAATAGGACACAGAGGGTAATAGTAAATGGAGTCCACTCTGAAGAAAGGGGGGTTACTAGTGGGGTGCCACAGGGTTCAGTATTAGGACCGGTCCTCTTCAATGTCTTTGTAAGTGACATTGCAGAGGGACTGGAAGGAAAAGCATGCCTCTTTGCAGATGAGACAAAGATCTGCAACAGAGCTGATGCACAAGGTGGGGTGGAAAGGATGAGAAGGGACTTGGCAAGGTTAGAGGAATGGTCAAATGTATGGCAGCTTAGATTTAATGCTAGGAAGTGCAAGGTAATGCACCTGGAAAACAAAAACCCAGGGGAAGAGTACACAATAAGGGGTGAGATACTAACAACAACAAAAATGGAAAGGGACCTGGGGGTAGTCATATCAGATGACTTAAAGGTGGGCAAGCAATGTGACAGGGCAGTAAGGAGGGCTGGGGGGATACTGGGATGCAAAGGGAGAGGCATTACCAGTAGAAAACAGGCAGTTGTTATCCCTCTGTACAGACAGCTGGTGAGAACCCATCTGGAGTACTGTGTGCAGTTCTGGAGACCCAATCTCCGCAAAGACATAGACAAGATGGAAGCTGTCCAGAGGAGGGCAACTAAAATGGTGCAGGGTCTGCATTGGAAGACATATGAAGAGAGGCTAAAGGAGCTTAATATGTATAGCCTCAAGGAAAGGAGAGAGAGGGGGGACATGATAGAAACGTTCAAGTACCTCAAGGGAATCAACAAAGTCCAAGAAGGTAGCATCTTTCCAAAAAAGAGGTGTTCAAGAACAAGGGAAGCAATTTGAAGATGGGGGGTGGCTCAGAGGTAATGTAAGGAAGTATTTTTTCACAGAGAGGGTTGTGGATGCATGGAACAGCCTTCCGGAGGAGGTTGTGGAGTCAAAAACAGTGGTTGAATTCAAGCATGCATGGGACAGCCATAAGGCAATTCTAGGGGTTGGGGGTAGAAAGAAGTAGGCTGCTGGTTAACTAGGATCTGCAGCTTATCCATTAGGTAGGGAAATGGCCAGACTGGGTGGGCCAGGCGGTCCTTATCTGCCTTCAAATTCTATGTTTCTATGTTTCATCACAGGTAATTATGCAGAATTTCTGCACAATTTTCTGAGTGACTTTCATACAGTACTGAACTGATTCTTCAACCACATCAGGGTTTACAGGAGGTTCTGAAAAGAAAGGCCCATACCCAATCACAGTCGCCTGTACTTCCTGTTGGGTAACTAATTCATAAAAGGAGGACCATGTAACAGGTTTTGATTGTTCAATAACTTCTAAATAAAGTGTGAGACCAATATTCACTAAATTACAAAGCCAGGTTACAGGATGAAGTGGTTCTCTGGTCTCTGTGGTGCTATTGCCAGACCAGCAAGTGAACAACTCTTCTGGCAGTCTTTGGGGGTGAAATTGCTTTTTCCTGCTTGAAATTGTTGAAGATATGTGTGAGAAGACTTGAGTTTTTTAGCTGGGGGCATCCCAACAGCCATTGACTGTTGATCTTCACCTTCATCTGCATGCTAATATATATTGTATGCAATATTTCATACATAGTTTTATCATCCTTTATACTCTCATGGAAGTCTAGGCTGTCAATTGCACGCTGTGTGAATTGACCAGGCTTCAAATTCATGGGTATGAAGACCCCATCTTGAACTTCCTGCTCATCAACAGCTGCTGCCATGGTAGCAATATAATGTTGGGCATCTTGGTAGCCCATGCTATTTCTAAATCTATTTAGCATGATTATGGTCTCCTTGCTCCAGGTGGCCTTTAGTATGTTTAGGGCAGTACCAACATGTTTTGATTTTGGAACACCAGCAATGGCTGTGCATATGTCTTGACCAAGATTCGGTACACGCTCGTGTTGCTTTGGCTTTAGCTGATCTCTCCCATCATTTCTTACTTCTGGAGTAGCATCAGTAAGTATCCAAGCCACATGATTGTAAACAGTAGTACCCACACATTTTGAAGCTGCTTCATAAGGCACATCCAGGTTTGTTTCACACGCGTCTTGGTCTTGTAATGGGCACCCATTAGTTGATATAATCCTTTGACATTCTTCTCTGCCAAACTCTTTCAGTTCAGACCTTATTAATTTTACTGCATTGTAACTGAACGTATTTGCATCCATTTGAGTCTGAGTATCATCGGGTTCATCTTCACATTCTTCTGCATATTCTGATTTTACCACAGTTTTCTTTAACTTGGTGACTTCAGAAAGCAACTGTCCAACATTCAACTGTGCTGAACACAAATGACTTGATGTACCTTTCTGAGGAACTATGGTTACCTTACAGCCACTGGGATTAGTGTAGTATGTCAGTAGGCATCTTTCCAGACTTGCTGACCTGTAGGATGCAGCATCATCTTCACCATGATCTTCTAACCACTGGCAATATCTGTCATAAAGTTTAGCAATATAGAAAACATTTCCATTGTCAAACATTGACCTATAAATTTGAGAAATTAGCCAATTAAACCCTACGTCATAGATGTCATCACCTTCCATGACTGTTCTTCTATTTATATAGTTATTAAGACATGGTCTATGGTATCGAAAATCATGTGCTATCAGATCTAGGCATCCATCTACAGACCCTTGCGACTTATGTAACATGGTACTGTCATTGAGTTGTTAGGCTTTTTGCCACAAGGGTTTTTGATGATCAAGAGTTGCAATCATCAACAGTTTTCTGTTCCCCCATTTATCCCACTCCTTTTCAAATACAAAACATTTACTCTTATCATCAAATAGGTTGTTGATTGAAGATCGCATGACCACATGAGATGGACCTGTTCTGAAACTCTGTGGCATTTTTGTTCAACAATTTATTTTTTGATGCATGCATTGTGACAACTTGCATGCATTACTGGGGTCTTTGCTAAAATTCATCTTTACATAACATGTGCTTTTCCAGTTGAAAAGTGACATCATCATCACAGTTCTGAACTGCATACAAGAAGGTCAAATATCCAAATTCTGTCAGTCTTTGTAAAGAGTCATGTTTTGCATCTTGCTGACAAATGAGGCAGTGGGAGTAATTTGTGCTTGGTCACTGCATTTTAGTGCCAACTTGGTATGCTGGATCCATGGTTGATCAGTCATAAATCTGTAATACAAAAATGCACGTTATAAATACTTGGCACAAAACATCAAATTGATTACACGAAGAGCATTCCTTAAATAGGCAGATTAATATTATCATAAAACCCCTATACAAAATACAAAAATACACATTATAAATACTTGGCACAAAGCATCAAAATTGCTTACATGAAGGGCATTCCTTAAATAGGCAGATTACTATTATCATAAAACCCCTATACAAAATACACGTTGTAAATACTTGGCACAAAGTATCAAATTGATTATTTTAAGAGCATTTCCTAAACAGGCTGATTACTAATATCATAAAACTCCTATATAGTATTTCAAATCATATCTAAATCAAACTAGAAATGCATATATGGCCAAAACTGACCAATGCTGGGTAGGATGGTGGCCACATCCATTTGGGGGTATGGGTAGATAAAATGGAATGTCTCAGTCATAAATCATGATATTTGAGTCAGGTTTCTTTTCAATGAAAGCAGAAGCATTGTAGAAGATTGAAATATGGTGTAATATAATATAAATGCAATGATTACTTTATCAGAGGAAACACAATGAAGCTTATTAAAACATTTAGCTGAAAAATCAGCAATTTTTTAAACATTTCCCTACAATAATTGCATATATTGGTCTGTACTGTAAAGACATGATGACAATGAGACTTGTTTTATATGAACAGCCTCAATGTGCATAACTGGTACAAATTTTAGACTGATCTGAGCAATATTGAAAGTACTAGATCATATTTGGTAAAATGTCCACTCTTCCAGATTTTTCTCATCCTTTTCATTCACGTCATACTTATTTTAGTGTATTTCACAACTTAAACAAGAGTTATGATAGAGCAGGCCTCTTGATTATGGAACTGGGGGGGAGGTCTCTTCTTTCCAAAAATGGTGGCCTATAAAGTATAGCAAGAGGTGTCAGGTCCAACAAATTTATGAGGACTTTTTGTGGCTCTGGATCCCTTACTAATGGAGAAGTGTATCTGCAGAAACAAGGGAAAGCAGTAAGGAGAACAAAGGCAAAAACTAAAGAGAGAAAAGCCCAAGAATTAATAAAATGGAACAAAACATGTTTGGGTATGTAAGTGAAAAGAAGAGGAAAGGGGAGGAATTGTAAGATTAAAAAGGGATGGGAGAATATGCAGATGGAGATCAGGGAAAAACAAATATACTAAGCAAATATTTCTGTTCAGTGTTCAAGGTGGAGGAAGATGGGGATGGGCCATAAAAAAGCAGTATATGATCTGTAAGGAGGGAAAATGGATACCAAAACAGTTGTGGATCCCTGGAACAGGCTGCCAGCCAAGGCAGTTGGGGCAAAGATAGTAGGATTCAAGAAAGCTTGAGACAGACATCAGGGAATCTTAGGGGAAAAGAAGCAAGGGATGGGTGGAAGAACTGGACATCATGTAGGAATACTGCAGTTAGGGTGAAATGGGCAGACTGGACCAAGCAGTTCTTATCTGCAAACACATTCTATGCATGTTTCTCTGTAAATCACTAGACCTTCCTGTACATCAGTCTCCCCAGCTGTAAAACAATGCAAAGTGTCATCTTATTTACTGTGTGAATAAACTGTAAAATAAAAAAAACATGTAGTACATTGTATGAAAAAAAGCCTCTTTTGTTAGATGATCTTCTTCTCCATAAAATTTTTGTTTGATTTGAAAGCAGAGTAATTATCATGTTGAGTATAAAGGGTAAGAGTTACTTCTGGGCCCAGTGCTCAAGCCTCAGAACTATTCTCTCAAAGACTGCACATGAGCCAGCTATTTTGATGCCTGCATGGGCCTATGGGCATTGTGTTCTGATGATGGTTAATGTAGTCATCCTGCTGCCCCCACTGCCATTACTAGAATTCTGTATCTAGCTGGAATTCTGGAAGGGGCAGTGAGGTGGTTCTGCTGTTGAGCCCTTGAAAGGCCAAAAGTTAATGATGAAAGTCATTGGCGTGGTGCTCCAAGTGATGCACGAGAACCTGGCTATGCAGAGTTCTGCCAACATTCTCACTGCTGTGGCACCTCAACTGCACTGTAACCCATGGTCACCCAAGTGGCAGCTACCATTCCTCTTTGGATGAGATCATGCTCTGGGATATTCAGTCCTACACCCCCATCAGCCATTCAGTGCTGTGAGCAAAGTCACGGGCATCACAAGCCACAATGCTGCAGCTGTACCAATGGGCCAGACCAACACACTTATTTTAACTCTTTGCAGTAGTTTGATAAGTTAGGGTGAAGGTTGCTGTTTGACAGCAACTGCCCCCTAATGGCTGCACCAGCTCTTTCATAGTATTTGTCAAATCAAAACAGTTCTGTGGTATGACTATCCATCTTCTGCTTTTGTCAGAACAGCTGGCCCATCTCTTAGTGTTATAATTACATTTATGTTTTATGTTTGGTGGTTTCCAGTGGGAGCTAGTAGCCAGCTCTTCAGGGATCCTTCTTTCCTTATAGCTAAAGAACTTATTAAACCAAAAGCTTGACTGCCACAAAAATGTACAAAAATTTAACATTGCTTTAATGAACAACCTTTTCATTCCACAGAGATATTCCTTGGTGAGAGATGAGTGTTTCCTCTCGGCTATTGAATGTTTCCAGAAGATAAGGTAAGTAGTTAAATTAATTTCACAGTACAAAGGTTTATTGTGGCTATCAGCCTATTTAGTTGAATTGGGAAAAACTTTCTTTTTAATAATCTCTTTATTAGCAATGGTTACATTTTTTGTCCCCCCCCCAGTTTTCTTTTATCTTACACCTCCAGCCCTGTCTTCTCCTCCCCTTCCCTTTCCCCCTTTTCTAGACATCCCAGATTAATGAAGGTGTGTTATAATATGTAGCACTCACATTCTTACTAGTAAATCTTGATATTGGTGAACTTATTAATGTAGAAACTTTCTCTTGTATGGTAATACAGCAGCCAAGACCACTCTTACAGTTGTAAGAGTGGTCTAATGTGCCCTGCTAGAGTATGAGAACTGTGAACCAAAAATGAGCGGTTCTGATTCCCTGAGGATATAACTGACACCACTCTATAAGAGTGGTCTCAGTGGCTGTATTAATATATTTTTGATCAAGATTGATCAATAATATTTAAAAAAACAAACATGCCCATTTCCACAGCAGCAGTGAGTGACACTTTTCACAGGAGTGTCTCACACACTGAAGAAAGGAGTGCTCTGATTGGTTGGGAGCACTCCCTTGATCTATAATTATACTGAAGAGTTTCTAAGGTCCCAGATAACAAGAAGACTCGAGGGGAATTTTTTTTTTAATATACTCCTGATTTAGCAAAACTCCCAAAGAGGTAAGCTGATCTTCCCTGAATCAATCTACTCCATTGATTTCCACTTAGGAGTCTAGGCTAGAGGCAGTGGGACTGTATAGAAACTAATATTTGGATGGTGGACTGGCAATAGCTACTGCACATAGTGTCTGTGCACCCCCATGTGGTGCTGCATGCTAGCCAATAACCATTGACAGCTCCCTCCCAAACCTCAGTTCAGTTCTTACCACCATCGAGTGCACTCTGTGGGAGCATCCACACAGTTTGCCTCATCGTTGTAAAAAAAAAAAATATTCTGCATCACCATCTTTTGTCTTTCATATGATTTCATACTTATTCTTTTTGTTCCTTTATGATGTCAAAGACCAAATTTGAAGGGGCCATGGCCATATTCTTTTTGTTACTTTATGATGTCAAAGTCCAAATGTGAAGTGGTGGTGGTCAAGAATAAGCAAAATTATACAATGGCAAGAACATTTCTTGGACTCTGATTGGTCAGTGTGTGCCTGAGACAGTGATGATATTACACAATAACATCACTGTGTGGATTTTATGGAGCCTTTTTTTTTCAGAAACAAAGATATACTGCCTCACTAAAAATCTACTAAAAACATTTTTATTTTTGTTTTCTATAACATCGAGCCATTCTGTAATTGCAATAAGGCACTCCAAGGTGTGTGTTATCATGTAATAACATCACTCCTGGGGTGGTGGAAGCACTCAGCTTTGCCTCGTGCTTCAACCCACCCCAGGAGTAATGTTATTACATGATAACACACAGCTTGTTGTGCCTTATTGCTTAAGCAGCGACCCCTTATGCATCGGTACCACTGTGGGGAGAAGATGGCTTTGATTGAATGTCATCAACTCTGCGTGGCCTGCCATTGACCAAAGCACGACATGGATGTTTGCAATACCCACTTTTCCATGCACCATTACACCCTTGAAAACCACATGCTGAAGTGGGGTTAACTGATCCCCACTTTTGGTGGCAGGCATCACATGTGAGCTACGGTGGTAAAGTCACCAGACCTTTACCCTGGGCCTTTCTTGTGACCTCTGTTTCAAGGAAGCACAGGGTTCTCTGCGGCCTCACTGCTCTTAGGTATCAGAGACCCTTCTGGTTGGGTCTGATTGGCAGTTGACTCCTTCTGGACACTCTTTTCATAACCCTTCACAGTCTGATTGTCATGAGGAGCAGACATCTCTGGTGGTGGAGCCAAAACTGTATGCTCAGTTTACACCTGTGGATGCCTCAATGTCATCTTTCAGTGTTGCCTTTGCTGTTGTTACCCTTTGTGGCCAAATGTAGTGGGTGATGCTAGAGATGGAGCTTGGCGGCCCCGACACTGTTGATGGTGATGGAGTAGGGCCTTGTACCAAGGCCATTGCTGGTGCCAGATCCAGTGTGGAGTCAGGAACAGCTACAAGTCAAGAGATGATGCTGGCAACAACCAAGATATTTGGTCTAGATCCAGCTCTGAGAAAGGTGCCAACAGTGATGTTGGTATGGTGTCAGTCCCTGGCTTAGGTGTCATCCACAACACCAAGAAGGGTGATAACGCCATTCCCAATGTCAAGGTCAACAGCGAGCACAGTGTCGAGGAAGACATCAGTGATGGTGATGGGGTGACTCCTGTTCCCAAGGTTGTCACTCGACCCGAGTCTGGTGCTGGATGAAGCACCTACATAGAGTTGGATGATAATCTTGAGCCGGGTTTCTTTCCAGAGCCGTGTGTCAATGTCATTATCGGTGAGGACCTGGGTCACCCCTTGGCACCTGTGTAGTTCCAAACTCCTGACCTGAGAGTTTCCCTACAAGGGCACCGATCAGATCATTCCTTGGATGTAGGAGGATACCCTTCAGGTAGCTCTGGTAGACCCTGTCCTCAGGTGAGGCTATCTCCAGAGTTCTGCAGCCCAGACCAAGGCCTCAAGGCCAGGAGTCTTAACCCCCTCTAGAAGGGCCATGCCAATTGATGGAGAGGATGCCCTTGTTACTAGGCCCTTTTGTGGCCATTAATGTGGACTAGCACTGGGCATGGGTTGGTGCCATAGAGGATTGGCATAGAGAGTCAGACAGGGCCCAGTACAGGCCCTTTACCCCAGTGCCAACCGTGCTCAGAAGCATAGCCTCATCTCTATCTAAGTCCTTCTCTGAGGGTAATGAGTCATCCATCCACTTTTCCTCTTCTACTGGTTATACCCTGTACCAGCAATTCTTGGTGGAGATGCTCTAGGTGCTCAACCTTCATGCTTTTACCAGTCTCGATCTGGAACCCCTGCCATAGGGACTCATCAGAGTTCCCAATATAGATACAGTTGTTTATTTATTTATTGAAATGTTTCACCAGGAAGGCACACTGAGCAACAAGTCACTCATCTCCTGGTGTGACTTGGGGGGGAAGGGGTACAATAGGAATGAGACATTAAACATTCAATTTACAAAATCAACAATAGCATACAGTTGTAAGGCAGGTGTTACAAAAATGTACAACAGTGTTGAGCATAACATGTAGAAAGAGTTGATAATAATAACTGCTAGGTTAATAAGTAAACAAGTGCTTACAGGAAAGAAAAGGGGGAAAGGGGAGGGAGGGGGGAGGTGGGGAGAAGGGGAAGAGTCATATCCCTGGATCCCTCAGAGTGCGAGGACCCTGCAATGGGACTGGTGGGACCAGAGAGAAGGGGATAATGCAGTGTACCAGTCAGACTCCTTTAGGATGGTTGGGGAGGGTAGTAGATTAGAGATACAAGCTCCTAGGGGTAGTAAGGGAAGGTGAGAGTAGAGAGGTAGGGTTTGTCCTCCTCTAGTTGTCATCCTCCCAAGGCCTAGAGCCATGGAGAAGGCACCCTAGGCCATGTTGAGGCATTCCTTTGCCACTCCTGCCATCACCAGGGACTTCCTTAGGAGGTACCATGCACCAACAGGGCTGTTGGGGATGTGCCTCACTCCACCTCGGGGGTTCAGGTGCTACAGACCCTGTCAGGGCCATGGAGCCTCAAGCATGACTGACCCCCCAGACACAGACTCTGACATCTCGGACACAATTGGAAGGAAGATTTTCACTTGGCATGCACCCTTATGTGTGGGTCTACATACCAGACCCATGTGGTGACCCACAGTCATCGCCTCTGGTTGCAGCTGCTCAAGCTGCTGGCTGAAATGCAACAAAATGAAGTAGTCAGGCAAGTCATTGTGCCTTATGCCTTGGGTCTGTAGGTAGCATGGCATCAAGTGAGGGCATCCTATGATGCCTGTGAGGTGACCTCCAGATTGCTGACATATGACGTGACTTCCTCTATCTTGACTGGCACCTTTGGCCTGGTGTAAGGTGCTCAACTCACACTTCCAGGCGGCTCACTTCTTCTCCCCTATGGTCAGGTGGGAACTCTCAGGGAACACTCCTGCTACCGTGCCGAAGGAGTCCCTGTCTGACTTTAACCCATCTCATGTCTCACGAGACCTGTGAGAAGCCTACTTCCATCAGGAGTACCAATGCAGAGGGTTACGGTACATGGGTACCTTCAGAGTGAGATAGCTCCACCCTCATGGAAAGGAAGCTTGGTACTCAGACCCATAAGTGAGAATCAGTGGAGAACATTGATTAAGGGAATATATCATGTAAGATATGTATCTACTGTAACTGTTGATCCTTCTGAATATCTTCTCTATTGATTACCACACCGCCAACCATATACCTCTGTAACAGAGCAAGGGCCTCTGGGCAGCTTACTCTATGGCATGCACCCCTGGTAATGCCCTTTGTAATCTTCTCTACTCCCCAGTTGTTCCCCCACCATTGGGCATTAACAAAAAAAGAAAACGGGGCTGGGTACCTACTACCAGGATCTCCAGACAAACCAAAAAAAGGAGAGGAACCAACAAAAATAAAAAGCCATATTCTGTCCTCCTCTCTTTCCTGTTGCTAAATGCAGCCTGCACCAACTGGGTGTTATCTAGCTCTAACTCCACTTGACAGTAGCACTGTCTGTGGAGGTGTGCTAAGCCCCTGTACCTTGGTGGAGGAGGCAGTTTAGCTTTTCTACTGTAGTTTTCCCTAATCCATACAATTCTCCTACTTGCTGGGTTAGCATGTTTTGTTTTCCTTAGGCCATGCTAAGACAGTCATATCCAGCAGGCTCAGGGCTGACTGTTGAGAGGGTCACAGCTCTAATTCTTTTGTGCTGAACAGTCCTGTAGTGTCACATTTACCAGTTGTTCTCCCTGCCCCATCCTTCCCGGTGTGGGGGGGGGGGCAGTCTGACTGTTTAAAAAATAAACACCAAAACAGTCCTCCAACTGGTGGCATGTTGTTGCTTAAGAGTCATTTGCAGCTCCTTAGGTTGGCACACTTGTGCCATCTCAGTTCAAATGAACCCCATTTTTTGCCTGCCCCTTTGCTTTGTCAGTCAGAGGCAACATGCTTAAAGAGCTGCTGCCTTATTTACACTGCCTATTTTCAGCTCTTTTTGCTGTCTGGCAAGTGGTGACTTTAAGGCTCCTGCTCAATACCCAGACTATCTACCTGTGCCACCTTAGCCCTGAGCCCTGGCCCCGTATCTTTGAAAAAATAAAAATAATCCCTCCTGTCCCTGGTGTCTAGTGAATAACCACCCCATCTTAAGTCACTCAGAGCCCACCTCGCCCCCCTACCCCAATCGGGCCACCAGCACAGCGCTCTACACACCTCCATGGATGGCAGCCTGTCTGAGCATTCAGTGAATGAGTCTTCTATAGGGCACAGTGTCAAAGGCCTTGCTGTAGTCCAGGTAGGTCACATCTACTGCCCCCCCAATCCACTTCCCTTGTTACTCAGTCGACAAACTCAATGAGGTTAGTTTGTCACGACCTCCCTCCAGTAAAATAATGTTGTCTTGGGTCCTGAAGACCATTGGCAACCAGGTGTTCCACCATTCTTTCCTTCAGTAGTGTTTCCATGATCCTCCCCACTAATGAGGTGAGGCTGACTGGTCTGTAGTTTTCCGCTTCCTCTCTGTTCCTGCGTTTGTAAAGGAGGACAACATCCACTGTCCTCCAGTCTTTGGGTACCTCTCCTGTTTCCAATGACTGGCTAAACAGGGTTGCCAGAGGTTCAGCCACCATCTCTCTTAGCTCCTTCAGCACCCTGGGGTGTATCCTATCTGGACCCATTCTTTATCAGCTCTTATTCTTTACAGTTCCTTTAGGACTCTTTCCCATATAGTTGGCATTACCAGAATGGTATCCATCACTTTTTGTAAAGTATTTCATTGGTTTCCTTATGTTTGAGGTTACAGCAAACGCTACTTGTTAGAGACTGGTAGGACTTCTGAATTTGGCCATAACATTGGTTGTTTATGCTCCATATTATCCTCTCCCCAACAATGGACTCAGTACACTATACCTACACACTGCATATATGTGGAGCGTAGGCCTTCCTAAATTGCAAAGCTTTGCTGCAGGTGTATAGTCGGTCCCTGGTGGCATGCATGAAAATGGCACATGCCCCTTATGTACTGGAGCTCCTGGCTCATGGAGAGGCAGGGATCATTCGGAGTGGGGTTCTACAATGCACTATGCATGACAGCACATACTGCAAGTGGAGGGGGTGCAGGCTACAACTGCAGGCACCCTGCTACAGTCACTATGTGCCCACTTCAACAATGAATGGCGGCCCAGGCTGCCATGTGACCACCCCTACCCTGCAGCCTTTCTAATGTGCAGTGAGGGCAAGGGGATATCATTGATGTGCTACCAGTAGCCATGAAGGAGTATTGTATGCCCATACCCACCATCCCCTAGGCGAAGGGCATCCTGGTATACTCTGCCCCACACAAGTCCCAGCCCATTCTCACCACACTCCTTACATGCATGTGAGGCAGGGTCATGGCTGGGCAGGTGGGGTTACTGAATGGTGCACAGTGCTCATCTGTATAGGCTGATAATGGACCAGGTATGTGCCTTTAGCATATACCCAGGCCACCCTTGTACACAGGCCCCAATATGCTCCCCAGTGATGAGATAAAATGGCCAGAGCCTTGCATTGATTTATACAACTCTGCTGAAGTAAAGTGTTACAAATACATGATTTGCACTGGTGGGAGTCAATCCAGGGGATTGGCCTGAGAACATCAGGACAAAGTAGGCAGTTTCAACCTGCAGCAACCTTTGTCCCCTTACCTGTTCCTTCCATAAAAGACTAGGAGACTTCATAGTGAGAAGTCCAGTGTTTTGATTCTTCCCCCCTCCCATTCTTCCTCCCTCCAATCTCCGACCCAATC
Organism: Neoceratodus forsteri; assembly: GCA_016271365.2. Classification (NCBI taxonomy): domain Eukaryota; kingdom Metazoa; phylum Chordata; order Ceratodontiformes; family Ceratodontidae; genus Neoceratodus; species Neoceratodus forsteri. The sequence continues at coordinate 171,687,653 of CM057457.1, read as the reverse complement.
TCCGCAAAGACATAGACAGGATGGAAGCTGTCCAGAGGAGGGCAACTAAAATGGTGCAGGGTCTGCAGCGGAAGACATATGAAGAGAGACTTAAGGAGCTTAATATGTATAGCCTCGAGGAAAGGAGGGAGGGGGACATGATAGAAACTTTCAAGTACCTGAAGGGAATCAACAAAGTCCAAGAGGGTAGCATCTTTCAAAAAAAGTGTGCAAGAACAAAGGGGCACAATTTGAAGAAGATGAAGAAGCTCAGAGGTAATTTAAGGAAGTATTTTCACAGAGGGTTGTGCATGTATGGAGCAGCCTTCCAGAGGAGGTTGTGGAGTCAAAAACAGTGGTGGAATTCAAGCATACATGGGACAGTCATAAGGCAATTCTAGGGGCCGGGGGTAGGAAGAAGTAGGCTGCTGGTTAACTAGGATCTGCAGCTTATCCATCAGGTAGGGAAATGGGCAGACTGGGTGGGCCAATCGGTCCTTATCTGCCGTCAAATTCTATGTTTCTATGTTTCTCCAGCAGCCCTTGGTATGTGAGGGGCATGAGGAAAGTTCTGTAGTCAAGCCATCAGACCGATTCTTCTGTTGGGGGGGGGGATGGAGAACCACACTCCAATCCCCCACTTCCTCTCTTAATCTTATTGATGCCTCTGGGAAGGGGCATTGTCACTGCAAGTGCCATACTGATTACTTGATCTCAAATCAAATGCTGACTGTAGGGCTATACTTGGCATAGGTGATGCTGCCCTGTTAGGGTGGCATCCTTTGGTTGAGATTAAATTAAGACCCCTTTTTATGGCAGCATAGGTGGAGCCTGCAGCCATTTTGCGACAGCTCAGAAAAATGAGCTACCAGAACAGGCCTTGGAGCACTTACCATTTGGAGTTTCGGAATGATCCTTCCAAAATTCCAAAATGGTTGGTAGCAGTCTGCCATGGTTGCTTACGCTGCTGCTCCATCGAAATGGCCAATCTCACAACAGCTTCCGTTATACTTTTGGAAGTCTTCTTCCAAAAGCCTAATGGAGCTTAAGCCCTCTGCCATCATGATCGGCATATGGAATAACAGCCATACTATTTCAGCTGTTACTTCCGCATTCCGATGCGTGAACTGTGCATGCACACGACTCGTGTGCATGCGCAGTTCTGTGAGTACCGCCATGTTGCGAATGGCACAATACCATTCCCTGCAGTACAACACCCCCCAATTCATGTCACACACTTGGAGCCCACCCCAGTGTGCGAAAATACTGTACTTCATGTATCTGAAAGTAGAAAATGGTCCCTTGTTGTCCCGTTCTATCCATGCTGCACCCCTCCCCACATTATGCCCAACATTGGGGTGCCCAATCCCCATGTTGGAATCCTGCACCCCCTTCCCTATTCATGTGGCACACTGGGAGCCTACCCCAGTGTGCTGAAATGTGTTGTTTTTATTTTTTCTGTAAATTAGAAAATAATCCCTCGTAGTCCCCATTGATGTGGCACAGTGGGAGCCCACCCTGGTGTGCCGAAATGTGTAGTTTTTGTTTCTGTCCTGTAAATTTGAAAACAGTCCCTCGCTTTGTTATGTTTCATCCCTGTAAACCTGAAAACAGTCCATTGTTGTCACTGCAGTCCACCTCCCCCCTCACCACCCTCCTACTGAGCACCCACCTCCCCACACCCCCTCTTACCCCATACTTACCTTCAGTGGTCGGCACTGTCATCTTCTCTGGACCGGAACATGTCTGCACTCTTCAAATCTCAACCGTGAACTGAAGAATTAAAGGTATGCATACTATACAGCCATTCAATGGGATCAACTTATGCTGATATCTCAGCCATTTTTTGGAATTTGTGGCCTCAGTTTTCAACATGGGGTTCTTGGGACCCCACCTCATGAAAACTGTCACTGTCATTTTGTTACACAGTCCCAAAAGGTGATTTCATGGTCACTGTGAGGAATCACCTTTGGGACTGATTTACAAAATGACACTGCCTGTTCATGAGGTGGCATCTCAAAAAGCCCATGTTGCAAATTTGGTGACAAAATTCCAACAAGTGACTGCGTTATGAGAGTGCATTGTGCAGTTTCTATACACGCTCCTAACTCTGCCACTTTTTTAATATTTTCACTACCACATTTGTACCACTGCCATTTTTGCACACCTCCTTCAAACCAGTACAGCTGTCATTTTCCACAACCTGCTCAAAATGTGTTTTCACACCTGTGGTGCAGAATGGTATGTTTGCTCTGGGCAATCACCTTTCGAGACAACTGAACAAAATGACACTGACACTGTTCATGAGAAGGGGTCCAAAAAAGGGCATGTTGAAAATTTGGTGAAAAATTTCTGGAAAATGACTGTGTTATGAGTATGCATCGTGCACTTTCTATGCATGCTCCTAACATCGTTAATTTTTAATGTTTTCACTTCACATTTTTAACATTGCCATTTCTGTACACCTCCTTCACAACAGTACAGCTGTCATTTTCCATTTCCCAAAATGTGTTTTTGCACCTGTGATACAAAATAACATGTTTGGTCTGCGCAATCACCTTTCAGGACAATTGAACAAAATGACACTGGCACTCTTCATGAGAAGGTGTCCAAAAAAGGCAATGTTGAAAATCTGGTGCAACACCTCCAACATATGGCCAAGTTACACCTGGGCATTGAATGATTTCTACGCACATGTGTAACTTACGTCACTTGGTAGTGTTTCACAGCCCTATCGGCTCTGGCCACCATTTTGCCTGTGGCATTCACACGTATTCAGCGGCACTTGTTCCCCAATGGCAGTGGTGCTCCTACAAGCTCGCCATATTTGCTCTGGCTAGAGTTTGTTTAATTCTCCACTTATCGGCCTGATTGCTATAACTGCTGCCAATCACTTGGGATACATTGTCATAGATACCGGAATAGGGGAGGGGCCACTGTGGCCATGGCCCTACCACTTTCATAGGTGGTAGGGCCTGGTTCTATCTGTTTTTGCAATCATGGTAATGTATAACTAGGGAGGACTGTGCCTTTAAAATGCTACGTACTGATCACTTCCTTTGTGGTTTGCAGGGTGTCAACAGAATTTTGGAAAGTGATGGCCTGAGTAGTGTTGATGGGCATGAGCAAGGGTCATGGACTACTGAGTTAAGGCCCTGTGGTCAAACTTTTGAAATGAAAATGAAGGGCCAGGCCTTCCAGGGGAGGGGGGTGAAATTTCACCCCTTACCTCCTTGGCCCTTCTCTTTTCAGACCATTCTACCACCTATGTACATTGTGTATGACAGGTGCAAAATAAAAAAGAAATCTATTCATTAATTCATTCAAAAATTAAATTTTGTTTATCTACTGCAATGGTTTCATCAATAGCACTACAGCTGATCCCAGGATGAAGATGGAAACCTTCCTGAAGACCTATGTTGAGATTGAGAAGACGGTATCCCGAGTCCTGGAGAGAGAGTATAAAGTCCCAATGGATGATCTTCTACCTTTACTGGTATACGTTGTGTCCAGAGCAAGGTAAAGTGTGTGTGTGTGTTGGGGGGGGGATTGTTAATGTGTGACATATATTACACTCTCATTGGTATGGCTTTTTTCTACTCAACATCGTCTAAAAAAGTAAACTGGTAAAATAGTTTAAGGTGGCTAAGCGCATTTCCTTTGATGTGAGGCATTTAAAGCAGGGACAGGGAAAATTGGTAATGATTAAGATCCATCTATTAGAAATTTTAATACAATTATTTAAAGTTTTTGCACACATATTGCTTCATTTTAGATGCACCAATAAATTTCCAAGACAGTTTCAGGGGCCAAAGCCCAGCACTATCAGTTAGGTGCATTCAGTATACAACTAGTAAATAATGGGCCAGATATTCAAAAGGGTTGCGCCATACGCAATAGGGTTGTGCCTGCGCAAGTCTGATATTGCTCCATTCTGCGATATTCAGCTGGAGGCAGTTGCGCCACTGAAAACATGCTGAGCAACAGCGCAATGCAAATGAATGCATGCTGAACTGGAGGGGGAGGAACCATGCATAAACTGCACAGCCTGATATTCAGCCAGGCTGTGCAGAGTTGTGCAGGCACAACCCCCAGCCTGCGCCTGCACAACTTTGAGCCAAAAAAGGATCAAGTCGAGGGCCACCCACAGGTGAGCTGCTGCATTGCAGGGCGCAACACAGCAGCTGCCACCTGTGGCTGGCCCCTCAACCCCACTGCCCCCTGCAGCCTGATAAGTGGGCAAAAGTATAAAATCCCACCACCACCCCACTGGCCCCGATGCAGGCATGGCTTAAATCCCCCCACCAGCCAGATCGCGGGCAGCAATGTCTCCCCCAGCACATTCCCTGGTGGTCCAGTGGACGATAAAGCCCGATCCCGGGCTGTAGTTGTCAAACTACACCCCCACCTCCCGAATATATCCCTGGTGGTCAGTGGACCAAAAATCCCGATTCGGGATGTAGTTTTAAACCCTCCGAACACATCCTGGTGACCTAGTGTCCCCCACCCCACCCACCCACAAAGCCCCACCACCGCTCCCCCCTGCAGCCGGTGGGGCAGCATCCACCCACTTGCCGCACCCCGCCATCTCGTCGACTGACTGCCTAGGGCTGCAGCCATTGGTGCAGAGCAGAGCCAATGGGCATGCAGCCATATACAGTCAAGACAGTCAGTTTTGTGAATGAAATTCATTCACAAAACTGGACTATCTCTTGTTATGGGCTTCATGCCCATTGGCTCTGGCTCTGCACCAGTGGGCGTGCAGCCTACAGGGCAGTCGAGTTGGCGGCGGCGGGCAGCAGGCAGGTGGGATGCTGCCACCTCCGGCCGCGGGGAGCGGGTGGTGGGGCTTCATGGGTGGATGGGAAGGGGCACTAGGTCACCAGGGATGTGTTCGGGGTGTTTGACAACCACATCCCACGATCGGATTTTCGTCCACTGGACCACCAGGGATATATTCGGGAGGTGGGGGGTGTGTGTTTGAAAACTCCAGCCCGGATCGGGCTTATCGGTCCACTGGACCACCAGGGATGTGTTGGGGAGACATACTGCTGCCCGCGATCGGGCCAGTGGGGGGTGGTGGTGGATTTTACACTCTTTTGCCCATGATCGGGCTGCAGGGGGCGTCGGTCCCCGATGGCTGCTGCCTGGCAGGTCGCCAGGCACAAGTCCTCGGGGATCGGCGCACCTGCATGCTAGTGGCATGCAAATGGGGCCATAATCAGATGCAAATGGCCCCCGCGCCTTGCATGAATTATGGCCCCATTTGCATGTCACCTTTTGAATATCAGGATTTTGCACATGGCGCAATGGTACTTGCACCACCGCAAGTTGAATGCTCCACTCTGACCACTTGCGGTGGCGCAAGTTCCACTCTGCTATGCACAGTGGCTGTAGCTGGGGGGTGATATTCAAAGGAGTTGCTCAAGGGCACAACTCCTTTGAATATAGCTCTGGCCACACCCCTACGCAACTATTTTGTGCAGCGTAAGGGCTTGCTCTACAAAATAGCGCAGTTTGAATATCTGGCCCTATGTGTTTATTCTTAGAGCAGCCACGAGTCTCTTCTGACCATTTCCAAAAATAATCTTATTTGATATTTTACAATACTTGAAGCTATATTTTGAAAGCTGTAATATATGAACTGTAATTCATGAAAACATAATTTTTTTTAAAAATTGAAAGCTTGGAGTCCAGTCAACATGTATAGACCCTAACAATACATTCCTCCTGTGTTGCTACATGCATATACATGTCGATATACTATATTGTTAAAAATGGCAGTACTTTAAAAATGTAGTGAACCATTTTATGTTTTTTATGTTGATATGAAACATGTTATATTTTTTATATCAATATATAGTTGCTGTAGTGATATATTATCAATGTATTTACTTAGCTAATTCCACATTTTTATTAAAAAAATAATTCTCTAGCCCTAATGGTTCCATCATTATCCCATTTTAAAGAAAATATCTTTTGAAATGTCTAACTCTGGAACTGTTGGGGCTAGAAACATATTTTTTTTAATTTAAAACTTAAGGTACAGCAATTAAGAAATGCTGTAATTATTATAATTATATTATCATGTAACAGTAGTAATTCATTTATTGATATAAAAACAGGCACTTTTCCATAGCTACAGCAATATATTTACATCTTGACAGAGTTTTTTTTATCAAATTAAAGTTATCAATATACTTTTTCCATAATGATAAAGTATATTGATATACTTTTTAAATATAGAAATGAAACATTTCATGACAGTTTTAAAAAATGTTTACATTTAATTTTATTTTGCACTTTTTCTGAATTTTGTTAGTAATTCTTATAATTCAATAGGTATGTAAATCAGTGCAATACCCATTAATATTCATCTAATGCCTTAAATTGATGGTTAACATTCCAGTCCCCCCCCACCCACAGTATTAATTCTTCCTTGCTTTTGCAGGCGAAGCCTACAAAACATTGAAGGATAATAATGTGAATAACAAAGCTATTGGAACATAAGGGGGTCTTTTGATATGGAACCACAACAGTGAAGCTTGAGTGGCCCTATGATGTCACTAGAACGGAAGGTGTTCTAATAGCATTGTTTTTCGAAGTTACCCTGCTTTCTAGTTTTTATAGTAGACAGTTATACATTGTTACTCTTGGGATCCAAATGCTGAGGGACTGGTGCGGAGTAGATAAGGTGTAATGTGAGCCTCTACCAAGGACTTGCTGTAGCCTGCTCTGCAGTGGTGGAAGGGAGGTGATGTGGTTTGCAAACTGAGGGTCTAATTGTGCCCTCTTGCTCTCACCTGACCTTCCGAGCTACATAGTGATAATAGGAAGAAGCCTTCAGTTTCAGTTTGTCCAGGACAAAATCATTAAGCAGTGTTAGTGGTCGTGGCACAGTAGTTGCATGCTTGCCTCTAGGGCTACAAGACTGAGGGTTTTTATGTGAGGAAATCCAGAGACGTGAGTAAAGTAGTCAGGGCAGGCAAGGCTTCAAGGGAGCTAAGGCTGGCGCAGGGGATCACAGAAGGGGAAAAGGATTTCTTCAAGTATATAAGGAAGAAAATAAGTTGTAAAGATCAGATAGTCAGGATCAGGAAAGACAGAGACTGAACAGAAAAGGGGAGGGGCAGGAAGAAGCACTTAATGAGTACCTCTGTTCGGTGTTTACCAGGGAGAAGCCACAGGGGAAAGGTGGGGTTGGCATGGGGGAGCAGTGGTAATGGATGGTGAGATCCCAGTGAGCAGGGTGTTGGAGGGGCTTAGGTCCTGGAGGGAGGACAGGGCACCAGGGCTAGATGGCATGCATCCTAGAGTCCCGAAGGAATTGGCAGAGGTCCTGGCAGCAGCTCTGGCAGACTTGTTCAGTACCTCCCCTGGAGACTGGGTGTGTGTCCAAGGACTGGAGGATGGCACATATGGTGCCTCTTCATAAAAGTGGGCCCAAGGACGAACCAGGTGACTACAGACTGATCAGCCTTACCTCCATTGAGGGGACTTTAATGGAGACTATCCTTAAAAGAGGCTGGTGATCTTTCTGAAGGAGAATGGTCTCCAGGACAATGGGCAATATGGGTTTGTCTCAGTCATATCCTGCCAGACAAACCTGGTTGACTTTTTTGATTGGGGGACAAGGGCACTCGACAGGGCCCATGTGGTGGATGTCCTATATCTGGACTTCAGCAAGGCCTTCGACTCGGTGCTACATGGAAGGTTAACTAGTAAACTGAGAAACCTGGGAGCAGGGGAGAAACAGGTTGGATGGGTTAGGAGCTGGCTTCAGGACAGGCAGCAGAGGGTGGTTGAAGGGGGTGAGCTGTCGACTCCCACAGCTGTAACCAGTGTGGTCCCACAAGGCTCGGCACTAGGACCCGTGCTATTTAACATCTTCATTGCCAACATATTGGATGGGATCAGGAGTAAGATCAGCCTTTTTGTGGACTACACAAAGATCTGTGCGGAGCTAGATAGTGTGCGTGTGGGGAGGCAGGTACTCTATGAGGACCAAGAGGATTTGGCAAAACTTGAGCACTGGTCAGACACATGGCAGCCGGGGATACAATGCCAAAAGTGCAAAGTCATGCACTCGAGAGCCAGAAACCCTGGGAATTGCTACTAGCTGGGGGGAGTTCAGTTATCCATTTCAGAGGAGGAGAAGGATCTGGGTGTACTAGTCACAGGGGACATGAATCACTCAGTGCAGTGCAGTGCAGTGCAGGAAGGCAGCATCCAAAACTAATAAGATCCTGGGGTGCATTGCCAGGGGAATCACCTCTAGGAGAGGGAAATTCACCCTGTTGCTGTATAGATCACTGATGAGACTGCATTGGAGTACTATGTGCAGTTCTGGTGCCCCTATTTAAAGAAGGACATCAAACTTCTTAAGGGGGTCCAGTGAAGGGAGACTAAGATGATCCTTGGACTAGGGGACAAACCATATGAGGAAAGACTGAGTGAGCTCAACATGTATTACCTAGAGGATAGAAGGGAGAGAGGGGATATGATTGAGACCTTCAAATACTTAAAGGGCATGAAAAGGGTTAGTACTGAGGGCTGGTTTAGATTAAACGTGGGAGATACAAGGGGACACATTCTGAAATTGGAGGGTGGAAGATTCAGGAGGGAAATGAGAAGGCACTATTTCTCAGAAAGGGTGGTGGCAAGGTGGAATGCACTGCCAGAGGAGGTGATTTCATTGAAATCTATTGTTAGTTTTAAGAAGGGTGGGACAGGGTCAAAGGGAAGGTCAGAACTGAGGAGAAGTTGGGGAGATGGGAGTCGGGAGACGGGGTGATAAATCAGAGGGATGGAAAAGGGGTGGGCAGCAGCTGCAGTAGATTAGACTTGGACTTTTGCACTCGAGCAGACTTGATAAATTATATGGCTTTATCTGCTGGCATTTTCTTATGTTTGTATGTATGTTAGTATGTGCCCATTGATTGACAGCTCACACTGAGCTGTCAATCAATGGGAGCATACTGTGTACAGTACACGCTCCATGACAGCTCAGTCAGCAGCTGGCCATGGTGGTGAGAGGAGGGCTGTGCCAGTCATCACCTTTGTTTATGGATGGAGGGAGCAGGGTGGTGGGGTTCTATCTGCCAGGGTGTGGGGTCCACTAGACCACCAGAGATATAATAATTAGTAGTTCATAGGATGGCAATCTGGGATGGAAAGGGACCACTGGACTACCAGAGACATTTTTACACACAGATAAAAGGATGGTGATTGGCAATCAGGGAGGGACCACTCGGCTACCAGGGACTTTCATTTATCATATGGGGATGGTGATCGGATCATGGGGAGAAGGGAGGGACCACTAGACTACCAGGGAATTTCATTTATGAAAGGGGACGGTGAGGGAGAGAGGGAGGACTAGACTACCAGGAAATTCATTTTTATTATAAAGGGATGGTGATTGGAGAACAGAGATGGGGGGAGGGACCACTAGACTACCAAGGAATTTTATTTATGATACAGGGATAACAACTGGAGCACAGGGGAGGGGCCACTAGACTATCAGGGAATTCATTTTTATTATAAAGGGACGGTGATCGCAGAAAGGAGATGGACCACTAGACTACCATGAATTAGTTTTTATTATAAAGGGATGGTGATCAGAGAATAGGGGAGGGACCACTGGACCAACAGAAAAATCTTCTTTATTTATGACTAGGAGGGCAATCAGTGATAGGGACTGAGTAGGGACCACTAGACCACCAGGAAATTTGTGTATGTTGTATCCGGCAGTGATCGGTGGTTGGGGGGGGGGGCATGAGCCATCAGGGACTGCAGCTGCATCAGACTGGGACTGGGGGGCACACTAAAATCCTGCCAGATCCTATGTAAATGAGCCCACAATGGGCATGCAAATGTCTACATAGCTCCTGGCAAGCCCAGTGGTCTCATTTACATGGCTGCTTTAGTGAATAGGAAATAGTGCACCTGCACTATTCATTGATGGGGCCATTTTACTGGCTAGATGTTGGGGCAATACTAGTGGGGATAGGGGTGGATTTACTGGGTTAGTGCTGCCCTGTTCTGGTCCTATTCACAGTCAGATAGCGCAGTGTGCTATCTGAGTATGAACAGCAACTTTTGGAACTTGTGCAATCGCAAGGTGCAGTGCAAACTTTTGTACTGTACTTTCTGATTTTTTATGAATCTGGCCCCAGAAATTAAAACTGCAAATACTGTAGTACTTCATTTATGTAATTTAATGTGTTGTAACAAGAAAATTATAAGGGTAAACAACATTTAAATTATTATCTTTAAATTTAAGGCAGCTTTATTTTTAAGGCCTTTATTGAAGGTTTTTAGTGAGTAAAGGTGGCAGCCATGTTTGTGATGACAGGGATGTGTGGTTAGAACTGATTTTTGTGTGAAGAGTCTGTTGTATCTTTATCCAGTGCTGTTGTGCTGAGATAACAGCACTGGTAAAGATGGCCCCTAGCCAATCGGGTTTCATGATTTTTAAAACCCATTCTATAATTAAGCAATAATACATGACAGGCATGCTTTATCATAGGATATCGGCATGACTGAGGTGAGGTGTGAGGTATGAGGCAAAGCCAAGTGCCTTAAGCACCCAAGAAGTGCTGATATCCTATGTTAAAGCACACCCTGTAGTGTATTATTGTGACTATGCACGGGACTCCCACAGTAAAGTGAAAAAAGACACAGAGACAGGTCAGACAATTTTTTAACTATTTTTAGACTGTGGAGTTGCCCTAGTACAGTACATAAAATAATCCCATGCTGGAGTCATTAATCAGGGTAAATGTAGTAACTTTTTACTGGTTACAGAAAACATTTCATAAATAACACATTACAAGCAGTCAGTTTAGTGTAACATCAATTAACATTAGAAACTAGGCGTTTTTCTTTTGTTAATGTTAAGTGAGCATCTTGTAATGCAGCAAGTCAATTATGGTAGGCTAGGCTTTGTAAATATCGAATTGGACAATCTTCAAAAGACTTTTCCTCAAGTAAGTTGAAAGTCACTTCATGAAGCTGATCCAGCAGAAGGTGAGTGATTTCGGTGATGAAGGGTTTTGACAGGGAGTAGGGATATTGCTGTATGTAAACACGCTCTGCTCAGTGCTCTTGTCTTTACCTATTCCTTTATGAAGTAATACAAGAATAGACATAGAATGCTGTTGATCAATCAGCTTTCATGATTTTGCCTGTTCAGTGCATAATCCCAGTAGGTGGGGGAAAGAACTTGATGTATCCAAGGTCTTCATTCTTTTCTCTTTTTCTGCGCACATTATTTCTGTATAACTTATAATACTGTATTGTGAAAGAAGGGACTTAGAATACATCTTGTTCACAACTCCTGCCGCATGGCAGGGACTATAAAACAATCTGACTATGGACATACATTTAAGTTTATCAGACAGATTGCTAGTCCTGCTCAAGATGTGTACCACTCAATGCCATTCTCCTTCAAGAGTCGATAGACTATTCTACATTAACCCCCTTTGTGTGAGATAGGGTTTTTTATTGTTTCCCTTTCCCCCACCCTGACTGAATTCATGCCCTCTAGTTCTGCTTGCACTCACCGGACCCAGCATCTGAATATACTCAATCATATACTTTTCCCCTTTAATGTCTAGAACGTGTTCCCTCTTGGCCAGTGCTTCTTTAAGCTAAATATTATGAGCATCTCCCAGTCTCTCCTCCTAGCTCATTATGGTTTGTGTTTATAATTCAAGCTTTGATGAGCCTTCTAACCTGCACTGACTGATTTCTGTAGGATTCAGCGCCTGGGAGCTGAACTTCACCTGATCAGGGATATGATGGACCCATGCAATGAAGGAGGGCTCAATGACTTTCTGCTGACAGCACTGGAGGTAAGTACTGTAAGGTTTAGGTGGATACATATGCTTCAAAACCTGGTCTAGAAGTTTGGGGTCTCTGCTCTATCCATTTGACCCATAGACTTGTTATCTGCCTTGGGAGTATTTCAGGGATGGTTCAGGTTCAGCTCCTCTTGCATACCCTGCACTACAGGAGGCAGTGCGGTCTAGTGGTTAGAGCATTGAATTGAGAACCAGGAGATCACAGGTTCAAACCTCACAAGAGCCAAATCTCCACTATGTGACCTTTGGCAAGTCACTTAGCCTCTCAGGTTTCCAGTCCTGCCAGCTGCAGAAAAGTGTAAAAGCAGGACCCTACTGGAAGGGAGATGCTGCATCACAGCTGGGATGCCATGGGAAAATACATTGTAAAATCAGTCAATCAACAATAAAAATCCTATTGGCCTTTATTCTCAGTGGCACTTCAGCCCTGTGTTCTGTATCAGGGCTTCTGAACATCTATGGCTAACCAGGCTTACTTTTGCAGCAGGAATGATTTGCTTCTATGGCAGTTTTCTTTCCATACATTTACTAACATAACAGTATGCTGTCAGTTACAACATCAGGGGCCTCATACACAGGGAACAACTGCTTTTTAGCTGCACGCAGATGAGAACTTACAGCACAACAGTTGCTAAAATAATCAATATAATGAAAAGTACTATATATATTTTAACATTTCATATTATTTAATGTATTTTAATGTTATTGTACAACATAATTGGGGCTTCACTCACTGCACCCCTTTTTCTGAGTGATGTCAGAATCCCATTTCTAAGTTTCCATCTACTGTTTTTGCAGATAAGCTGCAGGTGAGCCCATACACAGCTGCAGTTCAGTGGTGTAAATTGGTCACAACAACCTCTTTACACCATTGTTTGAACTTGCTCCTCTTTTTAATATACACATAGGTCATAATCCACTCCCTGTACCTGTGCAATGGGCACTAACCCTGCACAGAGAAAGGGGTAGGTGTTAACATGCACAGATGCTTGCTGACTCCAGAACTGCCACTCACATGTTAAAGCCCCTCTAAGCCCTGTGGATGTGTGAGAAGCATCAACAGGAGTGGTGTAGACATGTGATTGCTCAGTGAGGAGATGCCATGGGACAAAGATTGGTGAGGGACCAACAAGCAAAACAGCATGCACAGAGGAAAGGGGCTAGGTGGGGGTTCTGTTGGACATGAGGGATGGAATGACTGAAATGAAGCAGTGGGGCAGGCACGATACTAATAGGGATAACAAGATTGAAGTGGTGCAGTCAGTGGGTCTAGACCACCAGGGATGAAATGACTGAAGTGGAACAGTCAGTGGGCCACTACCAGGGACAAATGACTGAAGTGGAAAAGTCAGTGGGCCACTAGACCACCAGGGATGAAGTGGAGCAGTCAGGGGGACACTAGACCACCAGGGATGAAGTGGAGCAGTCAGGGGGACACTAGACCACTTGGAATGACTGTTGAGAGATGTTAAAAATTAAACAGATTCAGCTCACAAGGGGCCATAAGTTACATGGGTTGGGGATGTAGAGTGATGACTGAAATGATAGTGCCTCATACCATAGCCTCTGGCAGTAGAATCACACCATGCAACTGGTGCAATGCCTTATCCAGAAATCAGTATTGAATGCACTATAGTTGTTTACAGTTGAAAATCCTTTTTGTGACTATAAACATCTGGTAGCCATTATTTGGATTGCAACTTAACCACTGGGAGAAGCCTCTGCCTCAAAGGCTATGTCAGACCTAGTGTATAGCAGTTTTAGGGAGTGTCACAACAGGGTCCTTCTGTAACCCCTCAAGAGCACTACCCCCAATGGAAACTATGTACCAGGCCCCAGGGATTGAGAATTAAGGAGGACTTCTTGAGAACAAACCAAGGTGGCAGAAGAGCCCAAAACTAATTTTCAAATAAAAAATTCCTTAAATGGTGAAGTCTGTGGCAACACATAAGTTCTGTTGCAAGATACAAATTCCGCTGCTGGTTTTGTGGTTGCAAACTACATTATTCCAAGGGAATTGCCTATTGGTTCTTGGTGTCTGATTATTTGAAGATGGTAGACCATTGTAGACCCTGTTCATTAACCCCCATACATATGTTTACTCAGTCTGCCTCTAAAAAGTGCAGTGAGACTGCATAGAATGTCAGCATTAGGAGTCCGGCAGGGGTCCACCTTCACTATTGGTTGCACAGCACATTTGCCTTCATAGCACCTAGCAAAGAACCAGCTTCATTTTTTGTGAGTGCTCTGCTGAGGACACTTGAAGAAGAGCTCCAGTTTTCCATTGTTCTATACCTTAGCACAGTATGTAAAGGAGTTTTGGAGTGTGCAAGGGGCTACATCTATATTTATCTGTCTGTATATCCTTCAAGAATTTGAACATACGAACATACGAAACACTGGAAAAAAAGGCTCAGAGGTCTATTAAGTCTGCCTGAGTGTGCAGCTTGCGGTATTCCTTTACTGTAGGACCGCACGGGAGGGGAGATGACATCAGTTTCACTTGCTAGGAGCTGAGCAAGACATTGAGAAGGATGCAGCCAGATCAAATGGCAGATCAATGGAAAGGAAGAACTCGGCAAGTATTTTTGCATTAGTTTGTTAACTGCTCTCTCTCTGAAAACTCCCATCATCCATAGAGAGCTAATCGACAATTAGAAGGGTGAAGGTCATGGTGGAAGAATCTGTCTGAGCCACTGCTGCAGTAGTGCTTGAGCTTCAGGTTAATTTCAACAAATGGGTCTCTTTACATTTTCGTTAGTTCCAGCTTAATAATTTTGGTTTTATATCCCGACAGTGTATGAGGTAACTGCATGGTGTAGCTAAAAGCTTGTAAGGCTTGGATTACAGGGTTACTGAACTGGAAAAAAGGAAAGGAAAAAAAAAAAGAAACTCCCTGTAGCTGGGAAAATCGAAAGGAGCTTGCCACACTACGCGTCTAAATCAGTGAGAAGCATAAAAGAAATTACCTGACAGCATATTATAGGTAAGAAGAGGGAAGGAGGCAAGAAAAATGCCTCTCAAACACCAGGTACATCTTCTCAAACAAACTCTCTTATACAAAAGGCACTTTTGGTAAATGATTTTCTTCTTTCATCACTTGCCGAAAGACCTACTCGAGCAAATCTAGAATTGAAAGAAAGAGGGAAACTAACACAGTATTGCAAACTAAGGGATGATGTGTTAAATAGCCCAGAGAGCCGGGGGAAGGAGTATCTTTTATTGAGACGAATGTTAAAGAAACAGAGCAAGCGGTTAGTAACCTTCTGGATATGGAAATACAGATACCAGAGACAAACATTTCCAAGTTGATGCCAGACATACAAGAAGAGGGAGGAAGGAAGGGGAAGATTCACTGCAGGCTCTTATATTCAGGGCTTGACTCATAAAGAATCTAGTGAGGATTTATCAAACTGTGCAAGAGCTGATCTGTGCCCCCCCGCACATAAGATCAATGATGCTCCAGTGGGCCTAATGGAAGCTGTAAATACCCTTGGTGGACATGATGAATGCATCAGGAGATATAAGTGTCTCTATTAAAGGAATTTTAGATACAATAAATTTATTAACAGATAGAATGGCATGGCTTACAACTTGCATGCAAGAATTGGAACAAAGAGTCTCTCAGATAGAGGACATTAAGGGTCCCATTTTGAAACTTCAAACTCAGCACAATGTTCATTTATAGAATTTAATGATGAAGGTAGCAGATTTGGAGGATAGATCCAGAAGGGGCAACATTTGGCTCAGAAATTTTCCCGAAAGCATGGAGGGAACAGGGGACCCCATACCATTTTTTAATAAAGAAAACCTTTAAAACATTTTGTAAATTTCTAGGACTAAAATACACTACATATTATGATAAAAAAAGCTGCTGGCTATTAGAGAAAAATGTAGTAGCAGATGGAATGATCCAGGCTAAACAAAACAAAATGCAAAGAAACAGTAAATGGCAGTACCACTAAAAATAGCAACATGGAATATTAAAGTGATGAGACAAATAATTAAAATGACCAAAATTATAAATTATTTGAATAGAAAACAAGTGAACTGTATATTAATGCAGGAAACACATTTTTTAGAAGTTGACTTTCATTGATTTCAGAAGAAATGGGGCAATGGATTATTTTTTCCATATTCACCACTTGCTAGAGGGGTTGTGATCTTCTTTCATAAAAAAAATAGCTACACCCAGTACATTGAGGAAAACTTTGGACCCAAATGGGAGATATATTGTAGTGGAATTAAAAATGGTGACTGAAATATTTACCTTGGCAACAATATATGGACCAAATTACAATGATCCTGGATGTTTTACAGATTTTTTTCTGCAACTGTTAGGCTATAAATCACTGTATATTTTTTTTGGGGGGCGGATTTCAATTTGGTATTAAATAATTTAGATAGAACATGTTGTCAACTTCATAGTTTTAAATCATCCATTACTGTAAAGTTATTAAGGGATTTATGATGGATTTGAAGTTATTAGATCCTTGGTCACAATTTAACAGAAATGTCAAATAATTTTCATATTACTTTAATGTGCATCATACATTTTCTAGATTAGATTTCTTTTTGATGTCTGAATCAATGCTTTATACTGTTAAGAATATATCCTACCCAGGGATCATTATATCAGACCACTCCCCCTGCATACTGGGAGTACAATGGCTGCACAGTATTCAAGGAAATTATTATTGGAAAATGGATATCACTTTAGTTAAGTATTCAGAGACACCCAACTATATAGATGATGAATTCTTTAAAAGAAATATAGAAGAAGAGACAGATGCAATGATCGTATGGGACACATTTAAAGCCTGGTTAAGGGGTAAATTACAGGAAATGAGTGGTATCAGAAAGAATAAATGGGAACAACAACAAAGATCATTGGAAGAGGAAATACAAAAATTGGAACAAATTCATTCCAATAACCACGATATGAAAATGTTTCATTTATTATCAAAGAAAAAGGATATATATATATATATATATATATATATATATAATACTCTGATTACAGAAAAGGCAGAACAACATTTGTTGTCAATTAGATCAATTTTTTTGTATAAACTCTGACAAACCCTTGAGGTTATTGGCCTGGTAGTTAAAAAAAGATCAGGAACATAATACTATTAAACAAATAAAAGATTAAAAACGAATGTTATTCAGTAACCCTTTGGATATTATTAACATTTTTTTAGAATATTATAAAGATCTTTACACCACTCAGAGAGAATTAGAAGAAAGCATTCAGTCCAACTTTTTGGATAATATAACATTAAAATAGTTACCTTTAGTGTCAAAATTGAACTTAGACCAACTGATAACACTTCTGGAGGTAGAAATTGTGTTGAATGATTTTAAATTAGGGAAAGCACCAGGGCCTGAAGGTTTCCAGGCAGAATTCTTTAAAAAATTTAAGGAAATATTTATTCCAGTTTTTGCAAATCTTTTCAATAACAGTATTCAATGTAAAAAGATCAGGGGCTGGATATTCGAACTGCGCCATTCTGAGGCACAAGCCCTTGCGCTGTGCAAAATAGTTGCGCAGGGGTGTGGCCCGGGCAATATTCAAAGGAGTTGCGCTATTCAGCAACTCCTTTGAATATCACCCCCAGCCACAGCCACTGTGCATGGCGCAGTGGAACTTGCGCCACTGCAAGTGGTCAGAGTGGAGCATTCAACTTGCGGTGGCACAAGTACCATTGCGCCATGCGCAAATTTCTGATATTCAAAAGGTGACATGCAAATGGGGCCATAATTCATGCAAGGCAGAGGGGGGGCCATTTGCATCTGTTTATGGCCCCATTTGCATGCCATTAGCATGCAGGTGCGCCGATCCCTGAGGACTTGTGCCTGGCACCCTGCCAGGCAGCAGCCATTGGGGACCAATGCCCGCTGCAGCCCAATCGAGGGCAAAATAGTAAATAATCACCCCACCCCCCCCACTGGCCCGATCACGGCCAAAAGCATTACTCTCCTCCCTCCGACTGTCCCGACTGTGCAGCAAAGTGTCCCCCCCAAACTTATCCCTGGTGGTCCAGTGACCGATAAGCCCAATCGTGGGCTGCATAGATGTAAAATAAGCCCCCGAACTTATCCCTGGTGGTCCAGTGGACCAATAAGTCCATCACTGGCTGCAGGATGAAAATAAGCCCCCCTAACTTATCCCTGGTGGTCCAGTGGACCGATAAGCCCGATCGCGGGCTGCATAGATGTAAAATAACCCCCACCCCAAGACCATATCCCTGGTGATCTAGTGTCCCCCACCCACCCACCAAGCCCCACCACCTGCTCCCCCACAGCCAGCAGGCAGCAGCATCCCACCTGCGCTCGCCAATCGATTGACTGTTCAGGCTGCACGCCCATTGTGCAGAGTAAGAGCCAATGGGCGCAGCCCATACCGCATAAGACAGTCCAGATTTGTGAATGAATAGGTTGGGGTTGCGCCAGTACAACTTCTGCACAGCCCGCTGAATATCGGGCTGTGCAGTTTATGCATGGTTCCTCCCCTCCAGTTCAGCATGCATTCATTTGCATTGCGCTGTTGCTCAGCATGTTTTCTGTGGTGCAACTGCCTCCTGCTGAATATCGCAGAATGGAGCAAGTTTGGACTTGCGCAGGCGCAACCCTATTGCGTATGGCTCAACCCTTTTGAATATCTGGCCCCATGTGTACTTTTTATGAAGCACATATACATCTATTTCATAAACAAGACAAGGATCCTGAACTCTAGGAATCATACAGACTGATATCCATATTAAATGTTGACTATAAAATCCCCACCAAGGTTCTAGCAAAAATGTTGGAGAAAGTTTTACCAAAATTAATAAACCAGGATCAAAATGGATTTATTAAAGGTAGAAAAAAGCAGAAAATATAAGACACAATAAATGTTAAGCAACATAAAGGTTGTAGGGATTCCATCCTGTTAACGGTGGATGCAGAAAAAGTGTTTGACCGTATAGAGTGGTCCTTTATTATCAATACGCTTCAGAAAATGAACTTTGGAAAGGGTTTTACAGACTGGATAAAAATTATATATCAATCACCAACAGCGCAAATTAAAATAAATAATATTTTGTCATCTACTTTTAATCTCTCAAGGGGGACAATACTGGGTTTTCTGCTGTTTCCGTTAATTTTTGCACTGAGTATTGAACCCTTGGCAGAAGCAACGAGACAGAATTTAATGATTATTTTTTTATTGAGATATTCAGAAAGACCTTTGAGTCAAAGACTCATTTACAAAGGTTCCATGTCATACATAGAGTAGAGAAGGGACAAAACGTGGTTTACAGGTTGTTTGTACATTACAAGATCTTACAATTATTTTTTTTTAACAATTATGAATCTGAGTGTCATAAAATTAGTCTATATGCAGACAATGCTCTTCTGTATCTGAACAATGGCCAAGACTCAATTAAAGAATTTATTAGAATTACAGAATGGTTTGGAAAAGAAGCAAGCTTTAAAATTAATTATGAAAAATCATTAATTTTTAAAATGTTAATAAAAATGCTAATATTCATTTATCTAGAGATTGTCCATGTCCTCTAATTGATACTATCAAGTATCTGGACATCTATCTCTCAAACAACTTGGAAAACTTAGGCTCAATTAACTGTAATAACATCTTATGGCAAACAAAAGTAGACTTGGAGAGATGGCGGGTTCTATCTCTTACATTAATAGTCATAATTAACGTGATTAAGATGCAGATACTCCCAAAGTTATTATATATCTTTCAAGCTCTTCCTGTTTTCATCCCTGTAGTATTTTTCAAAAGGTTAAAGAAAGTAATTTATAATTTTATATGGTTTAATAAGAAACTGAGAATCTCACATGACAAACTAGTTCTCCAAGAAAGAACATGGGGGTCTAGCTCTACAGGACTTCTGTACGTATTTCTTAGTTTCACAGATTACGATCATCTGGAGTTGGATAAATTATTATAGGAGTCAAAGTGTGTTGGCAGAAATGGAAACTAATCGGCATGAGTACCCAAACTTAATAAATGTATTATTCTCAGGGCTGTACCAGGGGAAAATACAAAGGGTAAAAGAATACTCAACAACACTGGTAACAATAAATAGCTGGTATGAATTGCACAAGTTATAAATATTTAATATAGTGGTTACAAGATTTACCCCATTGTATAACAATTATAACTTTCCTCTCTCAGCGAAAAAAAAAAAGAATTTGAAGAATGGACAGCTCATGGTTTACATGAAGCTGGGCAACTTTTCCTGGATAATCAATTTATAACTTTTGAGTAATTAAGATTGCAGTATAATTTATCATTTTCTCACTATTAAAAATATTTACAGATAAAACATTTCTTTATAAAAACTAATGGCTTATTGACATTGAAGCTTTTATCCACTCCAATTTTGGATAAACTAAAAGAATGGAGTGAGAATGAAAAATTAATGTGTATTATATATTCTAGCTTATTCTCTTCCATAAGAAAAGACGTAATAAAATTAAAACAAAGATGGGAAATGGATCTGGGTAAGGAGTTCCCAGATGAAATATCTGAAGATCTATGGGCTAGAATTTTAGAGGCCTCCTACTTAAATATTAGATCTAGTAAAGCACAGCAAATTCAATATAATATATTACACAGGACATATTTTACACCACCTAAACTATATAAAATTAATATTAATTTACTAGATAAATGTCCCAGATGCCCAACTACTTCAGGAACCCTAATATATTTGATTCATAGCTGCCTTAACTTTACAGATTTTTGAGCTAAAATATATATAATTATAAGTAAAGCATTAAACAAATTCCATTTAAATTACATTTTACTATGTTTACATTACATACTCAATCAGATTATTTAAATCAATATCAACAATATTTTGTGTCAATAACCATGACAGTTGCAAAAAAAATGTATTCTCTTAAAATGGAAAGATCCTATCCCTTTAAATATAAAAAACATGGATAAACTACTTGATAGAAGCCATGAATCTTGAAAGATTGCAGTATTTGAAAGTAGCACAAGAAGCAGTTTATGAAAAGATATGGCAACCCTTCTGTACACTAATACAGCAAGGGATATAACTATGAAGAAATATTTCTCAAACACACAAAAAGGGGGAAATCGATTTAATGAATAACAAAAATGAAACATGGTAGTTAACAAGATAAGATATAATGTAGGTAAAATACATAATATTATATCCATACGTTTTGTTAAGACTCCCAGATCATTATCATAGGTTAGAGTAGTGTAAGAGGTTGTGATGAAGTAATATGAAGGGCGTATACTGATATACAATAATATCAGAAAATATTCATTGATTTTATTTTTATTTATTTATTTAGTTTTTGTTGACTGGGTAAGTGCACTAGACAAATCCTTCCTATTTTCAGGCACGACCCGGGGGAGGAGGATACAGATGAATGCCAACCGACCTTGAACCAGATTAGGCTGTTGGTGGTATTTTTAGTGAATGAGGGAAATTTGGCCAGGACACCAGGGAAATTCTCCTACTCTTTTCGATAAGTGCCATGGGATCTTTAACATCCACCTGAACTACCACCAATCCAGGCAGATATAAACCCTTAAGCATTATATCTGAAACTCATAAATGAAAAAAGAACTATTCCTTTCCTGCAGCTGCCCTCCTCCCAGTTCCCCTTCATTATCCTTACCCGCCACCCTTACCCTCCCTATCCTCCCTTCTGTATTGACCTTTCCTTTGACCCTATCACATCCCCTTTTAAAACTGTCCAGAGTCTTCAGCAAAATCACTTCTTCTATTAGTTTGTTCCATCCTGCAACCACCCTTTCTGTAAAGTAGTGACTCCCCATTTTCCTCTTGAATCTTCCCCCCTCCAATTTCACATTGTGTTCCTTCATGACCCTCCTTCCCTTTAAAGTGAACAAGCCCTCCGTACTAACCCTGTTTATGCCTTTTAAGTATCTGGAGGTCTCTATCATGTCCCCCTCTCCCTTCTATCTTCCATGGAATACATGTTGCGCTCCCTCAGTCTTTCCTCATAAGGTTCTTCCCCCAGTTCTAGAATCATCTTTGATGACTTACGCTGCACCCCCTCCAGTAATCTTATATCCTTTTTTAAGTAGTGGCACCAGAACTGCACACAGTACTCCAAGTGTGGTCACACCAGTGATCTGTTCAGTGACAGGATGACTTCCTCTCTCCTTGAGGCAATTCCTCTGGCTTTGCACCCCAGCATTTGGTTGGCTCTTGCTGCTACTCTACAGCACTGTGCTGAAAGCTTCATGTTCCCTGTGACTAGCACCCCAGGTCCTTTTTCTCCTCCAAAATAGATAATTGTACTTTCCTCAGCCAGTAGCTGGTCCTGGGGTTTCTGGCTCCAAGATGTGTGACCTTGCACTTCTTAGCGTTAAACCCAAATTGCTATATATCTGATCAGTCTTTGAGTTTTGCCAGGTCCTCCCTCGAGTTCTTGCTTCCCATGTTAACATAATATTAGTGTTAGCAGACATAAAGAAAGGAAATTCAGAGTTAGAATTTTTTTTTGGCTATATCTTTCTGCTGCGGGCTGTCATCTGAGGGAGCCCCAGCCCCATCTCCCAGTGTCCGCCATCCAGTGCTGGCCAGTACTCCAGGGACTTTCCTCCTGGCAGAGCTGGAGGGGTTCCCCAATCCCCACCAGAGACCAGATTCAGTGTGGCCTGCACCGTGGCTAGTTGAGAGTGGAGCCTGCGAGGTACTTTCCACCATTGTGCCACTGCATCTTATGTTTCTTGTTTTTTCTCCCCAGGAGTTGAGGCATGCAATGATGGCCACAGAGAAGAGCACACATGCGCCCACACAAGCTCCCTCCAAGCATCTGCCCCAACTTCTCCCCCTTCTGCAGCATGGCAACCTGTTCCCAAGCCTCTTCTAGGAGCAGGCAAGCACCGATCACTGAGGATCCCCAGGAGAAGGAGAGCAGTCCATCTGGATGCTCAGTCCTTCTCTGCCCTGCCGACCCCTGCGGCCCATGCTTGTTCCCTAACACGGGTCGCTGGCATAGCACAAGGTAAGGCATCCAGCTCTCAGTGCCACTGGACTAGTTACAGAGTTGGAATTTAAAGAAGCATGGACTGTGTCAGCAGAAAAAGAGGGCCCGTTAGCAAATTAAAATTCATATTTTTAGACTATCTTCATATTTACATATATAAAATTATTTTAAAGCACTGTTGAGGCAATACAACTCTTTGTTACATACCAGTGACTATATGTAAATCAGTTTCTTATTCTTTGCCTTTCAGGGTTTTCATATACTTTATTAACATCTGTAACATGCCATATAAAATCACATATCAGATTTTTTAGCATTTAATAAATTCTCATTATTTCAGCCCACCCATTTCACCAATTTATTGTCATTATTTGTGCACTGCTGGCTATCGCCTTGTATACCAACCTTGCAGCCCTCCCACTGCTCAATGTGCTGCCAATACTTATATACAGTTTTATATAGTTCCTCCTAAATAAAAAAGAATGCTTCATTTATGCATTGTTTCATACATCGTATACCACTTTGTTCTGTTGTATGTCTACAAAAGAAAAAATAAAGACTTTTTGTGCACTTTTGCATTGTTTTAAACAACCATGGCCCAGATGTTCAAACTGCGCCCCAAAAGTGCGCAATAGCAGGAGCAAGCACAAGTCCATTGCGCCCATGCGCAAGAGGCGTGATATTCAAAAACTGAGCCGGCCAAACTGCGCCTACAGCCGACGACTGAATATCGCACCACCTGTGCCATAACGCAACTAGGGAGAGGAAGCTGAGCAGATCAGATGTGCCATAGCGCAACAAGAGATGTTCAGCTGAGCAGTCCAGAGGTGCCATAGTGCAACCAGGGATGCCCCCCAGCAGTAGGGTGGCAATGCAACTGCACAACCAGGGAGGTAGGGGCCCACCACCCATACCACAGATTGGCAGAGGAACACACAGCAGAACAGACATCGTCCCTCCACACCCCATGCACTGCACAGCTGGAATAACCACTGGCCCATGGAGACAAGCAACCAACCCACAGCTGGGCCATGGTGCCCCGTCATACCCCCCAGCAAGCTGTGACTGGCACACAAGGAGGGCTGACCACCCCAGTGCCACACCATCCCCCCAATGCAGAGCACACCCTGCACTGTGACCCCTAGACACCCTGCCCAGGAGCAGCATCCACCACTGCAGGAAACCCCATGCATGCCACCACCCCACTGTGACAATGCAACCCCGTGCACCACAGAACCATGCAAGGCAGCCCCACCACAAGCACCCATCAGCGGGTGGCAGCACACAGCAATGCAGCAACGGCATACACAGTGCCACCATGCACAGCCCCCCTGAGGTACTGTTGAGAGACCAACCATGCGTCGGCACACGAGGTACCCCACATGGGACAGGGCATGCTCCGGACCCCACCACCAGTGGTTCAGCACCCTGCACACTCTCCCAATGACACACCCCGACCCAACACTGGCCACAACAGCCAGCGCAGACACCCACAGTGGTGCATGGAAGCATGCACCACACCGGATGCCACACAGTGCATGGACAGACACCCATCCATACCCAAGGACACAGCAACACAGGGATGCAGTAGCGGGGCAACCAAGCCCCCAGCGTGGGCCCATTTAAACTGTGTACACACAACCTGCAGTCCTCCATGGCACAGGAGTGCCAGCCACCCTGCGCAGGCACTGTGTACCTGTACGCCACCAGCATTTGCCTGGAGCACAAGTCACAGACAGTGGTGCACATCCCCTGCAACACACACAAGTCACAGCATGGAGGCGGGTCAACAACTGTGGAGGCCACAGTGTCACCCGAGGCAGACATGCACCACACCAGTGACAGGAGGCAACCCAGCATTGTGATGGGTACAGTGGCTGCCCTGCATGGACAGCCACCACTGACATGCCAGAAGACTTTGCAGGTCACAGACATGCATGGGTGTCAGCTGCACAGGCCATGGATGGGCTGACAGGGGCACCATGGACACAGAGCATGCACCATGGACCACTGCACACAGTCATCCAGTGCACAGGGCACAACACACACACCACAGACACTGACTGATAGCTACCCCCACACCATAGTCACCTCCCCACGGACACACACACATACTCATGACTGCACCACCCCTGAAGCCATGCACACCACTGCAGCTGAGCACCTATAGCCCACTGCAAATCAAAGACCACCACAGTATTCATATCAAAATATCTGTATTCAAACAAAATATAAAAGTTAACTATATACAATAATATATACAAAGTTGAGGGGAAGGGCCACAAACAAGGTGGGGGTGGGTAAGGGGCAGGGGTGGACAAATGGGACAGGAAAGGAGAGGTGTGAGGGTGGGTCCAGGGGGGTAGGGGATATCAGGGGCAGAGGGACTGTCAACGGGAGCCCCGCTCCCCGCTCTGGCTTCTCCTCCGCTGGTGCCTCCTGAGGACCCCAATCTGGTCAGTCCTCTGTAAGATTGCCAAGGACAACCTCGCCATGTGCTAGATCTCCCGCAATGCCTCCCTGATGTCATTTAGCTTGTGGACACCTAGGACAAGGGAGCACAGTCAATAGGTGTGAATGCACAGCCCCATACATCCCACCCACTGTGCATGGCATAAGACCATGGGACCTGCCTCTGTGATGGTGTGTGACCACCCACATTGATCACGTCCACATGACCTGCCCACCCAGGTGCATACAGCCATGCGGAATGCTGCACATACCCACCGGCCATGTCACGCACTGCACCACCGTGGCCATTTAGTGACATGGCTATGTGGTGCAAAGGCAGTGGCACAGCCATGTACCCAGTGCACGCATGGACCACTATCGACGCACTCCCAGACATGCATTGCCACTGGACAGTCCTGACTGTAACAAGTTGCATGCATGGCAGTGGTGTCAATGGATGGTGGCCATGCACTGATGCCCACCCTGTTACACAGCATGCAATCGTAATCATGGAGGTATGACACTCACCATCATTGGGCCGGTCCCTCGAGCGCTGTGGACCGTCGCCCCACCTTGCCTCCCTGTCCTCTTTGTTGCACTGCAGCTCACGTGCCAGGCGCCGCTCCTCCGGTCCTGTGGTGCAAACATGGAGAGAGGAACATCAGTACAATCCCATAGCAAAGTCCCCTTGCCCTCAGGTGTGTGCCCTCCCACCCAGCCAGATCCACCCACCCCACACCCTGATAACACCACCACAGCCAACACTGGACAGTCCCTCCCCCATGTGCTGGACACATACAACCGTGATACCCATATGGAAGATAAAAGTGTGTTGATGTAACACCTACCTGGCTGTGGCACCGTGCCCCTCCTTGCATGTGCCTGCAGTTGGGCTACCAGGTCTGGATCCCTCCACCGCAGGTTGCCATACCTGTGGCGGCACTGCTCTGCTGTCTGCCCCCTTCCAGTGGCCTCCTCAAGTGCAGTGGCCACCTCCTCCCACACCTGGCTCCTGGACCTGTCCAGGGGTGCCTCCCCAAACAGTGGTCCATGGTGTGGCTCCACTATGGCCACTAGGTTGGCCAGTTTGACCTTGCTCCATTGTGCAGCCCTCCTGCATGCCATTCTCCTAGCTCGGTCTCCAAAAATGGCTCTCTGCAGTGCGGCTCCCCACGTGCAGATGCTGCACGGTACAGCGCTGCCATTCCCTATCACGCTGTCACAAACAGCACGATAGTGGTGCACCCATGCCTGACGCGTGGTGCCTAGGGGGCAAAGGTCAGGCATAGGGCAACGGGCTCTGGCACACAGACATGCACAGCACCATTGGAACCCAATATGTGTAGCGTGATTGGCTGCCTGTGTGCTACCTCCAGTAGCGGCCTCCCGCTCTGTTGCCCCAGTGCGCCTATGATGGCCCAGTGCCACAGTGCCATGTAGGTGAACATCGCTGTAGTGCCACTGGCACAATGGTGGCCATAACCTGCATTGCTTCCCGCACACAGCATGTCAGCAGCGTGGCAGATGCCTGCATCAGCAACTTGGGCATGTGCAGTGAGGTGTGTACTACGCATGTCACAGAACTGCGCCCTTGGCTCAGCACGTTCGACACAATTGCGCAAAGTGCAACAGCCCGATATTCAGTCGTCATATGCAAAACAGCTAATCAGCCATGCAATGGTGCAGCACTGCAATTTGCATCGCCTTAAAGTTGTGCCTCGCCTCATTTGCATGGGTTGCGCTATAAAAGTGCGACATTGGGCTGCACTGGCCATAGTCGGTTACTGCAGTCTGTTGGTGAGTTGCATGCTGTTTGGGAGTGTGGACTGTGGATTTAAGGACATGCATAGGACTGCACAGTCACAGGTAACAACTGTCATTCTTACAGGCTAAAAAATGACCGAGCAAGTTGTGAGAGAGGAGGAACACAGTGGTGGGAGGAGGCCTAATTTTACCAAGGCCGAGACTGATGCCCTGTTTGAGGCCTACCTGGATCAGGAGCCGCTTCTCAGCGGATGGCAGGGAACATCTCAAGCCCGTGCTGCTGCATGGGAGGAGGTGGCACGTGCTGTGAACCTGCATTGCAGCCACCAGCACTCCGTGCAGGAGTGCAAGAAGAAGATGGGCACAGACAGGAGGAGAATAAAGGAGAAGGTGGCTGCCATCAGGGCAGCACGAGCTGCGACAGGTGGGGGACAGCCCGAGGTGGTACACTTGACCCCACAGGAGGAGAGGATTGCTGGAAGCATGCAGCGTTGTGCCATTGAGGGTGTTCCCGGTGGTGGCTTCCAGATGGGTGGTAGCCCATCACTGCATGGTAAGTCATGGTCTGTCTATGGAGGGCAGGGTAGGTCACATGCAGTAACGCGACTTTGTTTTCCCTTACAGATCCTGAGCATCTGCATGGGTCAGCGGTGGTGGGCCTGTCCACTGAGGACAGTCAGCTGGAGATGGAGGAGGTCCCATCCACCTCCACAGGTATACGTGGCTCAGTGCGACAGTGGGCCCGCCTGGCTGTCCACACTGATGTTGTTGGAACAGGTGCAGAGGAAGCCTGCCCATGTCCCATTGTGCCAGCATCCACAGATGCCAGCATGCTGTGACTCGGGCCGGTGCCGAGTCCGTCACCGATGATGATGTCGCTAACGGCATGGGCAGTGACATGTGTGTGCCATGGGATGGCCACACAGCAGGTAACATCACGGACATGGCTGTGGGTGGTGCTGCTATGGAGGCTTGCGTGTCAGCACAGTCCCAGCCTGTGCCTGTCAGCACCAGTGGGGCAGCACTGGTGTGTGTTCAGGACAGTGGGACTGTTGCTGCCACTGCGGTGGCACCACTGAACCCTGGGGAGTGGCAGCCAGAGGGGCAGCATCAGCAGTAGGCCAATGGGCTTGGGGGTACAGGGTCAAGTGGCAGCATCTGTGCACTGCCTGTGGACATGCCCAGACCTGGTCCTAGTGTGCAGTGCCCACCCTCAAGGGGTGCTGAGCATCAGAGCCATACACACTCTGAGGGACAGGATGCCGAGGAGGCAGATGACCTATTGGATGAGCACACCCACCTACTGCAAGCATCAGTCCAGCAGCAGATGCGGCTTGCGATGTCAGTGGATGCACTGCATGCGGCTCTGGAGTGGCAGAGGAGTGTTGCAGCAAAGACACCGCTCTGATCCTGGCAGGGATGGACCGGTTGCGGGAGGATGTGACTGCTGCCATTGACAGGCATGCAGTCATTCACTGCTGTCATGGCCACAATGGGCACACAATCATGTGCCCATGCGTTGCAGACACCACGCAGTGCACTGTCAACCCCCCATTCCCATCATCGTGCGACACCCTCCTTGTTGACACCGGGTTCAGCTGTGGGCATCCTGAGCATGCCTGCCGTGGGCATGTTCGGTGTGCTGCAGACCCCTGTCGCGAGCACGGTCATGTTCACGCAGTGGAACCCCTGGGGGACCATCGGTGCCACCCCATGAGGCCAGTGGTTGGCCTGTCAGGGCTGGTGGGTCTCGGCGGGGCCATCCATGCATCCGTGGTGGCTAGGGCACTGTGTCTCATGACTGACCTGTCTCCCAATGCTGCTACTGTCTGGTGCTGCCCTGTGTGCATTGTGTCTTTCAGTGGGCAGTCATGGGTAGGTACCCAGACCTATATGAGGACACACAGTCCATCTGCATACCCTCCCGGCTGCTGTCCACAGTTGCGTGTGCATGATGATGACTGCATTGCGCTCTGCACCAATGTGCAATGGTGCTCAGCATCTGACACGCATGTGGACAGGCAGTGGGCATGGTGGTCTTTTAACATGTGTGTGGCTAGGGGTGGCATTCTGGGTCGGTGTGCTTCCTACCCTTTGTGCATGTTGGTGCTGTGTGTGTGTGTGCGTGTGTGTTGTCCATCCACGTGGCATGTTAGACCTCACCCATCCCTGGTTGTGTGTGTGGTTCCATGCCCTGCCACTTCCCCATGATGGCATGCACCTCTGGTGTGTGTCCATGCATGTTTGTGGGTTGTGCCTTAGCCACTGTTGGCTGCATATGGCCCCATGACTTACCTGGGTTGGCTGAAGTGCTCCTCCGTGATGGTTTCCCGGTGCAGCTGTGCCAGCCGGAGCAGTCGGGGTTCCCATCACCCAAGGGGGGCTGCCCATCACCATCGACATCGGCGTCCTCATCGTCCCTATTGCTGTCCCCCTCTTTGACCTGTACGGCTATCCCACATTCGTTGGCCATGTTGTGCAGGATGCAACAGGCCAGGAATAGCCCACAGGCCTTTGAGGGGCTGTACTGTAGGGCACCGCCGGAAGTGTCCAAGCAACAGAAATGTGCCTTCAGCATCCTGAACACCTGCTCGATGACATTATGTGTGGTGGTGTGTGCCTCATTGTAGTGTTGCTGCAATGGGGTCATGGGCTGCCGGTAGGGTGCTAGCAGCCAGGGATGGAGTGGGTATCCACTGTCACCTGTGTGTAGAGGGTGGAGGTCAGTTTGATCAGCATCGCCCTGCCTCTGACCATGTAGGCCACTACCCATATCACCTCTGACCATGCCCCCCCAGGCCCTATGATTGTCCATGTGGTTTGCATACTCATCCACTAGGTGTCCAGTGGGGATATCCCCACTGTCAAATCTGTGGCACAGTGCCAACTGGTGCCAGATGAAGGCATTGTGGACTCCCCCAGGGTGCGTGGCACAGACATTGATTATGCACCCCCTGGCATCGCACACCACCTGGCAGTTGATGCTGGCATAGCCCTTGCGATTGATGTACGCGGACCCCTCGGGGCCAGGTGGTGTGTGGATGGCCTCATGGGTGCAGTCTATTGCCCCTAGCATGCCAGGCATATATGCTACCCTGTGGAACTCCTGTATGTTTGCTGTGCGCTCTGCCGGTGTTCTGGGGAAATGAATGTACTCCGCAGCATGTGGCAGCAGTGCACTGAGGAATTGGGTGAGGTGGCATGACGTGGCCGACTGGGTTATGCCTGTGGTATCCCCTGTTGGTCTCTGGAAGGTACCCATGGTGAGCAAGCACATGCAAGCTGTCACTTTGGTCTCCACTGACAGGGCATGGCTCCGTCATGTGGGTGCCTGCATCATTTCACTGCACAGCTCACAGAGCTGCCTCAGAACTGCCCGATTCAGGCGGTACTGGCCCACAATCTCGGTATCACTGTACAGCTTGAAGCTGGTGCGGGCTCGGCACTGCCTGTTGGGAGCATACCACCGATGGGCCCTTCAAAGGCCGCGCCCCCTTGCTGCACACCTTCTCACCCCCCCATAACGACCTCCATCTGGAAAGTGGCACTGGCCATGTCCCTGGCTTGTGTTCACCCCGGCAGCTGTTAATGTATTGCCCCGCTGTCCTCCTGCTACTTCCCTGCACCGGGAACACCTGCCTGTGCTTGTCTCACTGCTGTGTGGTGTACCTCCCTTCTGCAATGTCTCCCCACACCTTCCCCTGTACCTATTGTTTCCAGGTGCCCTTTCCTGCCTGGCCCTGTGTGTCCCTGCTGCCCAGTGTGTCCTGCTGTATTTTGCTCTCATGTGGCTTTCCTGTAGCGTTCTTGCGCCTCTCCCTTGCTCCCTTTTATTTTGGCTCATTTCCGCTATGGCGCAACTTCCGCTTGCTCCCCTATTGCACATGGCGCAAGTTGTTGAATATCGCACTGCGTCATTTATGCATGGTTCCTCTCCCTTCAGCTGCACATGCCTTCATTATCATTGCGCTATCGCTCAGCATGATTTTGGGGGCGCAACTGCCTCCTGCTGAATATCGCAGAATGGCGCATTTTCATAGTTGCGCAGGCACAACCCTATTGCGCATGGCTCAACTCTTTTGAATATCTGGGCCCATATATTATTTCATCTAAATGTTTATTAAACTTAAAAAAAGGATAATAAGGATACTAAGGATAAAATACTTTTTATACCTGTGGCTTGAACGTGAGTCCTCTTGATACTCGGGTTGAAAAAAGCAGTTCGTGTGAGTATTTTAAGCTTTTTCTGTTTGCTTAGCTATTTTCCTAAATTCACTATAACACACATTTTAAACTGATAAAGTTGTGTTTTTTCTCTTATAATTGTATTCTGTTCAGCCTGTTGCTACTCACTAATAAACTTTGTTATATATTTTATTATAAGATTGTCATCAGTTCTTTAACACATTTCATTCATTGTTTTAAAATTATTTTAACATGCTGAAATAATCCATTTGTTTTGCAGTTTATTCTTAATCATTTGTCATTTCACACCTCATCTATGAGCTAAATATTACATGAAACAATACACACACATGTACTGCTTTTCTATCCCTCTTGAATCAAAGGACTCATGTCCTGAGCTGGCCCAGTGGCACTGAGGGTTGAGGCACTGGATGCCACACCTCATACCGCATAGGTGACCTGGGATCAGGAATGGACTCGGGCATCAGGGGTTGGTACAAGAAGGAGTGGATTAAGCATCCGGAGAACTGCTCTCCTCTCCTGGGGTGAGTGGAAAGGTGCTCCTCTCTGCTTTGGTGGCTCCTAGTGGAGGCTGAGAGACTGCAGCATGACAAGGAGCATGCAACTGGGTTGGAGTGATGGCAGACGTCCTGTAGACAGGTGCGGAAGCGTGCCTGTGTTGCACTGAACATTACCGCACATCCATGCTCCCAGGGACCTAAGCAGGAAAAAACCCTCCTCGCTGATAGGCGAAGGTGGGCCCAATGGTTGCAGCCCCACATCCAGTGCTGGGCATCCGGAATTCAGTCCAGTTTCTCCTCTATGCAGATGAACCTGCCAGCATTATAGATAGAGTGCCAGAAGGGGTCCTTTATTAGGGACTCAGAGCCGGGGGGTTAGGGTGAGCTGTGGTGGAGGGTGTCCCCCAGCCAGGAGATGGACTTTGCAGTTTCAGGCAGATGGGCAGAGCCTGTAAGCCATGTGGCCACACTGGAGAGAGGTCAGTGGAGGAGTGTGAATAAAAAGAGTTAGAAAAAAAAAAAGAATTGCGTCCAAGCCACAGGTTTAAAAAACATTTTATTCTTGTTGCCTTTAACCTTGGGTATGTGAAAGACTAAGAACATGACCCCTCTCATCCCCTTTTTCTCCAGGGTGAATGTGGTAAGGGTCTTCAGCCTCTCCTCATAGCAACTGTCCTTAATACTGCTGATCATTTTGGTGATGGTGACCCTACACAGCAACCTGACAGTGACCATGCACTGCTTGACCTATTTCAGTCCTTTGTCAATGACCAGTTACTTTCTCTCTTTGATTGTAGTAGTGTGTAGGTCCTACCTCTTTTTTTCCTCCCAAGTGTAGCACCTTACCTTTGGCTACATTGAGTCAGAGGCAACAGGAGTCAGACCAATTGCCCAGCCAACTCAAATCCTCATTAAGTTTGTCTACATCTTCAAGGGAGTCTGCTGCCCTGGCTAGCTTAGCATCATCCAGAATGCAAGTCACCTGCTGGAGACCCCACCTTACAGATTCTTGATGATGTTTAACAGAAGTGGACTCAGCACAAATTCTCAAGGTACACTGTTGAGTTCTCCTCCCTACCCAGGGTAGAGCCATTCCACCACCACCCTCTCTTTCATGCCTTCAAGCCAGTTATCCATCCCTCCTGTGTATGTCACATTGGTTTACTTTGCCCAGAAACTTGTCATGCGCCACAGTAGCAATGGCCTTGCTGAACTCAAGATTGATTATGTCCCTGGCTGTGCTGGTCAACTTATCTGGTCACCCTCAAAAAAGTGATCAGGCTGGTTTACCATGATTTGCCCAAATAAAGCCATTCTGAGATGGTCAAGAACCTTGACCTCAACCAAGGGATCCATTATTCTGTCCTCTATAATGACCCCATCACATGCACAGTACTGATGTCAGGCTAACTGGCGTGTAGTTGCTGGAGTTTGACCATGCTGCTTTCTTGAAGATGGGAACCACATTTGCCACTTTCTAGTAATCTGTCACCATGATTATCCAGGCAGATTCCTGAAAGATTACTACAAGAAGCACCAACATTTTTTTTAGCTCAAATATGATCATGGGGTGTATTCTGTTTGCTCATTGGGAATTCTGGTGCTGCTTCAAGTATTGTGCTGATCAACCATAGGTCTTTGCAGTCTACTACATAACAATATTCTACACAAACAGGTAAAATTGCATACAGATATACCATATACATGATTATGTGCAAATAAACAACTTTTATATTAAATGTATATATTCAAGAGTGTGAGGCTATTGCATCTATTTTTTCCCAGTGTCTTGATATTTCACATATAAATTCCACCAATTTTTTAAAATCATTCATGTCAAATGGACTTAACAGAACATCCATACAATCAATTAAGGCATTCCTATAGGCTAGAATGCAATTATTTAAATATTTTGTTAACAATATTTCATATATTAGGCAGAAAAATAATATATATTTTCATTATGGCCCCTATTACAGTAACATTCTGGACTTACTGGAGGGTCATTACTCTTAGAATATCTTGTTACAATATACAGTACTTCAAAGGGAGAATATCGCATCATGTCTTGTAAGTCTCTTTTTTGGGGGTGAGAGGCATCATAAGTAAAACTCACAGCCAAGTACCACTTTGTTTTCTTGCATACTAAGGTGCTAGTTGTGAGGCTTTGATAAAAAGTCAGATATTTCTCCTTGTATGTATTAAAACTATGTTCTTTAAAGATATGCTTATACCCTTGATTAATGATTATATTATTCTTGATTCATTCCACAGAAACATAGAAACATAGAAACATAGACTTTGATGGCAGATAAGGACTGCTTGGCCTACCTAGTCTGCCCATTTCCTTACCTACAGGATAAGCTGCAGATCCTAGTTAACCAACAGCCTATTTCTTCCTACCCCGCACAAAAATTGCCTTATGTCTGTTCCATGCATTCTGGAATTCTCTCACAGTTTTAGACCCCAAAACCTCCTCAGGAAGGCTGTTCCATATGTCAACCACCCTCTCTGTGAAAAAATGCTTACTAATATTGACCGTGAACTACCCCCCATCTTCAAATTGTGCCCCCTTGTTCTTGCACATCTCTTTTTCTGAAAGATGCTACCCTCTTGGACTTTGTTGATTCCACTGAGGTACTTAAAAGTTTCTATCATGTCCCCCCTCTCCCTCCTTTCCTCAAGGGTATACATATTAAAATTCTTTAGTCTTTCCTTGCATGGCTTCTCTTGCAGACCCTGCACCATTTTAGTTGCCCTCCTCTGAACTGCCTCCATCCTGTCAACGTCCTAGCGGAGGTGGTGTCTCCAGAACAGGACACAGTACTCCAGATGTGCTCTCACCAACTGTCTGTACAGAGGGATAACAACTTCCTGTTTTCTGCTGGTGATGCCTATCCCTATACATTCCTATATCCCCCCAGCCCTCCCTACTGCCTTCTCACATTGCTTGCTAACCTTAAGATCATCTGATATGATTACTCCCAGGTCCCTTTCCATTTTTGTTGTTACTACTTCCCCCCATTGAGTAATCTTCCCCTGGGTTTTTGTTTCCCAGGTGCATTATTTTGCACTTCTTTGCATTGAATTCAAGCTGTCATACTTCTGACCATTCCTCCAACCTTGCCAAGTCCCTTTTCATCCTTTCCATGCCTCCTTGTGTATCAACCCTGTTGCAGATCTTTGTGTCATCTGCAAAGAGGCATACTTTTCCTTCCAGTCCCTCTGCAATGTCACTTATAAAATCATTAAAAAGAAATGGACCCAGTACTGAACCCTGCAGTACCCCACTAGTAACCCCTTTTTTCTTCAGAGTGGACTCCATTTACAATTACCTTCTGTGTCTTGTTGTCCAGCCAATGTTTTACCCAGGCTACCACCCATGTAGAAAAACCTCTCTGTGCAGGGTCTGCTTCTCTTTCAGTTTCCATAAACTATAGAACACAATTCCCCCAACACTCAAAGTCACTGGCTCTATAACCAACTTCAAGTCCCAGCTTCTAGCCTCTCTCGCCCCTCCAAACCCCTGTGGCTGCTATCGCTGACCCTTCTCTGACCACTATGCTTTCTTCTCCCTCCACTTGTGCTGTATAGTTACTCACTTGTATCATGCTCTCCTGTTTTAACTGCAGTTCATTACAGTTCATTTCAATGCATTCGTAATATTTTCTATTGTATTATACTTCTGTCAACCTCTACTGTAAATATGTGCATTGGTCAGCCTCAACTGTAAATATGTATTATACCTTATTGATACTAATCTGTTGTATATGACTCTAGACCCTCTGAAAATAATCCCTGCCTATAGGATCGTGTGTGAAATAAATAAATAAAATATTTTACCAGAATTGTTTTATGATCCTTCAGTTACAGATGTGAACCAAATTAACTTAGAAAAGGGCCCATATTATAACCCTTTAGTGGTTTACTTTCTTAGAGGAAGAAGATTGAGGAATGCCTGTGGATATATATAAGTTGCATTTGAACATTTGGTTCCCCACATTAACAATTTTTTAAAAATAATTGTCTTAGTTTCAGTTACATCTCTGAGAACTGATGAGTTAATGTTAGAGTCCTATGGGGGGGGGTCGATCCCAGTCCTTTCACAGAAGAAAGGGTTCTGAAAGCACTCCTAAAACTGAAGATGGAAAAAGCAATGGGGCCTGACAGAATTCACCACATAATTCTAAAAGAATTAAGGGGAGAACTAGTGAAACCACTGACTA
The DNA here is from genome assembly GCA_016271365.2 of Neoceratodus forsteri. Lineage (NCBI taxonomy): Eukaryota > Metazoa > Chordata > Ceratodontiformes > Ceratodontidae > Neoceratodus > Neoceratodus forsteri. The sequence goes on along the minus strand of CM057457.1, from coordinate 171,651,647 downwards.
CCCTTTTTAACAAATCGTGGGAGGATGGTGTGGTACCTGAGGACTGGAGGAAGGCAGATATGATTCCCCTTCACAAAAGTGGGACCAAGACAGAGGCAGAAAACTACAGACCTGTCAGTTTGACCTCTGTGGTAGGGAAAGTGATGGAATTACTTCTGAAGGAAAGAATTGTTGAGTACCTAAAGGCCAGTGGGGTACAGGACCCAAGGCAGCAGGGATTCACAGCAGGAAGGTCATGTTAGACAAATCTAATTGAGTTTTTGACTGGGTGACCAAAGCAGTAGACCAGGGATGGGCTGTGGACATGGTCTACCTAAACTTTAGCAAGGCATTTGACACAGTCCCGCACAAAAGATTAATAAACAAATTAGCCAGCCTGGAAGTGGGTCCCAGGGTGGTAGCCTGGGTAAAACACTGGTTGGACAACAGGACACATCTGATAATAGTAAATGGAGTCCACAGTGAAGAAAGGAGGGTTACTAGCGGGGTACTGCAGGGTTCAGTACTGGGGCCGGTCCTTTTTAATGTCTTTATAAGTAGAATTGCAGAGGGACTGGAAGGGAAAGTATGTCCCTTTGCAGATGACACAAAGATCTGCAACAGGGTTGATACACGAGGTGGGATAGAAAGGATGAGAAGGGACTTGGCAAGGTTGGAGGAATGGTCAAATGTATGGCAGCTTAGATTCAATGCAAAGAAGTGCAAAGTAATGCACCTGGGAAATAAAAACCCAGGTGAAGAGTACACAATGGGGGGTGAGATACTGACAACAACAAAAATGGAAAGGGATCTGGGGGCAGTCATATCAGACAACCTAAAGGTAAGCCAGCAATGTGAGAAGGCAGTAAGGAGGGCTGGGGGTATACTGGGATGCAAAGGGAGAGGCATCACCAGCAGAAAACAGGAAGTTGTTGGCCCTCTGTACAGACAGTTGGTAAGACCACATCTGGAGTACTGTGTTCAGTTCTGGAGACCCATCTCTGCAAAGATATGAACAGGGTGGAGGCTGCCCAGAGGAGGGCAACCAAAATGATGCAGGGTCTGCATCAGAAGACATATGAAGAAAGACTAAAGGAACTAAAGATGTATAGTCTCGAGGAAAGGAGGGAGGGGACATGATAGAAACTTTCAAATACCTCAAGGAAATTAACAAAGTCCAGAGGGTAGCATCTTTCAGAAAAAGAGATGTGCAAAACAAGGGGCACAATTTGAAGATAGAGGGGACAGTGCAGAGGTAATGGGAGGAAGTATTTCTTCACAGAGTGGGTTGTGGATACATGGAACAGCCTTCCTGAGGAGGTCATAGAGTCAAAAACAGTGGGGGAGTTCAAGAATGCATGGGACAGACATAAGGCAATTCTAGTGGGGGGTAGGAGGAAGTAGGCTGTTGGTTAACTAGGATCTGTAGCTTATCCATTAGATAGGGAAATGGCAGACTAGGTGGGGTCAAGCGGTCATTATCTGCCATCAAATTCTATGTTTCTGTGTTTCTATACAGAGCTAATGATGCCAAGTCAGCCCTAAACTTCTTCCTCCAGGAATTCTTGATGCTCCAGAATATCCATACCCCATACTCCACAAGCAGAGTGCAGGGTCAACAACAAGATGGTTAAAAAAGGACCTCCTCTCCAGATTTAAAATGAGAGATAAGAGTTGGAAACATTTAAAATCATCTTGTCATCCAGCTGACTGTCACCTCTATAGGGCCCAGCACAAAGACTGTAAAAAGCAAATAACAGCTGCCAAAAGCAGATACTGTAAAACTCTTCTTATGGATGCTGCAGGGGAGCCTAGAAAATTCTGGACACATGTTAGGTCCTTCCTGGGGTCCACCCCGTCCCCTTCTCCAAATAACATAATCCTAAATGGGATCCACTGTAATGAACCCCGGACAATTGCTAATTTCTTCAATTAACAATTTTCTGACCTGTCCAAACACACCTCTGCCTTCCTCTCCTCGCCATGCTCAGACCTGCACCCTGTGCCCCACCCTGATACAATAAGACCATCCTTTTATTTCAAAGCTATTTCTAGGGCAGAGGTGCTAAGACTCTTAAACTCCATTTCAGACAACACCAGTACTTGCTCTGATGGTATTGAATCTTGAGTCCTGAAGTTAGCTGCCCCACTTATTGCCTCTCTCCTTGCCTGGATCTTTACCTCATCCCTCTGCCTAAGCAGTGTTCCTGATATCTGGAAAATTGCCAGAATAACTCCTGTTTTCAAAAAAGGAGATCCAAAAGACCCCTCCAACTATAGGCCCATTGCAATATTATTGGTACTAAGTAAAATACTTGAGAAACTTGTAGCTACTCAGACTATAGATTTCCTACACAAAACAATCTTCTCTCCTCAGCCCAACATGGTTTCCTCAAGGGCCGTAGCACCACCACCACGGCCCTGCTAAAATTTACCACCGACACCCTGTCTGCTATGGACTCATGCCTCCTCACTGGGGCTGTCTTTATAGACATGACCAAAGTCTTTGATCTTGTTTACCACCGTATCCTTCTCGCTACTTTAGAGTTGATGGGTTTTACTGGGGGTGTAGTGACCTGGTTCAGTAGTTAACTGTCAAACAGAGCCCAAGTTGTGAAATATGCTTCCATCCTCTCGAACCAGGCTACTCTAAGTGTTGGGGTCCCCCAGGGATCCATTTTGGGGCCCTCCTTTTCTCCATATTTATTAACAGCATTACCTTTAATCTCACCTCATGTTCATCCCTCTTGTATGTGGATGATATTGTTCTATATACTAGCTCCAAAAACCTGTCTGACATAAACTTGTATCTCTCCTCTGACTTTCATAAAATCCAGACTTGGCTTTCTGATCACAAACTGGTCCTCAATGTATCGAAAACTCAAGCTATGTTGTTTGGATCCACAACTAAGCTTAAATCCTGCAACAATAACATTGAGGTATTCTGTCCAGGCTCCCTCCCTTAAATATAGTTACCTCGTTCAAATATCTTGGGGTCATCCTTGACCAGAATCTAGGCTTTGATCTCCACGTCAAATCCCCTTGTAAATTGGTAAACTCTAATCTAGGCATTGCCTATAGATATAACTACACACTTACACCATCTGCTAGACTGGCTGTTGCCCATGGCATCCTACTTCCAGCCCTGACTTATGGAGTGGTCATATATACGGCCATACCTAAAACAATGCTTCATGCCTGGGACACCACCTATAACAACATTTGCCGTTATGCATCCTCATCCCCTAGGCTCAATCACCACTGCCAACTCTACTCAGACCTAAACTGGCTATCACCTGCTGCATTGAGACTACACTGAGTTGGCTCTCTAGTGGATAATGTAATCAGGACACAATCTCCTGCTAGTCTGGCTATGCTACTGTCTCCTCAAACATCCTCCTGTGGCTTACTCTCGACTGACAAATCCCTACTGCAAATACCCAGGTTTACAACCTCAAAGGGTTCCCAAGCTTTCTCTCACTATGCCACACAGCAATGGAACTCCTTACCAGTAACAGTACGCCATGCATCTTCTCATGCCCTTTTAAAAAAAAGCTTCGTGCCTACCTACTTGCTTCAAACCCATGCACCTGTTTTAAACCTCCATGATTCCTCTTTCTCTCTCTCCTTTCTCTCTCTCTCTCTCTCTCCCATCTCCCATCTGCCTATTGTGTTAAGCCCTACCCTTTCTTCTCTTAGAACTATGGCTATGTTCCACTAGCTGTCTTGGATGATGATTTGATGATTTTGTATGCCAGTATGTTTTTTGTTGTTTAACATTTTTATTATCGGTATTATTTGGACAGTACATACACATATAGGCAGAGTATTGCAATTACACATCTGAGTCATATCACAACATTTGGCACTGCCAGCATGTAGAATTGCCACATATTCACTTCATGGGTTACAGACTCTAAAAAGCCATATATCTTAGCATAATGATTATGTTACAGTTCTTGGCTCTATGATTTAATAAGCCAATGTAGGTTCACTTCTCCCCAAAAGAAGGGAAAGGGTAAAGGCATATGTGGCAAGAGAAGAAAGAGATAGAACAAGCTAGTCTTGCTCGCAGTCCACCTTCTCTGCCTCAAGCATGTCCATCAGCACTGCATGTTACAATATCAACTATGTACAAAAGGCAATCTTAAATGAATCAGACAAATAAGCAGATTAAGAAAAGGGGTAAGGGGATTTCTGGTGCACAACCCAGACCTATTGTGAGGGGGGTGAATCTAAGAAACAACATTAGGAAAAGTATTGTGACAATACACAGACCTTAAATATGGCTGCCAACATTTATCATACCGATTAAAGAGCCTTGGGCAAAGCTGGAGATCTTCTCGAATGTGGCCTCTTGAGCAAGGGCCAAGAGGAACTCCTGCACAGTCAGAGTCTCCGGGGTTCTCCACCTCCTCAATATAAGTCTCTTAGCCAGTGCCCCAGCTGCTGTAATCCATTGTGCCGCAGGGCTGTGTTGGGGCACGGTTGGGCTACTGCAGCCCAAAAGAAGCAGAATAGGGTACTGCCCCGTATTGGGGAAAATCTGTTGACAGATGCCCTGGATTTCTGTCCAAAAGGGCTGAAGGTTTGGGCAGTCCCAGAGTATATGGGACAGGTGGGCACCGGGATTACCACATCTCCAGCATATGTCTGCCGGTATGAGTCCCATCCGGGCTAATTTAGCTGGGTCTCTATACCATCTGTGGAGGGTCTTATTCATAATAAGTCGTGTACGCCCACCCCGGCAGGCTAGATGGATTCGGACCCATCCTTGTTCCCATTGTTGCTCTGAGATGGAAATCTGTAATTCCTTCTCCCACTGCGATCTGGTTTTGTGGGAGGGGTCTATGGTAGAATCTCGGAGCTCACTATATATGCGGCTAGCTCTATTCTTGGTTAGCCTACCCCATGAAACAATAGGGTGAGGACTTTTTACTATTATATTGCTGGAGGGTAAATTTGGAAGGTGGGATATGGCATCTCTTATCTGTAGATATCTCCAAAAGTGAGATGTAGGGAGATGATATCGTGCCTTCATGGAATCAAAGGAGTCTATAGTCAACGTACCAGGAATTAGGAGGTCCTGTATTGAGGAGATACCTAGACCCATCCAGATTTTCCAGTTCAGGGGGGATTTCTCTATTTCCAGGGCAGGGTTATTCCATATAGGCATATGAACCCATGGAGTCATATCATGACCCAGCAGAGCCAGTGCTTGTCTCCAATACTTTATCAATAGAGATATAACGGGGGAAAGGCGCGGAGGTAAATTTTTCTTACAGTAAAGGGTGACCGCTGGGGAGGGAGAGTGAGTTAGGGAGGCTTCTAGGTGGAGCCAGTTAGGAGAGGCCTGTCCAATTTTAGAAAGCCATCTAAGGGTCTGGGACAGAACAAAAGCCATATGATACCACTGAAACATAGATACATAGATACATAGACAGTGTCAGCAGATAAGGGCCTATGGCCCACCCAGTCTGCCCATTTGAGCTTGTAAGTTCAGTTTATGTTTTTCTAGAAGTCTGTTGCCCCTTACTCCTGACGTCCATAATTCCTTTATGTCTATCCCATGCATTCTTAAATCCCGTGATTGTTTCAGCCCCCTCCACTTCTTCTGGCAGGGTGTTCCACTTGTCCACCACCCGTTCTGTGAAGAAATTCTTCCTCACGTTTCCTCTGAATCGTCCTCCCTCCAACTTCATCCCATGACCTCTAGTCCTGGAACATCTTTTTCACTTAAAAATAGTGAATTCCTGCAGCTATGGGAGTCCCCAACCACCCCTTTTCCAGTGTTGTCAAAGATTAAGTTTACTGTATCGGGGGTACCCTCCAACAGAAAGTTACCCATCAGGGCCTCCAACTTCTGGAACCATTTTTGAGGTATGGACATGGGTAAATGAGCCAATAGATATAGCATCTTGGGAGCAGCCAGCCATCATTTTGATCGAGTCAATTTTACCAGCAAATGAGAGCTTCAATGTTTTCCATCTTTCGAATTCAAGCCTCAGGGTATCGATCATGGGATTGAAATTAGCTGCAAGCAGTTTAGCTGGATCTGGATGTAAGATAATGCCAAGGTATTTTATACCTTGGGGGGACCATTTAAGCCCCATGGCAATAAATTCTTCTCCAGAGGCTGATGAGTTCAGTGGAAGGATTTCAGTTTTGGACTGATTTAGCTTTAGTCCAGATATCTTTTCAAAATCAGTCAGAATGTCAAAGACTGTCTGGATCCCTAATGAAGTATGTTCAGTAGTAATAAGGAGATCATCTGCATATAAAAAAGTTTTATAATTGGCATTACCCTCTTGAATTCCAGGGATAAGATTGGAGGATCTGAGTGCAATGGCCAGGGGTTCTATAGCTAGAATGAAAAGGAGGGGGAAGTGGGCATCCCTGTCTCATGCCCTTCTGTAATTGGAAGGGCTGGGACAGGGAGCCATTGGTCAGGACCGAGGCCAAGGGAGCAGTGTATGAGAGTCTAATCCAGGCAAAGTACTTGGGGGCCAAATCCCATATTGGAGAGAGCATGAAATAGGAAGGGCCATTCGACCGAGTCAAAGGCCTTTTCGAAATCAATAGCCATAGCTACCGAGGGAGTTGATGAGAATTTGACAGAATGAAATAGGGACCCTAGGGTTCTGTGATGATCTGACCCCAGACAGCCTTTAATAAAGCCCGCTTGTGACGGGTTAATCAGGCCTTGTAGAAGGGGTTCAAGCCGGCCAGCAAGAACCTTGGCCAATATCTTGGAGTATGCCAGTATGTTGATTTCCCTTCATAAATAGTATTTATTAAATGTGCACTTACTATGTACTTACTAGGGAACTGTATTCTTATTGCCTAGCTCTCATTACATTTTAGATAGCTTGTTACGTCCCTAGATTACGTACTCTGCCCCCACTTGTATTTTTTTTTACTGTGAACACATCTCTGCCTATCTGTAAATATGCTGAACATGTTATTTCCTCCAAATTGTGTTATGCTGTACTTACAATGTTTTTTTTTTCTTTGTTTCCCTCGTCTTGTAATCCTCCCGGGTCATGGCTGAAAATAGTCATCTCTATGGCTAGCCCACCTGCCCAGTAAACAAAAACCAAATAAAATAAAAAGTCAAAGCTAATTTTCAGTGGGTTTCCAGCTTCATATACAAGCAGTATAACAATACATAACTACAAATAAATATCATAGGCATTCTGGATTTTTCATAATTGTGCATTTATACAGTATTTCCTATTTTAGTTTTCCTTCTTTGTCAACCAGAATTGGGAGTAGTGCGTTTCATTGCACGTCTACTGTTCCTAGAATGCCCCGACTTTCTCCATCTCCTGGCCTGGTTACAATGTAAATGGCCAGATTTACATTATGTAAGCATTTGAATGAAGTGCAGTGATATCTGTAAGGTAATTAACTCAATATATTTGTTTTCTTTCCCAGTCCTGCTATCAGCATCTTCAGAAAGAAGAGATACGAAACAGTCGTATTGCTGAATAACACTACAGACAGCAAGCTATAGGGGGATAACAGTACATCCAGTTGCTGAATACGTGATCTCAATGGCTGGTCCAAATAAGATTTTACAACTTTTTTTTTTAATAAATTGATACATGCAAGGGTATTTGCTGGAGATAATGAGAAGAGAAAGAAGACATCTGTGGAACTCAGAGAAAGGATGGTCGTCCTGGTGTTTGTTCACTTTTCTTGTATTCCTGATTAGCACGTATAAAACCTTCAAGAAAATCTCCACAAAACTGTATGCGGATCAAGAGACACTGGTGCAAAAAAGTTTTGTGAATAGCATCAATGCACTGCCTTAAGACCTGGTAATAAAAAGGTTGAAAAAGAAAAGGAAATGGGGACAATTTCAAAGGAGAAATCATGGTGCGTCTGTTACTGAGTCACATAGTAATTTAAAGATCAGTGGAACTGAGACGTTTGCTTTGACACTGTTGGGGTGTATTTATAACAAAATATGCTTTATTTAAAACACAAATATTGTTGTAGTGTAACACTGAACTGTATTTTTGTCACTGTTGTCTCTGCCCTCAGTTCTCAGAACCCCATTATACCATGGAAATGGCACAATGTTATTTTAGTCTCAGTGCTATTTTCAGCCTACTAATGAAATGCAGTAAATTGGTATATAAAAATGAACCCTGCCACTATTTCAAGTTTATTACCACTTTGCAAACAGAAAAAAAAAAGAATTTTGCTTTGATTGAAGTGTTATGCATTATTAAAATATAAAACACTGCTGTTTAAAATGACCATGTAGAAACACACATACTGTAAATGATGTGAATTACAAATGCATGTAAGTATTTAGTCACTAAACCTTTCATAATCATTGGACAAGACAATGGGGGCAATGCATTATGTGGTGCTGGGTATGTGTGACAGATGTGTACCCAGCCTATGCAACTTCACACTCATGGCAGGTGTGTGGGGCTCAGCATGAACTAATGCATGCCACCACAAGGTGCCTGTCTGTAGCCTGACCCCCACATGCACTGGTGTGTAGGGGGACAGATTGGAGGACACAGGACGACATCTAATCAGATACCCAACATGGTCCTCAAGTGGATCCTCTATTCCATGCACAGCAAGAGATTGTGGCATGGCAGGAGTCCCATAATCACTGCAGGAGCGGGCAGGTGCCTGAAATGCTGCCCCAGTCCTTCTTTGTGAACCGGAAGACTAGGGTGGCACCATATGAGAATATTCCTTCCCATCATGGCCAGCAGTGTCTTCTGTGGGGCACACAGAATATACAGCATGATCCCTGCTTTCATATCTTTCGCCCCATAACCTGGCACTCCACACCTTAGTGAATGGTATGGAGTGCAGGCATGCCCCCCATATGCCCCTGGACCATCTACATGTGTAACTGCATGAATGTCTGGGAGATCAAGTGCGTAATGGGCAAACATCCCTTCAGTGAATGCCACCAGGGGTCTGCAGGACCCCTGATGTATGGCATTCTAACCAAGGGTTGCCAACATGCTGCAGATCCATGGTGCATAGGCAATCCACCCTTTAATGCATAGGGGCCAATATCTTTAAAATTCCCTTATACATTACCCCCAATACCTAGATATATTTTATGTTAATATTACACCATCAAGATAATATAAGCTATTGCCCCCAGAGATTAACTGTCCTAAGACAGATGTGACTGCACCACATTGCACTGTGCTGTATGCACCAGTCCACCCTCAATTGTTAAAAGTTCTAAAGGCCAGGAGAACAAAACTATTCTAGAAACGTTTAGTGCACCTTGCATCGGTCAACTAAATTCTTCTGCATCTTGCAGACTACCTAGTTTGTGCATTAGGCCAGATGAATATACTGAATGGATGTTTCTTGGGAGCACTTGTGTGCCTCAATCAGGGAGTAACTGCCATGGTAAATCCACAGTCTAAATAAAACTGTAGGCAGCAATCAGTCATTTACAGTTTTTTGCAACTTTGAGTAGTGTGTATGTTGAGTTCTCCTTTTCCTTTCTGATTAAAATATTCAGTTTGTTTTTGGAATTACAGTAGTTATTAATGGGACAGATTTTGCACAGTCCAGCAGCACCAGTTCACATTTCTTCTTTGGGCTAGCAGTTGCAACTTCAAATTTGTCATTGCTTGTTTGTGTGGCACACCCTTTTCTAAACTTCCACAGACTTTTTTGGGGATATTCTCTAACATCTTGGTATTGTGTGTTGTAAGGCAGGAAAGCCATGCAGTGTATGCATATTCCAAAACAGGTTTCATTAATTTTGTTTTACACAATTAACTCTTTGTGGTTCAAACCTGCTCTTGTCGATACTGTGAGGAAATAAACCCTTTGGTTTACTTTAGATAAAATGCAGTCTGTATGACACTTCAGGCCCTATATGGACTAGGCCCTGGCTACCTATCTGACCTCCTTACTCCCGCCATTCTGGCTTGCTCCCTCCGTTCCTCCACCCAGGGCTTCCTGGTGGTTCTGAGGACCCAGCTGAAAACCTAGGATGATCGCTGATTCAGGGTGGCCGGCCCAGTCCTCTGGAATTCGCTTCCAAGATCTTTGAGGGAGGCCCATACGGTGGAGGCATTAAGGAGCGGCCTAAATACCCATCTTTTTAAATTAGCCTATCCAGCTAATGTATTTTAAATTGTGTCTGAATTTTTTAATAATTTTATAGAATGCTCTGTGATTTAAACTGTGACCCTGTTGACTGTTTTTTTGTACGGCACCCAGAGCCCCATGGATTGGGCACCTAAAATAAATCTTATTTATTTACTACTTCTAGTGCTCAAACATTCTGTGTATGGTACTGTGGTCACATCCCTACCTTTAACCTGCAACTTCTGCACTTTAGTAGTCATAGGACAATTCACTCTCAAATTATTGTCTTCTCATTAATCTTCATGGCCTCTGTTCATCAACATACATAGCATACTATGCACCGCATAACTGTCCAGCAGAGAGCCTTACATGAGAGTCATGTGTATGGCCTGCCTAAGCAATATGCACAGCTGCGGCATGCAGTGTGCACACTCCAGGAAAGCTCCATGTTTGGACATGCCATATGGCCATGTGCTGTACATATGACAAAACGCACATGCACGATACAGTTTATGCCAAAAAGCAGTGTGCACTGGCCATGGCACATTTACACTATGCTGGCTCCTGCCATGAACAACAGGGCATGGCCCCAACAGCTGCCATCTGACAGGGACATACCTGAATGGACACAGTGGCCATACTAGGTTTCCATCTACAGGTCATCCATGCCAAAGAGGTTCAAGGATGTAAGGACTGGACCTGTACTGGGCAATGACCTCTGTGAGCTGCGGCCATGTTCGTCATCCCCTATGGGAATGCCCAGAGGGGTATGGTACATGAAGTTGCTGTGGCAGACATTCTCTGTACCACACAGTACACAGCATCCCAATGCAGGCCATGTGTACCCAGTGCCCTGGGATGTGGCCTGTTCTATGTAGTGGTGGGCTGTGGCCATGCTGGTGGCATCCAGTGGACCTAGGAATGGATCCCACATGCATACCGTGTGGGCCAGGGTATGTCAGGGAGCCGCTGAAGCACTGTGTGCACCACACCATACACAGCAAAGATGTGACACAGGGGTACCCACTCAGGGACCTGCTGTCCCATCACCTGGCATGCCCACCCCATGGTGCCATACATGACACAGACTCCCCATGCTCCCCTACCATCCATGTTCCCCAAATGGCATGCCTCTATATGGGGACACCAAGAGGCCTGGCCAACCCCATATCCACATAACAAAGCAGACAACACAGCTGGCTTCAAAACAGTGCAATACTTATGTCATCAAAAGGCATCAGCAGAGCTTTATCAAGAGCATAAAGAAAATATAAGGCATAAACACTCATAAAAGTGTGGCAACAGTGTGCTTTGCTTATGGCACAACAGGGGAGATGTCCCTAATTGTCACTTTGTGGGTATAACATAAACACATGTCTGGTGTGTGAACAGTGGCTCCCCCTTTCAAATATCAGCTCTCATCAAAATGAGCTGGTAGGTCCTCCTGTGTCCTGGATGTCACCAATGATGTAGGTCACCCATGATGGGGTGCAGTGGTCACCCTGTGACTGGTTAAAAATAGTAATGGGGGTTTGGCTTGGTGCAGAGCAGGCCAAATGAATCCATGGCATCCATCATATACTCAGTTCTGTTGCCCCCAATGTTCTAGAACAGTACATAGTGTTTCATTATGGTCAGCCCTTCATAGATGGTGTCTATAAGGGACTTGGCATGCACCCAGGCCTCCAGGAGATGTGGTTCGGCAGTGTCTTTCCCCAGTGCATGCTTCATATGGCTCTTTTTGAGGGTTGCCTCATACACCCAGTCCTCCTGGTTCTGTTAATTTCATACCAGAGCACCTCTGGGACATAGGGATAGGTGAGTGTGGGGTGCTCCACCTTCACCCAACAGTACATGACCCTCTCTGCCTTGGACTACTCAGGTGTCAGGCCTACATGGCCCCATGGGGCCTGTTCTGACTGTAGCCACTGTTCTTTATGATACTGAAGGAGGTGGGATGTGTCCTTGTCCATGACCCCTGGTAGTGGCAGTTGCTGTGGTCCTGTGGTGCACATCTTCCTGCCCTGGCTTTCTGGCCCACCCATGGTTGCCTGGATAGCCCCACATGAGGTAGTACCTCCACAACAGTCCCAGCAACCATGGGGCGTGCTGTCACTGCTGAGGCTTGTGGAGTTACTTGTGTGTCCATGTGGGCTTCATGCTGCTGTTGACTCGGGAGGCAGGCCCTATTGCTGTGCCTCTCAGTGACAGTAACCATCACTCTAGCTCTGTTCTGCTGTCCCCAGGCCTACCATTCCCAATGTCTTCCACATCTCCATCGGCACTCTGAGGTGTGAATGTCCCAGTTTGGGGTGGTGGTAGTTGTGTTAGACCCTGAGTCACAAGGAGCCACCTGCTCCAATCCCTGGCCTCTGATGCTCTATGTACCTCAATGAGACCTGCCTTGGCTGCAGTTGTTTTCATCGGTGTTGCAACAGAGGGTTCACATCACCCCTTGCATACTGTAGGCATAGTGTTTTAATATCGGGGCCCTTGTTGCTGCACACGTTGCAGCAATCATGCAACTGTAGGGTAGGGTCCAAGCTAGTTTCTCTCCACAGCAGCCCATCCAGTGCAGCTGGGGCTACCATCAATTGACGTGGGTCTCCACTCCCACCCATTCTGATACCTTATGATCAAGACACACTTATTAGTACACACCTACAGTGAAGCCCACCAGGATGAAGCCCAACCCAACAGAATTCTGCAGTTGAGTTACTGCAGCAAACAATGCAGTTTCAATGGGAGTTAATCCCTTTCGTCATGCAGAAAACTGGTGACACTGTGCTTCATCCTTGTGGGTTTTAATGTACCTAGCATCTGCAGCACATTGTCATACATATCTCTCTGTTAGCATATGCACCCTTTCCATTGTGCATTATACTCTGTATCTGCCCTGTGACCACCCCCTGAAATGCATATCCTGTCTTCCCTAGCCTTAGGTCACCTCTGTGTTGCATGCCGGGTGCAGTGGGTATACAAGTCCCTCTATTTTCCTTGCTGCTTGTTCCCCAAGGACCACACAGCCACTTTGCCGGACATGTACCACAGGCCCTATTACTGCCCTGACAATTCAAGTGGTGAAAGGGGTACTCACCAACAGTCCTCCGCTGTAGGCACGGCTCAGTCTCACACATCCGCAGTGCTGGGGTCACCTCGAGGTTTATGTACTACTGAACAGAAGGTCCGTCCGAGTGGTTTCCACTTTGAGATGGTACAACTCTACAGCTGCTGACTCTGGGCTCTGTTCAGCTCCCTGTTCATACCCAAGATGTCTGCCTGACCACACAAGCCCTCAGGGCTCCATTCAGCTCCCTGTTCACACCCAAGATGTCTGCCTGATCACACAAGCCAGCTAGATGTCTGCCTGATCACACAAACCAGCTAGCTCCCTGTGCACACCACATCCCCTTTTGTTCAGAAGCCACATCACAGTCAGGGAGCTGGGGTGGGCAGCGATAGTCTCTGCATATTGATGGGGTAGGACACACCCCAGGGTGTGAATCTCACTTCCACCCAATCACAGCTGTCTCCTTTTAGGGTTATTCATGTGGCAGGGTCCATCTCTCTTGCATGTGGGGTGGGGGCCTTAGGCTGTGGTGGATGTGGTGATGTTGATGCCATACCCAGGGCTAGGGTGCATAGGTAACATAATGGACATTACTGCACTCTGGTGCCATGACATGTACATCACATCCCTGCACACACTTACTGTGCCCACACTAGACAGGTGCCAACTTTACTGCATGGACAGTTTATGCTTACATGTCCCCTACACCAGCAGGGCATGGGATGTTGACATTGACATCAGTTGATGTTCTTGCACTCATGGCTGTGGCCCTGTACATTCTGAATCACCAGTTGCCATGTTGGAAAATCTACATGCACAAATATGCATGCATGTCAGAGTGCTATATGTCAAAGACTGTGCAAATTGCCATATATTGTGAGGTCAAGGGGTGTTCCTGCTTCCAGCAGTCCCTCCCATGTCCAGCTCTGTGAGCTGCAGCATGCCTCTCTGCAACTCTCCATCCATGCTTGGGGCTGTTGATAAATGCTGCGTGATTGTCACACCTCCACGGGTGTGCAACTAAGCACCCACCACTATGCTCAGTTCTGGCCTAAGTGACCATGTTCATAAATACAGCCTCATATTATTTTCTGTCTACTTTATTACTCAGTGTGAGCTGGCAATAAATGTATATCTCATTTTCTAAAGGAAAAAAAAATCATATAGGGCTGGGGAACCAATATTTAGAGAAAAAAAAATTTAATTACATCATCATTGTGTTGTAGTCATGAGTATTTAGGAAAGGAGCAGCAATAAAAAAGAATGTTGTCACAAACCCTATAGTTTAAGTCTGAGGAACTTTTCTTGTTTTACTTTAACATAGATTCTATTGCTTGTGCACACTGCCAGTAAAATGATAAATGCCCAACAATCTCTATGTTGAGAAGGTATTCAAGGTCCATGAGCCCCTGCCCCACTTTATGAGCAGAGATGAATAAATATGCTTCAAACCGCAGGAATCACTCACTATGCTTACTTATGCAATCAGCCTGGGAGGTTGAGCTGCACCAGAGAGTGTGGAATGTATGCAAATAATTGAATTTGGAATGCACTTTCAATCCTCTGCCTTGTGGTGGCACTGCATTCTGTTCCCTAATGTCAGATTTATTTCTCCACCTGAGAAAGCAAGTTGCCCTGAAGAGCTTTCTTCAATGGATTTCAGTTTTGCTGCTTGATTTTCCACTATTCAAGTATTTGTTTTACTTTTCTTTCATAACTGTACCTTTTATTGTTAGTTAGCATAGTTTTGTGTTTTAGTTTACATGTTAGCACTTTTTCTCTGGTTCCTCAGCGGTTCCCAGGAACTGGAGAATCGCTCTTACTTTACTTAGCGGTTTGTTTTAACTACAGTTTTTAATATATATTTTAACTCGTTGCCTTCTTTATTTAGTGGAATTTTGCTGTTATTAAGTAGTTAGCACCTCAGTTTTTATTTTCTGGGACCGAGCTATTTATTGCATGTTTATACATTTTGGGAAAGTTTTCTAAATGGAAAGTTAAAGTTAAAAAAAAAAGCATTTTAAACTTCATTCTTTATCGGTTTATTCTGGTTAGGGAACCAGACTGCAAACTACATTTTTTCCCTCTGAGAACCACTCTTTTTACCTAGGGTCTGCTATTTTGGCATGTCAGACCCAAACAGAAAATGGCACATACAGGCTTTAAAAATTGTATAAGGTGCTACAACCTCTTGGCCAACGCAGACTACCACAAGTTGTGCTTAAGGACATAATTAAAGTTTGGCAGTTCTTTCAGGCTTTTCAGGTGTGGGTTCCCTAATGGTCATGCTGGTTTCTCCTCCAGTTTCTGCCACCTCCCGGTTCCTGAGGACCAGGGAGCTGAATGTTATTATGATGAGGAGGATGAGGAAGATGAACCCATTGGACCTGACAGTTCCCCTGAACAAGATTTCAGTTCCCCTCTCTGAGGGCTGGAGGAGTTTTCCTCCCACTATGCCTTTGTAAGGCAAATAGCAAACACCCTTGACCTCTCCACCTAGGAAACTCTGGTGGATGAGGAGGAGGAGGCTGAATTTTTGGACATGATGGAGTTAATTCCATCCAAGAGATTGATTTTACCTGTCCACAAATCCCTTAAGAAAGCAACCTGCAAGTTGTTGCAGAGTCCTACTTCTACCCTGGGAGCTGACAAGAAAATTGATAAGAAGTACCAGCTGGACAGGCGTAATGTTGATTACTGCTGCTCACACACAGTTCATGAAGGAGTGGTTCAGGTGGTTGCCTATGACAAGGCTAAGATTCCCCTCTCTACCCAGCCTCTGGACAAAGATTCCAGGAAGCTGGTCAGTATTGGGAAGAAAGTGTATACCTCTGCCTCTCTACTATTGAGACAGGCTGCATAGAAGGCCTAAACCACCCAGTTCTGGAAAACCCTCTAGAACTCTGTAGTAGCCATGAGCAAGAAGGCCTTGAGAGACCTTGCACAAAATTTGGCAGACACTGCCAAAACTGCTCTTGATGCTACCAAATTCCAGTTCCATAGGGCATAGGATGCTAATGATACTGCCTCTAGGATTATGGCCCATGCCATCTCTTTAAGGAGATTTGCTTGGCTAAGAACCACTGATCTGTTGCAGGACTCCCAGGTAGAGGCTGTAGATTTCCCATGTGAGAATAACTCCCTATTTGGTGACAATACCTAGACATACATAAAAAAGGTAGAAGAGTACAAAACAACCTACAAGAGCAGCACTGAGAAGGAAAAGGCCTCCACTTCCTACAGACCTCATGGAAGGGGAGGTAGGGGTTAGTTTCCCTGAGTCTTCATGCCTTATGATTACTCTTAGATGAGAGGTTTCTGCAGGGGCAGAAGGGGTGCCAAATGGTCTTATCCAGCTCCAACACATAAGGCTCAGCCCAAGCAGAACCCTGATTAGTCAGTCCAGGTCACCCATCCATTGCCAGTGGAAGGAAGGCTGGCTAATTTCTTCCAGGAATGGATAATTATCACCACAGACTACTGGATCCTGGAAGTAGTGAGTTGGCGGCTCATTCTGCAGTTCATAACCAGGCTGCACGTTTGCAGGAACTTTAAACCTGCCACTCCAACAGAAAAGATTTTGCTGGAGTTTGAGGTCAAAAAGTTGCTGCAGGCAAAGGCAGAAGACAGTCCTCAACCCCTCAGTGGGGAAAAGGCCTTTACTCAAAGTACTTTCTTACTCAACAGAAAATTGGAGAGTGGTGACCCATTTTGGACCTCAGGTTTCTGAACAAACATCTGAAAAAGGAAAAGTTCAAAATGATCACCCTGTCCACAATGATACCATCCCTGCACCAGGGAGACTGGATGGGATATTTGGACCTGAAAGATGCGTATTTTCACATTCCAATCAGGGCCAGCCACATAAACCATTTAAGGTTCAGGCTGCCTTCTGGCCACAGGGGAAAAAAACTACCTAAAATAAATACATGGTATGGCAGGATGACATTACAATTTCAAGCTGCAAAAATTTGGAATGAGATACCTCCCATAATGAGACATCTAACTAGAATATCATCTTTTAAAACACAACTGGAAAAATGTTTTCTTCAGGAATGCACTTGTATATAAGAAAGGGTTAATGTACATCTTACAAAGTTTTGTAGTTTACATTTAAGTGGGTGTAGAGTCAACTCAATTTAGATAATGGTTGCCTTGATGGTTAGTATATGATGAATGATTGTTGAAATTGTATTATATTGTAACATGTATGTAATGTATTGTTAATGTTGTTGAAACTATGTATGTTTTTATGTAACAGGACAACTTTGTAAATAGGTCCTTGGATCTAAAGTTACATCCTGTCTAAAAATAAAGTTTTAACTAACTAACTTTCTAACTAACATTATCAGTTCACAGCTCTTCCCTTTGGTCTCTCATCTGCTCCCAGGGTGTTCACAAAGTCCTTAACCGTGGTGGCAGCACATCCCAGGAGGCAAGGAATGCTTGTTTTTCCCTATCTGGTTCCTCTTTATCATAGTGCATTAAGATTCATCACTGGTTTTCCTTGGCATACCCATCACTGTAATCTTTACTTTGAATCAGGTTGTCAACCTTTATCAGTTCGGAGACAAATTAATTGGATGCTTTATGTATATAAATTTGTTTTGAGTAAATTACTCCCATATTTGCTGGGATCAGTTATTATTAAAGAACATAATAGATATTCCCTTAGATCAACTGATTACCCTCAATATTTCTTACCAAGATTTAAAACTAGATTTGGTAGCTATAGGTTAGCAGTTGCAGTCCCAATGATCTGGTTATCTATGCAAAGAACATTTAAATTGACAATTATTATTACATTTTCGCTCTTTAAATGATTACTTGTTACATTTATGACATACGAATGTAGATACTTTTAAGTGACTCATAACTGCATAATTCTGTGAATCTATGTAACTGAATATGTCTTTCTATTTGTGTCTTTATGTATGTGTGTTCTTTTATGTTTTGTACTGATGGATGCAACTGTAAATGAGAGATTTTCTCTCAATTTTGCTCTCCAATAAATTGATTGATTGATTGAGTGACTGACTGGTCACAGGAAGTTACACCAGCAGGTCAAGGGTGTCCTTCAGCTAACTCAGACCACCATAGAGACACTGGGATTTCTTATAAATATTCAAAAATCCCAAACAGAACCAGTTCAGGTGCTGGAGTTCATAGGAGCAGAGCTACATGCTCTCCAGGGCAAGATGTTCCTACCCCAAGAGAGAATGGAAAGTCTTCTAAATCTGGCAAACACCTTTGTTCTTGGCTAGCCCAGACCAGCAAGGACATTTCCTTCAGTTCCTGAGTTATATGACCTCCACCAGAACCATGGTATCCGGAGCCAGATTTCAAATGAGAGACATCCAGTATCACATATATCACATAAGGACCCATTGATCTTAAAAGTGACATCCCCCTTCAAGGCCAGTGCCTGTGACAAAAACTCTGGACTGGTGGAATGAAAGGGACAACCTCAGGGAGGGAATGCCCTTTCAACAACAGTTCCCCACAGTGGTCTTGACAACAGATGCCTCCATTCTAGGTTGGGGAGCCCACCTGGATGACCTAACAGTAAGTGGAGTGTGGTCCCCCTGGGAATCCATACAGCTCATAAACCTCCTGGAACTAAAGGCAGTTTTTCTTGCCCTTCAGTCATTCTCTGCTCAGGTACTTGGCCAGTCAGTCCAAATTAGGACAGACAACACCACTACCATGTGTTACATCAACAAGCAGGGACGCTCAAGACCTTTAAAACTCTGCACAGAAGCTATGAAGATCTGGAATCTGGTTTACTCCATGAAAGTGCATCTGTCAGTAGTCCATCTTCTAGGGAAGAACAATGTCCTGTCAGAGTCCCTCAGAAGTATCAGCCAGGGGCATCATGAATTGTCTCTGAACAAGCAGGTGCTTGCCTCAATCTTCAGGAGATGGGGCACACCAGAAATAGACCTGCTCACTTCCAAAGGAATCATCAGCTCCCTCTCTTTTGTTGCAGGTCTCCAGTAGTGGTCTTATTCCCCACTAATGCCCTGACCCTGGACTGGTCAGAGAAGTTCCTGTATGTCTTCCCTCCAGTCCCTCTATTACTTCAAGTTCTCCTGAAATTAGGGAGCCAACCTGCAACCATGATATTAGTGGCTCCATACTGGGCTAGACAACCCTGGTACTCCCTCCTTCTGGCTCTCTCCACCAAACAACCCATTTACCGTCCACAGATACACAATCTGCTGACCATATTGCAGGGCAGAATAACCTTTCTGAACCTCAAGTCACTGCACCTCAAGGCTTCGTTCTTGAGAAGTTAGACTTCTCTGATATTCAATTTTTAGAAGAGGCCCTCAAGGTCCTCAGGGTTTCCAGGAAGCTTGCTACCAGAAAGACAAATGCTTCCAAATGGAAAAGGCTTTCACTGTGGTGTCCTCCTAAGCAACTCAGTCCCTTACAGGCAGACCTGCCCATACTTTCAGACTACATAGAAACATAGAATTTGACGGCAGATAAGGACCGCTTGGCCCACCTAGTCTGCCCATTTTCCTACCTAACAGATAAGCTGCAGATCCTAGTTAACCAACAGCTTACTTCCTCCTACCCCCCACTAGGACTGCCTTATGCCTGTCCCATGCATTCTTGAAGTTCCCCACTGTTCTTGACTCCACTACCTCCTCAGGGAGGCTGTTCTATGCATCCACAACCCTCTCAGTGAAAAAATACTTCCTCACATTACCTCTGAGCCATCCCCTCAATCTTTAAATTGTGCCCCTTGTTCTGTACATCTCTTTTCTGGAAGATGCTACCTCTTGGACTTTGTTAATTCCCTTGAGGTACTTGAAAGTTTCTATCATGTCCCCTCTCTCCCTTCATTCCTCAAGGGTATACATATTAAGCTCCTTTAGTCTTTCTTTGTATGTCTTCTGGTGCAGACCCTGCACCATTTTGGTTGCCCTCCTCTGGACAGGCTCCACTCTGTCTATGTCTTTGCGGAGATGGGGTCTCCAGAACTGCACACAGTACTCCTAATGGGGTCTCACCAACTGTCTGTACAGAGGGATAACAACTTCCTGTTTTCTACTATTGATGCCTCTTCCTATGCATCCCAGTATTCCCCCAGCCTTCCTTACTGCCTTCTCACATTGCTTGCCCACCTTTAGGTCATCTGACATAATTACCCCCAGGTCCCTGTCTATTTTTACTGTTGTCAGTATCTCATCCCCCACTGTGTACGCTTCCCCTGGGTTTTTGTTTCCCATGTGCATTACCTTGCACTTCTTTGCATTGAATCTGAGCTGCCATACATTTGACCATTCCTCCAACCTTGCCAAGTCCCTTCTCATCCTTTCCACTCCATCTTGTGTATCAACCCTGTTGCAGATCTTTGTGTCATCTGCAAAGAGACATACTTTTCCTTCCAGTTCCTCTGCAATGTCACTTATAAAGACATTAAAAAGGACCGTCCCAGTACTGAACCTCTGCGTACCCCGCTAGTAACCCTCCTTTCTTCACTGTGTACTCCATTTACTACTAGCCTTTGCGTCCTGTTGTCTAGCTAATTTTTTATCCAGGCTACCACCTTGGGACCCACTCCAAGGCTGGCTTTCTTGTGTATTACTCTTTTGTGTGGGACTGTATCAAATGCCTTGCTAAAATCTAGGTAGGCCATGTCCACAGCCCCTCCTTGGTCTACTACTTTGGTCACCCAGTCAAAGAAATCTATTAGATTCATCTGACACGACCTTCCCATCATGAATCCATGCTGCCTTGGGTCCTGTGACCCACTGGCCTCTAGGTACTCAACAATTCTTTCCTTCAGAAGTGATTCCATCATTTTCCCTACCACTGAGGTCAAACTAACTGGTCTGTAGTTTCCTGCCTCTGTCCTGCTCCCACTTTTGTGAAGAGGAATCACATCTGCCCTCCTCCAGTCAGTCCTCCTTGATTCACGTCAAGGCTTTAGGCTTTAGGCTTTAGGCCTCAACTCTTAAAGGAGAACTGCCTTGAATCTGCTTGCCTATGTTTTCTGTAGAAGCTTTGTTTCTAATACTGGTTTACATTCTGTTACTGTTCCATCTATACAGATCTTTTAGCAAATTCACTGGGTGTTTCTGTCTTACACTCCAGTGGGCAGTACCATTTTAGAATGATATAATGTGTGTTATGTCCTTGTTAAAGAACTTACATTGTTTTCACAATGCAGTCATGTTCTACTCTGAAACTTTGTGGCCCAAAGGGGACATTAACTACATTATATATTTCGAAAATGGTACTTACCAGCAGTGTGTTTATCAGAAACGTCCACTGTGTTTACTAAAAGGCCAGTAAAGGTGGAACAATAACAGAAAGGGATCAAATATATGAAAAAAAAACATTTAGTGGGAAAAATGACTCACAGGTTCACCACAGTTCTCCTTTAAAGTATACCTGGCAGCTATTTCTGCCTATATTTCAAAAGGTAATGAGAAAACAGTGTCTTCTTACCCTATTTTCAAGAAGTTCTTTAAGGGCCTGTTGCATCTGTATCCTCTCGTCAGGGAACCAGTCCCTCCTTTGGATTTGAATCTGTATATAGCCAAGCAAATCTGTATATAGCTAAGCTCATGAAACCCTCCTCTGAGTCCTTGGCTCCTGCAGAGCTGAAGTATGTCACCTGGATGTCCATCTTCTTGGTGGCCATAACTTCTGTTGAGCTGCAGGACCTCTGCACTGAAGCTAACTATATTATCTTCCACTGAGACAAGGTAGTCCTTCAGACTAATGGGAAATTCCTTTACAAAGTGGTATCCAACCTTTATTTAAACCAATTCCTTACTCTGCCAGTGTTCTTTACAGCAAAGTCCAGTTCTGGTGAGCAGAGGCTCCACAGTCTGGAGTATGGATGTTAAGAGGGCACCCAGTTACTATCTGGACTGCACTAAGGACCTCAGGTCTTCCCACTCACAGCTGTTTCTCACATATGGTGAAGTGGGCAAGGGCAGGCCAGCTTTGAAGAAGACCATTTCTTGCCAGATAGTCTCCTGCATCCATTTCTGCTACACTAAAGCTGACAAGCTGCCACCACAAGACCTCAAATCACACTTCACTCATGGCATTGCTGCCTCTGTGGCATCTGCAAGGCATATCGCTTGCTAGAAATGTGTAAAGCAGCTACCTGGAAAAGTGTGCACCTTTACAAAACATTATTGTCTGAATGTGAAGCAGAACCTTTTCCCTAAATAGGTTCTGTACCCAGCCTCCCAAGGTAACTTTGTAGTCTGCATAAGTAAATTTAGTAAGAGATTCCTGGGGTTTGAAGAACAAATTACTTACCATATTAATATTGTTTCTTCCAAGGGATCCCTCACTGTGCCTAAATCTTCCACACTACCTCTCCTTCCAGAACCTGGAAAAAGTTCTACAAGAATCAGTGTTGTTTGGTATTCAGTTGCTTGAACATTTCTTGTTTAATCCTCAACCAGTTTTGTGTGTTTTTTATCTTAGTCTGCCATAGCTAGGCCTGAGAGGCCAGTCTTTTTTCTTTTGTTATTTTTTCTTTTAGGTATAGTTAGGATTAGGTTACTGATTTGCGGGTGTTGTGCTGTTGGCTCTCAAGTAAATCTGATGTTGGGGAACAGAACGCAGTGCCACCATGAGGCAGAGGTTTGAAAGTGCATTCCAAGTTCCATTATTTGCATACATTCCATACTCTCCAGGGCAGCTCAACCTCCCAGACTGACTGCATAAGTAAGCATGGTGGGGGATCGCTTGGAAGAAACAATATTATTATGGGAAGTAATTTTTTTTGTGCAGTCATGTACTGATTTATAGGGACACCTGGTACTCTACTACCCTGGGTACCCTTTGATTCTACTCATGAGCAGAAATTTGTTCTAGCTTTACTTTAAGGCCTACCCTTTATTCCTATCCACAGTTTCCAGGGGTAGGCTGTTATGGCTTCCTCACATTCTGGGACAAGTATCTCCTAACATCTCCTCTGAATTTACCATATTAGAGCTGCAGGTCATGCCCCCGAATCTCAGTGGTGGTGAATTCATGGGTTATCTCAGAAGGTATGGGTGTCACTCCAGTAGTGGGACTTTGATTCTTCATCATAAAGGATAAATCAATCTCATTTCTTCATGTTACCAGAATCCTGTGTCACTTGAAACACAGAACCAAATAATGGAGTGACTGAAGGGAAAGAACTTAATGTCTGGGAGAGACTTTTTAAAAAAGATAACCTCTGTGTAGTGTCTTCTACCCACCACCACCCTTCCACTGGTTGAGAGGGCAGGTGGGTGGCTACCTTCACAGGCAATACCAAAACAGCTCCTTGGCCAGCTGGCATTGTGAATACTCTGTTTAGGAGCCAAGTACTTGACCGACATGATACATCTGACCCCCAGCCTATGCCAGAATGAGATCCTAGGCTGTATATGCAAACCCCAGCCAACCAAGCAGGTAGTTCAGTTTGCATCACTGGTACAGACCTGGGAATAATATCTAAACAGTGGTTCACAGTGCACTAAAGTATGTTTTTGTAAGAGTACTATATACGCACTGTGGAATACTGTTGTTTACAAAATGGCTGAAGAATGTAGATGGCAAAATTAAAACTACTGCTTGAAAATTCCACAGGTGATTCCAGAAATCTCAAGTCTGATGCAAGACCAAAACACTTCTACAAGTTTTATTTTGTGCCATATTAGGTGTTTGAAAGTCAGGCCACTAGAACCTTGAAAGGAGATCAGGGGCTCAGTTCTCAGTCACAGACAGGAGCAGAACAAATCTCCACTGCCACCCAAAATGGCTATACATTCTAAAGTGCTGGGTGCATATCATACGGGTTAAGGAGAAACACAAATTTGCAATTCCCATGATAATCGTTGCAGTGGTGGACTGCGCCTGCTATGATACAGGCATACACCCACAAACACGATGCATGTTGTGATATTATAGGGATAATGCAATGCTGTGAATGCTGTACAAGGGAATAATGACACTACAGGTATAAGATAAAGACTCAGGCCAAAGGCCAATGTCTTTGTCGTCTGTGCAAAATGGCATTATTCCTGAGTTTAGTATATACAGCATGACATAGTCGCTGTTATAGAGAGAGGTAAAATGTAAATAGAAAAAAGAAAGATTAAGGATCTGAGAGTTTTCTGTATTCAAACTGAGATTTTAAATGAATGATCATAGGAACACAGAAACATAGACTTTGACAGCAGATAAGGACCACTTGGCCCACCCAGTCTGCCCATTTCCCTTCCTATTGGATAAGCTGCAGATTCTAGTTAACCAACAGCCTACTTCCTGAAAACCCCCACTACAATTGTCTTATGTCTGTCCCATGCATGTTTGAATTCCCCCACTGTTTTAGACCCAACAACCTCCCCAGGAAGGCGGTTCCATGCATCCACCACTCTCTCTGTGAAAATAAATTTTCTCACATTACCCCTGAGCTGTCCCTCCTCTGTCATTAAATTGTGCCCCCTTGTTCTTACACATCTCTTTTTCTGAAAGATGCTACCCTCCTGGACTTTGTTGATTCCCTTGAGGTACTTGAAAGTTTCTATCATGTCCCCTCATCCCTCCTTTCATCAAGGGTATACATATTAAGCTCTCTCAGTCTCTCTTCATATAGTTTCTGATGCAGACCCTGCACCATTTTAGTTGCCCTCCTCTGGACTGCTTCCATCCTGTCTATGTCCTTGTGTAGATGAGGTCTCCAAAACTGCACACAATATTCCAGATGGGGTCTCACCAACTGTCTGTACAGAGGGATAACTAATTCCCTTGTTCTACTTGTGATGCCCCATCCTATGCATCCCAGTATCCCCCTGCCTCTCCTTATTGACTTCTCACATTGCTTACCCACCTTTAGGTCATCTGATATGACTACACCCAGATCCCTTTCCATTATTGTTGTCGTTAGTACCTCTCCTGCTATTGTGTACACTTCTCCTGGGTTTTGTTTCCCAGGTGCATTACTTTGCACTTCTTTGCATTGAATCTAAGTTGCCATATGTCTGACCATTCCTCCAACCTTGCCAAGTCCCTTCTCATCCTTTCTACCCCCCCTTGTGTATCAACTCTGTTACAGATCTTTGTGTCATCTGCAAAGAGGCATACCTTTCCCTCCAAGCACTCTGCAATGTCATCTATAAAGATGTTAAAGAGGACTGGACCCAGTACAGAGCCCTGAGGTACTCCATTAGTAACCCCCCTTTCTTTGGAATGTGTTCCATTCACTATTACCTTATGTGTCCTGTTGTGCAGCCAGTTTGCTATCCAGGCTACCACCCTGGAATCCACTCCCAGGCTGGCTAACTTAATTACTAATCGTTTTTACGGGACTGTGTCAAATGCCTTGCTAAAGTCTAGGTAGGCCATATCCACAGACCCTCCCTGGTCTATTACTTTGGTCACCCAGTCAAAGAAATCAATTAGATTCATCTGACATGACCTTCCTGCTGTAAATCCATGCTGCTTTGGGTCCTGTGTCCTGCTGGTATCTAGGTACTCAACAATGCTTTCTTTCAGAAGTGATTCCATCATTTTCCCTACCACTGAGGTCAAACTTAACAAGTCTATAGTTTTCTGCTTCTGCCTTGCTCCCACTTTTGTGAAGGAGAATCACATCTGCCCTCCTTCAGTCCTCAGGTACCACCCCATCCTCCCATGATTTGTTAAAAAGTGTGGTCAGTGGTGTCACTAGGTCCTCCCTTAGTTCTTTTAGGATTCTGGGGTGAATCCCGTCAGGCCCCATTGCTTTGTCCACCTTGAGTTTTAAGAGTTCTTTCAGGACTCTTTCTTCTATAAATGGACTGGTGTCAACCTCCCTACCCAGAGTGCTTCTATTGTCTGGTTTAGGTAACTCCTCCTCATCTTCTTTTGTGAATACTGTGCAAAAGTATTCATTCAGTACCTCTGCTTTTTCACTGTCTCCCTCTGCCCACCTCCCCTCTCCTTTATTAATCTTCACTATTCCTCCCTTAATCTTTCTATGCACCCTAAGGTACCTATAAAAGGTTTTATCCCCCTTCTTAACTGAGTTAGCTATTTTTTCCTCGGTTTGGGCCTTTGCTATTCTGATTGCCTTCCTCACTTCTTTCTGCTTTAATTGATACAGTTACCTGTTTTGCTCCTTCTGTGATTCCTTATACTTTTTTTTAACTTTATTTTTTTTTATTTTGCATACTAAAAAACATAGTACAAAAGTCCATATCTTGACAGTACCATAGCAGCATATAACCATGTGGATTTTAAACAGTTAATCAAAGAAAGGGTGCATCAAGACATTCTGATACCACATAGGGGGTATTTACAAATAAACTGCTAAAGAGTTAAAGTTTTTGTTGTAAAATTAAGCCAAAGAGCAGTATGACTTATATTCGCGATTACTAAAGTCCAAAAAGCACAAACGAACAACTTCTGCACACCTCAGTGGGCTTATGACATCATACTATATAACCTTCAAGTATTAAAAGTTTCATAAACTTCAGGTAACAAGCTAAATGTTCTGGTATTCAATTTAAATTACAGCTCTAGGTAAGAAATAATCAAAACAGAGTTATCACCCTGGAACATTACAAGAAAGTATAATATGTAATACTGAGGCTTTCAGTGGTTTTGAGAAGCCCCACCATGAGAAACCCACAACTGAAAGTTCCAGTTAGGAATCAGAAGAAGTCATAAAAGTCTCACAGTTAGAGTCAGCCCCCTTCATCTTCCTCAGATAGGAGACCGTCCATAGAGCCCCTTTCCCGATGGTGTACCGACAGACGTGAGGCCCACTTCCCTGCTTCCAATGGGTCTGTAAAAATCCGTACTTTATCCTTGTAGACAATCTGCAACCATGCTGGGTAAATCATGGCATGAGGAACCGAGGCCGCTCTCAACTTTTGACAGACACCATCAAATTTCTTCTGACACATGCAGGTCGCATAACTAATGTTGGGAAAAAGAAATATTTCGTTCTCTTCCAGAGAAAGCGATCCCGCCCTGTGAGCCAGCCTAAGAATTCTGTCCCGTGTCCCCACACCATCTGTAACCAGTAATAAAGTACGAGGTTTATCAGCGGCCTCCCAATAGCCTCGTGGAGTGATCCTGTAAGCTTTATGCAGAACAAATGGGGTCAATGACTCCTCTGGGCAGAGCTTTTCCTGTAGCCACTCTTGTAAAAACATTAAGGGGTGATCCCCTTCGATTCCTTCAGGAAGCCCCAAAATGCACACATGGGACGACCGAGTCTGGTTTTCTAAAGACTCAGGCCTAGCTCAAAAATGCGCATTCTCCTTAATCAGGTTTGCAGTGGCTGCAGCAGAGGTTTCCACTTGCTTCCTAGTGTCCCCCAACTCCACTTTAGCCTGTTCAACTGCCATTTCCACCAGGGTAAGTCAAGTACCAACAGAGTCCATCTTAGTGCTCAAATCAGTCACTACTGAGATCAGACACTGAAGCTAGATCCAATTGAGGCCATGATTTCCTCCGTCTCTCCTGATGTCGTGGCCCATGCAGGGTTCTCCGTGTTTCTGGGCTGAGAAGTCCCCGCAGTTTTTCCTCCTGATCCCCCACCTTTTTCTTTGCTAGGATTACCCATTTTATGTTTCCAAAGATGCTCTTTACGTTTCCAAGGAAAAACCTTTAAAAAATCCAATGTAAATAGGTGATATTTTAGTTTTTCGAAAGTTTGAGTATAGAGCTGAATAAATGTGTTACCTCACAGCTCGGGCTCAACAGTAACCCCCACCCCCCATACTTTTTGAATGCAACCTTTTTCTCTTTAACCTTCCCTGCCACCTCTTTTGAAAACCATAGTGAATTTTTACTCCTCTTTGTTTTCTTTATTTGTTTGACACAAAGGCTTATTGCCTGTATGATAGCAGTTTTGATTTTTCTCCATTGTTCTTCCATCCCTCCTTTTTGGCCATTTGCTAGTGCATACCTCAGGTATTTACCCATTTTGCCAAAGTCAACCCTTCTAAAGTCCAGTATCCTTGTTCTTGTATGGCTTGTCTCCATGGTTGTGCTTATTGTGAAGCACACTGTGCAGTGTTCACTCATTCCCAGATGTCTACTGACTTCTAAATTTGTGATCCTCTCTCCATTTGAGAGTACCAGATCTAGTATTGCTGCCTCCCGAGTGGGTTCCAACACTAGCTGTCTTAAGGTCTGCCCCCTGCGGGGCATCGAGAATGACCCTGCTCTTGCATGTGGCTGCAGTACATGTCATCCAGTTAACATCTGGCATATTCAGGTCCCCCATCAACAGTATCTCCCCTTTTTCAGCCATTTTGAGAATGTCCTCTATCATTTTCTTGTCCATTTCCTCCCCTTTAGATGGGGGTCTGTATACAACCCCTGTTCAGACTGTGATGCCATTCCCTGTCTCCAAGGTGACCCAGAGTGCCTCTTGTCCTCCCCTTTACATTTTAGTTCTGCAGCTTTGATCCCTTCCTTTGTGCATAGAGCTACTCCACCTCCTCTTTTACCCTCCCTGTCCCTTCTGTAGACTGTGTACCCCTGGTATGTTGACATCCCAGTCATGGTTTTCCATGTACCATGTTTCTGTGACTGCCACAATATCCAATTGTTCATCTTCCATCAGGGCTACTAGCTCAGGAAGCTTATTTCCCAGACTACAGGCATTGGTACTCATTGCCCTCCATTTAATGTTGGCTTTATCCTTTTTTCCCCATGCCTGCATTGCCCTTGTCTATTTTTCCATTTACCCCTGTCCTGCCCTCTGTTGAGCTTTGTACCTCAGTGTTTACCTTACTACCTGCCATGTTTTGTGGGGGGAGGCTTGAAATTTCCTGCCTCTTATCAGCACCTCCCCCCTTGGCTAGTTTAAAAGTTTTGCTAAGGAAGCATTTAAACCTGTCACTTAGGAGCTTGGTTCCCTTCATGGACAGATGCAGACCATTGTGCCAGTATAGACCTTCATCTCTCCAGGTGTACCCCCAGTCCCCAAATGAAGCCAAATCCCCTGTGCTCTGCACCAGTTTTACAACTATTCATTAAACTTCATGGTGTGCAGTACCCTAGCCTCACCCCTGCCATGGACTGGCAGCACCTCTGAGAAGGTAACCGTGCTTGCTACCTGTCTGAGACCCTTCCCCAACTCCACAAATTCATCCTGCACTGCACTGATTCCATGCCTAGCTAGGTCATTTGTCCCAAGGTGGACAATGATATCTAGTTGCCTCTCCTGTGATGCTGCTTCTGCAATCCTGAGGATTTGCATCTTGTCCCTCCAAGCCATGGCACCAGGCAGGCACCTTACTTCCCACTCCTCTCCCTTCCCCAGTTCTACCCCCTAACAATTGAACCCCATATCAGAAGCTGTTTCCTTCCCCTGTGGTGTCCCTTGCTACCCTTTTGTGGGTCTCACTTGTGGATGTCCTCAGCAATTTTTTTGGTCTTCACTGAGAGTGCCATTATAGAGGAACCTTGCTCTGCCAGACTGGTGTATGATTTGTGTAGATGTACAACTAGGGGGCTTCACCTCTGTTCCACCACCCACACCCTCCCAGAACCCACTGTGGTCCAACTGTTCTTCATACTTGGCAACCTCTGAGGCAGTAGTTGGGGCAGTGGTGTTCTTTGGGTGGGGGAGGTCTCCTTAGTCCTTGTCAGTTCAGCCTGGAGGTGGGCAATCTCCTCCCTCAGAGCTGACAGTTTCCTGCAAATAGGATAGCAATGCAGTTTCCAGAATGTCTCCAGGAAAACTGCTGCCCCACAGCCAGTGCATTGCACCACTTCCCACATGTCCCTCTCCCTTATAATATACAATATGTAATATATGTATATATTTTTTTGGGGTGGTGTATACTTACCCTTTATGCACTGTGATGGGTTATTAAGAATATGACAGTTCTGCCCCAAGACCTGTTGAGGAAGTGATGTCAGAACTTTGACTATAAAGTAAACACCATGCCTGGGGGTGTGGGGTGTGGGGAAGGGGCCCGGGTAGTCCACAACCACAGGTGACTGTTAGAAACAATCAAATACACCACCGCTCCACCACCATGGTGAGTACTTCCCTTTAAAGAAATTTAACTAACCTCCAGTAGCTTATTTAAAAATAGTTTAACTATCACAAAATCCTATGCACCAGTAAATTATTTAAACATAGTTTCTGTCCCAACATCCTAGTAGTCAATCCAGCGACCCCAAAGGGACAACCAAAATACAGTATTCAAACCCTTGTGAAGTTACTTCCAAAATGAGCAGAGTTTACAAGTGCAATATAAAAGTTCCCACACAGCTCACAGCTGAATAAAGAAGTAGTGTCCTTCCAGGTCAAGAACATGTGCTTTGTGTCTCTAAATATTGCAGCCACCAGTAGCTTATAGTAATCTGATTAAGTCTCCACCCAGGGCAATTGGTTGCACTGGTTATGATGCAACATTTCCTGATCCAATACAACACTTCACAGTCTGAAAACAATGAGGGAAACAATTTCCTGCACCTGAGGCTGTCTGTGTTTCAATTCACACTGCAGGTTTTGCTATGATAACTCCTTAACCACAGTAACTTATTTCAAGCTAGTTTAACTATCACAAAATCCTATGCACCAGTAAATTATTTAAAAATAATTTCTGTCCCAAAATCCTAGCAGTCAATCCAGCTACTCCCAAAGGGACAATCAAAATGCAGTATTCAAACCCTTGTGAAGTTACTTTCAAGATAAGCAGAGCTTGCAAGCTCCTTTTTCAACTCCTCAGTCACCTGTAATTTATTTAAAAATAGTTTAACTGTCAGAAAATCCTAGTAGACAATCTAGCTACCTCCAGGTGTCTACCCAAATGCAGTATTTAAATCCTTCTGAAGTTACTCACCAGATAAACAGAGTTGGCAAGCCCCTTCTTGGATAAACACTAAATAAATATGTAAATAAAAAGCAATTACCAAAGGTAGTTAGTTTCATCTTCCACAGAATTGAGCAAAAGTGCACGTTGTTGCAGAAATCAAGTGCAATATAGAATTTACCACACGGATCACAGCTAAATAAAGAAGTAGTGTCCTTCCAGGTCAAGAACATGTGCTTTATGTCACTAAATATTGCAGCCACCAGTAGCTTATAGTAGTCTGATCAAGTCTCCACCGAGGGCAATTGGTTGCACTGGTTATGATGCTACCTTTCCTGATCCAATACAACACTTTGTGGTCTGAAAACAATGAGCGAATCAATTTCCTGCACCTGAGGCTGTCTGTGTTTCAATTCACACTGCAGGTTTTGCTATGTTAACTCCTTAACCACAGCAACTTATTTAAAAATAGTTTAACTATCACAAAATCCTATGCACTAGTAAATTATTTAAAAATAATTTCTGTCCCAAAATCCTAGTAGTCAATCCAGCTACCCCAATAGACAACCAAAATGCAGTATTCAAACCCTTGTGAAGTTACTTCCAAGATGAACAGAGTTTACAAGCTCCTTTTTCAACTCCTCAGTCACCTGTAATGTGTTTAAAAATAGTTTAACTTTTAGAAAATCCTAGTAGACAATCTAGCTACCTCCAGGGGTCTACCCAAATGCAGTATTTAAATCCTTCTGAAGTTACTCACAAGATAAATAGAGTTAGCAAGTCCCTTCTTGGTTAAACACCAAATAAATATGTAAATAAAAAACAATTACCAAAGGTAGCTAGTTTTACCTCCAACAGAATTGAGCAAAAGTGCACGTTGTTGGAGGTATCAAGTGCAATATAGAATTTTCCACACAGCTCACAGTTGAATAAAGAAATAGTGTCCTTCCAGGTCAAGATCATGTGCTTTGTGTCTCTAAATATTGCAGCCACCAGCAGCTTATAGTAATCTGATCAAGTCTCCACCTAGGGCAATTGGTTGACAATGGTTATGATGCAACCTTTCCTGATCCAATACAACACTTTGTGGTCTGAAAACAATGAGGGAAACAATTTCCTGCACCTGAGGCTCTGTGTTTCAAGTCACACTGCAGGTTTTGCTATGACAACTCCTTAACCACAGTAACTTATTTAAAACTAGTTTAACTATCACAAAATCCTATGCACCAGTAAATTATTTAAAACTAGTTTCTGTCCCAAAATCCTAGTAGTCAATCCAGTTACCCCCAAGGGACAACCAAAATGCAGCATTCAAACCCTTGTGAAGTTACTTCCAAGATGAGCAGAGTTTGCAAGCTCCTTTTTCAACTGCTCAGTCACCTGCAATGTATTCAAAAATAGTTTAACTGTCAGAAAATCCTAGTAGACAATCTAGCTACCTCCAGGGGTCTAACCAAATGCAGTATTTAAATCCTTCTGAAGTTACTGACAAGATAAACAGAGTTTGCAAGCCCCTTCTTGGTTAAACACTAAATACATACCTGTATGTAAATAAAAAGCAATTACCAAAGGTAGTTAGTTTCACCTTCCACATAATTGAGCAAAAGTGCACATTGTTGCAGATATCAAGTGCAATATAGAATTTCCCACATAGCTCACAGCAGAATAAAGAAGTACTGTCCTTCCAGGTCAAGAAGGTGTGCTGAACATTAGGTCAGAGCTCATTAGCATACCAGGGGTACCTTCATTAGCATACCAGGGGTACCTTCATAGGCTTATTTAAATATCAAGAGTACATTTACAGCTCAATAAAGGTACCCCTGATATACTCTGTGATTGGCTGAGAAGGGTCACTGCTCGCTATGATTTAAAGGTAGTGCCACATTTGCAGTTTCAGGCACTTGGCCATCTTGCTGCAACTGCATACTCAATCTAAATACCTTGACACAGTGCACAGCTGTCTGGATTGTCTGAAGATCCCACCCCAACCCCCACCACTGTTGCAAGCAGTCCTCATCATCCTGTGCCCTCCTTCAGGCCCAACCAATCCCTGGTGGCTAGCACTGCCTGAAAACTGAGTGGTAGAAATCAGATGTGAACAAAAGAGGGAACCGTCCCACTCACAGTCAATCAGTACTGTCTATTATCCCTCCCCTGCTCCCCAACCCCATGCATGTTTGTACTTCATGTGCAGTAGAACCTCTTAATGCCCTCTGGTGTCTGGTGGACTCCTCTTCAGCTCCCTAACCCACTGTGCAGTGCTGTACTCCTCCTTCATGCCACCTGCTAAAATTGCAGGCAGTAGCAGCATTGTGTTAGCTGGGCTATGAGCACCAAAATGTGCTGAGACCTGCCTATTAGCCTATCTGTATTGCATCCCTTCTCCTCCTGTTGCAACAATGTTGCATTGTTAATTGCACCTGAGAATGGGGCCCCAGCTTTGCAAGCTTTACCTTTGGTCTTGTGCACCACACTGGGGCGCTACAATAATCGGACAACAGTTCATGCATAAAGTAAAAGAATATATAGACAGACTATTGTTTGTTGACCAGGTGCAGCACATAATCAGAAAATGACTCAATCACAACATGTGTGAGTAAGCCATAGAGCATTGCTGGCTATGAGTTATAGGAGCTGTCATTATCAATCAATCAGTCACGTACTCAAAGACAAGTTGAGAGTGAGGGCTCTCTTTTACAGTTGTGTCCCGTGTTCAAAGACATCAACAGCACAAATAATGAGTTACAGTTTCAACAGAGTTACATACAGTTTTAAAGTAGGGATAAAGTAAGTGCACAGTACAGAGGGTTGATTCAGCCATAGTAGTCAAACTGGGAGTATAGTAGATTATATATACAAGGCTTGAAGAGGTTAATTGTAATTATGGTGGCCAGTTGCAGTGTTTTTAATATGGTCTCCCAGGAATAAGGGACAGCGGCAGTAAGGGTGCATTCTCCAGATTTGGTGTGGAGTTTTGGTTGATTATACGTGGGCACATTGGAGGATCTGAGGTTGTACATGAGAGGGTTTTCTGGAGTTAGTGTGCATAACAGGAAGGATGGGAGAGTATTAGTTATGAATCTGTAAACATACTGTAGATGTAGTGCTGCTGCCTATGGAGTGCCAGAGCAGTCCATCCCACTGCTTTGTATAAGTATCAGTGATGTGTGCTCCAAGGTAGACCTGCAATGAACCTACGGCAGTGTGGTAGAGAGGGCTGAGCATTCCCAGGAGGGAGTCAGATGCATTTTTATTATGTGCAGTCCCCATAATCCAGTTTGGTTAGGAATGAGAAGCTGACCAGATTTTTCCTAATGGGAGGGTAAATAATCTCTTGTTTTTT
This sequence comes from Neoceratodus forsteri, assembly GCA_016271365.2. Classification (NCBI taxonomy): domain Eukaryota; kingdom Metazoa; phylum Chordata; order Ceratodontiformes; family Ceratodontidae; genus Neoceratodus; species Neoceratodus forsteri. Next base: position 171,617,374 of record CM057457.1, on the reverse strand, counting down.
TTTAAAAAAAGCTAATAGGCCTTTCAGTTTATTGGTCAGATGTAGGATGTGAGGGCCAAATGTTAAGTGTGCATCTAGGTGGATACCTACTGTAGGTATTTGTAGGATTCAGCTCTAGTAATTAATGTACCTGCTAAGGGTTTTAGTGAGAAAAAGGAAGCATCTATGCCCTTTTGGAGAACAGCATCCACTGAGTTTTCTTTATGTTGAGGAGAAGTCTCAATTCAGTTAGAGCCTTCTGGATCAAATAGAAATTGCCCTGGATTGTGTGTGTATTATCTGCATTGATATCTTTGCTGTGTGCATAAAGAATAGTGTCATTCACATATAGAAATAACTTTGTGTCTTTAGAGTTGTGCTGTGGTAAGTCGTTGACGTAAAGTAGGAACAGAAAAGACTCAAGTACAGATCCCGAGGAGACACTTTTATTGATAGTTACCAGGTCTGAGTAGTGGTAGTCAGTCCTTACACACTGTTTCCTGGAATGCAGATAGGCTGCGAAACATAGCAGTGCACTCATGCCCAGGCTGGAACTTTTGAGTTTGTTTAGTAGTACGGAGTGGTTGACAGGTGTTAAAAGCTTTTGACAAGTCAAGAAAGATTGCAGGGGAAGCTTGTCCATTCTCTTATTTATTTATTTAAAATTGGTATTCAGGAAAGGCACACTGAGCCGAGGCTTGTTTCCAGGTGCAACCCAGGTGCAAAAAATGTACAGCAGAAGAGCAATATTACATAGGTAATTTACATCAATTTACAGTATAAGGAATTTACAGCAATTTACATGAATAATAATATGATACACTCACAATATATATAAAGGAAAACCATACAGTAGGTAAAATAGGATGCGAAAACATAGGGGTATCTAACAATTATATCCAGGGCACTAGCGGTCCCATGAGATGGGAACTGGAGTAAGTAGGGGCTGAGTTAGAGTATCAGAAGGGTAACCAACTCAGACTGCCATAGACCTAAAGTTTCAAGGCGGGAGGCTTATGAAGGGAAGACAGTAGAGATATTGGGGGAGCACACAGGACCGGAAGGGAGATGGGGGGATTAGGAGCATTGGGGGCATAGAGGGGAGGGGAGGAGTTTAAGGAGTCTCTTGACGAACAAGAAAGGTGGAGGTAGTATAGCTCAGTGGTTTAAGGCTCTGAGCTGCAAACCTGGAGACTTGGGTTTGAATCCCACAGCCCCCACTTGCCTACTATGTGACCATAAGCAAGTCACCTAACTTCCTTGTGCTCCCAGGTCGCACATGTAAACAAGCTTTCAGCTTAGTGTGTCTCTTCTGGTAAAAAAAAAAAAAAGGGCGGCAAGGCAAAGGTCAGAGGGTAGATTATTCCAGAGGAGAGGGAGAGGGTATGAGAAGGCAGACTAGCTAGCAGTGGAGTGTGCAAGGGTTGGAGAAGGAATGCGAGTATCTGTGACGTAGAGAGTAGGTTGTGGATTTGGCCAGGGTAAGGCAGGATGAGATATGGGGGAGGGAGCCAAACCAATGTTAAGCAATGAGGGAGGCACAGTGGACAGTTCTCCTGTGAGATAGCAGAGCGAGGGAGAGTGGAGCATAAAGGAGACAGTAATGGGTAAGAGGAGGGGAGGTGGTGGAAATTGGCAGAAGGAGTTAAGAAGAGTGTCTAACTTGGAGGAAGAGGTTTAGGTGGTGTCATAGACTACGTCAGCATAATCTAGTTCTGGCAAAATTGTTTTAAGTACTAATTCACAATGAGTGGGAAGGAGGCAGGCTTTGTGGTGGTAGAGGACTGTGTGTATGGGCTGGAGTTGGCACAGATGGCATTGTGTGTAGAGAAATCAAGGTGACTGTCCTGCCAGACACCCAAATATTTGAAGGCAGAGACTATCTCAAGGGGTGAGCCATCCAGGGTGGTGATCGCTGGTGGGGTGGAAAGAGAGGCCAGTTTCTGTCTGGAGACATGGTAACTGTATTTTTGACATTGAGTTTTAGCTGGTTTGATTAGAACCGGACTGAACTCTGTTAAAATCATTTTGGAGTTTTGGGAGGACACTGTTGTGGGATGGGCAGTAGGTAAAGATGACTGTGTCATCTGCGTACATGTGTTTGTTAGAGGAGGGACAGACTGAGGGAAGATCATTTATGAAAAGAGAGGTGAGGATGGGGCCAAGGATAGAGCCTTGATGGAACCCAGAAAGGATAGGGAGAGGAGGAGAGAGTGCGCATCCTATTAGGACTGACTGTTGTCTATTTTGGAGGTATGAGAGGAACCAGTAAACTGCGGGCTTTGCAAGGCTGAAGGAATTAAGTTTATGGAGGAGGAGTGGGTGGGAGACAGAATCAAAAGCTTTTGCTAAATCAATGTAGATAATGGTCCATTGCATAAAAGACAGAGTCAGTAACATGCAGCAGAGAGGTGACAGTGGAGTGTTGTTTCCAAAAGCCTGATTGTACAGGTGTTAGGGAGTTATCTGAGGAGAGAAAGTCAGAGAGTTCTGCAAGAATGAGGGATTCCTGGACTTTAGCAAGGGAGGGGAGGAGCGATATGGGCTGATAATTTCAAGGGGATGATGGATCATTGCCCTTATGTAAGGATAGGACCTTGGCTGATTTCCAGGCTTTTGGAATGTATCTGTGGAAAGAGAGAGGTTTAGAATGTAAGTCAGAGGGAGGATATTGCGGAAGTGGATATGTGGAGCAATCTGGGGTGGAGATCATCAGGACTTGATTTGTAGGGGTTGAGAGAGATGAGTGCAGAGTAAACTTCAAGAGGAGAGAAGGGAGGAAAGAGGAAGCCGGTGGGAGGGGAGGGGGATTCAGGAGGGCAGGGAGTAGAGCCTGGTGAAGAGGGGAAGGGAGTCAGGCAGGGCACAAGAGATGAAGAACTTTTTGAAGGCTTCAGCTACTGAGGTAGAGTCCAAGACAGGGGAGCCGTCAATTTTAAGGACTAGGCAAGCTTGTTGGGAGGGGGGATACAAGGAGAGTGGATTACCTTCCAGAAAGATCCAGGGGAGTTTTGGCTCTGTTCAAGCTGGGATTTGAAATAGGATGCCTTGGACTGGCGAATAGCCTTGGTGCACCTGTTTCTAAGTTGTTTGTAAGGGGGAGTAAGATGCCTTCTAAAGTTTCCAGGCCTTGTCCCAAGCACGACATTTGGTGATTAGGTCAGAAGTAATCAAAGGGTGGTGGTAGCGTTTCACTCTGATTTTTCTAAGAGGTGCGTGAAGGTTCTAGATGCCATTAAAGATGTTGTAGAAGGGGATATGGCAATGTCAACATCCAAGGCAAGAAGACACATTGCTAGTTGGCATTTAGGAAGTCATGCTGTAGGGCGATATTGTCAATTGAATGGAGAGAGCGGGACCATATAAATCTGGGAGGGAAATGGAGAGTGTGAATTTTGTGAATGCAGTAGGTAATACAGTGATCACTGAGGGTGTGAGAGAGGATGCCCGAGGCAGAGATGCGGTGGGGGTGGGATGATAGTATCCAATCTAAAAGGGAGTGGTTTTGGGACCGAAGATTAAGACGGGTAGGTTCCTGGATAAGCTGAGAGAGGTTGAGGGTCTCAATCGCTAGGGTGGTGGGCTTGACAAAGATTAGGCCTTTTTTTCAGGATCAGCCACTATCTAACAAAGGATGCTAAACTACGTTTGGTCCAAACAGCGTTTCTCTCCTTGATCAACTATGTGGATTTCTTGCACAGTCATTGCCCTGCCTCTTACCTCTCAAAACTTGACACACTGTATCACAGAGCCCTGAGATTTATTACAGGGCTTCCTTTCACTATGCACCACTGCTCACTATATGCAGCCATGGGCTGGACTTCTCTTCAGTATAGACGTAATAAAAATGCTGCTTTATGGACTCTTAGAGCGATCTCCAATAAGCTCCCCAAATACATTGCAGACTGCCTCCCTTTAAACCAGTTAGGCAAGTATGCCCTGAGGAGCTTTACATCCATCTCCTTGACAGTCCCCAAAGTCAAATCTCACTTTGGTAGAGCTGCCATAAGCTTTGTGCTGCCCTTTTTATGGAACAGTTTCCAGAAAGCACTGAAGCTGAGTACTCCTGTCAGCATTACTACTTTCAAGACCCTTTACTCTCGTCTCATTAAGGAGTCTTGCAATTATTTCCTTTGATCCTAATCTTGAAACTGTCTGCCTACTCTGTGTCGTAGGTTTCCTTTCTCCTTACTCTCTTCTTATTTACATCTGTAAACTCATCCTTCATGTAATTGTTCTTGATTTCTAGCTTCCCTGTCCAGTCCTCACAGTTCTCCTATGTATTTCCCCCTCTTCCCCCATTATGGTGGATGTTCCTTATTTCAGATAGCAGATTGAGTTGTATGTCCTTCTTCCTTAGCTCCTCCTTTGTCACCCTCCTGTCCCTACTTCTTTCACTCTATATTCCTTAGCTCACCCCTAGTATCCCTCACTCTGATGCCTTCCTCTGTACTTATGACAATATCCCTTCACCCCTCCAGCTTAATGCTGCCTGATCCTGGTTCCTGGTTCAGGTCCCTAGGACTCTAACTTATTCATTCAAACTGGGTTACTACCCTCCACCAGCACATTCTTCCCTTCCCTGCCCTCTGCTGTACTTGTTCTCGTGCAGTACTTAGATATTGTCTCCCTTGGGTAGTGTTCCATTACTATTGCTATATATGGGTATTGAAATTTGTATACGATTCTCCCATGACATGTTCTATTGTGCGTGACTATTACCTGTTGCACCATATTCCTTATGTACTATTAGTGCATTGTGATTATATGTATATACAGTATATATATATATATATATATATATATATATATACACACACACACCTATGTATGTTTTTTCCCTCCTTCTTGTATGTGACCTTGTTATACCGAGGTCCATCTTGCAAATGAGCCTCACTCAATGGTTTTTGCCTGGATAAATAAAGATTTTGATTGATTGATTGATTGACTGATTGACAGATGAAGAGAGCCTGTTGTGATTGAAATCACCTAGGAGCAAAAGCTGTCCATTGGAGGTAAGGGTGGAGATAGAGGAGATGGGCTTGATGATGGAGTCAGTTGAGACCTTGGACGGGGTGTATAGAGCACCAATACAGAGGGGGGCAGAAGAGGGAAGAGATAAATGGGCAATAATGATTTCATGGGAGGAGGGGCTGGATTCTTTGAAGATAATAGAGTTGGAGAAGGATTGCCTGATGTACAAGGCTATGCCCCCACCTCTCTTACCTCTATCTTGGTGGAATGGGTTAAAGTCAGGAATGGTGAGAGAGGAGCAAGAGATTTTGGCAAATAGCCAAGTTTCAGAGATGCAGCATATGTCAGGGTAATATTGGGTAATCCATACATTTTGGGCATCAATTTTGGGAAGGAGGCTCCTGGCATTGAGATAAAAATTATGGAGACCCTTAGGTAGAGAAGATGGAGTTGGAAGGGTAGTGGTCAAGGTGCTGGTGGATTGGGGCATGGGAGGGCCAGGGTGAGGCTGGATATCCCTGGCAAGGAGCAGGAGGAGGAGGAGGGAGAGGGAAAGGAGTGAGGGGCATTTTGATTTGCCAGAACTATGTGCAGAGGGTGGGATTTAGAGGTTCAAACAGCAGTAGAGCACCTCAGGGATTAGGAGGTTAAGCATTAACTATGTCAGTTACCCATGATGCTGTGTTGTGCCCTCTTCTGAAGCCCACCTGATTTTGGGTCAGAACCTTAAACTTTTTTATCATTCTATTATTTCTCCTCCACTGCAGAGTGGGTGGCGAGTCATCCGGCTGCTGGCACCTGCACACCAGGACCAGGTCTGGCTCATGACATGCTCTCCCCACACAAGCCCGGTGCATGTAGACCCCCCCAGGGACCTGGAAACCTGAGACTTGGGGGACATACCTCTCATGTCCAGGGGCGCAGGGCACGGCCATCAGCTGTTACGATCACCCTGCAATTTTCCACCATGTTTTATCCTCATAGAGCCAGTCATGCAATGACATTGGCGCACTAACATGCTGACATCAGCTGTACTCCCACCCTCAACTGTGCACGCTCTCTCCGTGCCCCTGACCTTTGCCAGGTGCCACTGCAGAGTGATGCAGTGCCCCTACCCACCACAGAGGAAGGAGAGCTGTTGTGGGATGCTGGATCCTTCCTTTCCCTTGCTGATCCCCACCAACCCGAGTCCATTCCAGAACCTGAGTCACCAGCATGCCACAAGGTGTGGCATCCAGCACCTCAACTCTCAGCACCACTGGGCCAGCCAGAACCTTAAACTTAATTAGGTGTGAGTTAAGCTGCTTGTGCACTAGTTTCTCGAGAATTTTTACTACGGGAGGGAGGATGGATAGCACCCAGGTTCAGCATGATCCCCCTCTTTGAAGATGGGTAAGATGAATGCTGTTTTCCTGCCATCAAGCAGTTGAGAGGTTGTGATGGACAGGTTGAATAGGTGGGCTATGTGGTTTGCCAGCAGAGGGGCTGCTATTTTATAGAAAACGGGCTCCCTGTTTAGCATTCAGTTTTGTGAGCTCCCCCTAGACAGCCTCAGTTCCAATATTGCTGAAGACAAACAAGTGGTGGTGTATGTCACCTACAAAGTTCATATCTAGGTGGATTTGCTCCAGGCTGGGATTTTTTTTTTTCATATGACAATCCTGCCTCAGCAAAGAAATAGCTGAAAGCTGTCACTTGGTCCTTAGGGTTAAGAATGGGGGAGTTTTATAAGAATTATAAGAAGCTCATGACTTAAACCAGCTTTTTTTTGACCAAGCAATGAAACCAGGGTTTGGAAAAAGGCTTGAATCTTTGTAACAAACAACTCAAGTATTTCATATTTTGCATGATTCTTAGTTAAGATCTGCTGCTACAGATTCAATATTTGTTGCTTTTGGGTGCGTATATTGAACAGAAAGAAAAAGCTTTTTAAAAAATACTAAGTGTCAAATCCCAAGTATCACTATAATTTGTTATCATAACCTATACCTGTCTGTGAAGCCAGCCCATAGCATTACAAAAGTACCAGTGTTTCCCCCAAAACATTTATGCCCCATGCTTTTGTTTTCAACCCCATGGTTTTGCAAAGCCTCCCACTGTAGCAGCAAAGCCCATCCCAACGGAGGGAGGGAGGGACTCAGGTGTTCACACTTTCAAATGACTTCTTAGACTGTCACTAAGAAAGTGATAACCAGTAACACACAACAGTGTTGTGTTGGATTAACATATCAGTTAGGTTATCACAGAAACACTGGAGTTGAGAGAGACAGAGAGATGGATAAGGTGGTCCGCTTGGCATCCATAATGTAATTTTCTTTAGCTGTAAAGTACTTATAGAAACTATAAAGTTTTATTTTCACAATGACTCTGACTTTAAAAGAAGCAAACACCCATGCTAGACACACCTGCAGGCCCAAAGCTCAGTAAACTCTCTTGTTCCTCCTAGGCATGTTACATTATTGCTTATTATGCTGATTAAAAATGACCATTAGGTGACTTATTCAGTTCTCATAATCACTGATGTCACTGTTGCAAGCTTGGACTGGAGTTCGCCACTACAAGAGGAACTCTCGGCTACCCTCCAGGTCCAAATATACTGGTTGCAAATAACCAGGTAGATAAAAGAAATCCTTTATTAAAGTGCAAAGCAAGCACCCCCCTCACATTATGAAACGTCAACGCATGTTTCACGTCACACTGACACTTTTTCAAGACGCCACATGATTCCACATGCTTCCCATTTATACAGATACCAAACATGCACGTCATCTAAGCTGTAACATTGAAAGGGGTAACAGACCTATTTTCTAGACTACAAGATCCAAATACAAATATCCTGTATAAATCACATATAAACACTGTGTTCTTAGTAAATACCAAATATACTAACAACATCATATAAAATATTCCCTGCAATATAAATATATCTCTTGAATAAATGCATATACATGGTATGTAGCCTTGATGAAATATCTATATGTATCAAAATACCCATATATTTATATATCTATCTCTATATACAGTATATATATGTATTAAAAAATACAGGTATGAATACCCTCTTCTAAATGCCAATATGGCTGTATGTCAAACTAACTAAAACTACTGAAAAAGACCAATCTGTTCCCTCCGCCATATCTGGTAATCCATAAAACAATATTAAATATCTACTGATTATCTATTCCTTTTCAAGAAGGGGGCCAATTGGAAAGATCCGTTAAGGCCTGGTGGAACCTTAGCCTTCAACTGGAATTGCCAATAGGTCTCCTGGCAAAAAATTAAATTACTGACGTCTCCTTCCCATCTCCTATTTTAACATGCTCCAGACCAAAAAATGAAAAGATGTGTCCTATTTCATGGTATTTAATATGCACAGCATGGGCATTCTCCTCTGAACCCAACCTAATGTGTCGAGTATGTTCCAAAATCCGGGTTTTGAATCTTCTCTCAGTCTTTCCAATATAAAAAGAGTCACAAGTACATATTGCTAAATAGATCACAGCCTCTGTATTACAAGAGATGAAGTCACTAGAGTACAGTACCTGATCATTATGTAGTAATTCAGTCTGGTCGCACATGCTGCACAGTTCCCACATTTGAAGTTACCCACAGGAAGTCTCTAGTTATTCCCTTTAAATTTCTTTGTCCACTCTCATGGCTCAGTACTAGTAGGTCCTTCAAGTTCTTTCCTTTCCTATATGTGAATTTGGGGCCCTCTCGTAATGTTTCATTCAGCACCATTAGATCCATTAGCCAACTGCCAATTTTTTCTGATAATATTTTCTAGTTCCCTTGCCTTTGTCCATCACTAACACAGCCCCACCCTTGTCAGCAGGCAGCTTTTGTATGGTGTCCCGTTCTTCAAGTGTGCAGTTCCAAAAACTGGGTCTAGGATTTTCTTTCACCAGATTTTCAATGTCATATTCACATGCTTTCAAAAAGAAATTAACTGAATTCTTCATCAGTGGAATGAAGCCAAATCTTTTTCTTCATCGGTGTGTAATTCCACATACCTCTCCATCCATTTCATTCATTGTTTGCCAGGTTTGAGTTAAACTAAAGTTAATTCTTCTTATGTTCCTGTTTAGAGAATAACATTTTGAGGTTCAATTTCCTTGCAAAAACATGAAGAACTAGAACTGTTTAAAAATGATTTATAGTATTCGTAGGAACAAAGGAAAGCCATATTGGCATTTAGATGAGAGTTTTCATACCTGCACTTTTTAAGACACACATGTATATATATATATTTATAAAATGGGTCAGGAAATTGTTGTCCATTTATTGGCTGACCACCACCACATGACCGTGCTTATATCAGAGCGTGACCGCACACCTGCACTTTAACCCCCCTCCAAAACAATTTTGACATTTTATAAGATAGATAAACCACTCTGAGGTGTGCGGTCGCTCCTGATATCATTGCGCCGTTGGTTGGCATACCTGAGCATGAGTATATCAAAGGCGACCGCACACCTCAGAGTGGTATATCTATTATATATATATATATATATATATAGATAAATGTGCATTTTGATACATATAGATATTTAATTAAGGCTACATACCATTTATAGGCATTTATTTAAGTGATATATTTATATTGCAGGTAGTGATGGGAGAAGTGGGCTCAATCTGCTCCTTGAAGCGATTTGTGGAGCAAAGGCAGATTCGTGGAGTGCTTCACAACGTGAAGTGGTGTACTTCACGTTATAATGAGGAATGCAAAGTCCATTGGAAGCAATGACTTCATGTTACTCTGCCTCCCCAGGCCACTACTCTGCCAAATTTAAGGTGAAGTGCATTGCAGGCAGTGCACTTCGCCTCACTTAGCCTTGTTTTTGAGCTCCAAAGGGGAATTTTGCAGTGATTCATGGGATTTCAGGTCACATGGGTTCTATATTGATCTGCACAGCCTCAGTTCAGGGTAGTATGAGTAGGAAGGAGTAGGAGGCAGTGTGCTCTGATAGCTTTCTGTGATAGGAATTTTGTAAAAGCAGTTCAAAAATCATTTTTGCTTTTTTGGGGGATCCATCTTTAGTTCATTGACTGTAGGAAACCCTCCTGTGCTCATAACATTGAGCGTTTTTGTTTTTGTGTGGATTTTGAATGTTAATTCACAACATTGAGTGTGTGTGGTGACTGGTGCAATAGTTCATAAGTTCAGGTTGTTTACATTATAAATTTACAATACATAACATGGTATAGTACTGACCTTTTGCTTTTGTGATGCATTCCTCGTTCAGCATTGTACACAAACTGTCCTGTGTGTGAGTGTGTGTGCATCAAATAATATACCTTTTATTGTGCCACAGACTAGTGTAATTGCAGGTACGGCAGAGTGAACCTGCTATCCACTGCAGCTGCCTGATTTTGTACTGTGATCGTGGTATCTATTCTTAGCTTTGCTGCTTGTAGTGCTGTAAAAATCAGCACTGTCTGCATTCAGTGCTCCCTCCCCTCCCCACACACGTTCAAAAGGTATTTTTTACCAGATTGGATAGTTTTTGTGACCTCATCAGCACCACTGGCTACTGAAGTTGTTTTAATTCCATGACAGTCTCAGAGTAGTCTCTTGTCTGTTGCTAAAGCCACAGTTGTTTATTTGGCTTCACATCCAGCATCTCTCCACTCAGAGAGTGAACGTATCAAAGTCTGAATTTGGTTATATTATTTGTGGTTGATCCCCAAAATGCCTGCAAAGAGATGTGTAAGCAAAGCTGTTTCTCGCCAAGGCAATGTTGGCAGTAAGATGGTCTGTGGGCGTGGTAGTAGTCCGCAGACGCAGAAGTGCATTTCTGATGTGAGGAAAGGTATTTCTCCTGCAATGTTTTTTACAGCCCAATCAGTAGCTTCACTCATAGTTGGAGGAGATGATGTTTTCCCAGCCAGTGGTGTTGGTGTTATTGGTATTTGTGGTGGCGGAGGTAGTATTAGTATTGTTGCGTTAAGTTCTAATTCCGACTAGTGTACCATATCCAAAAATATTGAGTGTGAAGCAGTGCAAGTGAGTGGCAGCATAGATGATGTCATACTTCCCAATAACATCCCAGTAACTGAACCTGTGGATTCTGATAATCATGTCAATGATAGCATACAATGTGATATCCCGTCCACCATGGCACTTAACGTCATGCATTTTCCATGCAGTGATTCACAGTGTGGTGAAAAAATATCAGGTGATGGTGGTGTAGATGCTGATGATGAATGTGATGATGCTGATGATGATGATGTTGCTGTTGTTGCAACATGCAGTCCACATGCTAGCATCCAAGCAGAAGATCTGGATGTGTGTGACATTGATGAATATTATGATGATGTAATTGACCTCAGTTGGAAACCAGAGAAAAAGAAACTAAAAGTGGCTGTGTCTGAGTCTGTTTACAGGAATCCAACCCCCCCCCATAAAAACTTGTGATCTATCAGTTTTAGTTGATGATGATGATGGCCCAGTAATCAATATGATAGGTAGTCATTGTGGTCAGCTGCAGTCCAGGTGTGCAGTGCCCGAAACATCATGTGCCCCCCCACTTCAGTTCTTAAAATAACGGACTTAAATAAGCCACACCATGGACTTGTTAAAAGCAGAGCATCACAATCCCTTGTTTGGGATTTTTTTGTTCAAGATGCAAATGATGATTCAGTTGCAATCTGCCAGGTTTGCCATGTGCATGTGAGTTGAGGTAAAAGTGGAGCCATCTGGGCACAGGAGGACAGCATATGCATTTTAAGAATAGGCATTTGGCACTGTGGACCCAGCACAGGCTGGCAGCTAATACCACAGTGGGGCATTCACCCGCATCACCAGCAGCCATAACCAGCATGTTATCCCCTTCCATGACTGTTGAGCCCAGTAGGAAATTAAATGTGTGCAGCAGTGCGGTAATAAGAGCAGAGGATTACTACAGGCATGATGAGGTGGAGGACCATAATGACTTTGAAATGTTGTCCATTGCTGGTGAGAGTAGTAGTTTTTGTGGTGGTGGTGGTGGTGGTGAATGCAGTATGTCTAGTGCAAGTGGTACATCAACCCTGGTTGGAAAATCTGGCAAAATAACAGCATTTCTGGGTTTATCATCATCATCACCTGTGAACCGTCTTCATCAAATGTCCACACTCCACCCCCTGCCAATGCCAATCATCACAGAGCACAACCATTTGTGATCAACACACCCCATGTAAAATGTTTAAGTCAGCCCACATTACAGAGTGTTTTTGTGCATAAGCTGAAGTACCCACTCAATCATACAGTGGCATGTGAACTCAATGCTGCTGTAGCAGAAATGCTGGCAATTGATCATTTGCCATTCTCCTTTGTGGAGAATTCTGGGTTCTGGTGGTTTGCTGCATGTGTCTGGCCAAAATGGAAAGTCCCATCCAGGACATACTTTTCTACCTGTGCTGTCCCCGAGTTGTTCGGCACTGTGTCCGACTCAGTAAGACATGCCCTTCAACATTCCTCCTCTCCATTCATCCATTTAAGTATGGATATGTGTACAAGTGGCAAAACAGCAGGGAGTTCATATCTGTGTATAACTGCACACTGGGCAAAGGTGCCAGGGGTTGTTTGTGATGTCGGTAGTGTGAATAATCAGTGCAGTAAGGTGGATTGTCACGGTAGCAATCTTCCAGGAATTCAACAGCATGCAACGATTGCTATATGCAGTGTGACCTGTTCACACACTGGTGAGAACATGTTGGACATGGTACTGACTGAAATTGACAGATGGCTAAACCCTCTGTCCCTGAGAGCTGAGTTCATAGCAAGTGACAATGGGTCAAATGTGGTGAAATGCATCATGAATGGTGTTTTTTTTCGTGTTCCATGCATGACCTACTGTTTAAATCTTGTGGTTCAGGAGTTTCTGCAGCACCCTGATATAAAGAAAATGCTGACCATTGCACGACGTATCTGCTCTCACTTTTCAAGATCTGAAAAGGCCCGTGGCCACATACAAAACAGCTTGCCTCAGCACTGCTTGAAGCTGGAAGTTATCACCTGGTGGAACTCCACTTTATACATGGCAGAGAGGTTGTGTGAACACTAGAAAGCCATCTCAGAATATCTTGTTATGCACACTAGCCATGACAGTTCCGGGGCCTCCATGTCTATGATGACTGAACAGTGTCGCCTCATGGACTCTTTAATAACAATTTTGCTGCCTTTTCAACATGCCACACAGGCAGTGAGTGGCGAGTCTGCCTCCATTAGCCAATCAATTCCACTGCTACAGGTGCTGAGGCAGACATTGGTGAATGTACAGCATAGCCTTGATGTTGCCGGAGATAGTGGTAGCAGTATGTTGCTGCAACACATGCTGACAGTATTCGACCAGAATCGTCACGTTGTTAGCATTCAGCATAGTGACAACTTTGCCATAGCAACAATGCTGGACCCACGATACAAACATGGAATTGCATCAGTGCTGGAGGGAGGGCCTGAACAGGTAAAAAATATCAATGATCAACTGGTGCGCTTGGTTCATGGGGCACAGAAGTCATGTGCCAAGGTCAGCAAACCTCAGCAGCATAATCCGGCTGAAGGTGTACCTGGAGGACCATCAAGCATATCCTGCAAGGGGAAGGGGACTGCAGTTCCAGGTGGTCTGTTATCCAAAGTGGCTGGCATCAACCCGCTTTGGGAGGCTTTGTCCCAAGTGGGTATTTGTGAAATAAATGATTCGGGAGAACAGGATGATGCATCAACAATTGGACTTAGTGCCACACAGAGAATGGTTGAGTCATATTTGTCTGATAACGGGCATCTGACAATAACTGAAGATCCTCTTTTGTACTGGAGTGGAAAGGTCAGTGAATGGCCAGAGCTTACTGCAGTGGCACTGAAGTACCTCACATGCCCACCCTCCAGTGTAAGTGTTGAGAAGGTATTCAGCTCAGCAGGTGCAATAGTCAGGGATCGTTGGACAAACCTGTCTCTTGCAAATGTTCGTTTGCTAACATTCATTAAAATGAATGAGAGGCACATACCAGCACAGGCTGCAACCTCGGTATTCCTACCCCGGCCTAGTCATGGTGGTCTTGCTGATGTGGAAATGAAGCATCCTGGTGGCACTGGCAGTAGCTGCCTGAAACGGCCCACCACTGATGTAGATGACGACACAATGGAGAAAGAATTTTCCAGTGGTCAGACTTCAGACATCAATGACTGTGAGGGCAGCTTTCTTTCTGAGGATGATGATGCGGTTAATGTTGATAGGTTTTAACTGAAGTTTTTAAAAGGCGGTGTGCCCCCCCCTGGAACACCACCACTGGGACTGATGTTAGCCACTGCCACCATGAGTTTGTCTGCCCCCAGACCACCGCCACTGGGACTGATGTTAGCCACAGCCATCATGAGTCTGTCTGCCCCCCCTCAACCACCACCACCACTGGGACTGATGTTAGCCACTGCCACCATGAGTCTTTCTGCCCCTCAGACCACCACCACCGCCGGGACTGATGTTAGCCACTTCCACCACTGCCACCATGAGTCTATCTGCCCCCTGAACCACCACCACCACCACCAGGACTGATGTTAGCCACTACCACCATGAGTCTGTCTGCCCCCCCAGACCACCACCACCAGGACTGATGTTAGCCACTGTCACCATGAGTCTGTCTGCCCCCCGGACCACCACCACTGGGACTGATGTTAGCCACTGCCGCCATGAGTCTATCTGCCCCCCAGACCACCACCACCGGGACTGATGTTAGCCACTGCCACCACTGCCACCATGAGTCTGTCTGCCCCCGAACAACCACCATCACCGGGACTGATGTCTAGCCATTGCCAGCACAGAGTCTGTCTGCCCCCCGACCACCACCACCTAGGACTGATGCTAGCCACTGCTGCCATGAGTCTGTCTGCCCCCGGACCACCACCACCACCAGGACTGATGTAGCCACTGCTACCATGAGTCTGTCTGCCCCGAAACCACCACCACCACAGGACTGATGTTAGCTACTACCGCCATGAGTCTGTCTGCCCCCAAACCACCACCACCAGGACTGATGTTAGCCACTGTCGCCATGAGTCTGTCTGCCGCCCAGACCACCTCCACCGGGACTGATGTTAGCCACTGCCACCATGAGTCTATTTGCTCCCCAAACCACCACCACCACCGGGACTGATGTTAGCCACTGCCACCATGAGTCTATTTGCCCCCGAACCACCACCACCACCAGATTGATGTTAGCCACTACCACCATGAGTCTGTCTGCCCCCCCCGGACCACCACCACCAGGACTGATGTTAGCCACTACCACCATGGAGTCTGTGCCCCGGACCACCACCACCCCAGGACTGATGTTAGCCATTGCCACCATGAGTCTGTGCCCCCTGACCACCACCACCCTAGGACTGATGTTAGCCACCGCCACCATGAGTCTGTCTGCCCCCAGACCACCACCACCAGGACTGATGTTAGCCACTCACCACTATGAGTCTGTCTGTCCGCCCAGACCCCCCCACCACTGGGACTGATGTTAGCCACTGCCACCACTCATGAGTCTGTCTGCCCTTGGACCACCACAACCTGAATGATGTTAGCCACTGCCACCATGAGTCTGTCTGCCCCTGGACCACCACCACTGGGACTGATATTAGCCACTGCCACCATGAGTCTGTCTTCCCCCCCCCGGAGCACCACCACCAGGACTGATGTTAGCCACTGCCACCACTGAGCCTGAGTCTGTCCAGACCACCACATCCATCAGCCAGAGACACAAAGCTTCTTAATATTTAAACCATAAAGTGAGTATGTGTACTCATGTTTGTTATGCTGCTTCACTTCCTTTAGTTGTATGTTTTGTTTTCTGTAGCTTTTCAGAGCCGCAATGGTAAAGCACATATGGCACACTTTTTTGTTTCTTTAACAGGATAACAAAAAAAGGCTCCATTGCTAAAACTCATTAGGAAATGGTACTGTATCTGTACCGTACAGAGAGAAAGCAATGTATTATCCATGTGAAATCCATTCTGGTAAGTATGAAGATTTTATTTCATCCATTTCATTGTCTTGTAAAGATTGCAGCAAATATTGCTCACAGGTTGTGTTAGTTGACAAGATGTGAATTTGAAATGTAACTTGACTTTAGATTGAGATCTGAGAACCAGGGAGGGACACATAACAATTAAGTTGTAAGAAGTCATTCATTTCTTTTTTTAGGAAACTTCCAGATGCTTTGTTGTTCTGTCAAATTGGCCTTATCTAAAAAAGTTCTTCAACATCAGGCACCCCCTCCCCCGAGCTTGGGAACACATTCAACAGGTAGAAGTTGTTTCATTAGATGTCCGTGACCATTCTAAGACAACCAGAATTCAGAAGGATGCTGATGAAATCTGTGAAGAAGTAACAAAACTAAACAGGCTAAGTCAAAATATCTAAGGGACCTCCAAACAGGTCACTCATCTCAGTAACCCTAAGAAATTCTGGGGGCACATTAACTCCCTCCTCAATGGCCACAAACTCACTTAATGACACACTTCTGATTGGTAATTCCTTGATCAGCGACCCTTCGGCAGTTGCCGAAGCCTTCTGTGACTGCTTTTCTAATCCCTTAGGATCCCTCCCAGCTTCCCCTGGGTCTCCTCCTCCTCCATCGCTAAGGACCGACTCTCCCATGGCCCCAATTCCACCTGAAACTAGTTGAACCTCCCGCTGTACCCCCACTGCTGCTCAAAATAAATCCCAACTCCTCCACCAGGCATGACTCCTAGAACCTAGGCTGCTGAGAGCAGTCTCCAGGGCTATTGCCTACCCTGTCACCAATTGATCAACAGGGCACTCCTCGAAGGAACTATCCCAATCAAATGGAAGGTCTCGACTATTGTCGCAGTTCATAAAAAAGGTCCCCGGGACCTCGTGGGAAACTACAGGCCACTCTCCCTCCTCAGCACTCTTGGAAAAGTACAGGAGAGGCTCGTATATAATCAACTGCAGGATTACCTAGAGCAGCACCTACTACTTTCCGATGTACAACATGGCTTCAGGAAAGGCCATGGCACTGACACTGCCCTCATCTGGCTCACATCTGACATCCTCAAAGCCATGGATCAAGGCTTCCCAACAGGCACCCTATTCATCAACCTATCCAAGGCCTTTGATATGGTCAGCCATGAACTCCTCCTCTCCAAACTCTGGCGACTAGGTCTGGACGCACATGCCCTCTCCTGGTTCAAGAGCTACCTGACCAACAGAACCCAGAAAGTCTGCTTGAGGGGTTCACAATCTGGCAAAAGACCCATGGTCTCTGGGGTACCCCAGGGCTCAATCTTGGGCCCCCTACTATTCTCGCTCTTCCTAAATGACATCGAGGGAGACTGCGTGCCTAGTAACCTCATCCTTTATGCAGATAACACTGTCGTCTACTTCAGTGACCCCACCCTAATGTTATCTCTGCCAAATTGCAGGCTTGTGTCTCTGACCTTGAAGCCTGGTTCACCTCTAACTCTCTGAAACTGAATGATGACAAAAACAAGGCCGTCCTGTTCGGGACCAGATGGTTTGGCACTGACAGAAGTGAGCTTCTCCAGCTCACCTACTCCCTAGGGAGGAGGGTCGAGGTCTTGGATCAGTTCAAGTACCTAGGGGTCCTCCTCGACCAGGAGCTGACCTATAAATCCCACATCATCTCCCTTACCCGAACCGTCCACCAGAGGATGGGCCTCCTCTATCGTCTCGGAAACTCCCTCTCTGGCGAGGCGCGGCATGCTATCGCCAACTGCAATCTCCTCCCTACAATCCTCTACAGAGCCCCACTACTTCAGTCTCTCTGAGAGACGGAGCTCAATAAACTCTCTACACTCTACCATAAAGTGGCTCGCTTTGCTACTAACTCTCTCCCTAGGAGGCATCACTGTGAGGCCTTAGCGGACCTAAACTGGCCCTCCCTATGGCACAAGCTGACCTACTCCTCTGCCTGCCTGGCTTTCATATTCACCTCCCTTGGCCCTCCTCCTCATCTGCGTGACCTACTCACCCCAATGGTCCAGCACTGAACTCTTCGATCCACAGCTAGATATCCCCTGCCACCCCGTTCTGCACTCAACCAAGGCAGCCTCCCATTACACTGCCCCTCTTATGGAATGCCTCCTGAAAGTTTAGTCAACAAGCCTTCTCTCCCAGGGTTTAAAGCAGGCCTCAAAGTGTATCTCCTGGAACTTAGCCTCTGTTGCTGCAACCGTTAGCTCTTGATCATGCTCACCCCTCTGTGACCTTCGGTGACAACCTTAACTGCTTTCCCTATTACACCCTTATGTAAACTACTAAGGTACTTTGAAACTGTCTTAATATCTCTTAGCCTAGTGGCACTCTCTGTTCTCTGTGCCAAACAATGTTACCCTATACATACCATGTACAAACCATAAACCTATGTATGTTAATACCTATCTTTGTACCCCCTTGACTACTTAAATACTCTGCTAACACTGCTCTGTTGCTCCTACGTATCCCACTCCTTGTTATGTATCTTATCTAATGTCACCCTATGCAATTCTACTATGTAGGTGTACACTGAATCTACAAATGTATTATCTAAGACTACTGTTTAATTTCGCAAAGATATGTACACTCTGTAACTAATCCTGGGTCGCCCCTGAAAAAGGGATCTCTGGTCTCAGTGGGCTTACCCGGTTACCAAAATGTAAATAAATAAATGTGCTTGAGAGTTATCCGTTTCCAATTTCAGCGCAAAAAATTCTCATTGAGCACTGGAATGTGCACACCAACAGTTTCTGTGCGACCTGAGATGCGGAACAATACCATGAGTACATGTCCATGTTAACCCCCCTCCTCACCTACAAAATACACAACACAACCATATATCTATATATATATTTACTCACCAAGGCTACTATTAGTGTACAGCCAAAGGGCACCCTTCAATCCAGTTGAGATGATCACATTGCATTTGCTGGAATCGTCTCCCAGAACACATTGGACCAGCAACACGACGCTCACAGTCATCATTTTATACTGGGGGATGTGCTGAAACACTCTCATTCCACTGTGTAACCACTTGTCAATTTTCTGCACACAAGCAGGATAAAAAAAGCAAAAACAGCTCGTCCATATGTTAAGGTGCTCGAGTCAATCACAAAAATGACAAAAACACAAGACTCAGCACTCAAAAAAGTAGGCGCATAATAACAAGCATATTTAATTTCACAGAACGCCTATAACAAGCCAACCTATACAGGTACACACGCAAGGTAAACCCGACCGGTTTCGTGCTAACTGCACGTCATCAGGGGGTGATATCCAATAAGAGTAGCACCTATATATAGATAATGCATTTAAAGAGACATATACACTTAAAATACAGTAATAGTAATAACAATTAGAAACATATGGAAATACACATAGAAATATATAAATACACACAAATTGTCCCACTTCATTATATCATGCAAACATATCAAGAGTCAATGCCAGTTCTATTTTCACCATAAATATCCACTAAATTTTTTATGGGAAAATAACATTACATACTTAACATAACAACATAATGCAATGAGATGAAATCCCTAACACGGTGTCAAATATTATAATACATGTTAAAAAGGCAGCAAGTACACGGAATTAATAAATCATTCAATTTTATGTCAAAAAACCCAAAGAGTAAACTCTAATGTTCATAAAGAAGGAATATATATAATACTAGACTGAAAATCAGCTCCCAACCATCGGGACACACCGATAATTCCATATTCAAACGTTTGCAACCATCCACTTAAATCTGAAAAATAAAAATAAGAATGTTAAATTATCTAGATTTAAGGCAACCTAGCAAGTCTATCTGGTCATTTAACCCCGGGGCCACAAGGGCACCTAGTGTATAGATAGAATTTTGTGTAGTGGCACTATAGCTCAGTGGTTAGAGCACTGGTCTTGTAAACCAGGGGTCGTGAGTTCAAGTCTCACTTGGCCCTGTGTGTACTGCTCCAGTAGCTTAAGTTACACAGTCAGATGCATTTTCCAAATTTTCAGATTTGTTCACTTGGGAGCTTAAGCAGCAGGTTGGTAGAAAAGAGGCCAGGAGTTATATTTTGTTTTAAACTGAAATATTTGAATAGTTTGTTAGTGAAATTAGTTCTATGTGTTAAAAATTATTACCTTGAATTTGAACTGATACTTGGGCTGTGATATTGTAGGTTTGGGGATAGATGTTTGGCAGGGAAAATTAGAAGGTAATTTAAATGTGTTGTTTGCCTGGTGTTTATAAGAGCCCTTCCACCCACCCTGTTTTGTAGGCTTTCTAAATACTGAAAAGCCACTGGGGTTGGGATTGAAGGGCTGAGTATTTCTGTTTGGGACTGAAATTTGAAGCAACAGGAGTTGGTGGGCCTGTGACATCATATGGTACCTGGAGTCTGCTTACACACACTGTTAGTGGACTGAACACATACTGACTGTATGTGTTTGTGAGACTTGGGAACTTTGTTGGTGGGGTTGAAATTGGGTTTGTAAATAACTACAGTCAGTATAGAGAGAAACTGTACTTCAGGGAAAGGGACTGAGAAAAGGGGTGTGCTATTAAAAAACAGAGGGGATAATCAGGGTGGCCATATTCCACCATGGCAGGCATCTTCGAAGGGTTGTAGGCTGCACAGGCTGTGGGATGGCAATAATTCTAAATTGGGCCTGAGAGAGGGAGGCTGCCCACTCTGTAGACAGCTATCTTGTATCAGGAGTGAGGTATATTGGTTAGGAGTAAGCTGTGGGAGCTGGGGGTGTCCAAGATAAGGGGTGTGGATATGGGCAGCAGAAGGGTGGGGCTGAGGGAGGCTGGGGCAACGCCTGAATTTACAGGACATTATGCTACAGCACAGAAGGGGATATTAGGGACAGAGGACCCTAGATAGGGAAGTTGATGCTAAGGGAAAGCGATAGGGTGAAAATTCTGAATTCAAGGAGACTGGAGGGGAAGAGTCAGGAGGGCTGTTGTGCAGAAGCCTAAAACAGCAGACTGTGGGAAGGAGCTCCTAAGGTGAACAGTGCAAGAGAGGAAGAAGAGGGTCAGTTTAGAGATGCAGTCAGGGAAACTCGTTATTTGATGGAGGCTGACATAGAGTGTCACAATAAATTTGAGATACTAAGCATCCTAGAGGGGAGGAAGGGGTTGGTGGAAATGAGGAAACTTATACAGAGGCCGAGGGGAGGGAGTCAGATACCCATAGGGCATCACAGAACAGCTATGGAAAGGATAGACATAGTCCCAGAGGGAGAAGGAAACATATATGTTAAGCAAATGGGGAGATGCAACATATTCCAGACATGAGGGAGGAGAGCATGATTGGAGAGGAACTGGGAGACAAGGAGGTGGAGAGGAGCCCCTTCAGCAGGAAGGTCAGTACCAAGGATGGGGCCCTAGCTAAGGGGACCCACAGAGAGCCTCTGGAGACAGGGGTTCTATTACAAGGGGAGGATGAGGGTGGGGGAAGGGGAACCATCAGGGCCAGGATAAATGGTTCAGATAAGAGAGGTTAAAGGGACACCTATTCAGAGGGGTTTGAGTTAAGTGGGCAAAATAGCAAGGGAGGCAGAAAGGGAGGGTGACAAGGGGTCTCTAATAAGGCAGGAAGACTCCTCATGAAATTGCGATCATGAATAAAGTGGGGAGGGGGCTGAGAGGGCATAGTGGAGGTAACCATAAGGATGATGGCGGTGTTAAGGTTCTGTTACTGGAGACTCGATGATTAAGGGTATCCATTGGGAGGGACAGGGGATGGATGCCATAGCCAGGTGAAGGTAGTGAGTATCTCTGGGCTGACAGTGCACAGAGCAAAGTTCATGGTGTATGAAATGGTTAGGATTGTGGAGGAAACCGGATTTCTGGTGCATTTGGGAACTAATGATCTAGAGGAAATAGCATTATGGAAATCCAAGCAGTTCTAAGAACTTGCAGAGTCTGTCGGGATAATGGATGCAACATTTCCTTTTTCGGAGATATTGCCAGTACCAAAGGCCTCAGTGGAGAAAAATGAAGCTCACAGAGGTTAATGAATGGCTCAGGAAGTGGGGTGAGAGAATAGGTTGGGGTGTTAGGGAACTGGAATGGAGTTTGGGAGGATAAGGGACTATATGCCAAGGACAGGTTTCATCTTGCCCCATTAGGGAAGGAAGTCCTTAAACAGGGATGGCTGACTACATACAAGAAAGGTGGGGTTTAAACTTGTAAGGGGAAGGGACAAGGGAGGCTGACTAGAAGCCCTCCTCCAGATGAGGGAGTAGCCTTCAGCCCAAGGGGAGGGGGAAACAGACTGGAGGTGGAGGTTTCAGGAGGAGCAGGGGAGGATGGAAGTATAAGGAATCTGGGTGGGGTTCGACAAAGAGGATCAGGGATAAGGGTTGGGGGTTGGTGTTAGTAAATGCCAGGAGCTTGGGAAACAAGTTGCCAGAGTTCCAGGCCATGCTGTTCGGGGGTGGATGTGGCGGCGGTCACGGAAACGTGGGCCAACAAAAACCATGACTGGGACCTAAATGTACGGGGGTACACTATGCTTAGGAAGGATAGAAAGGAGGGCAGAGGGGGTGGAGTGGCTATGTTCATTAGAGATGACATAGAAATTGCTATGGTAGAAGAGGCGGAGGGAAACGTGGAGGCCTTATGGGTCACCTTACGATCCCCAGCAGGAGATAAGGTCAAGCTGGGAGTAGCATATAGGCCCCCCGGGATGAGTGATGTTCTAGAGGATGGTTTGCTGGACAACATCATTGCCCAGTGTGGTCCAAAAGGGGAAGGAGTGGTGTTGATGGGGACCTTAATATGCCAGGCACAAACTGGGGAACCATGTCGCCTAAGGTGGCCAAGGAGCAGAGGCTGCTGGATGGCTTCCAGGATGTGTTCTTAACACAGCATGTGATGGAGCCCAAGGAGGGGCATGTCCTGGATGTGGTTCTGCAGCAGATGGGGATCTGGTAAGGGACATGGTTGTACAGGACCCCTGACTGGGAGTGACCACAATACTGTCTGGTTTCAAATAAGCATTGGGGAGTGGGGGTGAGATCTAGACACTGGCAGTGGACTTCAGGGGGCAGACTTTATGGGCATGGGAAATATTCTCAAGGATCACTTGAAGGGGATTACCTCAACAACAAGTGTGGAAAGGAGATGGGAGGTCATAAAACGGGACTTCATGAGGCAGTCAGATCTGCGCTAAGTTGAAACGTAGGGAGCAAGGTCACATAAACCATGCTGGTGGTCCAGTGAGGTCCAGGTAGCAGTCAGAGAAAAGAAGGCGGTTACAAAAATATAAAACAACAAGAGGGATAGGGATAAGGAAATGTACCAGCTTGCATCTAGAAAAGTCACCGTATGGTGAGGAGCTAAGTCCAGTAAAGAGCAACGGCTGGCACAGGGGATACATGGAGGGAAAAGGGTTTTCCAGTACATTGGGGAGCGGAGAAAACTAAGGCCATCTCAGCAGATTGAGATCAGAAGAGAGTGGGTGGAAGAGGCGAGGACCAGGCAGAGGTATTTAACGAGTACTTTGCCTCTGTGTTCACTAGGGAGGATGGGATATCTACAAAGCAAGGCACAAAGGGATAGAAGCGGCAGGGTGGGATCAGGGAGCAACAGAAATGGAGCAAAAGGGAGGGAAAGGTACCCCAGGGGTGTCACATCTGGATAAGGATAAAAAGACCAGTAAGGTGGAGGGGACGGATGATGCCATCCCCACCAAAAGGGTGTGGTTTGCCCTCAAGGCCCTAAAGAAAGACAAATCTCCTGGGCCGGATGGCATTCATCCGAGAGTACTATGGGAATTGGCGGACACTGGCTGCACCCTGGCGGAGCTTTTCAACATGTCACTTGAGACAGGAGGGTACCTAGGGATTGGCAGAGGCACATGTGGTACCAATCCATAAAGGGGGTCAAGGAAGTACCAGGAAACTATAGACCCATCAGTTTAACTCGGTGGTGGAAAATTAATGGAGAGTATACTAAAGGAACGATTGGGGTTTACTTGGAGGAGGTGGGAGGTCTGGATAGTCGGCAGCATGGGTTTGTGCCAGGTAGATCATGTCAAACCAACCTTGTGGAGTTCTATGAATAGGTAACATCAGAACTGGACAGAGGTAAGCCTGTGGATGTATTATTCTTGGACTTCAGCAAGGCTTGACTCTGTCCCCACAATGGTCTGGTGGAGAAACTGATGGGGTTAGGAGTAGGCCCTTTGATGGTCAGATGGATTGAAAACTGGATAGCTGGACGCACTCAGAGAGTAGTGGTCTGTGGGGAGCCTCAAACCCTACAGAGGTTGGTAGTGGGGTACCACAGGGCTCGGTCCTGGGTCCAATCCTGTTTAATGCATACATATCAGACATCAGGGATGGTATACGGTGTGAAATGAGTCTCTTCACGGATGACTCCAAGATGGGAGCAGTAGTTGAGGGAGAAGAGGGGAGGTTGGCCCTGCAAGGGGACCTGGACACCCTGGAAAGCTGGGCTCACACATGGAAATTAAATTTCAATATCACCAAGTGCAAGGTGTTGCATCTTGGTCAGGGAAACCCTAAACACAGGTACACCCTGGGAGGGGAGGTGCTGGAAGCCTCAACAGGGAAAAAGACCTAGGGGTCATGGTGGATACATGTATGAATAACACTGAGCAGTGCAGGAGAGCAGCTAGCAGGGCAAACAGGATGTTGGGATGCATCGCAAGGGGATCACCTCTAGGAGCAAGGAAGTGATTCTGCCGCTGTACAATGGACTGGTTAGACCACGTTGAGTACTGTGTACAGTACTGGAGACCACACTTGAAGAGGGACATACAGCTCCTGGAGAGGGTACAGAGGAGGGCAACAAAGATGACATGAGGGCTAGGGGATTTGACTTACGAGGACAGACTTGAGGAGCTCTGCCTGTTTTCATTGGAGGAGAGGAGAGACAGGGGGGACATGATTGAGGTCTTCAAGTACCTCAAGGGAATAAATAGGGTAAACATGGAGGGGATCTTTAGACTAAAGCAGGGAGGCATCACCAGAGGGCATGGTTTGAAGTTGGAAGGTGGAAGGGTGAGGGGGGAAAAGAGGAGGAGGTTTTTCACTGAGAGGGTGGTGGACCCTTGGAATGCTCTGCCTGGTGAGCTGGTTCAGAGATCCACAGTGGAGAGCTTTAAGAGAGGGTGGGACAGACACAGAAAGTGGATGTATCAGATGATGGCCTGTCCCGGGGGGGGTGGGGATGGATGATAGGGATTTCTGGAGCACAAGGGATGGGAGGGTCTCGGCACCCAACTAAGGATCTAGGTTCGAGCAGACTTGATAGACCATAAGGCCTAATCTGCTGGCAAATAGTATGTTAGTATGTTAGTATGTTAGAAAGACTCTCTGAATTTCAATTTTGCATCCAAATCTCCTCCCCGAGGGCCCAGTTTCACTAATTCTATGCCACAAAACCTAAAAACATGCTGCAACTGCGTCATCCTATTTTTTTCACAATGAACAGCGAGTGCACTTCTAGAATCCTTATTATTGATAGATCTCAAATGTTCTCCCACTAACCTTCAATGGACGAATGGTCTTCCCCATAGAAAGCACACCATTGACATGTAGCTAAATATACTACATTCAGCTGTTGCAAGTAATAAAATCTTGATTTCAAATGTTTTGACACAGTTGCAACTTGTAAAGGTATTGCATTTTAGCATAGACTTACAAAATTTACAATTGCCACAACTATACATCCCACATGGCAAAGAGGAACCACCTTTGTCACCCCCCATTTCAATAGAACTAATGTAACTGTGCACTAGCCTATCCCGTAAATTATGACCTCTCTTATAGACCATCATAGGTCTATTACGAGCTACTTCCACCAACCGTGGATCTCCTAACAACACATTCCAATTGTTTTGAATAATGCTTTCTATCGCTTTTGAATGTCTAGTATAAGTGGTGACAAAACAGGCCCTCTGTTCCCTTGATATTGACTGTTTTGGTTTCAAAAGGTCCATCCTCTCAGTGCAGGCCGCTTCTTTAAAAGCATCCTGTACTGTTTTAAATGCATATCCTCTCTCCAAAAATCTATTACATAGATCTGAACCATGAGAAATAAAGTCCACATCCTTACTACAGTTACGTCTTACCCTCAACATTTGGGCCTTAGGTATATTAGACACTAAATGGTGTGGGTGGCAGCTAGACGCATGTAACAAAGAATTTCTGTCAGTTTCTTTTTCGAAATAATTTTGTTGTAAGACTGCCGTCCTCCTCCTTAGAATACTAACATCTAAAAAGAACCGAAACAAGATCATATTGTACTGTAAATACCAGGACATTATTATTTGTTTCTAAATACGAAACAAATTGCCAAAGCTCTTCCAAGGTGCCACGCCACACCATAAAGATGTCATCTATGTAGCGACGCCAGATGTCAATCTTATCATAGAAAAGATTAACATCTCTGTCATAAATAGTGTTCTTCTCCCACATACCCAGGTACAAATTAGCATAATTTGGCGCAAAAGTAGCACCCATTGCTGTACCTTTAATTTGTAAGTAAAACTTATCCTGAAAAAGGAAATAGTTCTTAGTTAAGACATGTTCAACACATTCCAACAGAAAAATCTTCATACCATGAGAAGTTTGTGAATCCTGGGACAAAAAATATTCTAATGCACTGAGACCATCCACAACAATTTTCAATAACTATTGTTCCGTGGTGTCATAAAACACTGCCTGATGCACAACTGTTAATTAACAACAGAAGGGATATATAATGACTGATGTGATGGAGAAAGGCAGAGGAAAACAATGACAAAGACCTGGTCAGCACCAATTTAAAAGGAATGCTTCTTTCATTATTTCATACATGAAAAAAGGCAGTACAGCAGACTCAACTACTGCAAATTCTCATATCATTCCAGTCAGTCAGGATGTAAGTAAAGGAAGTTGTAACATAGCATTAAAAAATATAGGTCAGAGTTATCAACAGATTGTTGTGCTACTGCTTTACAGAGATTCACCACATTACATAGTTATGGGGATGTGCTTAAACTAATATGTGGGGGCATTACTCCCACTGGAATATTTCTTGCTCCACAGAGTGCAATATATTTCTGTTAAAACCGCCCATAATTTCATTATAGTGAGTTACGTGATGGAGGAATTACCGATCAGAAAAACCACCCACATTCTGCCACCCTTTCTAATCAATGTTAGGATGTGATGCCAGGGGGAGCGCAGGTGTATGCTCCACTATAGTGAATGTCCGGCAACTATCCCAGTGTTTCCTTATGTTATAAGGTTGACTTTGTGGTAAAATGTGGGAATGTTTCCACTAACAAGGCTCTTCTTCCTGAAAACACATCCACATGTTTCACCACAAACTGACCATTATAACATAAAGAAACATTCGGAAACCTGCCGGACAATTGGATATTCACTGTAAGGAGCATGCACACATGCTCTCCCTGCCATCATACCCTAATGTTGCTGAGAAGAGAGTCAGAATGTGGGCAAATTTTCAGAATGGGAATTCCTCCATCACGTGACACACTGTAATGAAATTACGGGCGGTTTTCACAAAAATGTATTGCACCATGTGGTGCAAGAAAGATTCCCCTGGAAGGGAAAATGTGTATGATTAATAACAAAGAAAAAACACACAAAAACAGTACAATACAGTAGTGAATTGGGGTTTGGGGTGTGGTGGGGGGGCAGAAAATAATCCCCTCACTTACTATGGCGGTAGTATGCCATGGTGGTCCAGCAGCAGGTACAGCATTGAAAGTATTTGCTGCTGCAGTACTTCTACTCTGTTCACCTGCTGCTGCAAAGTACTGAACCGCTCTTTATTTTCTTCAAGCACTGTCCACAACAGGCCGATGTCAGACTGTGTTGTAGGGACTGTGGAGGGGTCCACTGGAGCAGGAAATCCAGGTAGTGGGAGTGGTGGTGGACAGGGTTGTGCTGGTGGCTGTGGTGGCGGTGGTGGTGGAGCAGCTGCTGTAGTAGCCCTCCTCCTGCTGTGGCTGTAACTGCGAGGCACAATTCTCACCCCAGCAGCACCCTCGGCCACTGCCATGGAAGGGCCAGCAGATGGATGCCTGGCCCCTTCCATGGCAGCCTGACACTCTGCCCTGTCGTGGTTCAGCATGTGAGTGCGCTGGCCACAGGTCCCCAAATGTGTCCCACGGGGGGCCACGGTGCACCAGCACACCACACACATGGCACACCACCACTGTGCTGTCTCACCCCACACAATTAAAAAACTCCCACACTGGGGAGCTGCTGGAGGGAACCAGACACAGTCCTCGCACATTGGGCATGAGTCCCACCACCACCTACAATTTCCGGGGCCACCTCCTGTGGCTGTGGAGGTGGTGCTGCTGGAGCCACAACAGCTGCTGATACCAGTGTTGGTGGTGGTGGTGGTGGTAGTGGCAGAGAAGGTGGATGTGCTGCAGCCACCAGTGGCACTGGTGCTGCTGCTGCTCCTGTTGCTTCAATGAGGGAAGCAACACCGGCCAGGAGTCAGGAGCTGTCCAACATAACATGACCACCCCACCCCCCCCACAGGTCCAAACTCCCCTCCTACCATGCCCAAGGGCCAGTGACTCACCTTCTCCTAGGTCCATCCTACTGAAGTCCACAGGCCGACACACGCAACCAGACAGTGGACACACACACACACACACAAAACAAAACAAAACTTATACAAAAAAATTCACTAACAAAAAAAACACAAATACAATACAAAACTAAATAAAGAAATAGCTTTTAAAAAAGCTGTATGTTTTCTTCTGGAACTGAAATGCAATGAAGTGGCAACAATTCAATCAAGCACTGTAACTCCTCTCCTCTCACAAATGCTTTCTCTCTCTACAAATGCAAAGGAGAAAGTGAAACTGCTTCTGTGACTCTCTTCCTTCCTGCCTGGCTAAAGCATGTGACTTACAGTACTGCAAGCCATGTGATGTGCCTATTCTCTTCTCACTTAGCCTTACTTCACATTAAGGCATAATGGCAATGCTCGGTGGCAATTATAATAACAAGTGAGGACTTTGCAGTGCCCGCTTTATGCTGGCTCGGATGCTTAAGTGCCCACTTTAATGCCCCACTTTGAGGCGGATTAAAATTCACTGCATGTCTACTCCCTCTCAGATTACTTATGACTGCAATCCAGGCAGCTCTTAAAGACACAGTACACAGAGGCTATACAGGCACTCTCTGGCAATCACATTTAAACTGCTAAAATGCAGGACACCAACTTGGCAGTAAGCATTTAGGCAAGCTCAAGGAAGACTTTTCGGGAACCCTCATTTTAAGGGGGGTTACATAAACATCATGAAATTACATTTTACCTGTATACTCAGTAGCAGGAGCAGAACATATGAATATATATTTTGTGGTGCATGCACTGTATTGTTTTTATATTTAGTCTTTTGCCAGTACCTTTGCCTTTGATACTCTGAAAAACTGATACACCAATAAGTTTAAGTTCAAGAAAAGGTTTTAGTGATTTTGCTCCTTTCTTGATTTATCTATTCACACTGTTTTAAGGTAGATAAGTAGGTAGGCATTTTTGTGAGGTACTCTAGTAAAAACTCAGAGTTTTATAAAAATATTGTAATACAATAAACAGTTTAGTTACCATAAGGTAGCTCAGCAAATTTTGTAAACAAAAGGCAGATAATACTTGTTATGTCAAGCTAGGGAAAGTAGCACTGGGAAGTCATCTCCTCAGCTCCAATTTGAAGTGACAATCTAGTGCACCTGCACCTGCTGATGTAAGCTGGGAGGGAGTTCCTAGAGAATGGGGTAGCCACTGCAAACATCTAGTCCACTGCAGATTTCAAATATGAAAGGGGGACACTAAGAAAGCCCATTCACCACAGTGAAAAGTTCTACTGTGGTGGTGACGGGTCGGCAGATCGCAGAGGTCAGAGGGATCCAATCTGTGTAGGGCCTCAAATGTAAGATTAAGGACACCATATTCGATTGTTTGCTGTATTGGCTAGGGTCATGTACCACAGAGGTGATATGCTGATTTCCAAGTGGTAAACTGCTGTAGAAACTGGCTGCTGCATTTTAAACAAGCTTTAGGTACTGAATCTGACCACAGGGTAGGCTCTTATACAGTACAGCACAGCACAGTATTCAAGTCAAGATAAAATAAATACATGTACCAGTGTTTTCACACCTCCAATACTGTATCTAAGAGGGGGTGCACTCTGGAAATATTCTTTAAATGAAAAAGTAGCCCCTTGCAACAGTGGACACCTGGGATTCCATGGTCAGCTGATTGTAAAAACTTATTCCAAAGCTACAAATAACCCTTATTGGCTCAAGCTGAACCTTATCCAAAATGAGGAGTCTGAGGCTTGCTTTTCAGGGCAGACACGATATCTCTTTTTCTGGTCCCAATAGCAATAGTTCAATTTTACTGGGGTGTAGTGTCAGCCAGTTGAAGGCTATCCAAGTCCTGATCTCTTCCAAGCATTGTTCTAGTATACACACAGAGTGATTGTCCAGGCTCTTACCACAGGAGAATGAAATGCAACCCCCCTACCAGAGTTGGGATTATTAAGGAATCATAGTGGCCCAGTACTCCTGATGTAAAGTGGGAAATCAAGAGAGATCTGTTGGAATACTTGGCTATCTGGGAAAATGTTGGGATTCTATGGGGGCCTACCATCTTGTGACCTTCTGACCTATGGGATGGCCAGTCAACAGAGTTCCATCCAAGTACTGCTGCAGTTGTGCTGGGAAAAGGTAAGACAGTATATTGGCCCCTTTAAAATCCCTCTCAGGAGGCAGGGACTGTGAACAAGTGGCTGGACAAATCTGCTCTATGCTATCATGGCATGATAACAACTGAGCCACTACAAGCGGGGTAAGATCTGAGAGGTATCCTAAAAAAAGCAGGGTTTTTATCTGGCCATATGTAACAGTACATCCTACTGGACCTTGTGTCTGGATTGAAGAAGGAGATAGAGTGGCATTTGTGTGCTGACATGTTAGAAAGACAACTGAAGATCAACCCGTAGCCCTTGGCAGGGGAGTGCTGATCCTTTCTATTGGCCAGATGAACTACTGAAGAGGGAGAGAAGTTCAAGCAAATGATCCTGGAATGTAAGTGATTCTGGCTAGGATGTACTGAGAGTCCTAGAGGTGCATCCAACAGACCTGAGTGGCTGAGGTCTATAGCACCCCATGGAGTCATCATTGGGTAACTGTTAGTATCAGTGTGCTGAGCCCTGGGCAAGAGAACTGTGTTGGATTACATAGTTTGTTTTCAAGTTGGCCACTGGACCAGATTACACAAGCCTCACTTTCAGAGGGTTCGTCACCATTTTAGCAAGTGCATGGTCTCTGGGGGTAATTGTTAAGGAGCTGGTTGATCTGCACTGTTGTAATTGCACCAAAGCTGGCCTGCCCGCAGCAGCATCGACAGGCCTGCAACAGTCCAATATTGAGTATGCAGAGACTGCTGTAAAGGTGGGTGCCCAAGTGAATTAAGAGAAGTTCTGGTACTAGACAGGAGAGAGTAGCAGGATAATGTGCATAAGGGAGTAAGGGGAGGAGGGGAGAACAGAAGCACTATGGATGCAGTTCCAAGATGCAAAGAATAGGACACTGAGAATGGGGAAGGTGTATGGGCCACCGGCTCAGGGGACTGACCTGGATAGGGAATTAGCTGAACAAATTAGGAGGGACTGCAGGAAGAGGAGCACAGTGGTGGTGGGGGACTTCAACCCTACCGGAGGTGGAGTGGGGTGCCCCATCCACCACGAGTGCAAGGGAGTGGGTCTTGCTAGAAATATTTCAAGACAACTTTCTGACACAGCTGGTCCATGGGCCAACTCAGCTAGAAAGGACTCTGGACCTTGTACTGGATAATGAGGAAGCTGTAAGGAATCTGGAAGTGGAGGAACCACTGGCTAGGAGTGACCAATATTCGGTGTGGTGCATGCTAAACATGGGGAGGGAAACAGGGGGAACGGGTACAAGGGTGATTGAGTTTTTAAGAAGATAGGAGAAATTTTGAGCAGACTCCTGACAGGAATACAACCACACATGGATGCAGACCAGAAATGGGACATCATAAAAGATGGGCTGGCAGAGGTAACAGAGTCTTGCACTAGGAAGAAAAGCAAGATGTTAAGGGCAAAGAAATCCAGTTGGCTGACACAGGAGGTTGTGGAAGAGGTGAGGGCTAAGAGGGCAGTGTTTTGAAAGTACGGGAAATTGGGGAGGGGTGAAGATAAGGATACATACATGGAGAAGTCCAGGGAGCTTACCAGACTGGTCAGGGTGGCCAAGGTGTCCAGGGAGCTAAGGCTGCTGTAGGGATTCAAAAGTGGAGAAAAAGACTTCTTCCACTACATCAGAGAAAGAAGAAAGAGCAAGCATCAACTGGTGAGAATTAAGAAACAGAGGAAACAGGGGAGTTACCCAAAGACTGGAGGACAGCAGATGTAGTCCCCTTATACAAAAGCGGGAACAAAGAGGAAGCAGGGAACTACAGACCAGTCAGCCTCACCTCGGTAGTGGGGAAGATCATGGAAGCACTACTGAAGGAGAGATTGGTGGAACATCTGGTTGTCAATGGACTACAGGACCCAAGGCAGCATGGTTTCACCAGGGGAGGTCATGTCAGATCAACCTCATTGAATTTTTGACTGGGTGACTAGGGAGGTGGATCAGGGAGGGCAGTGGACATGGCCTATCTGGACTTCAGCAAGGTCTTTGACACTGTGCCACATAGAAGACTACTACACAAACTGGGGAATATGGGTGGGCAGGACAGTAGTGTGGTGGGTAGGTAACTGGCTGGGTGGCAGGACACAGAGGGTGGTGGTAAATGGCTGTCACTCCACAGAGGGAAGAATGACCAGTGGGTACCACAGGGATCAGTGCTGGGACCAGTCCTATTCAATATCTTCATCAGTGACATGCGCAGGACCTAGAAGGCAGAATTTCACTGTTCGCTGATGACACAAAGCTCTGTAACAGAGTAGACACACCAGAGGGTGTAGACAGAATGAGAAGGGACCTGCAGAAACTTGAAGAATGGTCAGGGGTTTGGCAGTTGAAATTCAATGCAAAGAAGTGCAAGATAATGCATATGGGCACAAAACCCTGGCACAATATATCAGTTGGGGGTGAGTATATAGCATGCACCAAACAGGAAAGAGATCTTGGGGTTATCATCTCTGATGACCTCAAGGTAGGGAACAGTGTGACAAGGCAGCAGGTAAGCAAATAGGATGCTGGGATGTATGGGAAGGGACATCACCAGCAGGAAAGGGAGGTCATAATTCACTGCTATACAAGACACTAGTGAGGCCCCACCTGGAGTACAGTGTACAGTTCTGGAGACCATACCACGTAAGGACATAGACAGGGTAGAGAAGGTTCAGAGGAGGGCAACAAAGATGGTGCATGGATTGCATCACATGTCCTATGAAGACAGGTTGAAGGAACTGAACATGTACCCCTGGAGGAGAGACGGAGAGAGGGACATGATAGAGACATACAAGTATCTCACAGGGAGGAACAGGGTGCAGGAATACACTATTTTAAGCGAAAAAGATGTACCAGGACTAGAGGGCATGGGATGAAGCTGGAGGGAGGACGTTTAGAGGAAACATGAGGAAGAATTTCTTCACAGAACGGGTGGTGGACAAGTGAACACCCTGCCAGGAAGTGGTGGGGCTGAAACAATCACGGGATTTAAGAATGCATGGGATAGACATAAAGGAATTCTGGAGGTCAGGGGTAAGGGGCAACAGACTTCTAGGAAAACATAAACTGAACTTACAAGCTCAAATGGGCAGACTGGGTGGGCCGTAGGCCCTTATCTGCCGACACTGTCTATGTATCTATGTACCTGTGTAAGAAGGATGGGGGTTGGGTGGAGAAAGGGGCGGAGCAGGCAGAGGCACTGAATGAATACTTCTGCTCTGTATTCATGCAGAAGAAGGGGGCAGATAACCCTGCAAGGGGGGGTTGGTGGGGGGGGACAACAGATGTAGGGATTACAGAGAGCAGGACACGAGATTGGTTGAGGGCATTAAGGGTGGACAAAGCACCTGGACCTGATGGCATTCATCCTAATATATTAAGGAGTTGGCAGAGGTCCTTGCAGGGCCACTGGCCAACCTGTCCAATACCTCCCTGGACACGGGATGTGTACTACAGGACTGGAGAATGGCCCATGTGGTGTCCATCCACAAAAGTGGCCCAAAGGATATGCCAGGAAAGGGTTTACTGTCAATATCGTGCAACCAAAAAAGCACAAGGCAATACATCACTTACATTTTAGCGCTAGTTCTTAATCGTGAGCACTCAAAATAGCGAGTGCTCAAAAACAGCAGCAAGATGAAATACAACCACTGATCAGTTCCAGCAGTATGTCTGTCCAAAAGGGATCAAGAAAGCACCTCGCAAAGAGCCTTGTTTTTAATCTTGTTTTGCTGCCACAGAAACAGGAATGTTGTGAGGTAAAATGCCCAAGCTATCAAGTCCATTTATCGAAGGGCTGTAGTGCTGGGTATATTAAGGGGAAGTGGTACTGGACCCAGTTGGCTGCGGGGTGAGTTTTGGGTATTTGAACTGTGATAGTGAGAATCTGTGGTGCAGCTGGAGGCTGAGAAATGGTCAAGACAACAGCTGGGACTAGGCAAGTGCAGCTTATTAGCTCAATCTCAGAAAGCTAAAAGAAATAAAAAAACATGTTTGTGGGGTGAGATTGGATGCGATGTGTTAGTCCTTGTCATTTGACTGCCTACCTGTCAGTATTGACTAGCTGCTAGCAAACACTACAGGGAAAGGGAAGCTAAAATAAAGGAAAAAAATAAAATAAATTTAGCAGCTTGAACGAGTGAAAGAAGTAGAGAATTTTGGAGGGATGGAAGAGACAAGAGGGCACAATTTAGACTGGTCTGACTCAATAGCCCACACTGTTTGCTGCAGTCAAACTAAAAACAAAGTACAATCTTTAATAAATAAAAAGAGATGCGGTTGGGGACGGGTGACCATGAGGTCAGCACTGCAGCAGCAGTAACAACAGTGTTCTGAGGAGAATAATAACAGTTAAAT
Source organism: Neoceratodus forsteri (assembly GCA_016271365.2). Taxonomy (NCBI): domain Eukaryota; kingdom Metazoa; phylum Chordata; order Ceratodontiformes; family Ceratodontidae; genus Neoceratodus; species Neoceratodus forsteri. The sequence goes on along the minus strand of CM057457.1, from coordinate 171,582,368 downwards.
TATTTAAATTATGCGGTTATTGTACAAGCGCTGTTTAGTGCAAGCGCTTGTAAAGTACGCGCTGAAATGGTAGCACATTAATGACTCACGCTGTTTTGCATACATGATTTTAACTGGATCCCCCAGGAAAGTATAGGCCAATGAGCCTCACATCAATCGTGGAAAAGCTCATGGAGACCATACTAAAAGAGAAGCTAGTGAGCTTCTTAGAGGAAAACTATCTCCAGGATGGTCAACAGCATAGATTTATAGTGGGCAGATCCTGCCAGACAAACCTTGTAGAGTACTATGACTGGGTGACACAGGAACTGGACAAGGGCCATGCAGTGTATGTCCTGTATTTGGACTTCAGTGAGGCCTTCGATTCAGTGCCACATGGGAGGTTGGGGAGAACTGGAATACGTGGGGGTGTGACCAGAAATGGCGAAATGGATCACAAACTGACTAATGGGAAGGCAGCAAAGGGTGGTGGTGGTGGGGGACCTCTCATCCATGAGAGTGGTGTTGAGTGGCGAACCACAGGGATCGGTACTGGGACCAGTGCTGTTTGGGATTTTTATTGAAGATATCTCACATGGAATCTGGAGCAAGATCAGTCTGTTCGCAGATGATACCTAGATAGGAGCTGCGATTGATGACTCGGAGGGGTGGAAGAGGTTGCAGAAGGACCTGACTAAGCTGCAGGAGTGAGCAAAAACATGGCAGTTGGGGTTCAATGCCAACAAGTGCAAGGTTAGGCACTTCAGAGCCAGGAACCAGGTAAGGAATTATTACTTGTATGGGGTACAGTTGTGGAGCTCCATGGAGGAGAAGGACCTAGGAGAGATCATTATGGGGAGCATGAAAAACTCTGCTCAGTGCAGGAAAGCAGCAGCAAAAGCCAACAAAATGCTGGGGTGTATTGCACGAGGGATCTCCTCCAGAAGGTGGCAGGATATCCTGCCACTGTATAAGCCATTGGTCAGGCCCCACCTGGAGTACTGCATGCAGTACTGGCACCCATTCCTGAAGAAGGACATCAGATTGTTGGAGGGGGTGTAGCGTAGAGCCACAAAAATGATCTAGGGATTGGAGAGCAAGCCCTACAAGGACAGGTTGGGAGAGCTGAATATGTATTTACTGGAGGAGAAGAGGGATGGGGGGGATATGATCAAGACCTGTAAGTATCTGAAGGGGATAAACAAGACCAACACAGAGGGGATTTTTCACATGAGAAGGGGGAGGGACACGAAAGAGCATGAACTGAGATTAGAGGGGGGGGAAGATTCAAGAGGGAGATGAGACATTTTTTCATGGAAAGAGTGGTGGACAAATGGAACACATTACCAGACAAGATAGTGTCCTGTAAGATGGTGGACAGTTTCAAGAGGGGTTAGGACAGGGTAAGGGATACTGAGAAGGGGGGGAGAGGGGCAGCTGTGTGATGAAGGACTAGCTGCACACTACAGCAGACTCAACAGACCATAAGGCCTGTTTCTGCTGGCAATTATGTACATTCATATGTTTGTATGCTCAAGTACAGAAGGACTGAAACCGTACAGTGGGTTACTGTATAGTTCAATACTGTGAGAAAAGCTGTGCCTCCATGGTACTGGCACTTGTGCTGTACCTTCATAGGATCTGATCAACAAGTGGCTGGGATACATGGTAGTAGTAGTTCAGACCTTACCTCTGTAGGGCAACTTATGGGGGCTCACCTCCACAGGAGCCATACTAATCTACTTTCTATTGCAGGGGTGCTGCACTGATAAAACTATTCATTTGTTACAAACTGTTATGGTCATTGAGTGCCATTTTTTCTGTGCATGTTATTGACAGGGGTCATTGCTTGAAGTGAAGAGGAGTTAGCTGGGGACCTTGACTACTGTGGGATGTGGGATGTGGGCAGGTACAGCATCCTGGGGTTTGTACTAGATTGTCAGCTAGCCCACCATTAATTCTTTGTGGGTAAAGACACCACACATCTTATTCTCTGTGGATATAAACCCTCTTATTAGTAATAAGGAAAGAACCCAAGAGCCACAACATCCACAGCAACCTGGTGGCAGTGTAAGGTGAGAATCTTCCCCATCAAGGCTGTTACAGAAAGGTACATAATCATATAGTTTGCATAGGGTCCCATGTGATAATGGTGAGTTTTTAATGGTAAATGTCAAAACAGCGGCTTTTAATAGATGAATGCATCAACGGTGACCTCAAATAATGGCGACTGAAAATTTAGGTGACTTTTAGGTGATTTCAGCCGTGTTTACTGTCGTCTACACCTGAAATGTAAAATTATATTCAAGGCCTCATAAATATGCTGCACGTTCCTGACTGGCATACTCAGATATCACTGACATGAGCCTCTCATTAAGGTCCCGGTACCTTCTGCTCCCTTGCAAATTTCCTACGCTTGACAGCATCTGTTCCAATCATATCTCCATCATCCTCTGTTCCTCTTTTAAACAATCCAGCAGCCACCATATGTTGGGATGACAGGCACCTAGGCATAAATTAAAGCCCAGGTGCCACCCCTCCACAGCGTTGTTGGTGGGTGCCTGCCCCAGCCTGGTAACTTCATAACAATTTCACAGAGACAGTAGAAAAATGGACGTCTCCTACCAGACCTACCTAGAGGACTACCAAGCCAGGTGTCCTCAGAGTAGTCGAGCAGAGGCTCAAGCACATCCTGATTTTTAACAAAGAATGGCCATTCACACATCTTCTCAAAAGTAGCCACTACAACTTGCACTGGGACACATGTGAATGCCAAAAACATGTGCACATTAAGAGCAAAGTCTGTATCATGGGTATAGAGGCTCAGTATTTCACTACACTGCCTAATATGATTCCATATCGATTGAGAATAATTAAAAAAACATCCACGTACAGTACAGTTGCATCAGGTAACACATTACCAAAAGTGCATATTGCAGCCTTTTCAAAATCAAGCATAGCACTGGATGGATTCAAACCTGCCCACCACCGCTTAAGCTCCATGAAAACATACTCATATGTGGCAGTTGTATGGGAACACATGAGCACATAAACTGCAGGGAACACAACACCACTTTCTCAGGCCATGAATTGTGTACAGCTGCTGAAATAGACTTGGGCAGGCTTTAAATGTCCCATCAAGGAAGCATTCACTACACTGCAAGAAATTGCAAGTTCTTATCGGTAACAATTATGAGATAGCGATCCATGCCACTTTTGCAGTCACTGTATAGAAATAGCTCACCAGACATGGTTGTTTGGTACTCAGCATGTATCACCAACTCCTCCACAGTGCTCGGTATGACAGGATACTCGTGCTCTGTTTGCTGAATACGTTGGATAGTCCATCACAACAGAGGAACTATAGGTAAGCGTTCAGCAACAGTGTCAGTAGCCTGTGCAGTACTCTGAATGACTACCTGTGCTGTAGACTCCAAGGTATTCCTCACACACCTGCAAAGATCGCCCAGTACCTGCTATGCACCCACATCACCTGGGTCTGCAACATGATTGTGGGTCTTCTTGAAGAGCAACAACGGCTTCTCCAACAGTGTGTACTTGAGCAGGGCACTGCAGATGATGTGATTTCACAGAACGCCAGTATACCTTTTCTGGACACTCCTTGTCTACAGCTGCAGAAAACCTTCATACAGTAGCAGACGACCACCCTTCTGGGACATCAGGTACTCCATTGTTGTCTGTAGACATCCGTACTGCCACAAATAGCCTCAATATATTGACATAGACTACACCTGCCCAAACTCCGCCCACCACAACTGGCGCTCACCATTACTTTCACCATTTATTACCATTTGCCAATTACTATCGATTGCCAGTTGTGTGGTCACTGTTATGCTGTTACCGTTATTCATTCGCCGTATTGCTTTTGATGTTATTATGTGTTACCTTTGCATAGCAGTGATGCGCCACACTGTAATTCCTAATAAACTTACCAAGTCTTCTCATGTATGATGTAAAGAGCACAATGGAAAAGACAGAGCCATGGGGAACACTACAGTTTAAGGCCACTGAGTTGGAAATATGCAGACTTATGGCCACCGAACATTCAAGAACTTTAAGGAATGATTGGAACCATGAAAGTTGAGGGGGGTGGCAGAGAAAGCAGTTGACATGAGCAGACGCTCTATTGGAGGCTCTCACCTCATGCACCCTATAAAAGTAAAAAAAAATGCCTTTTATAATTACATTCAGAGTTCTAAAATAATTTATTTTTACAGTGCAGCTGCTGCCAAATTTACACCCAATTTGACTGATGGGAAGACCAAAAATTGATCAACCTAAGGAGAGTGGCAAGGGAAAGACACAAGCCTTATCCTCCAGCAGTTTTAAAGGTAGGCATATCCCTGGAAGAGCAGGGGATTTAGAATCTACAGTGAAGGATGAATTAGACGTGGTGCGGCAACTAGACAAAAAAGCGGTTGCTTTCCACTTTCAAGTGTCAGTGATCAAAACGAAAGTTGAATCAACTGATTTGGAACAGAAATCACTGATGACAACAGTTAATAAGTCACAAGTGGTGGTGTCAATTATAGTGAGAAAGCAATAAAACCTGACAGGGTGTGGGGTATTGGTGGATACCCACATGCCCAGGGGCATAACAAGGTCTTACAGCTCCTAAATGTGCTGATATTTATTTTTTTATTTTATTTAGTTTTGTTGACCGGGTAAGTGCACTAGACAAATCCTACCTATTTTCAGGCACGACTCGGGGAAGGGGGATACAGATGAATGCCAACTGAGCTTGAACCAGATTAAGCTGTTGGTGGTATTTTTAGTGAATGAGGGAAATTTGTCCAGGATACCGGGGAAATTCCCCTACTCTTTTCGAGAAGTGCCATGGGATCTTTAACATCCACCTGAGCTACCACCAATCCAGGCAGATGGGACCTCGGTTTGACGTCTCATCTGAAAGATGGATCTCTACCAATACCCTACTCCTGAAAGATCTCATTGTGCTTAGAAAATGGATTGTGAAATTTAAAAAATTATAAAAATAAAAAGACACACACAAAAAAAAAATATTGCTTAGGACTGCCCCAGTGGTGCTGAGGGCTGAGCGCTGGATGCCTTACACCACCACACTGACGACCCATGCTCGGGATGAGCATGGGCTGCTGAGGGTGGCAGGGCAGAAAAGGATCGAGCATCCTCTGGACTGCTCTCCATCTCTGGGGAGGGGACACCAGCACTCAGTGCACTACTGGCACCTAGCAGAGGCTGGGGGCTGGTGTGCTGAGGCTACAGCAGGGAAGGTGAGGCAGGCGGCTTGGAGGAATGCGTACAGGGTGTGTCGTTCCTCCTTGTGGCGTCATTGCATATCCTCACCTTAGGGAAAAAGAACACTGCAGCAAAAAGGTCCTGATATGCTCTATGGTGGCGATCCCTGCAGGTGCTGCCCCCATGACTAGCAGCAAAACCCCTCCAGCACTGAATCCATCAGTAAGGCGGGTTGAGGGATCCCCACCGTCCCACCATGGGGGGGCACAGCTGTGGGGCAGCTGGAGGATGAGCTGTGAGTGGGGGATGGGGCTGGGGGATCTGGCCTGAGGTACAGCCGTCAGGAACCAGGAGGATAAACAAACTAACTAAAAAAAAAATAAAGATATTGCTTAGGAAATGTAAAACAGTCCCTCCACAGATGCCTTCTACTGGTCAGTCATTTATCTTTCTACATATGCTGTACAAAGTGTGTCTGTTTACCATAGAACATAAGAATTCGATGTTCTGATATTGCTTTAATAGAATGCTAGGCACTCCCCATGCACATGGAATGCATGAAGTCAAACTTCTGCAGTATTACAATGATATATCTTCACTTAGACATGCACAGGCTCATATGGAGCCAGAGGCTCAGTTTTAATTGCCTCAGGGTTAGTAATAGGGATGGATATGGATTTGGATTTGGTTTTGCAAAGGGTTTGGATTTGCCAGATTCAGCCTAGATGTATAATTGAAGGAAAAATAGAGTTTATCAAGAGAAAAGCCTGAGATGCACTACATCCTGCTGTTTACAAAGTGTTAGTTTCTGACCAACCTGCATAGAGAACAACCAAATGGTAGAGTGTGGAATGAAACTGCTTATTTGGAACCCATCCACCCACCCTATGAAGTCAGCATTAAGGCCTATTAAAAATGTAGCCAGGCAAGCAAATTCCTCAGATAGTTTTACATTTCTAACATTATAGATAGAATCTAAATACAAGAGAATAAAGAAGAGTTAATGGAATTGGGTTAGATTTTTTTAGTCTGATAGACAACGTCAACTATGTAGTTACAGAATATGTCTCTAAAATTTGTGCATTGTATTGTTAGTATTCACACTGGCTCATTGCAGATTACAGGTTTGGTGAGCCACTTTGGAATACTTCTGATATAAGGGACTAGCAATGGTTCAGTAAGGAATCTGTACAGCTTGTTATTATTCATGTTCTTGCTTTTATGAAGGATTTTGTATTGCTTACTCTGGCTATATACTATATGGTGTTCTTTTGCTGACAGCAAACAACATTTTTCATGATAAAAATAATAAATACAACTTTTGCAAGTTAATTGTTTAAGTAGAAAATACAAGAAGAAGACCAGTGGTATTTTGTTAGATACTCATGTCAACTCAGACAACTACACAAGTGCAGTAGCTACTAATTAAGAATGTCTGTATTACATTTCACAAGTGGATTGTTTTTTATTAAAAAAGTACAGCAAGAGCCAATGTTTTGTGTTTGGCATTGGTAACATTTTTTTAGTCAGACTACAGAAAAATTGCTATGTGCATTTTGTGCAGCATAAAGAGCTGGGTTGGTCAGCTAGCTAGGGTTTATGTTTGCCTTTGTCTTTACAGCTGTGGAGAGGAAATCATAAGCACATGCATAATTTAAGATTGAAAAGACAAATAGACATTTGGCATTTTTAATTGAACTGCCACTGAATTAAAGTATTAATTTAGTGCAATCATAAATACCAAATGTAAATGTCTCTTCTTCAATCTTAAATTACATGTGTGTACTTACAATTTACCTCCCAGTGTGCAAGACAAAGGCAAAACATAAACCCTAGGTAGCTGACCAACCTAGCAATATATGTTGCATAAAATGCATGCAGATACCTATAATATATCCTTACTGTACTGTTGATGAGGAGGTGTGGAAAAAAGCCAATGTTGAAAATCTGGAGTGAAATTATTACAAATTCACAGTTACGAGTGTGTGTGGAACCTGCACAATGCATGCGCATAAAACAGTCATTTTTTGGATTTTTTTCACCAAATTTGTAACATAGGCTTTTTAAAATCCCACCTCATGGACAGTGGCACTGTCATTTCATTACTCAGTCCCATAAGGTGATTCTGCACAGTGACTGCAAAATCACCTTTCGGTACAGAATAATGCCATGACAGTGACTGAATTCATGAGGAGGGGCCCCAATAACCCCATGTTGAAAATATGGTGCCAAAATTCCTAAAATGCCCAAGATATGCACCAAAGTTGAAAAACCCTATTTATGCCATTATACAGCTTACCGGCATTTCTTCAGTTTGCAATCGGCTTTGAAGAGTGCAGACGTGTTCGCAATCCACCAAAGATCAGCGTGCCAAACTCCGGAGGTAAGTATGGGGTGAAGGGGGGAGTGGGGAGGCAGGGTACACAGATGGTGGGTGCGGGCAGGGGAGGGAGCAGGACAGACCGTGAAGGACCATTCTCTTCTTTTACAGGTTTAAAAAAAAAAAACATAGTGGGACTTTTTTTTTTTTACAAGAGCATTTGGCACACTGGGGTATGCTCCCAGCTTGTCACCTGACTGTTTGGGTGAGCTAGCCAACTGGGGATCAGGCACCCCACGGCACACACGAAGTGAGGGGGCACGAGGGACTATTTTCTTCTTTTACAGGTTTTAAAAAAAAATTGCAGAAATTTTTTTACAGAATTAGCATGCTGGGTGGGCTCCCAGCATGCCACCTAGTGTTTGGGGGCTAGATGATGGGGATTGGGCACCCTGTTGGCACATACTGAAGGGGGGGCTAGAGCCGAAGGGGATTTGGCACCCCCCTCAGCCCACAACAAATGGGGAGAATTATGCTGACTGGGAGTGGGCTCCCGCATTGGCACATGAAGGGTCAGGGCATACCGACAGGGGGATTGGGCACCCCTGAAGTTGGCATTGTGGCAGGCGGTGGCAGCAGTCACTGCCGCCATGTTTATAGAATGCTTCACCAGGAAAGGCATGTCAGGAGGTCCCGCTGCATATGACAAGTTTTGCTCTCATTGCAGCGGACCTTTCCTTAGATGTGCTTTCAAATTATGTATTCCTGGTGTGGCGCCTACATGCTGGCTTATTGGGGAATGAGGGACGCACCTACTGATGTATGCCCTGCATTAGCAACAGTGACCGTGCCTCAAATCTGCTACTAATGCAATATGTTGGCTGGTGCGCAAGCTGAGCCAACATAAAAAAATTGGTGAATTCTATGATCATATCAATTCTGGATTATGGAGGCATCCTGTACTTAAATGGCTTAAAAAGAGACTTAGAGAGATTACATATGTATTATGGCAGACTTGCTAGATTTATTTTAGATACTCCACAATTATTACATAAGTGTCAGTTGTGTAATAGATTGGACTGGCAGACTCTTGATGAGAGAAGGCAAGAGCATTTGATTGCCTTCATTCATAAAGGATGGTTGGCGAGCTCCCTCTGTATATAACTTCTCAAAAAAGCTACATCTCTAAGATTTGTGACAGCAATTGAATTAATGCTACCTGTATGTAATCTGGAAGTGGGTCACCAAACAGTGTGCCATTTAGGTGCACTCTTATGGAATAAAATTACACCTAATTTAAGAGACAGCAGGGATTATAGCTTGGAAAATAATTAAAGCGTAGTTGAGGAGCACATGTAGCAAATCAAGACAATGCTGTCACTATAGAAGTTTAATTACTGGGTAAATGTTGACAATCCTGTATAATAACAAGAGGTGGGGTGGTGCTTAAGAAAATGTTACGTATGAAGAATAGTAATATGATCTCTCCTCTGTCTTTTTGCTACTATTAATTTATATTTTTGCCTGTATATATGAACTTTGTATTTGTACTTGTTCTGTGATATGATTTGTAACTATACACTTTATGTATTTAGAGGACCTCGTTGTAAATTAGTTTTAACTCAATCGAGTTTTATCCTGATTCATAAAATCTTCTTTTATGAATAAATATTTTACTACTACTACTACACACTACAGTGCAGCAGGACCAGTGAGGGTGCCAGTGAAGGGTGGAATGGGCATGGCAGGGTGTGGGAGGGAACACTGGTGGCACCATGGCAGGCGTGCCTGGACAGTGACATACAGCCACAGAGTGACCATTTGAGTATTCTGACACTGATCATGTCCCAGATCCCTGATGCTGCCACCCCTGCCAGCTGACCTGCAGCTACACACACCCCAACATGCTGACTTTCAGACCTCGGGATGGCATCTGCCATTTGTGGTGCCCATCCCACCAGCCGTCACTCTTACAGCACCTGTGGCTCTGCATCAGGGCAGGTGGCTCTGTCAGGGGTATGTTTCCCCACCATGCACCCCTCACCCTGTGCCGCCATGGTTAGTCCCCTGTCGGGATGGTGAGTACGATGTGGGTGGCTGGCAAGGGTTGGTAGCAGCAGGGTCCAGGATACAGTTCATGATAGTATACCGCCCACTGCACTCTGCGGCTGTATTTCCCATCCAGGGCACGCCTGCCCTGGTGCCACCAGAGTACCCTCCCACAGACCATTGTGCCTCTGCTGCCACTTCTGGCACCTCCACCTGTCCAGCTGCTGTGTACCACACTGCCTGTCACCCCAAAACATCACAGCTCTGGGCCAGGGTTGTGCCAGCATGGGGGGAAGGCTTGACAGGACCGTCCATCAAACCCCCCAGTGTGCCAAAGGTTTGATGCAAGTCTGAGACTGCAACAACTCCTGGGACTTTGGCTCAGGGACACCCTTCTTTCTAGAATAGGGCACAGTGTCCCTGATGCACCTAGAGGTTGCCACAGCTGTGGATCAGTTCACCATGCATCAATGTAGTGGCCCTTTGAAAATGTAGCCCAAAATGTTTCACTTAAAATTGGTGCAGTAAAAACAGAAGAGTAGCATTGTGTGGGTGTATGTGTTGTGTCTTTCTTTCAGTCACACTTTAGGATATTGATGTAATTGTATGCAGTATTTTACCTTGTGACCTCATAGTCATCATCAGCAGCTGAACATCCACGAGAAACAATAGTCTATTAATCTTTATCATTAATACATCCTGGCTCTCCTTCATCACTGTTAGGATCAGTGGGATGTTTTACAGACATGCAGCCACTATAAAGATGATGACTGACCTTCAGAAATGTGAGGTGTTCAACATTTTCAGGTAACAAACAGTTGAATACAGTAGGTCAGAAGCAACACTGCCAGCTGTGCTAAAGATTCTCTCCAAACAGACACTAGTGGAGGTAAACTCAAGTAAAAATGGTTATTTTGTACAATGCTGGCCAGATTTTCCTCTTGCTCTGCCAATATCTTAGAGACTCAGCCCATATAGGTAGTTTACTAGGAATTTTAGATAGTTTTCCACTATACTGGCAGCAATATGTCCTTGGAAACACTGGAACAAGTATTGTTTTATCAATATCTTGTAGCTCTGACCAAATGCCCTCTTCTTCAGCTTGATCTTTCACAGTGGATGCACCTCTCACTGGTAGTGAGGTTTGAGAGTCTGTATGCTCAGGAGGTTGTTGTAATGAAACATTATCAACCATCTCATTTGACACTTTTTCAATGAGGTCTTTATACATGCTGACATCTGTGATGCAAGAGGAGAGATAGGAAGCTAGGATAACCTTAAATTCAGGGTTTAACATGATGGTGAGACTGTACATGTTCAGATTACATTATCATTTCTATTCTGGGGTCCATTTCAAGGGACATACTTATGCTTTCAACAAGTGAAGTCTTAGTACCTTCCTCCATGAATTTTGCCTTCTGCTTTCCAGTTTATTTTAAGTAGGCATATCAGGGGGATAATCTGACTGACTGAGACTGGCATTATCTGCAATCATTTCCCTAATGACTTCCTAAAGGGCTGAAGAACCTGGCACAACTGTGCCATCAGGTTCCATAGGGAATAATTCATTGATTCATTGTGAACTGATGCACTACTCTACGCTGCTAAAGGAGCTGTTGTACTATATAAAAGGTGGAATTCTACCTGGTAACTACCTCTTGCTTTAGTTGTTGTGAAAGGTTATTGTCCTTTTGCAGCTGCCACAATATTTTGAATGCTTTGGCGGAATGGCTGAAGTGTCTACAGATCTTGCGCACAACACTAAGGGCATTTTGAATGCTCCTGTCATCCTGGAGAAAATCATGTACTATGAGACTGATGGCATGAGTGAAGCAAGGTATGTGCATATACCCGTCATCCTTCACAGCATATATGGTGTTAGCCCCTCCGTTACTGGATACAAACAAATCCTGGAGAAAGGCCATGTGGAGTGAGACATTCAGCAAAGTGTCTTCTTAGCTCCTGGAAGAGGTTCACTGCAGTATGATCTTTTGACTCAAAACTAGTAATATGCAAGGCAGCCTGGTTGAATCTGAGACAGAGGATTAGGCAGAGGAATCATGGAAGGAGGCCCAGTGAGCAGTGATGGTCATGTCGTCTACGGTTTGGCCACTAGTCCACATGTTGGTTGTAATATGAGATATGGAAGTCATGCATTTAGGGCACAGGAATCTAGGGGAGGCTTACTTGATGGGGGGGATACTGATGGCCACCAAACAAGAAAGGGAACTGGGGGTAATAATATTGGATAACCTAAAGATGGCCAAACAATGTGCCAAGGCTGTAGGGAGAACCAGTGGGGTACTGGGGTGCATAGGGAGAGGTACTGTATTGCCACCATAATAAAGGAGGTGGTGATTTCTCTGTACAATTCATTAGTGAGACTTCATCTGGAGTACTGTGTCCAGCTCTGGCAGCTGCATCTCCATAAGGACATAGACAGGTTAGAGACATTTCAGAGAAGGGCAACAAAAATGGTGCAGGGCCCCCCACCAAAAGTCATATGAGGAGAGACTGGAGGACCTCAGTATGTATACCCTGGAGAAGAAGAGAAAGAGACAGAGGGATATGACAGAGACCTTCAGATATCTCAAGGGCATAAATAAGGTACAGGAAGGTAGAATGTTTCAGAAAAACAGATGTTCTATAACAAGGGGTTACGACATGAGGGTGGAAGGAAACAGACTCAGGGGTAATGTGAGGAAGTATTTCTTCATAGAAAGGGTGGTTTATGCATGGAACAACCTCCCAGCAGAGGTGCTGGGGGAAAATTCAGTAGGGGAATTCAACAAAGCATGGGATTGGCATAGGGGAGCCCTAGCGACAGGAAACAGGACAAAGCCAGAGATCCAGTAGGGTCTGTGGTTTTGTAGCAGGCAGAGTAAATGAGCAGACTGGGTGGGTCTAGCGGTCCTTAGTTTCTATGTTTAACATGGATTTGTGCGCTACTGCCAGCTTCAAAGGCCTGTATCACTTTCTCACACAATTCACAATACAGTTTTGTTACTGCTTTCGTGGCAAACTATTTCCTGGATGGTACGTGATATTGTGGCACTGCAATCGGCATTAGTTGCTTAAAACCAACAGACTCAACAAGAGAGAAGGGGTGCAGGTCTAGTGCTATAATTTTTGCAATGGTCTTGTTTCATTTTTGGGGTAGCTGGATAATTGGGTTCATATTTACATGCCCTTAGAAATTACTCTTGCATGCTTAACTGTTTCAATTTTGGGCCTTCTCTGCTCCGAAAAGAGCAGACAAAATTTAATGGAGGGGGAGCAGTCAGATGCTAGCATGCATGACGGTGATGGTTAATTACTGTATATGCTTGGCTTTTTTTGCTGAGTGGCAATAAAAAATAATTGGCAATTCCACTTGTTTTGGTTACGGAAGAAGAACGTTCTAGGTCCCTGTCATCCAATGCCTCATCCTGCGTCTCACACAGTGCCGTCACATCTTTTCTGCATACCATCAGGTGCATTCTCTTTTAGTGTCTTATCAGTGTAGATGTGCCAAGGTGATTCTGCTGTCTCACCCTTCTGATGCCAGTTTTATAAATAGTGCATATTGCAGGGCAGATATTTTGGTAGTCATCTACAAAAGTAATTCCAGACCCAAGAGGTAGCCTTTGTACTTTTACCTCCAGGCATAAACAACTGTTCTGTAGCACTAGTAGCAGCTTGCATCATGAGTCCTGCCATTATAATTGTTTTCCTTCTCTAAAATAACAGTGTCAGCATGAGAGACAGGAGGATCTTCCTTTTCAACATCTCCTTTTGATTGACTCCACCTGATGACCCATCTCCAGAATTTCTTCAAATTCTGTCCCACACTACATCACCATTATCAGAGTCAGATGACTTGGGTCCATGATCACTGGGCACAAAGTTGCTACCACTGCTGTTATGGTCCATGCTGGGTCTGACTCGTAAGATGACATTTAGGACAATGGTGTATTAAATGCATAAATGCTCATCCTATCAGTGCCTTTCTGGCGTGCCCCTAAATATTTTGGTTCTCTTAATAATAGTGCCTTCACTACCATGTCCCTTCCTCCTCTTGCACGGTGCAGTAGCACCCGTGGTTCTCTTTTTGCTACTACCTTGACTTGATGTACCAGCACCAGCACCTGGGAATGGATCACTTGTAGGGCTAGGGAAAGGGGATGTGCCACTTGTCATCTCGCTCACAGACTCTGACTCTTTTGGGTTGTTTTTCAACAAGGATTGTTCTGGACCACTTTGGGGACTGGAAGGCCTATTAGTTGCATCTTGCCCCTTCCTGTTGCCTTTTGTTTTAAATAATTCAGACAGTTTCATCACATTTGTTTGTTTAGTTTTGTCCATGGTTTGTAAACAGGGAATGACAAAGAAAACTAGTAAAATGAAATGCAAACAATGCCTGGTGAGTTAAAGTAAAAACACACAGACATGTGCATACACACACACACACATACACAGCACCAAGTATTAACTACATACTATAGATATACACCTCTTCATGTAAGGGTGTTGATCAATAAGGGTGGCTAGCTCAAGCAGTTTAAAAGCCTGCCACTTGCTGACAAGCTGTGACAAGAAGTCAAGCATCAGCAATATCAGGATCACAAGTGTCCCTAGCAGCGCCAGCTCTGCAAGTAGCAGCGTAACAGTCACCAAGGGGTCCAGTTTAGTAATTGATGATAGATTATTTTCTTCTACTATGGTCAGGGTGCTTCTCTGTTCTGCATTCACTTATGTAGTGTCACTTTCTGTTGTATTACCATCAGATTGCTCCTGCTGTTGGTTTATGGTTGTAAGTAGTGTGTTAGGACACCAGGTAACTCTTCTACTCCCTGCTACTTCATCAAATGACATGTCCCACTGCATATCCCTGTTTAGCCCAGATGACTTACTGTATGGTAAACCCTTACAGGGGCATGGACACTGGATGCTCAAGAATAGAGATAATTCACAGCAAAATGACAATAAACCCTTAGATTAATGCACTACAACATTCACACTGAAATGTTTATGTTTGCATTGGAAAACTGAACTAGCTAACCCAGATGGCTTACGTGAAGTCACTACCCAGGGAAGGCAGTAGGCTGGCAGCAGTGGCAGGTGCCTGAGAATGGAGATAATCACAAGAAGATGACAATAAACCCTTGGATTAATGCACTACACTAGTCATCGAACTATTTTTTGGTTTCTATTGAAAAATTGACTGGCTAGCCAGATGGCTTATGGCAAGCCACTACCCAAGGAAGTCACTAATCTGCCATTTTTTCACACCTCCTTATGAACAGTACAGCTGTCATTTTCCACATCCTGCCTGAAATGTGTTTTCACACATCCAGAGCACAGTGGCACAGTCGCTGTAGGAAAACAATGTTCGGATAGAGTAAGAAAATCACAGTAACACTGTTCATGAGCAGAGGTCCCAAAATGCCTATGTTGGAAATTTGGTGAAAAATTCAAAAATGACTGTTACTGTGCGTTGCACAGTTTCCATGCACACTTTTAACCTCGAGAATTTTTATATTTTCACTCCAGATTTTCAACATTGCCATTTTTTCACACCAACTTATGAACAGTACAGCTTCATTTTCCACATCTTGCTCAAAATGTGTTTCGCACATTCGCACACAGTGGCACAGTTGCTGTGGAAAACAATGTTTGGGACACAGTAAGAAAATCACAGTTAACACTGTTCATGAGCAGAGGTCCCAAAATGCCTAGGTTAAACAGCTGGTGAAAAAATTCCACAAAATGATTATGCTACAAGCATGCATTGTGCAGTGTCCATGCACCATCGTAAGTTTGAGAATGTTTAATATTTTCACTCCAGATGTTCAACATTGCATTTTTGCACACCTTCTTAAGAACAGTACAGCTGTCATTTTTCATATCCTACGCAAAATGTGGTTTCACACATCTGTCATATAATGTTGCAGTCGCTGTGGGAAATCAACGTTCAGGACAAATTAAGAAAATCATACTGTCACTGTTCATGAGCAGAGATCCCAAAATGCCTATGTTAAAAATTTGGTGAAGGAATTCCCCAAAAAAAGACTGTTACAAGTGTGTGTTGCCTAGTTTTCATGCATGCTTGTAACTGCAAGAATTTTTAATATTTTCACTCCAGATTTTCAACATTGCCATCTCTTCATACCTCCTTATGAATGGGGCAGCTGACATTTTTATGTGGTACAGAATGGCACAGTCACTGTGGAAATCAACGTTTGGGACACATTAACAAAATCACAGGGACACTGTTAATGAGCAGAGGTCCCACATGCTTTCATAAGGTGAGGTCACAAAAGCCATGTTGAAAATTTGGAGTGCAAATACCAACAAACGCCCAGAGCATTAGAGTTCCTAACAAAACATCCCACCTTGTACAGACTAACAGGAATCAAGGTGCCTTTTGGATTGTCAGCTGTAATGCTTATGCCATTGCACCCCCACCCCCACCCTGCAGCCACTGATAGGCATCCAGGTGTGCCTTGGACTCTTCGACTCCAAAGTTCACCTCATTCTCCTATACAGCACCCATCTCACCATACTTCCTTATGAAATGGGGTGAGCGTAAGGCCCGACAAGCCCAAGGCACAACGCAATACTTTTTAGAGTCTGCAGGGTAGGGTCAAGTGAAATGGCATGAGCGTTATGGCCAACGACCCAAAGGCACACCCCAATACCTGTCACTCTCTGCAGGGTGGGGTGGGGTTCATGTCAATTCTATTCTTCACTGTCATTCCTATTATGCATCTCTCTAACTCTTGCACTATCAATGCCAACACCAGCAAGACAACATTCGGCATTGACAAATGCTCATTCTGTTTTTAAGTTCGCTCATACTCAGCAAACTTCTTACTATGAGTGACTTTTAAGGGGTGTGACACTGTCTGTCCAATGCAGAGTGCTCTGCAAGGGGCTCAGCGGTATCACACCAATCATCAGCCAGGCTGATGGTGACACTGTTTTGCCTGAAGTTGTCTGCACTTGAAAAGAAAAAGCTGCACCAATCATACTAACTTTTTCCTTTCTTCTGCAGGACACTGCCCAGCAAACAGCTGATCAGCCCAGCTGAGGTCACTTCTCTCTCTCCTTCCCCCTATCTTTGCTTTAAATTAGCTGGCGTGCATAGCTTTAATAGCCGGATAAGCCACAGTGAACTTACCAAAGTACAGGGGTAGCACAGCTGGCCACTCCCGGGTCTTTCTTCTGTCCAGCTACTTTCTTCTTTGTGTGGTTTCCTGGGCTTTGAGAATGACTTGCTGTGAAAAATTACCTTTGTTTGGGGGTGCTACCTTGCTGACACTGTTGCTAATGCAGTACTCAATCAGATCCACCAAGTTAGTGAAGGACCTGATTTGTAGCAGCAGTCAGCTTGGGGGTGTTGCCAGTGCAGGATGCTGGGTTTAAAGGTCTAGGAGCCCAACTTTAGTCCTGTTACTTGGAAATGTTTTCCAGGAGAGGAGAGTGAGCTGCACAAGGAAGATTGGATTCTTTGGCAATGACTGAGGAAGAGAGAGTGGTGGGGAAGAAGAGGGAGGTGCAGCGGAGCAAGTGGGATGAGCAGCAGCACACGCCACCCAGAGAGAGAGACACGGACCGACGCTGGTGGCAGTGTGGTACTGGCAAGGGCAGGCAAGCACAAGGCAAGAGCTTTAAAACAGCAAGAGCTGCTGTATTGTGTAAAAAAGCTGTAATCACATTGTTCTTGCTCTTGCCTCTTCTTCCAGCTAGATTGCCATGTATCTGCTGTCTGCCATGCCCTGAGGACTTTGGACAGAGCCAGAGAGGGGAGCAACAGCACACCACAGCTGAGAGTCGGTCATAGGATAGCGGAGGAGTGAACTTCTCAGCTGCAGGTTGTGGCTGGTTGGCTGAGTTGGCTCGGCTCTGGTCAGTCAGCAGCTCTAGTTAAAGTCCCTAATCTTAGCACCAGATTTTGGGATGGAGGGGTGGCTGATTGAGTCGCTGAACCAAGTGTATCCAGGGAGCCAGCCCGCCTGCTACTGCCTACTGCCTGCCATCACCAGGGTCCATGCCAAGTGCCTGCTGTGCTGCCTACTAGCTTGCTGCTGTGTGTGTCTGAAACTATGAGAGTAGGCGGTAGCGTCAGGAGTTTGGACGGGTCCTTTTTGGTCGTGGTGACAGTCGTAGAGTCAGACAATCAGCCTGAATTTTTTTCATCCTCATCTGATCACCAGTGACTGTGTTCCCATGCAGTTCCACTCATGCTGCTATCTTTAAACAGAGAGGAACTACAGCTACCATATTGGGCATACCATGCACCGCCAGCCATGTCGCAGACCACCACAGAAACAGTTCATGTCCCACTTGAGTGGCTGAGAGTGCAGCGTGTACAGCAGACTACAACTGAGCAGAGCTGAAGCAGTCAAGTAAGTACTGTCTAAACTTAATGTACAACATATACATTGCTGTAGCTTTATGGTATGGCCAGAGTATCCACATCATTCCCCATTCCTGAGAGCAGCAGACAACATTAGAAGCTATGCCTGGGAACATGCACAATTTATAACAGCTGAAAGTGCGAATCTATTTTGAGCTGTTACAAGTGTAAGTGTAAACCATAGCCCCTAGTTTGAGGCTTTTGGTTAAGGTGAAAGTACTTTAGCTGGGGAAGGTTTATGATGTACTGGATTGGTATGGCCCAACTGTAGGGAAGAAATAAGTGGGAGTAAGGGGCCTGTGGGCTGAGAATGTGTGCTAAGGCTGTGACAGCATCTGTCCTGGGAAGTCTGACCACAGCTGGTTCAGCCAGGTATGGATCTGCCTTTCAACCCCTCCCTGCCAAGTGTTGGTTCTCAAAGTCACTAGGCAGGTCACAGCTGGCAGAATGTGAGGAGAAGTACAAGACTCCAGGTGTAGCACAGCCCCTGGGACCATGCATAGATCTTACCTCCACCAGAAAGTCTGTGAGTGCCTGTTGGTGTAACAGGGTGCCATATTCCACACATGAGGTTGGGGTGAGGAAGGTGTTTACCAAGGCCACCGTAGGCATTACTTTGGGAGCGCCATTATGTGTGCTTAAAGTGGCAGAACATTTGCTGGGGTGGAAATGAATTATTTGTGTTTGACTTTGCAGTTACTTATTGTTTCATATTTGAAATCAGTTCTTTCCAGATCATGAGTGAAAGATACTTCAACCCTTCATATCCAACTTAAAAGTACTGTGACATTGCAATAAAAGTGCAACACTGTTTTTTCCATGCAAATTTTATCCCTTGATAGCAAATGGTTTCAAGCTTGGCCATTTTAATAGGGTCTTGTCTGAGGAGACTGCAACAAACAAGTATTAACAGTTAACAGTTACTGTTTCTTTGCATTGAGGCAAAAATCATATTTACAGATCAGAGAGCTGACGGAGTTTAGAGACCACCCAATATTTTGTAAGGACAAAGTGTTTAGATTTAGCGAGGCTTTTCTGGACAGGGCCAAGCTGGCTTAGAATAGTTGGAGAGGGTGTCCGCCTGATGTGGGTCGATATAAGCCTCCTGAGGCTTCTTGGGGATGCTGACATAATCCTCCCTCCCTCCCTCTGTTCAGTCCTGCACTTCTCTCCCATGCTCCAATCCACCTTGTATGCCTCACTGCGCTGCCTCGTGTGGTCTGTTCCTGCTTCAACTAAAGTCTCATTCCCCTACCTGCCTCCATTTCCACTGGCTGCAGCTTCAAGTATTGAACTGTCCTGTAAGGATATTATATCTACTATACATAGTGTATATATGTAACCCCAGGGGCACTATCCCAAGGGCTACTACCCTTGCCTGATTTGCCAGTAACAGGTTGAGGGGCCTGGATCCGATGGCGGGTGCCTCCACCCAGAGGTCGGGGTTAAGACAGTCTGGTATAACTTGGTCACAGCCCTCTGGGTCACTGCAACCCCCCCTTTCTTCCCAATAGTGGCCCACACAAATCAATCACAGTACCCTTACAATGTACACTTACCTCTAGGCTTGAACCAATAAGCTTGCTCCGGGGACCCCCTGAAAAGTAAGATGCTGTTACACAATAATCACTGTACAGTAATTCACCATAAACACACAAGTTAGCCAGTATACCTTTGCAAAACAATCAATCTGATTTATTTAGGGGGAATTAACAAGGACTGGGGTGATCAGGTTAATTAGCTTACCAATCTAATGTATAAGTATCTATCTAGGGCACTGTGCACAGGCCTAACCTATAAGTCACTGTCTCTGGGTACCCAGGCAATAAAGGCTAGTCCCTCGATGCAGCTGGCTGGGGCCTGACACAGAAACAAGCATGAGATTCCTACAAAGATTAAATAGAGCCAGCAGGCTCAGTTAGTGTAGCCAGCAAAGTAATCAGAACATCTTGCTCTCACTAGGAACATTTGACAGGGAGCTACCCTGATTTAGTACTCACGACTCCAGAAGGAAGAGCGCTCTCACACCACTCGCAGGACCGAGCCTGGACTTCAAACACTTCTCCACACATTTATATGAAAGACAGAGGGGTACCATACCAGGCAGCTGCTGTATACCTCCCGATCGCTTTCACGGCACTCACCGGACCCAACAACACAGCCTCACATGTCCTGACCGACCAAGCGCGATTGAAGCAGATTCTCCAGTCTTCTAAGGGTGAGCCTGGTAGGTAGCTGCGCTTTTGCATAGCCTCCTCTGACCACTGCCTAGAGGATTAGTCTGACCTTGCTGGCGTTTAAAACCACCAACTTCTGGGCTTCCCACACGCTCCCGTGTAAAGTTCACCAGCACAGGAGCCCCAGAGCTCCTTCCTTGCTCACAGCCACAGCATCTCTGGTTCTGGGCAGTTAGGGCAAGCCTCACCATTCAGGCGCCACCAGATCCCGTAGGTGGCTACTGATGTCAGTCACTTACTTTGCCCCCTATTGGTGCAGAAAAGGCACCAGAGTCCAGACTACACTTCCCAGAATTACTGGCTGTATCCCCTATGGCCAGCCGGCTCCAACATGAGTTCTGATCCTGGTTGGTCAAAAAGATCTCCATTTTTGTGTTCCCCCATTTCCCATAGGTCCAGTTCAATAGTCCAGGTCCAAAATGGAGGGGCCAAGCCCACACAGTCCCAGCTGCAAAAGAAGCAGGTTAGACAAACTGTAATTCCACTAATACTCTAACTAATTGTAGCCAAAAAGTTACATCTTTCAAAAGGGTTCCCGTTGCGCTTTTCAGCGACTACACTAAGGGAGTGATTTCCCAGCAGCTCAGGTGGGATTCGAGCAAGGAACCCACTGTCCCCCTACACAAACTAATAAAGCCTGCAAGCAGGCAGCTCTCAAAGAGACAGTACCAGAGGCTCTAGAAGCACTCACAGCACCCACAATTGAGCAGCCTTACACCGAATGCCAGTTAGGCAGGGAGCTCTTAGACATGCCCCGGGAAGGCTTTCAGGAACCCCCATTTGTAGGGGGGTTACACCCTTCCTGGCCTGAAAAGAACTTGGCATCCACATCAAGTAGTTACCCTTATATCACTTTAAGGCAGAATAGTTTTAAACTGACAGACATCAGACCTTTTGTTACATACATTGGCACTGTATTCACAGTTTACTTAAGCAATAAGGTATGACCAGGGGTTAGATTAACAGTCTGTTAATCACCCCCAGGGGTGTAACGTGGCACAAGGTGCAGCCTAGTGCCATGTTATCCCTAGGGGGTGATTAACTGACTGTTAATCTAACTCCTGGGAGTGCCTTATTGCTATTATAAAAATGTTTTCCAAAAGAAAAGTGTTAAAAGTATCCTTTATCAATGTTTTCCTCATTTAGAGGGAGATTTTTAATAAAATAGTTCTTCCACCAGCAGTTTAAGAATGCTGGTTCAAAATCAGAATGCATCATTCCACACATTCAGCTGTGCTAGAGGATGGAATGTTGACAGGAAGAATCCACGTGCCATGGTGCTCAGGCTGTACATGACAGTATAACATGGATTAATGTAAGGCTGTTGGAATTCTAACAGCCAATCAGATTGCAGCCTTTCTGAGAGCCTTTTTATAATATTGTTTATGCACTATTACACATACAGACAACCTTTTTCTTTTAAATCGGTTCATTACTTCCTGCCCATGACATCTGGAAGAGGGGACCTTCCCTATCAGCTACTTGTGGGCTAACTAGGGCAGGGGTACCATACTCAGAGGGCAATACTAACAGTCTGGAGTCATTTCCCAAGGCTAACTTGGGCAAAGAGCTTGGGAACACATACACCCCTTTACTGACTACATTTAAAGGCAAATCCACAGGCTGACCCAGGGACTCATAAGTCAACCTTATTACAGGCCGTACTTCTCGGCTGGTGCATCTAGGGGTCTCGGAAAAACCTGCTACAGGCCCCGATTCCATTTCAGCCTCACTTAGATTAGTAGGGGGAATGTCCATAGGGTGAAGGGGACCCAGGGCCCATAGTACTTTTGGGAACAGGTCCCTCTATCTCAGGAGCCACACTGCTTGGTTCAGCTAGGGACATTTCTGGCACTACCGGGGTGCTATCAGGGCACTCAAAGTATTCTTCTTGCTCTGGCATATCACTAACTGGTTTCCCCACATCATTTCCTTCTTCTGAAAAGTCAGACAGCTCAGCCAGATAATTCAGCCAGGCTCAAAGATCCCACTTCTTCGCCCTTGGTGCCACTCACTTCATCTTCTGGAAGCATGGACTCCAGAGACAAAGCTGGGGGCTCAGACAGTCCAGGAAACCCAACTTCGTCCCCAGAGTTAGTTAGGGGATTGCCCTAAAGAGTTGACTCAGTTCATAAGAGGGGTAATACTCAACATCATTTTCACTGTCCTCAGACACAGACTGAGGATCAACTTCATTAGAGGGGGATGGAGAAGGCCTCTGAGCTTGAGTTCTGAGGAGTTGACCCATCTTGATTTCTTTTGGCATGGCTCTAGTTATAGGCCGGGGGCATTGGAAGGTTCAGCCTCTATCAAAATTTATCCAATTGGCAGCAGGTGATTTCTGTGTATAGTTTTCACATCTTTTGAATTGTTTTCAAGCCGCACTTTATATAAAGGTAAATATTTCAATTTTCCCACGACAATATGAGGGAGGTGATGCCATCTGTCAGCAATCTTATGATTACCATGCAATCCAAAGTTCCTCAATAGCACTCTATCTCCTTCTTTCAGTTCCACTGCTTTCACTTTCTTATCATACCTTTCTTTATTGGCCAAATTCCGCTTAGCAGCCATGGTCTGGGCTAGTTGGTAGGCATGATTGAGTTGGGCCTTCAGCTTCTGCACATACTGTAGATGATTAGCTGCTTGAACCCCATCGGGAGAAACCCCAAAACAAACATCTACTGGCAATCTGGCTTCCCTTCCAAACATCAGTCTATATGGAGAAAATCCAGTAGCACCACTTTTGGTGCAGTTATAGGCATGGACTAAGGCACTGATCTGCTGACTCCATCTAGGTTTGTCTCTAGGGTGCAAGTTGCCCAACATATTGAGCAAGGTGCGATTGAATCTCTCAGGTTGAGGATCGCCCTGGGGATGGTATGGGGTGGTTCTTGACTTCTGTACTCCCCACAAGAATAGCATTTCTTTAATCAGATGGCTTTCAAAATCTCTTCCCTGATCGGAATAGATTCACTGGGGGGCCCCATAGTGAACAAAGAAATTCTTAACAAGGACTTTAGCCACCGTAGTTGCTTTCTAATCTTTGGCGGGGAAAGCCTGGGTATACCAGGTGAAATGACCAGTAACTACCAATATGTTGCTGATATTCTTCAGATCTGATTCTAAACTCAGGAAATCAATGCAAACCAGTTCCATAGGGGCACTGGTAGTGATGTTGACCGAGGGGCAGCTCTCGGAGGCAGGGCTTTTCTTTGTAAACATCTGCTGCAGGTCTTAACATACTGCTCTATGTCAGCACTCATTTTGGGCCAGTAAAATCGAGTCCGCTCTAAGTCAAGAGTTCGGTCTGTGCCAAGATGTCCCACGTGATTATGTAGTGACCTCAATACCAGTTCTCTAAAAGCAATGGGTAACACCAATTGTTGTTTGACTGCTTTCCCCTCTCCACCCATGGTCTCCCTGTACAATAGCCTATTAATCAGTTTCCACTTGGGTCCTTCTTTGTACAACAGCGCAGTTCTCAGGTCAGGGGAGCGTAATCTTGACACATCTTCCTCCCTCTGCAAAGCTTCCAGGACAGAGTTTATTATGGGACCTCGGGATTGAGCCCGTTGGAGGCTATCATTACTGAATTGAGGCAACATAACATAGAAACATAGAATTTGACGGCAGATAAGGACCGCTTGGCCCACCTAGTCTGCCCATTTTCCTACCTAACAGATAAGCTGCAGATCCTAGTTAACCAACAGCTTATTTCCTCCTACCCTCCACTAGGACTGCCTTATGGCTGTCCCATGCATTCTTGAAGTCCCACACTGTTCTTGACTCCACGACCTCCTCAGGGAGGCTGTTCCATGCATCCACAACCCTCTCAGTGAAAAAATACTTCCTCACATTACCTCTGAGCCGTCCCCCCTCAATCTTCAAATTGTGCCCCCTTGTTCTTGCACATCTCTTTTTCTGGAAGATGCTACCCTCTTGGACTTTGTTAATTCCCTTGAGGTACTTGAAAGTTTCTATCATGTCCCCTCTCTCCCTTCTTTCCTCAAGGGTATACATATTAAGCTCCTTTAGTCTTTCTTCAGATGTCTTCTGGTGCACCATTTGGCTGCACCATTTTGTTGCCTTCTCTCTGGACAGCTTCCACTCTGTCTATGTCTTTATGTGAGATGGGGTCTCCAGAACTGCACACAGTACTCCAGATGGGGTATCACCAACTGTCTGTACAAAGGGATAACAACTTCCTGTTTTCTACTATTGATGCCTCTTCCTATGCATCCCAGTATCCCCCCAGCCTTCCTTACTGCCTTCTCACATTGCTTGCCCACTTTTAGGTTATCTGATATAATTACCCCCAGGTCCCTTTCTATTTTTACTGTTGTCAGTATCTCACCCCCCATTATGTACGCTTCCCCTGGGTTTTTGTTTCCCATGTGCATTACCTTGCACTTTTTGCATTGAATCTGAGCTGCCATACATTTGACCATTCCTCCAACCTTGCAAGTCCCTTCTCATCCTTTCCACTCCATCTTGTGTATCAACCCTGTTGCAGATCTTTGTGTCATCTGCAAAGAGACATACTTTTCCTTCCAGTTCCTCTGCAATGTCACTTATAAAGACATTAAAAGGGACCGGTCCCAGTACTTGAACACCTTCATGGTACCCGCTAGTAACCCCCTTTCTTAACTGTGGACTCCATTTACTACTACCCTTTGCGCCCTGTTGTTCAGCCAATTTTTATCCAGGCTACCACCTTGGGACCCACCCAAGGCTAGCTATCTTGTGTATTAATCTTTTGTGTGGGACTGTATCAAATGCCTTATAAAATCTAGGTAGGCCATGTCCACAGCCCTCCCTGGTCTACTACTTTGGTCACCCAGTCAAAGAAATCTATTAGGACTCGTCTGACATGACCTTCCCATCGTGAATCCATGCTGCCTTGGGTCCTGTGCCCACTGGCCTCTAGGTACTCAACAATTCTTTCCTTCAGAAGTGATTCCATCATTTTCCCTTCCACTGAGGCCAGACTAACTGGTCTGTAGTTTCCTGCCTCTGTCCTGCTCCCACTTTTGTGAAGAGGAATCACATCTGCCCTCCTCCAGTCCTCTGGTACCACCCCATCCTCCCATGATTTGTTAAAGAGAGTAGTCAGCAGTGTCACTAGTTCTACCCTTAGTTCTTTTAGAATTCTTGGGTGAATCCCATCAGGCCCCATTGCTTTGTCCACCTTCGATTTTGTTAGTTCTTTCAGAACCCTTTCTTCTGTAAATGGACTGGTATTGACTCATTCTCAGAGTGTTTCTCTAGTTTGGTTTAGGTAACTCTCCTCCTCTTCCTTTGTGAATACTGAGCAGAAATATTCGTTCAGTATCCTGCTTTTCTTACTGTCACCTCTACCCACATTCTGTCCCCTTTATTAAGCTTCAGCATCCCTTCTTTGGTCTTTCTTCAGCTCCCTAATGTACCTATAAAAGATCTTATCCCCTTCTTAACAGAATTGGCTATCCTTTCCTCGGTTTGGGCCTTTGCTATTCTGACTGCCTTCCAGCCTCTTTCTGCTTTAACTGATAAAGTTCTCTGTCCTGCTCCTTCTGTGTTTCCTTATATTTCCTGAATGCTGTCCTTTTCTCCTTAACCTTCCTTGCCACCTCTTTTGAGAACCATAGGGTTTTTTCCTTCGTTGTGTTTTATTGATTTGCTTTACACAAAGGCTTGTTGCCTCTGTGATGGCTGTTTTGATCACTCCCCATTGTTCCTCCAATCCTCCTTCTTGCCTGTTTGCTAGTGCTTTTCTGAGGCACTCTCTCATTTTCCCAAAGTCAGCCTCCTAAAGTCCAGTACTCTTGCTTTTGAATGGCTTGATTGTATGGCTGTGTTTATCGTGAACCACACCGCTTTGGTGTCACTTGTTCCCAGATGGCTACCCACTTCTAAATCTGAGATTCTTTCTCCATCCCCATTTGAAAGTACCAGGTCTAAGATTGCTCCCTCCCAGTGGGTTCTGATACTAGCTGTCTCAGGCATGCCCCTGTAGGGCATCAAGAATGACCCTGATCTTGGATGTGCCTGCAGCAAAGGTGCTCCAGTTAACATCTGGCATATTCAGGTCCCCCATCAACAATATCTCCCCTTTTTCTGCCATTCTAAGAAAGCCTTCTATCATTTCCTTGTCCATTCCCTCCCCCTGAGATGGGGGTCTGTATACAACCCCCATGCGGATTGTGGTGCCATTTCCTGTCTCCAGGGTGACCCAAAGTGCCTCATCTGCTCCCTGTTGACTCTTTAGTTCTGTTGCTTTGATACCTTCCTTTACATAGAGAGCTACTCCTCCTCCTCCTCTTTTACCCTCCCTGTCCCTCCTGTAGATTGTGTATCCTGTGTGTTGACATCCCAGTCCTTGGTTCTCTGTGTACCATGTTTCTGTGACTGCCACAATATCCAGGCAACCCTCTTCCATCAAGGCCACTAGTTCAGGGAGCTTGTTACACAGACTACGGGCATTGGTACTCATCACTCTCCACTTTTTGATAGCCTTACCCCTTTTAGCCCCATTTCTGTCCTTACTGCCTTTGCCTTTTTTTACATTTAAATCTGTTCTGCTCCCTAATGACTTCTGTACCTTGGTGTTTACCTCACTAATCACCATGTTTTGGGGGAGGCTTGTATTCCCTGCTCCTTTTCAGTGCCTCCCCTTGGCTAGTTTAAATGCTGACAATGAAGCATTTAAACCTTCTCACTTGGATCCTGGTTCCCCGCGACAGATGCAGACCATCGCACCAGTATAGGTCTGCATCCCTCCAGGTGGCTCCCCAGTCCCAATGAAGCCAAACCCTGGAGCTCCACACCAGTTTTCAACCACTCATTGAATTCCTGGTGAGAAGTGGCCTAGCATCTACCTTGTCATAGACAGGCAGCACCGACGAGAAGGTTACGTATAAGCCATCTTGTCAAGGCCCCCTTCCAACTCCTACAAACTCCTCTTGCACTGCTCTGATCCCATTCCTAGCCAGGTCATTTGTCCCTAGGTGGACAATGACATCCAGCTCCCTCCCTCGTGCAGCTCCTCCCACGATCCTGAGGATTCGCTTCCTGTCCCTCCAAGCCGGGGCGCCAGGAAGGCACCTTACCTCCTCTCCCTCCCCCATTTCTACCCCCTAATGATTGAGTCCCCCACCAGGAGTTGTTTCCTTCCCCTGTGGGGTCCCATGCCACCCTCCTGTGGGTCTCCTTTGTGAAGGTTCCCAGAACCCTCCTTGGTCTCCACTGCAGGTGCCTCCATAGAGGAACCACTATCCACCAGAAGAGCAAATGAATTGTGGAGAGGTACAGCTGGAGGGATGCAACTCTGTTCCACCACCCTCTCCCTCCTTGAGCCCACCCTGGTCCAGCCTCTCCTCTTCCTTGGCAACCTCTGAGGTAGTGGCATTGGCCCTTGTTGTCCCTGGGTGGGGGAGGAGGTTTCACGAATCCTAGCCAGGTCAGCCTGGAGACGGACAACCTCCTCTCTCAGACCAGAGAGGTGCCTGCAAATAGGGCAGCATCACAGCCTCCAAATGTCTCCAGGAACACCGCCGCCCCACAGCCAGTGCACTGCCCTCCCATGATGTCTTATTTTTGTCCTCTCTACTGTTTCTCTGGATACTTATTCTCTCACACAACTCTCACCCTTCCTGTTCTGGGACAGCACCACTATCTTCTTCAGTAGCCTTCCTCAGCCTTGCTCAATATCAGATCACCAGCGCTAGAGAGTGAGCTGCTTTTTCCTTTAGGTTGATGCTGCTAAAAACCAATGTTTCTCTATGATCCTTTCCTTCCTCTACTGCCAAACAGGAAGTTCCTGTTGACAGTCAAATCCAGTAGCTATAAAAGTAGAACTGGCTTTGAAGTGGATGGAGGGCAATTAAAAGAAAAACAATAACATTGTAATTTGACTACTGCTTTTAGTGTCACCACACTGCCAGGTAGCTCTCTTTCCTCCTACTGTTTGCAAGTCAGCTGATACAGTACCCTTCCTGCACAGAACACACTGACATGCCTTTTGTTCTTTTTAACCCTAAATAAGACCCCCTCTACTCTAATAAAGTTATCATACTTAATCTTAACAGACACAGCTCCTGCTGAGATATACATTTAAATTAACAAGAAATGGAAGCCTTTAAAGTTAGCTGCTTCTTGCTCTACAAAAAGGCTAGCAACAGAAGTTGTAATTCCTGACTCACCTGCTTTATAATGTCTAAACCATCACAAGTAGCTTCTTTCCTCCACTGGTTTAGCAAAGTCAGCTGATACAGTACCCTTCCTACAGAACACACTGACTTTCTTTTTCTTTCTTTTTAACCCTAAATAAGAACCCCTCTACTACTAAAAGTTATCTGTCCACTTAATCAACAGACACTGGACTCCTCGCTGAGATATAAATTCAAAATTAATAAGAAAATGTAGCTCTTTAGTTAGCTGCTTTCTGCCTCCACAAGCAAGCACATAACAGAAGTTGTAATTTGACTTACCTGTTTTATAGTGTCTAAACCACACCCCAGGTAAGCTCTCTTCCTCCCATTGGAGCCTAGCAAAGTCAGCTGATACAGTACCCTTCCCAATAACGGAACACACACTGACTCCTTTTCTTTTCTTTCTTTTTTACCCTAAATAAGACCCCTCTACTTCTAATAAAGTTATCTGTCTACTAATCTTAACACACACTGACTCCCTCGCTGAGATATAAGTTTTAAATTAATAAGAAAATGAGAGGCTTCTTTAGTTAGCTGCTTTCTGCTCTACAAGGCTAGCAACATACTAGTGTCTGATGCAGAAAATGACAATAAGCAGCAGGTAAGCAGTTCTCAGAGGGCCCCAGGCAGTCCACACAGCAGTCCACAGCCCTCAGGAGACAACCGTTCCTCCCTATCCAATTTTGGCAAAGGGCTCTAGAGTTCTGATAACCGACCAATCAACTCGGGACAGGCCTCCGGGAGAGGGCATCAGCATCTATAGATGGTTCAGGCAGGCTCTATATTCAACAGCATAGTTGTAGGTGGATACTTGTGAGAGCCACCTATGACTAGTGGCAGCATCTAGCTTATTGAGGCATGAACATTCATCAAAGGATTACATCAGTTTTCACCAATATCTTAGCCCCATACAAATAGTTATGAATTGATCAACAATAGCTCACTTTAAAGCCAGGAACTCTAGTTTGTGCACTGGGTAGTTCTTTGTCTGAGAAGGGTCAAGCTGCGGGCAAAAGCTATAGGTCTCAGACTGTACATGGATGCTCCTGATAAAGGATGGCCCTCAGTCTCTGCAGACTGTGCAGTATGAAGAATATATGGTTTAGCAGGGTCGGCATAGACCAGCAAATTGGGGCATGAGTAAGTTGATATAATGTCATGGAAAGCGCCTCATAATCAGCAGTCCAGCGGAAAAGCAAACATATCATTTAAGCGGAAATACTTTTTTCAGTCCCAGATTGTGCAGTCTTTATACTTTTTATGGGTTGTAGATACCCTTGCGGCATAAGCAGAGGGCGGATCACCCGAGAGTAGTCTTTAATAAATCTTCTTGTAATACCCACAAAACCCCAGGAACAGCTGTAGCTCCTTCCAAGTTTTTGCTTGGGGTCAGAGTGGTCAAAGCTTCTACTTTGCTGGGTCAGTCTCTATGCTCTCAGTGGATACTATATGCCTCTACATATTTTACAGAGGTTTAAAAGATATGGCACCTGTCTATAGATAATTTGAGACCAAAGTCTTCCAGTCGATCCAGGACTTTGAACAACTGACTTTCATGTTCTTCTAAGGAACTGCCAAACACTACGACATCATCTAGATAAACCAAACATTCGAACAAATACATGTCCCTCACAGCACGCTCCATCAGATGCTGAAAAGTAGCCAGGACACCTGAAATTCCTTGGGGCATCCGCATAAACTCATAGAAGCCTAGGGGGCAAATGAAAGCAGTCTTCTCTCGATCCTCCAGAGCCATTGGGATCTGGTAGTACCCACTGCAGAGGTCTACCACAGAGAACCATTTACTACCATTTAGACAGTCCAAGGCATCCTGTATGCGTGGCATGGTATACTGGTCTGGGATGGTCCACCGGTTTAGAGTACGGTAATCCACACACATCCAGACAGCTTCATTCTTTTTTCTCACTACCACAGTAGGTGATGCGTAAGGACTCCTGGACTCTTGTATCACTCCCGTTGCATAGCATCATCTCCTGCAGATGGTGCTCATATCATCTATATCAGCAGGGGCCAGACGTCGAGATTGCTCATGAAAAGGTCACTCATCCTGTAACTGGATGTGATGTTCAGCCCCTGCACACATCCCACATCCCACTCCCTTCAAAGAAAAACCTGTTCCCTCTGGTGAGCCATTCACTGACCCTTTTCTTCCATTCTTCTGGTAGTGGAGAATCATTGAAATCAAACAACTTGGGGGACACATGGCCACCTCCTCTGGGAGTCTTGCTGTGAGGCAAAACAGCAGTATTGGCACAATGTAACGTAGCCAGGGTGCAACCCCGTTTCACTTGAATCTCGCTATCAGACACATTATGCACTTGGACCATTACTCTTCTGGCAAAGGCATGGGCTTTGACAGGTAAGATACTGGGTTTAACCAGCAACCCCTCAGGCAACTTTCCCTCACCGGTGCATCCAACATCAACAGCATCAGGTCTGGCATCGATCCGGACCTCTCCTTTGAGGGATTGCAGTTGTCGACGGGAAGTGTTATGCACCCGGTATGTCTGGTCAGATTTTCACCAGCTGGAGTTCACTGACATTGTGAAGATCATCCAAACATTGCGACCAACCAGTTGTAGTTTGGATCCAGGTCATACACCCCTTTCATTAGGATGTGTAGAGGTTATTTCCGTCTGATCCTTGCTGACATTGTCTGGAAATCCTTGGAGAGGGGTCTTTCCGATCCCCCAAGGAGGCGGTAGTTCAGCCTACTTCTTAAAAATGCTCCTTGGACCCAGATTGTTTTAGCTAATCAACGGCTACCTCTAACCCTGGCCTTTGTTGGTAAGGTTATTGAAAAGGTGGTTACGTTACAGCACCGATGATTATCTTGACAACTCACAATGTCTATGATACTCTCAGTCTGGTTTTGGAAAGAAACAAGCACAGAGACTGCCCTTGTCTGGGTGTTGAATGATCTCCCAATGGCTAGAGATCCCAAAAAGCATGTACCATTCTGGTCCTCTCGATCTCTCTGCAGCATTTGTCACTGTTGACTATGGGTGCTTTTGGAGAGCCTGCATGGACTTATTGTGGGCTGTCTGGAACAGTCCTCAAAATGGTTTCAGTCTTAACTCACAGACAAGTTTCAGAGAGTGCCGATGGAATTTATTCCTCTGGCGCTACTCCCTGCCTTGTATGGGGTACCACAGGTTCCATTTAGCACCCATGTTGTTTGCAGTGTATATGCTGCCATTGGGAGATCTCATCAGTGGATACAGTCTGGGTTTTCACTGCTATGCAGATGATACTCAGCTGTATTTGTCCTTTCCAACCCGGCAAGATGATGCTCTCTCCATGCAGACAACCGCCTTTACTGGAAATAAGATTATGGATGAGTTCTAGCTGGCTGAGACTGAATCCTGATAAGACTGAGGTGTTGGTAGTGGACCCAGGTCATCCGTGGTGGTTTGGGGCTGGACAACCACTGGGCTTATTGCTCGGGTGGTATGTCGCTCACTACCTCTGATCAGGTACGGAACCTGGGCATTATTTTTGATGATGGCTTGACCTTAAACTCTCAGGTATCAGCCATAGTCAAATCCTCTTTTTATCATCTGAGGACTATCGCCCGGGTGAAACACCTGGTCCCACCGGGTGATCTACCAATTGGTCCATGCCTTTATCACTACGCATCTTGATTACTGTAATTCCCTCTACCTAGGGCTATCTGGGGTTGATATCCGCTGCCTGCAGCTGGTGCAGAATGTGGTGGCAAGGCTTGACTGGGATCACCTAGATCCAGCCATGATGCCGCCTGTGCTCCGCGAACTGCACTGGTTGCCTGTTAGGTGGCGGGATCACCTATAAGGTTGGTTTACTAACCTTTAAAGCCCACATGACCAGGGACCCGGCTACCCCGAAAGATCTCTGGCATCCTTATTGCCCCTCCGTCCCCTCCACTCCGCCAATGAGGGATTGCTGGAGAGTCCCAATGTCTGATTAAAAACATCAGGATCCTGTGCTTTTGCCTTTTCGGCGCCGACCCTGTGGAATTTTCTGCCTCGTTGGTTGAGAGTATGTCCAACCGTCGAGAAATTTAAAATGGAGTTAAATACGTATTTATTTAGTTTAGCATATCCTAGTTATGGTTGATTAATTTATGACTGTATTAATTTATATGTATGTGTGATCCTTTTGTACAGAGCCTTGGTTTTGAAAGGCGCTTTAGAAATAAAGATGATTTGATTTTTATTTGATTTTGGTTTGAATATCTTATTCTTAAGGTCTCTTTTAATCCAGACTTCCCCTTGCAAAACACAACAGGCATTTGGGGCTAGTAGCAATGGTTCTGGATCCTTCTTTCAGACGACACCCACCGGGCCTTCAGGTTCCACTGGACCAGCCTTTCTCTGAGTCTCATAGGCCTTCTGAATCAAAGCGGGGTATTCTAAGAGCTTGCCCAGTCCTGGATATCTGTTTTCAGAGCACAGCTGCACTAACAACCAAACATGTGAGCATTGGTTCCACTCAACAAGGGCATCCCATCATACAACCCAGTGGAGGTACATACTAGGGCGAGAGTTTCCGCTTGTTCGGCCACCCCAGCCACAGAAGTAGGAAAAGTCAACCAGATCCGGATATACCCAGAATAAGGGTAGGCCTTATCACTCAGCCCCCAACCATGTAGGCCATCCAAGGGTTGCAAGGGCACCTCAGGCAAGTATTTCTGATACCAGTCCTGGAACATAATGGTCACCTGAGAGCCACTGTCCAACACAGCCCGGGTGGGTATCCCATTCACTCTCACAGGGGCCTCCATTAGAAGGCCCCACCATCAGACCATTTGGGGGCACAGCTTGAATGTTGTTGCTTGGGCATTGGCCTGGGTCACAAAAACTCTTCCTAGGGGGTCAGGTATAGGACTTGCGGTGTGCTGGCCATCAGCCTGCTGTTGACCTTCATTCCTTAAATTCTCTGGTAACTGGCACTCAGTCTGAAAGTGTCCATCCTTCCACAATGGTAACAGAACTTAGTGTCTCGGGGTCTTTATTGGGAGGGGGATACCTCGCCTGCTGGGTTCCGTCCTGGGGTCGGATGGGCTCCTCTTGACTAGGTCATCTGTTTCTAGATAACTCTGGTTCCCCAAACTTCAACAGGGTGTGTAGCAGTTTGCTGAAGTCCCTCACCAGCTCTCCTTAAATCTCTAATCTCAGCTCTCAAATCACTTTCTACCCAGGGATCAGAGGAAATAGCATGCACCCCCACCCCTCCTTGGGCCTCTAGTGGTACAGGAGAAACATCAAGCCCCCTTGAGAGGTGAGCCTCATCTGGTTCACTAGACTCATGGGTTTGGCATAGATTCACAGCCCCCCACATAGGGTTCCCACCCCTCTTCTTCAGTCTCTATTTCTCGAATCTCCCTCAACAATTGACAGTACCCGGGAGGGGTAGCCCGTCTGTCAAATAACTTAAGTTTTAACAATATCACATTGGAAAGCCTAGCAGATTACAAAATATGATCCAGTTGGACCTGGTTCAATGCTGTGGCCATGATTCCTCCCTTTCGATAAGCTTTCTGCAAGGCCCTTTCCACCCTAGTGACAAAAGTGGACAATTTCTCATTCCTCCATTGTTTGGCAGACTTGAACTTCCATAATAGATCTTCCTCAGTTTCTGTACTCCCAAACAGTCCCTCTAAGGCAGAAAGGTACTCCACCATGGTAGCTTCTGGGCTAGTAGCCTGCAAGAACCGAATGGCTTCTAAAGCTGGGCCTCCAGAGCCTCCATCAGTCTCTTCCATTTCTCCCTCGAGCACTGCCACTCTTAGACTGGGGGTAGCATAGTCCATCCACGCCTCCAAATCATCTTTCCCGGGTCACCCAGCACAGTGCCAGAAAAAGTTTTAGTCTCAGGTAGGAATCTAGCTGTATAGGGGGAACCACTAGGGGCGTGAAGCCAAGATAGAACTCTTGGGGCACAAGAGAGGTACCTGAGGAGGCTTGGGGTGGGTTCACTAGAAAGGTCCAACGCCTGCAGTAACTCCTGGGGAAGTCCTCCCTCCACAGCTAGCAATTTAAGCAGTTTATCTGAAGCTATTAGTCTTGGGGAACCCTCAGGGGTGACTGACCCAACTCGATGTAAATGACCCTCCACCCTGTTGGGCACCTTCTGGGCAGATCACTGGGGTACCCTCTCGGGTCGAGCGAAGCTATACTGCATAAGAGTAATAATTGCAAGGTCTGGCTTATAGATCAGCTCATATGCCCCTTCACTCTACCGTGCCTAAGCATTTAACACACTCCACTGCAGAAATAAGGTCACGTGACATGCCCCAGGGTACATCTAGTAGTAACACAATTGTCTGGGAATCCAACTCTTCTGCTTCACCCCACCCCATCAGTTTATGTGCCATTGTCTTAATAGGATCCAGCTTAATCTTAGCCATGATATCCCCTTCCAGCTTTTCCTTTAATTTAGCCATATTGAGGTACCTTCATCCACTGGCCACTAGGGGACGCTAACCCCAGTGGTGCCTCCAATTTGTAACCCCGGGTGCTATCCAAGGGCTACTACCCTGCCTGATTTGCCAGTAACAGGTTGAGGGGCCTTGATCCAATGGAGGTGCCTCCACCCAGAGGTTGGAGTTAAGACAGTCTGGTATGACTTGGTCACAGCCCTCAGGGTCACTGCAACCCCCCTTTCTTCCCAATAGTGGCCCACACAAATCAATCACAGTACCTTTACAACATACACTTACCCCCAGGCTTGAACTAATCAGCTTGCTCCGGGGACCCCCTGAAAAGTAAGATATTGTTACACAATAATCATGGTACACTAATTCACCATAAACACACAAGTTAGCCAGTATACCTCTGCAAAACAATCAATCTGATTTATTTAGGGGGAATTAACAAGGACTGGGGTGATCAGGTTAATTAGCTTACCAATCTAATATGTAAGTATCTATCTAGGGCACTGTGCACAGGCCTAATCCATAAGTCACTGTCTCTGGGTAACCAGGCAATAAAGGCTAGTCCTCGATGTAGCTGGTTGGGGCCCTGACACAGAAACGAGCATGAGATTCCTATGAAGATTAAATAGAGCCAGCAGGCTTAGTTAGTGTAGCCAGCAAAGTAACCAGAAAATCTTGCCTCACTAGGAACATTTGACAGGAGCTACCCTGATTTAGTACTCCGACTCCAGAGGAAGAGCTCTCACACCACCTCTGCAGGACCGAGACTGGACTTAAGCACTTCTCCACACATTTATATGAAAGGCAGAGGGGTACCATACCAGGCAGCTGCTATATACCTCCCGATCACTTTCACGGCACTCACCGGGCCCAACAACGCAGCTTCACATGTCCTGACCGACCGAGTGCGATTGAAGCAGATTCTCCAGTCTTCTACAGGGTGAGCCTGGCAGGTAGCTGCGCTTTTGCATAGCCTCCTCTGACCGCTGCCTAGTGGATTTAGTACGACCTTGCTGGC
This sequence comes from Neoceratodus forsteri, assembly GCA_016271365.2. Lineage (NCBI taxonomy): Eukaryota > Metazoa > Chordata > Ceratodontiformes > Ceratodontidae > Neoceratodus > Neoceratodus forsteri. The sequence continues at coordinate 171,546,495 of CM057457.1, read as the reverse complement.
ATTTAAAACTGCTGACTTCTGGCCTTCCACACACACTTCCCGCGTGAAAGCTCACCAGTGCAGGAGCACCAGAGCTCCTTCGTCGCTCACAGCCACAGCGTGTCTGCTTCTGGGCAATTAGGGCAAGCCTCACCATCACTTACTTTGCCCCCTATTGGAGCAGAAATGACACCAGAGTCCAGACTACACTTCCCAGAATTACTGGCTGTATCCCCTATGGCCAGCCGGCTCCAACATGAGTCCTGATCCTGGTTGGTCAAACAGATCTCCATTTTAGTGTTCCCCCATTTCCCATTGGCCCAGTTCAACAGTCCAGGTCCAAAATGGAGGGGCCAAGTGCACACAGTCCCAGCTGCAAAAGAAGCAGTTAGACAAACTGTAATTCCACTAATACTCTAACTAATTATAGCCAAACAGTTACATCTTTCAAAAGGGTTCCCGTTGTGCTTTTCAGCGACTACACAAAGGGAGTGATTTCCCCACAGCTCAGGCGGGATTCGTGCAAGGAACCCACTGTCCCCCTACACAAACTAATAAAGCCTGCAAGCAGGCAGCTCTCAAAGAGACAGTACCAAAGGCTCTAGAAGCACTCAGAGTGCTCAACAATTGATGCCGTGCCTACCGAATGCCAGTTAGGCAGGAGCTCTTAGACAAGCCCTGGGAAGGCTTTTAGGAACCCCTATTTGTAGGGGGGGTTACATATGTTATTGCCTTGCCTACTGCTTGTAAGGATGTGTCAGTTGTATATAATGTGTAAATATTACATTGCCTTGCCTTTGCTTTGTATAATCTGTTCTGAGCCTTACTTAGTTTGTGTATTTAACAGCTATCTTGCCTTTGTACTTTGCTTAATTTCTTCTTTATTGTAATGCTTGTTTAACCCCCAAGTCGACCCAGAGAAGGGAATGCAATTGTCTCAGTGGACCTCAGTCTCCAAAACTCCGTGTGTATATATATATATATATATATATATATATATATTCTAATCTTATTGTATTCAAACTATATGATAGTCTTATGTATCGTATATAAGTGTCTGCATACACTAGCCATGTGTATATAACCCTACCCCAAGGTCGCCCCTGAAAAAGGGACTTTTTTTCTCAGTGGGCTTACCCAGTTACCAAAATTCAAATAAATAAAAAATAAATAATCAAAATGGAGAGAGATGCTGAACTGAACTAATAGTGAGCTGGGGATGGGGGACCTTGAATTAAAAAAAATTATAGTATCATATTTGAGCCACATTTACAGTACTGGGGGATGCTGACATCATCCAAAAAACGAGAGATGCTGTCCTGAACTAAGGGAATAGTGACCTGGGGACAAGGAACCTTGAATAAAAAAAAAAATCATATTTGAACCACATTTACAGTACTTCATAACTACATGGCACAGTATCAGTGTGAATATGCAGTGCTGCAGCCTTATTCAGGCTCTGTTTTTACCCAATTAATGCCCTGTTCAGCAGTGAATGCTCCAGAAGCCATATGTTATCGGTCATTGTCAAGATAATAGTTGTGACCACTGAGAAATTGTCTCTGACAAATTCTGTAGTGACCTTTATTATATTGGCTGTGAAAACGGTGGAAGGATAGGTTTCCTGCCAAAGGCAAGTCATGTATTAAAAGGAAAGAAAAACAGGAAAGATTGTGTTATAGTCAAAGCATGTCTATCTAAAAGTATACCTTGCATTGATTTAGCCTATTCTGGGATTAGTGTGCAAGTTTTGACTCTCAGACATTCCCTGGTGCCTTTACTATAACACAGTCTTTCCTCAGTGTTTTTCTTTTTAATACATGACTTGCCTCTTTCTTCTAAGTAATGATTATTTTACTTCCTGTATCCCTGTATTGTATAGGAATGGCAGCATGTGTGTTACATCTTTACATTTCACATTTATGGTATATGTCCTCATATTTATAGCATGTGTGCAAAGTAAATGACGCTCGTGTTGGGTGGGATGCAATGGAGGTTGGGGGGTGTAACAAGGAACAGACATTGGGGGGTAGCACTGTGCCAGCTTTGGTGTATACATCTGAAATTCCTGGCTATATCCCTGAGGGCACTGTTTAGGGGGGTCGGGGGAGGCATGGCAGGCCATTGTTTTCTTAATGAAAAAAAATGCACTCCCCCACAACCATACCCTAAATGATTGAGGAGGATGCAAAGTAGAGGACAGGGTTGACACTGGACTGCTGCACTGCATCTCAACCCTGCAGGTGTGTGAGTCTGGCACCAGACTGTCTCCCTCTCTTACCAAGTGGTGCCACAAAGCATGTAAGTACTGAGGCTCATGTTAGCTAGTCAGAGCAGGCAGCCATGAGCCAAGCGATGAGCCATCTTGTCCACAGTCAAGTCGGTCTCTCTACTAATCTAATCTGGTAACCTGACTTGTTACCATTCCTGCAGTGATGGTGAGGGTCCTGAACCAGTCTGGGCAGGCCACTCTGCATCCATGTGAAAGGGCAGCAGTAGCTGCATGCTGAGAGCCTGGCCCTGGTCTGGTGAGAAGCGTCATTGTGTCCTTGGACTAGGCAGGCAGTTGGGCAGGGCGGGCTGTCTTTGAGCAAGCCAAGGAGCCAGGAAGGGAAGAAGGACTGGACTGGAGGGAGCATCAAGCAAAGTGATGATTGAATAGCAGTGCCACTACTGCTGCACTAATTACTCCCTTTGTTTGTTTTTTTCAAGCAGTAGTCTGTTGGTCTTTTTGGTACATGATTTTCTCTCACAGGCCCCACTTCTAAAGCAGCCAGCTGGCAGCTGCAGGTAAGGAATCCTCAACCTGTAGAACAAGTCTGCTGAACTCAGTGGATTGGTTATATCTATTTTTGTGTCGGCACGGCAGACACTTTTAAAAACAAAAGTTAATTTGAGAGACTTCAGTAGAACAGGTAGTCAAAAAATTCTGAATTTATATGGAAGACAATGCTGTAAGCTGCCAGGATTGTTCTTATAGTTCATGTTAGATATACATGTTTCAGGGCATGGGGTTGCTTGTTTAATGCTTTCAAATTAGAAATATGTAGTCATTTGATTTTGGAACTGTTTATTTGAAGTACTTGACTAACTCCCTTGCTTATTTGCATATTTGCTCCACCCTGCCCAGTTCAAACTCTGTAACCAATCAGGTGGAAGAAGGAGACGCTTAAAGGCTTAATTGTCAATAGACATAAACCAGTGGTCAACAGGTCAAAACTGACACCTATGCAAATGAACATTAGATCAGCTAGGGCACCACAGTTTCTCCCTAAAACACACAGCATGTCTGGTATTTCTGACCTGGTCATAAAAAAATAAAATATATATATACTTTTAGGCTGATGTCCATCTAAACAATCCCCTGATCTGAATTCATCAGCCTTGGGATGTTATACAACTGATAGCCATAAAAGGGGAAAATGGAGATGAGTGAAATATTCTTATTGGGGTGGCACTTTTGTTTGTTACTGTGTGCTTACTTTAGTTTCAAAGGGCCAATGATGATACAATGCGACCAAAACTTTATCTGTTGTGAGGACTGTCTTGTACCCTTGCTCCCCTCCCAAAAATGAAATCATCTGGTGAAGCTGCCCTATTCTTGAACTTTTCCAAAGTTTGGTCCACTCTCTTTACCATCAGCTCTGCTCCCTCCCTTCACTCAAATCTCTTGTGTTTTACTTATAGAATAATTCCTGAGGTGTTGGTTATAATGTAAATTTTACACAGCTCTCACTGTCAGGATAACACAGACCACTTTCGAACTTCGCTCTCTCGGGGTTTTATGGCATCTCAAACCTCGGGATGTGTCAAATTTTCATTATAACCACCCCAACCATTATTCTATATATAACACACAGAAATATTGTGATTGCACTATTGCAGATTTTGTTGAAGTTTATTTACATATTACTTATTTTTGTACTTATTTTACTTTGTTGCTATACTCCTTCCTACTCCATCATCCCCCTCATCCAAGATGCATCTGGAAAAGAGTCACCATCACGATATGTCTTTGCTGGTAATCATTTTGAAATAAATAATACTGTAACCACTATAAAAAACTGCTTCATCCACACATTAGGAAGACTGTTAAGCAAGAAACTGTAAGCACCATTAGCCCTTTTGTCTTAAAACAAGTGCTTTGGAAAGTGACACAGAACCAAACAGGCACACAGCCCTTGGCCCTGCCTCCCACAGCCCCTGGCCATGCCCCACTGCTCCTCTGACCAGTTGTTGCCCCCCTGTTGAAATCTAAAAATGGCACCTCTGCCACTGCCCCATGCACCAACCACTGAACAGGCTGAACCAAGAAACAAGGAGCTACAGCACCCAGAAGAAGAACTAGCAGAGGAGAAGGCCCAGTCGAGGAGTTGGAAAGAGAGGATTGGAGATGGAGTCGAATCGATGATGTCATTGGTCAATGTCAAGCACTGTAGTGTCCCCAGTAAGACAGAAAGAGAGAGAAAGGGTCCATCGTAGAACTAGTGGCTTGCAAGGGACAGGCTCACATAGTTGTATATCACTCTGTCACTCCGGACAGATAGCTTGCTCCCTCCCTCCCATGCTTCCCTTTGCTCTGACAGTGCAAATGGATGTATTAGGATGCATCCCCTATTCTTCCTTTCTGGTGGGTCTGTAATTTTAGCATTGTGCCCCCAATACACACACAGGTCAACAGAACACAACGAGGAGCAACTGGCATACATGTACTTGTGCTGTACCTGTTATCCTGCTGAATGGCCTTCTGTTACTGTCTCTGGGAGGTGATGTTTATTGGGTGGACGGGTGCCTCAATCATACCCATTCAGTATCAGATGATGCCATCCCTGCCTTCCCCTTCTGAAGGAGAGAAAGAGAGAGAGAGAGAGAGAGAGAGTGTCAGGCTGCAGCTGAATGTGATGGTATGGCTCCATCCCAAGCAGGTACTTTGCAGAGTTCACGTTCCATTTTCTGGAGATGTGGCTGTGCAGTCTAGACAGAAGGAAGCGGCAGGAAAGTGCTGCAGCCACAAGTAACATGTTGGGGTTGAGATCAGTGAGGGAGTGAACCGCATGTTCAGGAGACAGAACATGTGTGTTAGTCAGGGCAGTTATGTGACCAATGCAGTGCCCTGTGGCTCCATTTGCCTGTGTACTTACCTCAGCATGCACAAGAGAGGCACAGTGATTGGCAGCAAAGTGACATGTTGGGGTTGAGATCAGTGAGGAAAATGTGGATTCCTGTTGAGTGTGGTCATGTGCAATCCCCCCTCTCTGAAACAAGTTTTGTGTGAGTTGTCTATGAAATTGTGTTGGCAGTATCACAGATCCAAAGTATGACAGTAGAAATACATGCACCAAGCTTATAAAGAGTGCCAAGGCCACTTACGATGTCAAAACCTTAGAGGAAGCTAAAGGCAACTCAGCAAAAAATGGTGCACCTTCAAGACTATCGAAGACCTCAAAACCCCCCAATCTCTCCCACAAAAGGTCACCTCTAAAGGTACACTGGTCACTGAGCAATGCCCCATATTGGATCTTCTAAACGCCCACTTTGCCACAGTTGGTACGGCCTTTGACACTTCACCAGCTGCAGGGCTGCCCGCCAGCCCCTCTATTCCAGACCACATTGAGTCCTCACCACCACATGCCTCCTTTCAGCTCTCCCTGGTCACATTCAAGGAAGTCGAGCAACTCCTAATCAAGTTGGATACCAGGAAAGGGGCAGGTGCTGACAGAATCAAACATTCTTTCTAAAAATAGGAGTCATCTATTAACTTCGCCTATCATGCACATATTTAACCTTTCCATCTCAGACTACTCTTCCTCCAACTGGAAAACTGTGCATATCATCCACTATTCAAGCCTGGAGACCAGAATGAATCTCAACAACTACAGACGATTTCCATTCTACCAGTCCTGTCCAAGCTAATGGAAAAATTAACACATGTTGAAACAAAACAATATCTGAGAACTTCAACTTACTCCAATCCGGTATCAGGCAGAATCACAGTACAGGCTCAGCCCTGGCAAGGTAACTAATGACTGGTTCTCTGCCACTGACAACAAAGCAGTTTACTTGGGCCGTTTTCCTTGACTTAAGCAAGGCATTCGACACAGTGGACCATACCATCCTCCTGCACTGCTCTAACATCCCTGGATTTCATGACACTGTGGTTAGATGGTTCTCTAGTTACCTCTCAAATATGCTGCAAAGGAATCAAAGCTGACGGAGCCATGTCAGACACAGTGTCCATCACGAGGGGAGTCCCTCAGGGATCCATTCTAGGGCCCCTCCTCTTCACTATTTACATCAACTCACTGGACAAAAACATTCAACAATCCAAGCTGCACTTTTCTGCCAATAACACGAGTCCTCTACATCTCTAGGCCTTCATTGTGCCAAAGTCTGTGCAGAGTTACAATCTGATTTCAATAAGCTACAGTTCAATCTGGCCCGTTCAAAACTTCTAAACACAAAGAAGACAAAGGTGATTTTTCATCAAACCATATGCCTCTGCTCTCAGTACTCAGATTACCTCACCCCATCACTACTATATTTGAGGACACCCTAGAGGTTGTGGATCAATTCAAGTATCTTGGACTATGGCTAGACAGTAAACTAACTTTTGGTGCCCATATCAACTGCTTTGTCAACAAGCCAAAAGCCAGGCTGGGTTCTTCTTCAGGAACAGATCCCTATTTACACTGGACTGCAGAAGAAGACTGGCCCAGCCATTCCTACCACTCCTTCACTATGGGGATATCATTTACAACTGTAGTGCACCAACTCACACTGCAAAACTTGATGTCCTGTACCATTGTGCATTATGTTTCACACTAAATGCTCTGGCCAGGACACACCATTGTACCCTCTACTCTTCTTTGAACTGGATCTCACTATCAACCAGGCACATGTTCCATATTAGGCAGTGGACGCTAAAACTGCTGACTGGCAAGTTACCTTAGTACATATGGTTCTTAGTGCACAAGTCTCAAATGTGTATGCACTGCGCACCTCAGGTTTTGTGTTCCTAAATGTTCCCAGGACATGTAATAATCAGGGCAGAGGTGCCATTAGTTTTGTCCTACCATCTATATGGAGCTAGCTGCAAAAACATGAAGTTAACTGAGGACAGTCATTAAATTGTATTACATCCCTGCCAAGAAAGCATTTGAAGTGGTCTGCCACTGCTTTCTTCCTTTTTATTAAGCAAATATATGAATCCTCAGCGTCCATTCTGCTTGTCACCCTATCCCTGTCTCCCCACCAACCACCCAGCATATCCTCTCCCATCTGCCCCACCCACCCCATTATTCCTACCCCAACCCCCTTTACCCATTCTGCCTCCTAGCACTTCTTCCTTTCCTCCATCTCCCTGTCTCCCTATCCCTCCTCCCCACCCCATATTTCTACCCCAACCCCTTTTCCTATTCTGCCTCCTAGCATTTCTTCCCTTCCCACCTCCATCTCCCTACCACCTCCTCCCTACCCCAGTCACCTTCCTCCCTAAACCCCCTCCTGTATCTCTGTGCACAATATTCCTGTCCTGCTGAACCTACCACCCTCCCTTTCCCCCACCTTCCTGTCTCCCTACCCCCTTCTACCCCTTCCCCAGTCACCATCCTCCCCTAGACCCACTCCCTGTACCTCCATCTCACTGCACAATATTCCTGTCCCTCTGAACCTACCACCCTCCTGTGCAATATCATCTACAGCCTTATGTTTTCACTTTTTCCTTTTTTCCTTTTCCTTCTGCCCCAATGAAGACTTGTCTCACTCTACGTGTATCATCTACATGCACATCAGTGCAGTTAGTTTTTTGTATGTAATGTATCAGTTATTTGCAACAGTCCAGGTTGTACCTTATCATTGCCATTACTGTTTATTCATGCTATCCAAATCTGTTTGGAATAAGATCATGTACATCATTGTATTGTTTGAAATTTCCAGGATCTACTTGTGAATGAGCTTGCTCAATGGAGTAATTCCAGTTATAATAAACTTGAACTTGAAAGAAACAGGGAGAGCAAAGGTAGAAAAGCAAACATGTTGAAGGACAGAACTCCTAAGTAAGAGAACCACCGCTTCAACAGATAAGACATAGTACCATGCTGATAAAACAAGCTCACACGCATAGTAGAGATTTCAGTGTTCTGTCTCTGTGGAGGTTGGGGGGCACTACACTGGGAGTGGTAAGCAAGTATTTAGACATAAAGAGTATTGAAGAAATATTATGCATCACATTAGTAGTGTATCTGTGACATTTCTTTGCATAATAGCAATGCATCACTAGCCTAACATCCTGGACATTTTAAGGGAAATTTTTAGTCTGATAGTGTATGTTACTTAATTTTGCCTCACACTTAAATCAATTACATTTCTCTTTTTTGCTTCAAACTCCTGTCACACTGTATAAATATTCTGTTGTTCATTCTCATATCACTGCTGTGAGTATGGTTAGACCATTCATTCCTTTCCATTAATATGCTTACATGAATTCATATGTCAGTCACAATTGCCGTGAATTGTTTTCCTTCTCTTTCACCGCTGTCATTACATGTTGCATTTCATCTTTTGCCATTTTTCACCTCTCCTGAGTAATGTACTTATCATATGCCTACTTTCAAATTCCTTCCTGCACCTTCAAATTCTCCTTCCACTTTCACTTCTTTTGCTCCCAGTTTTGCCCCCTTTAAAGTAACTCTTTGTCCTTATGTTGCATTTGTTTTTCTTAACCCTCTTCATTTGTTTTCAATGTTTCATTATTGCTTGTTAGTATAGTTATCCATCAAGTATCTGTGAGTTTAAATGCACTCTGTTCTTTTGGTATTAGTGAGTGGAATAGTGACAGTAGAAATGTCTTTCTGTCATTTTATGTTGAGCATGCTTGCGTGGTCAACATCTTGTGGTAGTGCAGATTTGGAGGCGTGGTCACTGTTGGGTGAATGCAGGGCATGCATCAGTAGGTGTGTCCCTCATTCCCAATCAGTCTGCATGCAGTGCCACACCACCAGGTGAGCACATCTAAGGAAAGGTCCACTACAATGAGAGCAAAACTCGCTCACACACAGCGGACTTCCTGACTTGCTTACCTGGAAACACAAACATGACAGCACACTTTCCAGCAAACTGCCGACTCGGGGTGCCCAATCCCCCCCTGTCAGCCTACCCCTAATATATGTGCCAATGGGGGAGCCCACTCCCTGTCGGCATAAAGACCCCCATCGTTATATGCCGAGGGGGGCCCAATCCCTCAGCTCTTGCCCCCCGCTTTCCTTGTGTGCCAATGGGGTGCCCAATCCTGACAGCATAATGCTCCCTTTTATTTGTGTGCCAGTAGAGTGCCTAATCTCCCGTATCATTCAGTTGCCCAAAAAACTAAGGCTTTGTTGGCATGTTGGGGAGCCACATAGCTGCCACATGCCATAATAATGCAGAAAGCGGTCCGCAATTTTTTTTTTTTGTGACTGTGGAAAAAGAAACAGTCTTCGGTGGTCTTCCTGCCAACTCCCACAACCCGTGCCCACACACTGTGCACCCTGCCTCACCACCCCCCACCCCATGCTTACCTGGGGAGTCTGGGGCGACAATTTTCAGTGGACTGGGAACACTCTGCACTCTTCAAAGCCGCCAGTGAACTGAGGAAATACTGGTAAACTGTATAATGGAATAAATATGTTTTTTTTCAACTTTGATGCATATCTTGGGAATTTTGGAATTTTTTAGCCAAATTTTTCAACATAGGGTTTTGGACCCCTCCTCATGAATTCTGTTAGAGTTATGGCGTTAATCATCCCAAAGGTGATTTCACAGTCACTACATGGAATCACCTTTCAGGAATGATTAATGCAAGAACAGTAGATGCGTTCATGGGTGGGCTATCAAAAGCCTATGTTACAAACTAGTGAGCATCAAAAAATAACTATTTCATGGAATGCATTGCACGAGTTGCCATACGCAGCTCTAACTCGATAATTCACAATATTTTCATGCCAGATATTCAACATTGTGTTTTACACCTCTTTGTGAACAATTTAGCTGTCATATTTCACATCCTGGCGAATGTGTTTCCACTTCCGATGCACAATGCCAGTTGCAGTGAGGAAATCAATGTTCAGGGCAGATTAGAAATGACAGTCTCACTGTTCATGAGCAGAGGTCCCATACAACGCCTAAGTTGAAAATGGTGACGATATTCCATAACATGACTGTGTTACGAGTGTGCGTTGCTCAGTTTGCATGCACGCTCATAAGTTCAAGAATTTATAATATTTTCACTCCAGATTTTCAACATTGCCATTGTTCTGTACCTCCTTATGAACAGTACAGCTGTCATTTTTCACATTCTGACCAAAATGTGTTTTCACAGTTCCGGCACAGAATAGCACGGTCACTGTGGAACGGACATGTTCAAGACACATTATGGAAATGACAGTGACACTGTTCATTAGCAGAGGTCCTAAAATGCCTATGTTGAAAATTTGGGGCCGACACTCCATACAATTAGTGTTTTACAAGTGTGCATTGCGCAGTTTGCATGCACACTTGTGACTTCGTGCATTTGTAATAGTTTCACTCCACATGTTCAAAATTGACATTTTTCCATACCTCCTTATGAACAGTACAGCTGTCATTTTAAATATTCTGCCTGAAATGTGTTTTCGCAAGTCCGGCGCAGAATCCCATGGTCACTGTGCAAAATCAGATTTCGGGGCAGTTTGAGGAAATGATGATGAGACTGTGCTTGAGCAGAGGTCCTAAAATGCCTATGTTGAACATTTGGTGCCAAAAATCCAGAAAATGACTGTGCTGCAAGCATACGTTGTGCAGTTTCCATGCAGCCTTGTAACTTCGTACATTTGCAATATTTTTCATGCCACATTTTCACCACTAGCATTTGTGCACACCTCCTTATCAACAGTACAGCTGACATTTTTCACAGCCTGCCCAAAATGTGTTTCTGCACTGTGGCACAAAATGGCGTGCTCGCTGTGGGAAATCACCTTTTGGGACACATTAACAAAATCACAGCGCCACTGTTCAGAGGGGATGCCCCAAAATACCTATGTTGAAAATGTGCCTAAAACACTCCCACAGATAATTGTGTTGTGGACGTCTGCTGCGCAGTTTGTATGCATGTTCATTGCTTCACCAATATTTCATATTGCCACTCCAGATCTTCAATGTTGCCATTTTTTACTCCTCCTCATGAACAATACAGTTGTCATTCTCCACATCCTGCCCAAAACTGTGTTTTCATCCCTCTGTCACCTAATGCCACAGCTGCTGTGCAAAACCAACTTTCAGCTAACAAAGTGATAGTGCCACTTTTTCATGAGGTGGCCTGACAAGCAAGCACCATGTTGAACATATGAAGTGAAACTACCACTACCGCCTACAGTGTTAGGGTTCCCAACTGCAGCACCCACCTAGTACGGACTGACAGGCATCAGGGCTGTGATTTGGGATCATTGGATGTAATGTTCACTCCATTCCACCCAACGCCCATCCTGCAGCCACTGACAGGCATCGTGGTGTGTCTTGCACTGTTCAGCCACAGACTTCACCCCACGCCCTAACTGCACCCACATCAGCGTATTTCTTTTGGAATGGGGTAATTAAATTCCCAAAGACCCCAAAGCACACCATAACACTTGTCAGTGTCTACAGGGTAGGGTGAGGTACAATGGCATGAGCATTATACCTATGATGACCCAAAGGCACACCCACTGCCTGTCGCTCTCTACAGGTGGGGGTGGGGTTGCCCACTTCAATACTTCACTGCCATTCCTATTATGCACCTCTAGCTCCGCCACTGCCAGTGCCAATGCCAATGCCAGCATGACAACATTCAGCATTGACAAACGCTTGTTTTATACTGTTTGTCAGTTATTTTTGGTGACCGATTTCTTTGTTTTAAGTTTTGTTTCGTGTGTGTGCCTGTGTTGTGTGAGTGTGTGAAGTTGCTCGTTGCTTCATGCTGTCACTGCCACAAGGATGGTCCCTTTCTTCAACATCAACAAAACTATGAGTATGCGGTATGAATACTAAGGTTGCAGTCTGAGTTGGTATGTGCCTCTCATTCATTTTATGTTTGCTTGACGCATGTGCAAGAAACATAGTGCCACCATAAAAGTTTTCACAGGTATACCTCCCCACTTCCAATGTCCTGCCCTTTTGCAGGCATGGCTGCACTGCACCAATGAATGTCTGAGCTGTCTATGACAGCTGTTCAGATACAGTGGCTGAGTCGAAAGGAAAACACAGTGGCTCGTGTGGCTGATTTTCATGCCGCCCATGGCATATGCAATTGCCTACGCCAGCCACTGCATCCGAACTGTCATAGACAACCCGCCCCACCACACACACACACACACACACACACACACACAGCATGCTACGGAGCCACCCCAGTGAGTTCATGCAGTTCTGAGTCCCCACACACTGTATGGCTGATGGGGGTGCTCAATCCCCATCAGCTCCACTGCACCCCAACAGATTTCCAGGTACCATGCTGAGGTCCATCCCTGCATGGCAAAGTCTGTATGGTGATGGGGGTGCCCAATCCTTCCAGCTCCACCTGTAGCCCCCACACAAAAACTCCTGACTTCCAGTTGCCACGTTGGGGCCCACCCCAGCGTGGAAAATTTCTGTATGGCTGTTGGGGTGCCCAATCCCTCATCCTGCTCCACTGCCCCCAAAACAACCTTTCAGCTGTCACACTGAGCCTACCTTAGCATGGCAAAAGTCCTGCGTTGTCTTAAAATAAAATGACCTGTAAGAATAAACATTCCGACTGTCTTACCTCCCACCCACCCGCCCACCCTCTGCACACCCAGCCTCCCCATACCCACCCCTCACCCCATACTTACCTCCGAGTCTGGCGTGATGATCTTGATGGACCAGGAACATGTCTGCACTCTTCAAAGCTGACTGCAAACTGAGGAAATGCTGGTAAGCTATATAATGGAATAAATAGGGTTTTTTCAACTTTGATGCATATCTCAGTCATTTTTTGGAATTTTGGCACCACATTTTCAACATGGGGTTTTTGGGACCCCTCTTCATGAATTCTGGCACTGTCATGACATTAATCGCCCCTGAAAGGTGATTTTGCGGTCACTGCACAGAATCACCTTTTGGGGACGATTAACGAAACGACAGTGCCAGTGTTCATGAGGTGGGCTCTCAAAAGCCTATGTTGCAAATTTGGTGGAATAATCCAAAATTGACTGTTTTACAAGTGCATGTCAGGTAGTTACTACATGCTCTCAGTAACTAGTGAATCTGCAATATTTTCAAGCCAGCTTTTCAACATTTACATTTTTTCACACCTCCTTGTGAACAGTACAGCTGTCATTGTTCACATCCTGGCCAAAATGTGTTTTCACACAAGTAGCGCACAATGGTGCAGTCGGTGTGAAAATCAAAGTTTGGGACAGATTAAGAAAATCATAGTGACACTGTTCATGAGCAGAGGTCCTGAAATGGCTATGTTGAAACTTTGGTGACAAAAGTCCATAAACTGACTGTGTTACAAGCATGCATTGCGCAGTTTCCATGCACCATCGTAAGTTTACAAATTTGTAATATTTTCAGTCCAGATTTTCTACACTGGCGTTACTTCACACCTCCTTATGAACAGTACAGCTGTCATTTTTCACACCCTGGCCAAAATGTGTTTCCGCACTTCCGGCACAGAAATGTGTGGTCGCTGTGGGAAATAAGTGTTCAGAACACAGTAAGAAAATCACAGTGACACTGTTCATGACAGAGGTCCCAAAATGCCTGTGTTGACAATCTGCTGTAAACAGTTCCCAAACTAATTACTTTATGGGTGTGTGTTGCGCAGTTTCTCACTTTTCGTGACTTCACCATTTTTTATATTTTCACTCCAGATTTTCAAAATTGCCATTTTTTGCACCTCCTCATGAACAGTACAGCTGTCATTTTTCACATCCTGTTCAAAATGTGTTTTCGGACCCGTAGTGCCAAATGCTATAGTCACTGCAAAATCATCTTTTGGCTAACAAACTGATATTGCCACTGTTCATGAGGTGGGGGTCACAAAAAACCCATGTTGAAAAATTGGAGTGAAAATACCAATGAATGCCTGTGCAGTTAGGGTTTCTGGCCATAACGCCCCACCCTGTAGAGACTGACAGGCATCAGCGGTGTGACTTGGGATTGTCACCTGTGATGGTCATACCATTCCACCCCCACCCACACCCTGCAGCCAGTGACAGGCATCAAGGTGTGCCTTGGACTCTTTGGCCCCAAAGTTCACCCCATTCTTCTATACTGCACCCTTCTCATTGTATTTCCTTATGAAATGGGGTGAGCATAAGGCCCAAAGACCCCAAGGCACACCGTGACACTTGTCGGTGTCTGCAGGGTAGAGTGTGATGAAATGGCATGGCCGTTATGCCTGACAGCCCAAAGGCACACCCCAATGCCTGTCAGTCTCTGCAGGGTAGTGGTGGGGTTGGCTTCAGTTCAATAATTCACTTCAATTCCTATTACGCATCTCTCTAACTCCTACACTATCAATGCCAATGCCAGCAAGCAAATATTCGGCATTGACAAATGCTAGTTATGAATGTCAGCAAACTGTCATTTGCAGGAGAGAGGTTTGTATGACAATCCCATACCATTGCACCTGCTGAGCTGAATACCCTCTCAACACTCACACTGGAGAATGGGCATGTCAGGTACTTCAGTGCTACAGCGGTCAGCTCTGGCCATTCACTGACCTTTCCACTCCAGTATAAAAGGGATCATAAGTGATTGGCAAATGCCCATTTTCAGACACATATGACTCAACCATTCATTGTGCTGCTCTAAGTCCAGTGGTTGGTGCATCATCTGCCTTTCCAGAATCATTTACTGTATGTCACAAATCCCCACTTGGGACAAAGCCTCCCAATGTGGGTTAATGCCAGTTGCTTTTGATGACAGACCACCTGGAACTGCATTCCCCTTCCCCTTACAGGATATGCTTGATACTACTCCTCCAGGTTCACCTTCAGCATGATTATGCTGCTCAGGTTTTCCGACCTTGGCACGTGACTTCTGTGCCCCATGAACCAAGTGCACCAGTTGCCCACTGACAGTTTTTACCTGTTCAAGCCTGCCCTCCAGTACTGTGGCAATTCTATGTTTGTATCATTGGTCCTGTATTGTCGCTATTACAAAGTTGTCACTACACTGAATGCTCAAGATGTGACGATTCTGGTCAAATACTGTCAGCATGTGTTTCAGCAACACACTGCTAGCACTGTCACTGAGCAAGTCACTTAACCGCCCAGTGCTCCCAGGTCACCCCTAAAAACAGGCACTTGTGCCTAGTAGGCCTTACCCGGTTACCAAAAGACTAAAATAAAAAAAATTAATAAATACAAACAAATTGTTTCTGGCAACATCAAGGCTATGGGAAACAAGAACCCAGGGGAAGAATACACAATGGGTGGGGAGGTAGTAACAAGAACAAAACAGGAAAGGGACCTGGGGGTAATCATATCAGATGACCTTAAGGTTAGCAAGCAATGTGAGAAGGCAGTAGGGAGGGCCGGGGGTATACTGGGATGTATAGGGAGAGGCATCAGCAGCAGAAAACAGGAAGTTGTTATCCCTCTGTACAGACAGTTGGTGAGACCCCATCTGGAATACTGTGTCCAGTTCTGGAGACCCCATCTCCGCAAGGACATAGACAGGATAGAGGCAGTCCAGAAGAGGGCAACTAAAATGGTGCAGGGTCTGCAAGAGAAGCCGTATGAGGAGAGACTAAAGGAGCTTAATATGTATACCCTTGAGGAAAGAAGGGAGAGGGGGGACATGATAGAAACTTTTAAGTACCTCAGTGGAATCAACAAAGTCCAAGAGGGTAGCATCTTTCAGAAAAAGAGACTTGAAAGAACAAGGGGACACAATTTAAAGATAGAAGGAGGGCGGTTCAGGGCAATGTGAGGAAGTATTATTTCACAGAAGGTAGTGGATGCATGGAACAGCCTTCCTGAGGAAGTTGTGGGGTCTAAAACTGTGGGAGAATTCAAGAATGCATGGGACAGACATAAGGCAATTCTTGTGGGGGCAGGAAGATATAGGCTGTTGGTTAACTAGGATCTACGGCCTATCCTGTAGAGTAGGAAATGGGCAGACTAGATGGGCCTAGCAGTCCTTATCTGCCGTCCAAAGTCTATGTTTCTATGTTTCTATGTTTCTATGCTATACATTCACAGTGTCTGCCTCAGCACCTGCAGCAGTGACATTGATTGGCTAATGGAAGCAGACTCGCCACTCACTGCCTGTGTAGCATGTTCAAAGGCCTCAAGATTGTTATTACAGAGTCCATGAGGCACCACTGTTCAGTCACCATAGACATGGAGGCCCTGGAACTGTCACGGCTAGTGTGCATGACAAGATATTCTGAAATGGCTTTGTACTGTTCATACAACCTCTCTGCCATGTATAAAGTGGAGTTCCACCAGGTGACAACTTCCAGCTTCAAGCGGTGCTGCAAGAGGCTGTTTCAGATCTGCAACTGCCAAAGTTGGTCATGGGCCTTTGCAGAGCATGAAAAGTGAGAACAGATATGGCTTGCAGCTGTCAGCATTTCCTTTACATCAGGGTGCTGCAGAAACTCCTGCACCACAAGATTTAAACAGTGGGCCATGCATGGAACCCCAAAAAAGCCACCATTCGTGATGCATTTCACCAAATTTGACCCATTGTCATTTGCTATGAACACAGCTCTCAGGGACAGGGGGTTCAGCCACTTGTCAATTTCAGTCAGTACCATGTCCAACATGTTTTCACTAGTGTGTGAACAGGTCACATTGTGCATAACAATCATTGCATGCTGTTGAATTTCTGGAAGATTGCTACCACGACACTCCACCTTACTACACTGATTATTCACACTACCAACAGCACAAACAACCCCCAGCACCTGCGCCCAGTGTTCAGTTACACACAAATATGAACTCCCCACTGTTTTTCCACTTGCCCACATATCCATACTTAAATGGATGAATGGAGGAGGAATGTTGAAGGGCATGTCTTACTGAGTCGGACACAGTATGGTACAGCTCGGGGATAGCAGGGTCGAAAAGTATGTCCTGGATGGGACTTTCCATTTGGACAGGCAAGTGCAGCAAACCACAGGAACCCATAATTCTCCACAAGGAGAAGGGCAAAAGATCAATTGCCAGCATTTCAGCTACAGCAGCATTAAGTTCCGTGACACTGTATAATTGGGTGGGTACTTCACCTTATGCTAAAAACACTCTGCAACATGGGCTGACTTAAATGTTTTACATGGGTGTGATGACAAATGGTTCTGCTCTGTGAATTGTAGATTGTTGTGGAGGGTGGACATGTGATGAATACGAGTTGACAGGTGATGACAAACCCAAAATGCAGTTATTTTCCCACATTTACCAACAGGGGTTGATGTACCACTTGCACTAGACATACTGCATTGACCACCGCCACCACCAAAACTGCTGCTCCCACCACCACTGGACAAGACTTCAAAATAATTCTACTCTTCCACCTCATCATGCCTGTAGTAATCCTCTGCTATTATTTCATCACTACTGCACACATTTAATTTTCTACTTGATACTACAGTCATGGAAGGGGATAACATGCTCATTATGGTTGATGACGAGGGTGAATGCCCCACTGTGTACAGGTATTAGCAGCCATCTTGTGCTGGGTCCACAGTGCCATGTGTCTATTCTTAAGATATGTATGCTGTCCCCCTGTGCCCAGATGGCTCCCCTTTTTACCTTGACTCACATGAACCTGGCAAACCTGGCAGATTGCAACTGACTCATCATTTGCATCTTGCACAAAAATATCCCAAACAAGGGGTTTTGATGCTCTAGTTTAACATGTCCCCCGATGCCTTATTGGACTCTGTTTTTTAAGCCATAAAGTGGAGGGTGTGCTACATGATTTTTCAGGCAGGACACACTTGGACTGCAACTGACCACCATGACTACCTATCATTATTACTGGGTCATCATCATCAACTGAAACTGGTAAATCACAACTTTTTATGGGGGGGGGAGCATAAAAACACCAGACACAGCCACCTTGAGTTTCTTTTTCTCCAGTTCCCAACAGGGGTCACTGACATCATCATCATATTCATCAACATCATCCCACATCTTCTGCTTGGATGCTGGCTATGGACTGCATGTTGCAACCACAGCAACATCATCAGCAGCAGCACCACCATCATCTGAAATGTTTTCACCACACTGTGAATCATTGCATGGCAAATGCATGACCTGAACCACGGTGGAAAAAAATGTCACTTTGTGTGCTATCGTTGACATGATGATCAGAATCCTCATGTTCAGTTACTGAGATGTTACTGGGGAGTATGGCATCATCTACACTGTCACTCACTGGCAGGACTTTCAACTCCACTATCTTTTTGGACACGTGAACTGGTCAGAAGTGGAACTTGAGTCAGCAATACTCATACCACCACCAGTAACTGCACTAACACCACCAGCTGGGATGACATAGTCTCCTCCAACTATGAGAGAAGCTACTGATTGCACTGTAAAAAACATTGAAGGAGAAATACCTTTCCTCACATCAGCAATGCACTTCTGTCACACGTACTAACACCACACCCAAAAACATAGGTGTAGGAACCGGGGAGCAGAAAGAAGCTGCCCCCTATGTTTTATTTTCTATGGCAAAACTAGTTTAGAAAAGTACCATTTGTACCCTCATAAGTGCCCTTCTGATCCTCCACCCCTCAGCTTTTACCATCTTCGGCACCATTGCCCACAGACAATCTTACCACTGGCAGCAGTGCCATGGCAGAAACAGCTTTGCTTGCACATCTCTTTACGAGCATTTTGGAGGATCAACAGGAATATTCTAAACAAATTTAGATTTTGGAACATTCACCGTGGGTGGGGCTGGGGTGGGTGATGCTGGATGTGAAGCAAAACACCAACTGTGGCTTCAACAAAAGATACAGATGCAAAGTCACAGCAAGTTCAACAACACCTTAACTAACCAGTGGTGTTCTCAAGTCACAAACAATCCAATCTGGAAAATAATATATTTTGTCAGTGGGAGGGAGCACTAACTCCAGATTAAGGCAGAGCAAAACCAAGAAAAGATACCACAATGGCAGTACAAATCATGCAGCTGCAGTGGATAGCAGAGTTCACACTGCTGCTCCTGAAATTACACCGTGGCACAATAAAAGGTGATTATTTGCTGTCATGTCATGCACCGCACACACACACTCTCTCTCTCACACACACACACACACACACACACACACACACACACACACACACACACACAATTTGTCTGCAAGTAATAGCTATCAAATTTAAAACTTCAGTAATATGCAATGTATTTTAAACAACCTCACTGCTGCACCAGGTCCAGACCACAACACACACAATCAGCAAAATAATTTCAACAATTACTGAAAATATTACTGTATGTACATTAGCACAGTCAGTTATACAAGAAAATATAACCAAAATAACTACCTATTTCTCCAACTTAAATCTACCTACACGATACCCCTCTCTCCCAAAGCACACTTCCACTTTCTCTCAGTACACTGACTGAATGTTGTACATTAACATTCAAAATCCACACATAAATAATAAACACTCGATGATATGAGCACAGGAGGGTTTCCTACAATCGGTGAACTAAAGTTTCAGCAAAAGAAAATGACTCAGAAAGGCTTTCTTAACAGATTTTAGAAGGTTTGAATCAGAGACAGCTCTCAGAGTAAACTGTCTCTAACAGCTTCCTACACATACTACCCTGAACTAAGGCTGTGCAGAACAATCTAGAGCCCATGTGACCTGAAATCCCACAAATCACGGCAAAATTCACATTTGGAGCTTTAAAACAAAGCGAAGTAGCGAAGTATATTATTTTCAATGTACTAAATCTTAAAATTTGGTGGAGTAGTGGTTTGGGAAGGTGGAGTAACGTGAAGTCATTGTCTTCAATGGACTCATGCATTCCAATATAATGTGAAGTACTCCACTTTGCATTATGGAGCACTCATGGTGCCCTCACTCCATGAATCACTCCGTGGGCGAATTGAGGCCACTTTGCCAATTTCTAGGTGAAGAGAAACGGCCTGACCAGGCCTCTGGCTAAGCGCCAAGACAGGGAGAGATTCCTTGCGGTGGCAGGGCCCCTTTCTCGAAGGTTGCAACGTTCTAGGGAGACCCACAGGCATTGAAGCAGCCTGGCTGGCTGACTGGTATTATGTGTTTCTTGCTGCCCTGTGTTGTGCGCTACATCCCTGAAACAAGAGAATTCCTCTACACACTGTAGGACTGTCAGTGTGAGAGACTGTGTTTAAAATCTGTTCCTACAGTTGATATCTGTGTGTAGGGGGCTCGAGGTGAGCTGATTGGAATCAGCCGAAGAGGCAGGGGCTGTGGGGCTTTACATCTCAGTGGCACTCGCAAGCGCGAGCGTTGTGAGTGGCAAGCGTCACTCTGTATTTATTTATTGAATTTTGATGACCATATAGGCCCGCTGGGCCCACGAAGGTCCCTTTTTCAGGGGTGAGCCGGAAATACATTAAGTGGCATTACATGTAATTAACATGGCATATGTGGTGAGAAACAGATAATAAACAGGTAATTAACTGACATACTGATTCAATAGTTACAGTTTATGACATTGATTCATAACAGATGCAAGCTATCATAAATGGATTGGCACAACTCTGGTAGGTAAGGTGATAGGCATGAGTCTGGAGGGGGCTGTCAGGTGCCATGACATAAGCAAGAGCTGGCCTCAAGTAGATGTGACGAGCCTGGTGCAGAAGTTCATGAGTGAGGGGGCTTCCTGTATCTCTGGTGGAAGTTTGTTCCGCTGCTGGGGGGCTGTGGAGGAGAACGATTTCTGGCCAGTGCTGGACCTGACCCTGGGGGTTTCTAGTAGAGCCCTCCCTGTGGACCTCAGGGTCTGGGTTTTTTTTTTTTTTGGAGGTTAAGGTTGATGATAGGCTAGGTGGAGCTGTAGGGCTGAATAATTTGAATGCTAAGCAGAGGAGATGGAATTGGAGACGTGCTTCAAAAGAAGGCCACTGTAGTTTGGCAAGCATGTCACAGTGGTGGCCTATGGAGTGGTACTGGGCAGTGAACTGCGCTACAGTACCTTGTTGTATAAGATCTGCATCCGTCGGACCTCTAGCTTGGCCATACCCTGTATTACAGGGGCTGCATAGGTGAGAGCAGGGAGCAGGATGCTAGAAGCAATGGAGAGTCTGGATTCAGGTATTAGCTGATCCTTAATCCAATGCAAAATGCTGAGTTTCCCATGGATGGTCTTGGTCACTTGATCAATATGGTTCTTGAAGGTGAGACCTTGGTCAAGCATTAGCCCTAGGCATTTTAAGGGGGACACAACTTCAACGCTGGTTCCAGACAGTGACTTAAGCTATAGGGAGCTGGTCCTATCTTGCCCTAGGGATCTGGCCCCGAACAGCATGGTTTTTGTTTTGCCTGTGTTCAAGACCATTCTATTAGTTTTTAGCCAGTTCTCCAGTGACATAAGATCAGACTGGAGTAATGGGCTGAGCACATCCAGGTTATCAGAGGAGCGGTAGATAACGGTGTTATCCTCATATTGTACTACTGCGCTTCCCCGGCAGTGTAGGTATAGATCATTGGTAAACAACGAGAAAAGTAGGGGACCAAGAATTGAGCCCTGTGGTACTCCCTCATTTAGGGGTAAAGGGGCAGATATGTATACAAAAGTATCTGTACAGAAAAGTATTTGATATGAAGTTGTTTTACAATAGGTTACGTAATAAAAGAGGCTCCAGGGAATTATACCTGCCTCAGGCTTATTGTCTGAGTTTGCACTTCCCTGGGGAAGGAGAAATTTGGGCAGTTTGAACATTAATTTATTATATAAGGTAGTTCTAATATATTAGTCTATTGCATAAAATTACAGTTTGAGTGGGAATTGCCTATTGTGTTAAATTGCTATATCGAACTAGAAAGTATAGTGTCAGTTGGATATAGTTAATTATTTTATAGTTTGTGTAATTAGGCTAGGTTGGTTTTTAGATTTATTTTACTTGTCCTATTTAATAATGTAAATTGTTTGTGTTTATTCTATCTGTTTCTGTTTGTGTTTAAGGTTGAATTGTCTAGGGTGATAATTGTCTTGGATTAGTTATATATTTATTTTTTTGTTTTAGTAATTTAGATTTTATATTTAGTGATGTGCCAGGGTTATTTGGGGGGGGTCCTGGGAGGACCAGGATAATATATGGGGGATCCCTTCTGCGCAGTTTGTGGCCCTTCACCTCCCTCCCGGTTTCAGATACTTTGGTTAGATGTTGCTGGGAGGTGGGGATTTGGAGGGGCCAGGGTGATCATTGGCAGTGGGGTGCCCCATGCATATGAAGGGTGGTAGGATAGGGGTTGTCAGATCTAGAAGGTTCCCTGGGTTATGAAGGGCAAAATCGAGGAGGCCAGGCGTGTTTGGTGCCTGTCCCAGGAATCCACCAGACCGAGTGGTCCAGGTAACCCGAGGGGCTGCATCACCCACCAATCCCCCGAAGGCAGTGCTATGCAATGCCAGATCGATCAGGACCAAGACTGCAATTATTGTGGACTTGATTTCCTCAGTCGATCTGGCTTGCATTATGGAGACTTGGGCTGGGGATAGTGCGAGAACAGTTTTTGAAGCTGCTATCCCACCTGGGTATACTGTACTGCACTGCCCATGAGAGGAACACAGGGGCAGTGGTGTAGCCATCTGCTTTAGATCTGACTTGGCCTTCACCGTGCACCCAGGGGAAACTCCAGGTTCTTTTGAATGTGTGGCTGTTCTTGGGGGTCCAGCTGCAGGTTGCAGGATTTTCCATATTTATTGCCCTTCGGGGACTGTTGGGAATTTCCTGCAGAAGGTTGCTGAATTTGTTGTCAGCAAAACATTGAAAACTTCCAGATGTATTATTCTGGGTGATTTCAATGCTTGGGCTGATGACGAATCTTCTTGGTATGGTCGTAACCTCCTTCTGATTATGTCTTCTCTGGGCCTGACACAAGTTGTTACTAATGCGACACATTAGGATGGCCACATGTTGGACTTGGTGTTCTCACTGGGGCTTGAAACAGACAATCTCAAGATTGATCTGGTGGTTTGGTCTGATCATTGCACAGTGCAGTTCATGTTCAGGGCTCCCATTGGATGCTCTCCCCCTACTGAGATGATGAGCTGTCGCCCCTTTATGGGGATTGACCCCTGAGGGTTTTTTGGTGGCAGCTGATCTATCTAGTATGGGTGATGGATGTGTTAGAGTTGTTGGTGCTGGAGTTGACACCTATAATAAGGTGTTATCCAACACCATTGACTCCCTCACACCTGTCCATGTATGACCCAAATCTTCTTACGTGAGGTCCCTGTAGTTTGATGGGGCTCTCAGGGAGATGAAGAGGAAGAGTTGGAGGTTAGAGCACTGCTGGAGAAGATTTAGTCTGGAGGAGGACAAACTGGTCCTACGTGTACATTATAATGTATACCAGGGAGCAATCAACCATAAGAAGGCAGTGTTCCTATCCTGGGAGATTGCTGCTGGGAAGAACCAATCAGCTATACTTTTATGGACTGTGGACAGGCTACTTTATCCTGCTTGTCTATAGCCAAGGAAGGTTTTTACTAACACTGAATGCAAAGAATTTGCTCAGTTCTTGTCAGACAGATTGTCCAGTATCTGGCAGGTGGTTTCTTCAGTCAGCAATGTCATAGTTGGCAGTGGTCGCCCGAAGTGTTCTGAGTGCACTCTGCCTGGTTGGGGGGAGTTTAGCCCAGTAGAGGTAAGTGAGGTTACAGAGGTGGCAACCAATCTGAAGCACCCTTTTTGTGAACTGGACCCGATGCCAACACATTTCTTAATATGATGCATTGACACCGTTTGCCCGGTGTTTGCTCTGATTGTCTGGTGTTCCTTATCTGAGGGGGTCTTCCCTGATGCCTTGAAGGAGGCATTGATGAGACCCCTTTTAAAGAAACCATCTTTGAACCTGGAGGTCAGGGCAAATTACTAACCTATCTCTAACCTTCCTCTTTTGCAAAGGTAGTGGAGATGGTAGTGGCGCTTCAGTTGGGCGCACTCGTGACTCATGAGTTATATGAACCTTTCCAGTTGGGGTTTTGGGCTGGGACAGCACAGAAACCACGCTTGTTGGAGTGCTGAATGATGTCCTCAGGGTGCGAGATCGAGGAGATAAGACAATTCTTGTTCTCCTTGATCTCTCTTCAGCATTTGACACTGTGGACTATTGTGTTGCTTGACCACCTTAGGGAGGTTTGTGGACTCACCGGTACTGTCATCAACTGGTTTGAGTCCTTTCTCACCAACAGGAGGCAACGGGTTGTGATGGGAGTTTCTCCACCCCAGCCTCCTATCTTGCAGAGTTCCTCAAAGATCGGTACTAGTCCCATTGTTGTTCACAGTGTACATGCTACCCTGGGAGGCTCGTTAGTAAGCATGGCTTAGGTTTTCATTGCATGCCGATGATACCCAGCTATACCTTTCCTTTGCCCCAGGAACATCCAACGTGGTGGACATGCTGAACAGCTGCCTTGCTGAGATCAATGACTGGATGACTTCTAGCTGATTGTGACTGAACCCTGATAAGACAGAGGTATTGGTGGTGGAGTCAAACAGAGTGCATGACGTGATGGCCTCTGAATCAGCGACTGGGCTTGTTCTGGGATCTGTTTCATTGAATACCTCCTCTTGGGTGTGAAATCTTGGTGTCATCTTGGATAGGAATCTGACTATGGATATGCAAATATCCTCCATGGTCCACTCCTGTTTTTTCCATCTTAGAAACATTGCCAGGATACAACACCTTGTTCTGCCTCTGGACCTCCCCTCCTTGATACATGCCTTAGTTACAACAAGGCTTGACTACTGTAATGCACTCTACCTCGGGGTCACAGGAGGATCTCTCCATAGACTGCAGCTAGTGCAAGACGCAGCTGCCCAGTTACTTACTGGGCAGCAAAAATGTTGCCATATTACACTAGTGCTGCGTGAATTGCACTGGTGGCTGGTTAGGTAGAGGATCCTTTTTAAAGTGGGTCTTCTCACCTCTTAGGTCCTACATGGGCAGAGTCCTGGTTATCTGTTAGACCTTCTTGTACCTGCTCTCTCTGTCTGTGCCCTCTGTTCTTCCTGTAGGGATCCCCTGGCAGTTCCTTGGATGAGGTTGAGATCTGCTGGCTACAGAGCTTTTAGTGTTGCCACTCCCATCCTTTGGAATTCACTGCCCCTCAGAGTTAAAGGGGACTCTACTTTGGAAGTTTTCAAGACCAGCCTTAAGGCGCTCCTTTTTTCCCCAGACATTTCAGGACTGAATTATTTTCTTTTTGAACTGATTATGATGATTATATGATGTGTAATTAATTGTTTATTTTCTTTTTCTTCTTATATTTAAATGTGTTATGCATCCGTTCTGTTATTTTTCTGATGTGTTTAATCATTTTGTACAGCACCCAGAGCCTCTGGGATTGGGCGTTTTTAAATAAACTTTGCCTTGCCTTGCCTGGTCCCTTTCTCATCATGCCAAGAAAAAGGAATAGAAAGAAAGAGATCTACTTGAACACCTATTTGAATACCTATCTGAACACTGTATTGGTTTCTTTT
Organism: Neoceratodus forsteri; assembly: GCA_016271365.2. Taxonomy (NCBI): domain Eukaryota; kingdom Metazoa; phylum Chordata; order Ceratodontiformes; family Ceratodontidae; genus Neoceratodus; species Neoceratodus forsteri. Next base: position 171,520,835 of record CM057457.1, on the reverse strand, counting down.
AAAAATGTTATGTATGTTTTTATTTTGCTTTTACTTTGTTTCTACTTTGTTTTAAATTTTTTAGTGAGTTCTACAAGAAGTGTCCATTTAACTTTTGTAGTATAGAATATTATTTATTTTAAGGCAGAAATAGGTACAAGTGCAGAGCTATTTGAGGCAGCAGCTAGGGGTGCACATTTAGCTAGTTTTAAGTTTTAATATAAAAATAAAGTATATGAATTAAAACAGTAAAGAACTTCCTGGTTTGCAAATGGAGTTGGAAAGATACCATGGATTGGGTGATAGGAATCACGTGGCACTTCCTACAAAGTGCATGCGCTGGTGCCCTAGCTGAGCAGATGCCATTTTCAGAATAGCAACAGCAGGAGGCTAATCACATTTCCAGATGTGCAAGAGGGATGAGATCTAGCAAGTATAGACAAGTTACCCTCAATCTTGCAAAGCACAGTTTGATAGCTTAAAAGTGAGCTCTTGTAACAAGAGGTAATTGTGCAAGGAACCTAAGTCTTGTTCTGCAAGAGAAAACAGGCTCATAGCAAAAACACCAAGAACAGTAGAGTGTTAAAGTTCAGGGTTTCAAATATAGCTGAGCACCTTGCAATGGATTTTCTGGAAGCCTAGGTATTCCTGGACATCTTCTGGACCCAACGAGTGGGGAGGCCAAAGGAAGCCAGAATACGAAAAACAAAAGCAAAGCAGAAAAAGTAAATAGAGGTTAGTTGATCCAGAAAGCAAGAACTAGAAAGTAGTACTGGGCTTAGCAAACAAATGAAGTGTTTGAATCATTAAACTTGTGATAGAAAACAGTGTATGCTTTGATATTAGATTAAGAGAATTAATTAAGATACTAGGAACTACTAAATTGTTAAACTGTTAGATGATTTGATAAGAAGTTTTTGGAGTAAAGAGATAAATAAGATAAATTGCTAAGTAGATTTTGAGATATTATAATCTTTATTATCTAGTCTTTTTTTCCTTTAACAGAATTATAGTTGTGAAGAACAAGAAGAATAAGGAGAAAGGACATCAAGTTATGTTGCTTATACCACTATTGGGGATAAGAGAAAGAAGCAATTACAACAGAAGCTTAAATTTATAAACAGCACACAATTAGAGGAAAAACCTAGAGGTGGCCAGAAGTGGAAAGATAACCTCAAGATCTTAAGAAATAGATGGAAGAAATTATATTCAGGAATCCATTATAGAGAATTGTAGCAGGAAAGCAATGCACCAATTAATGATCATGGAATACAAGAAGAGTGGCAAATCAATACTGTAGTGATATAGGACATTGGAACAGTCACCACTGAAGCAAACAAAAGAACCAGTAAAGAAATTTGGGGACCTTAATTACTGGACTTTGGTTATTGGGTTTGATAGACAATTATTTTGGAAGGTGCAAACTATTTATAGCATTAAAAGTGTGTTAAAACAAGTACATTAAACAGGAAACTATTTTTTAAGTACTAGCACTGTACACAACTATACAGTGAATTGAACCCCTTTGCACTTCACTTAGTACTTTAAAAAAGAAATCAGGTTTTGGAGAACTTGTAAGAAAGTTTTAGATTTCATTAGAGGTTTATATTGACCAGAGATTATTTGACAAGGAGATTGCGTGTTATGACACTAGCTAGTAGTTATCCATTTGCACTTACAACTTATATAGAAATGGAAAATGTGTACAAGAGGGGAGCTATAAGAATTCTAAGAATAATTATAACAGAATTATTATATCATATATCATAACAGAGGTATATGTTATTATCGTGTATACACTGGATATTGAGGGGGACATTTAAGTTGATTTAGTTATATAAAAATATTTATCAATATACAAAAACAGTTGGGACAAACACAAGGAATAGATAGAAGGAAAATTAAAATGTGAGTAAAAACAAGAAGCAATATGGCCTCTAAAAAGAAAGGAGAAGGGAAATGAAATGGACCAGAAAAACAAAGATCAAAGGGCTTGTTAAGCCAGCTGGAAAGGAAGAATAATAATGAAAATAAGGGAGTTAAAACAGCAAGAAAAGGAAGAAGTATAGAAGAAAAAGAACAGAGGATGGAAAATAGTCTAATACAATCAACAATGTCTACATACATGATAGATCATAAAACAGTAAAAAATTCAGACTGGACATGGGATGAAAGGAGTATGGGACAAGTGTTGACACCTATTAGGAGAAGAGAGAAAGATAGTGAGGCAATAGATGAAGTAGGGGAATGGGTAACAGAAGAAACAGAGAACAAAGAGAACTGGATAGAGTTAAAGAGAGAGGGGAGTTAGGGCATAGAGAAGGACATAGGAGAAAGCCAGTATAGGGAGCAAAACAAAAGAAGGGATTGTCATCAGTGTTGAATGAAGTTAGAAATCAGTTATTTGTCATAACACAAGGATTAAAATTAATAGATTGTAAATAGGGGGGAAAGGAAAGGGAATTGTAGATATGACAGAACAAGAACAAAAACATTATGAATCATATATTAGTGATAATTCAAAGGAGGAGGAGGAGAGAACACTATACTGTATATGAGTAATGAAGTATCTGGTTGTCTGGAAATAGATGGACTTTCCAGAGAGTCGGGGAACACATTACAGGATCCAGTACAGGCTAATATCCTGATTTATGAACAACTGATTAAATAACTCAAGATTTAAAATTTACTAAAGGAATTTTAATTGAGAACAGGAAAGCAATACAAGAGTTACAGTCACAGGTAGGTAAGAAAAGAAAAAGCAAGGAATGGGAGCAAGAACATGACACTGAAAGCCAGGAACATTCCATGGAATTAATTATGTTACCTTCACCCAGTTTTAGAAACAATAGTATATGTGCAGATTTGAGACAAAAACATATGGATTTATGGAGGAAAGGGAAACAGAAAGAAAAAGAGAAGAAATTAATAACCAAAAAAGAAATAATATATTGTAAGAAAATAGAGCAGTAATCAAGCAAAGGATAGAGCTATTAAGACACCAGAAAAAGAGTTAGAGGAGAGAAAGGTTGAAGAAAAGATACAAAAACAAGGAAAAATAGTGAAAGTGTTAAAGAAAAGAATGGTAACAGCAAAGGGAGATGAGAAGGGGGAAAGAGAAATAAAAAGGTAAAAAGAAACATAAATAGATAAGATAAAAAATAAGAACTAATGTAACAAGGAATCTCTAAATCTGACGATAATGATTGGTCAAGGTGAAATAGTAGTAACAGGGCAGAAAATAGAAAAGATATAGGTGAGGGGAAGAAGATTAAAAAATCCAACGGAACGGAAGGGGAAGACAAAAGTTCAAGAGCAGAGAAGAATAATTACAGATTTCTTTAGCTTGATGGAAAAAACAAAGGATTCAGACTACAGTATGTATTACCATTATAAGAGGTTAAAATCATGCCAGAGGAGAATGAGAATTTATTGGGGGACAACATTAAGAAACTGATATCACTCATTGTAACAGCTGATGAGACTTTAATATTCAATTTCAGCATTATTAGACCAATTAAAGATGAAAATTGGGTTATATTGGTGAGACCAATTCTTGTCTTACAAACCATAGTGTATAATAAAGTGAAACTACAGACTGTGGGAATAAAGAGTGGATCAACTGGGATATTATGACAATACTTCCCAGAATATTTCAAGGAAAAGAAAACAAAGAGAGAGAAAAAGGGAAGAGGAAATTCAAACATATACCCATTATTCATATTTGGCTTGGAGCAGTTGCCTATTTATAAAGTGCTAATTTAAAGTATAAAATAGAAGATTTTTTTGAACCACTAATGAGAATAATGGGATTGAGAAAGCCATTAGATGGGAAGAAAATGGTAAATTAACACCATGGTTAGACAAGTAGTTGGTCTTTGATGAATCAGTGAAAAGAAGTTCAGAAATGGATGTACTGGGGATTCATTTGCATGCAAATGAAGAAAGATTAGAGGATGATAAAACCCAGGAAGTAAATCCAGAATGGTTAACATTGCTGGAAAATGTAAACAAATTTGCTGTCCTTGAAAATCTAGATGATAATTGATAAGAGGACCTCAGAAAGGGTATGGAAGTAGAACGATTGAATAAACAGTCATTGAAAGTTCTGTCCTGGAATATAGCTGGCATTAGAAATAAATTAGGGTGTAAACAGAGTGGTGAACTATTTTAATAGATTTAAATAATATGTCTGCAGGAGACATGGAGGAGAAGAGATTTTGTTGAATGGATATAAATCATTCAACAAACTTCAGAAGAGAATAATGAGGAGAAAGGAAACATTAATTTGGCTTAAAGTGAATACAGTAAAAGAATTAAAGGAAATGGAAATTAATTCAGAGAACATTCAAGGTTTTAAAATGAATATGAGGGTAGCCCCAATAGTTATAATGAACATCTATATCCCATCGGATGGACGAAAGATTGAGATAAATCAAATGATCGAGCAATTGGAGAATATACTTGATGACGAGGTGGAGAATAATCCATTAACTGGAATAATCATGGTAGGGGATTTAAATGCTAGAGCTGGAAATATAACATGGCCAGTGAGAGATATTGAGGAATTCATGTCTGCTTGTGACATTAAGAAATTGAGAATTGCCAGGAACTCACAGGACAGGAAATTTAATTGCAAGGGTTTGAAAATTGCTAAGATACTCAGGGAGAGAAAGTTATTGTCAATCAAATTCTGATTATGAGGGTGAATTTACATTTATGAATTCCAAGAGGGACTCAGTAATTGATTTGGCTTGGATAAATATAAATTTGATCAAGGAATTAATGGATCTAAAAGTGGAACAAAGAGGAGAAAGTGATAATTTCTTTGGAATTCTATATAAATAACACAGAAGATAAAAAAATGAAATAGAGGACAAAATAATGGAATTTCAAAATTGATACAAACCAAAAAAGGGGTGAATTGGAAAGAGATCAATCAACAAAAGTTTTGAGAAATAAAGGATATAAGAGGTATAACATATGATATGAAAGATTTTACAGAGATGGAGGATGAAGAGTGCATCCCAGACTATGAGAAGATAATTAGCAGGCTAGCTAACTTGGTACAGAAAGAGGTTAAAATATTTGCAAAAAACAGGGGGCAATATGGTTTAACAAAGAGTGTGTGGAGGTAAAGAAGAAATTAAATAGACAAACTAGGAAAATAAAGAAAATACTAATAATAGAAAACAGGAAAGAACTAAATAAAATTAGGAAGGAGTACAATAACATAATAAAGACAAGCAAGGAAAAACATAGACAGAAATTATGGAAATAGAGAATGCAGTCAATGATAAGGACACTAGAAAATTGTGGAAGATAGTGGCAAAGGAACAGGATGAAATAGTCAAGAAATTGAAACATACATAGAACCCCATGAGTAGATAACATTTTAGTAAAGTAGGGAGAAGTGGAATTGCATATATCTGTAATGATCCCACTTAATGGTTGGTAAAGATGCTTCCAGATTAGGAGCCATTGTCTGGAGAGGAGGGTGATAGAAGGTAGTAGTCCCATGCATAAGCTCTACTACCTTCCTTACGTGCCAAGGCAGCAATAAGGAACTGATATGAGTGAGAGATTAAGTGGGAGGTGGGCAGGGAGTCCAGATATGGGTGAATTATGGTAGAAAAATGGTTGTCCCATAAAGTATTGCCGAAATGGTGAAGTAACATATGCAAGATTTGGAAATACTTAAATACGTGAGAAGGGGACCATCCAAAAGTGGTGCTAGCAACTTGGAAGGGCATTAATTTATGGTTGAGCACCAACTGATCTATGATTCCATCCCCATTGCAGGTCAGGATAATGACAAGTTGATGGGTTTCCCAGATATTAGGAAACTGGAATTACCCGAGAGGGGTTGGGAGGTGTTCCTGTGTGGGTCAACTGCTAGAAATGAGGTAAATTGCGCATGTACCTGGAGAGAAGAGCCAAGAGGGGTAGCCTGTACCTGTTTAGGAAGGTGCTTTTTACATAAGAAGGGAAGTGATTTGTAGTCAATGTTATATTGAGAACATAAACCCTGTTCTATTTCTACCCAGAGAGAGGAATAGGAGCCCTGCAGCCACCGGAAGAGGGTTGAACCAATGTATGATTTTGTGAGCGGTGTATAGACAGATAATAAAGGAGAACATTGGGGGCTTGCAGCCCACCATCTGTTTTGAGGCATGTGAGATGGAGGTAGTTTCTTCTTGCCTTCTTCCCCTTCCAAAGGAAGGAGCTGAAAATACGGTGAACTTGGGAGAACCAGGATAAACGAAGAACACCACTGAACATCAAAAGCAGGTGCAACAAATGGGGAAGTATGTTCATCTTGAGGATGCTTATACAGCCCCATAGGGTGAGGGGAAGCTGAGACCATCTGAGTAAATCAGTCCTCATTACCGTCAATAAGGGATCAAGATTGAGCTGCTTAAATTTACTAATCAAAGGTGTAAGAAATATTCCTAAGTATTTCAACTTGTCAGATTTTCATTGTAACCATGGGTGGTCCATATTCACTCAGAGTGTATACTTGTTAAGGGCAGTACCTTAGTTTCCAAAATTTAATTTATAGTTTAAAATCATGCCAAATTGTGCAATAATATGCAGGGCTGCCAGGAGTGAATTGGTCGGAGAAGGCAGATGCATAAGGATGTCATCCACGTAAACTGAGAGTTTATATTCTTGACCGCAGAATGGGATACCCTTCACCTGGGAGTGCTTAAGCTTCCTAATTACTGGTTCAGGAATAAATTAAACAAATAAGGGAAAGAGGGCAGCCCTGATGAGTACCCTGCTTTAAAGGAAAGGGAAGAGAGTACACCATTGCAGGAGACCCTAGCTGATGGTGAGGTATAAAGAATCTGGATCCATCTAATAAATTCTGTGGGAATGTGAAAACGGGGAAGGAGAGCAAACAAGTAGTCCCATGATACCCTATCAAATGCTTTCTCTGCATCCAGGGGGACCAGCGCTGCCGGAGTGCTGGCGTCCCTAGATGCAGAAAGGAGATAGGAGATTTTCGTCAGGTGCTCTGCAGAAAGGCAGCCCTTAACAAAACCAATTTGTTCCTTACTAATAAGCGCATCCCATACCTGGCTTAATCAACTTGCCAAAACCTTAGCAAGTATTTTAAGATCTGTATTAATCAGGGAAATTGGCCTGTAATTAGAAACCAGGGTGGGATCTTTATCTGGTTTGGTAAGGATTACTATAATAGCCGCAGTGAGGGACGAATCAGAGATACCTTATTGAAAGAAATACTGAAAGGTGTCTGGAAGAGTGGGGCCACTTGTTCTTTAAAAACCTTGTAAAGTTGTTAGTGAACCTTCTGGGCCTGGTGATTTATCAGGAGGAAAATGATCTATCACCTAGAGGATCTCCGATAAAGAGAGTGGTGCATTAAGGACCACCACCTGGTGGTCTTATAATGTAGGGATGGGGATATCATGGAGAAAGGTGTCCAGTTGTGTGGATGAGAAGGGAACCCAGGGGAAGAGTAGAGATCTTGATAATAGTCCTTAAAGGCCTGTGTGATTGCAGGAGGAGATGTGAGTAGATTACCTGAGGATGACCGAATAGAGGTTATAATTTTATCTGAACTTTGGGATCGGAGACGAAGAGTGAGGAGCTTACCTGCTCATTCCTCCTGATCAAAATAGTAGGCTTTGACCTCAGCATTACAAATTCCGCTCGCTCTCCAACAAGTGTGTTGTACTGGGCTCTGAGGGACTCGAGTTGTTCCCATTGTTCTATAGGGGCATCAGGTGGAGTGTGCTCTTCTGCGTGTTTTATCTGTTCAAGAATGGAGGAGAGGGAGCTAGCTAATTGCTTTTTATGTTTGGTAGAAAGGCATATAAATTCTCCTTGAAGGGAACATTTGAGGGCACACCATAATATATCTAGTCTTGGCATGGAGGGGGCAGTCGTAAGCTGGAAACTGTGAATAAAATGTTGACTATGTTGTATAAGCTCTTACGATTTTAATAACTGACTATTCAGCCTCCACATTCTCTCTTTGCCACTGGGAAGGGAGAGATCCAGATAAAGGGAAATAGGATGATGGTCTGAAATAACTTTGGGAGTGTAGCAACACAAATTTACCCCTCCAATAAGGTCTTTTCCTAGAAAAAAAAAAAGTCGATCCAGGAGAAGGCGTGGTCAGGAGGTACATAGAAAGAGTATTCCTTCCTAGTGGGATTGAGTATCCTCCAGGGGTCAATGAAGTCATGGATGGCCCTGAACTAGGTGAGAGGAGATGCTTGTGGGGCCTGGATCTGTCCAGGGATGGTGAGAGGACTGTATTCCAGTTGCCTCCTAGAATCATGGGTAAGGCAGACCAATCAGCTAGGATGGGAGCCAGTGAAGTAAAAAAAGCAGGCTCCTCCGAGTTGGGGCCATAAACAGAACCTAGAACGACTTCAGTGTAGCCTAGAAGGGCCCAAATGAAGACTTACCAGCCTTGGGAATCTGTGATTTCACGTAAAAGCTGGAAGGGAATCTTACAGGCAACTAGGATGACTACTCCTCTTTTATGGGAATCCAGGCCAGTGCCAAAAACTTTCCCCACCCAGATTCTGTGCTACAGAAGGAGTTAAGTGACAGAGAGGTGGGTCTCTTTCAAAAAGGCCACATCTGTTTGCAAGGACTGTAAATGAATTTTGGTCCTTTTCAAAGGAGACTGTGCCCCTTTAACATTCCATGAAAAGAAGTTATACTGAGCCATCATAATACAGCTGGTATAAAAGGCATGGAACAGTGATATTTAAGTGAGCCCAATACCTGTAGGGAAGAGAAAACATAGTAGTACCCAATCTGGTGGTGTTACCAGCATGCCTACCCCCCAACTACCCCCAAACCCATAATAACTAGTGAACTAACACCTTGAATGGAATTCCACCCCTCCTTGGAGCTCTGTAAAGTGAAACTTGAGTAAACATATGACAAGTGTCCCAACCAGAAATAGGTAAGCTCCAGTCCAAACAATAAATGCATGAATGCCATCCCCAACAACAACCAACCCTGCCCCCACCCGGTCCCACAAATAACACTAAAGTCATAAGAACAGACTACCTAATCAGCTATCTAATTATATATTCTAACTGGGGTCAAGGGGTTGAAAGTTGCACTTAATAGTCAATACCAAACAGTTAGCAACCCAATTAGCTATTTAGCAATTGACAGTAAACATACCAGATCCATATTAGAAAAAATAAAGACTCCCACCAGAAGGGCAACTACTCATTCTAGGTAGGACTACATAGCCAGACAGGCTGCATAACTAGTACTGCCTTAGGATCAAAAGGAAAAGAAAAAGAAAAAAAGGTCGGGGAGAAGGAGGGGAATACCAGGGAAAAGGGGATGGGGAGAGTAGGGACTAGAATATTAAGAGAGGTTAATAAAGCCATCTGAAGTCCACATCGGGAGAGAAGGAAAAGAAACACAGGCAGTAAGTAAAACTTTGACAGTAAGCCCAGGGGTCGCTGACTCCAGTAGCAGACCAGATGTTCAACGGTCTGAGAATAGGTCAGGGAATAGCGTGAAGAGTTCTTGTGTAGCTTGGACAGCATTCTCAAAGGTTTTCCATGAGTTATTGTAGAGGACAGAAAGCTGGGAAGGGTAAAACATTTTGAATTTAATACCTGCTACAGCAAGCTTCATTACTGCCTGATGATATTCAGCTCTTTTTGTGTTGTGGCAACCAGGAGGTCCTGAGCAATCACAAGTGTAATGGACTCCAATTTAATTTCCTGGACCTCTTTGAACTTAGTGAGGATATGTTGGTGGTTCAGATAATTGAATAGGTGGAGGATGAAAGGCCTAGGGCTGGCTCCAGAGGGAGGCCTCAGTCGTAGTCAGTGGTGAGCTCTCTCAACTATGTAGGAGGCACTATGCTGGGGGGTTCCCGCGATTTTAAGGAGCAGCTTTTGAACAAAAAGCATGGGAGAGCCCCCTTCAGCCTCCTCCGGAAGGCTGAATATTACCAAATTATTTCACTGGCTTCAGCCTTCCAGGTCCTCAGCGTAAGTTCCATTTGGCCAGTCATTGTCAGTGGTGGGTAAGCTCAGGTTTGATTTTCTTCTGCCAGGATTCTATGGAGGAAGTATGGGCAGAAAAATCACTGATTTTCTTAAAGGTTCAGCGAGCTCCCTTTATGGATTTTAAGTCAACAGCAAAGTCCATGAAAGCATTCTTCAGTGGGGTAAGCTCTGCCAGAAATTTGTCCTTGGTGAGCGGTGGAGCCTGGGCAGTTGCCTGTGAAGCTTTCCAGGAGGATTGTGCCTGATTTTTGGCTTTTTTGGTCTGCTTCTCCGGGTTCTGAGGTGACATGTGAGCTGCTGCATTTCAGCTTCCATCGGATGGCCTGGTAAGGGAATCTGACCACCGTTCACTACAGGGCAGTTTCCGGGGGAGTTAACAAGTGGGTAGTGTGGTTTTAAGCCATCAAAAATAGCTTTATGATAAAATTAATAAGATATAAACCGAAGTAGGAAGGGGAGCGGGTGAGGCATGTGGCTCTAGTGAAGAGGCATCATGTGATCTCCTCTAGTTTCTTGTTTTATAACATATTAGAATACAGTATTTATTTTGAATGTTGTGGCCATGAGGATAATGTGTACAGAGTGTGTGTGTGTGTGTTGCTATATCTCAATATATTTTTCCCAAAAGCATAGTAGAAAATTCCCCTAATTGCTACATATTTAGTCTGTGTAAGTTCACGAAGACCTGGCATATGCCTGAGACAGTGCTGATCAGATAGTGTCTAAAGAGGTTAAAAAACAGTGCAAATTATAGATTTGCTTGGAAAGGGATGGCATTTATGAGGTATGAATCTTTCTTGAAAGACAATACATTCCCAAGTGAAACTAGTAGTAGGAAGCTGTTTAAATGCTAAGTATTTAAATGTGCAAGTTACATTCTGAAGGGATAAATATATCTCCAATTTAATAGGCAACCAATATTTAGCAAATATTTAACAAGCTGTTTCAGTTTCCTAATGGCATCTGATCAGCAGTTTGGAGTTATGTCTCCAAAATTCTTAACAGAAGGAAGGGAGTATTTTATTTCAGTTGGCATGGAAGGATACATTGAAAAGTCTAAAACATGTGTTCCACGATACTCCATTTTCCAGCTACAGATAGCAAGATGGCTGTAGGCTCTGCCCACATCCATAAAAACGTGCGGATGAATTAAGGAGGTGGGTGCACCCTTGGAAGGTTTAAACTAACATATAAATCCCTGGCACTCCAGTGTTACCCCCCCTCTCCCCTCGATCTCCATTGTGAAAAGAAAGTACCATGGTAGTCCTGTAGTATCCCAGCTGCTCCATTCCCTATTGTAAAATTATGTCAGCCCCTCATTGCTCCAGTCCACCCCTCACTGTCCTAGTCCACCCACTCAGCACCCACCACCATCCTCCCCATTTAACATTTAAACTATCCTAAAAAGTTCATGGATTTGTTGGGAAAAACAATGGATGGTAATGGACACTGACCCTCCTCTCATCACCTCAGCTAGCTGCTGTCTGAATAACAGGGACAGAGTGTGTAGATGCTGTATTTCTACAGTATGTGTATGCATATGCTTTATCCCAATCACTGAGATGGCAGCAGGCTGAGGTAGTGAAATGAAGGTTTGTTCTGGTCACCATCCATCATTCTGCCTGCCACATTGTTGGTCCTTTTAGGGTGAGTCGGGTGCTGGATGGGTGTGGAGGGTGGTCATTGTTGAATGGGTGGACTCAGATATGGGGACACATGGTTTTTCAATGAGTATTGGAGTGGGATAGAACCATGATATACACCATCTTGTTTTCATTGGGGTCCCTTGAAACAGCTAGAGCAAAGGCACTTCTGATGACTACATAAGTGTCAAAATTTACTATCAAGTAATTTTTGTGTTTTCCCAGATTACATTTTTTTTGCATGTCTAACTTTAGCTTGAAAAAATTCATTGTGTTTTTAGCTACATTTTTCTCTGGTCCATGCATGCACAAATATTTCAAACCTTAAACCATAATAACTTAATAATGAAAAATGATTTTGTTCTCCAAACACCAAAAGGTCCAAGTTTGATATAACATATGAACCCACAAGATTCAAAATGTAACTCTTTTTATATTTTTTATTATTTTTACTGAAAAAGTCTTAAAGTGGGGGCAATTATTAACAGTCTGTAACTAAAACATTACCAGACTGATTGTCTAAAATGTTGCAGAACATTAGCCTGTAGGACTAATATGATGCATGCCAGTCTTCACAGTCCTAGTGGCTAAGATGTCCAAGTTATAAGCTGTCAAGAACAAGGGATTTGGCACACACACTTATGCAACCCTAGCATACTGGTGCTATTGTGCCAGTATAATATGTATATACATTTTTTTAATTGCATAGATGAAGTGATCAGTAACACCCTTTATATTAGTGTGCATATGTGCTTTTGTCTGTACTTTTGATTTTTTCATTTGTATTTATTTAGTTTTTGTTGACCGGGTAAGTGCACTAGACAAATCCTGCCTATTTTCAGGCATGACCCGGGGGAGGGGGATACAGATGAATGCCAACTGACCTTGAACCAGATTAAGCTGTTGGTGGTATTTTGAGTGAATGAGGAAATTTGGCCAGGACACGGAAATTCCCTACTCTTTCGATAAGTGCCATGGGATCTTTAACATCCACCTGAACTACCACCAATCCAGGCAGATGAGACCTCAGTTTAACGTCTCATCCAAAAGACGGCACCTCAGAAGTGCAGCGCCCCTCTCATGCTGCACTACAGTATCAGTACTGGGATATTACCCAAGTGCCAGATGTGGGAACTGAACCCACAGCCCTCTGATCTCCAGGCCTCAGAGGCGAGTGTGCTACCTACTGAGCCACTGACCTGTTATTTGGATTTTGTTATTTGGAAGATTGGAACCAAGTCAATCATCTCCACCACAGCTCCACTCAGAGCATCTTCTGTCCTGCAAGGGGTCACAAGTTGGGATTGCTTCCATCACCCCCTCTACCCCACTGATCACTGCTGCCAGAAGGAGCACCAAACAACACAAAAGCAGAGGATTTAAACTTTTACCATAAGTAGCTCCACTACAGCTCCACTCAGAGCATCTTCTGTCCTGCAAGGAGTCGTAAGGCAGGATTGCTGCCACCACCCCCCCCCTCACTGAGTGCCATTGCCAGAGATTGGCATCACTCGACGGGACCCAGCCAGCTGCAGAGCTACAACCTGCCAATCAGCTCTGGGAAAGGAGGAGCCAGACAAGGAGCACCAAACAACATTGAAGCAGGACATTTTAAACTTTTCACTTTAATCATCTCCACTGCAGCTCCACTTGGAGCATCTTCAGTCCTGCAAAGGGTCGCGAGACATGATTGCTTCCATCACCCTACCCACCCCACAATTCGCCACTGCCAGAAGGAGTGCCAAGCAGCAGAAAGCAGGATATTTAAACTTCACCTTAGGTTACTCCACCACAGCACCACTTGGAGCATCTTCTGTCCTGCAAGGAGTAGAGAGGCAGAATTGCTGCAATCACCCCCACCCCCTACTGATTGCCACAGCAAGAGATCGGCACTACTCCATGGGACCCAGCCAGCTGCAGAGATACCACCTGTCAATCAGCTCTGGGAAAGGCAGAGCCAGACCTCCCAATACATCTCAACCAGATACTGCAAGTAAGCCTCAGCAAGCAGGCTGATGTGCTATGGGGGTGGTAGAATAAGGGTGTCTACACTGGGCATCAGCCATCAACCAGAGACTCTGCCATAAAGCCTACAGGATAACTCTTAAATCTTTTGCTTTAACCTACAACTCAGTCCTGCATACTCAACCTGGGTGTGCTGGGCTCCCTTAGGTAGGACAACTCCATGAGCAATGAACTCTTGATAATTTGCATTGATCCTAACTGAGACTTGTAGTTATCCTACTTAACTTTTGCACAGTTGAAAGCTTTATCATTATTGTTCAGTGTTGCTACCTGTGAACAGCTGTCTACTTCACTTGTTTTAACCTCTTGGGGTCCATAGCTGCACTTACATGTGCTTCTTCTGGTGCCACTAGGGCTAGTCCATCTGGTGGCCTTTAATCTGAGCCCTCCACCAACTTTCTACTGATGCAATTACAGTAGTTCCTGCTAAACTTTAGTTTTAAATATGCGTTATGTAATTAATGACTTGCAATTGTTATTGTATGCTTAGGAGCTTTAATCCATTTTCTATTCTGTTAACTGTTGTTACCATAACTGGTTAATTCCAATACTCTTAGGTTACATACCTGCTGTGTCCCACTATAGATCTCCAATCAAATCATCTCTAGGTCCCTGTAACCCCTGAAAATATGGCACAACTTTGCTGGCAATTAATTACTCTTATTGTACTTACTGTCTCCTATTATATTGCAGACACAATGCCAGCCTTAAAGCCAGCTACCAACAATTCCCCTTCTACTACTGACTTTGCCATGTCCAATACCTTAGTCTATACATAGCAGATTATAAACTAGCCTTTGTACCCCTAAAAATTGGTAATGGTAATTTATCTTGTTATCTCAACAAATTTAGTTGATACCTCCCTCCCACAAGTGTTTGCACAAAAGCCATAGTCCTCATCCTCCTAGCAGTGTCCCTGTTACTGGCTGCCAGAGACATTGAACCCAACCCAGGCCTTCTCTACCACTTTCTCCTTCTCTGTCTACCACCCTCCCTAGCAAGGGATAAAAGGTCTTAAAATTAGCCCACTTTAATGTTAGAAATCTCCTCCATAATCTGGATGAGCTCACCATCTGGGCTTGCCAGTATCAGCCTGATATACTCTGTGTCTCTGAAATCTGGTTAAAGCCCACAATACCTAACAGTCTCTCTGGTATTACAGGATTCAGCTTCAGCGGTCTCCTCTAAACGAGGTGGGAGCACAATGATTTGCTGTAAATCCCACCTTAATCTCTCAGCCACAAGCTTCCCCCTACCCCAATGGACCATCCTAAGAACTGTGTCATGGTACCCTAATCCTAGCTAATACCAAGAAACTCCATATCTTTTGTGCTTACCCACCTCCCTCAACCAGCCTTCAAGCTCTCCCCACCCTAAGACCATTTGTCCCCTTGTGAATGACAATGAATTCATACTCCTTGGTGATTTTAACATAGATTGGCTAAAATGTAACAGGCAACAATAGAACTATCCCTAAATAAACTACTCCTCCCTCATTTAATCTCCCATCCCTCCGGGTTTTCCAACAACAGACAAAGCACCACCTTTATTGACTGGGTGTTAGTCCCTAATGCCAACAGAATAACTTGCTCTGGCATCCTCCCTAACTCTGTCAGTGACCACTCCTCTGTCTACTATGTGTGGAGTGTGAAAGCCCCTAAAGTCCCTCCTCACCTGATTAACTTTTGAGACTTTTCTCATCTGGACCCCTTCCAATTTAAAACTGAAAATATCTTACCTCAATTGGTCCTACCTGGGCACAACCTCTGACATTGATCAGGCTGCCTCTTATTTCAGTAATACCTTCTCCAGACTCCAGGACAAACATGTTCCCCTTACCACTAGGCGAGTCCATGGTCTGACAAACAAATAGCTGAATCACCTTCTCCTATCCCTTCTAAAAGTAAGAGATAGAAGATGGTCTACTTTCTTTTTTTTTTTTTCAATTTAATCTTTATTGTAATTTCCAACATATAGTACATCATAGTCATGGTACATTCAGTGCAAACATGTACTTTCAGTATGTAAAATAAAAACTAAAAAAAAAAACACCTACCCAAACAAGCGCCCCCATCTCCCCATCCCTCCCCAAATTTACCGCCCATCACAGGACGACTACCCAGAGTCGTAGATTACATAAAGTCTCTACTCTCTGATTTTATTGTGGTTGTGGCATTTACTGAGAGTACAAAGCTAAAAGCGGGGCCCAGATTTTGTTAAATTTGGTCAATCTGTTTTGTAAACTGGTGATCATCTTCTCCGTTCTGATATTGTTTAATAACTCTGTCAACCATTCAGTGTATGTCATAGCTTCATTGTCCTTCCAATGTCTAAGCACCAGTTTTTTAACAGACATAGATATAAGAGCTATGTGATATTTCCGTGTGTTTACTGGGATCTCTAAGTAATTTCCTAACAGGCAGATACTGACCGTAAACAGCTCGTCAAGTCCTAGCAGGGGATCTGCCCTCTGTTTGATCTGCGACCATAGAGGGGCTACTTTAGAACAGTACCAAAAAATGTGAGCTAGATTGCCCTCACCTTGGCCACTCGAACAAATGGCAGAATGCTCCCTGTCGAACTTGGCTATCTTCTGAGGGGTGTAGTATAGATTGTGCAGGATACCGAATTGCATAAGTTGGAGCCTATCCTGAGTAATGAATTTATGGCATCCTCGCCAGGTATCTCCCAATTGATGGGCGTCTCTGGCAGGAGCGTTTCCCAATAATCTGTAGGTCCAAAAGGCCCAGGATGTATTCTGTTGTATAAGGGTTTGAATATTTTAGAGACAGCATGGGGGAGGCCTACAAATTGAATCAGTTCCACCCAGAAAGGGGTAGTCTCTGGCATCAAGGGGTTCACCCCTATAGTTTTACTAAGATATGCCGCAATTGGAATAATTGAATATGTTGGAGGTTGACAACCCTAACTTTCTTAAAATGTCTGTGGAAGAAGCCCATTTTTGTTCTGCTCCCAACCAAAAATAGCTGAGCTTGACTTCCCGGAGTTGTGGGATCCATGGGGGAAGAACTTTCCCATCTAGTCTGATATTTGGATTGCCCATCAGAGGTTGCTCCAAGTCCCAACAATGGTTATATTTAATAACCGAGCAGAACTGAGGTGAATCTTCACCGATATGGCAATTGGTGACCCAAGCAAGGCTTAGGAGGCTCTTGGGTTGCACAAAGAAGCGCGCTGGGGAAAGATTATAATGACGGTTGTGCAGACTCTATTTGGACCAGAGGGGTATGTATTCATCGGGATATCCAGAGTCATTTGGGGTAAGCCATCTCAAATATTTACTCGAGTGGCTGGCCCAATAATAAAGGCCAACATGCGGTACCCGGAGGCCCCTTTGAGCTTTGGGGCGACTAATTTATGAAAGGCTAATCTGTGCCCTTTGTCTGCCCATATAAAATTAGAGAAGATATTGTGCGCTTTTTTGAACCGTGATTGGGGTAGCCAGATGTTCAGAAGACTGAGTGGGTAAAACAGCCACGGGAAGATATTCATTTGATGAGGCTGACTCTGCCCCAAATCGTCAAGGGAAGAAGGGACCATCTATTTAGGTCTTGGACAATGGTGTTTAATAAGGAGTCTAGATTATATTTGCACAACAGGGTGGTGCTTCTTGAGAAAGTAATGCCTAAATACTTCAATGACTTCCTTTCTCAGGATAGGCCTAATGCATTGATCTCATTCCTCATCACTCTTTGGTTGAGAGGAATACCACCATTTTCCCCACATTTAATTTATAATTTGATAATAGACTATATTCTTTGATAACCTCCAGGAGGTGTGGGATGGCTTTTTCAGGATATGAAGTGCAGAGAAGTAGATCATCTGCATAGGCCAATACCTTGATTTCAATGCCCTGTACTGGTATACCTTGGATCTTGGGGTTAGCCACTAGTCTTCGGATGAGAGGTTCTAAATATAGATTAAAAAGCAGTGGGGATAGGGGACATCCTTGCCTCATGCCTGAAAGCACGGGAAACCTATCGGAACTACACCCATTGCATAGAACTCTGGCTGTTGGAGACGTATAGAGGGCCTGTATCCAGTTCTGGAATTCCAAGGGGATGCCGAAGGCATGCAACGTCTGGAAAAGGAAATTCCAATCTACTCTATCGAATGCTTTCTCAGCATCCAGAGAAACCAAAGCCACTGGCTATTCCATATCTCTGGATGCCGAGAAAGCATGGTCCAAAGTTCTAATATGATCACTAGCCAACCTACCCTTCATGAAGCCCACCTGCTCCATTCCTATCAAATCCTGAAGAGCTGTGCTTAGACGATTTGCCAGCAGTTTGCTCAGAATCTTGATATCCTGATTAAGTAATGAAATTGGCCTGAGACTTGCCATATCTTCTGGGGTTTTACCTGGTTTTAAAATGAGAACAATTATCACTTCAAATAATGAAGCATCTGTACTCTTTCCATCTAAGATCTGCTGGAACACGGGGAGAAGCAAGGGGGTTAGATTCTTCGCAAACATCTTGTAGAAATTCGAGGAAAACCGATCGGGCCCTGGCGACCTGTCATTAGGGAGGCTGTCTATCACTCCCAGAATCTCCATTTCAGTTAGAGAAGCACATAAAGCAGCGCACTGCTCTATTGTGAGAGTGGGGAGGTGCGATTCCTTTAGGTAATGATCCAAATCCTTAAGGGGGGGTTCGCCATTGGTGAATATAAAGATTGATAACATTTTTGAAATTCTAAGCGATTTCTTTAGGGTCGACCACTAAGGGTCCATTATATGATCGAATTGCAGCGATGAATCTGGTGGACTCCTGTTGCTTAACATGAGCAGCCAGAAGATGACCCGCTTTCTCCCCCTGATCAGCGTAAGTAGCTTTCATTTTCAGAATCAAGTATTCTGCCCTCTCTCTGAGAAGCTCCATGTAGGAGCCTTTAAGTTTGACCAGGTCTAATTGAGTCTGTTCTGGTGTATAGGGAGATAGATTTTTTCTATGTCTCTAATCTGTCTGAGGAGCTGTATTAATTCTTGTTCTCTCGACTTTTTCCTCCTTGATGCCACTCCAATTAATAGACCCCTTAGGTAAGCTTTAAGGGCCCCCCATTCCATATCGGGTTTACCTGTGGAATTAGAATTAACTGACACGTATTGGGAGATATGATTATTGATGTATTTTAATATTACTGGGTCTTTTAGAAGTTGGTTATTGATTTTCCAGTGACCATTCCTCTTAGGGATACCTGTCAGGCAAAGTTGACACGTAACTAGTGAGTGGTCCGATGGCGGTCCCGGATGTATGGCAGAGTCAATGATCCCAGCTACCAGGCAATGCGAGATCATAATGTAGTCGATCCTGGAAGATGTCTTGTTAATGGGGGAAGTGAAAGTGAAACCTTTCTCTGTGGGATGCAGTATACGCCACACATCACATAATCCTACCTTATCCCATAAATCCCTTAGGGGCCCTTTGAGCTGGTGTCAGACCTCTGGGTCTACTTCCTGTGTGGTCTATGCTTGGGTCAAAAACTATGTTTAAGTCCCCAACCAGAATCATCTGGATTTTAATAAAGGGCACCAATTTGTTTATGAGTTCTACAAAGAACTCAGGAGAGTCAGAGTTTGGTCCATAAATACTTCCCAATAATACTTCTAAATTATATACTCTTCCTTGGACAAGTATATACCTCCCACGGGCATCCCTAATTATGTTACTTGGCACAAAAGGGACTTTGCTTCTTATCAGGATCATGACCCCACAGCTTTGCCTTGTACCCTGAGCTGTGAATACCTGCCCTATTTGTTGCTTCCTCATTTTTAGTTCTTCTGAGATCAGCAGGTGAGACTCCTGTATAAACGCGACATCTGATCTCAGAAGTTGAAGATGTTTACAAACCTGATATTGTTTAGCTTTTTGCCTAACTCCCTTGACGTTCCATGAAGAGAAAGTTAAATTACTCATCACAAATTAGGACTGATCTTGCTAACGTTCTGGGCACTCAATCAATGGGTTTTCCTGGCGCAACCTCACTGGATTTGTCCGGAGGAGCCTGATCCGGCACCCTCCTCCCCTCCCCAATACCCCCATTTAACGGCTGAGAATGTTGATATCAGTATCCGAGTTACTCCCCTACCCTCCCCTCCCCATCACAGCTACGGAGAGTGAACAACAGAACCCCGAGCTGCCCTCCCATCCCTCAGCCCTCCGAACCCATCTACTACCCACCAGACCTGAAATATTATCGAGACCTCAGTGTGAGCTGTCAATGGGGCTAGGGTATAACTGAATGTATTACCTAAAATATCTTGTTCAAAATCCAAACTATTTCTGTTATCTATTTTGCTTAACTCAGTACATATAGGTCGACTGCCATTGCGTACACTACTTAGTGCAGTACAAATCAAAATGACTGACGTGATCCTATCCTGTTGATCGACATCATGGCTACTCTCAACCTTATATGATCTACTAGGTGGCAGCCTATCCTGGTAAAATAAGAAAACAACGGAGAACATAAAACACTTGTACTGAGAAATGAAAAGAATGCATCATCTCCTGCGAGTAAAACAAAATGGACACAGTCACATGTGCTGATGGCTAACTTCAGTTCAAAAGTATGAGGACTGTTAGGTGTAGTCCTGCAGTGTATGGACAATTTCACCATGTCCTTTACAATGCCATATCATCCACATAAATTTGTACCAGTTTGAGCCGCTATATTGTAACTCTGACAGAGGATTAAATCAGGCCGAGTGAGAAGAGTTAATCCTATAAACAAGGAATGAAATTGGAGTTGCAGATTATTAAGCTCCCCGAAGAAGGGATAAGTCCCAGCCATTAAGATCATGTGTTAGGCATCCTTGACAGGAAGGGTTGGCTGTTACTTGCCCCACTTGTAGACAAAATAAGATTAGCTCTTGAGTTATGCTGAACGGCTCCACCGCTGCGATGATCTGCTACGGAAAGCTGCTTTCTTGCATTTCACGGTTTCGTGCACCCTCTAGTGGCCACTATCGCAAGGGCTGGGCAAACACTGTAACCAAAAACCCCCTAGACAGACTTGCAAGAAGATAGTGTTAGTATGGAATGTTATGGGGAACAATGTTCAAGAGTGTTTGTAACTTATGCCCCAGCCAGTATATTGAGCAAGTAGCGTGAGTTGTAGCAGTGTCCTTGCCTGCTCTTAGCACAATAAACAACAGTATTGAAACTGAAAAAAGGAGACCCACTTCTAGGGAGAAAAGATTAGCTTCCCAATAAAACTATAGGCACAAATAGTTTTGAGGCTGACATCTCATCACATCATTGCACTCAGGTTTCTCTGAATAAATCAGGGAAAGCGCTTTTAAGCCCTTTTGCGGCAGCGTCCAGGTCCTCAAAGGATGTCCAAGATCCTGAGATCATGAATCCCAACTTCACAGGATAGGTCATCCGGAATTTCACGCTTAGTAGCAATTAACTTGGAGACCAAGGGGTGAAATTGGGCTCTCCTCTGCCTAATCGAGGCTGTTAAATCTTGTGCGATTCTAATCTTAGTGCCTTCCCAGCGCACCTCTTGCAATTCTTTTATTTTAGTGAACAAATGTTGGCACTCAAGAAAGTTTAAAAACTTGAAAATCAGTGGACGGGGGCACCAGATGATGACTTGGGGTGGAGAGCCCTGTGCGCACGTTCAATGATGTAAGTCGGGCCGAAGGTGACAGGTCCAGCTAGCTTTTCGATCAGTTTTTGAATAAAACTAATCACATCCGCTCTTTCAGCACCTTCTGGAAGACCTATGAGGACCGCACTGTTTCTGCAACTGCGGCCCTCAAGGTCCCCAATTTTCGTTTCCATTTTAGCAAGCCTCTGACGGATCATCACAACTTCGGGCTCCATCTTATTGGTTCGCTTTTCCACCGATTTAATTCTGGCGTCAGCTTCAAGGTTCTTTGTTGTAAATCTTCAACTGTGTGGGTAAGTGATTTGATTTCTGCTGTTATCATGACCATACTTTCTTTGAAAGGAGAAAATTCCTGAAGAAAGCGTTGTAGAGTGAGAGGTTGCTGTTCCTCCGTAGAAGCTTCCGACATCGGATCGTCTTCACCCCCCGAGGCCCTGGCTTTCTTTGAGGCCTTTTCAGGTGTGGCTGGAGGAGTATCTTTTGTAGGATTTTTCTTAGACTGCATCTCCGTCCAGGAATTTAAGCTTTGTGTTGTGTGCTCATTCCTTTCTTAGACGCGTAGAACTCAATTCAGAGAGTAAACTGTTAAATATTTCACTAAAATTATTGATTTATTGGGTCGGAGAGCTGGAGCTGTAGTGGAAGGCTGCTACCTGGTGGACTGCATCATGTGACTCCAGAAGCTGGTCTACTTTCAAGGCTACCAACTCTATCTCAGACTGGTCCACATTTAGATCTCTGAGAAACAAATGTAAAAAGGCTATCCAACAGAGTAAGTGTACCTTTTGCAGAACTCACCTTGCCTCCTCTAGCAATAACCCCTGATAGTTTTGGAACTGCATCAAAAAACCTTGGGCCAGGATAGAACCCTACCCCTCCTGATTTTGAGATCGAGGGTATAAATTGCAACTACCCTCTACAATCTCCAACACATTCAGGCAGCTTTTTTTATAATACCAACTTTATTGAGAAAGTACAGAACTGTAACAATAAGAACTATAAAATGGTAAGGAGCAAATTTAAAAACAAACTGACAAATATTAATACTAACAGATGCTCCTGTGAAATCACACTATATAATGGGGTACAAAAAATATGGTAATACATCACAAGTAATGGACTTAGGCTATTACACAATGATGGACTAAATGAGCAAAGAGAAACTTATGATGAAACACCAAGGTAAAATTAACTATCAAACATAAAACAAGCTTGAAGGCAGGGCATGGTCTACAAGAAAAATAATCAAGAAATGAGAGAGCAGAACCCCAGGTAGTTCAGATGTCCCATAAAACAATGTCACAAACTTCATAAAAAAAAAAAAAGAATTAAGGGACAAAATCTGAGTCCGATTAAACTTTATAAAGAACCTACCATCTGCAGATCTCCTCAAAGACTGGCATACAATTTAAATAATGAAAACTGTACCTTTCATGTCTATAAGTAGTACCCATGGTAGCTATCTACTGTGTGACTTGTGGGGGCAGCGGTTAGAGTTTTAGTCTGGTAATAGTTTTTATTGTACACGTCAAAAGGATCAATAACAATTTAAATTGCTGGCCCCTTATCACTAGGTCAGCAGGAGGGATATGCAATAGTAGCAGTAATGGAGATAATGGTAGTGATAAGTCAAATTAATGAAGCAATCACTTGGGAAATGGCCAACCAGTATGAAGACAAATGAGGACAGGATCAGAAAACATGCACATGATCAGCCCATGACTCACCGCAAGCCCTCCAGCAAGCAACAGCCTGAGAACCTAAATAAAAGGCAGAGTGCATCAGGACCTTAAAGAAATGCATCCTGCATTTCCAAGTGAATTCTTTCAGGTATGGGACTATAGAAATCTTACAAGTGGCTACAAAGTACTTCTCCAACATGGCAAAATGACATGATATTTGCATATCTGTTAACCACTGGGTAAAGTTAGAGGAAGTAGACTCCATAGAGAAAGAATGAAGAAAGGAATAAATCATACCAATTAAGTGATGTTGGAGTCCACCTTTTTAATGAGTTATAAGTAAAGAGGTAAGCACTGATAAGGAATCAGGGAGGCACCTGCACCAAGAGGCTGAAGACTGTAAATATGTTCAGAGTTGCAGATATTAGTAATAATCAGCACTGGGTAGGCTATAAGTAGTTTGAAGGTCAACCAAGAAAAGAAATCCCCTAGTATTGAGCACCTGACATAGATAACGGAGGCCAAATTGAGCCCACTGGCATAAAATAGAATCAGAGATGGACAATGGGTTTTGTTGATTCCAAGCCAAAGCCTACAGATACTGACCTCAATAAACTCTTCCAAATGTTATGCCAGGTCCTTAACACCTCAACAGTAAATTGGGAAAAGTTAGAAAGTGGTAAATAGCCTGGAGGTGAGGAATAGAGAATGCAACCAACTCCATGAAGATAGTTTAGTGTAAACTTTACATCCTTTTAATGGGCCTGGTACAACGCCAAAGACCAGAAACAAAGTATGCACAGCTAACAAGCCATAGCATACCAATGAAGATTAGGAAGGTTAATTCCCCCTTCAGCAGGAAAGCTACAATAGAGAAGTTTGAAGTCTCAGTTTGTGCCCTTTCCAAATAAAGCAAGAAATCAAATGGTACCATTCATGGAAATAACAACTAGAAGGGTGAAGGGGTAGGGTCTTAAGAAAAAATAAAATTCACGGTAAAACATCAAGACGAATAACGTCCACCCATTGAAAAAAGGAAATATTAAAGGACCACCAATGGTTAAGTTTGGCTACTATGTTAGCGGTCAGTGGCTCATAATTTAACAAATCAAGATGGACCAGGGCATCAGTAAATGGCACTCTCAAATATTTCAAAAAATTCCGGTTCCACTGAACCTGTAATAATTCCAAGATGGGGTGAGGTGGAGAATAAGACAAGCATTTGTCAATGCCGAACGTTCGCTTGCAGGTATTTGCAGTGGTATTTGGCACTTGGACATGGCTTAAAAAAATAAGTGACAAAGAAGTACAAGCATTTGTCAATGCCGAATGTTGCTTGCTTCTATGTGCTGTTTAAGTATTTGGAAGTCATTGAGTGCAAATATTGAAAATTCACGAACTTCTACAGTGCGTAGGAACTCGCAACACCGCTTATAAAACAGTCATTTTAGAATTTTTCACCAAATTTTCAACATAGCCATTTAAGACCTCTGCTCATGAACAGTGTCACTGTGATTTTCTTAATGTGTCCCATACATTGATTTCGCACACTGACTGCGCCATTGTATGCGCTACATGGTGGAAACACATTTTGGGCAGGATGTGAAAAATGACAGCTGTACTGCTCATAAAGAGGTGTGGTAAAATGGCAATGTTGAAAATCACGTGAAAATATTGAAAATTCGCAAACTTATGGCATGCGTAGGAACTACATAGCGACACACTCATAAAACAGTCATTTTAGGAATTTTTTTCACAAATTTTCAACATAGCCATTTTAAGACCTCTGCTCATGAACAGTGTCACTGTGATTTTCTTAATGTGTCTCATACATTGATTTCACACCAACTGCGCCATTGTGCGCTACATGGGCGGAAACATGTTTTGGGTGAGATGTGAAAAATGACAACTATACTGCTCATAAGGAGGTGTGGTAAAATGGCAATGTTGAAAATCTGGGTAGAAAATATTGAAAATTACAAACATACAAGCATGCGTGGGAACATGCTGACGCTTAAAACAGTCATTTTTGAATTTTTGCACCAAATTTTCAACATGGGGTTTTGGGACCTCTTCTCATGAATGCTGTCACTGTCATGGCATTATTCAGGCCCAAAGGATGATTTCACACAGTGACTGTGCAGTGACTGTGAAATCACCATTCGGCCGAATAAGCCATGACAGTGACATCATTCATGAGAAGGAAAACACTGACGCTGAAAATTTGGTGCAAATATTCCAAAAATGCATGAGATATGCAATAAAGTTGAAACCCCCTATCTAGCCCATTATACAGCTTACGGCATTTCCTCAGTTAACAGTCGGCTTTGAAGAGTGCAGGCGTGTTCCGGTCCACGAATCGTCGAGCCGAGCTCCGGTAAGTATGGGCTGAGTGGGGGGGTGTGAGGAGGGGTGCACAGAGAGGTGGGTGTGGGTTGTGGAGGGAGGGCCTGGGGAAGCGCCGTGGGACCGTTTTCAATTTACAGGTTTAAAAAAAAAACAAATGACGTGGGATGTTTGCCACACTGGGGTGGGCTCCAGCATGGCAGAAGGATGGCTGGGGCCATGGAGCTGACAGGGGATTGGGCACCCCATCAGCAGACGACAGGAGGATGGGACGTTGCCACGCTGGGGTGGGCTCCCAGCGTGGCAGAAGGATGGCTGAGGGGCCTGGGCGACGGAGTTTGGGCACCCATTTGGCGAATGATGCGGTATGTTGGCAATGCTGGGGTGGGCTCCCAGCGTGGCAGCAAAGATTTGGGGGCGGCGTGGTACGGTGCTGGCATATGAAGTATTGTTTTCTTTGAAGAGAAGACCACGCTGTCATATAAAGCACCATGTCCGATTGGTGCAGGACTGCCATGCCTGCTCAATGGAGCAGGGGATTGCAGGGGAGGGGCACACCTCCAAAGTGTCCCATTCTCCCAAGACGTTCCTTGCGCATGCGCACAAGCTAAACAAAAAAGGCCAATGCTTTGGTTTTGCTTTTATTTAAAAGAAATCCAACCAACTGCTCAAAAGTGTCTAAGAGTGAAAAGAGTCAATAGAGATGTAGTAGGGTTCAAAAGGGTTAGAAGAACATCATCAGTGAATAGTACGATCTTTTAGTCCTCGTCCCCCTGAGGTATACCTTGAATAATAGGCAAATATCTAATAGAAGAGGCAAGTGGCTCAATATAAAGAGTAAAGAGCACTGGAGAGAGAGGACAATCTTGACGGGTGCCCCTCTCCAAAGAAAATGAAGTAGAAAGTAATCCATTAATCTTAACAAAAGCAAGAGGCAAATGCATAACTGTTGAAATATGGTAATAAAAAAGTTTAAGGGAAACCCAAAAGCCCGCAGTGTTGACCAAAGAAAGGGCCATGACACTTAATCAAAGGCCTTCTCCACATCCAAGCTGGACAGGACCAGAGGGATTGAATGCTGGCAAACATAGTCTAAAAGCAGCAAAACACAACCATGTTATCGTGGATTTGACGCTTGTGCACAAAACCAGCCTGGTCCTGGTCCAGTAGGACAGAGAGAAGACCCTCGAGCCAATGTGCACAAACAGACATAAAAAACTTATAGTCTGTATTCAACATAGGGTGGTATGAAGTGGGGAAAGTAGGATCTTTTCCCAGTTTCAGTAAAGGAGTAATGACCGCATGATGCCAAGGTGAGAGTGGGGCTTGCCCATTCTGGGGAGAATAAAAAAAATTAAATGAAAGTGGGATGAATAAATCTCGACGTGAAGGAACTTTATAGAATTCTGATGGGAATCTGTCCAAGTCCAGACACTTACCAGTTTTAGCCACCTGGATACAGGCATGAAGTTAGCTGCAGAGATGGGAGAAAATAAGAGCTGGCTTGCTCAAGGGAGAGAGCGGGGAGACTGGCTTGTGATAGAAAAGGAGGGATGGGGCATCTGGAGTGAAAAGAGAAGCATATAAGAATGAAAGATTGATAAGATCTTGGCACCCTGGTAGGTGAGAACACATGAGTTGAGATAATGCAACCTGGTAACTGTAGCTGTGACTCAATGAGCCTGAAGACAACAAGCTAAATACTGTACCCCATGAGGATCCACTTTATAGTACCATTGCTGCAAGTAGAATAGAATCTGTTCCACCTTCTGGTCCAAAAGCTGTTGAAGCTGACCCTAAATCTGCAAAAGTTTCAGACATACTGTTTTGTCCCACTGCATCTGAGTAATTTGTTAAAGACATAGCAGTTCTTGAATCTTGCCCTTGCCTGCTCTATGAACTGCAGATGCCTAGGCTATGATGGTGCCATGCAGGTCCACCTTAAGAGTATCCTAAATGATACTGGAGGCTACATTCCCATCATTGTTTTCCTGAAGAAATTGAAGGATCTGTAGAGTTAATTTATTGAGGACAGTCTGATCCCACAAGAGGCCCAGGTGGAACCTCCAAGGAGTGCGAAGAGAGGGTTTACCCAAGAAGAGACAGAGATTATAAGGGGGGCTTGATTCGAAAGATGAAGAGGGCCATGTTCAATAGCATGAATGGAATCAATGTGCTCCAGGGTTGTAAAAAAAAAAATCTAACTGAGCATAGCTGCCATACCTAGGAAGCTATTTTTGAACCTCTCTGCATACACAAGTGCTGGCCATGTTTTAAGGCTACAACCTTGACATCTGACTGGCAAGAATAAAGAAAAGAGCAGAACATGTGTGAAAAAGCTATACAGTCTATGAAAAGTGCATACTATAAGAACTTACTGTCCTCTTCTGGGGGCAACCCAAAGAACTTCTGGAAATGCAATAAGGAATTTATAGGCTTGAATCAGTTTGAATTCTATTCATGATATGGAATTGAATAGTATAAATTATAATAAATCTTACACAGTACTATTGGCAATGCCTTCATTATTCACTTCTCTGACCTGTCTGCCTATACAATCTCCCCATCTTCTCCTCCAAATTTAATGACTAGAGATCATATTCCACTGGACTGGCCTTATAAGGTGGTTCTAGCTATCCTAGACCTCCCCCATTTTAACTGAGGGTGGTTGGTGCAGCTGAAGTCTGTAACTTTCTAATGCATATACAGTATCTGCAAAGGAAAGTGAAGGAGTTGATGGCACTGTATCAAGCCTAGTCTCCTAAAACATGTTGCATACAACTCACTTGTAGTAAAGCTGTTGAATCCAATGCTAACTGCAGGTACTATATAGTCCCTAATTTATGGAATTTAGCTTGTTTAGTGATCATCTAAGAAAAAACTACTCTAAAAGATTTTAATAATTACTGGCTTATTGCCATATTTCCTGTGTTTAATAAACTGTTGGTAAAAGTTGCATCTGCCCAACTGACTGATGACCTGCACAAACATTATTTCCTATTATCAGCTCAGCATGGCTTTAGCTAGGGCACAGTACCTCAACTACCATGATCAAGCTTAGTTTTGTTTAGTTTAGTTCTATTTTCATTTCTGGGTAAGCACACTGGTGCCGGAGCAACTTTTCAGGCACTACCCATTGTACAGCATAGCGCAATCACATGTAACATTAATACAATCATTATACGAAGTACTGTCACAAGAAAATTTTAAAAACAAAGAATAGACATTTTACAAGCTTACCAAAAATATTTCCTTGGCCATGGATAAAGGCAAATTGACTGGGCCGTATTTGTGGATTTGACTAAGGTTATCAACCTTGTAAACCATCCACTGCGCTGAACGAAGCTTAATGAATTGGGAATCTTCCCTACTGCACTAATATGGTTTAGAAACTACCTTAGTCACAGAAAGTGACTGCAGAAGTTACTATACCCTACTGGGTGATCCCAGGGGTCCATATTAGGTCCGCTGCTGTTCTCACTGTACAGTACATTATCAGTCTGCCACTTAGCATTACCTATTGTACATCCCTTCTGTATGCTAATAAGCCTGCCCTCTTATATAGCTCAAATTGTACTGATGAACTCAATAGACATATTAATTTGGATTTTTCCTCACTTTAAAACTAGTTTTTACAATATAAGACTGTTTTAAATGTAAGAAAAAGTCAGGCCATGTTGTTTGGTTTGGCACAAAAACTACATGGTGGATATACTACAAATAATATGTCTTGATGGCTCCTTGCTTAAGATGGAGGACTCTGTTAAATATCTGGGTGTTGATAACACCCTTTGTTTTTCACTACACCTACTGTAAATGCAGTCTGTACTTTTAAAACTCTAGGTTGGGCCTTACATATAGAGTTAAACTAAATCTAACCGTTGAAGCTGGCATAATGATAGCACAAGGCATTCTACTGCTCAAGTTAAGAGGTAGTGTACTGCCTAAAACTAATATTAGTTTTTTAAAAGCAGGGAACCATTACCTTTTATATCTGAGGTGCTTTTATCCCCTTTGTTTAATTAGAAGATTGTTTACCTGATGTTAGTAGGTGTGATGTGTGAGACAGCACTCCGCATGACAGCTGACATATCTAGTTTCCCCACCACCATCACTACGTCATCAGCATTGTGACTTCACTGACTGTCACTTGTGATGTCACTGCCAGTGAGATCACCATGTTGATGGTATTGTGGGGGGATAAACATAGACATGTCAGCTGCCAGGCTAAGAGCTGTTCCACACATCCAGCACAATATTATCACAGAGAAGACTTTCTAATGAGCAAAAGGAGAAAGAAAAATACTTCAGAAATAAAAAGTTACAGCTACTTCTTCAAATATGCATGATTTCCTGTCTGCCTGTTTTGGTTCCACTAGCTTTTTAAGCTGTGATGTGTTATCTTATTTTAACACTGCCAAATCCAATTTGAGAAGGTGGGAAGTAACCTGTAACAACATGTGCTGTTTTACATTGGCCACCTCTCTTCAAGCACATCATGGGCTACTTTATTCTGGTGTAGGTTGTTTTCCCTGATACTATATGCACTTTCAATCTTGAATGTCTTACTGAGAAAGTATTTCAACACCAAACCCCTTCCTTCTCTGAAACACTTCTTGTGAAAAAGGCCTGTGCTTGTATCATGCCATCTGTAGATCAGGCAGTAATTTAACTTGTTATAACAAGTTATACAAAAACAAACAAACAAAACACAAAATCAAATGTTTGCTTTCATTTTCTTCCTTCTAATTACTCTGACCAGGTTATAAACCCAGCAATTTACATGGAATGGATATCATTAACTGCAGATACTGTGGAACACTTTTCAGAAGGGCAGTTTTACAGGATTTAGGACCCTATCGTACATGATGGGCCATTGGAGATCTAAGGGCTCAGCTCGAGGCAGTATGGGCAGAGACTGCGTGCCTCAAATAGCATATTCAAGAGGAAATATAAGAATCACCTGCCATTTCCCCAACATGCAACAGAAGCACCTTGACCGCAGAGGGTAGTTGGTCCGGAAGGTTGGCAGGTGATTAAGAGGGGCAAATCGGGTGCCCCATCACTCGGTGCTCTCCAACATATCACCTCCACAAACCATATAAGAACTACAAACAGGTATCTGCCTCTATCTCTGAAATCAAACAAATCACTGATGACTTGAAATCATCCAAGCAGACCTCTAAAGCAGTAGGTGAGGCTAGAGGGATGTTGGGGTGAATTAGTAGGGGTATCATAAATCGGAAGAGGAAGGTAATAATCCTTCTTTACAAGACACTGGTTAGGCCCCATCTGGAGTACTGAGTGTAGTACTGGAGGCCACACCTTCATAAGGACATTAACCATATTGAGGCAGTCCAGAGAAGGGCAACCAAAATGGTGCTGGGACTGCATCAGAAAACATATGAGGACAGATTAACTGAACACAATATGTATACCCTAGAGCAAAGGAGGGAGAGAGGTGATATGATTGAAACATTCAAACACCTTAGGGGCATTAACAAGGTGAAAGAGTCTAACATGTTTCAACATAAGAAAAATAGCAGGACAAAGGACACAGCATGAGATTAGAGGGAGGCCAATTAAAGGGTAATGTGAGTAAGTTCTTTTTCATAGAAAGGGTGGTGGATGCATGGAACGGCCTACTTCAGGAAGTGGTGGATATGAATACAGTGCAGGGCTTCAAACAGACATGGGATAGGCCTACAGAAGCAATACAGATGTGTACAAATAGGCCATTGACAGAGCAAAGGCTTTTGGCACATTCATAAGGCAGAAAATGAAATGGGCAGACTGGATGGGCCTTGCGGTCCTTATCTGCCATCAACTTCTATGTTTCTATGTTTCAGGCATTATTGCCAATGCCAAAATGCCACACAAAAATGGAGAGCTCACATGTTCATATTTTGCCCCCAAATTGTGGAACTCTAGCCCAATCACAATTTGTTAAGCCCCAACTCGCAATTGTTTAAACCTGAGTTAAGAAAATATTTGTCACTTGAAAGCTGCTGTCTACAAGACTAATTCTCTTCTGTGACCTGACCACTCTAACCAAGCCAACTTGTTCAATTGATTCATAAGACCTGTATATTTGGTATAATTGATTATATTTATTTATTTTAGTTTTGTTGAGAGGAAAGGAGGGCTAGACAATTTTGTCTATTTTCAGCCTCATCCTGGGGATGGGGCTGATACAGATAGTAAACAACTGATATTGAAACAGATTAAGCTGTTTGTGGTATTTTAGTGAGAAATTTTGGCCAGCACATCAGCAAAATTTCCCTACACTTAGCAGGGGAGCTGTCGGCCACTGACCAAGATAGCTGACTTTGCTAATGTGGAGATGGAGGAAGGAGCAATGCGAGGTGCAGAGACTAAGCTTACCACTGATGGGTCTATGATCGAGATGGAGAAGGTGGATCCCCTGGTGGAGATTTTTGTGCAGGCAGCGGAATACGTGCAGATTGAAACAGCGGTATGTGAGGAGGATATGGAAATGGAAGATGGGAGTTGGGACACTGTCATGGAGAGCAGCAATGATGTAGCAGATATGATTTTTTGACAGAACGCTGTCACGAGGGCTGCAAAGGGAGCTGAAGCTGCAGGCAGAAAGGAGGGGGATATGAACCCCTCTCAATACTTCCAGAGTGCACTACAAGGCAGCAGGAACATGGAGATAGTAGGGCTGATGCAGCTGGGAGTGGAAAAGCTGCAATGAACGTGCCCAACAAATGAGACCACACTACAGAGGATGTGGAGGATCGGCCACTGAATTTTACAGTATGGTCACTGAAGAAAGCCCTGCGGGAAGCAGGATGGTGACAAAATGAGACATGGAAATGTATCTCAGACAGAGTGGATGGACATTCCTGGTTCTTTAGCTCAGGCAGGTACTGATATTTTAAAATATTGCCTATACTAAATTAGGACAAAAGGACAATGACCCTGCAAGCAGTGTTTCTTCTGAAAGTATAGAGGGTCGGCCTGTAAGGAGTGAGTCTCCTAAACAGACTGGTGAAGGGTCCAGAATCCAGAGTCCTGACCAGACTCAAACACAGACAGCATCACCCCATGCTGATCAATGTAAGGCACAAACAGTCATGCCACAACTTATTTTTCAGCAGGATTCTGAGCAAAGCACAAGTGGAGATGTTGCGGGTACAGTTAGTAGCGGCTGTTACTACTGATGCCTGTGGCTCAGAGGAGATTTCTGCAGCAGTTCATGATGTGCAGGGTCTAGGTCATTCACGTGATATCCAGTTGGATAGTGCATGGTTCACTGCTACTAATTCAAGGAAGTTGTCTGATAATGAGTCCCCCCCTGAAATGATCAAGACTGACAATGCTGGTGCTCGTCCTACCTTTTTGGAATTATTCAGGAGCAGACTCTCTCAAGGGCTGAGAAAGAATGCCGTGCACCTTAGATATGGAGTGGGGTGGGGCTTCCTGTACACCCAGATAGGGTGTATGTGGCCAAGAGACTTCTTAAAGAGTTCATGCAATTCCAAGTGGCTGATGTGTATGCCTTAATTCACATATTTGGAGAAGATACATTTGACATCAGTTTCAGGCAGTATGCTGGGATGGATAGATTCTGGACAAAATGTAATGTGTTCGATCTTCACCATTATGGGTGAATTTTATGGCAATTCCCTAACAAAGCCATTAATTAAAAACATTACAATAATGTTTCATAATGAGGGGAAAATATTAATGATATCACTTTTGGTTGGAAATTTTTTCAGTATTTGGATGGCCTGAAGCTATTATTGATACAGAAGGATATGGGCAGGGGGTGACGATTCTGAGTTAAACTGTTTGAGACAGATTCTGAGGTCATACACATACCCAACAGTTTTTTCTTGGATGAGACAGGGAGTGTGTTTATGCAGGTCAGCCCAAGCCTGCTACACAAATGTGGAGCCCATACACATTTATAGAGTACCTGTGAAAGCCTCAATATGCCTTGTGTGGTGACTTCAGACGTGTTAGCATGGTTTGTAGAAATGTCTGTATATGTAATTTGTGTGAGGAAACAGGGCATACATACCACCAGTGCCCGGCCAAAACAGAACAGGTGGTGTAAACCAAGAAGATTTAATTCACACTGCACAGGATAAAGCACAACCTGTACCGCAGCTGCCAAAGCTCAATTCCCTGAACACTTTAGTTGGGGATGATAGGGGTCCCACAGTTTAACCAATTCAGAATGATGCCCTTAGAGACAATGTAGCCCCAAGTAGTAGTACTAACCAGGAACCACCCCTAGGGGACACTGCAGTGGACAAACAGGATTTGGCAAACAGCAGTCAATTGCGGCCAGACACTCTTAATGAAGAGACAATGCCTCCACCTGCATAGTTTCAAATCCCTAGCAGTAGAAGGATGATCAGGTCTCTTTCTAAACTTCACCCTACCTCGTCTCAGATCCCATTACAAAATTCTTATCAGATTCTTCAGGGAAACAAGGAGTGGGGGACTTTGACCTTGAGTCAGATGTTTCCTTGAAGTCTGGAAGAATTTTGGAAGCTAAGGAAGACCCCCCCCAACCCCAAACCACTTGGAACGAAAAAGGAAAAAAGAAAAAAGAAGGAAAGAGACCCCTAGAGGACAAAGTCTTGAGTGATCTTTACCCCCTCCGTAGTAGATGGCGGTTCTACATTTACCTTCTGTTAACGTCTGCAGCATGAAAACCTATAAAAAAAGGGCGATCACCCTTTTACACTTTCAACACTCTAACCATAATATAGTTTAAGAAATAAGGTTAAATACCATATTTCATATTTTGCAGGCAAAAAAAGTTGGACAGGGGCCATCTTACTGAACATTTAGAAATGATATAGTGAACGGTTTAGGAATCCTTTTTAAAGGCCTGAACTTTAAAATTCAAAGATTAGTCAACATCAACCGAGGCAGGGCCCTGATGCTTGACTGCACTTTTAGACATTTTTCTTTGCGATGTATTAATACCTATGCTCCCCAGACTAAACTAGCTAGGGTTGAGCTTTTTGAACAAATCAGACCATATCTTTTTACTACTCGACAGGTAATATGGGGGGACATGAATTGTGGACTGCATATGAGAATGAAGGATAATGTACAACAGAAAGTGCACCATGATGCAAATGCCTTTAAAAACATCCTTTACACATCTAGCCTGACAGATACTGTACATATAGGGTGCTGCATAAAGAGAAAGATTATACATATGTTAGAAATGTGTTAGCCACTAGAATAGATTTTATTTTTTGTTCCAGATTATTGGTTACCCATTTTTTTTCTACTCCACCCCTGTGAATTCTCTGACCATGTTATCCTGGATTGTACCCTAAATTTGGCTAACATACCCCCAAAACCTTTTTCAGCACCTACATGATGGAGAGTAAATATTTCAGTGTTGAAGCAGGAACAAATTCGGTCAAATATCCTTCATTTGCTTTAGGCTAGAGACTCTGTCTCCTGCTTGTATGAAGATTCCTGGCAATGGTGGTTAGATACCAAATTGGATATTAAAAATCTTTTTAGACATCTTGGTAAGACTAAGGCAACCACTGATTCACTGAATTATCTACACAACAGAAATGTCCTTTATAAATATATGTCCATCACATTCTAACAGAGGCAATAATGCTACTAATATAGAGCAATTAAAGGCCACAGTTTTTAAACTGCAATATAATAGGGGCTAAATTGGAGGCTAAATCTAGATACAGCACTGTTAAGCAACACTTCGCAGACCCATCTATGGCTTGTAAACAAAGTTTGGATTCTACACTTATGACTGGACTACAGGATAGGGTAAGGTAACACAGTGACCTCAGAAATGGGAATGTTACGCATAGTGTAGGACAATCTACAGCAATCATTTGGACTTGAACACAAGTCACAGACTAAACTGACTGAATGTTTAACTTCTCCCCCTCCCGATTTGAAAGAAGCACAGCAGTGAGAATTAGAATAACCAATTGCTGTTGATGAAGTGAAATATGTAATTACATAATTAAAATCAGGTTAACTACCTGGACCAGATGGGCTATCCACTGAATTCTATAAATCTTTAAAAACTGTGACCTCATTTTTTTGGCACGTATATTTAATGATTTTCTAACAAATTCAGAAAAGAAGACACATTTTGGTATGGCAATCATGACATTTTTTTTTTAACGCAGCTCTCTTTCCTCCACTGCTACGGTGCCTTACCAGCGGGGGCATCTAGCCACCGGCCCTGCCCATGGGGAGAGCAGCAGGCTCACTCGCATGATGGGTGGGGGGGTCTGGCACATCTGTGGCCAATCTGCTGGAGGGCTCCCCCATACCTACCAGCTGGACCG
Organism: Neoceratodus forsteri; assembly: GCA_016271365.2. Taxonomy (NCBI): domain Eukaryota; kingdom Metazoa; phylum Chordata; order Ceratodontiformes; family Ceratodontidae; genus Neoceratodus; species Neoceratodus forsteri. Next base: position 171,485,160 of record CM057457.1, on the reverse strand, counting down.
GCACCGCCCCCACAGTACAATTCCATGACAGTCCTCCCAGCATGGCAGGCATGGCCATCAAGCTGCTTAGGTTGCACAAGCCTTTTTTTCTGTTTTCTCCCCAATGGAAGCACAGATGTACAATGATGTCCACGCACTTAATGTGCAGATGTCCACTGTGCTCCCCCCCTTCCAGACACCCTCGCATCTGCAGTACCACCGGGCATCCCCAGGAACTGCCAGGAACTGTGTGTGTCCCATCCTTTCCCCAGGACTGGGAGAGCAGTTGACGGACACTTGATCCCAGTCCTCCCCTGCCAATCCCCAATGGCCTGGACTCATTCCTGAACCCGAATACCAGCATTGGCGAGGTGTGGTGTCCAGCACCTCAACCCTCAGTGCCACTGGGCCACGGCAATCATGATATTTTTACAGAAAAAGGAAACAGAACATGTCTTCATTATTGGAGGCCAAATTAGTCTGCTCAGTTCAGACTATAAAATATTGTCTAAATTACTGTGTTTCAGATTACAAAAGGTGGTAGAGATACTAATTCATCCTGCACAAACCTGTTCCATTCCAAAAATAAATATTACATTTAACCTTGGGCTCTTAAGGGACCTATTTGCACTAGGCACACAAAAGAATGTACAGGCTATCTCTTGTCAATTGATCAAGCTAAAGCTTTTGACAAGATTTCACATGAATTCTAATTTCAGGTGCTGAAGGTGTATGGCATTCCCTCTCGCATGTTGCTCTGGCTTCCAGCACTTGTATAATGCTGCATCAGTCATACCCTCAGTGAATGGCATCTTGGGAGAATCTGTGTTGCTGAAAGCAGGAGCGCAGCAGGGGTGTCCTATCAGCCCCCTGTCATACACATTTGTCTTAGACCCCCTCATTCGGAATATTATGGCAGACTAACAGATTGAAGGGCTCTCTCCAGGGGGAGTGGCTCCACAAAGAAATTTGGCCTATGCGGATGTATGTCTTTTTGTAAGCACACCGACTGCAGGAATGGCAGCTTTACAGCTACAGCATTTGATAATTATTCAGTAGTGTCAGGGCACAGATTCAGTTTGCAAAAAGTATACGGTTGGCAATTAGAAACACCAATCCCCCTCCCCTTCAACAGAAATCGTGGGTATAAAACTTTCTTTAGAACCAGTTCAACCTTTGGGATTATACTTTGGGCGAGGTAGTATAGCTCAAATTATCTGGGAAAATGGGGTTGCTCTGTGTGAAAGTAAAGTACAGTGCTGGAAGTCTTGGACATTCTCTAAATTAAAGAGAGTTCATATCATTAAGAAAGTTTTGCTTCCCATATTTACATATCTTAGTCATATTTTTCCACCCTCAGTTACTCTGGAGACATGCCTCTACAGTTGCTTTTTCCAGATGATATGGGAAAGCAGTCTAAATCCAATGAAATGGGATTTTATATATTTACCAGTAAAGCAGGGAGTGCTTGGTATGGTAAATCCATTAAGTTTTTTATCATTCTTTCTTTTTCCAATCCACTTTAAAGTTGGGCTGACGGATGGATCTTCATCCCTGGCAAGAATGGATGAAATCATTATTATGAACCTTTCATTCTAAATGGAACATAAACCCTCTTTAAGAATACATCCTCTTCTGGGTCCCTGAATATGCTCTCTCCTCTATACGAAATGCCAGGCAGTGGCATTTATTATCTTTGGTTACCTTCTCCAGAAAGCAATTATATACTAATGTAACGGCAATGACTCCAGTTATTTCTATAGTATTCCCCTAATGCTTTCCTTTAAAATAGATCAAGCTCTTAAAATACTGAGGATAATAGAATCCTGGTTAAAACCTGGGATGTGCTCTGGCTTAATTAGCCATTGGCAGGTTAGGGGTGAAGGTAAATTTGAAACAAAGTCATAGAGGTGAGGTTTTGCCCAAATTATGAATGCCCAATGATAGAAGAAACTCAGGAAAAATGTATTCTTCATTACCTAGTGACTACACGATTCTGGGCATATTTAGCGAATAGATGGAGATGACATTTCTCGATGACTTTAACATATGAGACAATAATTTCAGGAGATTATACCGGGTCACTCAAGCAGTATAACCTTAATACATTAAATGTTATTTTCACATGTTTGAAATGTTATTTATGGCAGGCTAGATGCAACATTTAACACAACAACTTTAGTCATCCCAGGGCCTTGGCACTTATTGTGTGAGTACGATAAAGGAGGCTAAACAATTAGATCATAAAACACTCCCAAATGGGAGGCAGCTGTGTTCTGGTGTAGAATTGCTTGAGTATACTGAGAATATTGGAACTGTTTTGTATAAATGTGCATACTATAGCTCTTTATTTGTAAAAATGTCTCTCACTGTTTCATGATTATTTTTATTTTTTTGGATATAACAATTATGTATACACATGTATAATAACTTTTATAGATGTAATTACACAGGAGGTTCAAGGGTAGAATACTTTGAAATTTTGTTCCTTTTCTGTTTTGTGTTTCCTTTTTTTTTTATTTCTGAAAGGGACTGCTGGATTAAAGTCCATTTTCTTTATTTTTTGTTTGGGTCAAGAGTAGGAAGGGATTTGTATATGCACAATAATGGATGAATTTAATCTTATTACCTTTTGCTTTCTGAATGATGCTGTGATTTTTTTTAAATAAAATTCCCCTACACTTTTCAAAAAGTGCCATGGGGTCATTAACGTCTACCTAAACAACCACCAGAACAGGCAGACAAGACCTCAGTTTAACATCTCAACTGAAAGACAGCACCTCAGGAATGCAGTATCCACCTCATGATGACTACAATGCCAGTACAATGGAGCCCACTTATAAGAATATCAGATATAAGAATATTCCGTGTACAAGAACATTTGATGATTGTTCCAATTTTTGCCTATTGTTTTCAATGGCAGTAAAGCCCATTTATAAGAACATTTTTTTCCCCCAGAAGTAGTGTTAGATGTTCATTCCACCTCAGAATGTGCTAAGCCTGGACTGAATCACCATCTAGTTTCTTCATTAACAATTACTTAAGTAATGAATGGATGTGTGAAAGATGATCTAAAAGGAGGGCAGCAAATGTTCCTTCATAATTAAGTGAGACACTGTATGAATTGTGCAATACTCTATTTGAGAAAAGAGTTCTTTAAAAAGTTATATTATACTACTTTTAATAATGATTTCTAAAATGTAGTTTAAGGTCGATTTCTTCATGATAACCATAGATATGACATAGATTTCCATTGTTTTCATTGTAGCCCTCTTAGAAGAAAATGTCAGTTATAAGAACATTTTTGCTTGGCATTTAGAGTGTGCTTCAAACAGGGATGCACTGTATTGGGATTGTACCCCAAGTGCCTGGTGTGGGACTTGAACCCACAATCTGCTAATGTTCCGGCCTAAGGTGACTGTGCAACCTGCTGAGCCACTGACACTTTTATCAGTTGATTTAGTTGTGCCATTTGTGAATATGTGCATATCAGTGTGGAGTTATTATGTTTTTCTAATGTGTATCATTGATATGTGATTCTGCTTCCAATTTACTTGTTCAAATTATTGTTAATTGTCCTTCAGTTATTTGCCAAATTATAGCCTCCCAGGTCATGCCTGAATATAGACAATTTCTTCTCTATTGTGTACTTACCAGGTTAACAAAAACTAAATAAATAAATGTTCGAGTTAAGGAACAGTTAATCTGTCAGGGGTACAATCTCAAGGTAGATGAGAGTAATTTAAAAAGAATGTTAGAAAGTATTTTGTCACAAAGTTGGTGGTGGATGGGTGGAATAGTCTACCAAGCTATTTGGTCAGTACTGGGAGTATACTGTAGCTGGGCTCAAAACATAATGGAACACCTTTAAAGGGGTTATTTAAGCAATAAACCAAGACAGGGTGTGGGTTATGCATGGATTTACCGATGCCAGGTGTTGTTTGATCACGTGGCAACAGGCCGAGTGAGTAAACCACACCAGAGGTAGGTAAATTCCAGCATAATCCACACCCTAGAGTGGTTTATTGTGATTATAAAATATCCCCCTTCACTTTTGTAATAAGGAATTAAAAAAATAGTTTTGCCACTTTTAATTTTTTTTGTATTCATTATTGCACCAGAAGAAATAGTTCCTTGTTGCTAGGTAGAATAGATTGAGATGCAGCAGCATGTCAGCCCAATTCTCTAAAATGACAAGTGGCACTGGATCTGAAGATATGTTTACTTTTTTTATTTTACTTTAATAAGGGACTGCCTGGATATCATGGCAGCCACAGAAACATGATACACAGAGAACCATGACTGGGATGCCAACATACCAGGTCACACAGTATACAGGAGGGACAGGGAGGGTAGAAGAGGAGGAGGAGGAGGAGGAGGAGTAACTCTTTACATAAGGGAAGGAATCAAAGCAACAGAACTAAAGGGTAAACTGGGAGGAGAGGAGGCACTGTGGGACACCCTGGAGACAGAAAATGGCAGCACAGTCTGCATGGTGTTGTATACAGACCCCCATCTCTGGGGAGGAAATGGACAAGAAAATGATAGAAGGCATCCTTAGGATGGCAGAAAAAGGGGAAATATTATTGATGGGGGACCTGAATATGCCAGATGTTAACTGGAGCACCTTTGCTGCAGCCACATCCAAGGGCAGAGTCATTCTCAATGCCTTACAGGGGGCTTGCCTCAGACAGCTAGTGTTGGAACCCACTCAGGAGGAGCAATCTTAGACCTTTTATTCCACATTACTCCACAAAGGGGGATGGAGAAAGGATTTCAAATTTAGAAGTGGGTAGCCATCTGGGAACAAGTGACCACCAAACAGTGTGGTTCATGATAAACACAGCTGTAGAGTCAAGCCATACAAAAGTGAGGGTACTGGACTTTAGGAAGGCTGACTTTGTCAAAATGGCAGAGTGTCTCAGAAAAGCACTAGCAATTGGGCAAGAAGGAGGGGTGGAGGAACAATGGGGAAACATCAAAACTGCCATCACAGAGGCAACAAGCCTTTGTGTGAAGCAAATAAACAAATCAAAATGAAGGAAAAAACACTATGGTTCTCAAAAGAGGTGGCAGGGAAGGTCAAGGAGAAAAGGATAGCATTCAGGAAGTATAAGGAAACACAGAAGGAGCAGTACAGAGAACTGTACCAGTTATAGCAGAAGGAAGTGGGGAAGGCAGTCAGAATAGCAAAGACCCAAACCTAGGTAAAGATAGCCAACTCAGTTATTAAGAAGGAGGATAAAACCTTTTATAGGTATATTAGAAAGTGAAGAAAGACTAAGGGAGGGATAGTGAGGCTTAATAAGGGGGAGGGTGGATGGCAGACGGTAACAATGAAAAGTAGGGATACTGAACAAATACTTCTGCTCAGTATTCAGAAAAGAAGAGAGAGGAGAGGTACCTAATCTAATTAATAGAAGCACTCTGGATGGGGGTCGATACCAGTCCATTCACAGAAGAAAGGGTTCTGAAAGAACTCCTAAAACTGAAGGTGGACAGAGCAATGGGCCCTGATGGGATTCACCCCAGAATTCTAAAAGAATTAAGCGGAGAACTAGTGACACCACTGATTACACTTTTTAACAAATCATGTGAAGATGCGTAGACCTAAGGACTGGGGAGGGTGGATGGGATTCCCATTCACAAAAGTGGGAGCAAAGCAGAAGCAGAAAACTTCAGACCTGTTAATTTGACCTCATTAGTAGGGAAAATGATGGAATCACTTCTGAAAGAAAGAATTGTTGAGTACCTAGAGGCCAGCGGGGGACAGAACACAAGGCAGCATGGATTCACAGCAGGAAGGCCATGTTAGATGAAGCTAATCGATTTTTTTGACTGGGTGACCAAAGTAATAGACCAGGGAGGGGCTGTGGACATGGTCTCCCTAAACTTTAGCAAGGCATTTGACACAATCCCACATAAAAGATTAATAAACAATGCAGCCAGCCTGGGAGTGGGCTCCAGGGTGGTAGCCTGGATAAAAAAGTGACTGGACAACAGGGCACAGAGGGGTAACTAGTAGGGTACTGCAGGATTCAGTACCGGGTCAGGTCCTTTTTAAATGACTTTATAAGTGGTATTGCAGAGGGACTGGATGGAAAAGTATGCCTCTTTGCAGACTACACAGAGATCTGAAACAGGGTTAATACACGCAGGGTGGAAAGGATGAGAAGGGACTTGGCAAGGTTGGAGCAGTGGTCAAAAGTATGAGCAGCTTAGATTCAATGCAAAGAAGTGCAAAGTAATGCACCTGGGAAACAAAAACCCAAGGGAAGAATAAACAATAGGGGGTGGGGTGCTAACAACAACAAAAATGGAAAGGGACTTGGGGGTAGTCATATCAGATGACCTAAAGGTAAGCAAGCAATGTGAGAAGTCAGTAAGGAGGGCTGGGGGGATACTGGGATGTATAGAAAGAGGCACCAGTAGAAAACAAGAAGTTGTTATCCCTCTGTACAGACAGTTGGTGAGTCCCCATCTGGAGTACTGCTTGCAGTTCTGGAGACTCCATCTCCGCAAGGACATAGACAGGATGAAGATAGTCCCAAGGAGGGCAACTAAAATTGTGCAGGGTCTGCACCAGAAGACATATGAAGAGCGACTAAAGGAGCTTAATATGTATACTCTCAAGGAAAGGAGGGAGAGGGGGACACGTTAGAAACTTTCAAGTACCTCAGGAGAATCAACAAAGTCCAGGATGGTAGCGTCTTTTAGAAAAAGAGATGTGTAAGAACAAGGGGCACAATTTGAAGATAGAGTGGGATGGCTCAAGGGCAATGTGAGGAAGTATTTTTTAATGAAGAGGGTGGTGGACACATGGAATGGCCTTCCTGAGGAGGTCATGAGGTCAAAACAGTGGGGAATTCAAGAATGCATGGGACAGACATATGGCAATTCTGGCATTCACTGAAAATACCACCAACAGCTTAATCTGGTTCAGTTTCAGTTGGTTACCATCTGTATCCCCCTCCCCCTGGTTCCTCCTGAAAAGGGGACTTCTAGTCACAGTGGGCCTACCGGGTCAACAAAATTCAATTAATTAATTAATTATGGTGGAGGGCAGGAAGAAGTAGGCTGTTGGTTAACTAGGATCTGCAGCTTACCCAATAGGTTGGGTAATGGGCAGACTAGGTGGGCCAAGTGGTGCTTATCTGCCATCAGAATCTATGTTTCTATGCTTACATGACCATGGGACAGCATGTCTGTTGTGAGCTGATGTTTTAAATGATTGTGGGACAGCACGTCGGCTGTGAGTTATGAGCTGTGAGCAGCTTGCATATGTCAATTCATCAGTGTGGCTTTCAGTGAGCCTGGTGTGATCAGTCCATGGCTTATATGAGTTAGGAGGGGGCAAAATTAGTATGCGGTAAATCATTGATAGCCTTGAGGATTTGTTTTTTGTCTCTGAGGATATCAGAATTTGGGCTGTATGTGAAGTCAGGAGTGGCAGTTCTGCCAGTGGGCTAAGTTGGAATGGGAACGGACCCATGGATGCAGGTATATTTTCATTATTTTGCTGGCTACTGTGACTTGTGTCAATATAGACAGCAGTAATAGACCTGAATATGGATTCCAGCACTTCAGAATCGATTAAATCAAACATGGTCTCCACTTTTAAAACTGGCATTTTTTTCTTGAGAGGTTGTTTAGCTGGATGGCAATAAGGCAGCTTTTCCATTTGTGTTTTCGGGGGTCGGTATAAGTTTTAACTGGGGGATTCCAGATGTGGCTGACTGGCACCTTTTTCCATGGATCATGTCAGGTCTTACCATGTCTGAAAGGTGCCAGTCAGCTAATCAGGGTTTAGAATTCTAAAACCCATTGTATAACATGAAATAATACATTGTAGGTCTTCAGTACAGACTGGAAGGACTTATGGGACAGGATTTTCAGCTGAATGGACATAGCGCTTGTATCCATATTTCAAACATGTGTTGCATCCATGCAGATGCTTTAGGATGTATGCATCCTATTCTCATACATCCGGATGCATCTGTGACATTTTTTTGCAGTTTACAGCACTGTTGGCTGCAACTGTAGTACTTGTGTCCATTTTTTGGACACAACTGCTGATTTCTGTCACAAAATTTAGACTTACTTTTGTGGTCTAACTTCTGAGATGGATGTCCACAGTTTTGTCCAAAAATTGGGTGCCAAGTGTTTGAAAATCCTCTCTGGGATGTGTATCTGGCCTTATTCTTTCATGTTATTATGTTCAAGAGATCACTTCTTCACCATGACACTTGGTACTTGAACATTCAAGGGACCCTGTCATAGTTCAGGCCTTTTTGTGTCTCCTTTTTACTGTTAGCAGTATAATCCTGATAACATTATTAGTATAAGTGCCTGCCCTGGAGCCTGGGCCATCTATTTCCCATTAAGTATGCATTTTTTTTAATGAAATGACCATTCATAGGAGTCATTTAAAAATGTCCATCTTGTAAAAAATGCACTATTTATCATTATTCAGCTGCCTCTGGATGTTACCTGTATTATGTATTTTGTATTTTTGGAATATTGTTCACTATTGTATTCTGGGTAGTACCTGAAAGCAGGCATATACATGTCTAGTGTACCTTACCCATTAATCAAAAAAAATAAAAATAAATAAAAAATATTTAATTAGAAAATAAGCTGTGGCTGGCCTGCTCACTGGAGGAACAGCAGGGGGAAGGATAGAATGTTCCACAGGACACTGTCCTTCCTAGGGGACAGTGTGCTGTGTGGCTCACTGTACTACCGCCACCTGGGTGATCACAGGAGGCAGTGCATGTGCTGGGCAGTGGATTAGCACAGAGTGAAGATTGGGAGCGTGAGGCATGGCACCTCCCAATGGCATTGGATAAGGAGTGTTCAGAAAATGTGGAAATGGGCAGTGTTGGCAAAAGGTAGATGAAGCTCTTCCTGCCGCTGCATTAACCGTGGGCTTTTTTTTTTAATTCTTTGGTATCCAGGTAAGGCCCACTAGGCACAAGTACCTGATTCTAGGAGTGACTTGGGAGCACTGTGGTGTTTTTTTTTTCAAATTGAATAAGCTTTATGAAGACAGAAAAATAACTACACATACTGGAATTGCCAAATCCTGGGAATATATGTAAAGGAAAAGAAAAGCAATGTTCAGGTCCAGAAACATATCATGAGTAGAATAAATACTCCACGCACTCCAGAGCACTGCAGTGGTTAACTGACTTGCCCAGAGTTACACAGTATGCAAGTGGAGATTGTGGGAATCAAACCCAGGCCTAACCTCCAGGCTATATTATTCTTGGACCAGGTTCTCAACAGTTGGCCCCACCCCAAATGCAATAGCTGACCTAGTACTGAGGGGATTTAATGTCCACCAAGGAGTTGCAATGGTGAAGTCCCACCCCAGGGGAAATATTTGAGGAAGGTACTCCAGGCTTTGGAAGTCCTAGGACCCAACTAAGGTGGCTGTACAGGGTCCCCACAGCTGGGAAAGACATGAACAGGCTGGAGACAGTAACAAAACTGATTCATTGCTTGAAGAACAGACCCTATAATGATCATCTTAGGGCAATGAACATGTACTTGAGGCCAGAAAGTAAAGAGTAGTATGACAGAGACCTTCAAGTTCCTGAAAGGAATGAACAAGGTAAACTGTGAGGCAGGAATAGTGAATCTAGAACACAGGGACATGAGTGGAAGCTGGTGGGAGGGAAATCAAGGAGGGACATGAGGAAGTTCTTTTTTTAGGGTCACAGTGGTTAAGTTATGAAAGAGCCTGCTGACAGGTGGTGGGTTCCAAGACCGTTAACAACTTCAAACATGGTTGGGACAGAGTTAAGGGCTTAATAGTCACCCAAGGGTAACGACAAGGCATGGAACATGGGGGCAGGTAGTCTGGGCATAAACCCCATGTAGACACTAGGTCTCAGTGGTAGAATAGGCTATTATGGTCCGATAGACCAATGGTCTCTTTCTGATGTCAACTTCTATGTTTCTTTGTTTCTGTATCAAGGAAGAAGAAGAAGGACGACCATTCAGAGGGACCACAGGAGAATAAACTATGCTAAAAACAAAAAACAGAAAAAAAAAGAAACTGCAGGCTCCACAGGGCACATTAGTAATATTTTATATTGCATTGCAATATAAACTAAGAACTCTTTGTACCCAGCTGTACCAAGGGACCCCTATGAAAACAAGATGGCATATCACATGGCTCTATCACACAATCTGTTGCCTGTCTGATGCCATTTCAAAAGAACAAATAAATAGTAAATTATTAACACTGTTATTTCAAATCGCACGTTTGGTCGACTGGCCTAAAAAGTCATGAACCTCAGCCTCTTAATACTATTTTAATGGCAAATCTATTTGTTTCATTTTAAAACAATTGGGGAATGGGGACCCTGGAAGAGTTATTATGTTGGGAATACACACTGCCAGTAATCTTTCCACTGCCCACACTTCATAATTCAAACAAGCTTTGGCACCGTGTAATCGTGCAAAATTAAGATTTTGAAAGAATTTGTGGCATTTGAGAAGCTGGACATTCTGATACCTACCATCTGCACTCATATTCAGACATTGCCATAACATGGGCCAGAATCATCACAAGTATGGGATTCTATTAAATCTGCCACTGGTAGAAGAAAAAAAAAACACAGTATAAAAAATATTTTTCCACAATATAGCAGCTTGACAGGTTAAGAGCTTTTAAAAATCTTGCTCTGCCCACAATGTCAAAACTATGTTTTATAAGCTACAAGGAATGTGAAAATTCCAAATTCGTGGAATTTTGTCAGACTTTTTTGTAGACGTTTTTAAATTTAGTAATTTGATCATTATCTGGCTGTTGTTTAGGCTAGAGTTCTGAATTTTGGCACGTGCACTGTTTGGGTAGGTGGCTAAGAAAGCTCCAAATATTATGACATTCAGATGTATATTGTCAAAATCATAGGTGCTCAAAATCTGTCATTTTATTTTTTATGCAAAGTTTCATGAAAAGTTTTGTCTGCATATACCTCAGCTGTCTATTGGGTCAGAGAGCTTAAATTTGGCATGATTCCTTTATGATAGGTGTTCTAATAATGTGCCAGATTTCATGACAATATGATGCATCATCTCAAAATTTTATTTGCTCAAAATCTGTCATTTTATTTTTTTGTGTCCAAATGCATCCAGTAGCTTCCGCCGAGATCAGAGACACTTGCAAAATAGATGGTGGAGGAGATGGAGTGCAAGGGGCAAAAGAGGGCCCTGGCAGGATGGGGCAAATTGCAAAAGGACCATAGTTGCTGGCAGATGGTTGGGGAGGAGGATGGGGAGGCATGGGCTGGGGCAAAAGGGGGGGGTGTACCATCAGGAGGAAGCAAGAAAATAGGCATAGAGCTTAAAAACAGATTTGCACCAATACTGTGCAGGAAGGAAGGGTAGGAGGATGAAACCAGACTGGAGGTGGAGAAGGGAGGGCTAGTTACGGGGGATGACCAGAATAGTGTGGAGGGCAGGGATGAAGGGGCAGCAGGACATCCTCTATGGATGGGGGCAATGGGGAGTTTGCAAAGGGTGTCCAGGGAGCTGAGGGTGCAGGGTGGGGAGCACCTGAGATCAGAGCAGACCAGATGGGGGCCTCAGGAGTCAGAGAGAGCAAGGAGGAGGACCCTAAGGAGGAGCCACCGCCGGATGGGGCCGGGAAGGCCACACGGTGAAACAAAGACATGGAGTCAGCTACAACACAGGAGGTGTCATTGTGGGTCCAGGTTAAGGTGCTCGGCACTGACAGGGGGCACAGGAAGCTAGAAGACAAGGAGGATGTTGGGGACACAGGGTCTAACGCAGTGGGTGCAGGAGACCATCTCAGGGAGGTCAAGTTGTGAGACTAAGAAGGAGGAGTTGATTGCTAGAAAGGAGGCCCCAAGGGCTGTGAAAGCACATTGCAAGAGAGGGAAAGATGCAGGGGAGCGGGCAGGGAGTGGCTTTGATGTAGGCATGGTGGAGGATAAAGTCACAATAGTTGGGGACTCCATGGGGTATCAGCTGGGTAGGGAAGGGCAGTAGGGGTAGCAATGTTTGGGTCAGTTGCCTGCCAGGAATGACAGCTGTGGAGGTCATGCACTATATCCCTTCCTGGGAAAGCAACAGGATATGAGAACCCACCTGGTGTTCTACTTGAAATGAATGACCTTGCCGGACATAGTCTGATGGAAGTACAAGCGAGGTTTGAGGCCCGGTCGCAGTTCTGTAATAACCTGTGCTTTCATTCAGTGGTGTTCTTAGAGGTGCTTCCAGTCCCAAGAGCTAGCATGGATAGGAAGCAGAGGATAGCAGAGTTCAACAGCTGGATCTCTAAATGGTGTGCTCAGAAGGGTTATGTGTTGGTGAGCCATTGGGGGACCATCTGGTATGATGACAGCCTCTTTGCCTCTGATAGGCTACACCTAAATAGAGAAGGTAAGGAGGTGCTTAAGTGGAAATTGGAGGAATTCTTTAGTACACACTTTAATTTAAACTGAACCTGGTGGGGGGAGCTGCTTGCAACACCAAACAGTGCATGCATTAAGAGGGACAGTTGTCCCCCCCACAGGAAAAAAAACAGCCTGTTGGGGCTGGAAATTATATCAAACATAAGACGAGGATCATCAAGACAGGGGTGGTGGGTAAGGAGGCCGCATACTGGAAGGCCATGTACACAAACGCCAGGAGCCTGGGTAACAAGGTCCCAGACCTGGCAGCAGTGATGGCAGAGGAGGATTTAGACTTAGTAGGAATTATGGAGTTTTGGTTTCATAAAGGACAGGACTGGGACATGAACATTCTGGGGTACACGCTATACAGGAAGGACAGGGTTGACAGGAGAGGGGGTGGTGTCACACTATACATCAGGGAGGGGATCCCAGCATCAGAAACACAGGGTAGGTGGGGGAAAAGAGGCTCTATGGGTCTTGTTGACTGTGGAGAAGGGTGAGGCAGTGTGCACTGGAGTGCTATACAGGCCACCAGGGCAACCAGAAAGGGTGGGCAACCAGATGGTCAAGAAGATAATCAGGATGGCAGCTAAGGGAGAGGTGCTGCTGATGGGAGATCTTAACCTGCTGGATGTGGAATGGGAATCAATGACTGCAGCCTCATCCAGAAGCAGAGTGATTATAGACTCTCTCTCCAAATTGCTCATCTCAGGCAGCTAGTCAAAGAGCCAACCAGGGAAGGTGCGGTGTTAGATCTGGTGCTTACAAAGGGAGACAGGGCAGGGAAGGTATCGGTGGGGGATAACTTAGGCACTAGTGACCATGGCACTATGTGGTTCACAGTACACACATCAGCCTTGCGCTACTGGACCAAGGTGAAGGTTCTCGATTTCAGACGTGCAAATTTTGACAAGATGAGAGATTATACTTGTAAGGCAATTAAAGGGATGGGGGAGCTTAGGGGAATGGAAAACATATGGGCCACAATAAAGGGAGCCATCGTAGGGGCCACTGACCACTGCACAAAGAGGGTAAGCAAAAATAGGAAGAAAAGGAGGCCACTGTGGTTCAGTAGGGAAGTGGAGACCAGTATCATGCTAATAAGTGAGCCTTCAGACTATATAAAACAATGCAGAGTGAACTAGACTGGATGGAATACCAGGAAAAGCATGGGGGGGAAGGTGGTCAGGCGGGCAAAAGCAAGGATGGAAGAGAATATCACCAAGGCAGTCAAGAAGGGGGATATGACCTTCTTCAGGTATATTAGTGAGTGGAGAAAGGGAAAACGGGATACCGAGTCTGTTAGCAGAGACAGGGGAGAGGGTGGAAGGAGACCGGGGGAAGGCTGAAATGCTGAACTATTACTTCAGTGCAGTATTCACGAGGGAGGAGATATGGGTGGGGGACAACTCCAGGCCAGCCGATATGGAGGGGGCAGGAGTAGATGTGAGTCTCTTCTGGGAAGAGAAGATCTTGCAAGAACTCAAGGGCCTGAAGGTGGACAAGGCCATGGGGCTGGACGAGGTTCACCCAGTAGTGTTGAGGGAGCTGAGGGAGGTGTTAGTGGCCCCTTGACCTCTCTGTTCAATGAATCCTTACACTAGGGGGAAATCCCAAAGGACAGGAAGTGTGCAAATGTACTGCCCCTGCATAAAGGAGGAGGGAGGCAAGACATGAGCAATTATAGGCCAATAAGTCTGACTTCTGTGGTCAGCAAGCTCATGGAAAAACTGCTCAAGGACAGAATCATCAGCTACCTGGAGACAAACAGCCTACTAGACCCAAGGCAGCATGGCTTTCCCAAGGGCAGATCTTGTCAAACAAATTTGGCTGGGTTTTTGGCTGGGTCACTGGTGAATCGATCAGGGTTTGTCAGTGGACATAGCTTACCTGGTATTCAGGAAGGTTTTTGATACGCTACCGCAAAGAAGGCTATTGTACAAAATGAAGTGCCTGCAGCTGGGTGGGGGTTACAATGTGGGTGCAAAACTGGCTGGAGGGCAGACTACAGAGGGTGTTAGTCAATGGGGTTCCCTCAGGAGTGTCAGGGGTCACTAGCAGGGTTTCCCAGGGGTCAGTACTGGGACCGCTGCTGTTCAACATCTTTATAAGAGACATAACGAGGGATTGGAGAGTAGAGTGAGCCTGTTTGCAGATCAAGTAAGATCTGCAATAGAGTGGACATGCAGGATGGAGCTGAGAGGATGCAGAGGAACCTAGGGGAGTTAGAGATATGGGCCAGGAAGTGGAAGTTATCACTCAATACTGCAAAATGCAAAATGATGCACCTAGGCAGAAAAAATGGGAAAGCAGAATACAGATTGGGGGACAAGCCACTGGCAGTGACCAAGGAGGAGAGGGACCTGGTATTATCGTCATCTCCCAGGACTTGAAGGTGGCTGGGCAGTGCAGGAGGGCAGTGGCAAAAGCCAGGAGAGTGTTGGGTTGTATTGGGACGGGGATCACTAGCAGGAGGAAAGAGGTCCTGATGCCCCTGTACACCCAACTGGTCAGGCCTCATCTGTAATATGGGGTCCAGTTCTGGAAGCCTTACCACAAAAAGGATATGGAAAGGGTGGAGCAGGTACAAAGGAGGGCAACCAAGATGATGAAGGGGCTCGGCCACTTGCCGTACAAGGAGAGACTGGGAGCCCTAGACATGCATCCCTGGAACACAGGAAGGAGAGAGGAATCACGGTAGAGACTTTTAAGTACCTAAAAGGGATCAATAAAGTGCCTACAGAAAACCTATTCCAATTGAAGGGATGTCCCAGGAAAAGGGGACATGATCTCCAACTTGAGGGGGTAAGTTTAGGGGTAACATCAGGAAATACTTCTTTAATAGAGGATGGTGGACACTTTGAATGGGCTGCCTAAAATAGTGGTGGACAGAAATATAGTGGGGTGGTTAAAGAGATCTTGGGACAGACATAGAGGGCTGTTGAAGGGAGGTAGAAAACCAGAGCTAGTCTAGGGATGCTAGGCAAATGGGCAGACTAGGTCAGACTGGCGGTCCTTTTCTGCCATCACTTTCCTATGCTCCTATGTTCCTGTGCTGTGAGACATTTCTTAGAAAATTTTCATCTGCATATACTGTATCTCAGGCACCTTTGGCACTAGACATGTGTAAATTAGCATGAATATCCTTTCTGTAATGCTTATAGAATTATCTAAATATGGAAAAAATTGGATTAGAGATTTTTAAATTACAGGGGTTCATATCTTTACTATGTAAATATTTGCAAAATGTTGTGAAAACTCTCAAAAGTGTGAATGTTTGTAATGTCTATGCTCTTGCAGGCATAGCCTTAATATTTGACATACAGTACATATCCATAGTCAGTGTATCCTGGTGTCTAACACAGCTGGATACATTGGTTTAGCAGTTTTAAATTTGCAGTAGGAAAAAAATATTGGTAATATTTTCTCACATATTTATAGTAGTATATAGACAAACCACCTGATTCTTTTTGTGGAATTTAACATTAACAATGCACATATCACTACTTCATTTGATATGCGGGGCTGAGCTTTTTGCTGTCCTGTTGTTCTTCTCTGGGCAATTATTTCTCCCTTCTCTTTTGGCACAGCTAGATTGACTCAATAGAACTATTGATCCTACTGATATCCTCTTTGTTCTTTACAATAACAAACTCCCTTAAAACGTGAGTTACCTACTCCTTTTCCTATCAACCTACCCCTGTTGGAATAGCCAGAATTCTTCCTTCCTGCTGCCCCAGACATTGTCTTCCCCCCGCTACATCTTTCTGAGTACCTCTAAGTCCCAGACTTGCATGTACATCAGGCTCCCTGGATCATAAATTTACTGGATGAGATTCTTAAATTTCTTACATTCAGATTGGCATTGTTGACAATATGAGCTTCCTTGCTCCAACCTGGGGTCTACCACTGTTGTGCTAACCAGCTCATCTGTCCATTTCTTGATGAAACTGTGCATCTTACTCCTGAACTTGATGACCTCCTGCACTACCTGCATCTCATACCCCTATCTTTTAATTAGAATCCTCCAGGTAAGGCTGAGTGAAATTAGCAAATTTCAGATTTATGAAATTTTTCATGAAATGCTACAATTTTCACAATGACTTGCGGGATTTGACTTGAAGTAAGGATGTTAGTTTGTAGAGCTGTGCTAATACTTTTCCCCAAATATTCAACTGGATATTGGGTATTCAGGTCCCAGATATTAATTATTCGGTATTCGGCCAGGAAAGTTGCCTTATTAGAGAATTGCTATAGAAGTCCTTAAAACGGCTTCAGGAGAAGGAGGAGAGGTCACAGCACATCGGCTTGTACACTGATGCCAGAGGTTGTCTTGTGCTGCTGGTGCTTCAGGAGGAGGACCAGAGTCATGGCACTTTGGCTTATATACTGGTGCTACAGGCTGGCTTCTGCTGGGTGTTCAGGAGGAGAATGCAGAGGGTACATCACTTTGGCTTGTACACTGGTGCCAGAGGATGTCTTGTGCTGATGGTACTTCACAAGGAAAATGTAGAGATCACAGCACTTGACTTGTACACTGGTGCCAGAAGATGTCTTGTGCTGGTGCTTCAAAAGAGAATGCAGAGTCACAGCACTTTGGCTTGTACACTGGTGCCAGAGGATGTCTTGTGCTGATGGTACTTCACAAGGAGGATGCAAAGGTCACATCACTTTGGCTTGTACATTGGTGCCGAGAGGATGTCTTGTGCTGATGGTACTTCACAGGGAGAATACCGAGGTCACAGCACTTTGGCTTGTACACTGGTGCCAGAGGCTGGCTCTGCTGGTGCTTCAGAAGGAGGATGCAGAGGTAGCACTCTCTATATGGTCACAAAGGTCTCATGAGGTACTATAAGAATAACATAAATGGGACACTCAAATAATTGTGGCCATTAAAAAAAACAAAGTAATAAAACATAATGATTCCCATTGGATAACACTGGAACTTCAACAGGCAATAACTTTGTCAATATCTGGAGTTAAGTGACAATCTCTATATGGTTATAAAGGTCTCAAGGGTACTACAAGAGTAACATATGCCACAACCTTAAATAATTGTGGCCATTAAAAAAAGCAAGTAATACAACATAACAATTCCCATAGGATAACACTGGAACTTCAACAGGCCATAACTCCATCAATATTTTGAGCTGGGTGACAATCTCAATATGGTCAGAAAGGTCTCAAGGGGTGCTACAAAAATAATGTACGCTGCTTCCTTAAAAAAACTGTGGTCATTAAAAAAAGCAAGTAATGAAACATAGTGAATCCCATAGGATAACACTGAAACTTCAGGCCATAACTCCATCAATATTTAGAGTTCAGTGACAATCTCTATATGGTCACAAAGGTCTCAATGGATACTACAAAAATGATGGTGCTGAAATGCAGTAGATCGACAGCAGCACCAACTCACTGTTCTGACAGCAATTTTTATTTATTTATTTATTGCATAAGATCAGAATTACAATCCTTTAGTCATAGACTCTTTGCAAAAGCTCCACGTCGGTTACAGAGGGTGGAGGAGTACAAAAATACAGAGGTTACAGAGGGTGGAGGGAGTACAGAAATACAGGAAGCATACACAGTCAAGCAGTATTCAGGAAAACATACATTAACAGTCAGCATTCATAAACAGTACTGGCAGTGCAGTCAGGCTTTAACTTAGTTTATCAGAGACAGTGGTATGCAGCTATCAAGTTCCATTAGTTAGAGATTAGGAAGTGGATTCAAGAGGTGAGGAGGACCCTGTGTCAGTTGTAGGGGGAGGAAGGGGCATACGAGGTGGGAAGGAGATTAGCACAGTCACAGTTTGCAGTCTCAAGTAGGTGAACTTTGAGGCCTGCTTTGAATAGGGAAATGCTATGGGTCTGAGAGGCTGGGAGATAGAGCATTTAGCCAAAGGGGAGCACAGTACCGGAAAGATCTTTGGCCTAGAGATGTTCAACAGTGGGGGACCTGTTTGCTGCGAGCCGTGTATTTCGTCTGTGGGGGACAGGGCTGATTAAGGGGATGAGGCCAATGGGGGCAAGCTGGAGATGTATTTTTTTTTGTGAGAATGCAGGCGTGGAACTTTAGTCTTTGTTGGAAGTTTAACCAGCCAGCCAAATCGTATTGGTCACAGGTATGGGTTAGCCTGTCACTGCTGGTGACTAGTCGGCAAGCTTTATTCAGGGCAGTGTTAATACTACGTTGAGTGGTGGGTTCAGCTGATCCATATATCGTTATCCCGTAGTCAATTAGGGAGAGGATTGATGAGAGACAGCTAAGCATGGCCTGTGCAGGTAGGTCAGTGTTTGAGTCTGTAGAGTATGCCCACTCTGGCGTTGACAGCTGAGGAGAGGTATTGAATGTGACTATGGTAGGAGGGAGGTATCTAGTGTGATGCCCAGATATTTGAATTTATAGCGTGTTCAAGGGGTGCCTTGTGAGTTTTTAATTAGGAGGGTCGACTGCCTGTGAGGGCTTTGCTGCGCTGCAAAGATCATGGCTTTAGTTTTTATAGTTAATGATCAGGCGGTGTTCATTAAACCATGTCTCAAGCTCCCTGAAAACCCTGAAGGGCAAGTTGGAGGGTGCTTGGCTGTGGGTGTTTCCAGTATAGTATTGCATCATCAGCATAGAGAAGCAGATGACCACTACAGGCCTTGGGAAGCGAGTTTAAAAAGAGGGTGAAAAGAAGAGGGCAGAGAATAGAAACCTGTGGGACTCCAGAGCGCACTGCTTTACAGGAGGAGATGGTGGCATTTAACTTGACTTGTTGTGACTGGCCTGAGAGGTAATCTTTGAACCAGGCCATAGTCTCAGGAACCACATTTAGTTTTGGGAGGACACAGAGCAGCAGATCGTGACTGACCGTGTCAAATGCCTTGGTCAGATCCACAAAGATTGCTCCAGCAATAGAACCTTGGTCCAGTGCCTCATAGATGAAAGATGTGAATTCAGTGAGTGCAGTGACCGTGCTATGGCCTGTCTGGAAACCATGCTGAGCCTGGCAGAGGAGGTTGTGTTTGGTTAGGTGTTCTGTTATCTGGTCGAGACTATTTTTCCAGAGCTTTGGAGAGAGGGGAGTATTGAGATCGGTCTATAATTACTTGTGTGTCATAGGGTACGTACTCTTCAGAATGGGGTGATTATTGCCATCTTCAGATTGATGGAAATTGTCCAAGGCAGAGAGAGGGTTGAGAATTTTAGTAAGGTGGGGTAGTATGACATCTAGTGTCAGCGGATAAGTTTAGATCAAGTGAATCATTGCTGTAACAGGAATTGGTGATAGCTTTGGAAATGTAATGTTTGCCTTCGGCAGGAGATGACTCTCAGCCTGAAAGGTAATGGGTCTAAATTACACGGTGTGTCGGGATAGGGTGAGGGGAGCAGGGTGGAAAAATTGGGGAGGATATGGAGAGGTCCGAGAAGGTGGAGTTAAGGGCTTCTTCAATAGTGTAAGGATCTTGGGTGACATCGCCATTTATGGTGAGTTGGGAAGGGGTGGGGGAGTGGGATTTCTCATTGAGTTCTTTTATGTTGCTCCAGAAGTTTTTGCAGTCTCCCCAAGAAGTGGTTAGGGTTTGTTGGTAGTAAGTGGCCTTTGCCTGTAGTATAGACTATGTACATTTATTGCGGGCCTCACGGTATAGCTGTCTATCCTGGAGCTGGAGTCTAGAACCTTATGCCAGAGGTTGTCCCTCTGTTGGAGCAGGTTCAGTAGTGAGGCTGTGATCCAGGGGGTGATTCTGGTTTCATTACTTGCTTGGTAAGGAGCAAATAAGTCACAGCTTTGTTGAATGTGGTTATGAAGTGGACGAGAGCTAGGTCAGCTGACTGCGTTGTGTAAATGGGGAGCAAGTTGCTGGTAGTTAGGTGTGCTTTGAGTTTCTGTAGGCCTCCTCTTATTAGCCGTCTCTGCATGGAGATTTTTGGGGGCAGGGACAATTGACCAACCTCAGGCAGGTCACCGGGGAGTGGTCACTAATAGAATTGGGGAGCACCATGACCTGGGAGAGGTTTTGTGGCCTGTTGGTGAAAATAAGGTCTAAAAGGGTGGAGGTCCCGGATCTAGTGTCCCTTCTGGTTGGAGAGGTGACGAGTTGGGCAAGTTCAGACACAGGCGGTGTCTTTGAAGCTGGATGAGGCTGGGGATACATAATTGAGTACCCAACAGCTTATACAAGCAAAGGACAAACAAGCATACCTTGTTTTTGGCACCACAATGTGTGTCATTATTTCCCTGCTGTCAATGGTGCTCTTTACCCAACTGAATTGACAGATTGCTGTCAGAACAGTGTGCTGGTGCTGCTCGTTAAGTTTCAAGAAGGGTTCCTGCTATTGGTCCGGCACCTCAATCCTCCTGTAATATGGTGGACACATGGCTTCAACTGAGCCATTGAAGTCTGCACTCTAGTCCATATTCAGCTCTATGCTACACATTCAGAGTGAGGCGATCACATAGTGTTCCTGGCTGTAAGCTCCAAAAACAGCCTCTGATTGGCCAACAAAACTCTGTGAGATTTTGAAATCTGACTCATGAATAGTAGATCCTGAATAGCGGATGAATAGTGAACTATTCAGAGCGTCCATCTGAATATTCAACAAGCCTACTATTCATGATATTTGGAAATACTATTAGTCCATGCACAGCCCTATTATTTTGCAATTTATGGCAACAAGCAATTAATAAAATTGTCATGCACAATCTGCTCGTAAGGTCTAAGAATCTGCCAAATTTCATAGTATTACATTCACTAGTTTTAAAGTTTCAGGGGCTTAAATTTGGAGTTTACATTCTTGCAAAATTTAATTTTTAAATGTTGTGAAAGTTTGATTACCTTTAATTCAATCCCATTTAAAGCTGCAAATACCTTTTCAGAAATGACCATGTGGTATAGTAGTTTAAATGTTTCACTTCTGGTTAAATGTGGATATTTTATTTTAAAATTAGAGGGAAATAACTTAAATTTAAATTTTGGCAACATGTTTGGCAGGCTATAATGCAGTCCCATTTGAAGCTAGAAATCTGAAACTATGTACATATACAAATGTAGTGATATCCTATATGCCTGTCAAATTTTATAAAATGTCAATGACTACTATCAAAATTATACTAAAATTACAGAAATCTAAATTTTGGCAAAATGTTTGCCTACCTATTACTCAGCTCCCATAGAAGCTCAAGGTATAAAACATGGTGTTTATACCCATGTTAGGTGCTTCTCTAAATCTAAATATTGTGGAGAAACATAGTTACAAAATTTTAAAATGATCTCAAAATAACTGACAGTTTAATTTTGATTACATGTGTAGCCACCAAACCTCTGTCCCTTTCAACCTATGAATCTGAAATCTGGCACACCGATGTCTGTCATTGGGTTCTGTGTACATTCAGATTTAGTGTTAATTGGTTGTATACTTTTAAAATTATAGCAAAATATATGAAATTTAAATGTGGAGAAATTCCAAGGAATTTTCAAAAAAATTTCATTAAATTCCAAGGAAGCAGAATTGTCATTCCATGGGCATTCTGCAGGAAGAAATGTATATGCTGCACAGCTTATTATAAATCAAGACTGATGATGGGGGAATAGAATTCAACTATCCCCTTACTTTAACAAATCCTGCAATAGGTGATTCTTTATTATAACAAACTCATTGACTCTCTGTAGGCTACCATAAAAAACAATACAGAATGCAACAACAAGTCAAACACTCAGTCACATGGTACTGCTGCTCAAAACAAAGCATGAGTTCACCATACCCATAGGCATACCTCCCAGCCTCTCAGCATGAAAAATCATAGCACTGGCCTTCAAAAATCATAGCAAGGGGCCAGAATGTGTAGCACTTTCTTACTTTAAACAATATTATGTCTATAGATAGTGGGATCCATATAGTTAGTGATAATGAATGTTTCTATCAACTTAGTTCAATGATTTAATAGTTTGTGTGTCCAGAAATAGCTCTAACATTATGAGGAACATCAGTAAACCTGTGAGGTGCAAAGGTAAATTTGAGTGTGAAAATCATAGCGCTATGCAGAATTCATACCAGTTGAGAGGTGTGCCCATGGGCTAAACTTGTATGACAGTCACAAGCCTGCTCAGCAGCAGACACAATAGGTTAGCACCTGCAAAGATAAACAGAATGGAAATGCTAACTAGTTTCAAATGTCCTGAGCTTATTTGTAGCAATCCATCTTCTTTAAGAACATACAGCAAACTGCAACTTATGAACTTTCAAATGTGCTTGCAATATTAATTACTCCAAATCTGAAGCTAAGTGGTCTGATGTATACATGCTTCACAGCTGACCGTCTTCAAGTATAAGAAGGCTAAGCAGTATCATGTAGTGGTAGGAAAATAAAGCAAAAAGCTCTAAAATTTCTGGGTTTCAGAAGAAACTCTAAAATCATCGATCATCACTATACACCTGCATGCATGGAACGAGCCACGTACTAATGTTTTGACATCACCAGACAGACGTCTTCCACAGAGTCACTTCTGTTTGTCTTTGGAGGTGCTGACCAACTGTGTCAGCCAGCAAATCAAACACCTCAGTATAATGAGTTCTTATGGCTGCCAGTTGGTTGTTATAGTGAGAGATTACTGCAATTACTTTGTGCCTCTTCTGTAGTTACTGTAGCTCAATTTCATCAGAAATATAGAACTGTTTTGCATCTAGTACATACTTTACTACTGTAAACCCTATATTATGAAATGGATAAAGAATCCTGGAATCTAATTGGCTGGCATATACTCTGAGTCATTATGATAGCTCAGTATATTGTCATAACTTGAAAGTACCCCCAGTCAACAGTCTCCTCCATCAGCTGGAATTTGTTTGTCTGTCTCCACAACTAATGCCTTTCCTCAGTATGGCTGCCCTGGCAAAACTTGTCAGCAGAAGACAGCTTCTTTTTGGACTGCACTGAGTGGAGATCTTTCCCCAGAGTTTGGCCTCTTATACATGTCCCGTATCTATAGAAAATCAGTTTCAATTAAATTAACAATTCTGAAATCAACACTATCATGGGTCACCACTTGAATTAAACTTCAAATTTTTTTTGTAATTTAAAAACTCAGTGAGTCTGGTCTTGGAAAACATAAAAAAGGTAAGGCACTCACCTGAATTCAAAACCTGGTATCCTGTTTCCAGTTCTCAGTAATGAACTGCAGCTCCTGTGGTAAAGATGTTTCCGATGTATATAGTGTTTTGAGAAATCACTGGAGATATGGTCATCAGAAGCTCCTGGGGAGGACATCTCAGGGAACATTTACTTATAGTACTTCTCATGATTGGCAGAGACCCTCTGATGATACTGATGGTTCCACTTCCCTGTCTGCCAATGACAGCAGTGTTGTTCTGGCCCTGATGAGGCTCTTAGTGATATGGCCCCATGAAACGCCACAGGTAGGAACAGATCTCTGACAGTTTTCAAAACCTTGTAATACTTTCTTTCTACTCTGCAGCAGCCAAAAGATAGAGGTTCCCCATGTAGACTCTCCTTGTAACAGTTTGTTAGATTCAGGGCTAGTCTGCCAAGTTATATATACAAATAATACCTGCCAGAGTCTCATCCTTCTCTTTTTGTGCCATAGGTTTGGAATATGCCTCATTCCCGGGCTTTTATCAGATGGATATGACTGCTATAAATGCCACTGGAAAGGTGGAAAGATGCAGGGATATGGAATCTGTGAGTAAGTAATGTGAACCAAACATGTCATATTAAATTCAGCACTGCTGTATGCTTTCTTGGAGCAAAGAGTCCAGAGGCAGCATAATGGAATGTTTTGCAAAGTGTATTTTCTCAGTACAAACACAATTGTGCCTGACTTTGCACCCACCTGGCCATAATGGAAGGCAGGTAACTGCACAGAGCAAACCACTTGCACTTTAGTGCAAATCCATAGTTTGCACAACAAACAAGGGCATAGTCATGCATACCATGCTCAAACACATTATTTACATTTTGAATTTGAATTTTATTTATAAGGAAAAATCTTTAAGCACAAGTGTCTATTTTCAAAGGCAACTCAGTCAAAATAACAAAAGACAATACAACACAAATTTGATAAAAACAATAAATATAGTGTAAGATACTTTTGTACATAAACCATGTCATACTAACATACTAGGAAGCCAGAAGAGTAGGCCCTATGGTCTATTGAGTTTGCTCGAGGATCAGTGTCCTTTGAGGACACACCCATCCTCCACCTGTAGCCCCCAACCCCATCCACTAACTGGGGTTTTCCTCCGATGCTGGTCCAGCTCAGATTCACCTCCCCTATACCTATCACAGCCCCACTTGAACACCTCCACAGTATCAACAGCCACCAGTTCTGCAGGTAGTGCATTCCAGGGTTCCACCTTGTCTCCCCCTGAGTCTCCCACCAAACAGCCTCATTGGGTGACCCCTTCCTCTCTCAGCTGGAACAACCCATTCTGGCTTACCCTATTTATCCCATTAAGGTATCTGAAGACCTCAATCATATCCCCTCTGTCCCTCCTCTCCTCCAGGGAGTACAGGGTGAGCTCCTCAAATCTCTCCCCATAGGACTTCTCCCCCAGACCCTGCATCATCCTGGTCACCCTCCTCTGGACCGTCTCCAGGACTGCAATGTCCCTTTTTAAGTACGGACACCAAAACTGCATGCAGTATTCAAGGTGCGGTCTAACCAGGCAATTATACAGTGGCAAGAGCACCTCCTGGCTTCTTAAGGTTATCCTCCTGGTTATTCACCCCAACATCTTATTTGCTTTGGCCACAGCCCTTCTACACTGCTCTGAGTTGTTCATCTTGGCATCCATGACCACTTCTAGGTCCTTCTCCCCTCAAGGCCTGCAGTGCCCCCCAAGTTGTATACATGAGCTGGGTTCCCATTCACCAGGTGGAGAACCCTGCATTTCCAGTATTAAACCTCAGCTTCCAGGTGCAAGACCACCCCTCCAGAGTCACCAGGTCCTCCTGTAGGGTTGACCTACCTTCCTCCACATCCACCACCACCCCCAGCTTTGAGTCATCAGCAAAGAGGATCATTTCACTCCTGATACCATTTCTGATGTCTGTGATATAAGCGTTAAACAAGAGTGGACCCATCACCAGTCCCTGTGGGACCCCGCTGATAACCCTCCTGGGAGATGACCCCCCCCGACCACCACCTTCTGAAAACACCTAGCAAGCCCGCTTACTTGTCCACCTGACCATCCTACCCCCACCCCCATTTCCCTGAGCTTCTCTAGCAGCCCAGGATGTGGTACCGAGTTAAAAACCTTGCTGAAGTCTAGAAAGAGGACATCCACTGGCTTGCCCTAGTCCAGTGCTCTTGTCAAGCAATCAGAGAACTCCACAAGGTTGGTCTGACATGCTCTGCCCTGAACAAAGCCATGCTGGTGATCATCTAAGTGTCCCCGTGTCCCAGAAACTCCTCCAGCCTTTCTTTCAAGATGACCTCCATCACTTTGCCCACCACCGATGTCAGGCTTACAGGCCTGTAGTTACGCAGCTCCTCCCATGAGCCGCCCTTGTGGATAGACACAATGTGGGCCATACTCCAATCCTGAGGCTTGCATCCCAACTGATGGGAGGAGTTAAAGAGAGTCCACCAGAGGTGCAGCCAGGATGTCCAATAGTTACCTTAGCACCCTGGGATGAAGACCATCTGGGCCCAGCGCCTTCTCGCTCTTAGGGCCCTGAGAGCTTCCCACACTCTACCAATAGGATTTCAACATCTGTGGCCCTCCCCATCTTCAGGTTCAACCTGCCCCCACGTGAAAAGCCTCTCACCTGCCTCCTAGTGAAGACCATGGCAAAGTAGTCACTAAGCACCCCAGCCTGCTCCCTGACTCCTCAGCCCACCTACCCCTGACCTCAGTCTACTAATCTGCCCCTTCCTTTCCTCCTTTCCTGATATACCTGAAGAACCCTTTATCACCTCTCCTAATCCCCTGAGCCAACCTCTGCTCCATTTTTGCCTTGGCCAACCTCACCACCCTGGTGACCTTTCTGGCTATTCCATCATACTCCCCCTTGTCTATAACCCCACGCGATCGTCTATATCGGCTATAAGCAGCCTTTTTTTCCCTCACCGCATCCTGTACTTCCCTTGTCCACCAGCTCAGCTTCCTGGCTCTACCAAACTTGTGTCACTCCTTTGTGCAAGCCTTGGTAGCTTCCAGAAGTCCCTTTTTAATAATTGTCCGCCTCCTGTCAGTGTCCATGCCTGGTCTGATCTCTTCCAAGTGGCCCCTGAGGATCCACTCCATACCCTTGAAGTCTGCACCCTGAAGTCAACAACCTTCATTTTTGTGCATCTACTACCCCAGGTCCAGGTAACACCAGACCCTGGCATGATCACTTCCAACCAGTGGTCCCCTACTACTAGATCCCTGATGAGATCGCCATGCAACAGGACCACATCCAGGATGCAACCTTCCGACATAAATAACTGAGTAAAACAGGTACATGTCTCCAAATCCTTCAAGTACAGTCTCAAGCCACTTTTAAAGTGCCTAAACATTCATTATGCAGTAAATTAAATGATAATGTAGTCCAGGTATCAAATAAAGGACCTCTGTTTCAAGAGGTTTAACAGTTTGATGTAACCAGCTGTAGATTTTTGTGCTTCTTGTGTTATACAATTCAGAACACTTAAGAAACAATTTAGTCAACTCACAGTACTCTGGTCAGTCACAATATTCCAGGTCCAGACACTGTCAAAATAGGCAACTCTGGATTTCAAAGAAACCAGTCCAGGCTGTGGAACCAATCAAAATGATGGCTGTCCTAACACAAAACAACATATTTTATTACAAACAGTTCTCAACCTTTCCAGGGTACTATCTGTTTCCATCGCATAAATGAGCAAGCCATAATCTACCAAATAAAGTAGCAGACTTTGAGCCACTAACTTTCAAGACTTCCTAGTTAAATTCTTTTTATTTCTGTATAGTAAACCCAGCTTGATATTGATTTTCTTTATTATCTATTCAACATGCACAGCAAAGGACGTAGTAGCATCAGTGTACATATCTAAATTCATTGCAAAAACTATGTTAATGCATCAGTTAGGGTTGAAGATAAAGTAACAAATGAAGGAAATATGACGTTAGGGTTTCAACCCTAAAACACCTGCCCCACCCAAAGCGAATGAGGGTGGAGTCTTCCTTGGGGTTGTCAACCCTAACACACACCCCACGGCAGTAACAGAAAAGCTAAGATGTGATGGAGACAGGTGTGTATGTTTCATGAGTGCATACAATGGGGTGAGTATTAGGATTGACAATTCCAAGGGAGACTACACCCCTCATTTGCTGCAGCGGTAGGGCAGATGTTTTAGGGTTGGAAACCCTGACATCATATTTCCCTGTGTTTGTCACTTTATCTTCAACCCTATCTGATGCATTAATATAGTTTTTGTGCAGTGAATTTCCTTACTTTTGAGATAGTGTAAATGTTGCCTTATTTGTGTCTGGGAGGGCCCTGCACTCCCCCCATGTATAGAGTATGAAACAGAGTCATCATATCCTTATTTGCCTGAGATAGCACAGGGTCCAAAGTCCCTCCATAGATGTATATATGTATGTAGCTGTTGAAGGGCCCTGCACTTCCATTTATAGGACAACAGTGACCAAATTGTCACCACAGACATCTTATTACCCCACCTCATGTACCCGGTACTGAAAATTTTCAAATCTCCACCAAAACGTAATTCCGCACAATTGCAACAGCATTCTGTGCCACAGGTGTGAAAAGACATTTTGACCAGGATTTGAAAAATGACAGCTGTGACATACATGTGGTGGGGTAATAAGAAGTCTGTTGAAATTTTGGGGTCAAAATATTTAACATTTCTGAAGTTACAAGCATGCATAGGGAAATTGCACCGAATGGTCATAACTCGACCATTTGTACATATTTTGACTCCACATTTTCAACATAGCCTTCTTATGCCCCCACCTCATGAACAAGTCTGGAAAATTTGTCAATCCAACCCAAATAGAGAATTTGCCAACCGAATGCAAAATTCCCTATGGGGTTGGAGCTACATAATTATAGTCATATTGTTCATGATGTGGGGTCCACAAAAGGCCATGTTGAAAATTTGGGGTCAAAATATCAAAAAGTGGCTGAGTTATACATAGTCCAGAAATCCCAGCTCCACTCACCCTGTGTGCCACAAGTAGAAAACTCAACACATCCAAAAAACTATGGCACCACAAAGTACTGCACAAAATGTGAAGATCTTTTATTGTAGATAGTGCTCCATTCCATAAAGCAGCCACCCTGCAGCATAGGGATCACCTCAACCAGTTTCACACATCCTCCTGATATGCACGTGATGTGCAAAACCAGTTGAGGTGATCCTTATGCTGAGTTATACATAAAAGTTGAAAACCCCATTGAAATACATTGAACCGCATTTACCTTAGTTTCCCATATTGCAGTCACCTGTTCCAGTAGCAAGACGTGTCTTCAATTGGAGAGTGAATCTTGAACCTGGGACCTGTTCAGGTGAGTGAGGGTGTGTAGAGGTGTAATAGGGGGTGTGGGGTGGTGGGTGCTGAGTGGGAGATTCGGGTGGCAGAGGGCTGATGGGTGAGGGACCTTTTTTGTTTTGTTTTGCAGAATAAAAAAAATCAAGGGATGGTTTTCTTCATTTCAGGGACTGAGAGTCATGGGGGAATGCCACTAGACCCCAGGAACATAAAGGGCTGCAGGGGGATGGCGATTGGACAGTGGGGGACGGGAGAATGACCACTGGACTAACAGTGGAAAAGAACAGTAAATACAGGGACAGCAGTCCAAGAATACGGGAAGGGGGATCACTGGACTATCATGGAAATGTTTGGTATGGGGATGGTGATCAGACATCAGGGGAGGGGAGTGGGACCACTGGACTACCAGTGAAACAGAATAAAATATGAGGATGGTGATCAGAGAATGGGGAGAGGGGGAAGGACCACTGGACTACCAGGGAAATGTTTGTTTGGTACAGGGACGATGATCGGACATCAGGGGAGGGGAGTGGGACCACTGAACTACCAAAGAAACAGAATAAAATATGAGGATGGTGATTGGAGAATAGGGGTGGGGACCACTGGACTACCAGTGAAATGTTTTTTTGCTATGGGGACAATGATCAGACATCAGGGGAAGGGAGACAGACCACTTTACTACCAGTGAAACATTATTAAATATGGGGATGGTGATCGGACAAATGGGGGAGAGGAAATATATCATTGGACTACCAATGAAAAAGATTAGTAAATATGGAGATGGCAATCAAAGAATGGGGGAGGTCTGAGGGACCACTAGACTACTAGGAAATGTTTGTTTGGTATGGGATGGCAATCGGACATCAGGTGAGGGCAGAGGGACCACTGGACAACCAGTGAAACAGAATAAAATGTGAGGACAGTGATCAGAGAATGGGGAGGGACCACTGGACTACCAGGGACATGTTTTGGGGCTTCGGGAATGGTGGTCAAAGAGCAGGGGAGGGGAGGGACTGGACTACCAGAAATGTTTCTTTACTAGAGGATGGCGTTGACATCAGGAGAGGAGAGGGACCCTTGACCTGTTGAAACATTATTAAATATGGGACAGCACTTGGAGAACAGGAGGTGGGAGAGACCACTGGACTACCAGGGAAATTTTGTTTTGGTACAGGAATGACCATTGGAGAACAAGGGAGGGGGAAGGGACCACTGGACTACCAAGGAATTTTATTTTGATATGGGAATGAGATCCAACATCAGGAGGGAGAGGGATCACTGGACTACCAGGGAAAGTTTTTTTTGCTATGGGGATGGCGATTGGAGAATAGGGAGAATGGGGAGGGACCACTGAACTACCAGAACTCCAAATATGAATTTACCATTTGAACAGTAAAGTTCAAACTATTAATAAGTGCAAATGGTTATTTACCATTCGAACAGTAAAGTTCGAAAAGTAAACAAACCACACAGTAATTACTTAGCAAGTGAGGGGGACAAGATTTTCAGTGAAAAAACACATATTTGCTGTGTAGATATACTAATTTTAAGACAAACATTGAACTAAGCATATCACTGAGACCTAAATACAGGTGTTATGCAGTCCTTACCATGCAGCAGTTGTGTATAACAGTATTTTGAAAATTGTTAGCATTCTCTGAGGTTCCGCCTGTCTATGGCAAAGGGGAAGATAGGGACATCCGCACCAGAAAATTCAACTAATAGTTGAAAGATTGGTGCAGATAAGAGGGATTCTGCTTCATCAGGGACTGGGGCCACATCTGGATGGATGAGGGACTGAACAAGCCAGATGGCCTACATCCATCCAGGGGATGCGCCGATATCCTTGGTGAAAATTTGAAATGTTTCCTCAGCAAGCATTTAAACCAGCTGAGGAGGGAGGCGAAAGCAAGCAGGAAATATTATATTGCCCCCACCACCACAGGATGAAGCAGCCATTACAGAGGACACTGAGGAAAGAAATTCACCATTTAAACAGAAATCATACATTTATAAGAAGCTGTAAAAGAGAAAGAATAGAACAAAATACAAGACAGAAGCACAAGCAACACAGGAAAAAACAGGGAGGGCACCGTACATGGAGAGCATTGTATACAAATGCCCACAGCCTGGGAACCAAAATCCCAGACCTGGTAGCACTGATGGTAGAAGTGGACCTGGACATAGTGGCTGTTACAGAAACATGGTACACAAGGAGCCATCATTGGGATATAGCCATACCAGGCTATTAACTTTTCGGGAAGGATAGGGAAAATAGAAAGGAAGGTGGGGTGGCTATGTACGTGAGGGAAAGAATCATAGCAATGGAGGTTCAGGGTTTGCAGGAGAGAGCGGAGGCACTGTGGGCCACCCTGGAAACAGGATATGGCACCACCATTTGCAATGGTATGATCTACAGATCTGCAGCACTGGGTGAGGAGGAAGACAAAATTCAAGTGGAAACCACACACAAAATGGCAGCCAAAGGTGAACTACTACTGCTAGAAAACTTCAAACTGCCAGATATAGCTTGTAGCACCCAGACTGTAAGTACTGCCATGAGCAGAAACACTCTGACAGCCCCTGCAGGGAGCATGCCTAAGACAGCTTGGGCCTGAACCTACCCGTGAGGGGCTGTATTAGACATTATGCTCACAAATGGAAACAAGGTCAGTAATGTTAAGGCTGGCAGCCACATAGGATCAGTGACCCCAAAATGGTGTGGTTTATTGTGACCATGGTAAAAAAGGCAAACCACACATAGAGTGCAGGTCCTAGATTTCAGGCAGCACAACTTTCTCAAAATGGGGAATGTCTTAGGGAGCCCTGGTGAAAGAGGATAAAGTGGAAGACGTGGAGGGCCACACCAGAGGCAACAAGCACCTGTGTCAAACTGCAAGAGAAAGAATAAGAGAAAGAAATGACCACTTTGGTTCTCAAGGCAGAGGCCAGGAAAGTAAAAAGAAAAACAAAGAGCTTTCAATCAATCAATCAACCAAAATTTTATTTTGAAAGCACTTTTCAATAAATCAAAGCGCTGGCACATAACAAGAATAAAACATCAACAATAATAAAGAATAACATAAAACAATAAAATGACCATAAAATAATTCATCCAAATGCTAGCGTAAATAAGTGACTTTTCAGAGACCTCTTAAATGATTCCACGGACAGGCACTCTCTAATCTGACGAGGTAGAGAATTCCACAGGGTCGGGGCCATAAAAGAAAAAGCCCTTGCCCCAGATGATTGAAGACGAACCCTGGGAATCTCTAGTAATCCCTCACCAGTGGAGCGGAGTAGGAGGAGAGGGCGGTAGAGACAAAGGAGATCTTGCAGTTAGCCGGTCCCTGACCATGTAGGTCTTATAGGTCAGCAATGCGACCTTGAAGGTGATTCTCCACGCACTGGCAGCCAGTGCAGTTTGCCCCAACACAGGTGTGATGTAGCAAGTTCTTGATAACCAGTCAACAACCTGGCTGCCACGTTTCTGCACCAGCTGCAGGCGACGAGATCCACCCCGGCAACCCTAGATATAGAGCATTACAGTAATCAAGTGAAAAGAAACAAAAGCGTGTACCAACACAGGAAGGTCATCATGCAGAACAAGGTGTGTTATCTGGGCGATATTCCTCAGATGGTAAAAGGATGACTTGACAGTGGTTGATACCTGTGTCTTCAGCGTCAGTGCACTGTCAAAAACTACGCCCAGATTTTGCACCTGTTCAGAAGATTTCAACTGGGTATCCCCTAATAAAAGACCAGAGGGGACCCCAGGAGTCAACTTCTCTACATAATGACCCGGGTCCACAACCAACACCTCAGTCTTATCCGGATTTAACTTCAACCAGTTTGCACTCATCCAGTCCTGAATCTCAGTGAGGCAGTTGTTAAAAACTGACACTGCGTCATTTTGTTTGGGTAAAAGGACATATAGAGCTGAGTATCATCTGCGTAGCAGTGAAAACTCAGCCCATAACGCCTTATAATGTCTCCCAACAGCAGCATATACACCATGAACAACACGGGAGAAAGCACAGAGCCTTGCGGCACCCCACAGGACAGAGCAAAGGGAGCGGAAGAGAAAATCCCTGAAACTACCCTTTGACTTCTGCCTGTAAGGAAGAGTGGAACCATCTGAGTACTGTCCCTGACAGTCCGAAGAGTAGCCGCAGACGATCCAGCAATGTTCCATGGTCCACAGTGTCAAACACTGCAGAGAGATCAAGGAGAACCAAGATCAAACGGCTCTTCCGATCTCTCGCTATTAGGAGATCATTAAGTATCCGAACTAAAGCCATCTCAGTACTGTGCCTCTTCCTGAAACCGGACTAGAGAGGATCATAGACTTCATGGGTGGGAAGAAAGTCATCGAGCTGCAATGCGACTACTTTCTCAATAACCTTGCCCAAGAAGGGCAGGTTAGAGATTGGTCTTTAGTTAGCGAGGCAGTCGGGGTCAAGGGAAGGTTTCTTCTAAAGGGATGTCACGACAGCCTTCTTCAAGGACTCCGGAAAACCCTTTGATCCAAAGAACTCCAGACCATCCTCACAAGGACTGGTCTGATCACATCCATGCACCCCACAAGGAGGCATGTAGGACCAGGATCCAAGCTACAGCAAGTCGGTCATAAGCCCTGGACAATCTTCATGATATCCATGATTGCTGGCTGGTCAAAATCTATCCAGGTAGACCGAGGGCATGTAACCCCGCATCAGTCACTGCAATGCTCATTTGAACGTATGCTGTGGATCTCTGACCTGATTGATGACACCTTATCCTCAAAGAACCGAGCAAACTCATCACACTGTATTTGTGAAAATGCTCTCCGACCCGCAGACAGGCTGGATTGCACAGTCTGTCGATGGTCCGGAACAGCTGAGCAGGTCGGTTTCTTGATGTAGTTATCTCCCTGGACAGGAACTCTGCCTTCTTATGGGAGATTACTGATTGATAGTCCATGTAATGGGCCATTAATCTAAGTCTGTCATCCTCCAGGCCAGATTTGCACCAACAACACTCCAATCTTTGCCCCACTCTCCTCAGCTCCCTCAATGTCCCATCAAACCAAGGGGACCGAGGGCGAAGGGAGAGGGGGCGAACGCGAACAGGTGCAATGGAATCCAGTGCCCTCAGCACCATATTATTATAGTGCACTACTAAGGCATCTGGTTCCATGCATTCCATAGGCCAACTCGATAGGTCCAGTACCGCCATCAGACCCTCAGGGGTAACTCCCCTCAAAGGGCGATACTGGACCATCTCCAAAGGGGTGGGTCTTGTAAGGGGGGCCATGAAATTAAACCTTATGGAGTGATGGTCAGACCACCCAACTGGTTCCACCACCAGTCCGATCTCCATCCCAGGGTGAACACCAGATCCAAGAGTGACCTTGAATATGGGTAGCAGTGGTAACCACCTGTGTGAACCCAAGAAACTCATTAGTTGGAGAAAGTCTTGACCAAAATCGAGAGTTCAACATCGACCCAGGCATTGAAGTCCCCAGGACCAACCACCTGGAGGGCTCCAGCACCAGGGCAACAATGAAATCCGTGACTTCTTGTGGAAAAACTTTATCGTTACTGGGTGGATGGTAAATGAGCAGGATTCTGCTGCCCACACTTGCTCCCATGATATACTCATAGGATCTAGGGGATGCCACTGGAACCTCCACAAGGCCCAATTCCGATTTAAAACAAATAGCGATCCCCCCACCCCTACGATCCAACCTCGGGTGATATATTACGAGTATCTGGTTGGAACAGCTGACTCCAAAATGGGACCAGCATTTCCGTCCAGCCAGGTCTCGTGATGCAAGCCAGGTCAGATGATTCAACAAGATCAGCAATAATTGCTGTCTTGTTTTTTATAGACCTGGCATTGCATAACAATGCCCGGGTTGGATGAGAGGCCCTGGAGGAGCAGGCTACTTGCCCACTCTCAGTGGAGCCCTTTCAAGAGATACAAGGAAACACAGGGGGAAGAGGACAGGGAGCAATACCTGGAGAAGCAGAGAGAAGCAGGGAAGGTGGTCAGGAGCACAAAGGCACAGACAGAGGAAGAAATAGCCCAGGTTATTTAGAGAGGCAACAGGACTTTCTTCAGATGCTTTAGGGAAAGCAGAAAGACTGGGAGTGGGATTGTCAGGATAAAAAAGGTGGGAGAAGGGTGTGCAGAAGAGGATACAGAAAAAGCATCAATACTAAATGAAAACTTCTGCTCAGTATTCACACAAGAAGGGGAAGGCAAAATTCTGCAACTCAACAATAAAGGCTACAACAGAAGGGAGGTGAACACCAGTTCTTTCATGGTGGAGGAGTGCTAGAGGAACTTGGGAAACTGAAAATAGACAAAGCAATGGGGCCAGATGGGATTCACCCAAGGATTTTAAAGGAGTTCAGAGAGGTACTGTCACTCCTACTTACCACACTATTTAACAAATCATTAGAGATAGGTGAGGTTCCAGAAGACTGGAGGAGGACAAATGTGGTCCCTCTCCACAACAGCAGAAGCAGGGAAGAGGCAGGCAGCTACAGACCAGTCAGACTGACCTCAGTGATTGGAAAATTAATGGAGTCACTTCTAAAAGAGAAGATTATGATATTCCTTGAATCGAGTGGAGCACAGGTTCCAAGACAGCATGGATTCTTAACAGGAAGATCTTGTCAAACAAATCTAATAGATTTCTATGACTGGGTTATCTGGAGGTAGATCAGGGAGGGATTGGTGGATGTGGCCTACTTGGATTTCAGCAAGGCCTTCGACACTGTTCTGCATAGAAGGTTGGTACATAAGATAGACAGCCTGGGGGCAGGCCCCAAGCTGGTAAACTGGGTCAGAAATTGGTTGGGTGACAGGGCCCTGATGGTGATGGTAAATGGTGTTCAATTTGGAGAGAGGGAGGTGACCAGAGGGGTGCCACAGGGGTCAGTACTGGGACTGTTCTCTTCAGTGTCTTCATAAGTCACATTACTAAGGGGCTAGAAGGGAAGGTATACCTATTTACAGATAACACAAAGATCTGCAACAGAGTAGACACTCCAGAGAGGGTGGATAAAATGCAAAATATTCCATGGCACTCTGGAGGAGTAGTGAAGAGTGGCAGCTTAGATTCAATGCAAAAGTGAAAAGTCATGCACTTTGGGCACAGAAATCCAAGGGAGGAGTACAGGATGGGTGGGTACTGGCAGCCATCAAGCAGGAATGTGTCCTGGCGGTGATCATATCTGATGACCTAAAGGTAATATTAAATGAAAACTTCTTTCAGTATTCACACAAGAAGGGAAGGCAAGTATAGCACAGTGGTCTAAGGCTCTGAGCTGCAAATCTGGGACATCCAGCAGACCAGACTTGGGTTTGAATCCCACAGATTCCACTTGCATACTGTGTGACCCTAAGCAAATCACTTAACTTCCTTGTGCTCCCAGGTCGCACCTGAAACAAGCTCTGGCTTAGTGTGCCTTTCCTGGTTAAACAATTTCCTCCCTTTCCCCTAATGAAACAATGTGAGAAGGCTGCAGGGAGAGCCAGTGGAGATGCTAGGGTGCATAGGAAGAGGTATCACCAGCAAAAAGGAAGTGGTTATACCACTGTAAAATCACTAGCTGAGACCTCAGCTGGAGTACTGTGTCCAGTTCTGGAGACCACATCTCTGGAAGGATATAGACAAACTGGAGATAATTCAGAGAAGGGCTACCAAGATAGTGCAGGTCTGCATTAGAAGCCGTATGAGGAGGCTGAGAGAACTTAATATGTACTCCTGGATGAGAGAAGAGAAGGGGAATATGACTGAGACATTCAAGTACCTTGGGGTATAAACAAGGCACAGAGGGCAGTATCTTTCAGATTAAAAGGATCTACAAGAACAAGGGGCATGAGATGAAACTGGAGGAGGTAGGCTCAGGGCAATGTGAGAGATACTTTTTACAGAAGAGTGGTGGACACTTGGAATGGCCTCCTGAAGGAAGTTGTGAGGCAAAAATCGTTAAGGAATTAAAAATATATGGAATAGAAAAAAGGACCTAGCGATAGGGAAAACAGGATAGACCAAAGAATCAACTAGGGACCTTGGCTTTTGAAACTGATAAGTAAAATGGGCAGACTAGGTGGACCATTCGGTCCTTATCTGCCATCAACTTCTATGTTTCTACGTTAAAAAACAAGATGGCTGACATCACAAACAGTATTTCTCTGAGCAGGAAGAGTAAATTACAGTTTGAACTGTTTTATTTACTTGACTGTGTTGCAGCTATCACAAATATGTTTATAATTTAAAAATGGTAAAATATTTTTCCACCAAACCATCCAAAGGTGCACGCCCCTGGCACAAACTCCATCATCCATCAAAATTTCAGATACAAATTCCATGCTGTCTAGCCTGTAGATGATGGCAAAAAATTCCATGTTAACCAATGGGGAAAAAAGTGTTTTATGCCCTGTTTTTTAACCACTCTATTTCTCAAAAGCCATACAAGATGCTGTCATGAAACTTTTCATGTCTCGAGACTCTGGCATAATGATCACATCTACCAAATTTTGGGCTATTTCATTGAAGTATGCCAAAGTTATTAAGCTGCAAAATTTGGAATTTAACATTGAAGTGTTGTACCAACCCTAACTATATATATATCTAAATACTTAAAATAAGACACTTGTTCCAAAACTTCTCCAGTAGTAATCATGAAGGGCCACAATTCAGCATTGTTTTATTACTACAGTACACCATAGGTTTAGTTGTTTTAACAGTGGAAACAGATTGGATGTACAAAAGCCTGTTTGCATGAGCAATATGAAGAGTGCAAAAAACACCTTTTAACAGTGCACTGAGTGTAGATCAGAAGCAGGAAGGGACACAGAAAAGTCAAAATAAGCTGGCAGTAGCCTTCTACATAGCATTACTGTGACAGGGTGTATGTCTGTCATGCTCCCTATGCCCATGAACCCAACTCTAACTCCTGTAGCAGCACAGGTTTTGATGGGGTTGGTGGGGGATTTGAACTAAACCTCTCTTGCTTTAGAGTTGTCCTCATTAAGACCTCAGTGTTCTGCATGCTTTAAGTGCTGGATGCCCCACCAGGGGTGGGGTTGTGTTATATCCAACACCTAAGCCCAATAAAGGGGAGGCTGAATAAGTGAAAAATAAAAGGTTTCTTTTTGATTTAGAAAAAGCAAAGATGGAACTGCAAGGACCATTTTGTAGAAGCTGAATGGAAGTTCTGATTTTTGTGTGTGTTGCTGAAAGCAAAGTAGTTTTCATTTCTTCAACCTGGTGTCAGCAGTGTTCTTTCTGTGAATGTTCCCCGAGAAGCTGCCGAGATCGTTACCTTGTCACACCTACATTGTGCACAATTTAACTTTGCATTGGTATAGTAAGGTTTTATTAAGTTCTGCTACATATGTCTGCACTGACTGCTCCTACTCTGTGTGGGCAACATCTTTCCCATGTGGGATAGCTGTGGGGGCAGCACTTTTATGGGAGACAATGAGGGAGCGTTTAGAGGCAAATATGGCACTGGAAAGTTCGGAACAGGAAAGTTCACCACAGAAAAGTTCAGTACAGGAAAGTTCAGTACAGAAAAATTAAACAGATGGAAATTTGGTCCACGCCACCATGGATCACCACTCCAGTGAAATTTCAGGTTTGTGTGGATTTACTATTACAGCACCATGCTGCCATGGATCATCACTCCAGTGAAATTTAAGGTATGAGTGTAGATTTACTAGTAAAACACCACGCCACCATGGATCACTACTCCACTGAAATGAAGACCAAATTTCCAGCTGTTTAATTTTTCTGCAGCAAACTTTCTTGTGCCAAACTTTCCTGTGGGGAACTTTCCTGTTCTGAACTTGCCAATGCCATATTTATCATGTCCCATTTAGAAGTATGGTGCTGTGTCCTTTGTTGGACCAGTACCACTCAATCACAGGCTGCAGTGTGGAGCACTCAACCAGCACTGCTTTGGAGGAGCAAGTGTTTGCTTCTCATATAATGATGGGGTTATAATGACATGCAAATGTCCGCTTTGCCCTATCCATGAGGAAAGTGATAATTTGCATATCATGGTTCTATTAAGGGTCTGTGTGTCTCAGGAGCAAACAACTTTGCCCTGTGCAAATGTTTGTTTGCTGCTGTGGCTGTAAGGCTTGCTTATGCCTTTCCAGAAGCTGTTCCTCCTTCCTAGACCAGCAGGGGGTTTTGACTGCACTTTGCTCCTTCATTGCTCTGCACTCCCACAGTGGTATAATGGAACAGATTTCTGCATCTCCACACTTGGCTCTGTGTTTTGTCTACCATCCTCTCATAAGATCCTGACAGCACATCTTGTTCCTTGTAAGGTAGAGCAGGAACAGTCCAGAAAAACTGTTTCAAAGCTTCTTATGGCTTCTGGATCCTGGCATCTAATTTGCTGAAAACATGTGGACAAAATGTCCATACAGGGTGCATGCAGCATGTATGCCCCACTCCTCAAGCTCCTGAGCTCCGGATTGGTTGTTTGATGATCCTTAACCCCTTTTCCCAAAAGTCCCTTTGGGTCAGCGGTCACACAACATGGTTGCTGTCAAACTTGGTTACATCTTTTTGCATTCCTCTTAGGTCTGTCCCCTTTTGGGTGGCTCATTGGCCACTGTTACATGCACCTTGAGGTGCTGTTCATTTTCTTTCCCAATCCCCTACCCTCCCGGGCTGGGAAAATCTCTTGTTGGTGGGCAGTGGAGCTACATTATTGATCATGCTCAAAAATGTAGACATCAAAGGCTCCACTGTGCCAAAACCTCAACTCTGTTTTGGTGTTGTCCTGCCTGCCAGGTCCCTGCAGCTGCAGTTCAAGGGATCATGTGAAGATGGATGTCAGCAGCTCAGTTGGTGGTGTGTTGCTAGGGGCCCTGGGAGCCCAAAACATAAGTTAATGTATGTGGTACATAATACTGCTTGTGTATACTTATGAACTTGAATATTATGGATTTAGTTATGAACTCGAGTTCTGAGCTTAGAATTTGGCTTTTCCTATTCTTACCCTCAGTAGGAAAGCTAGGTAGGAGTAGGAATAGAGGCCCAGCATTGAGGGTGAGATAAGAGTGCTGGAGGAGGAGGAGACTGGGGAGGATAGTGGGCATTTTTGAAATGCTCAGAGCTGAGCAATGAAGTGTTGAGGTTTAAATAAGGGATGTGGGAGCATTTATTGCCCCTATTGAACCTCATGCTTTTAGCCCTCTCATTCAATGTGTGATACATAGTGTAGTCCTTGTGTATACTTATGAACTTGAATGTTATGGATTTAGGTTATGAACTTGAGGTTATAAGCTTAGAATTTGGCTTTTCTCTATTCTCACCCTTGGTAGGAACACTGGGTAGGAGTAGGAATAGAGGCCCAGAAAGATTCTTAATGGTTCAATTACATCCTCCAACTCCAGAAAGTGTGACCAGTAGCACACAGGAGAGGAAAAAAATATGTGGGGGAAACCTCTGAGGACCTATGGCTGCTGACCTGTGGGCAAACTATGAGGAGATGATGCTAAAATTGTGGACTGAGGTTTTGTTCTGGTTATGTCCAAGGGTCTTATCCTCCGAGTCTTGCTGGTCAGTGGGTCATGTCCCCTGAAACTTGATGGTAAGCAGGAAGGTTGAATCCAAAGGATGGAGGATTCTGGAAGATGAACAAGAGTCCAATTTGGATGGATGTCCAGATGAAGGAAGATGGTAAACGATGTCCAGGATTTCTCTTGTGGTATTCAAGAACTGGAAACTTAACATAAGGATGGCTCAAGGGAATGAAGTCAAGGATGATGGAGCGCTAGATGGTGATGCACTTGAAAGTCCCAACAGGAATACAGAAGAAGGACGTCCAACAGGCAATCAAAGTCCAGGAGGCAATCCAGACCCAGTCCAATGGTGAAGAATCTAAGTTGATGCCGAAGGAGGGTCCATCACCTAGGGATTCCAAAGAAGGCAGATGATGGAAGGAAGGGAGGAACGGATATGAGGAACTGACTCCTATTGCTGGCGGGCAGGAGGGCTAGCACCACCCGATGCTGTTTGGGCAGAGCTAGAGATGGAGACTGCTCGAAGAGCAGAATGAAGTGTAATGAATAGAGAACGAAGATGGAGACAGAGATTCCCATCTCTGGTGGCCAGGGAAGCACACCTTCACTCAATACCCCAGAGGCAGAGATAGGAATGGAGACTATCGGGCTGTATGAGCATGCGCGAAGATACCATGTAGGTCTGCAAGGAAAGTCCTTCATGGAGGACTCAAGAAGGCACCAACCAAGACCTCCACGTGAGTCAAGGTATGGATGCATGCGAGAAGACTCCCATACAGGTCAGCAAGGAAGGTCCTTCCTGGAGGACCTAAGATGGAATGGAATGAGACCTACATGCAAGTCTGAGTTAAGCCCAGATGGAACTGGACCCACATAACCATGGAGGAGGCAGCAAGGGACCGACCCCCATGCAGGTTGTCAGATGGCAAGCCAGCCTCCTTACAGGCATAGGAATGGCTAAGTGGGTAATGGAGAATGATGAAGCATGTGCAAATTGAGGCAGCAGAGATGGCAAGTCCTGAAGGACCTGGATGAGGTGGAATGAAACCAGTCATCTGAGTTCACGGGAAGCAGAGGCATACAGGTATGATACAGCATAATGAAGAAGGATAGGTCATTCACCGAAGGAGGTGTGTGAACTACATTAGACTGAGAATTCAGAATGTTCAAACAGGGAATCCAGGCCACCACATGGGCTGAGCTGGAAATGGGAGACCTCCACATAGGTCAGGCATAGGAAGGGATCCAGAATAGTTGTGTTGAGCAGGCCCCCGTGGTCCAGGTTGGAAATTGTGAGACCTCCATGTAGGCCCACCATGGAAAGAAACCAGAATAGTCGTGTCATGAAGTTGAGCCCCCATGTGGGCCAAGCTGGAAATGGTGAGACCCCAATGTGGGTCTGCCATAGTAAGAATCTGGAATGATTATGCCATGAAACTAGGCCCCCACGTGGGCCAAGCTGGAATGGTAAGACCCCATGTAGGCCTGCCACGGGAAAGAATCTGGAATGCTAGAGCTGGGAAGCCACTGAGGAGGTGGCCATGGACAGACTCCCATGTAGGTCAGCATAGGGCAATGCCAGCCGTGGGCAGGGGCAACGCTATCCTCTGACATACCTCTCAAGTATCCCTCATGACTAGCTTGTTACACTCCACAATTGCCCAGTCCCACAATCAGCTTTCATGGAAAAGGTGCTGTGCACACAGAGAATGCACTGTAAATTCAGACTTTAAGAAGAAATTAGTATTCTAAGATGCTAAATAAATTGTAAACTGTGTACAATGAAATACAACAATTCCACAGTGGTCTGAGCCTGTATTATGAGAGTCAGTGTTTCATTGTGTCCCTCAGTTTGAGCATCCATGTCACTGCTTTTGTGACAACTGGGTTGAGAGGTAGTTTATGTCCAAAGCAGAATAGTCAGGTATGTGTGCAGCACAGAAGGGGAAAAAGTAACATGATATGGGATCCTACACCATCAAGGTGTAAAGCAACCTGTACACTGAACTGACTGAAATGTCATCAGCTGCAGTGAAGAAAATGTAGTTAAGTAGGGCATAACCAGTCCTATCCAGGACATCCTGGAAATGAGCCTGTTCAATGGAGTTCATTTGAGAAGAAAGAAAATCAAATGAAGAAAGCTGTGACAGAGCATGATCCATAGCCTCCCATGTCTGTCCGCCTAGCTCCAGATCTGCAAGGTGGATGGGGAGATAAGGAAAGGAAGGAACATTGAATCCAGATTGAGCAGAAGTAGAGCAGACAGTAGGAAATGAAGCTCCAGAGAGTTCTGACCCTGGGCATGCAGCAGAGAGTTGGGCTTCAACCGAAGCACAGTGGAGAAGAAGGAGATCCAAGGAGCAGAGGGCCCGGTTGAGGCGCAGCCACAAGCTGAGCATGGAGGGTGTCAGCATGCCCAGAATCTCTGGTGGGGAACCACAAGTTCATGCAAATGATGTTGAGGTACATCAAACAGGAGCCAAGTGAAGGATCCAGTAGTCTGGTTGGTGGCATCCATGGGTAGCAGGAGGGGGACAGAGGATAGATGTGGCCAGAGAAAACTGTCAAGGTTCTCTTCACAGGATATAGCAGCATCAGAAAAGCACCACTACAGGAATGGTGCTCCAGGGAGACAGAGCAGCTGGAGCTGAGTATAGCAGGTGATGGCACACCCAGAAGTGCCAGAGTAAACTGAGCTGTGGCTGGCAAGGTGAGGGAGAAGTCAAAAAGAAAGGGAGTAGGATGGAAAGAACAAAGAGGTGCTGACAACAGACAAGCAGGTGGAGGAAGAAGCAGTGAGGGAAATGAACAGGGAGGGAATAAAGGAGTAAAAGAAGATGGGGACAAATGAAGGGAGCAAAGTGGGGGGGGGCCAAAATGAGCAGAAAGCTGGAAGGACACCAAAGGGGGTCTAAGCAAGGGTCAAGAGGAGACCAGGAGAGACAAAGAGAAAACACAGACAGTCCAGCTGAGCCAGCCATGAGCCAGAAAGCAAGTGCACAGGAGTCAGAGCAGATGAGACTGCTCCCAGTCAGCAATGTTTTTGAAATGCTTGAAGCTGAGCAGCCGAAGTGCTGAGGTTTAAGTAGGGGATGTGGGAGGAGCTATCCCCCATTGAACCTCGGGCTTTTAGCCCCCACTCCCATTTCAGGGTTCACACAAGGATTTATACAAAGGCATTGTAATAGCTTGTGATCCACTTAATACATTTCTTTAAATTCAGGCAAGCACATTACTAAGATTAATACCATTTCCATGGAAAGTTTTGTTTGGGTTTTGAAAAAATGTAGCTCTTATCCAATAAATCATACATTTTCTATCAGATTTTTATACTGAATTTCAGAGAACATGAAAGGGCTCGACTGACAGCTAGGAGCCCCAAGTCCTCAATTTATACCTTTGGCAGTTCGCACAGGCAGCCACAGAGCAAATTCCTATACACTTCCCTGCCAGTATGCCACCACCCTGTTATTGAGGACTCCACACACCCCTCTGAGAGTGAGAAAGTAGTTTAGAGTCAGCGCTACCCTTG
This sequence comes from Neoceratodus forsteri, assembly GCA_016271365.2. Classification (NCBI taxonomy): domain Eukaryota; kingdom Metazoa; phylum Chordata; order Ceratodontiformes; family Ceratodontidae; genus Neoceratodus; species Neoceratodus forsteri. Next base: position 171,441,186 of record CM057457.1, on the reverse strand, counting down.
TCATTGATGTCTCATGGGACAGGGACAATAAGAGTACCTTTGTCCATCCTAGCAGCTCTTCTATGGATGGACTTGTTAGTTCAGGACATTGCTCAACCAGCTGATCACTGAGCTTTCCCACTGACTTGCCTGTCTGCATCCCAACAGGTGCACCCCTCAGTAATCCAACCACTTGTGATGAGAACAAAAGATGTCAATTGGAGGATCAGGAACAAGGAGAGGAACTCTGAAGGATGTTGGGGTTGAGGACATCCAGACCAGTGACACTGATTGCCCATTTCCTCCAAGATTCTCCTCTCCCTTTCCCCTGAGATACATGATTTCTAGTGGTGGCCTGTCAGACACACCACATAAATACAAACCCCACACACATACAATGCAGTGCCCTGCCCTCCCACCTGTGGTCACTCTCCTGTTTTCTCCCATACCCCTTCAACCCTCCTTGGTGAAGGTACCATTGGCAGCATGGCACCACCCCTGTATGATAAGCAGTGTCTGTGACTGCCCACATCTGTCAAGCATGGGCTTCTGGACCATGTCATGATGACCCTGGATGTGAGCTGGAGGCAAGACACAATCTGAAGGCACACACAATTGTGATACAATAAATAAAAAAATGCCCTTTTTGCAGGAAGAAAACTGTGCTGAGACTAAAATTAAGCCATGCTGTTTCTCAGGGCATGTGTGGTTATAGAGGTTAGGGAACAAACAGCTGTGACCAAACCACAATTTAGTGTCTCCTAGTTTGTTCTGTGGTCCCTTTGACCATGTTCCTAGTTTGTTATGTGGTCCCTTTGACCATGGCACCTTGTGCCTCCCCCCAACTTGCCCACCATGGGTGGGGTCCCCTATTCAGCTGCTTCCCTTTATGTGATACTCTAGGCAAACATTGATCATCATGACATGGTACAGAAGCTCGTTCTTTCAGGTGCTTGTCAGATGTGGGCTGTCACAGACACTGCTTATCACCCTGCAATCAATGGGATTTTTCTTCCAGATTTTCCACATTGTTTTGCTCCTTCCCTCACTGTGAGTGTGCAAACATGTATGCCACATTTACTGGGGATGGTGTCATGCTGCCAACAGTACCTTCACCAAGCTTCTGTCAGGTGTTGCTCAATAAGCAGTGTGGTGCTGAGCCCTACCCTGCCCCCAGGGTGATCTTAGAAATAGAGGGCTTGATTTTCAAAAGATTGAGAATGGCACACGGTGCTTGCACCAACAAGGAGTGGGACTAAGGGCATCTTGCACCACATCATGCACCATTCTTGATTTTCAGATGCCACCTCTGCCAACTGGGGTCTGCCTGCACTAGCCAGGCTTGTGCCATCCTTGCAACAGATGCACCGGTGTACAAAGGTGGAGGGGGGCTTGTGCCAGGGCAGTACTGTAGCATCCCCTTAAGTGGGACTCAAACTGCCACAACAGGCACACAAGCTGCCAGAGTTAGATGTGGCAGGGTCTGGTCTAACATCCCATACACCATTCTGTGAACCATGTCTTGGTGGGAGGTGGTCCATGCCCCTGTTGTGGTGGATACCAGTGGACTTCAGCAGCCATCCCACATCCAGGCACCTTTCCTGACAGTGGTGGAGCCATGATTTGTGCCCTTTAAGAATGCCCTCAGAGCCAGTCACCTACCCCCCACAGTTCAGTTCATGGCACCGTGGCAGCCATACCTTGTCTCCGTCCAGGTCCATCACCACCCACGCCCCCCAACCTCCTCCATCCTACCCTCCATGGGTGCCACCAGACTTCAAGATGGACAACTGGTGGGTCCCTGCCATGGCTGCCACTGCTGCCTGATGGCCTTCAGCTTGCAGCATTCCCCTACCATGCACTGTATGTTCAATGCACAGGACAGCTTGTGGCAAAATCAGGGAGTTTAGTGCCAGGACCCTGATTCTTCCAAATTTTGGTGCAGGGTCCCTGGCACACCCTTGTTTGCTGCAGTCAGAGGTTCTGCACACACTGTGTCACTCTAAGTGGGCTTAGAAAATCAGCCCCAGGATTTCTAATCCAAATGGGCTTATCTCATAAAACAAGATTTTACTACTACTCCTCCTCCTCCTGGGAGAAAAGCATCTGAGAGGACCCTCTGAATTTTCTTCTTAGTCTCCACTCTTGAAATCCAGTGTTTGAGGATCAAACCCAGGTCCCCAGCATGCCAGAGCAGTCCACCATCACTCAGTACTATGCAGCAGTCTCTAGTATAATTTTTTTAAAGAAATAAATGTTATCAATACCCATCAGTAGTGAAAACAGTACCAAATTGGTGTTCTGTTTCCTTGGTCTTTAACTTCCTAATTTTGAATTTATGTTACCTTGTGTTTTTTTTGGGGGGGAGAGGGGGGTCACCAGGCTGAGTAACTTTCCTGGATAATCATTATCAGTTAAATACTTATCAATAGTTGTGTTATGTTTTTTTAATTCTTATGAATATATTATAAGCAGAATAACATACAGCGGAGCCAGACACAATGTAATGCAGTAACTTGCAGTTGGTGACGTCACAAAATATTGCATGACAAAAGGGCTTAATTGCCACTGAATGACAGTGTTCCCTGCAGCATACTGCAGCATTTTGTGATATACTGCAGCATTATGGCATTGCATCCTGGCAGGTACCACTGTACTTCAGTCCGTGTGCCATTTATTTCAATATATGCACATGTCTTGTGGTTGAAAGCACTTGGTTGCAGCTCATACCTCGCAATGCACTGGAAGTGTCCACAGATGTCAGCACTACTGGATACCCTAGCATGTGTTTTTCCATACATGACACATACCCTATTGTATACTATTGATAAAACATTCGTCTCAAACATTCTGTTCCTCCAAATAATGATAGTGACGAGCCCAAGGGCAAGAAAATAATAATAATAATAATAATTTTATTTATAAAGCGCCTTTCATAATATCAACGCTGAACAAATCCATAAAAACATCAGCAAACAAGATAATAACAGACCATAAAAATTATAAAATATATTCTAAAACATAATAAATTACAATAAAATTACGCACACTATACAGTGTATTTAACTTTCAAAAAAGGCCCTTCTCCAAAGATAAGTTTTTAATTCCTTTTAAAGGTCTCCACGGAGGAGCATTCCGTAACCGGCAAGGTAGAGAATTCCAAAAGTGGAGTGCGGCATAGGAAAATGCTCTACTGCCGGAAGATTTTAGACTCACTCTTGGAATCTCTAACAACCCCATGTCGGCTGAGCGGAGTGATCGGCTAGGGCAATAAGGTACCAGAAGGTCTTTCAGATAGGCTGGACCCTGATCATGAAGGGCTTTGTAAGTCAATAAAATGACTTTGAAGGTGATCCGCCACCGTATGGGAAGCCAGTGCAATTCACGGAGCACCAGGGTAATGTGACAGGACCTGCTTGTCCCAGTCAAAACCCGGGCTGCCGCATTCTGCACTAGCTGTAGGCAGCGGATTTCAACCCCAGAAAGCCCAAAGTAAAGGGCATTGCAGTAGTCGAGGAGCGAGGACACAAAAGCGTGGACCAGAGTTGGCAGGGAGTCAGACGGAACAAGGTGCCTTACCCGGGCAATATTCCTAAGATGGTAAAATGAAGTCTTGACGATGGCTGACACCTGAGATTGAAGAGTCAGCCTATCATCAAGAATCACCCCAAGGTTACGCACCCATTCAGAGGCCAAAAGCGACACACCGCCAAGATAAATTCCAGACGGCGCACCAGCACATGACCTCCCAATCTGACCACCTGGGTCCACTATCAAAACCTCAGTTTTCTCCGAGTTCAACTTTAGCCAACTAGAGTCCATCCAGTCTAGATCTCCCCAGACAGTTATTAAAAACCGAGAGAGTTCCATCCTGGTGGGTGCAAAGACAGAGTATAGCTGAGTATAGTCTGCAGCAGTGAAACCTCAGCCCATACCGTCTTATAATATTTCCGAGGGCAGCATGTACACTGCAAATAACATAGGCGACAGCACAGAACCCTGAGGCACTCCACACAACAAAGGACTGGGCCAGAGGAAAAATCCCGACACAACTCTTTGTGATCTTCCAGTGAGGAATGACTGAACCATTTAAAAGCGGTTCCAGACATTCCACAAATTTGCCCTAGGTGTGCTAGCAACACCGTGTGATCCTGATGTCAAAAGCTGAAGAGAGATCAAGGAGAACCAGGATAGGAATGTCTCCTTAGATCTCTCGCCCTCAGAAGATCATTTAGCACCCGAACCAGCGCTGTCTCGGTACTGTGTCTTTTACGGAAACCAGACTGGAAGGATTCGTAGATATTATGGATGGCTAAATGGTCATCCAGTTGGGCAGCCATGACCTTTTCAATGACCTTTCCAATAAAGGGAAGGTTAGAGATAGGTCAATAGCTGGAAAAACAGTCTGGGTCCAAGGAAGCTTTCTTCAAGAGAGGTGTCACCACCGCCTCTTTCAGGGAGCTAGGAAACTCACCCGACTCCAAGGAGCACCAGACAATTTGCGCTAACACTGGACCTATGATGTCTATACAACCCAAAATTAGGGCAGTAGGTCCAGGATCCAAGCTACAGCTTGTGGGGCGCATACTATGGATGATCCTCATAATATCCACGAACTCAGGTCGACAAAAGGAACTCCAGGAGAAATGAGGTCTTGTGCTCATGCATACTCCTCCCACAACATCCTTAGAGGTTGCCGGACGCAAGTCCGCCCTGATGTCAGCCACCTTAGTTGCAAAGTATCGAGCAAGCTCATCGCACTCACTTTGCGAAAAGGCTTTCCGAACTTGCAGACAGGCTGGGTTGCACAGTCTGTCTACAGTTCGGAACAGCTGAGCCGGTCGATTCTGAGCAACTGCAATCTCCCTGGACAGAATTCTGCCTTCTTATGGGTGATTGCAGATTGATAGCTAACATAATGTTCAGTCAATCTAAGGCGGTCATCACCAAGACCGGACTTGCGCCAGCAACGCTCTAACCTTCGCCCTTGTCTCCGCATCTCCCTCAGAGTCCCATCAAACCAAGGGGCCCTGGGGCGACGGGAAAGAGGGCACTCACGGACAGGAGCAATAGAATCCAGAGCAACTGCAATGGCCTCATTATACACCTGTACGAGCGCTTCTGGACTACTGCCCACCAATACGAGGGATGAAAGGTCAAACACCGCCATCAGGCCTTGTGGAGTAATATTCCATAAAGAACGGTACCTGACCATCTCCAAAGGGGCTGGCCTTCTCAGGGGGGTGCGAAAATTGAACCTCACGATGTGGTGGTCTGACCAAATGACTGATTCCACCCCCATATCGAATGCATCAATCCCAAGGAGGAAGACTAAGTCAAGAGAGTGTCCAGATTTATGTGTAGCAGTGGAAACTACCTGTGTGAGGCCCAAAGAAGACATTAGTTGGAGGAAGTGTTTACCAAATTCTGAGAGTTCATCGTCGACCCAGGCGTTAAGTCGCCAGCACCATCACTCTGGCGCCTCAAACGACATGTCGATGGCGGGAAGTCTGCCTTCCTGTAAGAAACGTTTCCCATCTCTGGGTGGACGGTAGATGAGAACAATTCGAACGCCTACACCTGCTACTACTGTGCACTCAAAGGACTCAGTCTCACCCACTGCCACATTCGAGAGGCCCAATTCGGTCTTAAAACAGACTGCAACCCCCGCCCCTACGGGTCCAACCTCGGCAGTGTAACACGAGTACCAGCTGGACTCATGGCTTCCACTATAGGGCCAGAGTTTTCATCCAGCCAGGTCTCGGTGATGCAAGCCAGATCAGCCGTGCCAATGAGGTCAGCAATAATAGCAGTTTTATTCTTAACAGATCTGGCATTGCATAACACCACCCGAGCTGAACAAACCTCGAAGGTTGTCGAGCCTATCTGCCTACTGTAATCAGTAGTGCCCTTGGGTATGGGAACCAGACAGGGCGAACCCCGCTCTGGATTCCATTTTGCCCCAGGCGCCTCCTGGACTTAATAACCCCAACACGGTGACTCCACTGCATTCCCCACCCCCTTGCCCGCACCCCGCCCCCTCACCTCCGCTGGGCAATCCCCAATGCCCTACAACGTTGATATGTCTCAACTGTAAGGAGGAGTACAAAGGCAAGGAGGCACTTAAGAGAGGAGGGGAATAATGCACCACCGTGGAGGAGAAAGGCCAAATACATATGCTGCAGCCCAAATTAAACACTAAAATAAAAATAAACCCGACCAAGATTTCCCAAAGCAAAAACTCCTAGCTACCTAAAGCTAACAATTAAGCCAATAATTTACAAAACACAGCAAAGCAGACCCTTCCAACCCCAGTCCTCTCACCACCGGGGAGCAAGAGTCCAAGGCACTCTCACTGCCATAAAACAAACAAATGTTTAAATTCCCCCCCAGTTCTCTCACAACAGGGGAGAAAAAACAAAAAGAAAAATAAAAAAGAAAAAACAAATAACAAAAATAAAAACAAAATTTTGGACCCAGGGTCCTCTCACCACCCTGAAGACCAGGACAGAATCGACAAAACAAAAAACAGCTTCTCAAAGATCCAAAACAGTCCAGGACCATAAAAGGCAGTCACGCCAATCCAGAGGGAGGAATTAGTCCAAGGGAGATCCAAGAGGTTCAAATTACTCCAACAAGTTTGAATCCAAGGAGGAACGAGCAAACTCTACTCAGTTTACTCCCAGCCACCCCCCCCGGGCAATATATTGCCACTCACACTAAAGGGCCACACAAAGAGCCACCGCCGTAGCCCCCTCCATGGTCCAAGGTAGCGGGCGCCCCACTCAGCTCCCTGACCGAAAAGCCCCAACGACCTGCAGAGTTACAATGCCCAGGAGTGTCGGCCAGAGCAAACAAGAGGCAGGTAAACTCTCAAAATTAAAGAGCTCAAAGGGCTCACAATCTCTTGGAAAAAAGGAAACCCAGTCCAAGATCTTCGGTCTCCTCTTCAATAACTCCAAAAATCCAAGAGCTCCTCCAAACACATTGGATCCTAATTTCTCACAGTCTCCTCAGCCAGAACACTTCTTCATACAAGCGGCATACTCCAGACTAATCCAAGAGAACACAATACCACCCAAATTCCAGAGAGTCTTCAAAACATTAATCCCGAGTGCAGCAACTTGCCAAAATTCTCCCTATACTGCTGGTGCACGAGATGTAAACCCTGCCATAGAATCACATCAGGCTCTGATCTAGGTCGACCGAGAAACAAAATAAAAAGTCAGCTGGTGTCTCCTGTAAAACGGCACCGGCCGCCGCTATTCAATAGTCCGTAAAACCGGAACGCAAGCCGGAACGCCAGAACACCAAACACTAAAAAAGCGAAAATAACGATAAAAAAAAATAAAACAACTAATTCAACAAACGATAAATTTATGGAAGCAGCAACGACGCGCCCAGCCTGGTGGCCATTCCTTTTCTTCAAATAGACATCTCAATGCTCCCTAATACCACACTTCTGATGTTTCAGTCACCCATCCTTTCTTTTGGTGCTAACTAGTAGGAATACATATATTGTATATTGAGGTAATGTTAGTGGTTTGTACTAGACAGTCATTTTGCATGTTTATGAAGGGGCTAGCCATATCATGACCATACTTCTGTATCTGTCTAGGCATGAAGATGGCACAACCTACAAAGGGTTTTTCAAAGATAACCTACGACACGGCTTTGGTGCTCTAAAATCCTTAAAAACAGCAAACCACCCCTTCAAGTACATTGGACATTGGGAGAATAATAAGAAGAGTGGCTATGGAATCTGGGATGACATTGACAGGTACTTTTTTCTGTAATAAAATTATGATAAAAGAAGACTATTATTCACTGGATACAAAGGATCTTGCAACTTCATGTGCATTCTTAGGGAACAGAAAACACAATAATAAAGGTATACAGTTTTAATGATTGGTACAAAATACAAAAAACAGAGTACAACTTAATAAAGTGCAAGTGCACATGAAAAGTTGAAGGGCATTGCAGATGGAAAAATGGAAGAAGCCTTATACAGGCTGAAGAAGAACCCAAGAGGGGCCCAACAACAGGGGAGGTAGGGCTACAATAGGGAAGAATCAGTCATGGAGGGGGATTACAAGAGCAGGAGGAAGAGAGATGAAGAGAGGAAGGGAGCAGGTTCCGGGGGAGGATAGGTGATACGAGAAGGCTGACTGTCCAGCAGAGGAGTAACAGTGGGGAAGGGAGAAGGTGCCAAGATCCTGGCATGGAGGGAGTATGAGGCAGAGGGAATTGGAGAGAGGCAGGAGGACAGATAAGAGGGCAGGGTCCCAAACCAGAACTTGGAGATAAAGTGAATCTGGTGACTTGAGGGTAGGGGAAGGAAGAATAGGAAGTAGTAGCCAGGAGCAATGGTGAATGAAACCCCTGCATACACACAGGCAAGAAAAAGTCCCAGGCAACAACAATTTTTTTTTTTTTACAACTTTCAATCCCTTCACCTCACAGTCCACCATATCATATCATCTAGTGGTCAAAATAGAACAAAAACAGAATATATATATATATATATATATATATATATATATATATACACAAATGTGTGCTTTTTGATAAATAAGAAATGTATGCATTGCATAACAGCAATAAAACACTTCAGGGTTTTGATATGTTGTGGTATATAGTCTATTCTCAGGTGAATGAGAAACTCAGCCTCCAGACTCATACCTCACAATGCATGCCAGGCATAACGATATCCAGTGACATACCGCACTCTGTTCTCTTTAGAGGTCCTGCCAGTTTCAAGCTGTTGTTCAAGATTAATGTGGTCCACATACTGCATAGGCTGAATATGAAGACCTTGGGTAACTATGGGCGGTGACACAGAACAGGTAGAATATAGCAACAATGGAAAAAAAGTAGATAACTCAAAGGTGGATAGGGACCTTGGGGTTATTATAAACATCCATTTGAAAGAATATAGTGGTTAGAGCACCATGCAGGGTGACCTTGAGCAACTCACTTAACATCCTAGTGCTCAAGTTCACCTAGTTGCTTAAATGGTAGGAGCAAGATTCCACTGGAACCAGATGCTGCATCTCAGCTGGTCTATTCTTGGCATATAATTTGTAAAATAAAAACAAAATAAAAATTTAATATAGCATATAAGAATGCAAATAGGATAATGGGAAGTATTAGGCAGGATTCACAAGTTGCTATAAAGAGGAGATATTGCAACTGTGCAGGTCCTTGGTTTGGCAGTGTCTTGAAAACTGTGCACATTTTGGAACCCACTCCTGAAAAAAGACAGGGAGAGATTAGAAACTATCCAACAGAGCACCACAAAAATGATCAAAGTGCATCAATGTAGGACCTAGCAGGAAAGATTGGACTGTCTTAACATGTGCTCGTAAGGAGTCAGGAGAGTAAGGAGGACGTGATAGAAATCAAAAATACATTCAGGGACCTAATAGGGTGGACTCCTCTGAGTTAAGGAATAACACAGTCACCAGAGAATACATCAGACTAGCTGTGGGATGCTTACAGAAGGATGCCTGCAGTTTGAAACATAGAAACATAAAATTTGATGGCAGATAAGGACCGCCTGCCCCATCCAGTCTGCCCATTTCTGCCTACCTACACTATTACATCAGACTGTGCCCGATGTACAGCTCTTTCTCCCTCCCCCTTCCTTTCCACTATGATTCCTTTGTGCCTATCCCATGTATTCTTGAACCCCACCACTGTTTTTGCCCCCACTACCCCTTCTGTCAGGCTGTTCCAGGAATCCACCACTTTTTCTGTGAAGTGCTTCCTCACATCTGTCCTGAATCTACCCCTTCAGCTTCACAGCATGTCCCCTTGTTCTTGAGCACCTTTCTTATGAAAAATACTCCCTTACTGTACCTTATTTACCCCGAGGTATTTAAAGGTCTCTATCATATCTCCGCTCTCCCTCCTTTGTTCCAGGGTGTACATATTAAGGACCTTTAGTCTCTCCTCATAGGGCTTTTGATGCAGCTCTCTGCACCATTTCAGTTGCCTTCCTTTGGACCATCTCCACTCTGTATGTCCTTCCAGAGATGTGGTCTCAGTTCCCAAGTGAGGAGGGGTTGGTGCTGTTTGGTGCCAAGTGAGTAGAGCACAGTGATCTCTACTTAAAAGTAAGGCATACTTGGTGATGTCATTGATTTCAGGTCCCGTGAAGAAGACTTGGTGATCTCAAGTCACAAATAGGAAGGGAGGGCTTGTTGACATCATGTTCAAAGTTAAGAGAGTTTGGTGATAATCAGTGTGTACTCATGGAGAAAGTACAGAGAACAGCAACTAAAATGGTACAGGGTACGCAGGGGAAAATGTATGAGCAGAGGTGCAAGGAACTGGACCTGTTCACGCCCAAGATCAGAAGGGAGAGGGGGATATGATTGAAACTTTTAAATATGTAAAGGGAATCAATAAAATTAAGGAAGGAAGCTTATTTAAAAGGAAGGAGGGGGCAAAAACAAGAGGGCATAACCAAAGGTTAGAGGGGGGAAGATACAGAGGAAATGTAGGGGGATGCTTCTTCACGGAGAGGGTGGTGGAGCCCTGGAACAGATTGACAGAGGTAGTGGTGGGGGTTGATACAGTGGAGGGATTCAAGAGGTCATGGGACACACACTTGGGTTTGAGAGGTGGAGGGAAGGAAGGGGTCAGCAATAGGAGGAAGGTGTAATGGGTGGGCAAGGGCAGACTCTATGGACCGTAACATCCTTTTCTGCTGACAACATACTGTGATACTGTGTGTGATACTGTGATGTGAGGAGGGGTGGTGACCTCAGGTCCCAAGTGAGGAGAGTTTGGTGATCCCGAGTACCAAGTGAGGAGAGTTTGGTGATCTCAACTCCCAAGTGAGGCATGTTTGGTGCTCTCAGGTCCCAAGTAAAGAGTGTGTGATGCTCCCAGGACCCATGTGAGGAGAGTTTAGTGATCTCCTGTCCCAAGTAAGGAGGGGTGATGACCTCAGATCCCAGGTGAGAAGTGTTTGGAGGTCTCAGGTCCCAAGTGAGGCATGTTTGGTTATTTCAGGTTCCAAGTGAGTAGTGTGTGTGTGAGGATCTCAGGTCCCAAGTGAGGAACGTTTGGAGATCACATGTCCCGTGTGAGAAGGGATGGTGACTTTCGGACCCAAGTAAAATGGGCTTGGTACTCACAGTTCCCTCTTACATGAGGAGGGCTTGATGCTCTCATGTCCCAAATGAGGAGCGCTGAGTGAGTGAGTGATTGAAATTGTTTTACTAGGTAAATATACAGAAATTAAATAGAAACAATCATACTTCCATTTAAAAAAAAAAAAGCCTCCTCTTTAGGAGGTAATCTGTCCTGAAAGTAAAGCAGAATTTTAAAATGTCACAATGTAAGAGGGACAGGAACATAATTTTGTTCCTAGGAGTTGTCAATTCTGTCCCTTCCCTCTTGTTCACATGCCAGACCACTCCCATGTGCAGAGGTTTTGTGATATTTGTAGCCACTGTTCAGGGTGCTCAATGTGGCATGGACAGGTGCCCAAGAAGAAACAAGAACAATCACAAAGTCCAAAAGCTCAGCTCCACAGTCGACACCTCAGTATAAAGAATGAATGTGCAATGTTACAAGCAGGCTAAATATTTATTGTAGAAAAAAACAATAAAATCAAGCAGCAGTAGCAGATCAATGGACAGCACCCTTCCAGCTAAACATTTTCGAGCCACACCAGGTGCTTTCTCAAAATTAACAGGTGCAAGTGGGTGCATATTTAACAAGCATTTGTCAATGCCGAATGTCATCTTGCTGGTTTTGGCATTGGTAGTGCAGGAGTTAGAGAGACACATAATAGAAGTAGCAGTGAAGTAGAGAACCGACATCACCCCACCCCACCCTGCAGAGAGAGACAGGCATTGGGGTGTGCATTTGGGTCGCTGGCCATAACGCTCAGGCTATTTCACCTCATCCTACCCTGCAGAGTCTGACAAGTGTTGCGTTGTACCTTGGGGTCATCTGGCCTTGTACTCACCACATTTTATAAGGAAGTACTGTATGTTGAGATAGGTGTAGCATAGGAGAATGAGTTGAACTTTGGGGCTGAAGAGTCCAAGGCACAACTTAATGCCTGTCAGTGGCTACAGGGTGGAGGTGGAGGACCAGTGGCATGAGCAGTACAGCAGACAATCCAAAGATCCTGTTAGTCTGTATAGGGTGAGATTCAATGGTTAGAAACCCTAATGCCCTGGGTGTGTGTTGGTATTTGCACTCCAAATTTTAAAACATGGCCTTTTTGTGTCCCCACCTCAAGAAAGCATTTGTGACCTCTTTTCATGAACAGTGCCCCTGTGATTTTGTTAATCTGTCTCGAACGTTGATTTCCCACAGTGACCACACCATTCTGCACCACATGAAAATGTCAGCTGCATCATTGATAAGAAGGTGTAAAGAGATGGCAACGTGGGAAATCTGGAGTGAAAATATTAAACATTCTTGAAGTTACGAGCATATGTACAAACTGCACATCACATGCTTGTAACACAGTCATTTAGTGGAATTATTTCACCAAATTTTTAACATAGCCATTTTGGGATGTCTGCTTATGAACAGTGGCACTATGATTATCTTAACCTACCTGAACGTTGATTTCCCACAGCGACCGTGTGATTGTGCACCAGATGTGTGAAACTACATTTCATGTAGGATGTGACAAATGACAGCTGAACTGATCATAAGAATGTGTGCAAAAATTACAATGTTGAAAATCTGGAGTGAAAATATTACACATTCTCAAATTTACGACTGTGCATGGACACTGCACAACACACGCTTGTAACATAGTCCTTTTATGGAATTCTTTTACCAAATTTTCAACATAGGCATTTTGGGACCTCTTCTCATGAACAGTGTTTCTGTGATTTTCTTACTCTGTTCTGAACATTGTTTTTCTACAGTGACTGTGCCATTGTGCGCCAGATGTGCGAAAATACAGTTCAGGTAGGATGTGGGAAATGAAAGCTGTACTGTTCATAAGGAGGTGTGAAAAACGCAATAGTGAAAATCTGGAGTACAACATAAACATTATTGAGGTTATGAACGTGCATGGAAACTGCACAACGCATGCCTGTGAAACAGTCATTTAATGGACTTTCGCACCAAATTTTCAACATAGGCATTTTAGGACCTCTGCTCATGGACAGTGTCACTGTGATTTTCTTACTCTGTCCCAGACACTGATTTCCCAGCGACCACGCTATTCTGCACTGGAAGTGTGAAAACACAATCTGGCCAGGATGTGAAAAATGGCAGCTGTACTGTTCATAGGAGGTGTGAAAAATGGCAGTGTTGAAAATCAGGAGTGAAAATATACAGATTCGTGAAGTTATGGCGATGCATGAAAAACTGCATAATGCACGCTTGAAACAGTCATTTTTATTTTTCTCCAAATTTGCAACATAGGCTATTTGAGAGGCCACCTCATGAACAGTGGCTCTGTAATTTTGGTAATCGGTCCAGAAGGGTGATTCCGTGCAGTGACCGCAAAATCACCTTTTGGGACCGAATAACACCATGACAGTAACTAAATTCATGAGGAGGGATCCCAATAACCCCATGTTAAAAATTTGGTGGCAAAATTCCCCAAAATGCACGAGATAAGCATCAAAGTTGAAAAAACCTGTTTATGCCATTATACAGCTTACGGTATTTCTTCAGTTTGCGGTTGGCTTTGAAAAGTGCAGACGTGTTCGTGGTCCCTGAAGATCATAATGTTGGGCTCCAGAGGTAAGTATGGGGCAAGGGGGTGTGGGGAGGTGGGGCACGCAGTGGGTGGGCACGGGGTTGGGGAGGGGCTGCAGACTGCGAGGGACAGTTTTCTACTTTACAGGGTGGGAAAAAACATCGCAGAAAGGTTTTTGTTTTTACAGGTACATTTGACACGCTGGGGTGGGCTCCCAGCATGTCACCTGTGTGTTTATTTTGGGGGCTGGTGCCGATGGGGATTGGATACTCCGTCTGCAAATAAAAAGAGTGTGGGGGGATGATGCTGGCCGATTGGAAGCCGCCATCAGCAAATGAACTGGGAAGGGGGATCACCTGCGGGGTTTTTGGCCGGGCGGGGACTGTAGCCGATGGGGATTGGGCACCCCGTTGGAAAATAAAAAAGAGTGTTGGGGGAGATGATACTGATGGAGATTGGGCTCCCCCATCGGCAGATGAACTGGGGAGGGGAGCATGATGATGCTGACAGGGGGATTGGGCATCCCCCTAAGTCAGCTTTTCTGGGGACTGTGCGAGGCGGATGGCGCAGATGCCACCATGTCGCACTGAAACGTATACCTCGAAAGGCATGCTCTGCAATGAGGTGGAGCTCCCTCATTGCAGTGGCTAAAACCTTACAAAGTGGTGGACATGCTTTTGCACTGCTGTCATAGACAGCGTGCAATCTAATTCATGCCACGGAGCCCAGCCCCAAAAAGCAGTGGCGCCACAGGCCACAACAGGACCTCGCCTCCAAAACCTGCTATTCCAAAGTTATCACAACATGTTTCTTGTGCAGGTGCAAGACAACATAAAAGGGTCCATTTAAAGTGACAGGATGCTAGTTCATAGGTTCATAGGTTGGAACCAAGTTCAGAGGACAAATATCCATAGTAGAACTTGCCACCATGTCAATTTGGCATGGTGTGGTTGACAAATCTTCTATCCCCCATAAAAGCATCAAGTCTCATCTTAAAACTATTTATATTCTCACTTTCAACCACATCACTGGGAAGTGCATTCCATGCACCTATAATTCTCTGGGTGTACCATTGACTTCTTTGTAGTGTTTTGGAGGTTTCTCCTAGTAATTTTTGGTTATGTAACTTAGTATTATTATATTGTGCAGGTTTTTTTGTTAATCCAATTAATTCTAGGAAGGCATCATCCCTTCTAGCTCTAAATGCCAGACATAAATCACCTCTCAATTTCCTATATTCGACTGAGTACAAATTCAGGTGTTTTAACCTATTCTGATAACTCAGATGTTTTACTACCTTTATCTTTTTAGTTACTTTTTTTTGTACTTTTTCCACCTTGTTTTCCCTAGGACTGAGTATGGGTGAAGTGAAGAGCAGTACTCAATATGGGGACGGATTAATGCAGAGTACAAGGGGAGAATAACTTCAGACTCTCTACTTTTAATTGATCTCAAGATACTTCTAATTATCTGGTTACATTTTATTATAGTACAACTAGTATGATAGTCAAATTTTAAATTATTTGAGATCCAGACACCTAGATCCTTTTGATTTACTGATTCTTTTAAGGGGATGTTGTTTAATTTATACTGGAAACCCGGATTATTTGACCCAAAATGCATCACTATACATTTTTGTTCATTAAATGATAATTTATGATCTGCTGCTCAGGTTACCAGGTGATCCAAATTATCTTGGAATGATTTTGCTGATGTTTCATTGTGGACAATTGCACCAACTTTACAATCATTGGCATATTTGCATGACCAAACCCCTGGAAGCATTTGCATCAAAGATAGTAGGATATTAAATAAAATAGGTCCCAAGACAGATCCCTGCAGAACCCCTTGTTACCTCCCCATATAGATTCATATCCCCTTATAGTCACACATTGGGTTCAATTCTTTAACCATGAATTGGCTGTAGCTGGTTACATTTGGGTGGAGTTGAGTTTAACTAACGCCCTCGATCAAGATTTTATGTGATACTGAGTCAAACGCCTAGAAAAATCTAGAAACACCACATCGACAGGCATTCCTTTTCCAGTGCCACACTTATAGGTTCAAAAAGCTCATAAGATTAGTAAGACAGACAGAGACAAAACCATGTTGTGTTAAATCATAAAATAAAATACTTTTGAGGTGATCCATAATATGTTTTTAACAACCTCTCTAGGATCTTACCCAGGACACATGTTAGACTAATCGGTCTGTAGTTTTTATATCATTTTTCTCCCACCTTTATGTACAGGAGTTACCTAGCCATGTTCCATATTTCAATACTTTCTCTTGATTTCAGTGACGCATTAAATAACATAGATAAAGGTCCAGCAAGTTGATGGTTTACTCCCTTTAGGAATTTTGTACCATCTGGTCCTGCTGAACTATTGTTTTTATAAGCATTATTATTTCAGTAATATCCGATGGGTGGAAAGTGGGGTAATTCTTCTGAGATCTCCTCCTTATATTTATGGACACTAAAAAGTATTCATTAAAGGCAGTGCCCATTTCTCTTTCTGCATTTATTACACCCTTGTCTGTTAAAATTGGTCCTAATGTCCTATCTTGCAACCCTTCCTCCCCAGTGATCACCACCCTGGATTGCTCTCCTCTGGAGCTAGTCCCTACTTCAAGTACCTGGGTGTGTGGCTAGACAACCACCTTATCTTCACCCATGTTGACGCCATTTGCTCCAAACTACGGCCAAAGCTCACCATCCTCTATCACCATAAAGCCAGCCTGCCTGTCCCCACCCATTGCAAGCTCGTACGTAAAATATTGCCTGTCATAGAATATGCCAACAGTGTCTACAGAACTGCCCCAGCATCCTCTCTCTCCAGGTAAGATATCCTTCTCAACTCCTTCAGCTGCTTTGCCACCACCTCTCCCCACTCACTCACCACTGCCTCACCCTTGCTCTGCTCTCCCATGGGAGAGTCATCCACAGCACCTCCTTCATAGCTAAATTTTGGTTTGATTCCCTTCCCCCTTACCTTGCTTCCCTCCTCACACCAGCCACCCCCCTAACCTACCAACTTCACCACAGGGACACTCATACTTTTCAGCTACCCGACCACACAATCTCAATGGCCTAGTTGCCTTTTCCTACCATCTCCCCATCTCTGGACAACCTTCCCTCTGAACTCTGCCAGGACCCTTCTCGTCCTGCCTTCTCTCAACTCCTCAAGCTCCTACCCTCCCCACACTGCCGTAAATGCTCCAACAGTCCCAGCTCACTCTCGAGGCCACCTACAGTCACTTCTCACTTACCCTAGCCCCAGACTGCAACCCCTGCCCCATCTCACTCAGTTACTCTGTACGCTCGCAATTTTATTATGTATATGTATCTTATTTCATTGTAAATACTGACTGTACAGACTGTTTTGTATTCTTCACCATATGATACTCTCTTTTCTCTTTACTGTACACAGGTCACACCTGGAAATGAGCCTCGGCTCAGTGTGCCTTTCCCAGTCATCAAAATTTTAAATAAATAAATAAATAAAATAAAACTATTTTTTTTGAGAACCTATATAATTATAGAATTTCTTCTTATTGTCTCCATTAGATGTAGCTAACCTTATTTCAGCATTTTTTTTTTTTGCATTTCTTATTCTTAGTTTTAATTCCTTGGTTACTTCTTTATATGCTATAATATTATGGTCAGTTGGGATTTTTTTTTGTTTCCTATATAGCTTCTTCTTTCTTTCTTTTGATTAACTTTTTTATTTTCCTATTCCACCAAATGGGTACCTTACATTTTTTTGAATATTTGGCCCTCTCTGGAACCCATGTTTCAATGCATATGCATATTTTATACGATAATTTCTCCCATATCTGGTTTACGGAGAGATCTCTTAACTCTTCTGCCCAGTTCTAGTTATTTAAGAAATGTATAATATTATTCTAGTCAGCCTTGTAAACATCCTTAAATTTAGTGATACCTGTAATAGGTATATTGGTGAATAGTAAAATGTCCACAAGGATTACATTGTGGTCACTATTTCCCAAAGGAGGAAGTATGTTGGGGCCATTGTAACTAAATTCGGGATTTATAAATATTAAATCTAGCATGTTTTGTTTCCTAGTATTTTTGTGAACTATTTGTTCTAGGCTATATTGGATAAATGTTTAAATAAATCTTTTTTCAGCGGTGCTTTCTCCTGTAACATTCGTCCAATCAATAGATGGAAAGTTAAAGTCTCCTAGTAGCATGATATCACTTCTGATACTCTGTTCCTCAATCTCATCCATTAAAATGGGTGTCTCCTCAGTTAACAAGTTTGGGGGTTGGTAGCATAAACCAAAAATAAAATCCTTAGGTGCATTTACAATTTTTACCCAAATTATTTCATTTTGTGCATATACAATATTATTAGATGTAATTCCCAGTGGTTTTAGTTCCTCTTTAATATAAAGTGCTACACCTCCCCTTTTTTATTCTTTTTCTCCTTACTTATCCGATGGTATACAGGAATATTAATTCCCCATTCTTGTCCAGAGAACCAAGTTTCTGTGATTCCACATACATCAATACTGTTTTCAGACAGTATTAAACTTAGTTCCTTAATTTTATTGTTTAGACTTTAAGCATTAGTTAACAAGAGTTTCAGAGATTGAGTATTTTGTATGTTAGTTATACTAGTCGTTTCTTGTGGTAACTCAGGAGAATTAGTTAATATGGTGTCCCCTGAAGGAGAGATTACTTGAGGTTCTCTCACACCCCCTATTATTTAGTTTAAAAACTTTGTGATGCAGTCTTTTATCATCTACCTAAGATAGTACTTCCTTTTTTATTCAAGTGAAGCCCATTCCTACAAAACAAATCCCAATTATTTTCAAAGTCCTCCTAGTGTGTGATACACACAATGTTTTGCTTCAGGCACCAGAATCTCATCTAGTTGTTTACTGCTTTAATTTTGTTATTTAAATCCAAGGAATACATAGGAACTGGTTGTATTTTGGACAATGCAACTTCTGCCCCGTTTCAATAATTTTATTAGTAAGCACCACAAGATCTTGTTTGATATTATGGACAGAGTCATTCAAGATATTATTTACTCCTGTATGTATTATAACATCCTTTGCCCTCACTTCCTTGAAGAATATTTGGGATCATATCGGTAATATCAGCTATTTTAGCTCCTCTAAAGCAGGACAGTGCACGGTTAGCCTTATCATGGTTACAAACTGTCCCATCTAGCTGTTTTATCATGGAATCACCTAAAACAAAGATCTGTTTAGGCTGTGGGATTTCCTTATCCTTTGGTCTAAGATTGATCTGGTTATTTTGTACCATATTACTAGCAGTAGTGGTATCCATATCATTATTTACTGTATAGTTAGTCAGTTCTTGTTGTAAGGAAAGGCTACATTATGGATACTAGTGGAAGCTATAGGATCCCTTCTTGCTCTTCAGTATTTATAGAAATAAGTGGTGCAGACTATTATCAATTGAAGCCGATAATATTCAGCCCTTCTGCCGATGGCACACTCCACTCCTGCTCTCCTGCCTGGTTAGGGACAGTGGGGTGTTAGGGAAACCCTAATGCCTCATTTCCCGGCTTTTGACACTTTAATCCTATCTGGAGCATTAACAAAGTTTTTTGCAGCTTATTTTCTTACTTTTTGAGATAGTATAGTAGTATCCTTACTTTACTGTGGGAGCGATCTCTTCATGGATGTGTATGTACTGTATATGTAGCTGTGGAAGCGCAGGATCTCCAGGCCCTGTGCTTCTATTTATAATACAACAGTGTCCAAACTGCCAGTATAGCCTTCTTATTACCCCACCTCATATACCCATTACAAAACATTTTTGAATCCCCACCAAAATGTAATTCCACCCAACTACAACTACATTCCACGCCACTGGTGCGAAAACACATTTTGGCCAAGATCTGAAAAATGACAGCTGTGACATACTGTACATGAGGTGGGGTAATAAGAAGGCTATGTTGAAAATCTGAGGTCAAAATATTTAAAATTTCAAAAGTTACAAGCTGATGTAACGAAATTGCAATGAATGGTCATAATTTTGGTATTTTTTTCATATTTTGATCCCACATTTCAATATACTCTTCTTATGGCCCCACCTTCTAAACCCCATAGATGAAAATTTTCAAATCCATGTTAAAATATCATTGTGCTCCACAGGTGTGAAAACACATTTTGAACAGGATGTGAAAATGACAGCTGCACTGTTCATGGGGTTGTGTGAAAAAGTGGCTGTGTTGAAAATTTGGACTCAAAATATTGAACATTACCAAAGTTAGACATGTATGTAGAAATATTTCAGTGAATGTGCATAACTCAGCCATTTTAGGAATAGTTTCACCAGATTTTCAGCATGGCCTTTTTGGGACCCCACCTCATGAACCCTTGTGGTGAAATGTTCTTATTAAGTCAGGAAAGGTGATTTTTCGCAGTGACTATGAAATCACCTTCAGGGCCCAATTAAAAAAATGACAGTGACAGTGTTCCTGAGGTAGGGTTCCTAAAATGCCATGTTGAAAATTTGGTGAAAAAATGTCAAAACATGTGAAAGTTATGAACGTAAGTTCAAAACATCATTGAAATACATTATACAGCATTTATTTTAATTCCTCAGTTTGCAGTTTGGCTTTGAAGAGTGCAGATGTGTCCCAGTCCACAGAAGATGACAGCCTATGACCTGTGGTGGTAAGTATAGGGAATGGGGGCGTGGGATGGTGGGTGCTCAGTGGGAGGGTTGGGATGGTGGATGGTGATGGTGGATGGTGATGACAGGGACAATGAGGCACCATTTTTTTTGCAGGTTTAGAAAAAAAAGACATTGTGGGTCTGTTTTCCACTCCTTGCCTTCCCTCCACACTTCATTGAGAGGATAGTAACTGCAGCGCAATGTAGGTAGGTGCTGAGAGTGATAAAACATTTTTATTTTAAAACCATCCTCTCATCCTCAACTAAACAAACAATCTCCTTATGTCTGCATAATTGGATTACACATATTACACTCTGACCCAAACCATTTGTTTTGTTGAGGATGAGAGGATGGTTTTAACATAACATTTTTTTATCATTCTTTGCAATTACCTACATTGTGCTGAAGTTACTATCCCTCAGGTCTGACATCATACTTTTCTTTAAGAAAATATAACATTCCACAGTGAGTGAAGTGAGTGGAGGGAAAGGGGTGGAATTAATAAAAAAATAGATACCATGCCAGCAGTGTTTTTCTTTTCATAGTACACACCAGTGCTCCCAGATCTGTGGGGATTCCCATATTTTACAGGGTTTGAGGTGCATAAATGGGGTATGTGGAGGAAATCTTTTTTTTCTTTAAAGTAAGGGAGAATTACGTCCTGTGATTTAAACACTGTCAAGAATGCAGCCAAGAGTCTAGAGGAGGAAGAGAACAAGTGTGATTGGTTCACAGTACAGTGTCCATTATGTGCCCATCAATCACTCAAAGCTACTGTGCTGAGAGTGTACTGATCTCATACTGAAACTACTAAGGTAGTTTGAATTTTTTTTGTTCTGCCTTGGATGCCAGTGCTGTTTAGTTCATGGTCTTCCACGTGTGTTTCACTTGTACCATATTGCCATTGGATCCAGAAACATACCTCTCAACCTTTGTACCCCAAATGTGGAAAATTGCCTATCAAAATGTGGAATAAATGGGCAAAATGTGGAACACTTAATCAAATCTTTACCCAAGAAGCTCAAAACACTGTTAAAATGTAACATTTATGTTCAGAAAGTCTGTTATTAATTGAATAATATATTTTTGCATCATTTACTATGGATTTTTTCATTAAAATGTTGACTTTGAATGTGGAACAAGTCCTCACAATGTGGAACATGGAGCTTTTGTGAAGTAAAATGAGGAACATTCCTCGTAATGTGGTACAGTTGAAAGGTATGTCCAGAAACATCAAAGTGGAGATGAAGAGAGCAGCCTGTGGAATGGGACTGACTGACTTGTTGAGTGAGCAGCTGCCTGGCACTAGGCAGGTATCCCAGATGATAGTCGTCGACAGGCCCGGACCAGCACTCTAGTCAAACCCTCTCTGTAGTGTGAGGAAAGCAGCAGCAGTGTGGATTTAATTAAAACACCCAGGTAAGCCAGGAGCTGTTTGAGCTGCCCTGCCAGCAAACTGACCCTATCTGACTCTGCATTTCCCTTGTCTAGTAGTTGTTTGATGGCAGATCTGACAGATAGGTGCTTGTTAATGGACTTTGTTATCGGGCACAGCTATGCTAAGTGTGGAAAAAGCCAGTTTTATTTCACTGAATAATTTCATCATATTTAGTCAGTATTTATTACAAGAATAGGGCTGGATCAAATGATATGCCAAATGTAAACAACAAAAGGAAAACTGCTAGCCATCATTCAGCTAACAGCACTGAAGCAGCTCATGGTAGTGTGTTGGAAAAATGTTACCTTGTGAGACAGCATCAAGCAAACAGTAAGTTAGTTGTCTGTGAAACTCACATTATTTTGCTGTTTCCTCTCAGCAGATTTTTTTTACATTTACAGAGATTTCACATTTGCCACAGAATAACAAGATAATACCCTTCCCACATCATACTGTGAGCTGCTTCAGTGCTGTTAGCGAATGATCGCTAGTTGTTTTTTTTATTACGTTTGGCAGGTCATTTGATCCATCCTTATTTACTCTTGCAATGAATACTGACTAAGTATGATGACATTATTCACTGAAATAAAGCTGGCTTTTTCCTCACTTGGCACAGCTGTGCCTGATAGCTAGGTTACCTACTGTCTACTTTTTCCAGTATTTTGCAAACCACACTGCTGCAGGATTCTTCCAGCTCTTCTGTTACAACCACCTCTCAAATGCTGTTCTCTTCTGAAATGCTGTTCTCTGAAGCAAAGCAAAATGTTTCTTGTGCACGCACAAGAAAACATAAAAATTAACTTCCGTAGGATATAATGGGAACTTAAAAACAATAACTTTGCAACATTTTAATATTTTTGTACCAAACTAACAGTGGTAGTTCTGTTATCCAAGTTGTTGCTACAATAAAAAAGTCAAAAATAAAATTTCTCACCATCTGGGCGCAAGGTGATGAGGAAAAAACTGCAAATAATGGTGACTTTTTACTTTATTTCACTATCCTAATCTCAGAATGTGCACATCTGGCTGTAACAAAACTTGCCACGTCAAGAGATCTATCCAACAGGACAGTGCATACCAAATTTTGTGCAAATCCATTGATCGGTTGCAAAGTTATTAAAGTGCAAAATTTGACGTTTAACATAAAAGAGGCTACTCTACCCTAACTATAGGGCACAACCATGCCCCTATAATAAATTGCAAAAAGTTTGTTATTGCTCTAGTTTGGAGTAAAGCCACAAAAGTAGGAAAATGTGGTGTTAGGATTTCTAGCCCTAACACCCCTACCCTGCACATATCAACAAGCTTTGGGGGTGCCTTGGGGTCATCAGCTCTAACACTCACCCCATTCCATAAATAAATAAGCTGAGATGGGCACAGTGTATAGGAGACTGGGGTGAGCATTGGGACTCATGACCCCAAGGCAGACCCCTGAAGCCTGTTGGTGTGTGTAGGGTGGGGGGTGGAGTGTTAGAGTTGGAAACCCTAATGCTACATTTCCTACTTTTGTGGCTTTAACCCTAACTAGACCATTAATAAACTTTTCTGCAAATTATTTCCTTGCTTTTTCCTTACTATAATTGTACCCTTATTTGCCTGTGGGAGCGTAGATGCATATATGTAGTAGCTGTGGAAGCACAAGGCCCTCTGGTCCTTGTGCTTCCATTTATAGGACAACAGTGATAAAATGGTCAGCATAGCCATCTTATTATTCCACCTCATGTATCTAGTTCAGAAAATTTTCGAATCCCCGACAAAATGTAATTCTGAGCAACTGTAATGCCATTCTGTGCCAGAGGTGCAAAAACACATTTTGGCTAGGATTTTTAAAATGACAGCTGTGACATACTGTACATAAGATGGGGTAATAAGAAGGCTATGTTGAATGCATCAAATGGTCATAACTTTGCCATTTTGTTCATATTTTGACCCCACATTTTTAACATAGCCTTTTTATGACCCCACCTCATGAACAAGGGCAGGAACACATTTCAAATCTTGCCCTAAAGGTGAATTCTCCAAATGATCGTGAAATCACCTTTTGGGTGGGTATTGCATAATGACTGTCATCGTGTTTATGAGGTAGTCTCTTCAGTAGGCCATGTTGAAAATTTGGTGTCAAAATCTCAAAGAATGGCTAGGATATGCATAAAAGTTTAACCCCCCACTGAAATACATCAAACCGCATTTACCTTAGTTTCTCATATTGCAGTTGCTGGTTCCAGAAGCAAGATGTTTCAGTCAGAGAGTGGATCTTCCCCCTGTGTTCTCTTTAGGTGAGTGAGGGTGTGTGGGGGTGTACTGGGGATGTGTGGGATGGTGGGTGCTCAGTGGGAGATGGGGTTGGGGGGAGTCAGATCGGCGAGGGCCATTTTTCTTCTTACAGGTTTCAAGCAGTCCATTGCCTGAAAAGCATTTGGCACCATATTGTGAGATTGGAATTGGTTTTGCTCTATGAATTAAGATGACATACCATGTATTTATCTTTGAGCTATCATAGCCTTTATTAGATATATTTTAGGTTTAATCTGATTCTAGTAATAGTGTCTTACAAAGCACATAAGCATCAGTACCTGAGCCAAGCCAGTCAGTCACTGGTATTATTGGGTGATTTGGAATATATAAATAGAGATCAAATCCCAAATGGGACAGTGTGATAAGCCTGCACATCCCATTCAAAACTGATGTAATTGGCATGAGTGGTTTCACTAGCTAACATCAACAGGATCTCAAAGGGAGGATTTATGAGTGATTACCATTAATTGTAGCACAACTTATGTGCAGATACAAGGAGTTAGGGACTGAGTTTCTGACATTACATCAACAATCATGTATCAGGATTTTTTTTAAATCAGGGTCTTAAAATGAAATTGACCACTTAATAGCATAAATAATTGCAAATTCTGGCCACTGGATGATGTGTAAGAATGGGTAACCCTTCAATATCATGACTGCGGAATGGAGACCCATGATAACTGTGAGGGTATCATGGCGCTGACACCTTTGCGTGACCGGTTTCCCCCTTCCCCAAAGACACACAGACAAGCAGACACACACACACACACACATATGGAAGGAACAAGGTAGCAATGGGACCTACAAAGGGATTATTCAAATGCCAATTCTGGCGTACAGAGATGGCAGTGGGGGAGGTTGAGGGCACCACTAGACACTAGGGAAACGGGGGCTGACAGCTCACACTGCACTCTGCAGCACAAGTTCTAGCTGCAGCTGCAGAAGTCAAGAAATTCCTGCTGTTCTCATACAGAGAACATGGGGAATGGCACCTCTCACTAAACTGGCAAGGTATTTGTGGCTCCTATTTTAAAAAAAACAAATAATAGAATCTTGTTACACAGGGCTTGTTTAGCTAGGTTC
Source organism: Neoceratodus forsteri (assembly GCA_016271365.2). Lineage (NCBI taxonomy): Eukaryota > Metazoa > Chordata > Ceratodontiformes > Ceratodontidae > Neoceratodus > Neoceratodus forsteri. The sequence continues at coordinate 171,416,016 of CM057457.1, read as the reverse complement.
TGGTGTTTGTTTTTTCAGAATAACATCATATTTATGTATTTTCCATGCTTGTTAGTTCATGGAAAAAATGAACAAGATGGCGGTTGACACGGCACTAAAAATGTTTGGTGCCCTGCCAGTCAAGTGGTACGAAATAAAAACATGCATTTGCAGCATCAAATTCATACTTTTGCTACAGATTGTTATTTCAAAAACCCTACTGTGCATGTGCAGGTCAGAAACCACTAAATTTTAAACCCTTATAACTCAGGAAGCCTGTAATATTTTTTTCTCCAGACCTGTCGAAGGCACTACCATGACACATGCCCCTGCAAGTTTTGAATAAAAATTCCATTCCATGTCGGCTGAAGGGGAGAGTAAAAAAAAAACATGTTAAGTATAGGAAAAAAGTTAGTAGAAATTTACAAAAAAGTGACACAGTCATATCTCAGAAACCGTGCAAGCTGCAGTCATAAAAAATGTTCACAGATCAAAACCTTGCCTCCTAGACAACACATGTAAAATGTCAGCTGATTTTTGTGAAATGGAGCCAAATATATTAATGTGCAAAGTTAGGGTTTTAACATTAAACAGGATACTCAACCCTAACTTACAGGGGTGCTTACCTTGCCCCTATAACAAGGTTTTCTATATAACTAGCATGCAGTCACCAGTCCAGCGACACTGAGGGTTGAGGTGCTGGATGCCACACCATGCATCACACCGGTGACCCTGGTTCAGAAATGGACTTGGGCCACTGGGGGTTATCTGGGGAGGGATAGGATTGAGCATCTAAAGGACTGCTCTTCTCTCCTGGGGTGGGTAGAGGGCTTGCACCGCTCACCAGTGGTCCCCGGTGGAGATCAGTGGGCACTGCAGTTAGTTGTGCTGAACATAGGGGTTAGGCATGGTAGCAGACGTTAGCACATTCTGTGCCCAGATGTCATTGCGTGTCCATGCTTCATGGGAAACACAAGGAAAAAACCCTGCTCCCTGGATAGGTGACAGTTCTCTCCCATGCAGTGCTGCCACAAGCCCAGTGCTGGGCTCAATCCACTGGCTCTCAATCCCCTGTCCTGCCTTGGTCTGGTGATTGCAGAGCCTGGTCAACTGATCAGGTAGGTGGGGAGTGTCTGACACCAATTTCCCAGTGGAGAGAGCTTCAGGTGGGTAGTAGCACAGTGGCAGTTAGTGAGGGTCACTAGAGAGAGTTCCAGGACAGCAGGAGATAAAAAAAAAAAAAGAATCAATAACTAGCATCCTGTCACTTTAAATGGGCCCGTTTTAAATGTGCACCCACTTGCACCTGTTAGCATTAAGAAAGCGCCTGGTGTGGCACAAAAATGGTTAGCTGGGAGGGTGTTGTCCATTGATCTGCTACTGCTGCTTGATTTGATTGTTTTTTGCTACAATAAAGATGTATCCTGCATGCAGCATTGTGCATTCATCCTTTATACTTAGGTGGTGGCTGTGGAGCCGAGCTTTTGGACTTTTGTTTGTGATATTTGTGTAGGAAAAAAATGCAGGGACATGCTCCATTGAAATCAGTGGGGGTGTTCGTTTAGAGGTTTTCATGATATTTTATAGGTCTGTTTCTTTTGAATCAAAGCCACCAATCAACTAACATGAGTCTTGTTGGTTAATTAATTGCTTTGATTTGATTGAAATGCACAAGTAAAATATTTGTAAAAAACTCATAAATAAATACCCCCATTGTTTTCAGTGTAGTTTGTCCTGTGCTCTTCCTACTCAAATGTCACAAAATCTCTAAGTGTGGGGGTGGTACTGTACACCCAGCTCCATACAAATTATGATCCCTTCCCTTCTCAACTCTAAAATTTAAAAATGTTACTGTCAGGACAGTTCACCTCCTAAAGAGGTACGCTTCAAGATGGGACTATTATTTAAGTGTCAAAACAGGTGCTCTGTAAGAAAATAATCTTGTTTACGGATGCAACAATGGGGATAGGGACATTTAGGAAATATACAAGATAAAAAACCAAAAATAGCAATTATACTGTTAAAGTTGTAGCTGCTGTACAAGCAATTTAAATCCTCACAGTACAGTACATTACAGTACAGTACAGTCTGGTTTCCTGGTGAGTACCAGGAGAAAACAAATCAATGTAGTATTACACAACCAGTATGGATCAAGTACACCTACAGTGAAATAAAAGAACAGCCTTTTGCCAGTTGGGACATTATTAGGTACAGCAGGACCCTGCAGTAATGTTCCAGAGCTGTGGGATTCTATAAAGGAAGCCAAGTTTCTGTGAATTCCTATTTGGGCTGAGCAAGAGGTCCAACATGTGAATGTAGGTTGTGCCTTGAGTTGGAAATGGGGGTAAGCAACCTAGTCACATATGTGAGAGTTTACTGAGAATATTTAACTCCAAACAAATCAAGATGCTGTGCACACTTGTAACTAAGTGACATCCACTATAGCTGATCAAATAAGGAACAGTAGTGGGTCCTAAAAGGCAAGGAAGATAATGTGGCAGAGGGAATTATACAGCATGGCTCAGTTGGTAGCATATCCACCTCTGGGCCAGAGGGTCATGAGTTCTCATCCCACTCCAGGATTGGGCTCATACCATAAACATCGTCTAAGTGCAGTATTGGGGGGTTGCTGTACTGTCAGCGTGTGCCGTCCTTCAGATGAGACATTAAACCAAGATCCCATCTTCCCATCTCTGGTGCTTTCCAGGTGGATGTAAAAGAACCCAAGACACTTTTTGCAAGGGTTGGAGACTTTCGCTGGTGTCCTGTCCAACATTCCCCTTCCCATAAAAACAGTTCATACAATTATCCAGTGCTATGTCTGGATGTTGATGTGCAAAACAGCTGCAACTACACATTCAGTCACTTCAGTACCAGTATCTTACTGCTTGTAAGGTGCTGTGGGATATAAAGTATATGAAAATTGCTCATAAATGGTGATTCTTCTTCATCTTCTTCTGGCCTAGAAAGGTGACACTTAGGGGCAGTGGCATAGATAACATTTTATTATTTTTTTTTGTATTTATTTAAAAGTTGGTAACTAGGAAAAGCACACTGAGCCAGAGCTCATTTCCAGGTGTGACCCAGGGTCACAAACAAGGTAGAACATACAATAACAAAAAGGTAATGCAAAATACAGATCAATACATTAAGATATGATACACAAGCATTAGAATCAAGGGTAACATGACAATATGGCTTACAAAATTATGAGGCAAATTAAGTATATAGAAAATCATGCAATGAAGTTGGAGATACCTGGGAAATATTGCCTGGAGACTTGGCAGAGGGGCAGGAGGCTGGGGGGGTGGTGTAGGAGGAGGATGGAAGAGGAGGCATAGCATGAGCAATTTGTGCTGGGGAGAAGATGTTGTAGGTATTTGAAGGAGGTGATTGAAGGGGAGTTGCAAATGTTGCAAGGAAGTTGATTCCAGAGAAGAGGGAGGCAATAAGAAAAGGCTGACTGACCTGCACTGGTGTGAGGGTGGGGGAGGGGGAAATATTGAGAGTCCCTGAAACAAATGCAGTATGTGGAAGGACTTGCCAGCGATAGGCAGGAGGAGAAGTAGGGAGGGAGTGTCCCGAACCAGAATTTAGTGATGAAGGAGAGGCAGTTGACCACTTGCATATGTGATAGTGGCTTGATGGAGAGGGAGAAGTAGAGGAGACAGTGGTGAGTGGTGGGGGATGGTAGCAAAATGAGTAAAGGAGAGTGTCAGGTCTTGCAAAGGAGGTTGCAGGGGCAGAGCCATAGGCGATGTCAGCGTAATCAATAACAGGTAAAATAGTTTTGTAACTAGATTCAGACAGGTAGGCAGAGGGAGGCAGCCCTTGTGGCAGTAGAGAACACAAATTTTTGGCCAAAGTTTTGTGCAGATGGTGTCAATATGGGACAAAATTACAGTGCAGCCAGACCCTGAGATATTTGAAGGTGTGGACCATGTCTGGGGGGAGCTATCCAGAGTGACAAATGCTGGGGCAGTTTGGAGTCTAGACAACTTCTGCCTGGTGCCAGAGATCATTAAGACAGGTTTTCTTAGTGATTAGTTTTAGCTGGTTTTCCTGGAACCAGTGTTGAACTTTATCAGATCATGCTGTAGGAGGTTAAGTATGTCAGTAGCGGTGGGGCCTGAGGAGTAGGTCATGGTATTATCCAGATACATATGAATTTGGGAGGTACAGCAGACAGAGGGACGATCATTAATAAAGACTGAAAAAAGAATAGGACTGAGTATGAATCCTTGGGGACTCCAGCATGGATAGAGAGGGGGAGGAGAAGGCATATCCAACTAGGACGGATTGCTATCTATTGTGTAAGTAGGCACTGAACCAATTGACAGCAGACGGTGCCAGCCCAGATGAAAGAAGTTTATGGAGCAGGAGATGGTGGGAAACATAATCAAATGCCTTTGCCAGGTCAATGAAAATTGCAGTGGTGATTTGGCCTTGATCCATTGCTATGTGTATAGAGTCGGTGACTCATAGCAGAGAGGAAATAGTTGAGTGCTGTTTCCTGAAACCTGACTGGAAAGGTGAGAGTCTACCAAAAGCTGTGAGAAATTCCAAGAGCCCAGAGTAGATCAGTGTCTCTTCTAGCTTGATGAGTGAGGATAGGAGAGAGATGGGCCTATAGTTACCAGGATAAGTAGGGTCTCCTTCTTTGTACAGTGGAAGAACTTTGGTCAATTTCCAGGCCTGAGAAACAGCGCTGGTAGAGATGCAGAGATATGGAGGGAACAAGGATCCTGGGTTGTAGGTTTAAATGCTTCATTGGCAAGCACATTTAAACTAGGCAATGAGGGTACTGAAAGGGGCAGGAAATCCCAGCCCCACCCCACAAAACAGGGCTATTAGTGAGGTAAACACCAAGGTAGAGAAGTCGATAGGAAGCAGGACAGGGGTAAATGGAGAAAAAGGCAAAAGTAGTAAGGACAGAGATGGGGTTAAAAGGGGTAAGGCCAACAAAAAAATGGAGAGTGATGAGTACTAGTGCCCCTAGTCTGGGTTACAAGCTCCCTGAACTTGTGGCCTTGATGGAAGAGGGACACCTGGATATCATGGCAGTCACAGAAACATGGTGCACAGAGTACCATGACTGGGATGTCAACAGACCAGGGTACACAATCTACAGGAGGGACAGGGAGAGTAAAAGAGGAGTAGGAGTAGCTCTCTACATAAGGGAAGGGATCAAAGCAATGGAACTAAAGTGTAAACGGGGAGGAGAGGAGGCCCAGTGGGTCACCCTGGAGACTGGAAATGGCACCACAATCCGCATGGGGGTTGTATACAGCCCCTGTCTCAGGTAGAGGAAATGGACAAGGAAATTATAGAAAGCATCCTTAGAATGGCAGAAAAAGGGGAGATAATGTTGATGGGGAACCTGGATATGCCAGATGCTAACAGGAGCACCTTTGCTGCCACTACATCCAAGAGCAGTGTCATTCTCCATGCCTTACAGGGGGCATGCCTCAGACAGCTAGTGTTGGAACCCACTCAGGAGGGAGCAATCTTAGACCTGGTACTCTCAAATAGGGACAGAGACAGGATCTCAGATTTAGAAGTGGGGTAACCATCTGGGACCAGCGACCACCAAACGATGTGGTTCATGATAAACACAGCCATGAGTCAAGCCGCATAAAAGCGATGGTAAAATGGGAGGTGCCTTAGAAAAGCACTAGTAAACAGGCAAGAAGGAGGGTAGAGCAAAAATGGGGAAAGATTAAAACTGCCATCACAGAAACAACAAGCCTTTGTGTGAAGCAAACAAAATAAAATAAAGGAAAAAAAAACCCTGTGGTTCTCAAAAGAGGTGGTGGGGAAGGTTAAGGAGAAAAAGACAGCATTCTGGAAATATAAAGAAAGACAGAAGGAGCAGGACAGATAACTATACCAGTTAAAGCAGAAGGAAGTGGGGAAGGCAGTCAGAATAGCAAAGGACCAAACTGAGGAAAAGATAGCTGACTCAGTTAAGAAGGGGGAAAAACCTTTTATAGGTACATATGGGAGTGAAGAAAGACAGAGGGAGGAATAATGAGACTTAAAACAAAAGGCCGGGCAGGTAGGCAGAGGGTGACAGTGAAAAGTAGGGATACTGAACAAATACTTCTGCTCAGTAGTCACAGGAGAAGAGGAGAGAGAGGTACCTAACCCAAACAACAGACATACTTTGGATAGGGGGGTTGATACCAGTTCATTCACAAAAGAAAGGGTCCTGAAAGAACTCCTAAAACTGAAGGTGGACAAAGCATTGGGGCATGACGGGATTCACCCCAGAATTCTAAAAGAACTAAGGGGAGAACTAGTGACACCACTGACTACCTTTTTTAACAAATCATGGGAGGATGGTGTGGTACATGAGGACTGGAGGAGGGTGGATGTGATTCCTATTCACAAATGTGGGAGCAAAGCAGAGGCAGGAAACTACAGACCTGTTAGTTTGACCTCAGTGGTAGGGAAAATAATGGAATCACTTCTGAAAGAAAGAACTGTTGAGTAACTAGAGGCCAGCGGGGCACAGGACTCAAGGCAGCATGGATTCACAGAAGGAAGGTTATGTCAGATGAATCTAATAGATTACTTTAACTGGGTGACCAAACTAGCAGGCCAGGGAAAGGCTCTGGACATGGCCTGCCTAGACTTTAGCAAGGCATTTGACTCAGTCCTACGGTGGTAACCTGGGTAAAAAAATTGTCTGGACAACAGGACACAGAGGATAATAATAAATGGAGTCTATGCCGAAGAAAAGGGGTTACTAGCAGGGTACCGCAAGGTTTAGCACTGGAAACGGTCCTCTTTAATGTGTTTATAGGCAACATTGTAGAGGGACTGGAAGGAAAAGTATAGCTCTTTGCAGATGACACAAAGCTCTGCACCAGGATTGAGGCACAAGGGGGGCTGGAAAGGATGAGAAGGGACTTGGCAAGAATGAAGGAATGGTCAAAAGTATGGTAGCTTAGATTCAATGCAAAGAAGTGAGAAGTAATGCACCTGGGAACCAAAAACCCAGGGAAGAGTACACAATCGGGAGGGGGGGAACTAACAACATCAAATATGGAAAGGGATCTCGGGGTAGTTGTATCAGATGACCTAAAGGTAGGCAAGCAATGTGAGAATGCAGTAGGAAGGGCTGGGGGGATATTGGGATGTATACAGAGAGGCATCACCAGTGGAAAAGAGGAAGTTGTTATCCCTCTGTACAGACAGTTGGTGAGACCCCACCTGGAGTACTGCATGCAGTTCTGGAGACCCCATCTCTGAGACATAGACAGGATGGAGGCAGTCGAGGAGAGCAACTAAAATGGTGCAAGGTCTGCAGCAGAAGCCATATGAAGAGAAACTAAAATATTTTAATATGTATACCCTTGAGGAAAGGAGGGAGAGAAGACATGATAGAAACTTTTAAGTACCTCAGGGGAATCAACAAAGTCCAAGAGGGTAACATATTTCAGAAAAAGAGATGTGCAAGAACAAAGGGACACAATTTGAAGATAGAAGGGGGACGGCACAGGGGCAATGTAAGGAAGTATTTTTTCACAGACAGGGTAGTGGATGCATGGGACAGCCTTCCTGAGGAGGTCGTGGGATCAAAAACAGTGGGGGAATTCAAGACTGTATGGGACAGACTTAAGGCAAGTCTAATGGGGGTAGGAGGAAGTAGGCTGTTGGCTAACTAGGATCTGCAACTTATCAAACAGGTAGGGAAATGGGCAGACTGGGTAGGCCAAGTGATCCTTATCTGCCATCAAAGTCTACGTTTCTATATAGGTGGATGGGGAGGGATGGCAATTGCTGGAGCAGAGATGCGGAGGAGCTTTGGGTGGAGCCTGTCGGGACTGGATTTTGCAGGGTTTAGTGACATTAGCACATGGTAGACTTATAAGGGAGAGATGAGGGAAAGATGAAGCCAGTACCAGAGGGAGGGTGAGGGAGTCTTGTGGGGGTAGGAGTGGGATAGCCAAGGAGAGTGCAAGTTGTGAAAAATTTGTTGAAGGTGTCAGCAATAGAGGAAGGGTAGGAGATGGTTCAGCCTTCAACTCTAAGGATTAGGGGATTGAGTTACAAGTGAGTCTATGAGAGAATGGTTGATATCCAGAAGTTAGTTGGAGAGCTGACATTTGCCTCTAGTTGGGATTAACATAGGTAGCTTTGGCTTGTCGGATGGCCTTGGTACAGGCATTGCTGTGGGAGTGTAAAGCTGTAGGTGTGCTGAGGACAGGGAGGCTTGGAATTGTGCCAGTATTTGTCTCTGATTCTACAAAGGTTAAGAAGGTCTGAGGTAATCCAGGGAGGTGGTGACGCTTGACTCTAATCTTTCTAAAGGATTGTGGACATTCCAAATTCAAGTTAAGGTGTTGGTAAAGTGGCAGAGAGCCATGTCAATATGAGGAACTGAGACCATAGGAAACCAGTCTGCTCGAGTTAGGTCCTGGAGAAGGGCAGCTGAGTTGAGGGTACAGAGAGGGGGATACCAGATGTACTTTTTGGCCAATTGTGGGGCATTTACTTTTGTTATACAAAAAGTGATAAAGTGATCACTGAGGGCATTTGGGAGAACACCAGCAGCAGTGACGTTGTTGGGATGAGATTTAATACCCAATCAAAGAGAAAGTGGTTTTGGGATTGAGAGTTTTGCAGGTTAGTTCAGAGATCAGTGTTGTGAGATTTAATGACTCGATTTTGAGGAGGGTGGCTTTAGAGGAATGGAAGAGCCAGTCTAAATTGAAATTGCTGAGCAGGATGAGCTCACCCTTATCTGTATGGGAGGTGATAGAGGAGATACACGTGACAAGGGGGTCATGAGCTGTTTTGGAGGGAGTGTACAGACTCCAATATTGATTGGAAAAGGGGAGGGAAGGAAGGAGGACCACAAGAAGCTCATGGGAGGAGAAATGGAAACGCAGAAAGAGATGGAGCAAGATAGGGATTGCCTTATATGAAGGGCTACACCGCCAGTATGTTTACCATGATCCTGGTGGTAAAGATTGAAATTAGGGATCGAAAAGGAAGAGTCAGGAGTCCTGCTGGACAGCCATGATTCAGTGATACACAGAACATCAGGGGCATGTTGGGTGACCCAAACTTTAAGGGCATTCTTATTAGGTAGGAGGATCCTTGCATTCAGGTGAAAAAAGGCCTATGCCCTTAGGCAGAACAGGGAGAAAGGGAAAGAGGGAGGGCTGGATTAAGTTCAACATCACTGGAGAGGAGTAAGAGGAGTAGGAAGAGAGAACATTGAGGAGATACTTTTGCCTTTTGGAAGTTTGTGAGTGGAGAGGGGGTAAGGAAAGGCAAACTCAGTGAATAAGGGACTCAAAAATTAGTGAGGAAGACAGCAAATCAGGATGAGTGGAAGGATAGGGAGGAGGGGGAGGGAGGGAGGCCAGGCATCAAGCAGGTGCAAATAGAGGTGGGGGTAAAGAAGGATAGAAAGAAGAACTGGCAGTGAAGTGATAGCAAGCCAAATTGGGAGAGGGGAAGGTGGAGGTTTGTTTATCAAGTGCAGGATCTGAAGAGGGGGGCAGTGGAGGCAGGCTGAGAGGGCAGTAGGAGATACAGTGGGGAGGAGGTGAGGGGATTAGGGAGAAGGGAGGGTCAAAGTAGGAGTAAACAGGAAGAGATAGAGAGAGTGAGCACATGATGGTAGGAATGAGGAAGAGAGACGAGAGAGAGGTTTTGTGTTTCTCAGAGTCAATAATGTGAATGACAATTTGCTCAACAAGACACTTTCTCATCCCATGTGAGAGGCAGTATGTTATCCTGTAGTGTTCTCCAAGTTTGTTTTTTAAACATTTAGAGACTAGGGACTGTATACATAGAGAGGAATCAATCAAAGGTGACATCTAGATACTTACACTGTGAGAGAAAAGTGAGGCCACGCACATCCACAATAGTGATATATAGATTTTGGGTAGTATGCAGGCATTGACAAATTCCAAACAGCTTGCAGATTGTCATTGATTGGTTCAGTAATAAACCATTTGTATGAAACCAGCTGATAAGGTTTTCATAATCAAGTTATAGGGAGGTGGAGATAGCTGGACAACTGGGACCAGTAGTGAAAAGAATGGTATCATCTGCACACATATGAAGATTACAGGAAGAGAAAGCTATGGAGAGATCATTCATAAAATGCTGAAAAGGAGCAAGCCCAGCACAGAACCTTGGGGAACTCCCAGCTTTACTGGCAGATGGTCAGTGAGAATGGACCCCACATTAACAGATTGAGAGTGCAGGGCAAGGAAAGAAAGAAGCCAAGATAGAGGGACAGTAAATAAGCCGGAGCCAAAAAGTTTTATGGGAAGGAATAAATGTTAGACTTTATTAAACACTTTAGTAAGGTTAAAGAAGATGCCACAAGTAGGGATATCTTTGTTCAAGTTTGAAAGGATGAACTCCATTAAACAAATAAGGAAAGTAGTGGTGTAGTGGTCAGGATAAAAAACAGATTGGCAAGCAATGAAGAAGCCAGTAGCAATGTAAAACGAGGACAACTGACTGGCCCCTAATCGTTCAAGGATTTTGGAGAGTACTGGGAGGAGTGAGATAGGTCTGCAGTTACAAAGAGAATGAGTGGGACCCTTTTATGAAGCAGGATAACAATAGCACACTTCTAAAGGGTGGGGAAAACTTCCGTGGTAAGAGAGCAATTGAAGACATGAGCAAGGAAGCAGCAATGAAGGGGTCACACAATTTTAGACGTTTAGGAGGTAGGTCTTCTGCAACCTGTCAGGCACAGGGGCTTATTTTCAGTAGTTCACGAAGATATCTCAAAGCGACTGATTTGGTAGAAAAATAAATGTACCTCGACTAGAAGAGGGGCTGTGATTAGGAAATGTATGAGAAGCAACCATAGGGGCAGTAGATAATAGGGATTTAGGGCCTCTACAAACTGTACTGAGAGCATTAGTTACAAGAACTGATTCAGAGCACAGAGCAGAATCAATAAATGTGTTAGGAATAACAGAGGAATGTCTGAAGTGCTAAGGCAGATTTTATAGAATTCCAGAAGTTATTCAGAGATGATGCATCATTGTGATCTCATGTTTAAGTGAAGAGGTTTAGTGATCTCATATTCCAGTGAGAAGGGCTAGGTGATCTTATATCTCAAGTGAAAATAACTTGGTGATCTCCTGCCCCACATAAGGAGGGGATGACCTCTGGTCCTAAGTGAGGAGGGCTCAGTAATCTCCTGCCCCAAGTCAGGAGTGTTTGGTGATTTCAGGTTCCATGTAAGGAGGCTCAGTGACATCAGATCCCAAATGTAGAGGTTTGGCATCTCAGTTTCCAAGTAAGAAGGGCTCAGTAATCTCAAGTCATAAGTGAGGAGGCTTGCCGACCCAATGGCACTGAGGGCTGGGCGCTGGATGCCATACCAGTGCTATGCCAGCGACCTGTATTCGGGAATGAGCACAGGCTGCTGGGGCTTGGCAGGGTTGGAGAAAGACTGAGTATCTGTGGGACTGCTGTCTTTCTCTGGGGAGGGGACATCAGTGCTTGGTGCTCTGCTGGCCCTGGTGGAGACTAGGGGCAGTGCACAGGCTGTGACAAGGGGCAAAATGGGGCAGATGCTTGGGGAGCTCGTGTGGACCGTGTGCATGCTCCCTCCACTGGCATCATCTCACGCCCTCCCAGGAAACCAAGCAGAAAAATCTCCTCGGCAGTATGAAAGGCTGCCTGTTGGTGCCACCATGGATCGCCCAAGATAGTGCCCTCCTGGGCCCACCCTCCAGGTCTCTGCAGTGATGAGGGTAAGTATCCACTGCGATGCGGCCTGGGAGGACTGAGAAGGGAGGTCTGAACTCTGGCTGCATCTGGGACAGCAATCATGAAGGCTGACCTGATGTGGTGTAGGGGAACCAAAGGTACAACCCCCCCAGCCAGCTGAGGCAATAAAGTATATAAGAAAAAAAAGTGAGGAGGGCTTAGTGATCTCAGGGCACAACAGAGGAGGGTTGGTCTCTGGTCGCAAGTGAGGAGGGTTTGGCTATCTTATGCCCTAAGTGATGAGAACTCCATGATCTCTGATCCCAAATAAGGAGGGTTTGGTGATCTTAGGCCTCATGTCAGAGTGTTTGGTGATGTCAGGTCCTATGCGCAGTGAATTTGGTGATCTCTGGTCCTATGTGGGGAGAGTTTGATGATTTGTGGTCAAGAGGAGGGGCTCAGTGAAGTCAGATCACTTGTGAGGATAGTTTGGGGATCTCCAGTCACAAGTGAGGGCAGCATGGTAATCTTAGGTGCTACATAAAGAAGTTTTCATGATCTGAGATCCCAAGTTAGGAAGGCGTGTTGATCTCTAATCCCAAAGTGAGGTGGGGTTAGTGATCTCAGGTCCCTAGTAAGGAGAATTTGGTGATCTTGGGTCCCAAGAAAGGATGGCTTGGCAATCTCAGATCCCATGTGAGGGAGGCTCAATCATCTAATCTAAGGGACACTGTCTACCTTTTGTGTCATATTTATCTCTGGTTAAACACCCACATTTTATAATTGCTTATTTTCTCTAAAATTCATTGACAATGTTGGTTGTTTTTCTGCCTTGTTTTTCTTATTAGAACTGATGTGCATGCTAATGGTGTAGTCATGTAATTATTCCCAACCTTGTTTTGTTTCAAATCCTTGATCTACTCTTATTGCATACTTCCTGGACATTAAGAGCATGCCAAGCAGTGTAGATATGCATGATGCAATCATCTTCTCTCCTCCCACTGTATCATGAGTGACTAGACTGTGTTTTGGGGTGTTCCCAAGGAAAGATGCAATGCGAGTTAATCAAAGACTGTATACAACCACATTTTTGGGTGGCAACATTACTGTAGTAGATAGTCTGTTTTTCACTTTTAAAAGAAAAAGAAATCTGAATCAAACTACCAGCTACATTAGCAATCTCTACAGAATGTGACCAGTTATAACATATATTTTAAACTAGAAACACTTTGACACCTAAGGGGACTGACAGAGTCCCTTTAAATGAAGTGGGTTTGGTGATCTCATGTTCATAGTCAGTAGGGTTTAGTGATCTCAGTTACCAAGTAAGGTAATTTTGTGATCTACAGTCCCAAGTCAGGAAGGTTTAGTGATCACAAGTACCAAGTAAGAAGATCTTGCCAAACTCTAGTCCCATGTAGGTTAGGTCTGGAGACTGTACTTCCCAAGTGAGGAGGAAACATGTCTATTTTAAATGCCAAGTGAGAGGAGCTCCATTTTCTCAAATCCAAAGCAAAAGGGGCTCAATGATTTCAGAAGAATTATTTCCAACCTTGTTTTGTTTCAAATCCTTGATCTACTCTTATTGCATACGTCCTGGACATTAAGAGTACACCAAGCAGTGCAGCTATTTATGATGCAAACATGCAAGCAGAGGATTGTGGCATTCCTTGATGCCAGCAAACATCAAGATCCCAAACAGCATGGGTTGATGACAGGGACATCCTGCCAAACAAACCTAATAAAATTCTTTGACTGGCTTACAAAGACAGCAGATAATGGGGGGGGGGGGGGCAGTGGATGTAGTCTACCTGGACTTTAGTAAAGCCTTTGACTCTGTCCCACACAGAAGGCTGATAAAAAAGTTAGATAACATAGGGGTGGGACTGAAAGTGATGGCATGGGTGAAAAATTGGCTGCAAGGTAAAACACAGAGGATGCAGATAAAAGGAACACTGTCAATAGAACAGAAGGTAACCAGTGGGGTGCTCCAGGGTTCCATACTAGGGCCTCTGCTTTTCAATATATTCATTGCAGACATGGCAGGGAGCTCAAGGGGAAGGTATGTCTATTCGCGGATGACAGCAAGATAAGCAATCCTGTAGACTCCCTGGTATGGCAAATGAACATGGAGGCAGACCTTAAGCCGGAAAAGTGGTCTGCAGCATGGCAGCTGAACTTTAATGCCAAAAGTGCACAGTCATGCACATAGGGAGGGAAACCCAAAAAGAAGTACTTTGGGGAGAAAAGCTAGCAATGACCAGGCAAGAATGTTACCTAGGAGCCATTATATCAGATGATTTAAAAGTGAGTAGACAATGTGAGAAGGCAGTACTAAAGGTCAGTGGCATGCTAGGATGCACTGGGAGGGGAATCACTAGCCACAAAAAGGAGGTCATATTGCTACTGTACAGGGCACTGATCTTCCACCACCTGGAGTACTGTGTCCAGTTCTGGAAACCACACCTTTAAAGGGACATTGACAACATAGAGATGGTACAAAGGAGGAAACAAAATGATACATGGAATGCACACAATTCCATATGAGGACAGGTTGAAGACATTAAACATGTACTGTCTGAAACAAAGGAAAAGGGGGGGCCATGATTGAGACCTTCTAGTACATTAAGGGAACAAACAAGGTCCTGGTTCAAGAACTTTTGAAGTGAGAGGAGCTCCATTTTCTCAAATCAAAGCAAAGGTCTCAATGATTTTGGAAGAATATGAGGAGGGCTCAATGATCTTAGGTCCCAAGTAAGGGTTGCTGATGACACAGCTTAGCTCCTGAGGACAGAGACATCAATGTTTGTCCTGATGTTTGAACAGGTTTCAAGACAAGCAACTGTAAATTTAGGTTCATTTAAAAGACTCAGAATCAGGGTAACCTATTAGTAGATACATCAGAGAAAGTATGACAGGATACAGTTCACAAGGGCAAAAATAATGTTTAATCATAACAGTAGCCATCTTCATCAACAGAATCACCAAATGTCCCTGCAATGATTTTGTTTTATTCCTGCTTCTCAGATGTATAGACAAACAGGGTCAGTACACTTTGTGGATTGAATCAAGATGCTAGACAATAGCAGAGTTCTTCATTTTGTAAAGTGCCTTAATACAGTTTCGTCAATTTTGCTGCAGGGGGAGAGAGGTATATCGGGATGTGGGAGGATAACTGCAGACATGGTCAAGGCATCGTAGTCACTCAGTCTGGACTGTGCTACCAGGGCACCTTTAACTGTGACAAAATGACTGTAAGTACAGTAACGTTATAAAACTCTATGGCACTGACAATACACCATATCAACCCAATTTGATTATTTTTATTTTTCAGATGGAGCAAAAGTCTAACAAATTGTACAAGTCTCTAGATTCAAGAGTTCAGAGTCCCCTTCAGCCTGCCAGCCAGCTCATGCAAATACCCTGATGGGGGCAGGCTAGCCTCAGGATAACTCCTGTGTCTCGGGGGGTAATTGGATGTTTGGCTTGCCAGGAGTCCACTCACAATTAAATGAGGCACAGCTGTCATACCTTTCATATCCTGCCCCAAAAGAGTCATAGCACAGATGGCACAAAGGATCACACAATGCTCACAGCAATAATTCATATGTGATCCCTTTACTGAAGAGAAGTGTGTTTATCCAATAAAACGTATTCAGTACTGATTCATTTCAATCCAGGGTTACATAGGAACACATGCTCTGAATAGTTCAAAACAGAAATGGTCTCTGTGGCACTATGCCAGTTTCTTTAGGGCTACCTGACCCTTACCTTATTACATGCACCCTCACTTCCTTTATGCTCATGAACCTGGCTTACTAGCCAGCTGAATCTGGATGATATCTCACCCCGCTATTAGGTACTACGTTTTGAATACTGTATGAGCAGACCTGCATAAATGTAAACTCACCTTTGAACTTGAAGACTTGCACAGTGTAACTTTAGCCCCCAGAGGCATAATTAGGAAACATGGGACCCATCTTTCTGCAGGGCACAGTAGTCCAGACTTCAGGACACTGGGCACTGACTCTGTCTACCCACCATCCAGGATCTCCTGACTGGAAACACTGCATAGACAGCTGCATTCTTTCTTTCAGAAACAATTACATTTGCCATTCTGCTTTTAACTTAAGGATGCAGAAAACTTCGGACATTTACTGTCATTCTGATACCCCAGAGACCCAGCCAAGTTCTTTGGCTACCAAATCTTCAGGGAATCTTGCCAGCTCCAAAGCCATCAAACAAAACTCCTTGAGAGGATGCTCGCCCAGAACCCCCCCACTTCTCCTTCCACAGCCTCAACATCATCCCAACCCAAAGTTATGGCCACGGGGCTGAAGAGCACCAATACCTCCTCAGCCTGGCACCCTGCCACCAGGCAAGGCCTGGTAGGCCCTCTTCAGGCCCCAAACCATCCATACTGGGAGGCCCTGGGGTAACTGACTTGTGCTGATGACACTGTTTCTTTAGAACTGAATTATTCCTGCCCAGCACTCCTATTTATTCCCGTCCCTAGTCTCATTTCAGCTGAAAATATTGAGATCCACTAAATAATATTCCACGGAACAGCATTTTACTGCAGAAAATAATTCCACAACTGTTTTCTATGGTGGAATTTCACCATTCCATTTGTGGCAAAATTTGGTGGAATTTTGGCGCAATTTTGAAAATTCCACAGAGTTTCGTTCTGCCAGAATTAAAATTCTGCACAGCAGTACTAAAGAACACTGCAGAAAAGCAGCTCATTGCCCCTTAGACATCATCTATCCCTGCTGCTTTTCCTGCCATCAACTCATAATCCTCTGCTGTGACATCACAGGCTGCTGGCATAGAAATAATGTTGGTGTTATGAGCAAAGGATTGTGACTTTAAGGCAAGAAAAGCAGCTGGAATGGGGAAAGTCTAAATGGCTAAGAAGAGTCTGTTTTCATGCAACTTCCTACAGTAACAAAAATGTAATAAATAAATGTCCAGAAATTAAAATTAAGGAGGACGTTTGTGTAACTGAGGTAAGCTGATGTCAACTATGACTTTTTTTGCTAGAAAAAAGAAAGCCTTTAAGTACTGTCTTTGAAAGGAGTCTTATTTTATAAGTGACAGTACCATACAAGACATAGGTTTCACTGACATTGCCTTTAAAACATTGATTCATTTATCAATAGTACTCAACTGATGAGTGAAATAAGACACATCAGAGTGTTGGTATTATTATGTTGGCTGCCATGCATAAAAACATATTGAGGCTGCTTTCTCCACAAGCCGGCTGTGGAGGCTCGGCACTGTTGTGGCCAGTGCCCCACGGCCTTTAAAGGCTTCCAGCATCCCCAATGGCATGGCATGCTGCTGCTGATACTAGTTCAGCCGCGTGCCACAACTTAAAAAACAGCCGCTGCAATCAGGAGCGCACTCGTCACTGCAAGCCATTCGCTGCAATGAGGGTGACCCGTCATTGCAGGCGGGATCTTGACACACTGATATTGTTTGTGAACATGGCGGGAGGTATGCACCGTGTTCACAAACAATATTCCCACCATGTTTATTTACAGCAGGGCCCCAATCTCTGTCGACTTCAGTGCCCCAATGTATGTTGTCGACAGAGGCCCCTCCCCATCCACATTATGTAATCCCCCCACTTATATTGTCTGCCGACAGGGTGCCCAATCGCCATCAGCATAATGTCACCCCCCCTTTTTGTTGTGTGCCGACAGGGGTGCCCAATCCCCCGTCGGCTACAGCTTGCCCCTCACAAAAGAAAGACTCCGGTGGCACATTGGGAGCCCACCCCAGCATGCCACATCATCCTGTAAAATGAAAAATGGTCCCGCGATGTCTTTTTTTTAACCTGTAAAAAAGGAAACGGTCCCTCGGAGGTCTCCCTGCCCTCCTCACACAACCTACGCCCACCCACTGCTCACCCTGCCTCCCCACACCACCCCTCACCCCATACTTACCTCCAGAGCTCGACGCGACGATCTTCGGTGGACCGGGAGAACATCTGCACTTTTCAAAGCCGACCACGAACTGAGGAAATGCCGGTAAGCTGTATAATGGAATAAATGTTTTTTTTTCCAACTTTAATGCATATCTCAGTAATTTTGGGAATTTTGGCACCAAATTTTCAACTTGGGGTTTTTGGGACCCCTCCTCATGAATTCTGGAACTGTCATGGCATTAATTGGCCCCAAAAGGTGATTTCACGGTCACTGCACGGAATCACCTTTCAGGCTGATTAATGAAGCAACAGTGCCAGTGTTCATAATTGGGCTCTCAAAAGCCTATGTTACAAATTTGGTGGAAAAATCCAAAAATGATTCATTTACGGAAGTCGTTGCACAGTTGCTACATGCTGCCCGTAACTCTCACAAATTTGTAATTTTCACACCAGATTTTCAACATTGGCATTTTGCACACCTCCTTGTGAACAGTATAGCTGTTATTGTTCACATCCTGGCCAAATGCGGTTTCACACTTCCGGCGCGGGATAGCGCGAGTCGCTGTGGTAAATTAGTGTCCGGGACATATTAAGAAGATGACAGTGACACTGTTCATGAGTAGAGGTCCTAAAATGCCTTTATTGAAAATTTGTTGATGATACTCCATACAATGACTGTGTTACGAGCGTGCAGTGTGCAGTTTGCATGCACGCTCGTAACTTCGCGAATTTGTAATATTTTCACTCCACATTTTCAACATTGCCATTCTCCCACACCTACTTATGAACAGTACAGCTGTCATTTTTCACATCCTGGTCGAAATGTGTTTTCGCACTTCTGGCACAGAATAGAGCAGTCGCTGTAGGAAATCACTGTTTGGGACAGATTAAGAAATGACAGTGATACTGTTCATGAGCAGAGGTCCTAAAATGCCTAAGTTGAAAATTTGGTGATGATAGTCCATCAAATGACTATGTTACAAGTGTGCATTGAGCACTTTCCATGCACCCTTGTAACTTCGCAGATTTGTAATATTGTCACACCAGATTTTCAACACTGGCATTTTTTCAAACCTCCTTATGAGCAGCGCAGCTGTCATTTTTCACATCCTGACTGAAATGTGTTTTCACAGTTCTGGCACAGAACAACGTGGTCGCTGTGGGAAATCAGTGTTCAGGACAGATTAAGAAAATGACAGTGGCACTGTTCATGAGCAGAGGCCCTAAAATCCCTATATTGAAAATTTTGCAACAAAACTCCATAACATGAGTGTGTTACAAGCGTGCTTTGAACTGTTTCCATGCACCCTTGTAACTTCGCAAATTTGTAATATTTTCACGCCACATTTTCAACAGCGGCATTTTTTCACACCTCCTTACGAACAGTACAGCTGTCATTTTTCACATCCTGGCTAAAATATGTTTTTGCACTCCTGCTGAAGAATAGCACGGTCACTGTGGGAAATCAGTGTTTGGGACAGATTAAGATTGAGCGAGTGAGAGGGGGGGAGTGACCGAGCTCAGCTGAGCTCTGTCGGGACTGCTGCTGATTTGTTTGTGGGCAGAAAAAGGCCCCAACGTAAGAGCCCAGTACAAAAGGTCAGCCTGTACCACTGGGAGAAACAGAACAAGAGAGCAAGTGAGGGTGGGGGAGTGAGTGAACTCACCGGAGCGCTGTCAGGACTGCTGCGGATTTCTTTGTTGTCAGAAAAAGGTGTCAATGTAGGCAGGGGCCCAGTACAAAAGGCCAGCCTGTAGTGGTAGGAGAAACAGTATTAGTGAGTGAAACAGGGGACTGAGTGAGTGAGCTCAACAGTGCTCTATCAGGACTGCTGTGAATTTCTTTGTGGGCAGAAAAAAGCACCAATGCAGGCAGGAGCCCCGTACAAAAGGGCAGCTTGCAGCACAAGGACAAACAGAATGATTGCATGAGAGAGGGAGACTCTGCAACCTCAAGGAGCTCTGTCGGGACAGCTGCAGATTTCTTTGTGGACAGACAAAGATGCCAGTGCAGCTAGGAGCCCCGTTCAAAAGCGCAGCCTGCAGTGCCAAGAGAAACAGAATGAGCGACTGACAGAGTGGTAGTGAGCAAGCTCAATGGAGCTCTATTGTGACTACTGCAGATTTCTTTGTGGGCAGAAAAAGGCGGCAAAGCAGGCAGGAGCCCAGTACAAAAGGCCAGCTTGCAGGGCCAGCAGAAATGGAATGAGCGAGTGAGAGAGGGGGAGTGAGCGAACTCAATGGAGCTGTGTCAGGACTGCTTTAGATTACTTTGTGGCCAGAAAAAGCCGCCAACGCAGGCAGGAGCCCAGTACAAAAGGGCAGCCTGCAGCAGTGGGAGACACAGAATGAGCGAGTGAGGGAGGGGGTGTGACTAAGCTCAACGGAGCTTTGTTGGGACTGCTGCAGATTTGTTTGTGGGCAGAAAAGGGCAGTAATGCACGCAGGGGCCCAGTACAAAAGGGCAGCCTGCAGTGGCGGGAAAATCAGAATGAGTGACTGAGAGAGAGGGAGTGAGCGAGCTCAACAGAACTTTGTCGGGACTACTGCAGATTTCTTTGTGGGCAGAAAAAGGCACCAACCCAAGGCAGGAGCCCAGTACAAAAGGGCAGCCTGCAGAGCCAGGAGAAACACAATGAGTGAGTGAAACAGAGGGAGTGAGTGAGCTCAACAGAGCTCTATTGTGACTGCTGCAGATTTCTTTGTTGGCAGAAAAAGGCCGCAACACAGGCAGAAGCCTAGTACAAAAGGGCAGCTTGCAGCACCAGGAGAAACAGAATGAGCGAGTGAGTGAGAGAGGGGGAGTGAGCCACCGGAGCTCTGTTGGGACAGCTGCAGATTTCTTAGTGGGCAGAAAAAGCTGCCAATGCAGGCAGGAGCCCAGTACAAAGAGCAGCCTGCAGCACTGGGAGAAACAGATTGAACAAGTGACAGAGGGGCACTGAGCGAGCTCAACAGACCAAAGCAATTAGCATTCAGCATTGACAAATGCTTGTTTATTTATATATTTAGTTAGACAGTTATTCTCTTGTTGACTGGGAAAGGAGGACAAGACAACACTGCCTATTTTCAGCCTAGTTGAGGTTGGGGTAGGGGTTGATACAGATGCACACCAACTGTAATTGAACCAGATTATGCTATTAGTGTAATTTTAGTGGTATTATACCTCATAACATGCCTCATGGTTTTAACAGCCTACACAAATCACCAGTCAGCACTTTACTAGACAACACCCATTCTATCATGTTTCATGCCAGTCATGTCATGGTGAACCTATGGAACTGCCTATTAGTGGAGATAGTGGATAAGATGATTGCACAACACTTCAAGGTAAGCCTGGGCAAATTTCTGCTTACCAAGAAAATCACTGGACATGGGTAGTAGGACAGCTGGGAAAGCGCTATCTTCTCACCCCAGGAATATTCCAATATTCCTAACTCTTCTGCAGTGTGCCTTTAAGGTCAGAATGCCCAGAGATAGAATGCTAAGCAAATGATGGAATCATTGGCATGAGCCACTTTTAACCCTCAGAATTCTCTCTCCGCCTGTCAAGACCAGACGCCTGGAAATTTCGTCCTCAACATCTAGTCACAAGAAGCCTTGATTTTCGTAAATACTTAAGTATTTCTTGTTTACTTTCAATTGAATTCATTCACATATCTGGACTGACTAGTACGGTATGGGCTGCACGCCCATTGGCTCATGCTCTGAACCAATGGGTGTGCAACCCTACCGAGCTGTCAGTTGGCGGGCAGTGGGGTGGCAGGTGGGTGAGTGCTGCCACGCCCATTGTGGGGGGGGGGGTGGGGTGGTGGTGGGGCTCAGTGGGCAGGTGGGGTGGGGGTCCACCAGATCACCAGGGATTTTGGACTTGGGGTAAGGAATGCCACCCGCAATCGGGCTAATCACGGTCCATTGGACCACCAGAGATATTGGACTTCGGGGGGGATACAGTGATGCCCATGATCGGGCTAATCACGGTCCACTGGACCACCAGGGATAGGAGATGTTCTTTGTCTCTTATGGGATGTCCCGCGATCGGGCTGCAGGGGGCGCCGGTCCCCGACGGCTGCTGCCTGGCAGGGCGCCAAGCACAAGTCATCGGGGATCTGCACACCTGCATGCTAATGGAATGCAAATGGAGCTGTAATCAGATGCAAATGGCCCCCTGTGCACCTTGCATAAATTATGGCCCCATTTGCATGTCACCCTTTGAATATCACAGGTGCTGTGCATGGTGCAATGGCACTTGCGCCACCGCATCTCAATGCTCCACTCTGACCACTTGTGCTGGTGCAGTTCCACTGCGCCATGCACAGTGGGGGTGGCCAGGGTGCAATATTCAAAGCAGCTGTGTCATAGCACAACTCTATTGAATATCGCCCAGGCCACACCCCTGCACAACAAATATGAGCAGCACACAGGCTTGCACCACAGCCTGGCGCAGTTTGAATATCTAGGCCCCTGTGTTTTCTGCTTCAGTTTTAACCATTTAAAGTCTGACTGTACTATCTGTAAATCTTTTCCAGACAAGACTTTAGGAAAACATCCGGACAGACTAAATAAAAGATTAAAGGGTCCCTCTGGTTCTGATCAGCTGAAACCCTCCGGGTCTGTGGGTGACACCATAATTTCTGATATTTCTACCCTGCACGCACAGGTAAAAGACCCTCTGAACCGGCTAGCTCCTGTTCCTGTTAAAAACAGAAAAAGACAAAGTACACTGGACCCTGTGGAAGGGACTTCTGTGTTGCCTGTCACTGTGCTTTCTCCTGCTGAGATTGCACAAGCAATAAAAATTATGTAAACCTTGCAGGGTCTGCTGCCTGTGGTATCACAGTCTCCAGTCAGACTTCTGCACCCTCCATCCCATCCTGTTTTCCTGAACAGCATGAGGAGAGGAGGAGGAGGAAGAAGAAGAAGGTGAGCCTATAGAGCATAAGGTCTCCCCTGAACAGGAGTTTGGCTCTCCTCCCAGGACTACTGAAGATTCTGCTTCTCATTTTTCCTTCATTAGAAAAATTGCTGATGCCTTAGGCATCCCTACCACTGAAGCTGTAGAGGATGAGGAGGAGGCTGAATATATGGATATGATGAGACTGACCCCTACTAAAAAGCTTTCACTTCCTATCAATAAATTCTTCAAAAGAGATATTTTCAAACTCCTCCAAGCTCCTGGGTCTGTCCCTCCTTTGGACAAGAGAGTGGACAAAAAGTATCAGCTTGACAGAGCAGGGGCTGAATTCTTATTTTCACACCGTGACCACCAGGGTGTGGTGCAAGCTGCAGCTTGTGATAAGGCTAAAGTCTCTGGCTTCTCACCCTCCAGAAAAGGACTCTAGGATAATTGAAAGCATGGCCAAGAAAGGTTATCTGCCAGTGTCTCTGGCCATTAGGCAAACAAATTATCAGGCCTATGCAGCACAGTACCAGATGGCAGTCTGTCTTAGACATGGCTGAAAAAGCATCTCCTCCTCTTTTGGGCAGACCTAGCTGAAACAGCTAGGTTTGGCCTGGAAGCTGCCAAATATCATTTTCAGATGGCATCAGACAGCTATGAGATTGCTGCAAGGTGGATGGCAAATACCATCGCACAGAGAAGGTTTGCTTGGGTAAGAGCCACAAACCTAACACAGGATACCCAGAATAAGACTGCATTTTCTAAGCAGGGCAGTTCTCTATTTAGCAGCCATACAGAGGCTTACATGCAGAAGGTGGATGAGTATAAGGCCACCTTCCATAGTAATTCTACAAAAGAAAGACCATCACTTCCTCTAGACCATTCAGTAGGGAGATGGGGCAGACAATTTCACATCAGGCCTTTTACAGGCCATGGTACTCCCTCAAGCACCCCAATACCCACAGCAAGGGTACTTTAGGGGTAGGGGCAGAAGAGGTGCCAGGCGTGCTACCCAGTCTCAGCCCCAGGCTAAACAGGATCCCTGACTCCTTCATTCAGGCTGCCTCTCCTTTACCAGTAGGGGGCAGGCTGACTCACTTTCTCCACAACTGGAAAACCATCACCACAGACAAGTGGGTTCTGGAGATAGTGGGTCATGGCCTGTCTTAAATTTCAAGTCTCACCCTGTTCAAACAAACATAGCTTTCAAACCAGCTTCCCACCTAGAAAGCAAAAGGCTGGAAGAAGAGGTGAAACACCTTCTTTCACTGAAGGCAGTGGAACCAGTGCACTGAATCAAAGGGGAAAGGACTTTATTCAAGGTACTTTCTTACTCCAAAGAAAATGGAGAGCTGCGGCCTATGCTGGATCTCAGGATCCTCAACAATTTCTAACAAAACCAAAGTTCAAAATAACTTTGTCTGATTCTGCCAGCAATCCGAAAAGGGGATTGGTGGCATCATTGGACCTAAAAGATGCCTATTTCCACATTCCCATAAAGAGTCTCACAGAAAGTTTCTCAGGTTCAGACTCCAATCAGGACACTATCAGTTCTCAGCTCTTCCTTTCAGTCTCACTTCAGCACCAAGGGTGTTCACAAAGTGTCTGGCTGTGGTAGTGGCTCACTTACGAAGACAAGGTGTCTCAGTATTCCCCTACTTAGATGACTAGTTAGTGGTGGAGAATTCACCACAATAGCTAGCAGAGCACCTCCAACTCACTCAACATTTGCTGGAGTCTCTGGGGTTCATTTTAAACTTGGAAAAATCAGTTCTGATTCCTTCTCAAATTCTGCAGTTCATACGAGCAGAATTAAATGCCAAGGTGGGCAGAGCATTCTTGCCCAGAGACAGGGCAAAAAGCATCCTGCAGTTGGCAGCCTCTTTCAGGCTCAATGTCCCAAGGCCAGCAAGGCTGTTTCTTCAACTCCTGGGTCACATGGCAGCTGCAACAGGTACAGTGCTGGGATCCAGGTTTCAGATGAGGGATATCCAATTTCACCTAAGAACTCATTGGTGCCAACAGAAGGACTCCCTGTCAAAGATTGTCTCTGTAGCAAAAACATTTATTCAAGCTCTTCAATGGTGGAAAGAGGAAGCCAACCTTAGAGAAGGGATTCCTTTCAAAAAGAGTTCCGTTCAGTAATTCTCACAACAGATGCATCCCTCTTGGGCTGGGGGGCTCATCTAGCAGAGCACACGGCCTAGGGCACTTGGTCAAGTGCAGAAACTCTTCTGTACAGAAACCTGTTGGAGCTCAGATCAGTGTTTTTGGCAATGCATGCTTTCAAACCACTGATACAAGGACAGGTAGTGCAAGTCAGGACAGACAACACTACCACCATGTACTACATAAACAAGCAAGGGGGAACAAGATCAAGCCTCCTTTTCACGGAGGCTATGAAAATCCGATCCCTGGCTTACTCACTAGGCCCCTTACTATAGACCATTCATCTGCCAGGCAAAGACAATGTTCTGGCAGATACTATGAGTCAAATCAGTCAGGACCATCATGAATGGTCCCTGAACAGGCAAGTAGTACAGACTCTATTCAGGAGGTGGGGCACCCTGGAAATAGATCTCTTTGCCTCTCATCAGAGCCATCACTTGCCTCAGTTCTGTTGCAGACCTCCAGTAGTGGGCACAGTTCCTCTAGGTGCCCTTGTCCTGGATTGGTCAGGGAAATTCCTGTATGTATTCCCCCATTTCTCCTAGTATACAAAGTGCTGTTGAAACTCAGGTCTCAGCCAGCAACAATGATCCTGATAGCCCCAGACTGGGCCAGACAGCCATGGTACTCCCTGTTGTTGTCCATGTCAGTGGAACAACCAATACACCTTCCCAGGAGGCACAATCTTCTGACCTCCAATCAGGGCAGACTCCTGTATCTGAACCTCAGGTCACTCAGGCTCAAAGCTTGGCTCTTGAGGACCTAGATTATGCTGGTTTACATCTCTCTGAGTCAGATATGGATGTTTTAGGAGGATATAGAAAATCCTCTACTAAGAAAACCTTTGCTGCAAAATGGAAGAGGTTTTCCATTTGGTGCTCTAACAGGAGTGTGGTGCCAACCCAGGTAGGAGTGCCAGGGTTGCTGGACTACCTAGTCTATCTACACTCCTTAGGTTTACAGCCTGCTACACTGAAAGTTCATTTAGCTTCAGTTTCTGCCTATGCTTTGGCAGGTAAGCCTGTTTCCTTAGCATCAAATCCAATTTTTAAAAAGTTTTTCAAAGGCTCTTCACATATGTACCCTCGGTAAGAGAACTGGTGCCAGCTTGGGACCTTAATATTTGCATTGCTCAGCTCATGGCTCCTCCTTTTGAGCCTATATTTTCAGCACCTTTGAAGTATGTCACTTGGAAAACAGTGTTTCTAGTGGCCATCACTTCGGCTAGAAGAATTAGTGAGCTTCAGGCCTTATGTATCGTAAAGGACTACATTGCTTTCACAGGGATAAGGTAGTCCTTCAAACAAATAGGAAATTCCTTCCCAAAGTGGTTCCAGACTTCCATTTGAACCAGTCCATTACTTTGCCAGTGTTTTTCACTGACCACTCTTCTACTGGTGAGCGTAGGCTACATAGCATGGATGCCAAGAGAGCATTGGGCTACTACATGACAGACATTAAGCCCCATAGGCAGGATAGAACACAGCTTTCCTCACTTTTGGGGATGTGGGAAAGGTTAATCCAGCATCTAAAAGGTCCATTTCTCACTGGATTGTTCAGTGAATCCAAGTTTGTTATTCTAAGGTGGGCAAGGAAGCCCCAGCAGGTCTTAGAGCCTATTCCACAAGGGGTACAGCTGCAACATTGGTAGCTGCAAGGGAAATACCCTTGGTGGATATTTGTAAAGCAGCAACCTGGCTAACAGTATACACATTTGTCAAGCATTACAGCTTGGATATGCAGGCAAGGGCTGATGCCAGGTTTGGTACAACTGTACTGCAAAGCTTGTTTCCAAAATAGGTTCTTCCCACCTCCAAAGGTATTGCTTTTTAGTCTGCAGAAGAGTTAGGAATATTGGGTATTACTGGGGTGAGAAGAAAAAGTTACTTACCATAGTAACCTTGTTTCTCCCAGGGGATACTCCAATATTCATAACTCTCCCTCCCTCTTCCCCATTTTAAGAACCAGTGGCCTCTGTATTCCATGCTGTACCATAGTGTTTGCATGCCACACTTTTACTTTTATTAAAACTTCTTTACCTTTTTTCTCCTTTTTCAGGTAATTCTGACATAAGGAGTGTGTGGAGAATATTTTGTAATTATAATTTTTATTTTCATGTTTCCCTCAGTTGGATTTTTTGTAGTGAATTTTAAAATAAAAATGTATTATGTTTAAATTTTGGGCCCTTTCTTGCAGGCGTCCATGAAATCTGAGAGTTAGAATGTCAGCAGTTGATAGTTGGCAGCATTTGAAAAGTGGTTTCATGCCAATGATTCCATCATTTGCATAGCATTCCATCTCCGGCATTCTGACCTTAAAGGCACACAGCAGAAGAGTTATGAATATTGGAGTATCCCTGGGAGAAACAAGGTTACTATGGTAAGTAACTTTTCATTTCATCTTTGTGTTCACACAGCATATAAATTGGTCCTTGCTTATAGCAGGGGAACCTGGTCACCTAGTGCTGAGCAAAATTTGTATAATAACGGTATAAAGGGCAATGTGCTATTTTGCATTTGCACAGTTTTTTTTTTGGGGGGGGGTGGGCGCTGTACCAAAATCTGGTGTAAATCATCAATGTGTTTTTTTTTTTACAAAAATAGTGCCATTTTCACCAAACTTGGCATTTTAAAAATGCTAATTTTAAAATGCACAATTTCAACAAATAAGCACATTGTCTTCCAAACTGCACATTTTGAAAGCTGGATTTCAAAAAGTACAATTCAACAAAAGTTGTGCATTTAAATTCAGTGTTCTAATTTATAAAATTACATGAAATTATGTTAAATAGGAGCATTTTCACAAAAGGTATGGAAAAAAGATTTTTTTCTAATTTTCCCACGACTAGTGTCCTTTCCAGCCTTCAATTATTATGTTATGGTACTATTTTATTCCTTATTAAATGTACACTAGTATAGTGTGGTAAGCTAGTCCTTCCTGACAGACGAATTTGAAAAGTAGTTTGATAAGTACTGCTGAAAGCTAAACTGAGCACTCTGCTAACTCTTTAAAAACAGCAGGACCAAGTACGACAGACTATGTATGTAACCTGATCTGTTGTACTTGATCCCACCATCTTGCTGCACTGTTAATATTTTTTATGTTTTTAATAGAGCTCTCTGAAATATAATTATGGACTAGTATAGCTAGTTTTTCTTAGGTATATCCGTATCATTTTGAGGTTTGGAGAATGCTGGTTTTTGCTTTCGGCTGTAGTTGCATGTTACCTGGTGCTTTGCAGGACCCTAGAACTGTCTGTGTGTTTTGTTTTGTTTTTTATTTAGACAAATGTTTACAAAAGTAGAAATGTCTGTCTTGTGTACCATGTAGGGAAGTGGAATACTCCTATCAGAAGACCACACAGTCTATGAAGGGGAATTTACAGAAGAGCTGATGTTAACTGGAAAGGTAATTTATTCACTGACCCTTAGGCCCAGCTGTCACTGTAGTCTTTGCCTCCTCCATTGTTACTGTATCTCTGCTTCATCCCCCAGTCTGTTATTTGTCTAAATATTCACTGATATTGAATTTTGATAGAAAAAATCAATAGTAAACAATCAGAAACATACAATCCATACCAGCAAGAAACAGATTGTTTTATTAGTGGAACAATAAGGCATTTGGTGCATACAGTGACTGCAGAAAAAAAAGTCAGTGTACTGTACAGTAGCTAAAAAGCACATTAAGGTACTTCACTTTATCCAACAGGTATAAAAATAAATTGTGCAAGATGAATAGGAGCTATGTAATGGCCTGACTCAGAATATGTCATTTATCTTAATAAGCAAGGGACCATAACCAATGAGTTGCAAAGCCACATGTGAGTTACAAAGGTTTTGCTACCTCACAAATGATAAATGGTATGTTCTGAGTAAGATCATTGCATGTCCAGTTTATAACACACATTTTCAAATGAAAGCCTTTCATATTAACTCTTTTTTGAACTGTAGAAGTTTCTGGTCCTTCTTTCACTCCTTTTGTCATTTTGCCTTAGACTGTCCTCCTCGTACCCATCACTACTTGCTCTACTCTTTTTTTATAATTAATAGTTTATTGTATTTTCAGAACATAACAGCAATGCAGGTTTTTTTAAACAATACAATTGGGAAAGTATTTCTGGCCAGGTTTGGCATGCTAAAACCCAATGGATGTACACCTCTATGAATGATTAATGAAGCTCTTTAACAGGTACAGAATAGGTCATGCATATTCTGACACATACAGTGAAGGTATTATGGTATCTTGTTGTATTCAATATAACCCAAGGAGGAGAGCCCCAGCCAACAGAAGAAATAGGATCTGGGGTAGGCAGATTGTGTTGGGGTGCAGTGACAACTAGTACAGCCATGAAATGGGGGGGTGATGTCTAAGAGGTGCAACAGGGTGGATACCCATAAGGGAATGACTCTGGGGCTAGGTCGGAAGAGTAGGCATTAGTTCAGGTTCTTAGGAGGGGGGAGTGGGCAGGGAGGGGAGGTGCTAGTGTCTGAAGATTGAGTGGAGGTGTCGGCTGCTGCTGGGGTATGCAATGTGACATATAGTATCCCTGTTGGTTAACTAGGCTGTTGGTTAACTAGGATCTGCAGCTTATCCATTAGGCAAGGAAATGGGCAGACTAGGTTGGCCAAGCGGTCCTTATCTGCCATAAAATTCTATGTTTCTATCCCTCCAGAATCTTGCAAAAGACAGAGGAGAGGAATTCTTCCCACTTAGCCCTGTAGTTGTCCATTTGGTCTGTGACCATATAATGTACCCCTTCAAAACTAGCTGCCTTTCTGAGCTCTGGGAGCCATTAAGTAAGGTTTGGTGGCTGTTGCTCCCTCCAGTATGCCAAGCTTATTTGCACAGCAGTCACTAGGGTGCCCAGCAGTCAGTTGCGGTGAGCTGGCTGAATTTTTTTCCAATTGTTTAACCAGGAGAGACACACTAAGCTGAAAGCTTGTTTACAGGTGCAACCTGGGAGCACAGGGAAGTTAAGTGACTTGCTCAGAGTGACACAGTGGGGGCTGTGGGATTCAAACCCAGGTCTCCAGGTTTGCAGCTCAGAGCCTTAAACCACTGCACTACTGCCTCCCAGTGAGCTGGGAGGAGATTGCTACCATGAGAGACATGGTCCTGTTAGCCAGTCATCACTATTGCTGCCAATGGGTCAAGTTGCATTCCTGAGTCCCAGTGTAATACTACAGACATCTCTTTTATTTTTTTTTGGTATGGCCCTCCAATTCTTCTCAGCCTCTGCCTGCCCTCAACTGCCTCACTAACCCCCCCCAGGGACTTACTTTAATCCCAGGTCACTGATACCTCCTGGATTGCCCCCAGGGTGGGGCCACTGCCAGAGCAGGACTTCCATGATGACAGGATAAGGTGTTGGCAGGAGAGCCCACAACATTACCTCCTTGACTTACCCCCAAGGTGGGCACGGAACCCATACCAACCATAGCGGATGTCGGAATAGGTCAGAATTGCTGTGGAGAGCTAGCGGAGCTGGGGTGGGCAGGCTTCATGAGCGGCAGGCATAATATTTGATAGTTTTGCGCCCCCAGAGGTGGATATGTGCAATTATGTCCCATGTCCACGCCACCTGCCCACATGTACTGGCGCTAATGCAGGAGTAATCCAAGCCTCCACTAGGGGTCCCAATTGAGCCGGACACTCTATCCCTTCTCCATCCCAGAGAAGGAGAGCAATCCCTAGGATGCTCAATCTTTCTTCCCAGCCAGCCATCTGATGTTCCCAGGTCCATTTACCAAATGCATGTCATTGTAGTCACAGTCGGCACCTGCCTCTGCGCGCAGGCCAGCTGTGCTACAGACATCTCAAGCCCTTGCCAGAAGTGGTGTAATGTTGGGCACTCCCACAGGAGGTGTGTGATCCTGCCCATGCACTCCTTGCTTGTCCAACACCTATCAGTGTGCATTGGGCCCCACCTGTCCAACTTTTGCAGAGTCCAGTGCCACTTGTGAAGTACTTTAAATTTTGTGAAGTGGTTGGGACTGTCTCTGGAGACTGTGTGCAGATTGCTCCAGCATTTAACCCACTCTTGTTGTGTTATCTCACAGTCTGACTCTTGCAACAACCTGGTCCATAGGGAGTCAGTGAGGTCTGGTTAAAGACCTGTCAGATTCCTATTAGTGCGTCCCACCTACATGGGTATAGGAAGTCTTTAAGTTCATCTGCGTCATGCACTTTCAGATACTGGCCCAAATAGTTGCCTGCAGCCTGCTGTATCTGCAGGTACTGCCAGTGCTGCTGTTTGTTAGGAGAAAAGGTCTCCAGTAGTTGATCAAAAGACCTAAGGTGTATGGTAGCTTGTTATGAAGTGGAAAATATTAGACCACCTTAAGCGGGAGGGGGTTGGGATAGTTTTCCTGCAAGAAATTCACCTGATCCACCCTAAGACCAATAAACTTTGAACAGTGTTGGTTTCCTAAGTCTTTGGAAGTTCTTACAACTCCAAAAGCAGAAGCATGGCCTTTCTAATCTTCTCACTCTACTCTGCCCTTTTACTTTCCTCTCTTGATGTCAAGTGCTTTTCCCATTGTGCCTCCTTCATATCTAAGTTATAGTACGGTTCTCTCCCTCTCTCCCTCCCTCCCTTCCTTACTTACTTACTTACTTACTTACTTCCTTCCTTCCTTCCTTCCTTCCTTCCTTCCTTCCTTCCTTCCTTCCCTCCTCTCCCTGACCAACTTCCTACCATGTCCTCAGCAATGTTTCCCATTCCCTTTCTATTCTACCCAGGAAGTCCACTGCTGGACAAGCTGCCTTTTTATATGTATTTTATTTTTATTTTAGTCTTTGGTAACCGGGTAAAGAAAAAATTGTTTTCCTAATCTCTGGTCCTCTTTTCCCCTGACTATCTGCTCTACCTCTTCTCCCTTACTTGTCCTCTTTGTGACTTTTCTACTCTTACCTGCAGCTGTCATTGACAACTTACCTTAATGGCCCCAACCCTCCACCGATTGTCCAGCTATGTTTGTGCCCCACCCCCCACACACACACACATCATGCCCAGTTGGAGTAATTTCTCTCTTTCTATCCAAGCTCATTTTTTATCTGCCAGGACACCTCCATAGACATGCCTCCCACAAATTAAAAAAAAAATTCTGAAAGCCATGTAAATAAGGTAAAAAAGCATATACTGTACTCTCCCACTTGCTAATAATTACAAAACTGCAAATAAACCAATTTTAGTAACCTCCACACCCATCTCTCACACGTGTAGTATTATAAATAAATCATTTAATCCCATTTTCATCCTTTTATGCTTTTTCTTACCTTGTTTAACATGGTCTCTTATTCCTAATGACAGTTTTCTCCACATTCTTGTTTAACATGACCTCTTATCCCCAAAGCCGATTGTCTCCACAGTCTTACCTTGTTTAACATGGCCTCTTATCCCCGAAGCCAATTTTCTCCACACTCTTACCTAGTTTAACATGGCCTCTTATCCCCAAAGCCAATTTTCTCCATACTCCTATCTTCTTTAACATGACTACTTATCCCCAAAGCCAATTTTCTCCACACTCTTACCTTTCTTAACATGGTCTCTTATTCATGAAGCCAATTTTCACACTCTTTGCCATGTTTAGTATGGCCTCTTATTCCTGAAGCTGATTTTCTTCTCACTATGATCTTGTTTACACAGCTCTCTTATACCAAGAGCTGATTTTCTCAAACTCTTACCTTATTTAACATGGCCTCTTATCCCCAGTGCCAATTTTC
Source organism: Neoceratodus forsteri (assembly GCA_016271365.2). Taxonomy (NCBI): domain Eukaryota; kingdom Metazoa; phylum Chordata; order Ceratodontiformes; family Ceratodontidae; genus Neoceratodus; species Neoceratodus forsteri. Next base: position 171,383,608 of record CM057457.1, on the reverse strand, counting down.
TCACACTCCTACCTTGTTTAACATGGCCTCTTATACCAAAATCTGATTTTCTCCACACTTTTATCTTAACTTGGCCTCTTATCTCTGAACTGATTATCACCACACTCTTACCTTAATTAATTGTTTCTCTTATCCCCAAAGCCAATTTCTCCACATTCTTACCTTTTTAACATTGCCTCTCATCCCCATTGCCAATTTTCTCCACACTCTTACCTTGTTTATCATGGCTTCTTATCTCTGATGTCGATTTTTCTCCACACTCTTATCTTGCTTAACACAGCCTCTTTCCCCAAAGCCAATTTTCTCACACTCTTACCTTCTTTAACATGGCCTGTTATCTCTGAAGCCAATTTTCTCCATACTCAACATTGCCCAAAGCCTGGGAAGTAAGATCCCAGACCTGGTGGCCTTGATGATAGAAGCTGACCTGGATATAATGGCAGTATCGAGTGTGGTATACGAAAACCATGACTGGGAGATAAGGGTACAAGATTATGCTCTATACAGGAGGGATGGGGGAGTAAAAAGGGGGACCTGCACATTAGAGAAGATATAAAAGCAACTGCGGTACGGGGATACAGGGGAGGCCAAGGCACTGTGGGTTACCCTGGAGCCAGGCAATGGCACAATAATCCACACGGGAGTGATCTACGGGCCTCCAGCTCAGGGGGAGGAGGCCAATAGAGAGCTAGTGGATGAAATACATGGGGTGGCAGCAAAAGGGGAGATACTGCTGCTGGGTGGCTTTAACATGTCAGACATGGATTGGGCCATCCCAACTGTGGCTTCAGCCAGAAGTAGAGACATCCTGGACTCCCTGCAGGAGGAGGCCTCAGGCAGCTGGTGACAGAACCCACCAGGGACACTGTGATCCTGGACCTGGTGCTGACCAGTGGGGACTGAGTCACAGACGTCCACGTGGAAAGTCACCTGGGGTCCAGAGACCACCACACAGTGTGGTTTAACATGGATACAGGATCACAATCAAGCCACACAAAGGCAAAGGTATTGTATTTCAGGAGGGCAGACTTTGCCAGGATAAGTATAAATATCAGTGAAGCCCTGGTGAAGAGGGTGGCATGAAGGGGTTGAGGAGCAGTGGGCACACCTGAAGGGAGCCATTGCAGGGGAGATAAACCAGTGCATTAAGCTAAGAAACAAAGGGAAGAGGAGGTAACAGCTATGGCTCTCATCAGATGTAGTGGGGAAAGTAAAGGCCAAAAGGGCGAGTTGCAAAAAATATAAAGAGACACAGAAGGAAGAGGATAAGGTGGTGTTACTAAACTGTCAGAAGGAAGCGAGCAGGGAAAGCAGTTAGGAGCACAAAAGTGCAGACAAAGGAAAGATTAGCACAGACAGTGAATAAAGCGGACAAGACATTCTAGAGGTACATCACCAAAAGAAGAAAGTCCAGGTGGGGATTGTACTGCTCAGAGGGAGGAAGGGGAACATGTGGAGGGAGACCTGGAAAAGGCAGAAATGCAGAATAAACACTTTTGTTCAAGGGGACCACAGCTGGAAATCACATACAGAGGAGGGGAGGGAGGGGAACACCAGTCCATTTACAGAAGGTAGAGTCCTAGAGGAACTCACTAAACTCACACAAACAAGGGAGAGAAAGAAGTGCCTCAGCTGGGACTTGAACCTAGGCTGCCAAGAATACCGTTCCAGTTGTGCTAACCAGCCTGCCAGCAACTGAACCTGGGCTGTCTCAGAGCGTATATTATCTTTTCTCCAATGCACAGCCTGGTGCTGCACAAATAATTACTTCATTTTTCAATCACATGGGTATGGTGTGCATTTAACATGGCCTCTTATCCCTGAAGCGATTTTCTCCATACTCTTACCTTGTTTAACTGACCTCTTATCCCAGGTGCCAATTTTCTCACACTCTTACCTTGTTTATTATGGCCTCTTGTCTAAAGCTAATTTCTCCACACTCTTAACTTTTTAATGGCCTCTTATCCTAGTGTCAATTTTCTCACATTCTTACCTTGTTTATCATGGCTTCTTATCCTCGGTGCCAATTTTCTCACACTTTTACAGGTACCTTGTTTATCATGGCATATCATATCATATCATATCATATCAGCTTTATTTATAAAGAGCCTTTCCAAATGATCAAAGCACTGAACATAACATAAAAATTCACACCATAAATAACATCTCCAATAAATATACATAAAATCAGATACTAAAATCAGATATTAAAATCATCATTTGTAATCCTCAGCAGTATTACAAATAAAACTCCCTTCTTATCACCAATGCCAATTTTCTCACACTCTTACCTTGTTTATCATGGCTTATCCCAGTGCCAAACACACTCTTACCTTGTTTATCAGATTAGATTGTGTGGACTTGGAGGATGGAGGGTGTTGGACTTGGTCTCACTGGGACCCCTCTCCTCCATGCATTGCTTGAAGCTTTTGGGGACTTCTGCTGTTGAACAGGGATCCCGATTGGCTCCTGTCCCACATCAGAGCAGGATCCTAGTTTGAATCAGGGCTGCTGAGCTCTGCCATCAGAGGAATTCAAAAGAAAAAGGAGTTGTTTGCTTAGAAGAAAAGGCACCAATTTTAAACTGCAGGGGCTAGTTTAAATTGGGCCACATCTTCTGAGCACCAGCAGATTGTGTGTGGACTTGAGGGAAAAGAGGAGTTGGACTTGGTCTCGCTGGGACCATCCTCCTCCTGCATCGCTTCCCGTAGTTTTTACACCCACCTGCCCCTCCTCCGACCTATTAGTGGTCTTTAGCTCCACCAGAAGAGCTAGGATTAGTCAGCTAATGGTTGGAGGCAGGCTCTATAAGAGAGCTAGAGAGAGCTGTCCTCTAGAATACTAGATCATTGTGCTATGTTTGTGTATACTGGGCACACGTGATCTTATTAGAACCCTTGAAGATTGTGTGAATGCCCTGAGCTAAATAATATGATGTAATGTTACTTGAGTGAAGGGTTGTTATGTAATAATGTGGAATACTGGAGCACAAATCTAGGAACCAAAGTGAAAGGTGGGACTTGGAAGCAAGTTTTTAGGGTCAAATAAGGTATCCGAACACTGGGTGCAGGCGGTGTGGTGGGATCTTAGAGCACATGTAAGGTAGGTGTAGCAAAATGAAGGGAATGAGAAGGGGGCATTATGGAGAGGAGTGCACTGGGGGTAGAGGGGCATGTATAAAGAGGGGATGGGGACAGTGGAAAGGTAGATGGGATGGGGAACAAGTTAGGGGGCAGTGGGGGCACAGGGAGGTACAGCCAGGGGAAGAGGGCACACATGGGTGAGAGGGTCATGGGATGTAACAGCTGCGGTGCAGCAGTGTTCATGAGTACTCTGTGGAGACTGGGAGCATGCCCAGTTTGTCTAAGACTAGGTAAGTTGGAGGCTAAGCTAGCATAGCTAAAAGGAGAGCTATTCCAGACAAGGGAAGACATAGTCACTAACCTTGCGGAGGGCAGCCAGAAAGGGGGAGGGTGGCAAACCAACCTGGCAGGTGGTAGGGGGGTGGTCGCTCAGGGGGATACAGCAAGAAAGAACAGGTCGGAGGACAGGGACCCGATGGGCAGGAGATCCAGGTCAGAGAATAGGGACATGACAGGCAGGTGTACCAGGTGTACCAGTGCTCTTGAGCATAGTTACACAACTGGCTGTAACAGATACTGGCCCTTACGAGAACATTGGAGCAGGAGGACATGTATGGATTGAAGGCAGGGGGGGAACAAACCAGGGAACCAGGAAAAGAAGGAGAGATATGGAAAAGGGAATGAACAGGAAGGACAGGGGAGGTCAGGAGAAGGGGAGAATCAGGCTATAGAGGCCAGGAAGGGGAGAGGGGACAGTAAGTGGAAAGGGAACAATTCTATGGAAGGACTGGGTGTAGCAGACAGTGGGAAGAAGGGGAAGGAAGCAAAGGGGGTGTTGCTAGAAGATGCCAGAGTGGTATAGGCATCCATGGAGAGGATGAGCAGGAGAAGGACAGGAGTATAAAAGGCAAGGGTTAGAGTGAGCCCGGGGGAGGACAAGACTGAGGGGCACCAGTCTAGGCAAGGGGACAGATGGATAGGGAAGGATGAGGTGGAATGCGTACAAGGGGAAACCAGGAGGAATAGCCAGGTAGGTGAGGCGATGGCACCCTTGGGGGCTGCATATGAAAAATCAGTGATAGTGTACAGGGATGCCATTATTAAAGGGATCCATTGGTTAAGAAATGGTGTAGCCTTCAAAGGGAAGTCAGTTTTCTGTGACCCGGGGATGGAAGCAGGCAGGGCTCTCCCAAGAATTAAGGAACGTATCAGGCTGATTGGAGGAAACCTAACCTGGTCGTACACCTTAGCACCAAATGATCTGACCAAAGAAGAGTCTTAGAGGTACAGAGGAGATTTAGGGAACTAGCAGAAGGGTGCAAGGGGATAGTAGACACAATAGCCTTCTCAGAAGTCCTGCTGGTTCACTGCACCAGTACAGTGAGACAATTGAGAATCAAAGATTTTAATCACTGGCTGAGGCAGTGGTGCAGGAAGGAGGGATATGAATGTATAGGGGATTGAGGAGACAAATGGGTAGACCAACATCTGTATGTGAGAGACAGGTTGCACATAAATGGCGAGGGGGCCATGATTTTGAGGAGGAAGCTACAGGGTTTTATAGATAAAATACTAGGGAGTGATTTAAACTAGGAGAGGGGGAGGACGTAGCTAAGTGTTGCCCAGTAGGAGGAAGGAGAGGATCAGGCCTAACTAGCTCTTCCCCACAGTTGGGGGCAAGAGAAACCGACAAGGGGAGGGGGAAAGGGAGGGACTGGTGGAGGGAATTGCTGACCAACGTCAGGCACCTGGGTAATAAAATGGGAGAACTGCAGGCGATAGTGGCGAAGGGTGACCTGGACCTGGTTGCAGTCACGGAGACCTGGTGGACTGAGAACCACAGTTGGGAAGTGGAAATGCCAGGGTGTGTACTGTACAGGAGAGACAGGATAGGAAAAAGAAGGGGGGTAGCCCTTAATGTAAAAGAGGGTATAAAGGCATTGTTGTGCGGGAGGGGTGGATCTGCAGAGACCCTGTGGATGTCCTTAAGCAGAACAGGGGAGAAGACAGTGAAGGTAGGGGTGGTTTACAGATCACCAAATCAAGAGGAGGAGGTTGACAAGAAGATGGTTAATGAGATACAGGACATGGCCAACAGAGGGGAAATCATGGTACTGGGATACCTAAATCTACCTGACATACACTGGGTCACCCTGGCAGCAGTCACAGTTAGGAGCAGGGGGGTGTTGGAAGCCTTGCAGGAAGCATTCATCAGCCAACTGGTGACAGAACCTACAAGAAGGAGAGCCATACTGGACCTGATTCAAACAACATGAAGTCTTGCTGTATTCTGACTATTGCAGTTAGCCCCAGCATTCAAACTGCCCCAGAGAGTAGAGGGCTAATTTCTATGCAGAGCATAGAACGTTGAGCTCAAGCTTGGTTCAAACCTCTGTCTGCTGCACTTTGAAGTGCAACTGTCAGATTCTTTACTCTGCCTAACTGAACAGCCGCTCCGGAGATTTCTCCTTTGCTTACGGTTCAAAAGTCAGTTAAAGTCCTCGGTCTTACCAATTATTTTTCGTAAGTTTCGGTTCAGATCTCTGTCTGTGGTACAGTAAGTACTAGGTAGTGAACTAGACATAGTAAACTTGTGGAAATTGCTAAAAATTGATTACCGACCGGTTCGGCTGAACCACAGTTAGTGAGTTATATATTCTGTCTTTTTTTTAAACTTAAAGTGTGGTTACGGTCCTTATCAGTTTTAAAAAAACTGCATTTTCTTGTGTTTTTTCCAAATACACTGAAGATAAGGGTGTCTTGCCTGGTTGTTTGCCATAAAGGATAAGTCTGTGGTTAGGATGGCTCGTCTAGAGAAACCCAAAAGAAAACCGGGCCCACTGGTTTCAACACTGCAGTGTGTGTGGGAGGTCTTTGCTGAGCTGATCCCACACCACCTGTGTTTATTGTCTGGAGTTTGACCACCTTGATTCAGATGCCAAATCTGTAAATATTTCCCTAAGTCTACCCTGGAAAAAAGATTAGGTAGGCTCAGGATAAGGGAGCCTTGAAGTCCACTGAACCCGGATGGCCAACCCGGTTCGGTTCCGACCGAACCTGAGGAGTGCCCTCTGCCCAGAGCAATACTTCTTCAGGCAAGAGGAGAGCCGATCCTGAGGGATCGGTTCCTACAAAAAGAAAAAGAAAAGAAAAATCAGCCGGTTCAGATCCAGAGACCCATTTTCCGATGGCCGAAGAGATTGCCAATGCGATAAGGATTGTAGAATTGCTTCATCTGGTTCTGTCTGATTCTGGCAGGTGCTCAGTTCAGTCAGTTCCTCCAGTTCAAGATTATACCCCTGAAGACTTCTATGAACTGGATTTGGAGGGGTATGAAGATTATGATGATGATGATGATGACGATGGTGTGGGAGGTCTAGTTGAGCCCATTGAGGCGGACATCTCCCCAGACAGGCCTTCTGGTGTTTCCCCTCCTCAGCTTTCTGAGTCCTCTTTCCACTACATGTTTTACAGGAAAGTGGCAGAAACCCTCCAGCTCCCTGTGGAAGAAGCTGTAGAGGAACAAGAGGAACCTGATTATGTGGAGATGATGGACATCCCAGAGTCCACGAGACTGTCTATTCCCTTCATAAGTCTTTTGGAAACAGAACAAAAGATTTAAAAATCCAAACTCTGTACCTCCTGTTGACAGAAGGATGGACAAAAGGTACACCTTATCAGGTTCAGGTACAGAGTACTTGTATTAACAATGCAGCCATGTTGGGGTTTGCAGGCTGCATCCTGTGATAAGGCTAATACCTTGGCTTCCCCCAGATAAAGACTCTGGGAAGCTGGATGCCATGGCAAAGAAGCAGTACATGGCATCCGCCTTGGGACTCAGGCAGGTACCAGAAGTCCAGGTGGGACACTGTACTGGCACTGGCTAAGCAGGCCTCTCCCCAGCTAGCCTGGGAGGAGCTGGAAGGGGTGGTTACTGATGGGATTGATGCATCTAAGGTACAGTTCCATGCTGCTGTGGACTCCAATTATGTGTTATCTAGAGTCATGGCTACATCTGTGGCTCTTAGGAGAAGAGCTTGGCTCAGATGTACTAGTCTCTCAAGGATACCCAGGCTAAGGCCATGGATTTCCCTGAGGTGGGTAATTCTCTGTTTGGGGAGCAGATAGAAAATTACATGAAAAAGTTGGATGAGTATAAGACCACCTATAGGAGTGCACAGGCCAAGGAAAGGCATGCAACTCCTCAAAGGCAGCTGGCTAGGGGCAGGGGCAAGCCTTTTCTTAGGCCTTTCTACCATGCACAGGCCTCTTCTCCCTTTCCTCAGAGGGGGTTCTTCAGAGGGAGAGGCAGAAGGGGGATGAGCAGGGCTGCATCCATCCCTCAAACTAAGGCTCCTGCCAAGCAGACACCCTGATGTGTCAGCCCGGGTTGACTCCCCCATTCCTGTAGGAGGCAGGCTGGCTTACTTCATCCAGGACTGGATGACTGTTACCTCAGACAAGTGGGTCCTGGAGGTGGTAAGGCAGGGGCTGATTCTCAGCTTCAAGAATTTCAAAGCTGAGGGCCAGACCTTTTCCACCTGCAAGCATCTCGAAACCATTGCCCTAGAGTAGAGGTTTCATCTCTACTAGCTCTAAAGGCTATAGAGAGGTTCCTACACTGCACAGGGGCAAGGTCTGTACTCCAGGTACTTCCTTACCCTAAAAAGACAGAGGAGTGGTGACCCATCCTAGACTTAAGATACCTGAACAAACATCTTTTAAAACCAAAATTCAAAATGGTGACTCTGGGAATAATCCTTCCCTCTCTAAGGCCAGGGGACTGACTAGCCTCCCTGGACTTAAAAGATGCCTACTTTCTCATTCCCATCAGGTGTTCCCACAGAAAGTACCTCAGGTTCGGATTGCCTTCAGGCCATTATCAGTTCAAAGCTATGCCCTTTGACCTGACATCAGCTCCAAGGGTATTCACAAAATATCTAGCAGTAGTAGTGGCCTTTTAAGAAGAAAAATATTTCCATATTTCTATACCTGGACGACTGGCTCATTGTGGGTCAGTCCCCAGACCAAGTCAAGTCAGATCTTCAAGTGACTCAGCAAGTGCTCACTTCCCTAGGATTCCTTCTCAATCTTCCAAGTCAGTTCTCGAGCCTGTACAGCTCCTCACCTTCATAGGGGCAGAGTTGGATACAGTCAAAGCAAGAGCTTTTCTTCCCCTGGAAAGGGCAAGAGCTATAGTAGAGCTAGCCTTTTCACTCCACCTTCTGGTCTCTTGGCCAGCAAGGTACCTCCTTCAACTTCTGGGCCACATGGCAGCTTCTACAGCAGTGGTCCAAAGGGCCATATTTCAGATGAGGGACATTCAGTTTCACCTGAGGGCCTTTTGGTCTCAGAAGAAGATTCTCTAACCAAACTAGTTCCAGTACCAGATCTCTGATCCAGGCTCTCCAATGGTGGCAGGATCAGAGCAACCTCAAACAAGGAGTCCATTCATTACTCAGTCTCACTCTGTGGTCCTAACCACAAATGCTTCTCTTTAATTGGGGGAGCCCATCTGGGGCTCTCACAGCCCAGGGACTATGTCCCCTCTGAAATCCTTCTTTATTTCAATCTCTTGGAACTCAGGCGTCTTTCTGGACCTAAAAGCTTTCTCTCATTCAGTACAGAACAAGGTGGTTCAGGTCAGGACAGACAACACCACCACCATGTGGTACATCAACAAGCAGTGAGGCACTCAGTCCATGGCCTTGTGCACGGAAGCCATGAAATTGTGGTCCCTAGCTTATTCTCTGTAGACCTCTCTGATAGCAGTCCACCTTCCAGGGAAGGACAATGTGCTAGCAGATGCATTGAGCAGGATCTCCCAGAGCCATCACGAATGGTTCCTGGACCCTTTGGTGTTGAAAGTGATTTTTTCAAGGTGGTGCACTCCCAAGATAGATCTCTTTGCAGCCCCAGACAATCACCAACTTCCTCTGTTTTGTTGCAGACCCCCAGTCTTGGGCTGTCCCTCTGGGTGCTCTGATTTTGAACTGGGAAGGGAAATTTCTATATGCCTTCCCTCCATTTCCTCTACTGTTCAAGGTTCTGGTCAAGGTAAGGTCACAACCTTGCAAAGTGATTCTGATTGCTCCAGACAGGGCCAGGCAGCCTTGGTACCCCCTGTTGCTGTCCCTAGCAGTCCATCTTCCCCTGTTTCTTCCCAAGAATTACAACCTGTTAACCTCCTCTCAGGGGAGGATTTGGTACCCCAATCTTCGGTCTCTCAATCTCAAGGCATGGCTCTTGAAAAGTTAGATTATGCAGATTTGTATCTGTCTCAAGGGATTCTGGATATTCTCAAAGCCTCTCAAAATCCTGCCACCAGAAAACTTACAACTCAAATGGAAAAGATTCAACATTTGGTGTTCCAAAACATATATCCCAGACACTGCTGAATTGTCTACAGTTCTGGATTATATGGTTCATCTTAATAGCCTAGCCTCAGACAACTTCTCTCAAAGTACATTTGTCAGCTGTTTCTGCTTTTCTGTCATGATAAAGCCTTCCTCACTGTCATCTCACCCTGTATTGATAAAATATTTCAAGAGATTGCTTCATACCAATCCCCCTTTAGGATCCTACCCCTGCTTGGGATCTTAATGTTTGCATTGCTCAGCTTATAGCCCCCTTTTGAGCCTTTGTCTTCCAAAAGCTTAAGTATGACTTGGAAAACTGTGTTCCTGGTACCTATTACCTCTGCCAGGCATATAAGGAATTGCAAGCTCTGTTAGTGGAGCCTGATTTTATCTCATTCCATAGAGATAAGGTAGTCATAGAACTAATAGGAGGTTTTACCTAAAGTGGTTTCAGATTTTCATCTGAACCAATCTATGTCTCTCCTGTGTTCTTCACTGATCATTCTTCTTCAGGAGAAAAGTTTACACAGTTTGGATGTTAAAAGAGCCCTTAGTTACTACATTGAGCATACTAAGGCTCACAGGTTTGACTCCCTTCAGTTGTTTGTCACTTATGGGGAAGTGGGTAAGGGCAAACCTGCCACTAAGAGGACTAATGCCAGTTGGATTGCCTCTTGTATTCAATTCTGCTATGAGAAGCTAGGCAAAATACCTCCCTCAGGCCTAAGGGCTAATTTGACTAGAGGTACAGCTGCTTCCCTGGCTGCGGCCAGGGATATTCCTTTGCTGGAGATATGTAAAGCAGCCACCTGGAAAACAGTCCATACATTTACCAAGCATTACTCCCTGGACATCCAGGCTAGGAGTGATGCTCAATTTGGTACAGCAGTACTGCAGAGCCTATTCCCAAGGTAGCTTTGATTCCCTCCTCCATGGAGGTACTGTCAGTAGTCTGCAATAGTCAGAATACAGCAAGACTTATGTTGTTTGAAGAAAAATTACTCACCATAGTAATTATGTTTCTTCTAATGGAGTCTTGCTTGTATTCTCTCCTCCCTCCCTCGCAGAACCAATTTTGGGAAGTGGGCTGGCGGGTGCAGTGTTGCACCCAGGGGTGCATTTGGGTACTCCTCCTTTTAGAAAGGGGAGTGGATTATATTATTAATTTAACAGTCTTAAGTTGTTCACTACCTGGTTTTGATTTTGGTTTCTTAACTTGGGTCTTTTGGAGATCCAAAATATTTGGTTGCCATTGGCTAGTAACAATTTACAATTTCCACATAGTAGTTAGTTAGTATTAGCTCATAAGAATCTGACAGTTGCACTTCAAAGTGTAGCAGACAGAGGTCTGAACTGAGCTCCGACCTCAACGTTCTATGCTCTGCATAGAAATTAACCCTCTACTCTCCGGGGCAGTTTGAATGCTGGGGCTAACTGCAATAGTCAGGAATACAGCAAGACTCCATAGAAGAAACAGAATTACTAAGGTGAGTAATTTTGTCTTCTGACAAATGGGGACAGTGCAGAGGGGTTGGGGGTGGGAGTCAGCGAAAACTTGGGTGACAATGACCATAGGGTGGTGAAATTTAGGATCAACAAGGGTCAGGCCAAGGACAGCTTGAACACTAGGGTGCTTGACTTTAGCATGACAGACTTTGGGAGGATGAGAGCAATGGTACAGGAGGAGCTGGAGGGGGTGGAAATCCTGGAAGATGTGGAGGAGCTATGGGGGAAAATTAAAAGGGGACTACAGAAAGTGACAGAGCTTTGCGCTAGGAAGTTAAGCAAGAGAAAAAGGGGTAGGAAACCACTTTTTTTCACTACTGAAGTGAGAAAAACAGTCAGGGAGAAGAGGAGGGTATTCGGGATATATAAGGCAACACTAAGGGAGGTAGATAGGGGGGTGTATAGGGAAAGCTGAGGGAATCAAGGAAGGTGATCAAGCAGGCCAAGGCTGAAACAGAAGAACGTATAGTAAGAGGGGTTAAGAGGGAGAAAAAGAGGTTATTTAAATATGTAAGTGACAGGAAAAAGGGGAAGAGAGGGATAGTGAGGTTCAAAGGGGAAGGGGGGGGCACTGGTGGAGGGAGACTTAGAAAAAGCCAATGTCTTAAACAGATACTTTGCATCCATCTTTAAAGTGGGGGAAGGGGCCTAAATTAGAAAATAGGGGGAGGACGGGTAGGGAGATGGACTCCAGCTCCTTCATTGAAACTAGAGTGCTGGAGGAATTGAGCAGGCTGCAGGCTGACAAGGTGATGGGGCCAGACAGGATTCACCCGAGGGTACTTAAAGAATTGAAACAGGAATTGGCGGCACCAATCATGAGGCTATTCTGCCTGTCACTGCAACATGGTAGGGTTCCAGAGGACTGGAAAAGGCCAAGGTTGTACCACTGCATAAGGGGGTGGTAGGGAAGAGCCAGGTAACTACCGCCCAATAAGCCTGACCTCAGTGGTCAGCAAGCTGATAGAGGCACTGATTAAGGAAAAACTGGTTAATCATCTTGCCGGGGAAGGCCTACTGAATGACAATCAGCATAGACTTCGACAGGGTGACAGAGATATGGGACCAGGGAGGGTCAGTGGACATGGCCTACCTGGACTTCTATAAGGCGTTCAACACCGTCCTCCATGGGAGACTCGTAAGCAAGATGAAAAGCTCGGGGGTGGGAAGCTAGCTCATTACTTGGGTGGAACATTGGTTTGTGGGGAGAACTCAGAGGGTCAAAGTTAATGGGGTATACTTAAAGTAGGAAAGAGTGACAAGTGGGGTTCCACAGGGGTCTGTGCTGGGAACCCATACTCTTCAACATATACACAGGGGACATCCCAGAGGGTCTGCACTGGAAGGCTTGCCTGTTCACAGACAACATGAAAATCTGTAGTAGCAGGTGGATATGAAGGAAATGGAGTGGAGGATATGAGGGAGGACTTGGCCAGGTTGGAGGAGTGGTCAGAAAGATGGCAATTATGGTTCAACACAAAAAAGTGCAGGATTATGCACATAGGGCATAACAACCTGAAGGCAAAATACCAACTGGAGGAGGAGGAGGAGGAGGAGATTTAGGAGACAGAGCAGGAAAGGGACCTGGGGATTACCATCTCAGACAACCTTAAAGTCCGGGGTCAGTGTGACAGGGATGCAGGAAAGGCATGAGTATGCTGGCATGCATAGGGCGGGGTTTCACAAGCAGGAGAAAGGGAGGTGATCCTGCGGCTGTACAAAACCATGGTCATACCACACATAGAATATGGAGTCCAGTTCTGGAGGCCATACAAGAAAGGGAACATGGACCAGCTGGAAAGGATCCAGAGAAGAGTGACCAAAATGGTGTGGGGGATGCAGGCGACCCATATGAGGAGAGGCTGTGGGAGATGGGCCTGTACTCGCTGGAGGAGAGGAAGGAGAGGGGGGATATGGTGGAGACATTCAAATACTTGAAGAGCATAAACAGGGTGAGAATTGACAGCATATTCCAATCGAACAATTCCATGAGGGACATACCCACAAAGTGGAGGGCAGGTTCAGGGGACATCAGAGGCAAGTTCTTTACTGAGGGGGTACATCCATGGAATGAGCTGCTGGAGTGGGTGGTGGGGATGGATACAGTAGAAATTTCAAAGGGCCAGGGACATGCACATGGGACTGGCGGGCAGAGTCAGGCCTAAAGGGAAGGAGGAAATCTTCCTGGGAGGGAGGAGTTACAGACAGACTAGATGGACATAGAGGTCCTTATCTGCTGACAGCCTTCTATGATTCTATGATCATGGCGTCTTATCGATGCCAATCTCCTCACACTCTTACCTTGTTTATTTTTATTTATTTATTAAAGATTCGGAATACAACCTTTGAGTCAAGGACTCTTTTGCAAAGGCTCCACATCATACATACAATGGGGGTAGACACTAGCAATGTTTTCCAGATTGAGTACAAGGAAATTAGCTAAGTAGGATATAGGTGCCTATAAGATAAAGAGAAATATGTTTACACTTGAGATAGATCATTTGTAACAAGCAAGTAAATACTTTTACACTGAGATAGAACATTTGTAACAAGCAGGTAAATACTTTTACACTGAGATAGATCATTTGTAATAGGCAATGTGAGAGATTACATACAGTGGCGTGAAAAAGTATTTGCCCCCTTCCTGATTTTCTCTATTAGTGCATATTTGTCACACTGGATGTTTTCAGGTCTTTAGACAAAATATAATATTAGATAAAGGGAACCTGAGTGAACAAATAACACTTTTTTTTTACTTATTTCATTTATTTAATGAAAAAGTTAACCAACACCACAGGCACTGTGTGAAAAAGTAATTGCCCCTAGTTAAATCAACGAATTAAAGGGATAATTAGAGTCAGCTGATTGAACACAAGCAGGCTTGATTACAGCCAGCCCTGCTCAATATAAATCTCACTTATTTTGACCCTACCATCAAAGTCACATTGCCAGCACAAAGATTCAACAAGCACATTATGCCATGATCAAAGGAAGTTCCTGAAAGATCAGAAAAAAATTTGTTGCCCTCTATCAGTCTGGAAAGGGTTACAAAGCTATTTCTAAGGCTCTGGGACTCCATCGAGACCACAGTGAGAGCCATAATCTCCAAATGGAGAACACTTGGAACAGTAGTGAATCTTCCCAGGGTGGGCGGCCTGCCAAAATTACTCCAAGGCGCGGCGTAAAATCATTCAGGAAGTCTCAAAGGATCCTAAAACAACATCCAAAGAACTGCAGGCTTCTCTTGCCTCAGCTAAGGTCAGTGTTCACGACTCCACAATCAGAAAGAGACTGGGCAAAATGGGATACATGTGAGAGTAGCAAAGGCGGAAACCACTGCTAACCAAGAAAGAACATAAATGCTCGTCTCATTTGCCACAGCAACTCCGGATGATCCACAAGCCTTTGGGAAAATGTTCTATGGACAGATGAGTCTCAAAGTGGAACTTTTGGATGACATGGATCCCATAACATCTGCGTAAAGCAAACACAGCATTCCACAGTAAGAACACCATACCAACAGTCAAACATGGTGGTGGTAGTGTGATAGTGTGGGAGATGCTTTGCTGCTAAGGACCTGGATGACTTGCCATAATTAAAGGAACCATGAATTCTGCTCTGTACCAGAAAATTCTTAAGGAGAATGTCGGTCATCCTTCCGTCAGCTGAAGCTGAAGCGTAGTTGGAGCCATGCAGCAAGACAATGATCAAAAACACAAAAGCAAGTCCACATCAGAATGGCTAAAAAGTAAAATTAAAGTTTTGGAGTGGCCTAATTAAAGTCAGACTTAAACCCAATAGAGATGCTGTGGCAGGACCACAAGCAGAGCAGGTCATGCTCGAAAACTACCAAATGTTACTGAATTAAAGCAGTTCTCGAGGAAGAGTGGGTTAAATTCCTCCACAGTGATGTGAAGACTGATATTGAATTATAGGAAGTGTTTGTTTTGCAGTCATTGTAGCTAAATCGTAGGCATAACCAGTTATTAAGTGTAAGGGGCAATTACTTTTCACACAGTGCCAGTTGGTGTTGGTTAACTTTTTCATTAAATAAGTGAAATAAAAAAAAAAAAGTGTTATTTGTTCACTCAGGTTCCCTTTATCTAATATTACATTTTCTCTAAAGACCTGAAAACATCCAGTGTGACAAATATGCAATAATAGAGAAAATCAGGAAGGGGGCAAATACTTTTTCACGCCACTGTAGGTATTTAAGGACAGAGACTAGTATAGCAGGCAAAATTGCGCCCTTGTCATGCGAGCAACGTAATATACTCCGAACATATCAAGGCTGTCCTAAATGAATATACAGCTTAAGCAGCACGGTGTTTAATCAAACAACAGGTTCCAGGGTTAAGGTAAACCAGATCGAAGAACATTGCATGATAATCAAATATTCCATAGAAGTCAGCCCAGACATTGATGGGGAACAGAGGGGGCACAGGGCATGAATAGGGTCAGGGGCATTCACATTTGGAAAGCTCAAGGAGATAGCTCTTGAGGGCTACTTTGAAAGGGCCTAGGGTGGGTAGCTGGGTGATGGATGATGGGATTTCAGTAGTTGGACCTAGTGATACTTCTAGATAGTCGGGCCTGGGTCATTATAGAGACCAGGGGTAAAGGCCAGGAGGAGTGGATCTGAGTAACAGCTTCTTTCCAAAGATGCAGATATAATATTTAAATCTGGCATCAAGGTTTAACTAGCCTGCAGATTTGTACAAACTACAAGTATGGGTCAGTCTGTCGTGTCCCGTGACTACCCTACAGGCCACATTCAAGGTAGTTTTAACCCTATAGAGGGCAGTTGAGTCAACTGAGCCGTATATCACCAGTCCATAGTCATCATGATTTCTTATCCCCAGTGCCAATTTTGTCACAGTCTTACCTTGTTTAACATGACTTCTTATTCCTGAAGCCAATTTTCTCCACACACTTACCATGTTTAACATGGCCCGTTATCCCCAGTACCAATTTTCCTCACACTGTCTCCTATCGATTCGCTACTGCTGAAGCACAAATCTGCAATCTTTGTTGCCCCCATGTGTGCTCCCCATGATACCTCTCACAAGAAACAGTTAAGAAACAATCCCTCACACAGGACCAGCCCTCTCTCAGACAGGAGCTAACCCACAGTCTTGCTGGAAACTGGCAACTAACAATCAACATACTGTTTCCTTTTCTCCCTCATGACCTGGCTAAGTTCACTCACCAATAACAAGTTGACCCAAGCACTCTCAATGTCAGCTTCATTCAGTGCTCAGAGTCTGCTCCGGTTCCATGCAATGCAGTTCAAAACAGAACTAGGAAAATGGCAGAATTTTCCACAGTTAGAGGGAAACAACTTTTAAATGGAACCATGGGGTACGCCATTCAGTACTGAACTGGGAGTAGTGTTGTAACTGCCACAGTAAACAGGTTAACAGAATTGAAAACTGTACCAGGTGTAGAGTGATTACATAGAAACATAGAAGTTGACGGCAAATAAGGACCAAAGGCCCATCCAGTCTGCCTATTTCTTTTTCTACCTTATGAATGTGCCATAGGCCTCTGTCAATGGCCTATCTTTTCATACTGACCTGTATTGCTCCCTTATGCCTATCCCATATCTGTTTGAAGCCCTGCACTGTATTCATATCCACCACTTCCTGGAGGAGGCCGTTCCATGCATTCACCACCCTTTCTGTGAAAAAGAACTTCCTCACACTACCCCTTAATCGGCCTCCTTCTACTCTCATGCTGTGTCCTCTTGTTCTGCTATTTTTCTTATATTGAAACATGTTAGACTCTTTCACCTTGTTAATGCCCTTAAGGTGTTTGAATGTTTCAATCATATCACCTCTCTCCCTCCTTTGCTCTAGGATATACATATTGAGTTCAGTTAACCTGTTCTCATATGTTTTCTGATGCAATCTCTGCACCATTTTGGTTGCCCTTCTCTGGACTGCCTCAATTTGGTTAATGTCCTTGTGAAGGTGTGGCCTCCAGTACTGCACATAGTACTCCAGATGGGGCCTAACCAGTGTCTTGTAAAGAGGGATTATTACCTCCCTCTTCCGACTTGTGATACCCCTACTAATACACCCCAACATCCCTCTAGCCTTACCTACTGCTTTAGAGGTCTGCTTGGATGATTTCAGGTCATCGGTGATGATGACACCCAAGTCTCTTTCTTCCCTTGTGACTGTCAGCAACTCCCCTCCCAGCCTATAGGTGGCTTCAGGGTTTCTCTTCCCTATGTGCATGATCTTGCACTTCTTTGCATTAAACCCCAGTTGCCACTCTTCTGACCATTTTGCTAGTTTATCCAGATCTCTTCTCATTCTGCCCACACCATCTGGATCATCTATTCTGTTGCAGATCTTTGTGTCATCTGCAAACAGACAAACTACAAGCTCAGTCCATCTGCAATGTCACTGATGAAGATATTGAAGAGGACTGGCACCAGAGACTGATCCTGAGGTACCCACTTGTGACTTGCATCTCTTCTGACTGTATACCTTTACCACCACTCTCTGTTTTCTGCCCTTCAACCAGTTTGCCACCCAGTTGACCAACGTCTGACCCACCCTGAGCCTACCCAGCTTATTAGTCAATCTTCTATGTGGAACAGTATTGAAAGCTTTGCTGAAGTCCAAGGTAGGCAGCATCAACTGCTCCCCCCTTGGTCCCACCACTCTGGTTACCCAGTCAAAATCTATGAGATTAGTTTGACAGGGCCTTCCTTTGAAATATTACATGCTGTCTTGGATCCTGTGCTCCATGCATTCCAGGTATTGCACTATCCTTTCCTTAAGGAGTGTCTCCATAATCTTGTCCACTACTGAGGTAAGACTGACTGGTCTGTAGTTCTCTGCCTCCTCCCTGCTACCTGTCTTGTGGAGCGGGATCACATGAGCCCTTCTCCAGTCTTCTGGGACCTCTTCTGTGCTCAGAGACTCACTAAACAGTTCTGATAATGGCTCTGCTAGTTCCACCCTTAGCTCCTTTAGTACCCTGGGATGTATACTTAGATTGTAGGCTTGTAGTGACACTATACTTTCTTTCTGTGTTGCCTTTACTTATAATTGTTTTTGGGCTGTTGAAAATTTAAAACATAGTGGTGGTGTAATTCTGTGCTGTCTTTAATTGCTGCCCCCACTCACCCTTCCCCAACTCTTAATTATGATCCCTGATAAATCTGATTGACAGGAGCTAAACACAGGAGTATAGTAAGAGGTGTGAATAGGAGGGGCATAAGAGGAAGAAGACCACCCTCAACCACGACAAGTGTTTTGACTCATTTATTTATATATTGGTTTCTTTTTCCTTAAAAAAATATATATATCTGAGGATCAGTTACAGGATTTTTAGTACTGTAAATAAATAAAAGAGAACTAAGAGAGCTTCAGTAGCAGAAGTAGTGGAATTGCAGTATAATGTGGGGAGTGGTGCAATGCAGTGGCTGTGGGGCAGCCATATTCAGGCAGACCTTCTGGACACTGAGGTGCTGCCTATCTGCATGCATCTCTCTGGACTGTGGGATGAGGTAGCTAGACTCAGAGTGGAAGTAAACTGGGTCCAGGAGTACCATCACCCCTATCCAGGACCACCCAGTCCAATGCAGCTGCCTCAAGGATCCCGAGAGCGAGGGCACTTGGATGACAGTGGGCTCAGGAGGAGGTTAGAGCAGTCAGGCAGAGGACATCCAGATCTATTCCTCTCAGAACTCATATACCACATGGCAGAATGAGGACAACCAAATAGAGGTACCCAGAAAAGTGGAAGGAAGGATGTGGAGGTTAGCCAGGAGGTGACCTCACTGGGGAAGCAGTGGACCCAGAGGA
The DNA here is from genome assembly GCA_016271365.2 of Neoceratodus forsteri. Lineage (NCBI taxonomy): Eukaryota > Metazoa > Chordata > Ceratodontiformes > Ceratodontidae > Neoceratodus > Neoceratodus forsteri. The sequence goes on along the minus strand of CM057457.1, from coordinate 171,364,837 downwards.
GGAGGCAGGCCATGGTGGGGACTCCATCGTAAAGGGATCAGCTAGGAACACAGAAGGGGAGGACAGGAGGTGAGGTGCCTACCAGGTCACGGCATGGAGGGATGGAAGGAAGATACTGGGGATGCTGGGAAGGCAAGACAGGAGGGTGAGCTGGATGTCATTATCCACCTAGATACTAATGACTTGGCAAATGGGGAGCCAAAGTTCAGGAAGAGTTTAGGAAACTGGGGGAGGGTCTCAAGCAAGTAGCTACTTCTGTCACTTTCTCAGAAGTACTACCTGTGAGAGGCAAGGGAGAGCATAGGAGTGCATGCACAAGACTTTAACTCATGGTTGAAGAACTGGTGCTGTGAGGAAAGGTTTGGATTCATTGGTGACTGGGGACCCACCCGGAGGATGGAGGTTTGTTCAAGCCTGGCGGCCTGCATCCATCCTGGAGGAATCCAAGCACTCCAATGATAAGTTTAAATGCTACATTGACGACATTTAAAACTAGCAAAGGGGTGACTTGAGCCAGCAGAATGTACCTACTTGCTCACCCCACAGCTAGCAGTGGAACCAGTGAACCAGAGGAGTAGCTATCTCTGCAAGCAGTGTGCAAAGATGGAAATTAGTGTCCAAAGGTGGATAAGCAGAAAAGGGGCAAAATTCAGCAGAAGGGCAGACAGCAAAGGAGAACCAGGGATAAATGACAACCAAGGAAGGGGCTGGAGTAGAACAGTGAAGCAGTCTAGGGAGGTCAAATCATGGAAAGCCATGTGCAAATGCCAGGGCCTTAACAAGATGGAAGATCTGGAGGCTGTCATGGTACAGTCAGACCTGGACAGGCTGCATCACTGAAACCTGGTGTAATGATAACCATGACTGGGAAGTGGCCATACCTGGCTACAACATATTCAGAAGAAACAGAGCAGGCAGGAAGGGAGAAGGGTGGCACTTGTATGTGAAAATGACATAAAGGGCCACAGATCCAGGAGGAACAAAATGGGGAGAGATACTGTAGATTTTAAGCTGGAAAGGAAAATAGGCCAGCCATCCGCACAGGTGTGGTCTATAGACCACCAGCCCAGGAGGAAGAAACAGATAGGGAGCTGATGCTAGCCATCCAAAGGATGGCGAACAAGAATGGTAGTACTGGTTGGAGACTTCAATATACCAGGCGTGGACTGGAGCATCCCAGCAGCAGCATCAACTAGGAACAGATTTATCCTGGACTCCTTCAAGTGCCTTCCTCAACAACTGGTCATGGAACCAACTTCGCAGAAGGCAATACTGGACCTTGTGCTCACAAACAGGGACAGTGTGATGGGGTAACAGTGGGGGAGCACCTGGGTAACTAGTGACCACCAGTCATTGTGGTTTGAAATCACAGAAAGAGCAGACCAAACCACACAAAAACACGTATCCTGGATTTTAGGGGGCAGACTTTGGGAAAATGGGGAGATACTTGAAAGAGGCATTAAGGAGAATGGGACAGGAATCAGGGGTTGAGGAACAGTGGGCAGTATTTAAAATGGGGATTATAAGAACAACAGAATTATGCATTAAGCAGGTTAGCAAGAGGAAAAGGAAGAGGAGACCATTATGGTTTTCAAAAAGTAGCAAAGAAAGTGAAAGCCAAAAGATGCATTCAGGCAATACAAAAAGACACAGGCAGAAGGGGATGGGAGAGTACCAGGAGAAACAAAGGGAGGCAGGAAGTCAGTAAGGAAGCAAAGCTCAGACAGAAGAACACATTGCAAAATCAGTGGGTAAAGGGGACAAAACATTTTTACAGGTACATAAGTGAAAAAAGAAAGACAAAGGGAGGGATAGTGAGACTGAAGGAGGATGGGAGCCGCGTGAGAGGATGACAACAGTAAAGCTGACATATTGAACAGGTATTTCTGCTCAGTCTTTACTACTAAGGAAGAGAGTAATATGGTCTGAAGGGAGTACAAGGGGGGTGAGAATGGTACAGAAATGGACACAAGTCCCTTTACAAGAAAAGGGTCCTGAAGGAACTGGAAGTAATAAGAGCTGATAAAGCAATGGGGCCAGATAGGGTGCACCCAGGGTCATTAAAGAACTAAGAGGTGGTGGCTGAACCTCTGGCTATCCTGTTCAGCCAATCACTGGAAACAGGGAGGTACCCAAAGACTGGAGGACAGCAGATGTAGTCCCCTTATACAAAGTGGGAACAAAGAGGAAGCAGGAACTACAGACCAGTCAGCCTCACCTCGGTAGTGGGAAAGATCATGGAAGCACTACTGAAGGAGAGATTGGTGGAACATCTGGTTGTCAATGGACTACAGGACCCAAGGCAGCATGGTTTCACCAGGGGAGGTCATGTCAGACCAACCTCATTGAATTTTTGACTGGGTGACTAGGGAGGTGGATCAGGGGAGGGCAGTGGACATGGCCTATCTGGACCAGCAAGGCTTCCTTGACACTGTGCCACATAGAAGACTATTACACAAACTGGGGAATATGGGTGTGGGCAGGACAGTAGTGTGGTGGGTAGTAACTGGCTGGGTGGCAGGACACAGAGGGTGGTGGTAAATGGCTGTCACTCCACAGAGGGAAGAGTGACCAGTAAATTACCAGGGATCAGTGCTGGGACCGGTCCTATTCAACATCTTCATCAGTGACATTGCACAGGATCTAGAAGGCAGAATTTCACTGTTAGCTGATGACACAAAGCTCTGTAACAAGTAGACATACCAGAGGGTGTAGACAGAATGAGAAGGACCTGCAGAAACTTGAAGAATGGTCAAGGGTTGGCAGTTGAAATTCAATGCAAAGAAGTGCAAGATAATGCATATAGGGCACAAAACCCTGGCACAATATATCAGTTGGGGTGAGGATATATCATGCACCAAGCAGGAAAGGAATCTTGGGGTTGTCATCTCATGATGACCTCAAGTAGGGAAACAGTGTGACAAGGCATCAGGTAAAGCAAATAGGATGCTGGGATGTATAGGCAGGGGCATCACCAGCAGGAAAAGGGAGGTCATAATTCCGCTATATAAGACACTAGTGAGGCCCCACCTAGGTACAGTGTACAGTTCTGGAGACCATACCTACGTGGGACATAGACAGGGTAAGAAGTTTCAGAGGAGGGCAACAAAGATGGTGCATGGATTGCATCACAAGTCCTATGAAGACAGGTTGAAGGAACTGAACATGTACTCCCTGGAGGAGAGGAGAGAGAGGGGATATGATGAGAGACATACAAGTATCTTACAGGGAGGAACAGGGTGCAGGAAAACACTATTTTTAAGCGAAAAAGATGTTTCAGGACTAGAGGGCATGGGATGAAGTTGGAGGAGGGCGATTCAGAGGAAACATGAGAAAGAATTTCTTCACAGAATGGGTGGTGGACAAGTGGAAATCACCCTGCCAGAGGAAGTGGTGGGGGCTGAAACAATCACGGGATTTAAGAATGCATGGGATAGACATAAAGGAATTCTAGAGGTCGGGGTAAGGGGAAATAGACTTCTAGGAAAACAAACTGAATTTACAAGCTCAAATGGGCAGACTAGGTGGGCCATAGGCCCTTATCTGCCGACACTATGTATCTATGTATCTATGTATAGGTCTCATTGCCTTGTCCACCCTCAGCTTATCGAGCTCTTGTAGGACCCTTTCTTTTGTGAAGGGACTAGTGCACACCTCCCTCCCCGCTGTGTTCATGGTGCAGAGTTGTGGGCCTGGATTAGCTACAGTGGGAGGAAAACAACTTTCTGTTCTGCATCACCTACTGCTGTACACGTGTGAAAACCTACTCCTATACGTGTGTACAAAGGAGTACTTTTTTTCTTTGAGAAAAACACTAATGTAACAGTATTTTTATTTTTTTAATATTTAGGATTTTTATCTGTTTACTAGGTACTGTTTTCTAATATGTTTACTTACCCATTTTATAAGTGCTATATGACACTTCAGTGTATAGGTTATCAAGGTTATGCATTGCCAGGTGCTGAAAGGGGCCAGGTGCTGAAGGTACTAGATGCAAGCCCCATGCACCTCACTACCCACCTCGGCCTGCATTAACCCATGACAATCAATGCCCTGTTATGTCTTATAGCTTACTTACAGTAAACGGAAAAGTCATTTGTTTTATTTGTAAATTTTTGCAACAGGAAAGACACACTAAGGTGTGATAGCTCACTTCCAGATGTGTCTTGGTTGAGGAGAAGGGAGGTTTACATGAACCTGTTTTAGTGACAGGTGGAATGTTGGCCAAAATACAGGGGAAACCACTGTTATGATAAGTGCCAAAGTATATTTAACATCCAACTGGATAGCCACTAGAGATAAGCAGAACAGTCCTTGGTTCAACATCTCATCTAAAGGATGGCACATCAACATTCTGAACACCCCTACTGCTGCACAACAGTGTCAAGGCAAGACAAATATTTTATAGTGCTCTATCCCTTAGATACATGGCACTTCACAGTACATAAATCAACATTAAACACATACTGTATTCCAGTAAATAAATTCATTTGCATTTAAATAGGAGCTAGTACCTTAGCGACAGAACCATGTCTTAAAATAGACTTTGAGATCTATTTAACTCAAGATATTACTGACTACCTGCTCAAATGCAGTAGACAGACTTTTATACTCTTTTCAAATGCATCCACGGAGGGAGCATTCTGACTGCAGTCTAAAGGGGAGGGAATTCCAAACTACTGCTGCTACCACAGAGAAAGCCCTATCAATTGATTACTTCAATCTAGATTTTGGAATGGCCTGTAGACTCCCCTCAGTGGAGCAGAGTGGGTAGCCTGGGCAGTAGAAAGCTATGTTATCTTTTAGGTAACCAGGATTGAGCATTAGCCCAAGTTCCTGGTGTGGGACTAGAACCCATGAACTTCCAATTTTCTGGCTATCTAGAGGTGAGCAAGTAGTCTACTGAGTCAATAAGACTGCTAATTTTTTTTGGGGGTGTGATTTGTGCCATTTTGTACCCTGGCCTTCATAACAACATATATTATATACTGCCAGTCTAGGTGTCCAGTAACAAAGCCAGTGGTGAAGAGGATGTATACAGCAATTTTGCTCCCTAAAACCAATGGCTTACAATGGCTCTTTGAAGTCATAGAGGGGGTAAAATGGGTCATGTAGGTGCAACTCAAATTTTGAGCTGTATCTGCATTATCCTAGATGACAAAATGATGCTGGTCAATTTTCAAGTGAAATATTGCATTTGTGACTGTTTCACTGCTTTATGGCAGCTGCAAAAAAATCTGATATGGATGTCACATTTTTTGATGCAAGTGGACACCAAGGTGCTACAAATGTATTTATTTGTTGAGATATCGAATTACACCTTTGAGTCATAGACTCTTTTACAAAGGCTCGCTCAGTTAACATAGTATACAAAAAAACACAAGGGAGATTAAATAAAGGTGTATCACTATCAATCAATCTATATGTTACATCAGGAGTAGTGGAAGGAAAGTAGCATAACAGAGTAATATTACATACAGAGGTCAGAGACAGCCCAGAGTCGAGTGCAAAATAGAAAATATAGTAATAAGGCAAGTGTTCCACCATAGACATTATTACAATGCAGAGAATAATACAGTTGGTAGATTAACAGAGATAAGGTGCATAATTACATAATCCAATAATATAGCATAGTATGAATTAGAAAGTGGAGGAAGGAGGCTGTCAAGGCTGATTTAGTGAAAGGATACAAGGGACAATCACAAGTTGAGTTCTTCGTGAAAGATTCCTCGAGTGAGGTTTTGAAAGGGTCTATTTTCATGCCGGCAGAAAGAGCAGCGGGTAGGCCATTTATTTATTTATTTAATTTTTGTTGACCGGGTAAGTGCACTAGACATATCCTGCCTATTTTCGGGCACTACCCGGGGGAGGGGGATACAGATGAATGCCAACTGACCTTGAACTAGATTAAGCTGTTGCCAGTAAGGGGCACTGTGATAAAAGGCTCTTTGACCAAGGGATGTCCTGCAGCGAGGGACCAGAAGGGGGGGCCTTGGATGTACTCCTGGAAACTCTTTGGGGAGGGAAGGCTGGATGAGACAATGCAGGCTAATAGGGTTGAGTGTCCTCTGAATTTTCTTAGCCAGGAGGCAAGTGTTATATTTAAGGTGGCAATCAAAGTTTAGCCAGCTTGAGCAACTGTAGAGGTCACATGCGTGGGTCATTCTATCGCAACCTGTCACCAGGTGAAAGGCTTTGTTTAGAGCTGTCTTTATGTGACAGAGAGCAGTATTATCTGCTGAGCCACAGAACACAATTCCATAATCCAGCATGGAGAGGACCGAGGATGACACAGAGAGGCACAGCACTTCAGTGGTCAGACAGTGTTTGAGCTGATAAAAGAGGCCAATTTTGGATGTGGATGGTGAAACAGATGAGGTGGATATGTGCATCATAGGTAAGGGAAGAGTCAAGGGTGATGTCCAGGTATTTGATAGAGTTGACCTGTTCAGCAGGGAGCCTTGGGAGGTATGGACAAGTAATGAAGAGTCATTGTAGGGGTTCTGGTGGTGAGCAAAAAATAATTGTCTTAGTTTTTATAGCATAATACAAGCCTGTGCTCCATAAACCAGGCTTCATCTTCGGTGAAGGACTTCTGGAGGGCTTCCTGCAAGGGTAGTGGCTGAGGGTTGCTCCAGAAAATGACTACATTGTTGGTATAAAGAAGTAACCAACTGGAACAGGCACTGGACAGGGAGTTTAAAAAGAGACTAAATAGAATTGCTTCAGTTGTGCTCCTATGTTAGACTACATTTTTGGTGATCTAATATATCTGTGCAGTGTACCGAGATGTGGGAAAAAATGTATTGTATCTCGGCCATGCATGGCTGAACCTCCAGCACATTTTCTCCCTTAAGGAGGATTGTAAACTCCTAAACCATAGCAGCAATAAAAGGGAGCCTTATCAATGACTTGGCAACCTCAACAGTTTGAAGCAATGGAATATTTGGCAGATTTTAAATAACAATAATGGCCTACATGTGCCATTGGTGGAGTCTTTCCATGACTACATGGGAAGCTAAAGTTCACATTTAAGCCCCAGAATCCTATGCTGGAGCTTGCATGGGATAGGGCATGTCCCAGTGGTGAGGAGCTTGGCTCCCCGGGAGGGAGTGAGAGAGGGAGTGATGGAGGCAGGGAGTGAGGGAGGAAGTGTTCAGCTCTTTTGGAGGTAGATAAGGAGGGACAGACTGCTAGGGTCCTGTGAGGGAGGGAAGCCTCAGCTTCCTGGATGGGAGGGAGTGCTCTGCTCCCCGGGAGGGAAGAAGGGGAGGGAAATAGGGAGTAGATGGAAGAAGTGATCTGCTCTGAGGAAGGAAGGGCATGGGCTCTCTGTCATTCAGAATAATCAGCCATACAATCTATCTTTCATTCCTATTCTGTAAGTTTATTCACAACCAGTAAATGCAGTAGCCATCCCTATTAACCTGACATTTCACCCCAAAGGCAGTATAGCCTAGAAGTTAGAGTAATGAGCTGTTAATGAGCTTGTTACATCCAGCAGATTGGGGTTTGAGTCCCACAACCTCTACTTGCATACTGCATGACTCTGAGCAACTCACTTAACCTCCCCAGTGCTCCAAGGTCATTCCTTTTTTTTTTTTAATTTAGTATGCTTTATTCATTTTTTCAGCATCCACAATACACCGTAGGTTGTATGGCATAGACACTGTTACACAAAGTCCAAGAATATGTCGTATTAGCCTTATGGTTACATCAGCTAAAATAATCACAATTCTATTATTATATCTACCAATTTATCCAACTCTAACTACCCCATTCCCTCCTCCTATTAACCCTTACCCCCCTCCCCGTTCCCATTCCCCCTCCCCTCCAGCCAGTGTGTACATGCTACTTTCAGCATAACTGCAATGTTAGACTACACTCACAAAGCAAATGGTCAGCTGACTATAGGCCATAACGGTTACATATAGCAAGCAAGGCCTCTAAGGAGCCCCATCTGGGCTGGTATAAGTGGGCCGATTATTCATGTACAGAATATGTTTTTCTAATTGCAAAGCCGTGAGCATCTCCTTATACCACTCCCTCACCGATAACCATGTTTCTTCTTTCCAGTGTCTCATAATAATGAGTTTAGCTACTGCCGAGACTAAGGCAGTATGTGCTTTCCTGACTCCGGGAATACCTCTCAGAAACCAATATAATAAACATATTTCTGGAGTGAAGAGGGAATCGAGCCCAAGCAACAGATCCAGCAGTTGTTTAATAGACTGCCAAAAGGTCTGAACCACTAAACAGTCCCACAGCATATGATATAGGGAGCCAGGGGTGAGGTAACACCTAGTGCACTTAGGAGAGGGGACATGTCCTACTTTATGCAATTTAACTGGTGTGAAATATAGGTTATTCATAGTATTAAACTGTGTCATTCATAGTCTATCCTGCTTAACAAATATATAACTATTCCTCCATGCTCTTCCCCAAGACTCCACCTCAGGTACGATTGACAACTCTTGAGCCAAATAATAACAAATGCCCTGGAATAGGCTAGTGACCATAGATTGTAGCTCTTTGTAAGTCTTGGACACTGCATGAGGTTCTCCCACTGCCTGTAAGAGCCTAATCAATTTCTCCGTGTGCAATCGGTTTGTATCCCCCTCCCCACATGATTTTTAATTGCCGCTTCAACCTGCTTATATTTAAAAAAAAGCATAACCAGCACTGAGAAATGTGCACGGAAAGTCGAGAAGGATATCAATTGATCGTTCTCTGATAAGTCAGCCACCTTCTTATCAGTCAGGAGTGGCCAGAATGTGGGTAAGATGGGTTTCACATCAATTTGAAAATGGGGTCGCACAATGGGTTGTTCCAAGGATATATATGCCAATTACATGAAAGGAAACTATGTAACTGATGGAGGGCCCGAGCCGACCATCCAATAAGGGTGTTCTTCAGCATGCTGGGGAGCTTCTTAGGGCTGACATAAATCAAAGAGGTGAAAGTACCCTGATGCTGAGATATTAATGATTTTTCTGTATCCAGCCACAGGGGAGTATAGACCTGACTCTCGTTCTCTCCCAACCTGCCTTTGACCAGTGGACTACTCTACTAAGATGATGGGCACAGTAGTATGTAAAGAAGGAAGGTAATGCTAAACCACCCTGTCTTTTGGGTCCTGTGAGCTTATTATATGATCACCTAACCTTTTTGCCCCTCCACAGAAAGGCGTTTAACATCGACTGGAGTTGGCCAAACCACTTTTTGGAAAGATAGCACCCAAGCATCCCCACAGGATATAAAATCCTGGGCAGGACATTCATTTTTATAATATTAGTTCTCCCCCATAATGTAAGAGGAAGACTATCCCATCTTTCCAGATCTGATTTGATGACCTTAAGCAGCTCTGTAAGGTTCAGTTTCATCATGGTGGGAAGATCTTTGGCAACCTGAATACCTAAATAGGTAAGGGTGTGTGGCGCCCACTCCAAACTGGTGTTACTTATAACTGCATGGGTAGTTCTATTATTCAGGGGGAGGACCTTAGATTTATATATATTCTGCTTGTAGTGGGAGACTTCTGCAAAGGATTTAATCACTTCCAGAAGAGCTGGGATCCAATTACCGGTTCCTCAATATGTATCAACAGATCGTCCACATAATTGAGACAGAGTATACCACTGCTCTCCAAATTTTATACCTCTAATTTGTGGGAAGACGATTATGTTCTTAATAAGGGTTCCAAATAAAGATTGAACAAAAGGGGGATAGGAGAGGCCCTGCCTGGTCCCTCTCTGAAGCCAAAAGGGCCAGATAGGATGCTATTGCACCAAACCTGTGCAGATGGGGAGGAACACAAGATCTTGACCCATTTAATAAATCCTGCAGGAGACCATACTGTGTCATTGCTAAAAAAGAAGTCCCAGGAGACCATGTCAGAAAGCCTTCGGCATCCAGAGACACCAACACATAGCGGTCGGAGTCCCTGGGCGCCATGAAGATATGCATGATCTTCCGCATATGGTCGACGGATGATCTGCCTGCCATAAACTCAATTTGTTCCCCCAATAAGAGTAGCTAATACTGGGTTTAGTCTGTTAACCAAGATCTTGGGCAAGATCTTAACATCTGTATTAATCAATGAGATGGACCGGTAACTGACGGGAGTGAAGGGGTCCTTCCCCAGCTTGAGCATGAGAGTAATCAATGCTTTCAGAAAACTATCCTCCGACATGCCCTCTGAATACCAAAAATTAAACACTTCTGTTAATAGGGGCAAGTTCTGACACACACACTTTGTATAGATTGTTAGAAAGACCATCTGGTTCAGGAGATTTATCCAATGTGAGTTGCTGGATGGCCTGTATGACCTCCTTCACAGTGACTGGATTACCAAGTATTTTGGCACTCTGAGGGGTCACTGTCAGTAGCTCTATTGAGGTCAGATAATTGAGAATACTTTGAGATTTGGGGCAGTCCACCTGATCAACTGAGTACAGTCTCAGATAATAGTTCTTTAACTACTCAACCACTTCTCTGGGCGACATTATAACTTGACTGCCCACTTTAAGACCAGCAATGAAGCGCGAGGCCTCAGCCTGTCTAAGCCTAACTGCTAACAATTTCCAAGCTTTTTTCCCCAGCATCCAGATATTTGATCTTGGTACTCCTCAATGACAACTCTACCCTTTGATATATCAGGGCTGAATACTGGGCCTGTAATCTATGTAGAGCTTCCCATTCTGCGTTGGGGGACTCATTATTAAGGGTGGCCTCTAACCCTCTGATAGCTGAAAGTAAATTGTCTTGCTGAGCTTTGTGTAGCCTGGATTTGATGGTGGCCAAATGTAGGCACTCCCCTCTCAAGGCACACTTTGTTGCCGCCCAGACCATATCAATTCTCATGACCGAGACCCTATTAATTGTTATGAAGTTGGAGAGACAATCCCTTATCTGCTGCGTAGTCTCAGCCTTCTGGAGCAACTGGTTATTCAGTCTCCAGACAAAATCCCTCCTAAATCTTTTCCCCAAATAAAACAGCAGTGAAACAGGCGAATGGTCTGATATGACCCTCTCATGAATCTCGGAGCACACCACATTTGGAAGCAAGTGGGAGCGTAGTAAGATAAAATCAATATGGGATAAAGATTTGTGCAGGGGTGAGTAGAACGTGTATTGGCACTCCATAGGGTGTAACACCCGCCATACATCTAGGATATTTGCACCACTCATTAGGTCGTGCAGTGCCCTCTGCGATGGGGAGGGTCCCTGTCTCTGAGAGTCAGATGTGTCCATCTGTGTGTTTGGCACTACATTCAGTCCCTCCCAATATAGTTGCTACTGGTGTAGTGACCACCATACTTAACAGATGTATAAAGAACTCGGGGATTCTCTGTTTGGACCATATAATGTGCCTATTAGAATTGGTCTAGCCTCAATACTACCCAACAGGATAATATATCTCCCATTGGGGTTGTATATCTCATTCTTTAATATAAAGGGATATTCTTATTTATGATAATAACCACCCCCACTATTGTTAGATCTCCCAGCCCCAAAGGCCTGTCCCACAAGCTTTGATGAGTAGGTGGGTGTCTTCCCATCTCATGTGGGTTTCCTGGAGACATGTCGATTCCTGCTCTCAAATGCAGCAAGTGTCTGAGGATAACCCACCTTTGTCTCTTGTCCTGAGCCCCTTGATGTTCCAGCTGATAAGATTATATTGACTACTCATTACCTGCAATTATGTTCATGTCGGTATGAGGATCTGCTCCCTTTCTTAACCCAGGTATGCAGCTGAACCCTGAAAGTTACCTTAGCCAGTGGTGTACAGTATCATCCATATTATATACACACCTGACACCCTCAAGACACCCCTCTCTATTATCTGTTCCTTAATTTCTCCCATTAGACCCTCAACTAACATACAAAACAATTCCTTTTTTCTCCCTTCTTTCACCCCAGTTCCAGAGAACTGCAACACCCAAACAATCGTGGTGCCTGATGTCCTCTCACAGAGTGATACGCACCATGTCCACCCCCACTCCCCACCCCCATTGAACAAACAGTATGCCAAACCTACATACATTTAAATTGGTTAGCTTCTAAGCAAAAGAGAAAACCTGGCAGTGTTAATAAATAGAGCAAAACACCTGAAATTGATAACTCGAAGGCCAGTAGTATCATTTGTTCCATCCTTACAAATCCTCGAATAGTGACAAGCAGAAGGAGAAATAAAATGGCACACCAGAAAGAAAAAGCAGAAACTAGTGGTTTATAATAAGTCTCGGATGGCAATTGGCACCATTTCGAGTCTCTTGTCACTGCCACTGCAGTCAGTATAGTCCCCCATATCTCCGGTCGCAATACCTCACAGCCAAAAGAAACAGAAACCCCCTAATGTCCAGTGTATCCCATAAGGTGCATGCCAGTCTAAAGTCTGATTCCGGAACAGTTCCCTTTTTTTTTCCCCCAGCATTGGATGATACTTAGGCCTTGAACTCCTCCCATGGCATAACTTGCAGGATATTGTCCACCAGTCCTGAATTAACTACGCATTAATATCCTGACGATTATATGAAAAGCTCCAACTTTGACTCAATTACAAAAGCCCTGCCACTGTGATTTCTCGTCGGTTGCAACCTTGATACCCTCTCTCATTCCGTTCCTTGAACAGTTAGAAATAATTCTCTGAGTTCCTTTAGAGCTTGCTCCTTAGTTTCCAAAGGGATCTACCGATCCTGATGCTTGATCTGAAGCACTGCGGGTATTGCATTCTGAAGGGTTTTCCGCTGCAGTCAGTTTGGACACTATTGGATGCATTTTTGTTGTTTAGCCTGATCGACTGAGGCAGATATTGTGCAATCCTGAGTCGATGTCCTTCCATAATATTTTCATAAATCTCTAACCTTGGCAGGATATATTGTTTTCAAGGAATTAAGCAAGCAACATATCAGGGGTCAAGGGGAGTTAGGGTGGAGAGGATGAGGGCCCGTGTGACAGCCAATAATATACGCTGCTCCATTCGGGAAGGGCTCTGCGATCTTCTCAAAGAATTTCTGCAAAAATAGAATCGGATTCAAACCTTCTTCCTTCTCAGGCACACCAAATATAAGGAGATTGTTTCTCCTACTCCTCCCCTCAAGGTCTTCTAGTTTCTCATCAAGTTTCTTCAGCCTTCTCCCAAACTGCGTGATCACCAATTCGTTCTTGTCTTGTTTCCTCTCTAGTGAAAGGAGCTTAGCTTCTGAATTTCCCACTCTCGTTGTCAGGGCTTGCACAGAGGTTTTGATCTGCTGCATATCTTCCGCTACCTCAAGATACATTTGAGGAGGTAACCTCCAGAAATCTCTCCTCCGAGAGAGCAGTAGTAGTAGCTGGAGTTCTACTGACATTCGGCTGCTGGTGCTTAGGCTGCTTTGCGGCCTTCTCCTTTTCCGGCGTTGGTGGCGGTGAGTGTCTCGGCGCTGTTTTTTTCATAAACACCTCCATCCTGGACAGCTAACTGTCCACTGTGAGACTCTAGCAACTTCCTGATGTAGGTAGGGCACCCTGCTTGTTGTGAAATGAGTTGGAATTCACTATTTTGATGAGTGGAGGTGCGGAGCTGCGGGAGATTGCTGCTGCCCTTCACCCTGTCATCATGTGACCTTTCCAAGGTCATTCCTGAAAACAGGCACATGTGCCTAGTGGGCCTTACCTGGTTGCCAAAGACTAAAAAAAAAATTGTGCTTCATTAAGTAAACGGCACCCATGTAATAAATTAAAAACCATATAAGTAGTCTGGTATGCTTTTATTTTACTGAAACCCACTTGCCTGAGTTTCAGAATCCCGATTTCATATGCCCAACACCTGGTTTCCTGACATTAAAATTTTGCCCGCTACAGAGTTTGTTATAAAAATTAAGGAGGGGTGTGGGGGGACCCTCCCCCCAAAAAAACATGCTATAAACTGCAGTGTGTTGGGCATATGTCATTGGGATACTGAAACTTGGGTAAGTAAATTTCAGTATTCCATAGTAAATCCAGAAGTCTTTTTTCTAAGTGTTTGTAATGGTCTGTTGCAACCCAAACAACACATCACATAAAAAGCAAAATTCGTAATATAATATGCAATACTTAATATAGGCTGGATTCAGCATAATGAGAAATTGTGATTACTCTGATAGTAGTAGGTTTCTTTATAAATACTTCATTCAACAGCTCATGAGTTTTCTTCACTCGGTTTGTATAAATTTAAGGAAAACAACCACATACATTATGACATATCACATACTATTACAGGGTTGTAGACATTGTTAATAGTAGCCATCTTGTATTTTCTTCCACAAGTCACCTGATACATACATATACAGCAGAAAGTACTTCAGAATACATGCAAGCTTTCAAGATGAAATAAGCAACTTAGCAGCAATATGGGCAAGGAATCTCACAAGAACTATTGCTAGTGTTTACCCTCAGATGCAGCTACAGCACAGCTGTGCCAGCAGCAGAAGAACTGTAAAGTGATTTCAGCATGAATTACCATGCACAACACTATAGACAGAGCACTAGCTTTGTTAGGTGAAGGAATTCAGACAAAATAAATACCTATGTTTTAAACTTGCCTTGCAGGTTCTCCATTAGGGAGAATATGAGGTATTGTACAATGAGCTCTATTACCTTAGTTGTTACTTAAAATCTTGAATGCTTGAGGTACTGTAGCACTAGTTTCCATGAGCAAAGAGTAACATTATTGAATGGTGTGCTTATCACAGGCCTGGTTTGAAGCATCTAAAGATTTTGTCACCCAGTTGTGAGTTTAGGAAATGCTCAGTGGTATCAGGGTTCATGCTGCACTTTTCAGTGTGTACTGTATATGCATGTGTCTGGTGGTTTGTGGAACAAACCACAAAATGGCTATTACTAACAATCTCTACAACCATGTAATAAGCCTTAATAAGGTCATGGTATGTCATAAGGCATGTGGTTACAAATAGTGTAAAAACATGTTTTCCTTAAGTTCATACAGACTGAGTGAAGAAACTTGTGAATTGTTGAATGAAGCATTTTTAAAGAAAACTGTTACTATCAGAATAAGTATAATTTCTCATTATACTGAATCCAGCCTATATTACTTTCTGCATATTATATTATTAATTTTGCTCCTTAACTGATATATGTTTGAGTGTCAATAGACCATCACAAACGCCTAGAAGAAAGACTACTTATATGATTTAGAATGTATTGCATGGGTGCCATTTCCCTGATGAAGCCCAATTTGCAGTGAAACATCTGGCTAATACGGACAGCTACTGGCATTACTGGTTGTGAATACACTTTTATTTGTTTATTTAAGTCTTGGATTACAATACCTTTGAGCTAAAAGCTTGTTTACAGAGGTTCACGTCAGATCATAGACAACAATTGGGTACAACAAAGAGTAGGCAAGGCAGGTTGTTACATATACAATAATGCATGGGGTGATGTGTTTAACAAGATTTTACACACATCCCCAAGGCGTTGGATGCTAAATAAACCCCAGAGCTGAAACTCAAAGGCTGATTTAAGCATCCAACACCAAGGGAGTATGTAAAATCTTGTTAAACACACCACCTCATTTTATTTATATAATTGCTAGAGATCACTTTTTCACCAAAGCAACTATATAAAATTAAAAAAACATCTCTGTGTGGTCCAGTTGGGTTTCGACCGTTAGGCACATTCCATGCAGTTGGAAGGCAAAGTGGCCAAAGAGAAAGGTGTCCCTTACATTTTTGTATTTATAAAAAACATGATTCATGTAATTGCCTGAAGTGCCCATTTACTTTTTTTTTATTTTGTTTTTTTAAATGAACTTACCGCTGATGGAGTTTTAGATTTGATGCTAAGGACTGGTGGTTGGTGCATAGTGAAGGAAGATCTGCGGCTTAGGCATGCACACTGCAAGGGAGACCCAGCGGGTTCACCGTTATAACCCATGGATTATAACATCAAATTATAACTGGGGTTCCCTACAGGAAAAAATTATCCTCAGTCATTAGAGTTAATTACAGTTAGGATTCAATAAACAAACAAGAATAAGCAAGGCAGGTTGTTGCAAATCAATTACAGTGAGGATACATTGATGAGTATATTGGGAGTTACTAGGAAAAGAATAAACAGCGAACCTGTTAGGAATAGTTCTTGTCATAAGTGCAAAGAAAAGTTAAAGTAAAGTTAGGGCCTAGAACCTGTCAGTGGAAGGGTCAAGGAAGTGGGCAGGAGGAAGGAGGTGGTCCCGACTGGAAGATTTCAGGGCCGCAGGGGCATGCCTAGTAGGGACTGGGGGTGGAGGATGAGTGGTGAGATTGTAGTCAAATATTACCATTAGACTGAGGGTTGACATGTGTATGAGGTCTTGGGAGTGATTAGGACAATTAGAGGTGGGGAGATGGTGGGTGTAAGTGACCCGTAAAGAAGGTAGAAGAGAGTGGGCCGTCTTGGGGTGCTTCTACAATAAGAAGTGAGATTGCAGTTTATGTTAACTTTTGATGGAGTGGTTGACAGGAGTACAGGAATTGGGGGGGGGATAGGTAAACCAGAGGTGGGGAGAAGGTGGGAGGGAGTTACTTGCAAAGCAGGAAGAAGAGGTGGGTGATCATGGTGTACATCTAACTGCTGATGATAGTACTTGGATTATGAGTCAGGTTTGATGAGTTATGCTACAGTCACAGTTACTAGTTGAAGGAAGAAGGGTCCAGCTTGTTTTAAACAGGCCTATTTTAGTTTTGAATTGTATCTCAGTGCTGAGGTATTTAACCAGTGGGTGCTCAGTATTCATGTGTTGGTCTTGGGTGGTCTTGAAAGGGACTTTTAGGTGTTGGCTGTTTGTACCTCTAGTATTCCTGGTTTTGTTGGACTTACAGAGGAGATTCCACACACCAGGGTAGTGAGGACTAGTGATGATTTCTTTATGAGCTGGCATACTTGGTTTTGTATTCGGCAGTCCAGATTTAGCCAGCCAGATTCAGCATAAACCTTTCAAGTGTAAGTAAGGTGGTGAGCACCCAGGACAAGCCTTCAGGCCTTATTGAGAGTTGTTTTTATTTGTCTGAGGGTTGAGTCAGCTGCAGCACTGTAGATCACTAGTCCATAGTCTATTACAGACAGAACCAAACTAGTCACAGCTAGTTTCAGTGCCTCATTTGTCAGGCACTATTTGTTCCAATGTAGCAGTCCTAACTTAGTGTTTGCGGATTTAGCAACAAGATCTATATGCTGTGTGAATGAGAGGGAACAGTCAAGTGTTACCTAGGTACTTGAAATTTTGCACCATTTCTAGGGGTGCGCTTTGGCTATTCAGTATATTTGGATGGTGGGATCTATGTCTATTTTGGGAGGAGGCAAATAATATTGTTTTTGTCTTTTATTTTTGAAATCATGCTTTATTGATACATTTTCAATACGTTTTACAAAAACAAAAAAGAAAAAAGACAAGAATACTGTATATAGTATAAAGGCAATAAATAAACAGCCTAAATTGAGAAATAAATGACATTACAAAACAAAACCTTAACAACCTAAAGCAAAAAAAACCTTAAGTAGGTTAATTAGCACTCATTCAGTATCTCCAAAAGGAGAGTGAATTAATATACAAATACCTTTTAAAGGAGAGTATGCATGGTAGGTGTACAGCTCAACTGCCCTCAGTCCTGCTCAGCTAATATTTCCAGGATAGTCTTATTCTCTTTTAAAGCCATATAATGAAAAAGGGAGCCAATGACCTTGCATTTATCTTTCTGTAATCTCACTCTGGCCATCAGTTTCTCCATTACTAGGATTTGAATGCATTTAGCATAACATTTCTCCAGTGTTAGGGATGTCACTAAAGCCAGCATTGTGTCACTGCCTTTAAAGCAGCTTCCACTAATATATAATAAAAGTAAATCTGTGATTTAGTATGAATCCCCACTGGAGGTAAACCAAAGAGCCAATTTTGCAGTGAAGAGGGACCATGGACATTTAATATTTTTTCCACCTCTTCACCAAAGGCGCTCCAATAATGTGTTAAACTGGGGCATGTCCAGAAGATATGTATATAATTACCCCTATTAGCCAAACATCTCCAACATATGTCTGTGGTGTGACGTCCAAAATGCTTTGTCACCACTGGGGTGCAGAAATATCTTAAAATCACTCGTCAGCGGAATTCTCTTCATGAGGCCAATGCTGTAGTGAAGTGTATCCCCACCATATTTGTTTTCATTCCACCTCCTGTAACTGAACACCAGCCTTTGCCTGCCAGGTCATTTTAAGGTGTTCCATTTATTCTGGTTCCAAAGACAGTAACAGGCCAACTATTAGGGATGCCTTACCCCTAGAATGTGGTGTTCTGGCTATATTAAATAACTCCTGCAGGGGATTGAGTGTTATACTCGGTATGAGTCCCACATTTTGTTCCCTTAGATAATGTCTTAATTGCAAATAGCAGAATAGGCCCCCCGGGACACACCAAATTCTATTTGAAATTGTTGGAATGACTTAATTGAGTTTGCCGTGTAAAACTGACCCAGAGTGACCAAGTCTTTCTTTGCCCAGTTGCAGAAACCCAAGTCCCATTTATAGGGAATAAAACCTAGACATGCCATTAAGGGGTGGAGGTTGTCATTTTCATAGCTAACTTAAACCGGGTATGTACCTCTCCCACAAGATTTGCAGAATTGACACCTATGGATTGTTAGTAGCTAGTTTCTGGTAACTTCTGGTGCTCATATTTGGCATATCCACTACCACTCCATTATAGAATGAGCTCTTTCCTATTTCTACCCACAAAGGGGTTTCTGTATGTGAAAAGGGTATCAGAGCCTGCAGCTGGGCTGCCCAATAGTATTTTGAAAATCCGATAAGGCCAATCCACCCTTAGATTTAGAAAGATAAAGGATTCTCCTTTTTACCCTAGGGGGTTAACCTGCCCATATAAACTTCATAATGGTTTTCTGTAGGGTTACCCAAAAGGAACTAGAGGGTTTAAGGGGAAGAGCAAGAAAGATAAAAAGAAATCTAGGCAGCACATTCTTGCGGATACATTCAATGTGACCAGCCAGTGATAAAGGTAGCTCCATCCATCTGCTGCAGTTGGCTTGTACCATCTGAAGAAGTTGCTGATAATTCATAGCTTGCAGGCTTTTCAGATCCTTAGGGATCCAGATCCCCAAATAATGAAAACCAGCATGCAACCATTTGAAGGGACCCACCGCGGGGAGGAAGATGAATGGAATCTGGCCTATCGGGAGCATTTCTGTTTTTGTTTCATTAATTTTAAAACCTGAGACTCTCCCAAACTCTTCTAAAAGAGTCTGGATGTAAGGGTATGACTGAGCAGGATTAGTAACATTTAGAAGTGTGTCATCAGCATACAGGGAAATCTGCACCCCTGATCCCTGCACCTTTATCCCCTTGTATTCTAGAGATTGGCGGATCATTGCTGCTAACAGCTCCATACTTAGAACAAATAGGAGGGGAAAGAGTAGGCAACCTTGCCTGGTACTTCTTCTAACTGGAAAAGCTGGAGAGAGAACTCCATTCACCCTCACCTGGGCCCAAGGATCCCGATATAGGTTCCCAATCCAGGATCTGAATCTCTTCTTCCAAACCAAACTTCTGCAATGTATCCTTTAGATAATTCCAGTCAGGACAATAAAACTCCTTTTCGGTGTCAAGTGAAATAATCGCATGAAAATTATCTTTGGGGAAAGACTCCG
This sequence comes from Neoceratodus forsteri, assembly GCA_016271365.2. Classification (NCBI taxonomy): domain Eukaryota; kingdom Metazoa; phylum Chordata; order Ceratodontiformes; family Ceratodontidae; genus Neoceratodus; species Neoceratodus forsteri. Next base: position 171,345,158 of record CM057457.1, on the reverse strand, counting down.
CTGCAGACATAACATTTAACAACAAGTGTATATTAGCCTGTATGTGTCTACTAGGAATAAATCCGGTTTGGTCAGGGTATACTGAACAAGCTATTATGTTTTACAGTAGAGTCCCCATAATCTTTGCAAATATCTTGGCATCCTGGTTTAGAGAGACATTAGTCGAAAACTGGAGCATAAGGTTGGATCTTTCCCCTGTTTCTGTATAATCGAGATCAAGGCTACATTCCAGGTGTCTGGAGTTTCTCCCTTCTCATGTGCTACATTACACATTTTTGTAAGGAGGGGAGTCAGTTCTTTAGTGAAGATTTTATAGAACTCTGATGTAAAGCCATCAGGACCAGGTGCTTTGCCAGTTTTGAAGGATTAAATGGCAAGAGCCACCTCCTTTGAAGTAATTGGGGGAATCAAGCTTCTTCTTCTGCTCCTCCGACAAGTGGGAATGATGTATTTTATTTAAGAATTTGGTGATCTTTTGGGAGTGATCTTAACTTCGCTCACTACTGTAAAGCTGTTGATAAAAATTCACAAACTCTTGTGCTATCTGGGTGGGCTGTGAAAGTACAGTCTGGAGGTTACCAGACTTGCAAATCCACAGGATATATCTGTCTGCTGCCTGTTTACGTAAATGCAGAGCTAGTAGTCTGCCCATTCTCTCCCCCTATTCATAATATGTTCTGCTAGTGTATAGTAACGTATTTTCCATTCGCCTTAACATTAAATTATTATATTTCTCCCTAGCTTGTCAGAGATCTGGCAGGAGGGCAGGGTTTCTAGTATGTTTGTGATCCTCCTCTAATTTCTTCATGCGATCTAATTCCACCTTGAGCAAATGATTGTGCTGTTTATTTCTATGGGAGACATATGCAATTGTGTGGCCTCGAATAACTGCTTTTAAACCATCCCATATATATTTGAGAGAGGTTTCAGTCTCTGAGTTTTCATTAGTATAGTTCTTTATAACCATCTGGACCAATGCCATGTACTCTTTATCATTCACTAACCAGGGTCAAACCTCCATGAGCCTCTACTCCCTGGAGGACCCCAACAAATCTTTGCAGAAATCAAAGCATGATCTGAAAAAGTAACAGGATATATTTGAATATCATCGAATGTGTGTGCCCACCTTTTGAGTGTAGAATCTGTCCAGATGGGAATAAGAGCCAGTGAAGGCTGAATAAAACTTATAGTCTTTTGCCTGGGGATTTTGTAAATGCCACAGATCTATCATTCCTGACTTTGCGCAAAGTGTCTTTAATAAGCGGGAACAAGCTCTATGTGTTCTTGGTCCAAAAGGATTCTTATCCAAATCTGAATATTCTACACAGTTCTAGTCCCCTGCCATTATGATTTGTCTTTCTGGGAGATCTGAGATCCCCTTAAACAAATATCTAAAAAATTCTCCCATGGGCGGGGTGTGGTACAAATAGATATAATGTGTACTGGGTTACCCCAATATTTTCAGAGATCACCACCAGTCTGCCAGTACCAGCCACTTTGACCCCTTTGACCTGTAATGGGAGGCCCTTTCTGATCAAGACTGCCACTCCTGCCTTAATAGTTTGTGGATGTGAATCTGAATATACAGTACCCACCCATGCCCTTCGTAACTTTAAATGTTCAGCTTGTGACAATTTAGTCTCTTGGATACAGGCTATATCACAATGTACTTTGCCTAGCTCTTGTAAAATCCTGGTACGCTTTATAACATGGTTGATCCCCATAACACTGATTGAACAAATTGTTAAAGAAGCCATTTATATGGTTGGTTGAAGAATTCCACTTTCTTAATCCAAACATTCTCTCCTTCTCTTGTCCCCCCCTCCTCCCCAATCAGACAACCATGATGAGTGCATCTTTAAAAAAAGTAAAGACAACTAAATAAAATATTTCAACCAAAAGAGCTTGAGAATACACACACTATGCAAATAAACAGTAGAAAAACAACTAGTACAGCCAACTGGGCTGATTTAAACATGTATTTGCTTGTATCTAGCTATTAGTGGAACTATTCCAGCAGCTGGCCAAGTGTTATGAGTTAGGATGGTCAGTACCATCTGTGGGCAAAAAATGCCTCTGAGGGAAACACTTACACAATGGTGGTGTCGGTTGGTAATCCTGGTCTACACTAGGATCAACCTAAATATTACCCTGTCAGTATTCGGTTCCGGGAGTCACACGGCCTGCATCGGAGGACCTCCAAGCATTACTTCTTTGTTGATGGTTGGGCACTTTAGGGAGAGAGAGAGAGAGATAAAAATAAAATGTTTTTGATATTACCCCATGTAGCAGCTTATTAGAACATTACTATGAAGTGAAAGAGTACATCATTATAGTGGCTTAATAGTTTCCATAAACAACCAGTTTTTCAGTGTCCATCCATCCTTGAAGAAATGAAATCAGTCACCATGACAGCATAACAACATACTGTATATATATATATATATATATATATATATGTATATATATATATATATATATATATATCTATATATATATGGTAGCAAGCAGTGCTACCACAGTTAGGCTGGAGGATACCATTTACATGGTGGCTGGGTGAAATGCTTTACCTGCTGAAGTGGTATACAGTAGAACTGCATTAGATACTGCTTCAAACGAGGATGGACAGGACAAGGGGAGGGTTAATGAAGGGAAGGGTGGAGGGAGGCAGCTGCAGAATAGGTGCTAGCTGCAATATCTGAGCAGACTTGATAGACCCTCTAGGCCTTTATCTGCTGGCAAATTTCGTATGTTCGCATGTTAAACCCAAAATTTTGCACCTTAATAACTTTGCAACGTTCAATGGATTTGCCTGAAATTTGGAATACAGAATCAAGACTCATGCGCCTTGGGATCTGTGAAGTTTAGTATGGTTGGATATCTGCTGTGGAGTTATTAAGCATGATCTGTGTGTCATTTAAGCTTTTTTGAACTCTACAGTCAGAGCCTACAGGTCTCATCGTTTGTGCGATTGGTCCCAAATCTTCAGGAATGTGTGGCTGGGCCCCAATGTGCCTTCTCAAGATTTCATGAAAAATATTAAACAGTTCAAAAGTTATTCAAAAACAAGTTCCCATTATAAGTCTATGGGAAAAGTTAACAAAAAGTTTGACAGTGTCGCAAATGCAGTTTTTACTTTCGCAAATGGCCCTTTTACTGTCGCAAATCCACCATTTTGTTTTCAGTTGGTGATCAGAAAAATGCTTGGCATTTAGATTTGGGACCCTCTAGCAACCTAATTCTTTTTGTATTCCCCTAGTCAGACCCTGATGATGCTAGCCATGACTTTATTTTGTGGTAAAACACCCCAGAAATATGTTTTTCCGATTTCTGGAAACAGTACTTTCGCAAATTGCAAAGTACTTTCTAGGCTGTGGGAAAATGACAGCAATTCTTTGGCACCCCGCTGCAAAAGTACGGTTTGGAGTTTGGGCTGAAATTTGGAGGGAATGCAGCCAACATCTCACAGATGTGCCTTTCAGTGTTTTGTTGAAAAAATATTACACGGCGGCAAAGTTACGATATTCCAAAGTTGACACTTTTTCCCATAGGATAACATTACGGCATACGATGCATTGCAGCAATCGTTTGACGCCCTGCTGCAAAATAACAGTTTGGTCTTTTGGGCTGAAATTTGCAGGGAACACAGCCAACATCACACAGATGTGCCTTTCAGTGGTTTGGTGACAAAATATTACAGGGAGGCAAAGTTATGTTACTCTGAACTTCTGTTTTTTTCCCATAGGATAACATTACGGTGTTCGCCGCGCCTTTCAGGGCCCGTATCTCGGAAACGGTGTGAGATACAGACTTTTTGTCAAAAAAATACTTAGCCCTGTTACAAAACTAGCCAGGAAAGTGATAATTCATATGACTTTAACATTTTTTTTCTATGTCGTACAGTTCCTGAGATATAAGCAATTTACTATTCCAAGTCGTAATTTTTCTGTTCCGAGAGTCATTATTTTGCATACATTCTTTGTACTTACTGTCTTTCTCTATACAGCTTTTGGGGAAAGCCAGCCTGTGCACTTACATTACTGTTACCATTACCATTTCCACTTGCGGTTCCGTACCCATTTCACTTACCGTTCACGTTTACGCCACCATGTGCGTTACCCTTTGCGTTTTCATTTGCGGTTGTGTTTGTGTTGTTTTTAAAATTTCTGTCTACAGTACTGTTTCTCTTTCTGTTTCACTTTGTGTCAGCATGCACATTACGATTTGCATTTGCGGGCACAATGTTATTATGTGACAAGACATCACGTAAGGGAGGTAATTCGCAGGGCCCTGTGCAAAAAGAAGTGAAATTAGAGGCAAAAAACCCCATTTAATGCATTAGTTAGGGTTGTTCCACACCGACAAAAGTGAGGAAATTTGATGTTAGGATTGAAACCCCCTTTGCACCCCTCCAGCCCACCCCAACTGGAATCGGGGTGCGCATTGGGGTCATCGGTCCTAACTCTCACCCCATTCTCCTATTCCTCAGCTTCTTTCCACATATGATAGGGTGAGAGTTAGGGCCAATGACCCCAACGCACATTCCGATTCCAGTTGGAATCCCTATCATGGCAATAGGTGTGGATTTCTGATGGAGGTGTAGGTAGCAGTCAGTTTCCACTTCTTTAAATTCAAGTAACCATTTTAGGAATGAACCATCTTGCCAACTCTGAGTGCAATGATAACAAGGAGTTGGCTCACTTCCTATTCAGTCGCTTTTCCATCCAGGCCACTAACCAGAGCAAATCTTTGATCTCTTGTTCAGTTATATCTTCCTTTAGGTCTGGTAAAGGGACCACGACTGATTCTAGGTAAGAGGTGGCACTTAGCAATGTATCAAAAAGCTTGATGCCAGCTTTTCATTAACCCATAGCTTTGCTGGATATCTGAGTTGCACTTTTATGCCTTTTTCTTTCAACTGTTTTACAACGACAAGAACTTTTTTCCATTTTTGTAGCATCATTGGGGGTAGTCTTGATCGACATACACTTCGCCATTTAAGTTCAGATCTTTTTTCTCCATGCCATTCTCAATACTTTGTCTTTCATGGTGTACCTAAGAAACTTAATGAGGATGGATCTTGGAGGCGCATCCGCCTTAGGTTTGGGGGCAACTGCTTGATGAGCATGCTCAATTTCGAGAGGAAAGTCATCCCCAATGCCCAGTTCTTGATGCAGCCAACAGTCCATGAAATTGGTGGTGTCCTCCTGTTCTACACCCTCCAGCACCTCAAGCACATAAATGTTATTTCTTTAGGCTCTGGCCTCGGCGCCTTCAACTGTAAGTGTGAGACCTCACTCACTTCTATGGAGATTTTGGGGTAGGAGGAAGTAGGCTGTTGGTTAACTAGGATCTGCAGCTTATCCATTAGGTAGGGAAATGGGCAGACTGGGTGGGCCAGGCGGTCCTTATCTGCTGTCAAATTCTATGTTTCTATGTTTAAGGTCATATGTTCATTCTGAATAGAGTCTACTTGAGTCTCTAAGGCCCCAGTATGGGATTCCAACTTCTTAAAATCTCTCTGTATCAGTTCTGTGCAACATTTGATGGTCTTCAGGCTGTCTGCCCAGTGTCTGAGCTTAAATCTTTGTTGTCTTCTTCTGAGGCTGTGAGCACTGAGGAATGGGAGGTTTTGGGCTTAGGCCATGCATTTGAGATGCCGAGGGTCTTGCTTGTGTTCCAGTCTGGTTCGATCTTTTAGTACGGCCCATACTATTATGTTATCAGGCAAAGGTATCTAATGAAACTATATAGGAAATAAGCACGATGGCAATGACTGTACACAAATCAAGCACTCGGAGGAGAGAGCTCACAACCAGACCTCCATGCAGCTCAGTGATATCACTGGAAACCTGTTTTGTCTTTTGTAATTTAATAATAATTTTGATTTTGAGAACTATGCTTCAGTTGCTGAGAAGTTAGTCTGCATTTGTTTTCTAATGCACTATATCTGAGTGGCTGAAATATAACACACATCATCTGCATAGAGCAGGACCTTTTCTTGCACAGCTAATGGGAGTTGATTGAGAAACAAGCTAAAGAGCAGGACCCAAAATGGAGCCTTGGGGAACCCCTGTATTTACGCTCCAGTTTTCAGAGAGGACATCCAGGATTTTCACCTTTGAACTCTCCAGTGAGGTAGCTCCTGAACCAGGCCACCGTTTGTGGTGATAATCCTGTTTGCAAAAGCTGGTTCAGAAATAGTTCATAGTTTACTGTGTCAAAGGCCTTGATGAGGTCAATGTAGGTCACCCCCACCAAGAGCCCATGATATAATGCATCATGAATAAACCCTGTAAGTTCAACTAGAGCAGTGGTGACATTGTGCTGCTTTCTAAATCTGTGCTGTTGTGGGCATTGCAGCTGATATTTGTTGAGGTAGTCGATTACTTGATTGTATACAATGTATTCCAAAGCTTTGGAGTGTGGGGGGGAGTATTGAGATAGATCTGTAATTTGTATGACTAGTCCTATCCACACTTTTGTAGACCGGTGTTACCACCCCAGCTTTCCAGAGCCGGGGGAATTTACTGGATATAAGAGATAGGTTTAGAATTCTTGTGAGGGGTTGGAAAATCATGTCAAAGGTGAGCTTAACTAGCTTTTAGGTCGAAGCGAGTCACTGCTAGCTCTTGATTTCGCAAGGACTTGTCAGAGGTATTTTTTGGTCTCAGCTCAGGTAATGATTATGAAGTAGAAGGGAGGAGATGGGACCAATTGGGTATGTGTTTTCCATATAGGATTACTAATGCTCAGGGGTTTGAAGAAGTCTGGGGGCAGTACACCACTGAGGTCAGTGAAGGCATTGGTGAAAGTATGGTGATGGTACTTAGGTCCTGGGTTGGAGTTCTTTCAACCTTCAGCAAGGTGGGTGGGACTTATTAGATTTGCCAGTCAGTGACTTAATGTTGTCCCAGAACTTACGACTGTTGCCCCAGGTGCCAACTCTCCATCGAAGTGTTGACTTTTGGCCTTGTGAATGGTCCAGGTGCACTTGTTTGGGCTGTTTATAGACTTGTATATCTACTAGTGACCTTGTGCTTTCACTTTGTACCACAAGTTATCGCCATGCTTCATCTGTTTGATGAGTTGGTGAGAACCAGGATTTAAATGAGCCTTTGCTTTTGCAGTTGGTGTAGGTGCATAGATATTGCATGCCTCATTGAATTTACTGATAAAGATTTCAAGCGCCAAGTCCACGTCTTCGGTGATGTCAATGACTTCGGTCTTGACATCTTAGGTGTGCTTTTGAGCACTTCCAGTTTCCCCTTTTTAAATCCTGGTCATGAGTGTTTTTGCTTGGATCTTGGGGGCCTTGTTACATCAGTTAAAGAAGTTCAATAATTCAAATGATTGGGGGCGTCGATTACTTGGGTCATGTTTAAGGAGGATAAGGCATCTCTGTAAGGTGCTGCCTCCGGGGATGACCAGTTAATGTTGAAATCACTGACCATGATCAGCTTTGTATTGTGGGGGAGGTCGGAGAGGTAGTCATGGACCACCTTAAAGCTGCAGGATTGTTCCTTAGGAGAGATGTAGACAGATACCACTGTTAGGCTTTTGCCCACTGTGCCTACTAATATTTTTAGTGGCAGTGTTTGGGTGTTACTGCTGGTTGTTATTGGTGGGAGAGCTAGGCCCTGTATGTGTTCTTTTATGTAGACTACACATCCACCGCCTCATTTACCTTCTCTGTCAAGCCTAAAGGATGTGTAGCCTTGTATCTGGATGGCAGTGTCAGTAATCCGCAGTGTGAGCCATGTTTCAACAACTGAGAGTATATCTGATTGATGCTGGGTGACCCACACTTATAGCTGGTCAAATTTTGCCAGGAGGCTACATATATTAATGGAGGCTATGTTAGCCCTCTTCATTTAGTTTGAGGTGCTGGTGCATGCGGCAGAGGACCAGGGTTAGGATGGATATTCTGATAACAGCATAAGTAGCCAAGCCAATCTAATTGCTTGCCATTTCAGGTGCTATAGTGCCTGTGAGTGGTTTTGAATTTTAGATCTTTGATACTGCTTTTTTCACAAGTTAGAATCTTGTTAATTATTGGTGGAGGGAGGATATGTTTTATAAGTATGATAGGTGGTAATCTGTTTGGGGAAGTATGTTGCATCCAGGCAGAGTGGCAGGGTGGATGTAGTTTTGAGGTTTAGCAGAGAAGTAGTAATACACTACATGTGTTATCATTGAGGCTATTCTGTAAAGCGGGGTAGGTACAAGCCATATGTTTAGAATTATAGAGGTAATTAACAGGCACATGGTGTTGACAAATGTTGGGGCAGGTATTTGTTTTGACACTGGCTTGTTTGGAGTACCAAGGCTGAGGACACGAGAAGGGGTGTGGACTAGTAGAACAAAGCTGAGAGGGAGAGTTTGTGAAGTTTCAGGGGAGAAGGGAATGGTTATTGAGCAGGAGGAAGGAGGTAGTTATGTTAGGCTTGAGCGGCAGGTCCAAAAGAAACGTCCGTGGCATCTGTGGGAGATCACAGCATTTCTTCTAGGTTGATTGCTCTGAAGGGCTAATACATGAACTCAATCTTCAGCCATAGGTTTTAGATTGATGAGGGCAGGGGAAAACGAGGATAGAAGGCATAAAGGTCAATCGTGAAGGAAGGAGTGAGAAAAATGCGAGTAAACTGTGGGAGAAACAGGGCAGGCTGTGATTGAGCTGTGGATGGGATAAGGAAGACAGGACAGGATATGTAGGCGTGCAGTTGGGCAGCAGAAGAAGGAGTGAGAATGACATGAGGTGGGGAAGGAGTGAAGACAAAAATGCGGTATAACTTGTATAAAGAACAAGGCAGGCAGAGGTCGCATTCTGGAGTCAATGGGGAGGGTTATTTAGAATGGGAGATTTGGTGTATTTAAAGAGTGCCAGGGCAGGGTGGGAGAAATTCAAGATGGGTTCTGCTGTGCATGCTGGGAGCGTGGGTCCGATCCCATACCTGAGGGTGGCTGAGATGGGTGCAAGGCAGGCAGCTTCTTGCCCTAACCACAGGATGCAAGCAGGTGGCTTTAGCTCAAGACTGTGGTTGTGATTTAAGCACAGTCAGGTTGGTGATTGCCTGGGAGATAAAGACAGAGGATTTAAGTTAAGGCTGAGATTGGGGGTAGGAAAATTTAGCAGACAGGAGATTAAGCAACAAAAGGAAAAGCCTGTGGCTAAATCGGGGGTGGGGTGGGGGTCTGTTTCAGACCAAGGCAGGGTGCCAGTTGCTAGATGCAGGGTCTGACAAAAGAAAAGAAAAGAAAATAGGGTTAAATCATGGGGTGGGTTTCAGAACTGCGCCGCCAGAGTCGGGACAGCAGGAGAGGGATAGTACTTTAGATACAGGCAGAGATCACAAATCTTAACTCTAGCAGTATTAATAGAAATGTTAACTTAAACAATTAAGTATTCAGAAAAATATCAAAAAGTTCCAGAGAAATAGCCCTATGGTCAGGATAAGAGAGGGCTAGCCTCTTATCTACAGCCAGAAATTACTGTTTTAACTAACAGTATAAAAAAAGATTAACTAACAATAAAACATAAAAAAATATATAAATAAATAAATAGCTCTAGGTTCCAAAGAGGACCACAGGTACAAGGCTGTTAGAGCCAATGATGGCACTTTTAAGCAGGCAGGGACCAATGAGGTTGCAGCAGGGAAAAAAGACACCAGGCTCAAAATTCAAGCTGGGTTTTGCTGTGATGGCCAGAGCATGGGTCCAGTTCCGTATCTGAGGGTGGTTGAGATGGGTGGGAAGCCACACAATTAATCTTTCATACTTCCATACAGAGGAAGTATGAAAGATTGATTATGTGGCTGAATTTTTTGAGCATTTGCATCATAAGGGCCACTATCAGCCCTTGAACTAAACGTTGTTGGAACTTACTATCATAAGAGGGTACCCAGTGTGTCTCCTGCAGAATTGACTTTCATTCACAAACTCCAATCAGCCAGTCATGGAGCACCACTGGTGTCAACTGGGAAGGTAAGTTTCATTGTGCCCTGCCAACTGGAGGACAGGTGCAGCAGAGGTGGTCATGATCATGGAGGAGAGGAACAGTGACATCAAAGGAATAAAACAAGGAAAAGGATCATTAAAAAACATAAGGGCCAACAGTTCATAGTGAAATGAAAAAAAACAAAATTGATTTTAAAAGTAGTATGATCATAAAACAGCTTAGTAACAATAAAGTCAATATTTAGTATTGATCACAGGAGTAGTACTTTGCTTGTTGGCAGGGCTTACACTGAGATTAAATGGCCCATTAGAGTTAATAGAAATCACTTTGTATGATCTCTTCTGTCCTTTCTCGATTTTATCAACATTGTTCATCTGGTATGGGGACCAGAACTGCATGAAGAGGATCTGAACCAGGTTAGAAGCAGATCTGGGACAGACATTTGGGGAGATCTGAACACAAGTCTTGGGGATGGATTTTCAAAGCTTGTAATGCAAACACCATATTCAGTTTTGGGCACAGCTTGCATCTTGGCAAATGCACTGAAAGGTTTGTGGGCTATGTTTAGATGTATTGATCCATTTTTGCAATGTATTCCTCACTTTAAGGCCCAAAAATGACACGTGTGTCATTTTGACGCTTGCGCCATTTTCATAACTGAACTCGAGGCACTTGGGACATAAAGTTAGCCAACGTTTTATGTGGTCTAACAGTTATGTCTCAAGAAGCTCAGTTACATTACAAACATGTCACAAGTCTTTGAACAATCAGCCCTTGGTCCCTTGGTTGAGCCAAACCAACCTAACCCTCAGGGAGGGGATCTGCTTCAGAGCAGGGTCACCGTGACTTAAAAATAACACAGGCATTTCACAATGATGGCATGACAACATTTGGGGGGTCAGTTCTTCTTTAGCACTTTTTGCCAGAATTAATAAATAAAGTCCTCATCCTTGAACAACAGAAAATGGCACTATAATGTAAACTAGCTGTATGTGGTGGAATGGTTTATAACATTAATTGTTTGCACCCACATGTTTTGAGAAACCTTTAGGGATAAAGAATCCCATCTGTTCTTATTTCAGGGAAGGCTGACCTTACCCAATGGCTTTACACTGGAAGGCAGCTTCAGCAACCAGTGGGGAGATGGCCTTCAGGCTAATGGGGTCCTATCTACATGTCTCAGAGAAGACAACCTGGAGATAGTTGGAAAAATGTGAGTGCCAGCAAACTTATGTTCCTCTAGTGTTTTGCTGTACGATGTCCATATCATTGCAGGTGGACAATTGCATGGCACTGTTGCATTCACCTTAATTACTGACCTTGACTCTCTTTCAGGCAACTGTGGAGTTATATAAAGTGCATGTCATATTAGTGATACATTCAGTGGGATTCATATAAAGTTGTAAATGGATGGTACATGGAAGATCAGCCTATGTCTCTGCAGAAATATTTTAAAACATGGGTCACTTCAGCCACCACATTCATCTAAGGGTGGGGCTACTGCTTGCCATTCCGGTGGCCTAGATTCTAGAATGAGCCCAAGTCATTGGAGAGCCAATCATGAAATGAGGGTTGATCATCCCAAAGAGTGTTCCCCTGAGGAAGTGTGCTGGGTTTCAGACTCTGCTACAGCACCACCACCACCTGGATGACCAAAGTTGTTGGGCAGGATGGAGCTGCATGTTGGAAGGGAAAAGATGGCAACTGGCTCTGACAAGGCACTGCAACACATTAGCATGCATTCACATCACTGAACCCCTACCCCAGGTATTCCAGGGGAATGGGGATAGTACTGGAAGCAACCCACCACCTCCCTGTACTATAATGTCTGTGTGCGGGGGGGTCTGACCATCTCCCCACAGCCCCACCCCAGAGAAGGATGTCTGCTGTAAGCATAGGCTATAATAACTGGCAGAGAAAACATGGGTGGGGCTGAGATGTTGCCTGATACAGTGGAAAGGGGCCACTGCAGACACGGGAAGAATAAACAAGAAACTTGGGTGCCAATTCTCAGTCATATGAAACTGGTGCTAAAGTTTAGAACCAGTTCCTTGCTGCATCCCGCTCCTCCCAGCTATTCTCAAAGGGGTCAGAGAGCCCCTCTCACATTAAGAGTTCTCCAGTGGGTGGAAGGAAGGCAGGGTTTGTAAATGAAAAGGCATGCAGTGTAACTCACATAGCCAACTGCTGCCAGTGCAGTGAGTGCAGCCCTTTTACGATGCCCCCTAGGAAAGAAATGTTTTTATATAACTATGCCCCCATAGATCAGGAGACTGAGATCATCAAGGGACCAGGAGTGGATGCTTGCGGGAGAATGGGGCTAGAGAGAGGGTATCTACTGGAGTACCAGAGAGGTTATTTGGTTGAGGATCAGGTTGAGTGCCTACTGCACTGCTAGGAGCATTGTTGAGGGTTGGTGCAATGGACATCGCGATCGGTCCTATGGTACAGTTTGAAGGGGGGGTGAACACAGGTATGGGCTCATACATATTTGTATGTGGTACTGTGCCACAGGTAGATATGCATGGCCTTGTAATGTACACCATTACTGCAGGCAACCCCGATCTGTGAACAGTAACTGCTGAAATGCCTTATTTGCATAAGAGGCATAAGCAGATCTAATGTTCTCAGTATGCAACCAATAATACCTAACAGGTGGTAATATTGGACAGTGCTAGACTGCCCAAGGTGTAATGGTTTGTGTTTATGACAGTGTGATCAGGAAGCCAGAAGGTCAGTGATAGTGAAAATGGTGCAATGTCCATTTTGGGGACAGTTGGATGGCCACATTGTAGTAAGCTCAGGAACTTGCCAGGAGGAAAAAAGAGGTACTTTTCATTTTTAAGGAACAGAATAGCACTGGAGTTGTGGGGAGGGGTGTTCATGTGGGGAGGGGAGGCAACTTGCTTACCAATGTGGTAGTGAGGCAGGGTAGGCTTGCACTTGCTCTACTGGTATGGGTCACAACCCCATTCAGCAGGTCAGGCCCTCTGCTCCCACAGTGCCAAACTCCAAGCGCAATTGTGAACAGAAACAGAACAGGGTAACCCTCCTGTCTGTTTTGTGGGTTTAAATCAACCTTTGGTCTCAAGTTCTAGAGGGATTCAAACTGTGAACCTCTTGTTAGCGTACCCAATATACAGGCTTAGATAATTCTGCTCTTCGGGGCCCAGATATCTTTCGCCTATGGGCACCTAACCAGGTGTACAAAATGAACCCTTAAAACTCTATGAAAAGACCTCAGATGAACTCTTACCTTTTGCCAGATTGGTATTACCAGTAAGCTATGCACAATGTCAGCTTTAACCATATAGGCTTCACTTGTGAAAGAAAGAATTTCAAAAGCAGACCAAGTAGTCTCTTAAAATAAAGGTTTACTTTAAAATAGATAACAATATGTAAAATGTAAATACAGAACAATATATCAAAAAAACATACACTCACTTAAAAAGAACAAGGTTTAAAAAGTGCAAATTAATTCCTACCACCAGGCAATTAGACTTGTCTATCTAAAGTAGAGGTTTCTTCTTCAGAGTCCAAACATTAATGTCTCTAAGTAGAAAACAGAACACTGTTTAAAACTGGCTTTGCCAACCTCTTTACATGAGGTCACCAAGCTTCTCCCTGTTAGAATATAAAAATTATACAAAACAGGATGTCTTATCATTCAGAAGGTAAATTAAATAGGTGACATCAGCAAAAACTCACTTCCCCATAACCCTTTGATCTAGTGTGTCTTTTTGCCCTTCACAGACCTCAAAAGAGCATTTATGACTTAGCACCTAAGTGACATAACCTGGTTTCTTCCTCAAACATTGTAACAGTTTATGATTTTCACCCTAGCAGCTGGCAGCTCCTATTAAGTGAGATAAACAGGAGATCCTTAATTTGTGTCTCTTCTAGCCTGTAATTATCTCCAGGCTTTTAGGTTAACAGCTTGTAGTTGAAACCTGGGGGTCATCCCATAGGTTGTCTCAGCATGTCTCATGAGAGACACTTAATAACACACTTTAATATTACAAAAATCATAGAGTAATCAGAACCAGCTGTACAAGCATCACAATCCTCCTACCTAGACTGAATTTGGGGCTCTATCCCTGCATGGGATAAGCTTCCCAAATCAGTTCACTCTCATAGATGAGAGACAACCCATCTGAGTTTAGATTTTTCGTCCAGCTCTATGTAAGATTGTCATATCATACCCTTGCAATGCAAGACACCATCTTAACAATATACCATTATTCTTCCCATTTGCATCAGCCAAACCAGGGGGTTGTGGTCAGTTTGTACCACAAAATGCTGACCAAACAAATATGGCTCCAATCTTTAGGGCCCACACTATGGCAAGGCACTTTTCCACAGTGGAGAATGCCTGCTCCCTGAGAAGTAACTTTTTACTCAGATATGCTATTGGGTATTTTTCCCTTGGCTGGATGTCTGACTCAGTACTGTCCCAATACCCACATCTGAGGCATCAGTCTGAACTATGAAGGGTCTGCTATAGTCAGGACTTGTCAAAACAGGAGCACTGCACAGTGCCTCCTTCAGTCTGGTAAAGGCTTCTTCGCAGGCTGGCCTCCAGATAATTTTCTTTGGCATCCTTTTCTTTACCAGGACAGAGAAGGGAGCAGCCAGGGCACTGTAATTGGGTACACATTTTCTATAGTACCCTGCTGTCCCAAGAAAACTCCTGACTTGCTTCTGCATTTCTGGTCTGGGCCATGCCTGGATTACCTCTATTTTTGTTTAGTTGGGACAGAGCTGCCCTCGGCCTACCACATGCCCGAGGTATGCCACTTCTCCCATGGCCACCTGGCACATCCCAGCTTTGACAGTGAGCCTGGCCCTCTATATCCTGCCCAGCACTTCCCTAAGGTGGGATAGGTGTTCCTCCCAGCTGGTAGTAAAGATGGCAGTGTTATCCAGGTATGCCATGGCGTACTCCTCAGCACCATTTAACACCTGGTTCATCAACCTTTGATAACTGGCAGGGGCATTCTTCATTCAGAAAGGCATTACTTTAAATTCAAATAAGCTTATCGGAGTGATGAAGGCCGACCTCTCCCTAGCTGTGTCCATCAACTCTACCTGCTAATACCCCTTGGTCAGGTCAATGGTCGTAAGGTAGGTCGCCCCTCCAAACTTGTCTAGGAGTTCATCCGTCCAGGGCATCGGGTGGGTGTCTGACTTCGTGACTACATTCAGTCCATGATAGTCCACACAGAAATGAGTAGAGCCATCTGGTTTGGGGCACAAGGACTACAGGTGAGGCCCATGGGCTGTGGGATCTCTGGATTACCCCTAAAACCTGCATCTCCTCCACTTCCCTCCTACTGTCCTTTTGACAGCCCCAACACCTGATATGCTATCCACTGTATGGGCCTCTGTGTCCCTGTCTCCACATAGTGAGTTGCTAGGGGTTAGTCCAGGCTTGCGTAAACAATGGGGCAAAGTCTGCTACAACTCTCTTGCTTCCTAGATCTTGTCCAGGGTCAGCTGGGGAGACAATTTAACTACCTCCACAGAGGACTCCAGCTTACTTTCTTCCAGCAAGTCCAGAAGGTGGTCTCCTCGTCCGTCCCTCTCCAGGACTACACACTGCAAACACCATGTCAGCCCTATTTGCATATGGCTTCATCATGTTGCCATGGTACATCCTTTCTGTCTGTCTTCTGTCAGGTAACTCTATAATATAGTTCACATCATTTACCTTCCTAACCACTTTGTACGGTCCTGCCCACTCAGCCTGGAGCTTGTCTTTCCAAACCGGAATAAGGACCATAACTTCCTGACCCACCATGTATGAGCGAGCTCTGGCTCTGTGGTCGTACCACACTTTTTGTTTCTGTTGGATAGCTGCCAGGTTTCTCTGGGCTGTCTCCATAAGCTCCTTCAGCCTTTCCCTAAACTTAAGGATGTAATCCACTATGGGAGTTCCCTGGGTGGCATGCTTGCCTTCTCAGTCCTCCCGGATCAAGTCTAGGGGCCCACGCGACCGTGTGTCCATATAAGAGTTCAAGGGGGAAAGCCTGTCGACTTTGGGGCACCTCCTGTATGCAAACAACAGGTGGAGAAGGTATTTCTCCCAGTCCCTCCCATGTTGTTCAGAAAATGCCTGGAGCATTGACTTCAATGTAACATTGAATCTTTCCACAAGCCCATTGACTTGTGGGTGATATGGTGTCATGCATCTCTGCACCACCCTACACTTCTCCCATTAACATTTCATCAGGTCTGACATGAAGGAACCCCCTTTAATCGGTGATAACCTCCTGCAGAAACCCAACACGGGAGAAAATCCCAAGTAAGGCATCTGCCACTTTTTCTGTCCTCAGTGAGGATAGAGCGACTGCCTCTGGGTACCAGGTGGCATAATCCACCACAGTCAGGATGATTCTCTTTCCTGAGGAGCTTGGGGTATTTAAAGGCCCCACAATATCCATTCCCACCCTCTGGAATGGCTCCTCCGCTATGGGTAATGGAATCAGAATGGATTGGGTTTTCTTGCCCTCCTTCCTATTTCTTGACACGGTGACAAGACCTGCAATACTCCTTAACCTGCTGGGAGAAGTTAGGCATATAAATTCTGGGCCAACCGCTGTATAGTGCGGATTCCCAGATGACCAGACAAGGGAATACCATGTGCAATCTTGATCAACTGCACACGATACCCTGGGGAACAACAAGCTGCCTACTTAGCACCCCTCCTCTGTCTGCACAGCCCACGATACATCAGTACATTTTCCCAATAAACCTTATGTCTGTCGTCACCTCCTGTGCTCTGTCAGAGTCTGCCCAAGCCTCAGCTTCTCTAGACTAGGGTTGCTTCTCTGAGCAGCTGCAAACTCCCACACATTCCCAAGGCATGGGACAGATCCTTCTGTCTCTAAACTAGGGTCCCTAGCACTAGCGCCAAGGCACTCAGGATCACTGTCAATCCCAACCCTGTGACAATGGGTCACCCTCCTCCTCAGAGCAACCCTCTCTGTGTGGTTAACTGCTACTGGGGAAATTTCTACTCCCTTTTCATTAGTCTCCATATCAGGAGACACAGGCTGGGGAATCAGCCTCCCAGTGGTTTCCACAATGGCTTCTGTGGGTCCAGGGAACTATAGTGTTCTCTTGCTGCTTGGCTATGGGTAACTGCATACACCATCCCTTGTTTGAAATTGTTGCCCAGGATCACACCCACTGCTAAGGTTTTGGCTATAGCCACCTGTTGCACAGTTCCCCCTGTTTCACCCCAGTCTAGGAGAATACTAGCGAGGGGCAATGTTTTCTCCTCACCAGTAAAGTCCTGTACAGTGATGTATTTATTGGGTATAAGCTGACCAGACTCTACTAGATCCCCCTTTACCAAGGTCAGGGAGGCCCCTGTGTCCCTTAACCCTTGCGTCTGTAGACCATTCACCATAACTGGATGCATGTGCTCCCTCATGTTCACAGGCATGCTTCCAGGGATACACAAACAACCCACTTCTTTCCTAGCCCCCTGTTGTGTATTGCTCACCTTTTTGGGACGCTGTCTAGCAATATGCTTAGCTTCTTTACACAACCAACATTAATTTCTTTTCTCAGAGAAATCTTTCTCTGAAACCTGGGGATGGTTTTGGTGGAGGCAGTGAGGGTTTTAACTGCCCTGAAGGTGCCTTTTCCCTTTCTGCACTGCCACACCTGCCCCATTCACCTCAGGGCAGGTCTACTCTTGGCATAGCAGTCTGAGAGTTCAGCAGCCTCTTGCACTGTTTTGGGATCTCGGTCCTCCAGCTAGGTTCTCAGCTCTGCTGGGCATGCCCAGAAAAACTGTTCTAACAAAATTACATTTTCAATTTTGTCAGCAGAGTTTGCTTCAATTCCTTCCCACCAACATTTTAAAAACTGACGTTGTTTCTTGGCTAGCTCCTCATAGCTCATGTCACTGCTTCTCCTGAGCTTACAGAATTTAGCTCTGTATGATTCAGCAGTTAATTTAAATTTCTTTAACAGTGCAGCTTTAAGTTTGCTGTAATCATCACTGTCCTCATTGTCTATTTGACCCAATGCATCCCGAGCTTTCCCGGTAAGTAGCGGGGATAGCTGGAAGCTCCAGGACTCTAGGAATTTTAGCCTGAATACAAACTTTTTCAAAGAATTTTAAAAGCATCCAAATCTTCCCCTCTTAAATTTGGCTATCAATTTGAATTCAATTTGTAACCCAGTTCTATAGTCCCAGGTAAACCTAAGCCACTTACCTGCTCTGGTGCTGGTGGTTGGAGTTGTAGCTCCAGTTCATGTTGCCTCTGGCACTCATGCTCCTCACAGTCTGCCTCCCGCTATTCACAGTCCCTCTCCTCTGGAACTCCAGCTCCATTCTCGCAACTCAGTTTGCAGCCTGAGTACTTCTGGATCCAGGATACTGGTGACCTTCCCCTACTGCTGTGGCCTTCATTGACAGTGGCCCTGCCCTCCCTCATCAGATCTGGACACCGCACTGGCTGCTAGCCCTTCCACATTCAAGGTTTGGTTCCTTACAGTCATTGTCTTTGACTTGATGCTCTGGGTATCTGCTACCATCAGGGCATCCATGAGGTTCTGCTTGGTGGCTTTCACCTTGAACAGGACTCCTCTGTACCTGCACAGCTGCTTTAAGTAGTCTATAGTGTGCCCACTGTAGTTAGAAGCCATCTTCTTCCCTAACTACAGCTACTCTGACTTGCACTTTAGAAAAAAAAAATAAAACAGATAGGAATTCGACTGTAAGCCAAGTGATATAATTCTGTTTCCTTTTAAAAATAAATCACTACCTTTTTCTTTTTCTGTAAGTGAGCTGACAGTATCAAGCCAACACACTGAACAATAAAAGCTTGTAATACCAAGCTATGCCCACTGCTGCCAACCAATCTGTCACAACCCCACTCAGCAGGTCAGGCCCTCTGCTCCCACAATGCCAACCTCTGAGAACAGTATTGTGAACAGGAACAGAAACAGGGTAACCCTCCTGTCTGTTTTGTGGGTTCGAATCAACCCTTTGGTCTCAAATTCTAGAGGGATTCAAACTGTGAACCTCTTGCTAGCGTACCCAATGTACAGGCTCAGATAATTCTGCTCTTCAGGGGGCAAGATATCTTTCACCTTCGGGCACCTAAGCAGATGTACAAAATGAACCCTTAAACTCTATGAAAAGAATTCAGATGAACTCTTACCTTTTCCTAGTTTGGTATTGCTAGTAGTTATGCACAATGTCAGCTTTAACCATATAGGCTTCATTTGTGAAAGAAAGAATTTCAAAGGCACACCAAGTAGTCTCTTAAAATAGAAGTTTACTTTAAAATAGATAAAAATATGTAAAATGTAAATACAGAACAATATATCACAAAAACATACAAACACTTAAAAGAACAAGGTTTAAAAAGTGCAAATTAATTCCTACCACCAGACAATTAGATTTGTCTATCTAAAGTAGATGTTTCTTCTTCAGAGTCCAAACATGAATGTTTCTAAGTGGAAAACAGAATACTGTTTAAAACTGGCTTTCACAACCTCTTTGCATGAGGTCACCTAGCTCCTCCGTTTTAGAATATAAAAGTTATACAAAACAGGATGTCTTATCACTCAGAAGGTAAATTAAATAGGTGTCATCAACAAAACTCACTTCCCCATAACCCTTTGATCTAGTGTGTCTTTTTGCCCTTCACAAACATCAAAGGAGCATTTATGACTTAGCACCTAAGTGACATAACCTGGTTTCTTCCTCTAAACGTCATTAAAAATGTATGCTTTTCATCCTAGCAGCTGGCAGCTCCAATTAAACCAGATAAACAGGAAATGCTTAATTTGTGTCTCTTCTAGTCTGTAATTATCCTCTGGCTTTTAGGTTAACAGCTTGTAGTTGAAACCTGGGGGTTGGGGGGTCTTCACATAGGCTATCTTGTGATGTATCTTGAGAGACACTCAATAACACAATTTTATATTACAAAATCATAGAGTAATCAGAACCAGCTGTACAAGCATCACAGTATGTACTTAATGCATCAGCTTGGCATGACTCTCAGCCAGTCAAAGTTAAGGAGGCAGTACAGCACAGTGGTTTAAGGCTCTGAGCTGCAAAGCTGGAGACCTGGGTTTGAATCCCACAGCCCCCACTTGCATACTGTGTGACCCTGAGCAAGTGACTTAACTTCCTTGTGCTCCCAGATCATACCTGTAAACAAGCTTTCAGTTTAGTCTGTCTCTCCTGTTAGTAAAAAAAAGAGCCGGAAATCCTAGGCCCATTTTCTAAAGCAATTTAATAGCTCGGCACAACAGTGTGCACTTTGTACCCCATTTTATGGTCTATAAAGTTGGAACTGAGAATTGGACCCATGGTGTTTACAGGAATTTGTAAATACTCTGCTCTGTAATATATTCCACATGTTATTTGTTATATAGCCTGTGAGCTGCTAAAAGAGAAAAATAAAATGGAAATATAATAAAAACATAAAAAAATGTAAATATAGACTAATTTGTAATTATAAGTGCCCTAATTAACTTTGATTTCTCTCTCCTCCCTCTCTCTCTCTTAACAACTCACAAGCTATATAACAATAAAATGTGAAATATATTACAGAGCAGAGTATCTATAATCTTCTGAAAGAATCATTTCACATCTTTAAACCTAATTGGACATTCTTTCTCTTTTGGATTCAGGTCTTTTCCACTCACATGGTGGTTTTCTCTTCTGGATATAGTCTAAAAATTTCTTCCTTGTATATATCTCCCATCCTCCTTAACAACCCTTCTACCCTTACTATTGTTTGCTATACCAGAATTTGAATTGGCATCATTAAACCTTAAAAGGGTGTGAAAGTGGTTAATTGTGGCTTACAAAAGTTTTAAATTGGATTCACCACATCATCTGAGAAATGCAGTACAGTATGTTGAACCCAGATACTGAACTCAAAACTTGATATCCTTTGAGAAAACCAAAGCAAGAGGATTAGATAACCTAAGTGCTGACTATGTTAGGCAAGGTGACGCTCAGAGTTAAGGCTGTTAAAACATGGAATAGCATTCTGCTAGAGAATAAAGTGAAACCCACCCATCATTTCATTTTTGTTGACTGGGAAAGGAGGACTAGGCAATGCTGTTTATTTTTAGCCTTTTCCCATGGGGGTACAGATGGAAACCAAATTAAATTGAACCAGATAAAAGGGCAACTCTCTACTATAATAAAACGCTTAAAAACACTAGATTAGCTGACCCATCAGTGCAACGGTAGTGCTACCCCTTGCGGTCCCAGCAACCTAGATTTAGGAAAGAGCCTGGGTGGTTGGCAGAGGATCAAGTGTCCCAGTGGACAGTCTCCTTTTTCCAGAAGGGGTGAGGAGGGTGCTGCATCCCGCTGCAACACTGACACCTGCAGACATACAGATGGTAGGGCATGTGGGATACAGAGAGTGAGGGATGCACTGTGCTGCACATTGCATGAGCGTGCTGATGCATGCTCACATCAGGGACAGTCACCCAATGCCAGTGGACATATGTGGAGGGCTACATGGTACAACAAGAGGGTAAAGAAAGGTGGAAACACCCTGGCTGGCAGGATAGTCAACAGCACCCCCAGGCCCTGCACTGATGAACTAGGCTTCTATAGGAATCTGGATCCATTGATCAGCGAGTCGAGGACTCCCTCCACCATGCCACAGAGGGCAAGTTGTGGGGACCCAGGACAGTAAGTCCAGGGAGAAGCCGGGTGATGGGGCTGGGAGGATTGGTGGGAAGGTGGGCCAGCCAGGTGGTAAAGGAGGAAAAAAGTGTTAAAACAAACCCACTAAATTTACACCAGTTATGTTTTATCTTTATTGTTTTTCAGTTTTTTTCTTTACTTCCCCTGCTGTTGGGCTACAAAATATTGTAGAAAATGCAGCACTTATTTCATGAGTCTTTATAAATGCATCTGGTTCTCCCTGCTAGCCACACAGTTGTTGTTTGTGACATCACAATCTGTTGTCTTGGTGAGCACTATGATGTTATTAACAAAGGCATTGTGAGGTTAACAGGGGAGAGGCAAATATTTTTATACAGCCTTTTTAGATAGACTGCCAAGACGTGCTATAAACCTTGGGGGTTAAAACACTAAAAATGAAAAACGTTTATTCTCTAGTAAATTGTAATAGCTGAAATATCTAATTTATGAAAGTACATGCTGAAGTGCAGAGTTGCTCATTATGTTGTTGGTGGTATTTTTAGTAAAATGGGGACATTTGGCCAGGACAATGGGGAACTCTTCTACTCTTTTCAAGAAGTGCAGTAAGAGCTATAATATCTACTTGAACAACCCTGAACAGGCAGTTGTCTTCAAGAATTTAAAAATGCTGTATCAAATGAAAGTAGCTATATTTGCACACTATCAGAGTAGTTAGAATGCCTGTTACTTACAGTATCTGAACTTTGTGTAATACATTAAGAGTGTGTAGTTCATTTATAGGAGCCATGCATAGCTTGCAGTGGCTGTTGAAATTATACACTCTTTTCTGTAGATTTTAAAGATCATTGTTAAGTGTGCCTATGTCAGTGGTGGGGATGTCTGAGTAGAGCCAGTTGAGATTCCTATACAGTTTACCTTCCTACTAACACACACACACACAC
Source organism: Neoceratodus forsteri (assembly GCA_016271365.2). Lineage (NCBI taxonomy): Eukaryota > Metazoa > Chordata > Ceratodontiformes > Ceratodontidae > Neoceratodus > Neoceratodus forsteri. Next base: position 171,322,594 of record CM057457.1, on the reverse strand, counting down.
ACACACACTTGCACACCCATAAACTTTGCATAGAGTTTTGTGCTTTAGAATGCATGCATATGCTTTAGAAGGATTTACAGAAACAAAAAAGTTAAACATCATCTGTCTTCTTTTATTATTTTTGTGTCCTACTTGCTCCTCTTTCAAACTGCCTCTGTATTATGCCACTTCTCAGATATGTTACTTCAGACCATAATGGGAGTCTTGTGCATTGGCCCGTAGTGCACAAGTAGCTGCTTTTGCTACAGGAGTAAATACATTATGCACACTGCTGTGTTGGTTTGCTGGGGGCTGGTGGTGTGTGAACAAGCTTTTATATAGAGGATAATGTATGGTCTTTGGTTAATAACCACACTGTAAAGACTTCAAGAGGTTGGCATGACATCACTGTAAACCTCAAGAGCGCAGCTTGAGAGGGTTTCAGATGTCATGGCAAACTTGAGAAATGGTTTCAGTGCAGTTGTCAACCAAAGACCATACATTATATTTTATAGTGTATGGGCTACCAAGACTGTGCATTTGTGAATTGAATTACTTTACTGACTTACTTTACGGAACATTGATTGTTGTGGGTATTCGTTTTGTTATACCATTGATGTGACATACTCAAGAAGAGTTAACAATAGAGCGATGTCTTAACAGTGATGGCTAACAATAGAGTGATTCACAGACCCTGAGATAATAGCAAACACACTGAACTCTTCATTCTCAAACCCCAGTAGTGTGTTCCCTGCCAACTTCTTTGCACCTGCTCCCACCATCCCCCTGACACCTGCCCAAGTGTCTCCCTTTCGTTTCAAAGCTATTTCCCAGTATGAGGCTTTCCCTCTCCTGTTAAGGGCATTCAGCAAATCTAGGTTCAACAATGATTCACTTGGTCTTACATTACTAAGGTTAACCCTCACTGAAGTACTCTACCCCCTCACTGCCCTATTGAACTGCTCCCTTGCCCTCAGGCAATTCCCAACTAAATAGAAAACTGCCTTCATCATCCCTATCCTTAAGAGTGGTGACCGTACCATGCCTGGAAACTATCGTCCCATTTCGATTCTACCCCATCTCTCTAAAGTACTCAAAAAAATAGTCACCTCCCAGATCACTGACTACCTTGTCAAACACAACCACCTTTTCTCAAGCAGCATGGCTTCCAGAAAGCTGCAGTACCACCACTGCTCTTTGGAATTTACCAATACATACATGTGACCCTTGATGCAGGCCAGATGGCTGGTGCTGTTTATATAGATCTCTAAAGCATTCAACACTGTGCATCACTCGCTCCTCCTAGCTTCACTTACCCAAATAGGTTTCTCACAGGATGCCACTGCCTGGTTTTCTGACTATCTATCTGGTAGAACCCAAAAAGTCAGAATAGCACAAACACAGTCGTCCCCCCTCCAGGTTATATCTGAGGTCCCTCAGGGGTCGATCCTTGCCCCCCTGCTATTTACCCTATTTTTTAACTCCTTGCCCAAGGCTTGTCCTGGGAATCTCTTCTTGTACGCAGATGAAGCGGTGTTAGACAGTATTCACGCCAGCCCTGGTGCCCTCCAATTAACCCTTCAAAGGTCATTTAGTAAAGCCGAGTCCTGGTTTGCTGACCACAGGTGTGTTCTAAACTATAAAAAAAGAAAAGTCAGTGCTGTTTGTGCATGCCTAAAACAAGTTCAGTGGCCATCCCCTGGTCATTCATAGCTCTTGCAATGAAACTCTGGAACAAGTAGCTACATTTAAATACTTAGGTGTTACCCTGCACTCCAGACTCACCTATCCTGAGCATATCTGCTGACTTTGCATGGCTGTCAATGTGCGTATCGGTCTTTTTCACGGTACAAGCGCTGTCTCCTCCTAAAGCTCTGCAACTAGCCATTTGCTCCTCTGTCCTACCACTCATAGATTACGGTATCATTATCTATGGTGCTGCTGATAGCACATCCCTCAACAAAATCAGGGTTGCTCTGAATAAGGCCTGCAGGCTGGCCACTGGCTGTGACCAGCTCACACACACCTGCACGCCTATGCCAGTACCAAGTGGCAGAATTTTGCTGATCGCCTAAAGTACCAGACCTGTCTTTTGCCAAGAAAATCACAGCTGGCCTCATGCCCACTGCCTTTGCTACACTGCTTCTACCATCCTCTAACACCAGATGCACCCGTCACTCAGAGAAAACTCCTTACCAGGTCCCTCTTTGTAAAACCTCCATGAGTCAAAGAACCTTCAGGTACCGGGCTTCCCTCTGGCTAAATTCATTTCCCAGATCAATCCTCACAAAACCTAAACTGGGCGTGTTCAAATTCCTCCTTTGTAACCACCTCTCACAGGTTTCAGCCTGTGACTGCACCTGACCCTCCCCACAACCTTTGCTGCACTATGACAGGCCCTCTTTGTCCTGCCGGTAGTGTACTTGTCGCTGGCCTCTGTTTTTTTCACTCAGGCCGTTGTCTAACTGCCACACACTGGTCTGCACTGTATAGCACCTGCCTTTGTGTGGCACCACTGTAACTATTGTACATTGTTAATTCCTCTTGAACTAATGTTTTGTTTTGCACCTGACTGTTGTAAATATCCTGAACCAAATTTCCTGTATGGACTATACTCTGTATCTATTGTACGTGTGATATTTTCTCTCACCACTGTTTATACCTTGTAATGTCTAACAATGTCTTATAATTGTATTCTATTATGTGGAGCCTTTGTAAAGGAGTCTCTGACTCAAAGGTATTAATTCCGATATGTTTCAATAAATAAAATAAATAAAAATGTCATAACGATGGCATAACAAGGTTGTATTCTGCTTGATTTCAGTTACTAATAAGGGTTCCCATGCATTATATTGAGGATAATGCCTGATTGCAGTGATAACCATTGTGTTATCAGTTTGAGTGGTTGCTAGGGCATCAGTAAACCTCGAGAGTGCAGCTCAAGAGGTTTACCATAGCACTAGCAACCACAAAGGGTGATGACACCATGGTTATCACCTGTACATCAGGCATTGTCATTTATAGTGTATGAGACTCAGCATAAGAAGTACCCCCCCTAAACACAAGTAATTTAGCCCTATCTTATTAATGAATCTGCACTACAGCTACATGATTGTGTAGGAAAAACATGTATTAGGATACACGGACTGAATGACAGCAGGTTGAAATAGCACCAGAGTTAAAATCTCTATCAGACATAGTGATTGCTAGACTCAGTATCATTAAACTGTGGCAATTTGAATGTTATTTGAATACTGTACTGAGACTAACAATCGCATTCTGGGTGTGTAGAATTACACTGGCATTCTGTTTTGTAAAACCCACTGCTATGACATAGATGAGAGGGATCTTTAAGGTTCTGACATCACAATAGTTTGATTACAAGGTTGTAAACAGCATACTTTCAGTGGGTAATGAGGGCTCCCTATAAATTATATTTGTGTAACTTTCCCAGGCTGTTGCTGAGGAAACAACTTGACATGATCCCTGTGGTTCTCCAATCCAGGAGTTGTAGTGTAGGAAAAGTAAAGCCGAGATCACTGAGGAAAGAGCAAGGCAGAGAAAGAAATATTTATTTGGAAATTCTCACTACCATAGGCATTTTTATTTAAAACTGGTGGTGTGTGGACTGTAGAAAAGTATAGAATTTTCACCGTGTAGTATTTTTCATACACAGTATCCCAAAGCGATTTATAAACAGTTTATTTGCACATGACACTGGAGCTGAAATGCCACATCTTATTTTCAATTGGGTACTGCTTCTATTTGGGACAGTTTGAAATCTCTCAGTACCATTGGCACTCTGATTACATATGTCTCTGCTGAGATATATTACATGGGCTTATGAAATGGGTAGAGAAAATCCTGTGTCATGATTGGTTGTTAGCCATGCTTTAAAAGTGTCTAACAGATGGCTAAAAGCAAGTGCTGCCCAGGTGGACACAGGTCTACCAAAAAAAAGTAAATGGGCCAGTAGGATTTTTAAAACTGGCAGACACCCATTTCTTACGCTCCTGCCATTAGAAAGGTGAGATAGTGTTTCAAATGGTTATGATAGTGAAAGAGAACATATAAACAAGGTGTGTTTAAGCTCGCTTGCACTTTCTGCTGCAGGTGTCATGGAGGACACCATGCAGTGTAAGTGCTATAGCGGACAAGAGTCTGGTACTGCACAAGAGTATGGCTCGACTACTCATGTGCTGCTCAGAACACCACGCACCATCTGAAACTATAAGGGTTACAGGTGGAATATGGTTTGGCAGCTGCATCATCAGTTAGCATAGTGGTTAGGTAGTAGACTTTGGTAAGTAGGTAGGCTGGAGTGTGATATGGACAGGTTCGCATCCCACAGCCAGCAGTTGAACAAGCAACATCCATGAGGTCACACCCTCTAAATGAAAACAATCTGCAAACAAATAATTTTTTTTCCCTCAATTTGGTGTGACCTTGGAGTTCATTATATTTATTTAGGGGTGTGTGGGGGGGGGGGTAGAGCCCCCTGGAAAAAAATTGCCTGCCTTATGTTGGTAAAGATTTCCCATGGACAGACATTTATGGCACTTGGACATACTGCTTACTGTCCGCCATGACACCTGCAGCATAAACTGCAAAATCTCTGTGTTTGACTTTGTTACAAAAACAACAACAAACAGAAGCTGTTACTGTACTGTTATATGCTAGGGCTGTGAGCAGGCAGGCAAGCAAACAAGTGGGTTAGCCAGTTGGGCTGTACTTAATTTGTGTGGTTACTGTAACAAAAAAAAACAAGCTATGATAGATAGACAGATATTTTATTTATAAAGCGCCAATTTCTAAAGACTCTGGGTGCTGCACAAGCAATTCAATAACAAATATATAAAGGCAGCAGCTTAAACACACATTAAAACTCTGTCCATCCCATTAAAACCAATCAGTCATTAAAAGCCTACCGGAACAGCTACGTTTTTAATACTTTCTTAAAGGCTTCTACCAAGGGGCCTCTAAATAATCAGGCAAGGAGTTCCACAGAGTGGTGTACACCGAAATGCCCTTATCTCCAGAATGCTGCAGCCTCTGGTAACTTGAGAGGCCCCCAGCAGAATGGAGTGCCTGAGACGGGGACAAAAAGATCTTGCATGATAGACAGGTACCCTTTCATGTAGGGATTTATAGGGCAGGAGCCCTACCTTGAAGACAGTCCTCCACCTGACTGGCAGTCAGTGCAGTCTGCAGAGGATCAGGGTGATATGATCACTTCGTCTCACCCCAGTCAGTAATCTTGCTGCTGCATTCTGCACCAGCTGCAGCCTGCAGAGGTTGCCCCCAGATAACCCTAGGTATAGAGCATTACAATAGTTCAGTCTGGAAGTGACAAAAGCATGCACAAATGTGGTCAGATCCTCCGGCGGAATCAGGGCTCCAATTCGGGCAATGTTCCTGAGATGATAAAATCCCCACTTCTGACAATGGCCGACACCTGAGCATCAAGCATCAGACCGTCATCAAGGATCATGCCCAAATCCTTTCCTGGCTAGATGGAGTAAGGGGAACACCCCCCAATGCAAGGTCAGGGGGTAACCCCTCACAACGCCCTCTGCCCCGATGAACTGGATCCACAACAAGTACCTCTGTCTTTTCTGGGATGAGCCTAAGCCAGTTTTGAGTCACCCAAGCCTGGATCTCATCGAGACAGCTGTTAAATACAGAGTCTAACACCCGGGTATTGGGCGCACAGAACAGGTACAGCTGGCTGTCATCTGCATAGCAGTGAAGCACCAGCCCATACCACCTGATAATGTCCCCAGTGGCAACATGTACACCGTGAACAACAAGAGTGACAAGACTCGACCTTGCGGTACCACAGTGCAGAGGTTTGCCAGGATGAGGCTAACCACTTTTCATCGACACCCTCTGCACTCTGCCTGTCAGGTATGACCTGAACCAGTTGATGACAACACCAGACAGGCCATACCAGTACAGCTGGCGGTCAAGCAACACTTCATGGTCCATGATGTCAAATGCTGCAGAGGTCCAGGAGGACCAAGATAGTGCGGTTTCTCATTTCCCTCGCTACCAGGAGATCATTAAGCACCCTCACCAGGGCAGTCTCTGTACTGTGTCCCACATGAAACCCAGACTGGTAAGGATCTTAGGTGGAGGAAGAGGCAAGATGTATCTCAAGCTGCATGGCCACCACTTTTTCAATAACCTTCCCTAAAAATGGGAGGTTTGAGACCAGCCTGTAATTGCTAAGGCAGTCTGGGTCTAGGGTTTTTTCCAAAGGGGTCTCACCAAGGCCTCTTCAAGGCCACTGGAAAGACCCCACCTCAAGGAACTCCAGACAACCCCAGCAATCACAGGCTCAACCTGTCCAAACAACCAACCAACAACCGGTCAGACCTGGGTCCAGTTCACACTGTGTTGGCTGCAGCTTCAAGATTATTTTCGCCACCTCCTCCACCCCAACCAGCTCAAACTCATCCAAGGCAGTAGGAGTGTTTTGACACTCTCCAGGATGGTCCATGCTTCCCCTTTGAGAGATACTCGAAGAGACCTCATCCCTGATAGAGGACAATTTTGTTGGCAAAGAATACAGACAGCTCCTCACACTTAGTGCTTGAACCTGCTCCCCCAACACAGAGACAGGCAGGATGTAATAGCCCATCCACAGTGCGGAAAAGCTGAGCTGGTCTGTTCTTCTCTGCAGCAATCTCTCTAGACATATACTCTGCCTTCTTATGGGAGATTGCCCCCGACAGTTGCTATAATGCAACCTCAGGGTCTACCTGTCCTTCATCAGGCCAGATCTCCTCCAGCATCTCTCTAACCTCTGCCCCTTAGTTTTTAAACTTTGTAGATCCCCAGCAAACCAAGGAGGTCTCCGGCGAGTGGACAAGGGATGGACATGAATGGGTGTGATGGAATCCAAGGCCACTGCAACCTTCCCATTATAGGCTACCACAGCTTCCTCCACTCCAATTGCACAAGCTACCCCACCACTTGATAGGTCCAGCACCACTGACAGTCCTGTTGAGGAAACTCCTCTTAATGAGCGGTACCAGACCATCTCCACAGGGGCAGGACCATCTAGGGGTGCCACCACATGAACCTCACGGTACTATGATTGGACCAAAATACAGGATCAACACTGAGGTCTTAACATCTAAACCCAATGAAAAACAAGTCCAATGTGGCCACCGAGTGTGTAGCTGTTGTTACTTTTGTGACAGGCCCAGGGCCCCCATGCTTTCTGAAAGATCAATTCCCAACACCCAAAAGCCCACTCATTGACCAAGGCATTGAAATCCCCCAGAATTAAACACCTGGGAGACTTCAGCACCAGACTGGCAATGAGCTTTCAACCTCAACAACAAAGTCCCAAAACATTCCAGGGGACGATGAAGCACAAGGACCATGAAACCTATCCCTACACCCTCGGGCAGCCACACACTCAAATGATTGCGATGACCTACAGGTAGCACCGTGAAGTTCAAGCTGGTTTTAAAACATATGGCTACCTGCCCACCCCTGGATCCTCCCTTAGGTTGTGTATCACGGAATACCTGGCTAGAATTGCAGCCTCCAAATGGGGGCTGCGTTTCATCTAACCAAGTCTCTCGATCATGCAAGCCAGGTCAACCGAGGATATTAAGTCCACCATTATGCAGTCTTATTCCTCACTGACCTGGCATTGCATAACACAACCTGGGTAGGACAAGGTGAGGTAGCCGGACCCACTAACCACCCAACATCCACTGTGAAACCCTTGGGTATGGAAACTAAACATGGCAACCCCCTCTCCAGTTCCCATTTCACCCCAGGGCTTCTCCTTGGCCTCACCACCCAAATCCCAGACACCCCGGCAGCCACTCAGGTACCACCACCGCTCCCCCACCCTTTCCTCCAAGCTATTCCCAATGTGCTACACCTCCTGTAGGCCACAGCTGGAAGTTCAGGAAGCTCAAAGGGATGGTGGTCCTAGAGGTAGCCCCCTGAGTAGCTGTGCCTTACAAATTCCGGTCCCAGACACATTCTATATAAATAATTAAAACAATCCCTTTAACTAAATCAATATAAACTGTTTAAACCCGCACCTCCCACCATATAACATCCTTAAACACAGTTGAAAAATAAAACCATATTTCAAATCTAAATAACAACACAACCTAAAATTATAACTAAATTAAAAATATATGTTGCCACACTTCAGATGAAAAATATCCACTCTAGGAACTCTCACTTCCCAGTCCATGTCCAAAAATTCCACTAAAACTGGACACTCTTACTGCCCCAAAACTTTGTAGTCATATAGTTTACTTTGTGGGAAATCGTTAACTCATGGCACCCTCACTGCCAGTCCAGTTAGATCCAGGCCACACAAAGGGAGAATGAACAGAAACCCCAGTTAGACGTTCACATTCGACCAACAAATATGCACTCACTCACCGCTTTCAGTCGGGTTCCCAACCATAGACAAATAGACAAGATCATATGATATTTTCTGTCCCACTTCAACCTAGAACACCAAGGGACAGTTTCTTACACAGCCAAATCTCCAGTCACAGCAGTCTCACTTCAACTTCACCTTCACTGCTACTCATACAAAAAAAAAAACTCTCGGAGCCCAGGCCTCTCTCCGGCCCCCCGCTGCCTCAGCCACCTGCTGACAACCAGGCAACAGAGCAGAAGTGCTGCCATTCAGCCGCCCCCTGGCAGCAACACTATCACATAGCACCAGGTCAAGGCCAGACACTCGAAAGGAGTTCATTCCATCAGTCCAAAGGGAACCACCATTGAACCTTCCCAGTGTACCACAAAACTCCACAGTGTTCTTTCTGCATGCAAAGAATCTCCAAATGCCTCCAGGTCAGAGATCAAGATCCTCCATAGATCTTCTGCCAATCTGCACACTCTCCCCGATTTCTCCCTAATCAGCTGGACTGACAGGTAATCAATTAATCCAGCTGATAAATACTAATGTCTATAGTTCTTGATACCCAGGCAGTGGGCAGTAAAATGAAATAAGTAACCAGATAAAATGATAAACGTAAACAAAAAATTATCAAATACTGAACATTCAGCTGTTCTTGCTGCTGCTACTGCTGCTTCCAACGGTCAGCTCAGCATAGCCGCCATATTGTGTGGTGTGTAACCTATTAGTGCTTAGATACTTGCTGGTAAGGATGCAAGTAGGAAAGAATGCAAGCAGGAGGGAAAGTGAGCGGATGGGTTAGTGGGCCAAGTTGACAGAATGTTGTATCAGCATGTTTCTCGGCCACCTGCCCATTCAGCCATCCACTCACTCACTCACTCACTCACTCACTCACTCACTCACTCACTCACTCACCATAGCTCACTTAGCTCACTTTGCTCACTTAGTTGCCTGCCTGCTCACAGGCACCTCAAGTCAGTCTTACCAACAAATATTTAATCAAAATCCAAAAAAAACATTTAAACAAAGTGGTAGTTGTTAATGAAACTGAGCAGGGAGATGGGTGGAAATGACGGCAACCATAGTAAGATAAAGAGAGCTACCGATGCCTTACCAGAACAAAAGTCATAAACTCACAAAAAAAAGCACATCAACAATACAGGCAGAGGAACTATTTTACTACAAAAAAAAATAAAAGAATTTAATATTAGGTTATATAAACATGTTAATTTACATTTTTTAGTGCTTGTATAATACAGTGTCCCATTTTATAAGCACAATAAGCCACCCTGGGATGTGCATTAGACAGTTCTAATGCATTGCTAGGGGGCTGGGCCTACTCGACCCGTGACCTTGTGCCTCACTATGCCTCCTAGTCGTGCATTAGAACTGTCTAATGCACACCCCATCGTGGCTTATTGCTTGCATGTTCTGTCAATAGGACTTTATGTCCTAATGTGTATCAACCTGTATAAAAAATAAATGCAAAGGCTGGTGCTCAGCTACCCTTATTTTATTTATTTAAGCATTTTAACAGGTAGGCATACTGAGCAGAGTACCGCTCAATTCCAGATGTGCCCTTGGGGAGGAGGGGATAGGGAAAAAACTACAGAGATACAAAACAGAATTCCAGAAATACAACAGCGAATACAACAACTGTACAGCTAGTAAAAGAGGAAAAAGGCAGCTAAATACAAAATATGATGGAGTATAATTTAGAAATATGTACACCTACATGTTGTTAGCATTGAAGAGCAAGAACAAAATGCACCAGTAATGGAGGTCCCGTAGGACAGAAAATAGACCCCTAAACTACTACCTAGAGGGCTTGAAATGCAAGGCAGTACATATGTCTGACTGGGTTGTAAGAAAGCAAAATTTTGTAGTGGCAGCGATAGGGTCTGTGGATATTGAGTGAGGAGAGAGCTGCACAGTAGCACAGGCCTTATGCTAGGACCTTATCAGAGCTATTTGCACAAGCAAGTAGAGGAGAAGTGCATCTTTAGGAGGGAGTTGAGCTGTAGTGGGCTGGAGGTGTGTCTAATGATGACGGGCAAGGAGTTCCAAATCTTTGGCATATGGTATTGAAAGGCAGCCTGGCCAGAGGTGGTTGACATGTGTGGGACATGGAGAAGCTGGGAATCAATGTTTCTGAGTGAGTAGGCTGGAAAGCGGGAGGGCTGCTAGGGTTGCTGCAAGGCAAGGGATGGAGGGTCTGTGCCCAAAATTTGGCAGTGGTCCTATCACAATGTGACAGTCTCCGATCATGGAGGGAAGGGAGATCTAAAGACCAGTAAAGGATACAGTGATGGGTTGTGGGGGGGCAATCTAGGGCAAAATGACAGAAGGAGTGGAAAGAGGATTGAGTCTGGCTAGGAGGACTTGGATGCTGCACTGTAGACCACGTCCCTATAGTCCAGTAATGGGAGGATCATTTTTGGACAATTTCTGAGCACGTTTGCAGGGGGATGCAACTTTTGTGGTGGTATAGAGCACCCAGCATAGGGTGCAGTTTCTTGTGTGTGGAATCAATATGTCCAAAATCTAGATGCTGATCAAGCCAGACACCAAGATATCTGAAGGACTTACAATCCTCCAGAGGGGAGCCATCAAGGATGTGGAAGATAAGGGAGGAGGGAAGTCTAGAGAGTTTAGCCCTCATGCTGAATGTGAGGGAGACAGTTTTCTTAGGATTAAGAAAGAGTTGATTTGAATGAAACCAAAGTGGGACATTCTCAAAGTCCTGTTGAAGCCTGGTTGCTTCTTCAGAAGGGGATGAGCCTGAGGCATACAGTACTGTATCGTCTGCATACAAGTGAATGGAAGTATGTGGGCAGGCCGGGGCAGATCATTCAGGAAGATGGAGAACAGCATTGGGCCAAGTACGGAGCCTTGTGGGACCCCTGTAGTGATGGGGGGGAGGAGGTGGAGGAGCTAATTCGGACTGATTGGGACCTGCCTGCCAGGTATGAATTGAACCAACTGGTGGCCTAATCTGATAGGCCAGCTAGGGAGAGCTTGAACAGTAGCAGGGTGTGTGAGACCATGAAGGCCTTAATGAGGTCAAGGAAAATGGCTGAGGTAATTTCCCCATTATCCATACCCATGAGGATGGCGTCGGTGAGTCTTAGGAGAGAGGTTATGGTGGAGTGTGATTTCCTGAAACCAGCCTGGTACAGAGTGAAGAAAGAGTTGGAGTCGAGATATGCGGAGAGCTGAGAGATGATGAGGCGCCCTGTAATTTGGCTAGGATGGGAAGAAGGAGATAGGGCGTAGTTTCCTGGGAGGAGGGGTCACCACCTTTATATAGGGGGATAACTGTAGCATGTTTCCAAGAAGATGGTAGTGAGCCATGCATGAAGGAGAGGTTAAAGAGAGCAGCCAATGGGCTGGCAATGGCTGGGGCAGATATGAGGAGCATTTTGGAGTCAAGACCCGAGGGGCACTTACCTTTGTGGGGTTGAGAAGCCCTAGGGCTTTTAATACCTTTGAGGGTGTTACTAAGCCAAAGGAGAAATTTGAGGATGGGGGTGTAGCTGGGGTTGACATGGATGGCTGTAAGGGGTGGGGCGGAAGAGAGGTCAGGAGGGTGGATGCACAGTTTGTGAAATAGGAGTTTAACTCAGTGGTCACCGTGCTCAGGGCAGTGACAGTGTTTCCTACAACGCTGAGGGCTGGTGTAGGGGGTTTGGACCAGTGGAGACAAGAGGGATTAAATTGTCTTCCAAAATTTTGTTGAGTGATTGAAGTTGGTGTTGAAGGATGCCTTAAAATAGCTTGATTTGGCCTGATGGATAAGCCTTGTGCAGGCATTCCGCAGTGACCAGTAGTGTTGGAGAGCAGTTTGGGAACCTGATACATTGTAGGTTTTCCAGGCATGGTCCTTGAGTCAAAAATGATTAATGAGATCAGTGGTCACCCAGGGCAAGTGGGCACCCCTTGCTCTGGATCTTCTAAGTGGTGCATGGTGATCCCAGATAGCCAGGAATCTCGTCAAGAAGAATTCAAGGGCAACATCAATATCGGGTGCACGTGGGATGAAGGACCAATCAACATTGTGTAAGTCATTTAGGAGTGTTGTTGGATCCAGGGATTTATAGCACCTGGTGAGCAGAGAATGGAGGGAGCGGAGCCTTAGGTTTGAACATTTTCCATACCATATAAATCATGTGGTGATCGCTGAAAGAGTCCGGAAGAAGACTGGCATCGAGTATACGATGGGGGTGTGAGGTCAGGGCCCAGTTCAATAGTGTACGTTTATTTGATTTGTGGTTCAGACGAGTGGGTTCCGTTATTTGCTGGGATAGGTTTAAGGCATTTACTTTGCTTCATGTTTTGGAGCTAGTACTGGAGAGCCAATTCTGGTTGAAATCGCCAAGTATGTGCAACTCTCCACCAGAGGTAAGGGATTTTAGAGTGCACAAGTGGTCCAAAACGTCTGACAGCTGGGTATCTGGGGAGGAATATGACTCTGCTATAAAGGGGATTCGTGTGAGGGAGTGAGATTTTAATGAGCAGAGAGTCTATAGCTTGTATGGGTACAGAGAGCCTGATTGGGGTAAACTGTAACCTGGAGGAGATGAACATGCCAGTGCCCCCACCCCTCTTTTTACCACGACGGTCCTCCCAAATGAGGGAGTAGCCAGGGATTGCGAATTCTGCATCCAGATTTTGGGGCTTCAGCCAGGTTTTATTAATGATTAGGATATCAGGGCACACAGAAAGGACGTTAGGTTGAAGTGCCATGAATTTGTTAAGGATGCTGCATATATTTAGATGTGCTATTTATTTATTTATTTATTGAATTTTGATGACCTGGTAGGCCCACTGGGCCCCGGAGGTCCCTTTTTCCGGGGTAGCCGGGGAACAACAGTACATGAACTAATAGACAGTGATACATATACAGGATATAGGCATGCTGCAGTCATGAATATAAGTGAGGTAGAGCAGTCTTTTCTATGGGTTACATATATCTAACTAATAGGCAGTTGTTCATATACAAGTTATGAACATGCGGCAGTCATACATGGGAGTGAGGCAGAACAGTAATTTCTATAGGTTACATATATCTAAGAGCCATCAATGAAGTTTGGTGTGGGGAAGAGAGGAGTTAGTGCTACCTATTCTGGTGTAGGAGATTTACATGTGGTAAAGTGCACTGACCCAGGATCATGGTTGTAGTGTCAGGTACCATAGCATTGGCATTTGCTCGTTGACAGCAGATAAGTCTTGAGTCTAGTGCGGAAACACGGTACTGATGGGGTTTCTCGCACCACCAGTGGGAGGTTGTTCCAAAGGGAAGGGGCAGCATGACAGAAGGACTTATAACCTGCCTTGGTCCTGACCTCAGGGACCTCTAGTAACATTTGGCCTGAGGACTTGAGGTTGCGCAGATTACTCTTTACAATTAGGAGTCCTTCGAGACCGGGAGGCGTGGCAATTAACTTTGCCAGGCAGAGTACTGGGTACCTGAGGCGAGCTTCAAATGATGGCCAGCTGTGTCTCATTAAAGACTCGCAGTGGTGGCTCCTTGAGTGGGATAAGGAGGCAAAGTGGACCACCTTATTGTATAAGGTCTGTAGTTTACGAACTCAGCTTTCGGCACCCTGAAGGACCGGGGCAGCGTATGTTAGTGTTGGGAGTAGACACTAGAGGCAATGGCAGTCCTAGCTTCGGGAATCAGCTGTTCCTTGAGCCAGTACAGTAATCCGAGTTTGCTGTGGATTACTTTAGTGACTTGGTCTACATGTTGTTTGAAGCTGAGACCTTGGTCGAGGGTAAGGCTGAGGTACTTTGTGAATGAGACCACTTCCAGTTTGTTGCCCACCAGGGACGTGAGTTGGAGTAGTTGTGATCTGTCTTGTCCAATAGCTCTAGGTCCGAACAACATGGCTTTAGTTTTGTTGGTATTAAGGACCATTTTTTTCTTGATGTGCCATTCCTCTATAATGTGGATATCCTCTTGGAGGGATGTTCCTAGGTCACCCAGATTGTCGGAAGCTTTGTAAATCACATCATCATCCGCATGTTGAATAACATTGCTGCTCCCGCAGTGGTTGCGATTCATTTACAAACAGTGAGAACAATAGGGGCCTAAGTATAGACCCTTGGGGTACACCCTCCTTTAGGGATTGTGGATTGGAGAGTTTGTCCTGCCACCCGACCCTCTGTGTGTGCCCAGAGAGGTAACTTTCAACCCATTTAAGAGCATGGGTGTCCAGACCTATGTGGAAGAGTTTATGAAGTAATAATCTGTGATCCACCAGGTCGAAGGCCTTGGAAAGGTCTATGAAACTGCACCTGTGTTGGATCCAGAGTTGATTTCTAAGCACGTCAGTAGAGAATTTAGTTAAGGCAGTATCAGTCCCATGTTTGGCCTCTAAAGCCGTGTTGCGACAGGAAAGAAGCATATGTGCCTCTAGATATTCCCTAAGTGGGTATAGACTATTTTCTCCTGGATTTTGCCAGGGTACACAGCAGGAGAATGGGCCTGTGGTTCCTATTGAGCGCCACAGGCCTGCCCTTGTGAATAGGGACCACATGAGCCCGCTTCCACACAGATTGGGAAGATCCTTCTAGAAAGGACCTGTTAATGAGCCAAGTGAGCAGCTGTGTGAGTGCTGAGGCACCATCTTTAAGCAATCTAGTTTTGATACCGTCTGGGCCTCCTGAACCTTTGTTTTCAAGGTTTTAGGATGGCCAGGACCTCTTCACCTTGCCAGCCACGTGTGAAAAATGGGCGGTCTAGGTTTGGGGGATTCTGAGCAGAGGACTGGTTGTTGGGCACTGAGGGCCCTGCCTTGTATTTGTCTGGGTTCGTGAAGAATGTATTGAGGGCTTCAGCAATTAGTGCCTCATCATGCAGTACCTGCCTATTAGCCGTAATAGGGCCTGTGGCTGTCTTTTTATTTCCCTTAATCAGTTCATTGATGTGGGACCAGAAAGTCCTTGGGTTGCCGAGGTTTGTTTTTTGGAGATGATTGAGGTACGCCTTTTTCGCTTGCTTGGTGGCCTGTTTACATTGGTTTCTGAGTGCCCTGTAAGTTACCCGGTCTGCTAGGAGTGAAGAGCCCTTACACTTTTTTCCAGGCTTTGGGAGGACTATATACGCACCCTATGTTAAGATGTTTGGCACCACCAAGGGCGATCCGTATGAAGATAGTTTTGATTTCTGGGGGTGTGGTTACTTTCAGGCACACAAGGGAGGAGATCAGGGTAGCCTTCACATAGATAAGTACCCAGCCCCCCTTTTCTGGATTCTGTCCTTACAGTAGTAGACATATCTTGGGGCAGTGATTTCATGGTCTAAAACCTGCGGTTTTTACCAAGTCTCAGAAACAGCTAGCACATCCGGATTATAGAGGGCTAGCCACACTTGCACTTTGTGAATTTTGGGCCGAAGACTACAGATATTCATGTAAGCTAGCCTCAAGCCCATAGGCGCCATCCAGGTCAGGTCTTGTGAGGTGGAGATAGAGATGTTGTCTACACCTGGGCCCGGGTTGGGTTGAATGTCACCGGCAAGTAACAGCAGAGCTGTGAGCAGGAGACGGAGAATATAGGTTAGGGGTGGGAACCTAATTTTCATAGGTTAATAGGTAGTTAGGAGGAACGACCTGGAGCATATCCCACTTCTAATGAGTTTCCAGGCAAGTAGGAGGGATATATTGTCCGCTGGGGGTGGTCAGTAATAGTGACTGGTCAGGTGAGTGGCAGGTCCATATGGAGACTGGGTAGGAGGGCCTAGTCTGCCAGCAAGCCAGTCAACCCAGAGCAATGTGATGATATACAGGCTGTCGAGGAGGAGACCTCTGTTTGGTCTATGTTGGCCCGACCTCCTGGTCATTACTGATCCCCAGATTGGCATCCTGACCTCGGGTTGCATTATCTGAGTAGTCCTGACTAGACCTAATAGTACCAGGATTTAAAACTAATAAGGTTAAGTACAGGCTAGGTGCAGTGGATACCAGGACACAGCACAATCTTGAGCCTTCTGGGAATAATCACTGTGCAGACAGTTTGACTATCTAAGTTTTATATCCCATTCAGCACTAGCCCAGCCTTGAATAATAGTTGTCTAACTTTGAATACACTGTTTGTCTATACTGTACTGTACAGTTAGGAGCAAGATCAGACAGAACACCCGTGACCGTAATTCTAACTAGAAATAAACAATATGCAGGGCAGTACCTCAGGCAATTAGTAGGACTAACTGACGAAGTTAATTGAAAAATCACTTGCACCATGCAAGTTAAACGTTGGTAGGGACATCACATCTGTAACTTAGGTTTTCACCATTTAAACATTGTGTCCGTAATTGTTCAATTTAGATAGTAGCCAGAGGAGACAGACCACCTTTGTACTGGTTTAACCTGGAGATGTTTCTAAACACAGTAATAAATTGATACTTGATGAGAGCGATGCTCCTCCTAGAGATTCAGACCCCTGCCTTCCTATTGGTGTAGAGGAAACCGAGGTGGAGCTACCATGTATTTAATGGGAGGAGGAACGGGTAGGTGGGTGGAGTTTATTTGCCAGCAGTATTGGCGGTCTCTGAAGTAGCTACGGGAGGTCCGCCGGACAGATTCAGCTGTCAGCCGCCTTATCCCGTGGTTCAGGTCCTTAGCGGTGGAGCAATGGGGGGACACCCGATGCAGTCGGTCTCCCTCGCCTCCCCGAGTGGTTCAGTCTGTCTCTGCGCTGATAGGGAAAGCAGCCTTTAACAGCTGGCTGTGCTCCATCATGACCCCTCTCAGCAAATGGGCTCAGGTGCCTCTGTGCAGGTTCAAAAGAAAAGGCGCCAAAGCGAACAAAGGGCTCAGGATGCTGTTCGGGATCTCTCCAGCTTCAGCGGTCAATTTAGGTGCAGGGAAAGTCTGTTTTCAAGCCAGTAGTATTGCGGTCACTGGAGTAGCTACGGGGCAGGTCCGCCGGACAGATTCAGCTGTCGGCACCTCTACCCCATGGTTCAGGTCCTTAGCGGTGGAGCAGTGGGGGGGACCCGATGCAGTCAGTCTCTCTCACCACCCCGAGTGGTTCAGTCTGTCTCTGTGCTGAGAGGGCAAGCAGCCTTTTCAGCTGGCTGCGCCCGTCACGATTCCTCTCAGCAATGGGCTCAGGTGCCTTGTGCAGGCTCAAAAGAAAAGGCGCCAAACGAACAAAGGGCTCAGGATGCTGTTTGGGATCTCTCCAGCTTTGGTGGATGATTTAGTTAGGGAAAGTCTGTTTTCAAGCCAGCAGTATTATGGTCACTGGAGTAGCTACAGGAGGTCCGCCAGACAGATTCAGCTGTCGGCTTCTCTACCCAGTGGTTCAGGTCATTAGCGGTGGAGCAATGGGGCGGAGAACCCAATGCAGTCGCTTCTCCCTCCGCCTAGTGGTTGAGGCCCTTTGGTAATTATCCAGAAGGGAAGGGATCAGATCAGTTCCAGTATAGTAGCTGCTTCTTGCTGTTTTACATTGTTTCTCGTGGATTTTACTTGGTAGAAGGTTATTTTTCTTTCTTACTACTTCTATGGGGCTAGCAGGGTATTGTTTTGGGGCTGTTGGAGTTTTGAAACCTGTTTTGGTGGCTATAAGTGGGCTCATTTGTTTGATGTTTCACTGTTAGCAGGCTGCGTTGTGAGTCCTATTTCTTCTGATTTAAAACCTATTTGGTGTGATTTAATTGGGGCAGTTTCTTTGAATTGGAGACCTATATCTTCTAAATTCAAGCCTATTTTGATGTGTTGTTGGTGAAGCTGTTTGAATTGGAGACCTGTTTCTTTTGGTAGCAAAACAATTTTGGGGCTTTGGGTAGAATTGTGATTCCTTTTGCTGGCTCACTAGCTGCAAAGTTTAGTGCATAGTGGGGAAGGGTGCTAATGGTCAGACCAGGCCTCAGCTACCTGTTTGTTTCTGGAAGACTTGGGCTGGTCCCACCCACCCAATCCCAGGTCCATGATTTTTATACCAGGGTTCTGACATCACTTCCTCAAACGGGCAAGGGACATGCACCTGTCATAGCAGAAGCAGATATCCAGGAAAAGAACAGCAGTGACTGAAGAGGTGACTGCTATCTCAGTGGAAGGGAAGTAACTGCAAATCAAGGAGTTTTCATTGTTACTTCTTTGCATTGCTATTTGCATTGTGGAAAGGAGGAGTAGGAGTTTGAAGAAGGTTGTGCAATAGTTACTTAAAGTCTCTTTTTGGGTGTGGATAGGAAGGATAGGAAAGTAAAAAGCAGTTGCTCAATCTATCTAAACGTGTACAACAAAGGGGTAAGAGAAATTAAGAAAATAATGTTTTGCACTGATAGAGGGGAGGAGAAACTTGGGAGTATTTGGTATCTTTCATCTGAAGGGTGGGGGTTGCTGATGGGCAACGACAGCAATGGGTAGGTTGGTAGGCTGCAACAACTGTGGTGCACCAATCTTTCTAAAAATTGCCTGGAGTGTGGGGAATGTTTAGTGTGCAACCACAAGAGAAACTTAGAAAGGAGATGAGGGTCTGCAAGAGGAACTAAGACAGGCAAGGCAGACTGGGGGTGGGTTTAGCCCAATACTGGAGGGAGGGAGGAGGGGAGATGAGGGAAAGTGATTTGAGCCAACAGTGGTGAGGAGGTCAGAAGAAGGAAAGCAGAGACAAAGGGGCCCAGGCCAGGAAGAATAATTGCCAGGGAAACCAGGTCAGGAGACAAAAGACAAATGGAAGGAGGAGATAGGGACTTGTTAGGGGAAGGGAAGAAGTGGCAAAAGTCATGGAGTGGAAAGGAGAGAACAGGTCACTATGAAGATAGAGGGAGTGGGCATTTGTGAAGGGTCTTCAGAAAATAGTTTTGCACTGCTAGAGAGGAAGAAGGAGGAGGAGGGAAATGATGCAATTGGAGGAGTAATTGATAAATGCCTGGACCAAACCGGTGTGGGGAGAAGTTCTGCTGGGAGAATTGCAACAGGGGCAAAAGGGGGAAATAATGTGCAGGAGGAAGAAGAGGAGCCAGAAATGAGAGATGGAGATGAATGGAAGCAAGCAGGGAGTAAGAGGGGTAGAATCTTAGTGCTGGGGACTCAATACTAAGAGGAGTCAGGTGGAGTAGCAAGGGGGAGAGGCATAGTCGCATTTGGGTGGAGGCCATGCCAGGAATGACAGCAGAAAGGGTGGGACAATTTGTTCTGAAATATGCTAGAAGGGGTAGGGACGAGCCTCATTTAATTATACATCTTGGGACGAACGACCTGGCTGACATGATAGTAGACATAGTCCAGAGGAGGTTTGTGGAACTAGGAGAATTATGTGAGGGGGCAGGAAGATCAGTAACTTTTTCAGAGATACTTCCAGTGCCCAAGGCAAGCACAGCAAGAAAGTTGAGAATAGGTGAATTTAACGGATGGCTAAGAACCTGGTGTTATGCTAAAGGGTATGGGCTGTTGGGGTGTGGGAGGACCTGGGAGGACAGTAGTCTCTATGCCAAGGACAGACTACACTTGAGTGAGGAGGGAAAGAAAGTCTTGAAACAGAGGATGGAGGAGTACATAGAGGAAGTTGGGAATTTAAACAAGGAGCGGGGGGTGGCAAGTGGGCAAGAGACATGCAGAGACCACAGGTTGGGAAACCATATGAGCTTACCCCATATAGCAGTGACAAAGAACAATGGCAAGTACTACTGGTGGTGCTAGGAAAGGAGGGCAGGATGGGAGGGGTGGGAAAGGTTGGAAGGTGGTTACCCTTAATGCTAGGAGCCTTGGGAGGAAAACTGCAGAGTTACAGGTGCTCATGGCAGAGGGAGAGGTGGACATTGTAGCCATAACAGAAACATGGGCCTCCCAATACAATGACTGGGACCTGTCTGTACCAGGGTACAGGTTATTTCATAGGGACAGGGTGATTGGGAAAGGAGGAGGGGGTGGCACTATATGTGAAGGAAGGACTGAAGTGTGTAAGGGAGGAAGGGGAGGAGGGTAGTACGGAGTCAGTTTGGATGCAAATCCAGAATTCCAAGAATAGGATTCTCAGAATGGGAGGCCACCATCTCAGATGGAGGAGTTAGACAGGGAACTAGCGGGACAGATCAGGAGGACCTGTGAGAAGGGTAGTGTGGTGATTGTGGGGGACTTCAACATGCCAGGAGTGGACTGGAGTACCCCAACAACCAGGAACAGAAGAGAGCAGGTCCTGTTGGATGCCTTTCAGGGCAGCTTCCTGCTGCAAATGGTCAGTGAACCAACCAGGTTTGGGAATACCCTTGACCTTGTGCTGGCAAATGGAGACTTTGTGAGATAGGTTATGGTGGAAGAACAGCTGTCAGGGAGTGACCACCACTCAGTATGGCTCACATTGAATATGGGCAAGAAAGGAGTGGAATCTGGCACAAGGGTGCTGGACTTCAGGAGGGCCGACTTTGGGAGGATGGGGGAAGTGGTACAAGGGTACCTAGCCAGAAGTCAACCTAGTATGGACACTAACCAGAGGTGGGAGCTCATAAAGCTGGGGATAGCGGAGGCAACCAAAACCTGCTGTAAGGCCCAGAGCAAGAAGGCTAGGGCTAAGAAACTGAGCTGGTTGAGCAAGGAGGTCACTGAAAAGGTAAGGAGGAAAACAGCTGCCTTTAGAAGATACAAGAAAACAGGGAGGAGGAGGGAGGACAGGGAGGAGTACTTGACGGAATCAAAGGAGGTGACTCGGGCAGTAAGGGGAGCCAAGGCATCTATGGAGCTCAGGCTGGCACAAGGCATTAAGAAGGGGGAGAAGGACTTCTTTAGGTACATCAGGGAGAAAAGGAGCTGTAAGGACCACATAGTAAGGATTAGGAAGGAGGGGGTTGGGTGCAAGCAGGGTGCGATAAGGCAGAAGCACTAAATGATTTCTTCTGCTCTGTATTTACTAAGGAGAAGAGGGGTGACACCCAAGGGGGGAGGAACAGCAGAAACAGGGGGGAAGGGGTGACAGATTGGCAAATCATGGAGGTCAGAGTTCGGGAGGGTTTGAAGGCACTGAGGGTGGACAAGGCACCAGGCCCAGATGGCATCCACCCCAGGGTACTGAAGAAGCTGGCAGAGGTCCTTGCGGGACCTTTGGCAGACCTATTTAATGCCTCACTACACTCAGGGTGTGTACCTCAGGACTGGAAGATGGATCATGTGGTGCCCCTCCACAAGAGTGGGCCCAAGGATGAACCAGGGAACTACACACCAGTGAGCCTCACATCCATTGTGGGTAAGCTAATGAAGACTATCCTGAAGGAGAGGCTGGTGGCCTTCCTAGAGGCCAAAGGACTACAGGACAGCAGACAGCATGGCTTCATACATGGCAGATCCTGCCAAACCAACCTGGTGGAGTTCTGTGACTAGGTAGCTAGGCAACTGGACAGGGACCATGCTGCGGATGTCCCTGTGTCTGGACTTCAGTAAGAACTTCGACTCGTGCTGCATGGAGGTGGTAAAGAGGATTAGAAGGTACAGGTGCGGGTGCAAAGCTAGTGAGATGGGTAGGGAACTGGCTCAGGGAAGGCAACAGAGGGTGGTGGTGGTGAGCATCACACCCATGGGTAGTAATGAGTGGTGTTCCACAGGGCTCGGCGTTGGGACCAGTGTTGTTTGGGATATTCATTGCAGACATATAATTGGACATCAAGAGCAAGATCAGTCTGTTTGCTGATGATACCAAGGTAGGAGCCATGGTGGATGACCTAGGGGGATGGCAGGGGTTGCAGGATGATCTGGCAAAGCTTGAAGCCTGGTCAGACACCTGGCAACTGGGGTTTAATGCCAGAAAGTGCAAGGTGCTGCATTTTGAGATGAAGAACCCAAGGAGGAGTTACCAGCTGGGGGGAGTGCAGCTAGCCCAGACAGAGGAGGAGAAAGATCTGGGGTAGCTCATTACAGGGTCAATGAACAACTCGCATAATGTAGGAAGGCAACTGCAAAGGCCAACAAAATGCTGGGTTGCCATGCAAGGGGTATATCCTCAAGGAGGAAGGAGGTGATTCTGCCATTGTATAGGTCATTGGTTAGACTGCACCTGGAGTACTGTTGTAGTACTGGTGCCCCTATCTGAAGAGAGACATTAAGTTACTGGAGGGGTGCAGCGCGGGGCAGCAAAAGATGATCAAGGGCTGGGAACTTATCATACGAGAGGAGGCTGAGGAATTAACATGTACTGCTGGAGGAGAGAGGGATGGGGACATGATTGAAACCTTTAAGTACATGAAAGGAATAAACAAGACAGGTACAGAAGGGCTGTTCAAAGTAAGGGACGGAGGGACACCAGGGCCGTGATGTGAGACTGGAGGAGGAAGGTTCAGGAGGAGATGAGGAGACATGTTTTACAGAGAGGTAGTAGCTGGGTGGAATGCATTACCTGCAGAAGTGGTATCCAGTAGAACAGTGGACTGCTTCAAAGGGGATGAGACAGGACAAGGGGAGGGTCAATGTGGGGAAGGGTGGAAGGAAGGACAGCTGCAGAATAAGGGGTGCGTGCTGCACATTTGAGCAGATTTGATAGACCTCTAGGCCTTTATCTGCTGAACAATTTTGTATGTTCGTATGTCTGTAAGTGGGGCGTAGGGGGAGGGAGGTGGCCATTATGGAAGGGGGTGGACCAGGATTACACTCGACATCCTTGGCTAGGAGGAGAAGTAGGGGCAATAATTTTTTATAGCCCATTAAGCCTTGCGTTGAGTGGGGGGTTGCTGAGGTGTAAACGGGCTTTGCAAGGAGCAGATTAGAGGGGAAATGTTTAGGACTGGCAGCCCCACATGAAAGGAGGGAGGGAGGGAGGATGGCAGCTCCAAGTATACCATAGTGTATGTGATATGGGAAGGGCTGCCCAATGGAGGAGGTTGCTTGAGAGGGCTGCATAGCAACTGTAGCATCCAGTATTAGGGATCACGACTGCTGATGCTGTTCTGGGTAGGAGCGGGGTATGAGGGATGATGTAGGTATGAGTAGGCAGACTAACATTAGAGAAAGAGGTGACATGATGGACTGGATTAATTTGGCAGCAGCGGCTGCAAGAGTGGCCACTAGTGTGGAGGGAGTATAAGCTGCAGATGCCTGAGTAGGCTGATTGGTTCTGTACTCACACGTGACACATTCTATATAAGTAACTGCTCACCAAGGGTGGTGGTGGGGGTGGTGGAGCAGCCAGCGCAGAGCGCAGACGGCAGCTCAAATCACACAGCAAACAATACAAGCAAGTGTCTGCTCAGCCTTGTCCCATTCTGATCCGTACCTGGGAGATTTCCTTTGTTTGCTCGGGAGAGCAAGAGATCCGACACCTTGTGACCACCAGAGGAGCTGGGGCAAGCTGGGGAGAGAAGAAATGCTCAGCATTAAATAAGGTAGGGAGAGGGTGGGCTCACTGTTCTACAGCATTGATTGAATCCATATAATCTGTGGCACCAGGGTCTGAATTACCGCCTTAGCAGATTTGCACACTACCAGCTACTGCAGAGAAGTGGGAGCAAATAAATACTTTAAAAGTGACTCCAGCTGCAAATTTAGTCTTGCTGGTAACTGCGTACATTTTTGCACTATAACTTGTATTTCTATCATGCAGTACAACAGTTGATTTACAGAAGAGAGTACATACAATAAGTAGAAAGCTGCAAATAATGCCTTAAGGTACCCCCAGCTTTCCAAAAAACCCTGCACAATAGTGTTGAAGTTTGTAGTTAAAAAAACTATCAGTTTGGCTCTGCCGATAGAAAATCAGGGTTTATTGTTTGAAAAGGCACCAAAAAGTTCCTCAAATCAAATCACACAGCAAGCAACACAAGCCAGTGTCTACTCAACATTGTCCAATTCTGATCCGTACCTGGGGAGATTTCCTTTTGTTTGCTTGGGGGAGGGCAAGAGATCAGATGCCCTCGCGACCACTGGAGAAGCTGGGGCAAGCTGGGGAGATTTCCTTTTGTTTGCTCGGGGGAGGGCAAGAGATCCAACGCCCTTGCGACCACCGGAGGATCTGGGCCAAGTTGGGGAGATTTCCTTTTGTTTGCTCGGGGGAGGTCCTTGAGCCAGAGATTAGATCTTCCACCATTTTTGTTTGCCTTGCATTTATGTATGTATATATGTAAGTATATGTATGTATGTATGCATGTATGTATGTATGCAGTTAGTTATAGTTAGTTAGTTGTGTCCAAAGTGTCACCTGGAAAGACATACTAAGATTGTAACTGTTCTGTCCTGGGGAGGGCTGTGGATGGGATTCCAATAAGAAGAAGCAATTTATAGTACACTAGCAGAATACGTCAACAGTAGTATATGCACATAATGCTATACAGCAAATGAGCAAGGTTCAGTAAGTTACAAATGTGCAAACAATAGTGCAGGTCAAAACAGTGCAACAAAGTGCTTATGGTAAACTCATCATGGCATAACAGTGGGGGGGGTACTAACAGGCAGACATCCTCAAGAATTTAAGAATGCTGTATCAAATTAAATTAGCCATACCTACACACTAACAGAAGTAGTTAGAATATCTGTTGCTTATATGAGCTTTGTGTAATACATTTAAAGTGTATAGTTCATTTTAGGAGGCAAGCATAGCCAGCAGCAGCTCTTAAGTCATTCATACTGTTTGTGAAGATTTTAAAGATCATTGTTACATTTAGTGTGCCAGTGTCAGCTGTGGAGATGTCTAAGTAGTGCCAGTTGAGATTTCATATATGAGTTACCCTACCCCTAATAGACACACACACACATACACACACACACACACACACACACACACACACAATGCTTTGCATAGGGTTTTTGTGGTTTAGAATGCATGCATATGGTCAGCCTGCTGGCACAGAGGTAGGGCCTTCACCTGCAACTGCAACGTCCCAGTTGAGGAGCAGACCCAGGAGTCGGACAGCTTGCTGGGAGGAGAAGGATGAAGCATCCAGGTGACAGATCTCCTTGTCTGAGGGAGGACAGAGTGAGTGACCAGTACAATACTGATCCCTGGCAGAGGCTGGAGATTGGTAGCAACCAGCGCCCCTTTGTGGGGAGTTGTGACAGATGTTGTGCTGTAGCTCTCATGTCATTGCGTCACACCTCCCAGGGGATTACAAAATGGAAAATATCTGAGATTCAGCCTTCAGTAAATGACATCTACCCCATAGAGCAGATCTCACGCTGCTGCCTGGACTCCACTCTGAGTTACCCTCCCATCTCCATCATTGGGGAAGAGACCCTCCCCAGTGGCCCCACTCCTGGGAAGCAAGCCTGGGGTGTTTTGCGAGTCAGTAGCTGTGGTGGCAGCACGGGGCAGACCAATGAGAGGCATAGACAATTGGGTGCAGATACGGAGCCCAAGCAAAAAAAAGAATACATGCCTATGCTTTATAAAGAGTTACAAAAACTAAACAAATTAGTAATTATGGGGGACATATTCAGAGCTGGCTGTATGCGTGGTGCAAATGGATGGACCACACAAAATTGGGCCAACCAGCTCTGGTGGGATATTCAAACATAATGCATGATCAGAACAGATTGTGTATTTCTGTTTGAATATCGGACCTGGATGTGTGGCACAAAGCAGACAGCTGCCATGTTGGGTGCAGTGCATCCAGGGTTCAGGGCCAAAGCCCACCAATGGGGAAATGCACAGCACATACCTGGATGCGCCATTCCCCCAAGGGTGATATTCAGCTGAAATATGCTAATGTGCCCATTGGGCATGCATGGTGCAATGGGGCCTCATGCATGCCCATTATGGGCTCATTAGCATGTCTGCTCCTGACAGTGCATCCCTGATCTGCAATTGTACAGTGCCCCCCTCCCAGCCCTGATCCCCAATATTATTATTATTATTTTTTTTTCTTTATCCTGCGGTTCCGCTGTCACTTATCAGCCCTGGTCTTGGCCCTGGGACTTCCACTGCCATCTACTGCCACATCCCCAGTTATCCCTGGTTTACTCCCGGAGAGCAGGGCTGCGGCATCGTCCCCTTCATCCATGCCCAGAACTAGTATCTGGTCAGGGATGGGTGATGGCAGCTAATTGAAGCCCCAGGGAGGGCTTCACATAGACAGTGGACCTTTTCCGGTTTTCTCAGAGGCGGGGACATGCAATGCGCATCAGCCCACCTCGCCCCTGACACCGAGCACCGGTAGCATGAGTGACTCCCAGCCTCCGGCCAGTCCTCATTGCACCGACACTACCCCACCTCCCCAGAGAAGAAGAGCAGCCCATGGTGCACTCAATCTTCTCCCCAGCTGGCCCTCTGATGACCCAGGTCCATTCTCCAACCGGTTGCTGCACTGCAAGCGGAATTCCAACCACTGCGCCGGTGGGCCCTTGATCCCAATATTATAAAAATAACCAGAACCGCACTTTTCCATAGTGTAAGGTCCCCCAGTCCAGATCCCCATTAACAAGAAACAATGCATCCCAGATCTGCAACTGTGAAGTGTCCCTCCTCCCAGCCCTGATCCCTATATATATATATATATATATATATATATATATATATATATATATATATATAAAAATATCCAGAGCCCCACCTTTCCATAGTGTAGGGCTCTCTCCCAGCCCTGATCTGATATAATACAAAAATATCAAAGCCCACTTTTCCACAGTGTAGGGTCCCAGCCCAGATCCCCATTAACAAGAAACAATGCATCCCCAGATCTGCAACTGTGAAGTGTCCCTCCTCCCAGCCCTGATCCCTATATATATATATATATATATAACAATATCCAGAGCACCACCTTTCCATAGTGTGGGCCTCTCTCCCAGCCCTGATCTGATATAATACAAAAATATCCAAAGCCCCACTTTTCCATAGTGTAGGGTTCCCCCATCCCAGCCCCAATCCTTGATAGCACAATAAAACAGGACTTACCCATTTCCATAGTGTAGTGGGCCCCAACCCCTGTATGCAGCAACCCCCCTTCCTGCACCCCATATCAAACCTGTGCCAGTGACTGGCACAGCCTTCCACACTCTGCCATGGCCAGCCATTGACTGATCAGTACCCATGCTCATACAGTACAGAGTACGTGCTCATTGGCTGTCACCAGTCAGTGAGTGTGTACTCTGTACTGTCTGGACTCGGGTGCTGATCAGTCAGTGGATGGCCATGGCAGGGTGTTGGGGGCTGTGTTTGACTCTAGCACAGGTCAGGGTGGGGTGTTCAGGAAGGGGTGCTGCATAATGGCTGGGGGCCACTGCACTATGGAAATGGGCAAATCCTGTTTTACTGTGCTATCAGGGCTGGGGTGGGGACCCCTGCACAATGGAAAGTCAGCCTAGATTTTTTATCATATCAGATCAGGGCTGGGAGGGTGGCCCTACACTATGGAAAGGTGGGGCTCTGGGTATTGTTTTATATATAGGGATCGGGGCTGGGAGGGGGGACACAGCACAGTTGCAGATCTGGGGATGCATTGTTTCATGTTAATGGGGATCTGGGCTGGGGGGACCCTGCACTATGGAAAAGTGGGGCTCTGGATATTTTTTTTTAAATATTGGGGATCAGGGCTGGGAAGGGGGCACTGTACAATTGCAGATCAGGGATGCATTGTTTCTGTTGATGGGAACGGGATGGGGGCACTACTCTATGGAAATATTGGGATGCATTATGGTATGATGACTGGGATCAGGGCAGGAAGGGGATCATGTGACAGCCATGGGCTTTGCAGGGGCTCCACCATACCTGTCCTGCAGTTACACCAGGTATTTCTGGCTTAACTTTGTGCCAGCACATCCGGCCATGTCTTCCTCAGGGGATTTTTGGATATTGCAATGTGGGGAATATGTATGAGGGACCCCTCTTTTGCATGCCTGCATCACAGCATTCTGCGTTATAGTGCAGATGGATTTGCGTGGCACATTGTGGGCTTCTGAATATTGCCATGTCCCTGATTGCCATTGCAAGTCCGGAGATGGTGGGTGTATCTAGGGATGAGCCATGCATCTCCTTTTAATGTGGGGCCCTATCTGTTTTGTTTTTTTGTAATTATTTATGCATCCTACTTGCTCTTCTTTCAAACTGCCTCTGTATTATGATACTTTTGCAATATGTCACATCTGGCTTATATGTCTGTTGTGGACCACTAACAGTTTTGCTAAATGAGTAAATGCATTGTGTATGCTATTGTATTGGTCCTCTGGGGGCTGGTGGTGATTAATTAAGCTGTTTGTTTATGTAAATTTGCTGCAGAAACAGGTTGAAATACTCTGTTGTTCTCCAATCCAAGAGATGTAGTGGAGGAAAAGAGCTGAAATCATTGAGGAGAGAAGAAGGCAGAGAAATATTTATTGAACCTCCCACTTCCATTGGTATTTTGATTAGCAGAGGTGTGCAAGTAATGAATAGTATTTCCAAAATATCACAAATAATATGCGGTTTATTAATTAGGAAGAAAAATGAATAATTGGCAATATTCAGGGCTAGTAGGTGATTTGCTATTCATCGGGAGTTCAGGATCTCCCAAGACTTCCTGTCTAATTAGAGGCCACTATGGAAGCTCACTAAGGGCAAGGCATGTGATACAGCACTCACAGAAGCTTCAAGCAGGAGAGACTGATGACCTGAGCTGCTGCAGAGAAAGAATCTGCTGCCACCCATTTGTTAAAACGAGACAAAAATCAGAAATCTTGACATTTGTTGTTCCCTTTCCAAATCCCAAGCTAAAGAGGGTTGATTTTTTTTTTTACACTTTAGGATGGAATTTAGGATTCTAAGAAAGGGAATAATAGAAGGACTCTTTTGTGTTTGCTGAGAGAGAGACAGGCAGTGTTTGTGTGTGCATGTGTGTGTATACTGTACTAAACCCAAATGTGATTTAAAGCTGCAGTGTAGCATGTTTTAAAAACTAACAGCTTAAGGGAGTAAGGAAGGTTTTGTAGGGGTTTATTTTGATTAGAAATTAAAGAGACACTGTCAACCTGTTTTTCATTTATTATTTCTAGTTAAACACCTACATTTTATGATTACTTACCTTCTCTAAAATTCATTGATGTTGCTGTTTGTTTTGTCTGTCTCCTTGTTTAGTAGAACTGAAATGCATGCTAATGTATATTTATAAACAACCTTGTTTTGTTTACAATCTTGGATCTGTTCTTACGGCATACTTCCTGAGCATTACAAACACATCCAAACAGTGTAGTCACTTATGAGGCAGTAGCCTCCTAAGCTCCCATTGCATCATGAGGGGCTAGACTGTGTTGTGGGTGTTCTCAAGTCCAGGAAAGATGCAGTTGAAGCTGATCAAGGAATGTAAACAAACCTGTGTTTGTGTGGTAACACCAGTATGGTGGGAAATGTGTTTTTCAGTTTTTTAAAGAAAAAGAGTCAGAATCAAACTACCAGCTACCTCAACAATCTTTACAGAATGCTGGCAATCCTACAATGTGTTTTTTAAACTGGGGACACTTTGAGAGCTAAGGGGGTTGACTGTGTCCTTTTAAAGGATACCTGAATCATCTTTTTTCTTTTCTTTTTTTGTTTTGTAAATTATTTCATAGGCTTGTAAAAGAAAGGATGCTGTTTTAACATTTATACTGAAACTGAATTTATTAAAGTAGAATAAATGCAGTTTCATAGCATTTGAAAATTGTAAACACAGCCTCTTCTAAATCAAAATCCTCCTCTCAGAATTCTTTTTTTTTTGTAGACTTTATTTATTCTCCTACCTGGTGGCCCCTATCCAGTGGGGATACTCAGTCTGGAGCTCTGCTGCCTGCCTGAAGCCCCTGAATCTTGCACTCTCCAGTTCACCCTCACCCCAACCCCATTTGGCCGCATGACCCCCCCAGCTCTGAGCCCCCCCCCCGGGTGGGACCACCAACTCCTCCAGCACCCTATCTGCAAATCTAGTAGAGCAACCAGAGAGGAGGAGGGTGATCAGAAGCATGGCTAGGTAGGGCCTGGCACTTGGCATGGGGCTCTGCCACTGATTCCTTCCATCGCGTACCACCTGTGCAGGGGTTTTTTTTGGTTTCCTTCCCTCAGGTTGTGGCATGCAATGGCATCCTGCATGGCACCATGCCGCTGGAGCCTGCCAATGTTCCACCTGTTTCTGTAGCATGACATGTGCACCACCCCTGGTCTCCACCAGGGGCCGCTGCTGCACCGGGCACCCCCAACAACTACCCTGGGTGAACAAAGCAATCCTCTGGATGCTTGATCCTCTCCCTCCCCTTCCAACTCCCCAGGTCTGTTCCCGAACCTGGGTCACCAGTGTGGCATGAGGTGTGGCATACAGTGTCTCAACTCTCAGTGCCACCTGGCTGGCCTTGCTCTTAGAATTCTAAAATGGCTTCAATGATGATGTCATATATGAGAGATGCCAGCTGTGCAAATGTATTATTCTAGTTCTTCTAACCGTATTAATAACTTTAGAATGAAAAACGATAGGATAATACTGTGAAAACCAAAGTTGTTCAGCAGAAAAACATCTACAAAATGAGTGATGTTTCATTTATAGATACCTTTTATTTTTTTTATTAAGTAGAGAAAAAAAAGCAGCAGAAGATTCAATTGTCGCTTTTTCAACATACAAATGCAAATAACTTTAAAACAAAAAATGATAGCATAGTACTATGAGTATGACCCCCAAATATATCTACAAAATGAGTGGTGTTTCATTTATATATACTTTAGTAGTTTTTTTTTACAATTAGCAAAAAACAGCAGAAAATAAAAAATGTTTCATTTTTTGCAATAAACAAATGCAAATAGCTTTACAATGAAAAACAATAGCATGGTATTTTGAGCACAAACGTTGTCCAGCACAAAAATACCTACCAAATGAGTGGTGTTTCATTTATAGATACCTTTTAGACTTTTTATAATCAGCAAAAAATGACAGAAAATTCAATTTTTTTTTTCACTTTTATGGAGGTATGGCATACAGTGGCAGTCACAGAAAAGGTTAATGGTACCCCGGTATGATGATCAGTAGAAATGAGGTGGTGTGGTAATGCCTTAATGCAGATCAGTGG
This sequence comes from Neoceratodus forsteri, assembly GCA_016271365.2. NCBI lineage: Eukaryota > Metazoa > Chordata > Ceratodontiformes > Ceratodontidae > Neoceratodus > Neoceratodus forsteri. The sequence continues at coordinate 171,291,283 of CM057457.1, read as the reverse complement.
TAGAGCATGTTAAATGCTCAGTACACTAGTTGCCTAAATGTACTTCCTTCGGTAGCCACAGGATGGCAGTCACCACATTTCTCCCACTGATTATTCCCCTCTAGTGGCACTGTGTTTTTTTTTTAATTTGGTGAATCATTCATTGGCAGATGGCACTCTATAAAGACTTGGTAATGCTCATAGTGTGGTCATAAATCCAATCTGTCCCCTCTCTGATGTCTGATTATAAATTGGTAAATGCATGTCCATAGTGTAGGGCCTCACCCTCGTAAATAAAAAACATATTTTCCATAATGCAGGTTTGGACTTTGTCCACATAGAACCCTGGTCTCCAATTGCCATAGTATAGGGTCCTACCCTGGTAAATGAAAAAAATGTTTCCTGTAATGCAGGTTTCAACTTTGTCCACATAGTTCTGCCATCAATATTTGTGCTGTATCTTGGTACCAGATATTGAAGTGCACCAAACATTGACTCTTGCATGGTGTCCTATATATCAGACTTGCCTTTGTAATGTCTGCTTCCGTTCTACCCTTAATTATGCACTTAGTTTAATTAATCAATATCTATTTATTTAGCTTTTGTTGTCCAGGGAAGTACACTAGACAAGATATTTGCCTATTTTCAGGTGCGGCCCGGGAGAGTACAATGAAATACAAGTTCATACAGAGAACAACATGATGCAAGTTAGACGTTACACAGAATCAGCTAGAACCAGATGAACATAACACAAGCAGTCAGTAAACACAGTTAGAATAGGAACAAAATATATACAGAGTCACCAAAGCTATGAACAGTGCATTATACAATTCTATATAGCTCAGAGCCCCAAAAGCAGAGCCTCAGTCAAAGCATCCCCTGAAACAGAGAGTAATTGCCATTTGAATTCTGATTCAGATCATTGCTTTGTTTATTTTTTGCAGCATCATATGTTAATTTTAGACTTTAAATTGTACATATCTGTCTAATTTAACTTGCAGATTAATCAGTCTTAGCTCAGACTACCACCGTATTCACCTATGTTACTGCTATTTAGACTGCTGCAACTGATCTACATCTGCAGTACTTATTCTGCTTACATAATAAATGAAATAGCCATTGTGGTTTGCTACTTGATCAAATACTGTTAGTAAATACTGAAATCATTGTATGCTCACAAAATTATCTTTGGATTTGAATTAATCTAAATGTATTTTCAATTTTCAGCAGTACTACATAGTGTTAGTTAAATGGTAGTCTAACGGTCTCCCCTCCCTTACCAATCCTCTTTACAACGTGAAAAACTGGTCCCCTAAAAAATAAGTACTTCATGCAAAAAAATACATATTTTTTTTGTATCAGCTTCTGGTCAAAAACACATGAATGTTTGGGGAGTTCAGTCTGTAAAATCTTTTAGTACTCATAGTACTGGCAATGACAGCAGCGACAGTCTTTTTTATTTGTGGCAAACACATCAGTAGAAGGTTAAATATTTAAATGGCAGCTAACACAATGTACAGCAATTTTTCACACTATAGCACCATATCACCATAATGTGGGATGACTGGGGGGGGGGGTGGCACTAGTGCCCTCATGCTCAATCTTTTACATGGGGTTTTGGGAACAAAAATACATCCACTCCCACCATATATTTGACCCTACAGTAACATACCAGTATGTCAGACAGTGGTACTGCTGTTGATTTGACAGGCAGAAGTAGAAACATCTTTTTAAAAGTACTAGGCAGCATGTAGTTCTAAGTTGGAGCGCCTACAGTATAACTCCCTCATTGGTCCTGCTGTGTGTTGTTCTGTAGTAGTATTGGAGGCAACAGTGATGATGATGGTACTATATATAATAGCAGAGTGTGGGTCAGATAGTATAGCTGAACTGATTCCTGTGGAGGAGTGGAGCTGCCATCAGCAACAACAACCTATTAGATATAACCCCTCTGAGACCAAGATACAGCCCAGCACTTGGGTACTATTGCATTGTACACACTGGACACTTACTATGCTGCAGTGGAGGAAAAGGGAAGCTATTTGGTTCAATTAAAAATATAGGTAAAAGAAACAGTTTGGCTCCACTGAAACTGCCCCCGTAGAGATGCTGTTTGCAGCAGCAGCCTCAGTACCCCCATCCCCAGGAGCCTAGCAAGAGCAATAGGTGGTGTCTACTTATCAGGTTCAGAGAGGTGAGAGGCCTGCCCTGAGAGAGGGAGGGGGAGAGATGAGACAGATCAAAAAGCAAGACTTACTCTGGGTCTCACAAACTCCTTCTGTCCATCTTCTTCGGTGATGAGTAAGGGAAAAGGGAAGCACTGATAAACTCTGCACATCCACAGAAACACCATTCTGATTCCATTCCAACAAGTTTACATTTTTTTTAAATCCATCATTCACCATTATCAGCGTGTCTTAGCACAAGCAAGTCAAGTCAATTTTATTTCTAAAAAGCCCAGTTCCATCACTGATCAAAGCACTTGTACAGAGTTCTTAAAAACATACACTAAATAAAATAATAAAATACTTAAAACCAATAATTAAAATGCAGGCGCTTAAAAATATAAGCTAATCTAGATCTGGGAAAGTCATATTAAAAAGATAAGTTCTGAGAGCAGATTTAAAGCTTTCCATGGTCAGGCACTCTCTGATCTGATGAGGTAGACAGTTCCACAGGGTTGGGGCCACAGATGCAGAGGAGGCACCTGAAGTCTTAAGAGGACCCTGGGAACCTCTGCCAATTCCACAGTGGCAGAACAGAGAGGGCAGAAGGGCAAAGAAGATCTTGCAGATAACATGGCCCCTGACCATGTAGGGCTTTATAGGTCAGTAACCTGACCCTGAAGGTGATCTGCCAGTAAACAGGCAGTCAGTGCAGATCACAGAGCACAGGTATGGTACGGCTAGATTGAGGTAAGTCAGTCAACAACCTGGCTACCACATTCTGCACTAGCTGCAGGTGGTAGATATCAACCCCCGGTAGCCCTAGGTAGAGGACATTGCAGTAGCTAAGACATGAGGTAACAAAGGCATGGACCAAAGTAGAAAGGTCACCGGGGGGGGGGACCAGGTGCATAATGCAGGCGATGTTCTTTAGATGGTAAAAAGATGATTTTACGCCAGCTGACACTTGAAATTTTAAAGTAAACCAGCTGTCAAAAACAATGCCCAGGTTTCATACCTGGTCTGAGGCAGGTAACTGGTTCCCATTGAGCCAAAATCCAGATGGCTGACCATTCACCAACCCTAAATCCTGGTGGCCTGGGCCCACCACTAGCACGTCGGTTTTATCCAGATTCAACCTCAGCCAACTGGCTCTCATCCAGTCCTGGATCTCAGAGAGGCAGCTATTGAAGACCAAGACAGCACCCACTTGAGGGGGCGCCAAGAACATGTAGAGCAGAGTGTCATCTACATAGCAGTGAAAGCTCAGCCAGTACCACCTTACAATGTCTCCCAACAGCAGCATGTACACTGCGAACAACATAGGTGAAAGTACGGAGCCCTGTGGAACCATACAAGGTGGGGGAAAGGAGCTGATGAATAAATCCCTGACACCATTCTCGGTCCTGCCCATGAGGAAAGATCTAAACCATCTAGAACTATTTCAGACAGTCCACAGAATAGCCGCAGCCACTCCAGCAACACCTCATGATCCACAGTGTCAAATGTTGCAGATAGATCCAGGAGAACCGAGATGTGCCCAAGCAAGGGTCATCTTGGTGCTATGCCTCTTTCTAAATCCAGACTCGAGAGGATAATAGACATGATGGGTGGATAAATGGTCCTCCAGCTGCATTGCAACCACCTTCTTAATAACCTTGTCCATAAAGGGCAGGTTAAAGACAGGACTGTGGTTTGTTAAGCAGTCCGGGTCAAGGAAAGGCTTCTTAAGGAGGGGTATCACTACTGCCTCCTTCAGAGGGTCAGAAATCACCCCTATTTCCAGTGAACACTGGACTATCTCAGCCAGGACCAGGCCAATGACCTCAACACACCCCACTAGGAGATGTGTTGAGTCCGGGTCCAAACTACAGTAGGTTGGGTGCATACTGTGGATGATCCACACAATGTCTACGATCTACAGCCAGTTGAAGTCAGACCAGACAATCCAGGCACTTGCAACTTTCTGCTGATCTCCACAAAACTCATTAGAGGGCACTGAATGGATCTCTGACCTGATGGTGGCAATCTTATCTGTGAAGAATCGATCAAACTCATCACACTTAGTCTGCGAAACACTCCCTGAGACTGAAGGCAAACTGGATTGCACAGTCTATTGACAGTCCGGAAGAGCTGAGCCAGTCAATTCTGTGCAGTGCAATCTCTTTGGACAGGAATTCTGCCTTCTTATGGGAAATTGCTGACTGATAATCTTTGTAATGAGCCATCAATCTAAGTTTGTCATCTTTCAGGCCAGATTTCCACCAGCATCGCTCCAACCCTTGACCTACTCATCTCAGCTCCTTCAATGTCCCATCAAACCATGGGGACTTAGGGCGGTGAGTTAGAGGGCAAACACAGAAAGGAACAAGGGAGTCCAGGGCCACTGTTACTGCCTTATTATAGGCTAGCACCAGATCCTGTGGGTCCCTACTAGCACTCAACATACCTGATAGGTCCAGTACCTCCATAACACCATTAGGGTTGAAACCCCTTAAAGGGCAGTACAGGACCATCTCCATAGGGGCAGATCTATTAGGGGTGCCTAGCTGAGCCTTTAGTATGATGATCCAATCATCTGACTGGTTCCACCAGCAGATAGAAAATCTCCATCCCAAGTAGGAAGACCAGATCAAGTGAGTGACCATGATTGTGGGTAGCTGAGGAAATTACCTGTGTAAGGCCAAAGGAATTCATAAGTTGGAGGAAGTTCTGACCAAACTGTGAGAATTCATCATTGATCCAGGCAGTGAAATCCCCCAGAATTATTCATCTGAGGTATCCCAACACCATGTCGATGATAAAAACCACAACTTCCTGCAGGAACTCCTTCTCACCGCTTGGTGGACAGTAGATGAGAAGTATCCTGCAACCTACTCCTGTTTCAGCGATACACTCAAAAGATCTGGTCACACTCATTGGGATATCTATAGGGTCCAGTTCTGACTTAAAACAAATGGTTACACCTCCACCCTACGTTCCTCCCTCGAGTGGTATCTCACCGAGTACCTGGCCAGAACCGCTGATTTCAACACTGGACCAGCATTTGCATCCAACCAGGTCTTGGTGATACAAGCTAGGTTAGCTGCACCAACAAGATCAGTAATTATAGCTGTCTTGTTTTTTATAGACAAAAACAGTGGGGGAATTCAAGAATTCAAGTGACAGACATAAGGCAATTCAGGTGAGGGGTAAAGAAGTAGACTGTTGATTAACTAGGATCTGCAGCTTATTCAAGAGAGAAATGGCAGCCTGGGTGGGCCAAGTGGTCCTTATCTGCTGTCAAAGTCTATGTTTCTATGTTAGACCTTGCATTGCATAATGCCACCTGAGTAAGATAGGTAGGAGAGGCTGACAGAGCTAACTGCCCACAAACAAAACGTGGAGCCCTTGGCCATGGGAACTAGGTAGGGAAGACCCCTTTCCAGAACCCATTCTGCCCCAGGGCATCTTCTTTTCCCCACCACCCAATCCACCTACCCTGATCCACAACCCCACTAGGCCAAGATCCCCTTCGCCTCTTCCTCCTCCTAACAGTCCCCAAGACACAGCAATGACTGTACACCTCCATGGGCAAGGGGGAACAGTTGAAAGGCTGAAGGTCTTAGAGCCTGGTGGGAGAGTAGTACCTGACCATCTGAGAACTCTGACAACATATTATTAAAATAGACCAAGACAAGAGCAACCTGCTACAAACTAATCAGACAATAAACAATACAGATAAAATATACACTCACACACACAACCCTGACGACACACTCAACCACACCTGCAACTCCCACCCCAAATTCTTCTATCAGGACCTCCCAACCACTATCAAAACCAAATATATAAATCTAGGCAGCAAATTATGGAGCAGTTGGTTCACAGTTCCATTTGAGGAGTAGCTCAGATTTGTCCACAGATAGTAGTGGACACCAATTCTCACCAAATATGCTATGTAGGGTTATTGGAGCTCTCACCTTCTCTAACCAAATATCCACTTTACATGTAAAGTTTGTGGTACTCTCACTACCACTGCCATGATATCAAAGCATAAACAAGTTACAAAACAGGTAGCAGAAAGAATTGGGCACTCTCACTGCCCTAAAAGCAGTAGCTCAGCCGATCCAAACCTGCCAAGAGTCCAAGTCCAGTAGTATCCTCCTCCAGATGGATGTAGCAACAGCCATGCTCGCTCTTCCACCAACCTCTTTACTTCCTTGTAAAGCCATATTAGTGCCACATGCATGATCTTACTATTTCACCGGATCTGACTCCTAGACCAACACAGCACTCCCAGGTGTCTGTCTCCACTGCAACAGCCACCACAGGTCACATAGAGCACCCAGAGGGCTCAGGCTGCCCACCCCAGCAGCAGCACCCAAACTACTGCACACCCCAAACCACAAACCTGGAACAGCACCCGTCCACTGACAAGCACCCCAGATGAAGTATAGGGAGCTCAGGGCAACAATCTTCCAGTCAGTGCTACTGAACACACCCTAGAGAACTGAGTTGGGCAACAACAGCCAGGAAAAGCAGAACCAATCCCAAAGCACTTAGAATAGATTCTGCAGTCCTCAGTCAAAAAGTTCTGGTAGGAAACAGCAGCCAAATTTCCAGGAGGCACCAAAAAGTCTGCTACAAGTTTCACACGGTAAACTCCAGCAGTGGACCTTCCAGATCTTTCCTGATTCCTTCCAGGCTGCTCCAGACTCAGGTACACTCCAGCTTTCCAGAAACACAGGGGACCAAGAGGCCAGTAAGGATAAAAAGAGCTAAAACTAAATAGCACTAGAAAATCTGCACCTCTAGTGCAAAATCAGGAATAGTACTGCTGATTTTGTCATGGCTGTAGTAATAATCAGACTTGGCATCTTCCCTACAAGTTAGACATAATTTACTCAAACCCTGGTATCCTCACACTAACCCAGAACTACAGATACACTAACTACCTTACTGTAATTCCCTGTCTATTCCTAACTCCTAAACTGAAATTGAAGCTGCCAGCAACAAAAAATAAATAAAACAAAGTAAACTAATAAAATAAAGGAAAAAAGTGACAGAAAAGAAATAACTTGGGCTCCCCTGCTGTAACAGATGGTCGGTCCAGCATGGCCGCCATTTTCTCCTCCACTAATGCCCAAGCAGCCCAACCACAACAAAGTAAAACCTTTTACCTGGCCACTTAGCATGCAACTTACTGTATATGCAGTCATACTAAGGACCACTGCCTCCTGTGCTGTACACCGGATTGCAGCAGCAACCACATAGCTAGTCCAATAGAAATGCTGTCTATGAAAAAATACAAACTGGTAACTGATACTGTCCGTCCATGCAAAGCTGGTGTTGTCTGTGACCACCTCTCTTCCGCTCCTGATAGCCTGGCAGGAACACTTGCCAAATACAGGCTAAATGTCCAATAAACATGTGGTTATTAGATTCCCTCTCCTGATCAGGTCCATGCAAAGTAGCACACCTGCCAAGTGTGAGGGCTCGCCAGCCTACTGTATCAGGAATTCTGTCTGTTTGGTTCCCGTGAAATGGGCGTCAATGCTGATCCCAAACTCCAGTTGGTAGCTCATCTATATGAAGGCTTCATAGATGCCACACCTGAGCAAGTTATAAGTTTGGTGGATAAGGGGAAGGCTACCGCATGCACTATGCACAAGTCATACTAAGTGTAAAGAGGAGTCTGAAAAACTGCAGTTCAAAGATGGTTTTCAATAAAAGTGTAGGTGATAATTCATAAATCTGCTCACTCCAAGCAAGAGATAAGCAAAGCGCCAATTGTTAGCTTTGCAATTATGCACAAATATCCTACACATCTTATGCAATTTATATTATTATATTTTCCTTTACTATTCTATCTTTTCTAACACACACACACACACACACACACACACACACACACCTACTTTTAGTAACTGCACTGTCTGATTTACTGGTTGGTTCAATTTAAACAGCTGATATACTGTAGCAGCATAATACATTGGGGCATCGCTAGTAAATACAAATTACTGCATTGAAAATAAATAATTAACACCAGTGACATTAAGTATGCAATTATTATAATTATAATAAATAACTAACCACTGAAACAAATCAGAGCTTCAAATATATTTTTTAATTATAAAAAATTATATATATATACACACACACATATATATATTTATAAACATATCTATCTATCTATCTATCTATCTATCTATCTATCTATCTATCTATCTAACTATCTATCTATAATTTGATAACGGTGAAGTAAAGGGTTGAAATTAAATCCCTCTGTTCAAGAACACCCATGATGGTACAGTATATTGACAAAAATGTATACAAAAATAAGTTATGTGTATTTCTGCAGAATGTGTACATTAATCTAACTCATTTACACATGGATAAAAATAATGGGTAAAGAGCCATAGGAAAAAAATAAACAAGACGCAACACAATTATAGACTGGGATAACTGGAATCTGTATTTTGATCTTGTTTCCCATGGCTCCCGTTAATGCAGTACCTTCATCATTGGAGTGTTTGACAAACTGCTTGATCTCTAGGGACTTTTACAGAAAGAAGTTTGACCTTGGTGGTAGGGAAAATGATGGAATCACTTGTGAAAGGAAGAATTGTTGAATACCTAGAGGCCAGTGGGGCACAGGACCCAAAGCAGCATGGCTTTAGAGCAGGAAGGTCATGTCAGACAAATCTAATTGATTTCTTTGACTGGGTGACCAATGTAATAGACCAGGGAGGGGCTGTGGATATGGCCTACCTGGACTTTAGCAAGGCTTTTGACACAGTCCTGCACAAAAGACTAATAATCAAGTTAGCCAGCCTGGGAGTGGGTTCCAGAGTGGTAGCCTGGGTAGCAAACTGGCTGCACAACAGGACACAGAAGGTAATAGTGAATTGAACACATTCCAACGAAAGGGGGATTACTAGTGGAGTACATCAGGACTCAGTACTGGGTCCAGTCCTCTTTAATATCTTTATAGGTGACATTGCAGAGGGTCTGGAGGGAAAGGTATGCCTCTTTGCAGATGACACAAACATCTGTAACAGAGTTGATATACGAGGGGGGTAGAAAAGATGAGAAGGGACTTGTCAAGGTTGGAGGAATGGTCAGACATGTGGCAACTTAGATTCAATGTAAAGAAGTGCAAAGTAATGCACCTGGGAAACAAAAACCCAGGAGAAGAGTGCACAATAGCAGGGGAGGTACTAACAACAACAACAAGCATTTGCCAATGCCGAACATTCGCTTGCAGGTATTTGCAGTGGTGTTTGACATGTATGGTGCTTTACACTAATGCTCTGTGCGATTGCTGGTATTTGCACAATAAATTGTCATTATGACCTTTTTGTTACCCCCATTGTGCGCTACATAGGCGGAAACACGCTTTGGGCAAGATGTGAAAATGACAGCTATACTGCTCATATGGAGTGTGGTAAAATGGCAATGTTGAAAATCTGGAGTGAAAATATTGGAAATTCGCAAACTTACGAAAGCATGCGAGAACTGCACAATCCACTGCAGAAACAGTTATTTGTAGGAATTTTTCGCCAAATTTTCAACATAGCCATTTTAAGATCTCTGCTCATGAACAGTGACACTGTGATTTTCTTACTGTGTCCCATACATTGATTTCAGACACCGACTGCGCCATTGTGCACTACATGGGGAAAGACGTTTTGGGCAGGATGTGAAAATGACAGCTGTACTGCTCATATGGAGGTGTGGTAAATGGCAATGCTGAAAATCTGGAGTGAAAATATTGAAATTCAGAACTTACAAGCGTGCGTAGGAACTGCACAATGCACGCTCATAAAACTGTTATTTGAAGGAATTTTTTTGCCAAATTTTCAACATAGCCATTTTAAGATCCCTGCTCATGAACAGTGACACTGTGATTTTCTTAATGTGTCCCATACACTGAGTTCGCACACCAACTGTGCCATTGTGCGCTACATGGGCGGAAACACGTTTTGGGCAAGATGTGAAAAATGACAGCTGCAGTGCTCACAAGGAGGTGTGGTAAAATGGCAATGTTGAAAATCTGGAGTGAAAATATTGAAAATCACAAACTTACGAGCGTGCGTAGGAACTGCGCAACCAGACTCATAAACAGTCATTTTTAGGAATTTTTTCACCAAATTTTCAGCACAGCCATTTTAAGACCTCTGCTCATGAACAGTGTCACTGTGATTTTCTTAATGTGTCCCATACATTGAGTTCACACACCGACTGCACCATTGTGCACTACATGGGCAGAAACACATTTTGAGCAAGATGTGAAAAATGACAGCTGTACTGCTCATAAGGAGGTGTGGTAAAATGGCAATGTTGAAAATGTGGAGAGCAAATATTGAAAATTCTCAAATGTACGAGCGTGCGTAGGCACTGCGCAACGTACGCTCGTAAAACAGTCATTTTTAGGAATTTTTTCACCAAATTTTCAACATAGCCATTTTAAGACCTGTGCTCATGAACAGTGTCACTGTGATTTTCTTAATGTGTTCCATACATTGATTTTGCACACCGACTGCGCCATTGTGCGTTACATGGACGGAAACACGTTTTGGGTGAGATGTGAAAAATGACAGCTGTACAACTCATAAGAAGGTGTGATAAAATGGCAATGTTGAAAATCTGGAGTGAAAATATTGAAAATTCGCGAACTTACGAGCCTGCGTAGGAACTGCACAATGCACGCCAGAAATCAGTCATTTTTGAATTTGGCTCAACATGGAGTTGATCTCTTCCATGATGAACACTGTCATGGCATTATTCAGGCTGAAGGGTGATTTCATGCAGTGACTGCAGTGCCTGTGAAATCACCTTCAGGCCTGAATAACGCCATGACAGTGACATCATTCATGAGAAGGGGTCCCAAAACCCCATGTTGAAAATGTGGTAAAAATTCCAAAAATGACTGAGATATGCAAAAAGTTGAAACCCCCTATCTAGCCCATTATACAGATTACTGGCATTTCCTCAGTTCGAGGGTCGGCTTTTGAAGAGTGCAGACGGTTCCTGGTCCACCAAGATCATCGTGTTGGAGTCCAGAGTAAGTATGGGGTGGGGGTGTGGGAGGCTAGTGCGCAGTGGCTGGGTGCAGTTTGTGGGAGGGGCTGGGAGACTCGTCGTGGGACCATTTTTATTTTACAGGTTAAAAAAAAGACGGCGTGGGGCGTTTGCCATGCTGGGTTGGCTCCCAGTGTGGCAGAAGATGTGTGGGGGGCCGAGGGCCGGCGAGGGATTGGGCACCCCGTCGGCAAAACAAATGACATGTTTGCATGGCTCAGCGTGGCAGCAGGATGGCTTGGGCCGTGTGGAGCCGACGGGGATTGGGCACTTCATCAGCAAACAACGTTTGCCACGCTGGGTGGGCTCCCAGCATAGCATGAAAGATTTGCGGGGAGCGCGTGATGCGCTGGGGGAGCATGTGATGCAAGGGGGCGGCGGCTTTCAGTATGGCAGTGGTGCTTTCCCTGTGAAGCAGAGGAACACCGCTGTCATGCTGAGCTCCATCCATTGGTGCAGGACCGCCACGCCTGCTCAAGGCGCAGTGCATTGATGGAGAGGCACACCTCCGCGTGTACATTTCCAAAACGCTCCTTGCGCATGCGCACAAGCGAACGTAAAAATGGAAAGGGACTTGGGGGTAGTCATATCAAATGACTTGGGTAAGCAATGTGAGAAGTCAGTAAGGAGAGCCAGGGGATACTGGGATGCATAGGAAGGGGCATCACAAGTAGAACAAGCATTTGTCAATGCCGAACGTTCGCTTGCAGGTATTTGTGGTGGTGTTTGGCACGTATGGTGCTTTACCCTAATGCCCTGTGCGATTGCTGGTATTTGTACAATAAATTTTCAGCATGACCTTTTTGTTACCCCCATTGTGCGCTACATAGGCAGAAACACGTTTTGGGCAGGATGTGAAAATGACAGCTGTACTGCTATAAGGAAGTGTGGTAAAATGGCAATGTTGAAAATCTGGAGGAAATATTGAAAATTCCAAACCCACGAGCGCATGTGGGAACTGTGCAACGACACCGTGAAACAGTCATTGTTAGGAATTTTTTCACCAAATTTTCAACATTGGCATTTTAAAACCTCTGCTAATGAACAGTGTCACTGTGATTTTCATACTGTTCCCATACATTGATTTCTAGACAATCGACTGCGCCATTGTGCACCACATGGGGAAACATGTTTTGGGCAGGATTGAAAATGACAGCTGTATTGCTCATGAGGAGGTGGGTAAAATGGCAATGTTGAAAATCTGGAGTGGAAATATTTAAAATTCGCGAAATTTATGAAGCGTGAGGAACTGCACAATGCACGCCAAAACAGTTATTTTTAGGAATTTTTTCATACATCTTCAACATAGCCATTTTAAGATCTCTGCTCATGAACAGTGTCACTGTGATTTTCTTAATGTGTCCCATACATTGATTTCACACACCGACTGCGCCATTGTGTGCTACATGGGCGGAAACACGTCTTGGGCAAGATGTGAAAAATGACAGCTGTACTGCTCATAAGGAGGTGTGGTAAAATGCAATGTTGAAAATCTGGAGTTAAAATATTGAAAAATTCGGAGAACTTACGAAAGGGCATAGGAGCTGCGCAATGAACACTCGTAAAACAGTCATTTTTAGGAATTTTTTCACCAAATTTTCAACACAGCCATTTTAAGATCTCTGCTCATTAACAGTGTCACTGTGATTTTCTTAATGTGTCTCATACATTGAGTTCACACCGACTGCGCCATTGTGTGCTACATGGGTGGAAACACGTTTTGGGCAGGATGTGAAAAATGACAGCTGTACTGCTCATGAGGAGGTGTGGTAAAATGACAATGTTGAAAATCTGGAGTGAAAAATATTGAAAATTCAAGTAAATGTATGAGCGCAAGCGAGGGAACTGCGCAACGACGCCGAAAAATAGCTCTGTTATTTTGTATTCACTAGTAAGAGAAAACAGCACTTTTTATGAGAATTCTCAAAATAAATTACAGAAAAGCAGAAACCTAGCTAGAATTAGTGCAGCAAACCCCAGTTTAAGTCTATGGGAAGGCGACTAACTCGAAGCAAGGCACAGTCTGCGGTCACTTTCCGATTGGTTTTGCGGCTTTGCCAGATTTTTCTGCCTGCTTCTCCCGCCTCCTGGAACCCCTTTTGGTCTTGCACAGGTGCTGCCGACCAGCCAAGGCCCCGAGCCCCTCCGCTTCTTGGGATCTCGAGGGCTGCGCCTTCTACAAGGTGGGGGACAGAGGAGAAGGCAGTCAGTAAAGTACCTTTATTGCAGTAATCTGCAACAAGGTGCTAAAACTTGAGATCTGCACAACAATAGACTGGGAGGGTATGGGGGGGGGGCGCCTAAGCGTCTAGCCCACACAACAATTCAAAAGACTGTCACACTTAATTTTAACATAGGGAAAAACAGCCCATAAACCAGGCACAAAGTAAGAGAAACCAGCACTTTTTATGAGAAATTCAAAATAAATTACAGAAAAGCAGAAATCCCAGCCAGAATAGTGCAGCAACCCCAGTTTAAGTCTATGGGGAAGGCGCATCAATCGGAAGTAAGGCACAGTCTGCGGTCGCTTTCCGATTGGTTTGCGGCTTTGCCCGTACCTTCTGCCTGCTTCTCCCGGCCTCCTGGAACCCTTGGTCGGCTGCACAGGTGCACCGACCCGCCAAGCGCCCCGGAGCCCTCCGCTCTTGGGATCCCGAGGGCTGCGCTTCTACAAGGTGGGGGACAGAGGAGAAGGCAGTCAGAAGTACCTTTATTGCAGTAATCTGCAACAAGGTGCTAAACTTGAGATCTGCACAACAATAGACTGGGAGGGTATGGGGGTTAGGGCGCCTAGCCTCTAGCCCACACAACAATTCAAAGACTGTCACACTTAATTTTAATATAAAAAACAGCCCATAAACCAGGCACAAAGTAAGAGAAAACAGCACTTTTTATGAGAATTTCAAAATAAATTACAGAAAAGCAGAAATCCCAGCCAGAATAGTGCAGCAAACCCCAGTTTAAGTCTATGGGGAAGGCGCACCAACCGGAAGCAAGGCACAGTCTGCGTCGCTTCCGATTGGTTTGGCGGCTTTGCCTGTATCCTTCTGCCTGCTTCTCCCGCCTCCTGAACCCTTTGGTCGGCTGCACAGGTGCCGCCGACCCGTCAAGCCTCTGAGCCCCCTCCGCCTTTGGGATCTCGAGGGCTGCGCCTTCTACAAGGTGGGGACAGAGGAGAAGGCAGTCAGTAAGTACCTTTATTGCAGTAATCTGCAACAAGGTGCTAAAACTTGAGATCTGCACAACAATAGACTGGGAGGGTATGGGGGGGTTAGGCGCCTAAGCGTCTAGCCCACACAACAATTCAAAAGACTGTCACACTTAATTTTAACATAGAAAAAAACAGCCCATAAACCAGGCACAAAGTAAGAGAAAACAGCACTTTTTATGAGAATTTCAAAATAAATTACAGAAAAGCAGAAATCCCAGCCAGAATAGTGCAGCAAACCCCAGTTTAAGTCTATGGGGAAGGCGTACTAATCGGAAGCAAGGCACAGTCTGCGGTCGCTTCCGATTGGTCGGCGGCTTTGCTCAGATTTGCCTGCTTCTCCCAGCTCCTCCTGAACCCTTGGTCGGGTTGCACAGTGGTGGCCATCGCAAGGCCTTGGAGCCCCTCCGCTTTTGGATCTCGTGAGGGCTGCGCCTCTCTACAAGGTGGGGGACAGAGGAGAAGGCAGTCAGTAAAGTACCTTTTATTGCAGTAATCTGCAACAAAGTAAAACTTGAGATCTGCACAACAATAGACTGGGAGGTATGGAAGAAGCGCCCAAGCTGCCTAGCCCACACAACAATTCAAAAGATTGTCACATTTAATTTTAACATAGAAAAAAAGCCCATAAACCAGGCACAAAGTAAGAGAAAACAGCACTTTTATGAGAATTTCAAAATAAATTACAGAAAAGCAGAATCCCAGCCAGAATAGTGCAGCAAACCCCAGTTTAAGTCTATGGGGAAGGCGACCAATGGAAACAAGGCACAGTCTCGCGGTGGCTTTCCAGATTGGTTTCCAGCTTGCCAGTCCTTCTGCCTGCTTCTCCCGGCCTCCTGGAACCCTTGGTCGGCTGCACAGGTGCCGCCCGACCCGCCGGGCGCCTCTGAGCCCCTCCGGCCTTGGGATCTCGGGAGGCCGCGCCTTCTACAAGGTGGGGACAGAGGAGAAGGCAGTCAGTAAAGTACCTTTTATTGCAGTAATCTGCAACAAGGTGCTAAAACTTGAGATCTGCACAACAATAGACTGGGAGGGTATGGGGGGTTGCTTCAGCCGCCTAGCCCACAACAATTCAAAAGACTGTCACACTTAATTTTAACATAGACAAAACAGCCCATAAACCAGGCACAAAGTAAGAGAAAACAGCACTTTTTATGAGAATTTCAAAATAAATTACAGAAAAGCAGAAATCCCAGCCAGAATAGCAGCAACCCCAGTTTAAGTCTATGGGAGAGGTGCACCAATCGAAGTAAGGTACAGTCATGGTCGCTTCGATTGGTTTCTGTTTTGGCCGCATTCTTCTGCCTGCTTCTCCCAGCCTCCCAAACCCTTGGTCGGTTGCACAGGTGCCACCGACCCGCTGGCGTCTCGGAGCCCCTCCGCTCTTTGGATCTCGAGGGCTGCGCCTTCCACAAGGTGGGGGACAGAGGAGAAGGCAGTCAGTAAAGTACCTTTATTGCAGTAATCTGCAGCAAGGTGCTAAAACTTGAGATCTGCACAACAATAGACTGGGAGGGTATGGGGGGGGTTAGGCGCCTAAGCGTCTAGCCCACACAACAATTCAAAAGACTGTAACACTTAATTTTAACATAGGGAAAAACAGCCCATAAACCAGGCACAAAGTAAGAGAAAACAGCACTTTTTATGAGAAATTCAAAATAAATTACAGAAAAGCAGAAATCCCAGCCAGAATAGTGCAGCAAACCCCAGTTTAAGTCTATGGGAATCGCACCAATCGGAAGCAAGGCACAGTCTTGTTAGCTTTCCGATTGGTTTCGCGGCTTGCCCACTCTTCTGCCTGCTTCTCCCGGCCTCCTGGAACCCTGGTCGGCTGCACAGGTGCCCGCCGACTCACTGCCTCGAGCCCCTCCGCCTTGGGATCTCGAGGGCTGCGCCTTCTTCTGCCTGCTTCTCGGCCTCCTGGAACCCTTGGTCGGCTGCACAGGTGCCGCCACCGCCGGCGTCTCGGAGCCCCTCCTCTTGGGATCTTTGAGGGCCTGCCTCTTCTGCCTGCTTCTCCCGGCCTTTCAAGAATTTAAATGTTCACATGATTACCAACTGGTGGGTGGGGAGGTATGCTTCCTATACTAGAGTCATAAAAGAAGTATAGAGGAAGAGAAGTCATTATATAGGTGGCCAGCCTATATATTTAGAAGGAAAGAGAAAAGGATAGAACAAAAAGGGCTGTTGCAACAGACTGTAAAAAAAAAAAATTATGGTCTGGTATACGAAGTTGTTCCCCTACATAGACATATAGGAACAATAGAAATCCAGACCAAATGGCACCACTAGGGCGACCAAATGGCACCACTAGGGCTGTGGGCTATTCAGACACAAACGTATGCCTGGTCTTTCATCCCTGCTTAATTAGCCCCTTTTGTTTCCCTTTAAATGATTTAATCAAATCCTTGTCCCTGACTATCAGCAAACAGCTTCTCTGCCCAGTAACAAGAAACCATATCATTCTATAGCCCATGTACTTTGTACCTATGATCCCTTGCAACTTGACCTGGCTTTTTATGGGCTTCCTTGGTGTGTTATATACATTAAATGATATGAAATATGACCAAAACAATAAGGTACAGCTCTATCACACCACGACATGTATTAAATTATTTTATCTACTTATTTAGAGAGTTGACCAGGAAAGACACATGGAGCTATGCATGTCATTTCAAGGTATATTCTGGGGAAAGGGACAATAGGATCATCAACATTGTTCAACTCATAGAAACTCCAGCAAACAGTTACAAAGTAAATGATAACAGAAACAACTGTGAATGAAACATATCTGATTATAAAACTGGAACAGCCAGGAAAAAAAGACTTATGGGTTTGTAGTATATGGGTGTCATTTTTTTTCCCAGTAGGGAATCAGTAGCACTAAACCTCATAGTGCTATCACTCTGACATGAGAAAGTTATAATACTATTGTTCTGACATCAGATCAATGGTATCATAAGATGGAATGTTTAGAGTGTTCCATATATTACAAAAGTGACAGACAGGAAACCAGCAGTATGAGGCTTGTCATTCTATCTCAGGATTGTAGGACATAAAACCACTCGAGCACTGCTCTCGTGGTTTATGATCTCATCAGAATCCTCGATGGAATGACAGCCTTGTTACAGATGACTTCTAATCTATTATTTAAATGCAACATAATACCTAAGAAGCAATATGAATGCTACAGTATACACTAGAGTATATTTGACAAAACAACAAAATGACTAATATAGTGTGTGAGAGAAACTCTATTCAACTGTATAGATTTTTGTTAGGCCTCAGATTGTGAGTTGTTTTGTGGTTTGACCCCAGAGCTTCTCTTGTCTAAAATGCACTATCCAAAGCAATAGAACATTAATATTTTGCAGATGTTCTGATGATTGACAGCAATCTAGAATGTGCATGTTTGTTTTTATTTGTAATAGTTGGGATGTGGGGATTTGCAACTGCTGCTTTACAAATTCCTTCTAAGATGGTACTGAAAATGCAGTTCATCTTAGTTCCAGTTTTCTGGCACAGTGTATATTAGGGCTGCCCCAGTGGCAGAAGTCTGCAATGGGTCAGATGACTGACCACATTTCTGACTCACTTGAATGTGCCCCTGTAATTGTCTATTGTCTGTGAAGGCAGCTGCTCAGCTCTCATCCTGGCCCGAGGAAGGAGGCAACTGTCTGACCCCAACTTGAGGTGGGGATGGGGGAACCAAATAGGGAACAATAATACAAATAATTTAAAAAAATGAAATGAATTTAAAAATCATGTCACAGAAATTTTGTAATCATTAAACATTGATGAGGGTGGCATTCTTAACAAAGTACTTTTGCTGTCCCAGGAACTGTCTGCAGATCATCACTCCAGAAGAAGAGCTAACTCTGAGCACTAAAGAACCACCACAAAAGGTTAGTAAGAACTTTGTATATTTATCTTCTCTTAGAATAAAAGGTTTAATCTAAATATACAGTATGATCAGTGATCCCACATATCTGGGTTTTACCCCTGACAGTGTGCAAGGAGTGGCTCATCCATTTCTTAAATTGTTCTGCAAATATAGTGGCATCTCTATAGGTATAGCTGCTGCAAAGGCCCCTGGAATTGGACTTTTCCTCCTGAGGTCCCTTCTACCCAGCTCTGGCCACTTTCCAGGTGGAGTTAAAGATCCAATGGCACATATCGTTGAAGAGTAGGGAGCTTCCCAGTCTCATAGCCAACATTCCTCCATCAATATTATCCATGTAATCCCACCCAGACACATACGTATGCACCTGAAACAAGCTATTACAGCTGAGTGTGCCTTTTCATGAAAACACAAATAAATAAATAAATACAAATTTACACATAACTGCCCACAACACTTTCTATCCTGTTGCAGGTTGTATGTGTTACACAAAATTCACAATAATTAGTGATTTTTATGAAAATACAACTTCCACAATTCTAGGCTCTTTTCTCCTCCATATTTGTCCTGAAGCCCCTTCCCTGGGCCTTGCTCCTTCAATATTTGATGTCATCAGTGACATCACATGGAATGTTCTCCATGAATGGACAGAAAACATCCACAGAATTATCAAAATAAATAATTGTAACACTGAAGTAAATAAAAGATCCTAGGGCCTACATCACAGAACTTAGAGCTGAAGTGCTGCATTGAACTAGAGACCTCAGCTGCAGCTTAGGGATATTATTACAAAATAAATGTTAATGAGCTGCTAGCACCATCCCATCTTCATGCTGTTGTAACGGACTGAGTTGGTTTCATCTTCAGAAGACGTGAACCCCAGGAAGCAAATGTAAGTTGCAGAAACATAAAAAGTCACCTGCATAAGAAGGCCTTGCTGTCTATCTAGTCTGTCTGAAGTGGAGCGCACATATGTTTTGTTACATGCCATTCCAACCCCCCAACCCCAGAAGCCATTACCCTGCCATTTACATCATATGACAGTCTTTTGAAGTTAATTTGACTCTCCCAGGAAATGACTTCCCACCCACCCACCCTGAGCCTGCTCATGAAAGGGTAATTTTGTATAAGGTAGAACTCTTGTAAATTTATGATGCAGTATTCCCTGTACAGAACTCAGAAACATTTGGAGACAGATGACTCTTTCAGTTGTTCACTGTCTGCATCAGGTTCTGGTTTATGGGGAGGTGGACAGTTTTTCCGAGAAACCTTTAGACTCTGTAAAGCCATCATGATTTAGATGATTAGAGGAGAATCATCTGCATGTAGGAAAAGCAAATGATCGTCCTCCATTTAAAGCATGCAGGACTTTGGAGGAATCTAAAATCAGGGTCTTTCATGTCTGAATACAGAGTGTTGTCGAGTTAGGAGCCTGGAGATCTGAGATGAGATTTCAAGACTTCCATCCACTTAAACCAGAATCAATCACCTGGCCCCTAAGCAACTAAATGATTACAGGACAAACACTAGGAAGTTCACGTTTACACCTAGTAGTATTGTACAGTTCTGTTCTTAGGGTGTAGATTTGTGGGATACCATGTGTGTTCTGATACTGCAGTCAGGTCATTTGAGCCTACAAGGGGAAAAGCTAGTGAATCTTGCCAGGACAAGAGATACCAACATGGGGTGAGAGAGATAAGTTGACATAAGCAAGAGATTTTTTCCAAACTTGAGTTGCTGGCCCATGACAAGAGATCAGATTATAGCCTGAGCCATAGATCACCAGTCAGGTGAGGAAAATCCAGGGCCTTCATGTCCGCAGGAGACTGAATCTTCTTGCATTCTAAGACAGTAGGGCTAATATGGCCATAAAAGACTACTACAGAATCCAAGAAGAGTTATGTGGAAGTTCATTTGTTTTTTGTAAAGAACCATCCAGATCAGCCATTGTCCAAATGTGTTTCAGAGTTGTCTACTTCTATGGAGATGCAGCTTCACAGTAAAGCTTAGAGAAATGTACTTTAACTTATTGGCACTGTGAGTGATTAGAGACAGTGTGAAATACGCCTGGGAAAGACGCATCATGTTTTGGACCAAAATTAATAAATAATGTAGCATTGCTTAACCATAAAGTCCTGAGTGTGGGTTCCATTCTTGGTGTTGGAAGAGGTGTGACAGTGAGTTGTGACCAACTATAACACTGAACTGTCCCCCTGTGTTTTCAAAAGATTTAGCCATTTATATCAGTGCAAAAGAACACTGCCCCCCTCCCCCACTGGAATATAGCACAAGCAGAGCAACACGAGGGCCCTGGTTACATAAAGCTATTTCTAATGTACTTTATTAAGGCAAGGTACTTGCCATTACCCACAGTTCCCATTTTATTTGAAACTGCTGGTTTGGTTTCCTCACCACTAGCCTAAGGCATCATGTTTCTTCAATATACTGTACCTGAGGATCTTCCCAGTGACTAGGTACAGCCACAACTACATCACGTATAGAACGCAACAAGGATAAAATGTTGCCATGGAATTTTTTTAATTACTATTTGCGGACCCTCTGTGCTCTGTGTATCCCACAGGTCCAGCCTCCTCCCTTGTGGCTTCCTCCTGTGGTTCCCTTCATACCTGCAGCTTAGTCCAACACGTGGTCTTTCAATATGCCCACAGTTTTCCTCAGCAGTGATGCCTTCCAAGATCACTTGGAATGAGACCAGCTCATGTGCATCTGGCTATGGGAAAAGCCATTCTAAACGTCAGCTTGGGACATCAGCTTCAGTTTGTACTGCATATAAAACACACATAAATACCTTTAGCCCCAAATAAACATGTTTATTTTTCTAATGACTCAACTACTATTCAAATAACAGTAGATGGGTTATCAGCACATTATTTCCACAGTAGGTGACATCAGCATGTCATAATGAAATACTTAACCAATAGGAGAGCATCTTAATGCAATTCTTGTTAACACCATTAAGGCCCTGGGTTGTGCTCAAAACAACAGCTGAACCAAAATAGAAGCTGCAAAACCGTTATTGAGGAAGTGCTGATTTTTAAAGTGTAAATTAGGCATTTGTGTGCTGTACTGTATTAATGAAATGTACCATCGACTAGTGTAAACATTTACTGCAAAAGGTTTAAAACTACTAAGGAAAAAAAGAAAACTGAGAACTTCATGGTGTAGAGAAGCAGAAACTTTCATCCTGTGGCCTCTTATCTGTATGTACCCCAGGGTGTCAGGCTCCCATAGGTCTTAGGCCTATCCAGACAGTATTTTGAACGCTTAGTACACCTTTGAGAGTCTTGGGTCAGGTGGTACTGGCTGAGGGTTCTGAAGATGGAGTCAGCTACTTGGGTCTAAACAGCCCTGGAAGTTGCGTTTCAGGTTCTGTCTAGGCAGAGAAGTGGCAGCCTCCTCCTAGGAGAAACTGATTGTTCCTGTTGAATAGTTTTCCAGAAATTTCCTTGGGATTGTGGCAGTAGATGTTCTACACAATTTCCCCAGAGGGCTAAAGCTCCTATAGGCAGCTGATCCTGAGGGAATAATAGCACTTAACCAGAGAATGAGAGCAGTGGATTTTGTAGCATATGGGAACTTCAGAGGCAAAGAGCAAGAGAGTCTGCAGTAAAACTGGTAACATGAAAGCCAGAATGTAACTGTGAACTGTGAAAAGGTTGAGTAACAGAACTGGTGGCATCTGGTGCCTTGTCTAAATAACTCCTGCAGTCAGGCAGAAAAAATTAAGAACATGTTGAATAAATGTGTTTAATTTAGTACAAAGCCCTCATACTCATGGTGGACAGCAAGGCTAAAGGACAAGGTAGCAAATCCTCATAGCTACTGCAGTCTCCCAGTGGGAAGCTGCCCTTCATTCTCAATTGTGGAAAAAAAATGAAAGCCCAGTAAGTGAATATTAAATGGTAAAGTGCATTCATTTAGAGACATAAACTCTAAGGAGGATTGGGAAAGGCAAGCAGATTCTTGTAGTCCTGAGGGCACCATGGTCTGAGGGACTGAGTAGCATGACCATCATTGGTAAGCTGTAACGTGTGGCATAATAAAGCTGAGCCCTCAACATTTGGCAGTGCAAGCCTGTAAATAAAATGGCCAGTGTAGGTTGAAGTAAAAGAAAATAATGTATTTCTTTGAAATATGTTTACTTAAAGAGAACATGTTGTGCAAGAGCAAAAGCACTGATACTGAGAGTGTCCATTTCAGGTGTTCTGAGACGGCCCTGTGTAACTTGACAAGTTAATATTAACTCAGACAGAAATGAATGTATCATGCTGATGGCAAGCAACGCAACCTGTAATTGTCATCTGAATCTGACTGCACCTTAATCCCAAATAAAATGTATGTTTTTCTCTGGGGAAAGTAATGAAACTGCAATGAAAATGAGTGTAACATCTGAAAATGACTTGTGTAAATGCTGTGCACCAGTGTAATATGATGCTTGAGAGGAGCAACAGTAAACCTGTTGTTGGGACACTCAAAAGTTAGTTGTGGACATTCAGTTACTTAAGATCAAATGTTGTGTATTAATCTGAGTGATTTACAGTCCTGCACCCAGAAGGTCACCACATATCTGGGATGTCAAGTGAGTTATATGATGTTCACTTCCTTGCATAAATTAACTGTTCCATTCAATACACCTATATTATGGATGGGAGTTACATGCAAAATCATTTTGTCATCCCACCCAGGCGAAGGTCTGGTGTTGATACTATGGAATGTCTTCAGCATCTTGATGTCCATAAAATGCAGTATTAGAAATTATCCTCAGCCAGTGGTTGTGGGAGGCAAGATGGTGGAGTGCACATCTTGGGAGTAGTACCTCCTAGAACTGCTTTCTGAACAGTGATAGTCCTCATCACTCTGACTGACTGTCCTTAAAAACAAATGCCTGAAAGGAGTGAACTACCTCCATTTGAGAAGCTGCAGTTTAAACAAAGGAAAGTCTTTGCATTGTTTAGAATGATGCTGAAAAAAGACGGGGACTGCCAAGGAACAGTTCCAACAAACAAACAGCAAGGAACCTAATGCAAACACCTTTACTGACCCATCAACAAGCTGCAATAGGCTTTAAAACTAAAGCTACAGTGGTAGAATTTGTAGGGGCAGACACCTCTGTGAACAACTTAAACTCCCACAGAAGTCAACTGTTAAGGTTATTCAAAAAAGAGCCAGGAAAGAGGATTATATTATACTTGGAAGCCTTGGTTACTTCAGGTGAAGCTGTTCTTACGAAAATGGATACAGGACTGGGGTAGCAGAAGGAGCAACTGTGGCAGCTGAAGCAGCTTTGGAGGATCTACCTGGTATACTGATGAGAGTTACTCTACCATAATCTGTGTCTGGCAAGAACAAATACTCTTGATGGAACAAGAAGGAAGGGCCAATACCAGGGTCTTCCAGAATTAAACACATATACCCAACCCTCAAAAGAGAGTTGAAAAACAAGGGGTCAGTGACTGAAATTAATAAAATACTAGGATTAAAAATGACTGTTAACAGATGGAGGAAATTTTCCAAGGACTGGCAACAGGGGCTTTAATGGAAATAGAACAACAACAGAACTTAAAAGGGGCTATAGAAGGAAATTCTGGGGGGGAGGCATTTTGTCATAGTTCCCACTAAGGCTTCGGCCCTGCCTATCCCTGTTATGGTGGGAAATCTGCCCTCCGATCTGCTTATTAATCAAAATCCTGGACAATCCTCTGCTATATCAGAAATAGAATCAGAAGCTGAATTGGAGAATGATTTAGAAAGGGGAGCTGAATTTTCTAAAAGGTCTTAGAGTAATGCAAGATGTGTCAAAGACCCCCTTGTGTCAATTCTGAGTGCATCAAAGTGTGTGCACCTGATTTTGGAACAGAAGTGGTCATTGCAGCAAAGTACCTCAAACTGATGCAAGGCACATGCTACATCATAATTATGGTGCATCAAATGAGAATGACACAAGCCAAATCAAAAATGCATGGGGCAAGAATGACCCAAGCTGAGCCACACAGACAATTCTGGGGGCAAGAATGACTTGAGCTGCTGGCCTGGTGGCACTGAGAGTTGAGGCGCTGGACACCACACCTCATGTCACGCCAGTGACCTGGGTTCGTGATCGAGCCCAGGCCACCGTGGGTCAGCAGGGGAGAGAAAGTATCGAGCAGCTGTAGGACTGCTCTCCTGTCTCAGGGAGGGATCCAGGGGAAGCCCGGCACAGCAGCGGCCCCAGTGGAGACTGGCAGTGCTGCACACTCAGGGGCTCTTGAGCATGGTGTAGACATTGGCAGCTGCCTTCCAGATATGGGTGGGAGCAGCCACATCATGGGCTAGGCAGCATTGCACGTCCAACGCTGAGGGTGTAAATCCAGAAATACCCTCTGCCTTGGATAGGTGACGGCCCTGTCAGTGCTACCACCACACGTCCAGTGCTGGTTCCCCGTCACTGCCCCTATGGTTTCCCCAGGTTGCTTCCTTCCATCCTGGGGAGCCGTGATGAGATTGAAGATGTAGGGGAACACAGCGGGTGGTAGAGTGAGTAGGTGAGTGCAGTGGCCCGAGAGAGTTCAGAGATGGAGGGGCCAGAAAAATAGTTAAAAAAAAAAAAGAATGACTCGAGCTGAGTGAAAAAGACAATGCAGGAGGCAGGAATAACTCAAGCTGAGTCAAACAGACCAGTGATGCGTGGAGTAAGAATGACTCAAGCTGTGCCAAACAAACAAATCATGTGTGAGGGTGAGAAATGATCCAACCTGCATCAAAAATGGGGTGAGTGACTCAAGCTGAGTCAAAAATACTTTGGATGAAATGCCCAAAAAATTGCATGTTAAGCCCCAAAACACTTTAAACCTGATCTGCAGTGGAATATGGGCTATATAACCACACTTTAATAGGATTTACTCTTCCTTTATATGCACCAGTGTCAGTTAGATCAGCTCTTGCTGGTCTTACAAGTCCATGCTACCTTTAGCACTGTGCCAACATCTTCCACTATTGAAAATAAAAAGGGATGGTGCATCATTTTTGTGATGCAAGCACCATTGCAATGTGGCACATCCATTTTTGTGATGCAAGCCTGATGCAAGCCATTTTGTCACAGGCAGTTCCGCTTTTGACGTAGGCAGCATTAGAAAATTGGAACTGATGCAAGTTTCGATGCAGCTTGCTCCTTGCATCAATCTTTTCTGGTGCAAGCACCTTGCATCATTCTCAGAGCTTTGAAAATATTGAGCCTGGGGTCTTTTGAACAAGATGCCCATGAGAATGACAAAATGCCTAAATGGGCATAATTAATCTTACAGAAAATAGAGAAGATGGACATTAAGTTGTCAAAAAATAGCTGGCCCAGTGGTGCTGAGGGTTGAAGTGCTGGATGCCACATCTCGCACCATGTGACCCAAGTTTGGAAACAGACTTGGGATGCCAGGAGAAGGAGAGGATTGAGCATCTGGAGGATTGCTGTCCTCTCTTGGGGTGGGTTACAGGGGGTTTTCCACTGTGAAGCAACTCCTGATGGAGACCGGGAGCAGCACATAAGCAAGGACATTGGACATGGGGGAGGCAATGGCAGATGCTGGCTGCAGAGGAGGAGCCATGCAGGATCATTGCATGCAGTGTCTTGGGGAAACAGTAAGGCAAACTCCCAGAAGGTTCAGGAAGGTGACGGTGACCCCAGTGGATGAAGCCCACATCCACAACACTGGATCAGCTTTCCACCAGCTCTCCTAAGCCCCTCTACACAGCCATGGACTGACCGTCTAAATTCCAGAAAGGTCACCAGGTAAGGAGTGGTGGTTCCGCCCTGGGGGGCTTAGATCTTGGGGGTGGGCTGAGTCCATAGGCTTGGGAGGGGGATACTCATCCCTTGTACTCCCAGTGGAGAGAGGGGGTTTCAGGTGGGGAGTAGTGGCGGAGTTCTAGAAGGTACACCTGAGAGATGCCTTGGCCCTCCAGAGATAAATAGAATGAAAAAAAAAGTTATCAAAAAATGTGTTAGAGGTAAAAATTGGTTCTTTGCTGACAAGTGTCTCATTACTGACAACAGAGTAGATACATCTGAAAAAGCAATTAAATCAGACTCAATAAAGAGTGTCAAATTTAGAAGATAACCAGTTACACCTCAAGAGACAGATGAATGACCTGGAAGCAACATTTAAAGAAACACAAGCTCACTTACTGGATTTTGAAACAATGGCCCATGGTAAGAATGTTAGGGTCTTAGTCATTTCTGAGGCATGAGACCACGATTTTATGCTTCATGAGTTTTTGAAAAAAATAATGCCAAAATATTCGGGAACGGATACAGAAAATGTAAAAGTGGATACTAACCATATTCACTGGACCTTAAGATCAAGATCAGAGGATGGTGCACCCCAACTGATATTTGTGAAATTCTGTAAATCTAGCAGTTGAGAACTTCAGGCCACAAGTAAGCAAACAGAAAAGAATAAATTTGATGGTGCACTGTATTGCTAATTATTATGACCTTCCACTAGATTTGACGAATGAAAGAAACATATTTGACTTTCTATGGTCTGTGTTGCAGAAACGTAACCATAAAGTGTCAATGGTGTTCCCAGCCAAAATGAAAATTGTATTGGAAAGTCAGAGATTTGTATAAGACTCTCTGGAAATGCTAAAAAGGACTTGAGGGAGAAACTGTTGAACATTTTATTTAATTTTTTTTTCTTTTTCTGTTTAAATTGTGAAATAACTAGAAATATGAAATACATTGTAAAATGAGTTAGTATTAGAAAATAAATTAGAATGTTTTTTCCATAAAAGGAGGCTGTGATAAAAGAGTGTGGGGATAGGAACTGAAGGGTACAAATTTGCAACTCAGTTGGGTTGCCAAGTGAATTTGTTTGTATTTACTTATTTTCCATGGTTGTGGTTGGCATTATTATTGTCATTTACTTGGATTAAACAGATTTTATGGAATTATGGAAAGGAAGGGAACTTGGAAGCAGAGATTCAGGAATGTGTATGTAAAAGTAAGCACAGAAGTGTAATACAGAATAAATAGAAAGGGAAGGATAAGAGAAGTGTGCATAATTGGTCACATGCTGATTCAGGTTTAAGTCAATTTAGATTACGGTTAAGAGAGACCACTGTATTAAAGGTTTCCCCTTCAATGTTAATGGGTTAAACTCATCCATCAACAGATCAAAGGTGTTGAGCTACAGCACATGAATAAAACAAAGGCCAATATAATCAGATTGCAGAAGACCCATTTGGATCTTAAGGAACCAAACAAAGAAACACAGAAACATAGAATTTGTCAACAGAAAGGGACCACTTGGCCCACCCAGTCTGCCCAGATGTCAAGAAATGTGATGTTGTGCTCTTTCTCTTCACCAGGAACTAGGAAAACTGCTGTGGTGACAGTTATGATTAGAAAGAATATAAAAGAATGGTTACTTACTGTAAGATTGGACCTTCAGTAGAATCTCCTCCAATGAGCCACATCATGAAAGTGTAAGCCATCGGTGCCAGGACCACCTGGAAATTTCTGCTAGCTGGAGCACCCATGTCAATGTGCATCATCACCACTTATATAATGTGGGTGACCCCATCATGCTTCAGTTCTGTGAGACATGCTTGGAGAACATCCGACTGGCAGTGATCAAAGCATGAGGACCAAACCTGGCACAGGGAGGATATAAAACCTGCATAATATAATGCCAAACTGGGCATAAGAGGAGAACCAGCTTGCCAAGAAAGACAGGATACCCATCAAACTTCAAGAGTGCAGTCCCCCCCTGATAAATAAAAGAAAAGTGAAAGGCATCTGTTCAAGACTAAGTGCAGGCTATGTAATCCCAGTAAGTCTTGATAAAAGCATTGCCACCACTACTATAAACTTATCAAGGTTCTTTTCATTTTCTCATAAGGTTATAATGCACTTCAACATTTTGTTGTACCCCACAGCATCATAAGAAACTTATTTATGACTTGTTTTAACATTTACACAATACTTCTCACATCAAAATGTTAATCATTTAAAAGGTATTAACTTTATTTTATTAGAAAGATGCTTAACAATACAATGTCTAATTATAGGATTAATGAGTGTGGACATTTCTTTTTAGGAAGCTAGCTAAGCAGTAAGGGAAGCATCTAAAGAAAGAGTCTTGTTCTTTGAGGCATATTTTATTTATAAAATTATAATTATGATATATACTTTTGAAAAGATAAATGGAGTGACATATACAGGTAATCTGTATGTGTTTATTATTTACAGCGTCAGCCTCTTATGAATATTGAAAGAAAAGAGAAATAAGTGGATATTTACAAATATTTACAAACAGGGAATTGTACATGAGGTGATTATGTAGTCTGTGTATGTTAGCTATGAATTGAAACTGAATTAATTTGTTGGAAATAATATATAGGAATATAGTACTGATGTGAGGTGTATTGTGCATATGTTAAAACAGGTCATAAATAATTTTCCTGATGAAGGTGTGGGGGTACACAGTCAAACACTGAAGTACATTATGACCTTTGAAAAGTTTGTAGTAGTGGTGAGCAACGATTTTATTAAGACTTTACTAGGAATAGGCAGGATAACCACCTGCCACATGAAAATGGGGAAGGAAGGGAAAGAGCTGTGATTCAATAGAGGAGAGTCCCTCAAAGATCTATTTTTAAGGTAAGTAACCCTGTCTTCTTCAAGAATAACTTCCTCTATTGAGCCACATCATGGAATGATTTCAGTGCAGCACCAAAGCACCTAGGAAGAGAGGAAGAAAGGATCTAAATACCCTGAGTAAGGAGGCCTTGCCAGACAGTAAGGTAAACTCCAGCACATCTATGAGAGACGATGTCCAGACTGTAATGTTTAGTGAGTGTATGGACAGTACTCCAAGTGGCAGCAGCACAGATGTCAGCAGTGGACACATGGTGAAAACATGCCACCGAAGTAGCCACTACATGGATGGAGTGAGCACAGACAGGATCAGGAAACTGCTTACTGCACCTCTCAGTACTGATAACAGGATTTGTTATCGTAATTAACGCCACTCCTGTGGCTGAAGCACGCAGGCAAAGCCTCTTGCTTCCACTACCCAGGAGGATGTTTATTACACGATAACACACACCTTTGAGTGTTTTATTGCAATTATATACAATGGCTCATTGTTATACAAAACAAAAATAAAAATAAAAATGTTTTTAGTAGATTTTTAGTAAGGCAGTATATCTTTGTGCCATATACTCATCCAAGAAACCAACACAGTGATGTTATTGTGTAATATCATCACTGTCTCAGGCACACACTGACCATTCAGAGTCCAGGAAATTTTCTTGCCATTGTATAATAGAAATTAATGCAGCAGGCCAACCATTTGGAAAGGCCCTGCTGAGAAACAGGGGAACCCACCATCCTAGGGGTGGAAGCCACAAATAACTGAGGGCATTTTCTACAATACTTAGTATGATCAAGGAACCAATGCAATGTCTAATGAACATAAAGTGTGTACAGACAATGTTCCTCACTATCCATGGAGTCTAAAAGTAAATTGAAGGTTTATAGTCTGATTTAGTATATGCTCAGAAATTACCTTTGCATAGAAAATTAAGGAATTGGTATACAAGGTAAGCCAATCCTTGCAGAAAACAACATAAGGAGGCTCCAGAACAGAGCTTGAAGTTCAGAAATACATCTAACAGATGTCATAGCCATGAGGAACAGCCTCTTCCAAGAGAGGAATTGCAGCTCACAAGTAGCAGCAGGCTAAAAGGGAGGCACAATAAGGGTTTCCAGGACCATATTAAAGTCACACACCAGAACCGAATCTCAGATCAGGGATGGAGAAATAGAATACCTTTGAGGAACCTATGGGAAACTTCAAGCTGGGCCACTGTTTTGCCACTGGTGAGGGCATAAAAAGTCAAAACTGCAGCTAAGAGATTTAATCAGGGTGGCCGACTCAGCCCACAGCTTGACCAGGACCCTCTGTATCAGATGAAACAGAGGAAATCCATTCATGAACCTCCCTTTCCAAGAGAGGGACAATGTATCTCACCAAAAGAACTCACAAAAAAACTCCAGGTCCTGGAACAAGCATGCAGATGGCGGCAGTTTTGCATTCTATGGCAATGCAAAGAGGTCGATATCCAAGTGACCCTACTTTACAAAGAAGTCGCCTGAAATGAAATCCAACAACTCTCATTTGCAGCAGAGTGCCTGGGACTGGCTGACATGATCTGCTGGGGCATTGAGGATACCTGGCAGAAAGATGGCCAACAGGAATATGTTGTGTTCCACGGCCCAGAGCCAGACTCGCATCATTTCTTCAGAGAGGATATGAATGAACCCCGCCTTGGCAGTTGAGGTACATCACTGAAATGCTCTCTGTACAGATCAACAGTTGGTGCCAACAAGGAGGGTAATGAAAGCCTGTAGGCCTAGCAGAACATCCCTCATTTCCAGAGTGTTGCTGTGTAGAACCATGTCTAAGGGGAACCATTGACCCCATGCCTGGAGGGGGCCCAAATGGCACCCCACCAGAACCAGAGGTATCTGTCATCATCACTGGCAGAGGAGACTGATGGAAAAAGGGGGACCCTGTCTCTGGAGTGAAGCAGTCCAACCACTAGAGCAGGGAGTGGTGAAGCAGAGGAGCCAATTTTATTTATTTATTTATTGAAGATTTTGGATAACATACCTTTGAGTCAAAGACTCCTTTACAAAGGTTCCACGTCATTGAGAGCAGAGACATCAAGGACAATAGCAACAGTTAGACACAATAGTTGCAGAAATGGTTACAAAATGGTCACAGTAAAGCAGCTGGTGATGCAAAGATACAGAGTGTTGCTAAGCATAGGTACATAGTACAGATGGTAGCAGGTAACAGAAACATACACTGCAGTGCGGTCACGCCAGCCATGCCCTTGTGGTTATTTGCAGGCCTAGGCTGGACTGAGGTGTCCATTGTCAAATATAGGCATGCCTTGGGGTGGTTGGACCACAGTTTAGTCCATAGTCTGGGGGGGAGGGGAGTGGGTAGGACTAGAAATCAAGGACAGTCACAAAGATTAGGTCTCTTAGCTGGGACTTTAACTGACCAAGTTTGGGTTCTGTGGAGGAGGGAGTTTGGGAGTGAGTTAAGCCAGCAAGGGGCCAGGTACCTAAAAGTCTCTTTGACCCGAGGTGGTCTTGCAGTAGGTACCCTAGTGGGTTGTCACTGATTGCCAAGTGAGGTGAGTGGAAAATGGTGCCTGGAGTAGGGGGTGAGAGCAACTGGGAGTAGTCTTACAGTTATTGTTTTAGCAAAGAGGCAGGTCTGATATTTGAGTCTCCCCACAAAGTTTAGCCAGTTGGTTGAGGCATAAAGGGTGCAGGTATGTGTGAGTCTGGTGCAGCCAGTAGCTAGTCTACAGGCCTTATTAAGGGTCAGACTAATTTTGTTTAGGTGCGTGTTATTGGCTGCCTCATAGATAATGATTCTGTAGTCTATGAGTGATAGTACCAATGCCAAGACAGCTAGGTGGAGAGCTTCTGGTGGGAGGCAGTGCTTGTACCGGTGAAGTAGACCAATACACACATTGACAGTGATGCTCAGTTTTCAGATGTGGTCATGGTAGGTGAGTCCAGAGTCTAGGGTGATACCTAGGTATTTGAACGAGGTAACCTGCTCAAGGGGGTAATATAGAGAGTTCAATATGAGCAGGGGTTGTCCTATGTTCTTGTTTTGGGAGTGTGCAAACACCATGGATTTTGTTTTTTGTTATTTAAGACTAGCCTATGTCGAATGAAACAGGATTCAGCTCCCATGAAAGATTTTTGGAGAGCAGAATGGAGGGCTGTGGGATCAGTGTGGGAGCTGTAGAGGACAACATCATCCGCATACAGGAGCAGTTTCCCAGAGCAATCCTTGGGCAGGGAGTTGAGGAACAGGGAGAAAAGTAGGGGTCTGAGAATAGAGCTCTGTGGGACCCCTGATCTGACTTGGAGGGAAGAGAACAGGGTTTGGGCAAGCCTGACTGTCTGGGTTCTCTCAGACAGATTGCTGGCAAACCAGTCGGTGGTCTCTGGAGACAGGCCAATTTGTCTGAGGGAATCTAGGAGTAGTGTGTGGTGCACCGTATCAAACGCCTTGGATAGGTCTATAAAAACAGTACCAGCAGTGAGGCCAGTATCAAGATTTATGTGGAGGGCATTTGTAAACTCCAAAAGGTCTGTGGTGGTACTGTGGTTATGGCAGAAGCCATGTTGCTCCAGACACAGGAGGCTATATTTGAGAGATAGTCCATAAGCTGGTGGCTACAATCTTCTCCAAGGTTTTGGAGGGGGATGGAGGATTGAGATGGGGTGGTAGTTCCCAGGCAGAGTGTGGTCAACCCTTTTAAGAATGAGTGTGATGACAGCAGATTTCCATTTAGATGGAAACTGGCTTAATGACAGGGAGTGGTTCAGAAGCATGGTGAGAGGGGAGAACTTCAAAGGTGAGCCTAAGCAGTTTAAGATCTAGTGTGTCGCTGTTGAAACATGATTTGCTGAGAGCCTTGAGTAGAAGGGGCAGCTTCACACTGAGATATTGCTTTAAAGTGGAATGGGGGTGGAGAGGGAGCAAGGTGGTGCTGGGGTGGGGGAGAAGAAATTGGGGAGAACACTACTAAGATTGGAGAAGGAGGCCTTAAACGTATTTGCAATTAGGGCAGGGTCTGTGGTGATAGACCCATTGGCCCTGAGTTGGGAGGGGGCAGTGAGGCTTTCCACTGAGCTCTTTGAGGGAGTCCCAGAACTTGCGCCCCAAGCCCCATGTAGCAGTGAGCAAGGGTTTGCAGTACTCAGCTTCTGTACATTTATTATGCTTCTGTAGCGCTGCCTGTCAGCAGGTTTACTAGTATCTAGAGCAATGTGCCATAGATTGTCACATTCACAAGATCTGGTCCAGCAGGACTTGTAACATCCAAGGTGTATCAACCCCTTTAACTATCTTTTGCTTAGGGTGCATACCGTCGCAGGCAGAGTTGAAGTGTCGAGGGCAGAGTGTGTAAATTGTCTCCTCTTCAATGCAGTTTGTCTGAATGTTGAGCCAACTGGGCACAGAGGAACCATTGTGGAATCCTCATATGTAGATGTACCAGCAATACAGTGAGAATAACAGCAGCCATGAGGCCTATTAGTCATAGGAGACATCTGGCTGAGACATAGTCACTGGAAGAGACCAGCTGAGCCTGGGCAACCAAAACCTTAGCATGGTTTAAGGGAAGAAAAGCCTGACCCATTCCCATGTCCAGAACTACCCCTATGTATTGGAGATGCTAGCACAGAGTGAGTTCTGACTTTGGCTCATTCACCAGAATGCCCCGCCTTAATGGCTCAACAAGCTGTCCTGTATGGAACAGTGTTAAATTATCTCCTTCTTCAATGGGTCCTTCAGAAGCCAATATTGAGGTACAGGAAAACATAAAGGCCCTCCTTCTGAGGGTACCTGCAACCATTGCAGTATTTAGCAAATACATGCAGTATAGAGGACAAGCTAAAGGACAAAAAAACCAATAGTGAGAGCCTGGTGCACTGCCCCACCACAGAGGTAAGCTGTGGAGGAACAGGCATGTCCCACAGGTAAGTCCCAGTGATGAATGATGAGGTTGGGGGACCATAGAGCAGGAGGGGGCCAACCAGGTAAAGGAGGGGAAAACACAGGTACTGTCTGTGGGACTTGTGGCTCTTCATATAGCGGTTAGCATCCTTCATACTAGGGCACATAGCCAATCCTCTTGCTGCAGCGGGTGGAGCAGGGACTGTAGAGAGACTATGCAGAACTTATTGTGTTCTGTAAACAGTTTAGGCCCTGGTGGTCCATGACAGGACATAACTCTACCGTCTATTTCAGTACAAGAAAGTACTGAGAATAGTAGCCCTGATTCATTTCTTAAATCAGGGATGGGGCTGTATGGCTATCTTGCAGAGGAGGAATTGAGACTCTCCATCAGGAGGGCAGGATGTCCCAGAGGGTAATGGTTCAGCAAGGGAGGATATACAGGAGGGACAGAGAGGAGCTCTAGGGCATGTCCTTGCTGAACTACCTCTAGCACCCAATCATCTGTTGTGATCATTCTCCATTTTGGAAGAAAGAGGGGATGTGACCTCCCACAAGAACTCCCTCATCAGCAGGGCTGGAGGAGGTAGAAGGGAATCAGAAGACTCCAGGGAACTGCCAAGACCCATACCTTTACTGACCCTGGTATAGGCTCTGGGAGGCCAAGGGGCCTGAGAGGAGGCATGGGTCCACTGGGAGCCATGGCTGGTCTCCTGGAATAGCCTCTAGCAGGGCAGGCATAGGCCCTATGAATGTAACACCTGCACTGACCCAGAGGCTTCAGATGAAGAGTATGAAGGACCTCATGGTCACTTTAGACATTTGGAGGTCCCTCAAAGCAGACTCACCATTGGAACCAAAAAGCTGCTTAAATCTAAAGGGAGCATTAAGGACCAGTTGCTGGACATCAGTGGCAAAGCTAGCCACACACAACCTCGTGGCAGTGCAGGCAATGCCAGAAGCAGCCGCGATGAACTGCAGCTTAAGAGGTATCATAAGTCAACCTTAAGAGGTGCTTACCAGCCTCAAGACCATGGGCAACAGTCTGCTGAACTTCAGTTTTATCTGATCCATCGGGCAGCCTGTCAGCCATGGCAGCCATACAGGTTTTTCTGATATCTGATCATGTAAGCCTGGTAGCTGGCAATCCATAGGCCAAGACACACTGAAGCATACACCCTCTTGCTCATCACATCCATCTTTCTCGATTCCATGTCAGGAGGAAGACAGCTTGTATGTTTTTGACGTTTTAGATCTGTCATGCAGTCAAAATCCATCTGGTTGAGTGGAATAATAGGGCTTATGTGAAGGGGCAGGATATCATTCATCCACCTTATGAGGCACGGATGCCAAAGCACTGGCCCTGTGCCAAGCAACCATAGTGCATCCTCCAAGGTTGATTAGATAGGAAAAGCAGTAACCGGAGGCAGAGCAGAAACCTCTGAAAAGTCATGGAGGATTGTGTTGGAGGACTCCTTCTCCTCAGCAACAAAGCCCAGCTTGGTCTGAAAAGCCTGAAAGAGGCATCCTCAGGAGGGAACTAGATGTATAACATACACTTTCCTCACTACAGGAGGATAAAGTATAGTTGGAGCCCACCACTGGGGGCATACCTTCCTCCTCTATATACTCTGCATTATAGTACTGCTTCCTTCATCAACAGAAATATGCAGCGGATTGACAGCAGGAGGAAGCTGCACTGAGGAACCATCAATTGACTAGGTGTCAATGAAGGAAGCTCCTTGCTAGGTATAGTAACCAGCAGAGGGAGCGCTGACAGCATCAACGACATTGATGGTGACATACCTGATGGTGGTGATGGGATTAGCATTGAGGGCAGAGCTAGCGGCAGAAGCTTTTGAAACAGTTCAGATATAGTATAAAACAACATCTGCGTGTTGATGCACCCTGACGGGGTCATCAATGACTGATTCATTGTCGGGACAGTGCCTGATGGAAGAATCAGCTGCGAATCCCCTGGCAGGGGGATTAGAGCCAGTGCCAAACCCTGACCTTCGTATCTGAGAGATAATTGGTGGGCAGAGAAACCCAAGGACTTAGCCTGGGAACTGCCTTTCTCAGCAGACATACCTCCTTTAAGAGGAGAGTGACACCTGACCTGGCAAGAGAGGCTTCTTTGTCACAATGACACTGCTTCTCTATCAGTGAGGCTGTGTTTTTCTGCTGATTTAGTAGCCACCTCTTTTTTGTCTTTCTTGGCTGAGTCAACAGACAATGCTATTGACCATGGGGAGTAGCAGGTCAATGGTGAGCAGTGGGGAGAGAACGAGTGGGCGGTGATGGTGAAGTAGCCTGTGATATAGGCAGCTTGTCCTACATTGCCTTATGTTTCAATAAACTTCTAATGCTTTTTGGCAATGTCTCCACATAGTCTGGTTCAAACCCTGGCAAATGCTGCAGGCTTTCACATTGTGAGAGATGTCTGAGCAGTGAAAGCACATGTCATGAGTGTCATCCTTACAAATCTTAACTTACCATAACACCAGTAATGGAAAATGGCTCTGTCTTTCATTAGCTGCCCAAACAATTGTTATAGTTAAAACTAAAAAGAAAGTAAGTAGTATTAATGATACTTGCAAATTTAGATGGCATTCTTCAGCAGTGGTGGACTGACGAGCAGTTGGGGCATCCATTGGTGTTTGTAATAGTTTCTCACAACAGCTCTGGCAGTCTTTATTGTCTTTGTTGCTCATCAAATATTGCATTGCTGCCACTCTTTGGATTGCATGATTTTGTGCTATATACATGTATCATTAGAAATCTGCCATTTGAAGGTACATTTCATAATTTGCCAGACTCAGTCTGCTGTTTACAACCCCTCTCCTTATGAGTGCAATGTGCTTTTGATTGTTTTGATGGCAGGAGAAAGAATTGAGGAATGATGGGGCCACCCATGTTATATGAGTGGCTACAATGCATGTCGATGTGGATGGCCTCAGCTAGCAAAGGTTTCCAGGCTGTTCTGATGCAGATGGCTTAGTTTCATGATGTGGCTTAATGGAAGGAGGCATCCTTGAAAAGGATCTTCCATTTCATTGATAAATGGTCTGATAAAGAGGAAGAATTCTACCAGTTAAAGGAAAAGATTAACTATTATCCTAGTTTAGTTTTATTTTTGATCAGTTAGACAAACCATTACAACATTAAGTGAATTTTAAAAAGTACATTAGAAATAGACTCAATAATCAACACATATATAATAATACGTATAGAAGTATTTGCTCACAGACATATACAAGTCATTGTTCATTGATCCAATAAATAGGAAACAATAATTTCACAATGGTCTTTAAGTTAATAACCCTATTACACAGTTAAATAACCAGAAATGCAAATAATAATAACAAACTTTATTTGTTGTAAGCGCAATTCAAATAGGTACCAAAGTGCTTTTACAAAATAAAACCTTAAAAACTATAAATATTTAAAACCAATAAAATGACAGACATCCGTAAATTAATTTTCAGGATAGGTAAGCAAGAAAAAAATGTTTTATGAAGATTTGAACTCTCCACAGTCAGGCAACCCCTTATCTGATGAGGTGAGAATTCCACAGGGTGGGAGCCACAAATGCGAATGCTCAGGCTCCAGAGGTCTCAAGTGAACCATGGGAATCTCCAGCAATCCTTCATCAGTGGAGCAGAGTGGTCAGAGGGCAGTAGGGATGTAGGAGCCTTGCAGGTAACTCAGTCCCTGTCTGTGTAGGGCTTTGTAGGTCAACAAACCGACCATCAAGGTGATCCGACACTGAACCAGCAGCCAGTGCAGTCCATGCATCACAGGTGTGACATGGCTAGATTGAGAAAGTCCAGTCAACAACCTGGCCACAGCATTCTGCACCAGCTGCAAGTAGTGGATATCAACCCAAGCCCTAGGTACAGGGTGTTGCAATAATCAAGGCGTGAGGTCACAAAGGTGTGGACCAGTGTTGGAAGATCACCGGGCAGAACCAGATGCTTGATCCAGGTGATATTCCTCAGATGGTAAAATGAGGTCTTGATGATGGATGACACCTGAGACTTCAGGGTCAACCCCTCGTCAAAAATAACATCCAGACTCCGCACCCATTCAGAGGCCATCAGCTGGTGACTGCCGAGCAGAAGCCCAGAGGCCTGCCTGCCGAAGATCCCTCTACCCGGCAACCTGGGTCCACCACCAAAACCTTGGTTTTGTCAGGACTCAGCCTCAACCAGTTGGCACTCATCCAGCCCTGGATCTCGGTCAGGCAGTTGTCAGACACTGAGACCGCATCATCCTGGTCAGGTACAAAGGACATGAATAGCTGAGAATCATCTGCATAGGAGTGAAAATTCCAGCCATACCACTTACAATGTCTCCCAACGGCAGCATATACACCATGAATAACATGGGCAAAAGCACAGAGCCCTGGGGTACCCCATATGGTAGAGAGAGAATGCATCAGAGGAATAAATTCCTGACGCAGCTCTCTGAGATCTACCAGTGAAGAATGAGTGGAACCATTTGAGAACTGTCCCTGACAATCCACAGATAACCAACAGGAGATCCAGTAATACACCATGATCCACGGTGTCAAATGTTACAGAGAGATCAAGGAGGATTAAGATGGAACAACTCTGATTTCTTGCTATCAAGAGATCATTGAGCACCTGAACCAGGGCAGTCTCAGTGCTATACCTCTTCCTAAATCCTGACTGAGAGGATCGTAGATGTCATAGATGGTGAGGTGGTCATCCAGCTGCAGCTCAACCACCTTCTCAATAACCTTGCTCATGAAAGGCAGGTTAGAGATGGGTCTGTAGTTGGTGAGACAGTCTGGGTCCAGAGAAGATTTCTTAAGGAGGGTGTCACCATCTCCTTCAGGAGTCAGGAAACTCACCTGTCTCAAGCGAACTCTGGACTATCTCTGCCAGGACC
Organism: Neoceratodus forsteri; assembly: GCA_016271365.2. Taxonomy (NCBI): domain Eukaryota; kingdom Metazoa; phylum Chordata; order Ceratodontiformes; family Ceratodontidae; genus Neoceratodus; species Neoceratodus forsteri. The sequence continues at coordinate 171,252,493 of CM057457.1, read as the reverse complement.
GGGCCAATGATTTCAAAGCACCCCACAAGGAGGCGAGTTGAGCCTGGGTCCAAATTACAGCAGGTTGGCCACATGCTCTGGATGATCCTTATGACTTCCATGATCGCCAGCTGGTTAAAAGCCGACCAACCAAACCGGGGATCTGCAACCTCCAACCAATCATCACCCCACCCATTGGAGTGAGCTAAGCAGATCTCTGATCTAATGTCAGCAACCCCATCAGCAAAGAAGTGAGCAAACTCCTTACACTTATCCTGTCACAATGCTCTTAGAACTTGCAGACAGGCTGGATTGCACAGTTTGGCAACAGTTCAGAAGAGCTGAATTGGTCAGTTCCATGCAGCGGTGATCTCCCCAGACAGGAACTCTGCCTTCTTATGGGAGATCACTGATTGATAGTCTGTGTAATGGGCCATCAATCTAAGCCTGTCAGCACTGAGACCAGATTTCAGCCAGCGATGCTCCATCCTTTGCCCCCTCTCTCCTCATCTCCCTCAAACCAAGGGGACTAAGGGCAAAGAGTGAGGGGGTGAACACGAACAGGAGCAATAGAGTCCAGAGATGCCACCATGGCCTTGTTATAGGCCTGTAGTAGGCTGTCTGGTCCCCTGCTAGTAGTCAAAAATCCTGTTAGATCCAGCACTGTCGTCAGGCCATCTTGGGGTTACACCCCTTAATGGGCAGTACTGGACCATCTCCAAAAAGGGCAGGCCTATAAGGGGAAGCCAGGAAATTGAACCTGATAGTGTAATGGTCAGACCAACTGACTGGCTCCATCACCAAGTTGGAGGTCTCCATACCCACTAGGAAGACCTGGTCCAAGGAATAACCAGAATTAAGGATCACAGCAGAAACTACCTGTTTGAAACCCAACAAAGTCATTAGTTTGAGGAAGTCCTGACCAAACTGTAGAGTTCATTGTTGAACCAGGCATTGAAGTCACCTAGCACCATCACTCTGGGGGACTCCAACACTATGTCGACAATGAAGTCCACGACTTCCTGCAAAAATTGTTTACCATCCCCCAGGTGGAAGGTAGATGAGAAATATTTTGCACCCCACACCTGGTCCAGGATACATTCAAAAGATCTGGTCTCCCCCACTGGCACATCTATCAGGCCCAATTCCACTACAAAACAAATGGCCATAGCCTCACCATTATGATCCAACCTCAGGCCGTGTATCACCAAGAAACCATCTGGAGCGCTGACTCAGGAATGGGACCAGCATTCTCATCCAGCCGTGTCTTAGTGATGCATGCCAGGTCCAATGTCCCAAGAAGATCTGCAATTATTGCCATCTTGTTTTTAATGGACCTGGCATTGCATAATACTGCCCAGGTCAGATGAGACTCCGAGGCTGATCGAGTCAACTGCCCACAGAAGGTGGAGCCCTTGGGTATGGGAACCAGAAAGGAGGACCCCTCTCCAGTCTCCATTTCACCCCAGGGCATCTCCTTGTCCTCATGACCCCAATCTGGCCATCCAACTCCACCCCCAGGTCCAGGGCACCTCCCATACCTCCTCCTTACAATCCCCAATGCCCAACAGCAATTGTATACATCAGCATGCAAAGGGGAACAACTAAAGGGATGGAGGCCCCAGAGCTTGGAGGAGGAGTAGCATCTGACTGGGAGAGCCAACTGCCAGCACATGCTCTCCAGTCACCCAGTATAGCTACCCCCAAATTATAAGATCTAAAACCACAAATTAAACTAACTCAAATAAAAAACCTGTCCCCCTTCCCAAAATTAGGTTTAAAAATCTCTGCCAGTTTGGTACATGTATGAGTCCAGGTTATAGTCTGAAGCAAATCCAAATCTCAAAGGAAGCATGCCAAGCCAAGACCTCCAATAAATGTTCCAGAAAGGTGAGGCTCTCACCCTCAACCTATCTATATGATCAAATGTTCAGATCCTCCAGCTCCAACAACAGCAGATAACTAAGCAAATAACTAATGAATTTAATAATTAAATACTAATTGTTAAGGCAGACATTATGTATAACAGAATACAAATTGCAATAAATACATCCTCTATAAATTATAACTCATAGATTATGAAGGATGGAATTTTAATTATTCAACAGTATGTAAAATTGTATTATCTTGGGGAGTAAATTCAATACTCATACACCTCCTTATAATAATTTTTAATAGGGCAGAAATATCCCTTAAATTATTATCTCATCTCCTAGGAACAATATCCAAAACAATAGTGCACATGTAAGGGAAAAAGCCAGTGTCTGAAAGATGTTCCCAATAATCATCACACCCAGGCAATAAAAAACTTTTCTGATTCTCTTCGGAAAGGGTCTCAGACATATTTCTTGCACTACTTGAAGACTGTGCCAAATAAAACAATCAGCTATTAGGTCAACTAGAACTTCAAGAAACATGTCTCCTGTACCCTTTCTAATGGCAAAAATATCTGCCCCCCCCCCCATACTAGCTCCCTCTAAAAAGGGAAAGCATTCTTTTTAGGCCGCAATAAGTCAATTGAGTCCCTTTATGCTAGAAAATTAGTTAGGAAACTTGATCTGATGCTCAGTTGTTAACCAAGTGCCAACTGTCATATGGTCCTGTCCTGGTTTGTGATAGAACATCATGAACTTTATGACTCCTCCAAATTCCATCATACTTAGTATTCCTTACCCAACTCCATGAAAATTAAGCCTTGGATCCCCCTCTATATATGGTCATTAACCAAAGGAGTCACCATTATATATCAGTTCTTCCTATCAGTTAGATTTCAAATTAAACAAGCCCTGTTCATACATAGGTAAAGTTCCAAATTAGTTTCCCAATTATCAATTTGACACCAATAAACCTCAGGTGCTTGTCCTATATTTATATATAAAGTTCCCCATAGATAACTATTTGGGAATTTTAAATGATCTACAGGAGTATCATTTTAAGTCAATGAATATGAAGGATGGTCTGCCTTACTACCTGCAAAACCAAGTAAAATCTCCACAAAAACATACAAAAAATAAAACATAAAAATACGAAGTAAATTCATGCTGTTTAAAGGCACGAGCCATTATTACTTAAAGCAGCAATACTACCTAATTAGGAAGTGATCCATTTTCAGTTTTGTGGATCTATAGTAAATATGACGGCTGCTATCTAGTACTGCTGCTTTCAATGTGGTGGGCAGCAGAAATGTAAACAAAAACAAAGGGAAACTGAGCAAATGATGGGGTGATAGTACAATGCTGGTGGGAAAGATTACCAGGTCCATGCTCAGCAGAGCACTGAGAATAAATTGTTGAAAAAGCACAATTTTTTTTACATAGTACTGCTGCTTTAAGATAAGTCAAATATAATTGGGAGAAATATGTACCCATTCAGAACTGACCTAAATGGATCAATAAAATTACTGAATGAATTGTTTCTCACCAGAGAGAAAAAAACACATTTTCTATACATTAATGAAGACTATATACACATATGTAAAAAAGCTAATATTGGTCCATGCCACAAATTTTAATTTGTCCAAGGCAAAACTTGAATTCCTTTGCTTCCAAACTTTCATGATTTCTAGGGCTTTAAAAATTAACATTTTTTTATTTATTTATTAGTTATAACAAGCACTTTCTCTTTAAAGAGTACACGTGTCAGGTAAAAAAGGGTCTTTTACCTGCTGGCAGAAATGTGTTTTCTAGTCACTCACCACATGTTGCCCTTGGCTGTTAGCATTCATACTTATATTTACCGGCCAAAGAGTCGCTGATGGATTTTTTTGTAGGAACTTATCCTGGTCTCCCTGATCCAAGAGTCCATTAATCACTCCATTAATTATTTCTATCTCTTTTCCTCTGGAGGTCTACCAGTTTTAATGCTTCTTTCCTCCAGGAAAAGTCAATATTTTTCTATAATCCCGAGCTCTGCTCTTCAGCCTCCCTTCTCAGGCTCTGGCAGCATACAACCCTGTCAAATCAAATAGAGAGAAATGCTCCTCTGAGCATGGTAACTTTGGGGTAATTAGACCAACCACTAGCAACTCCTCAGCCTCAAGGCAACACTAGCATACCTTTTAAAACTGCAATGCAGTCTTATCAGCACTAAAGTGCCATCATACCTCCAGCTGTCCTCCTTTCCTGTCAAGGATCAAGTCCCCAGAACAAACTTAAATAAAATGCTTCTTAGAAGTCCATTTAAGAAAGTTGAATGTAAATGCAATCAGTCCAGCTCAGAATGCCAGCTGCTTTTCTTTATGCCAAAATGCTATAACTGAGGACATTTTATAAAAGTTAAGTCCTGTTAGCAAAGAGCCATTTGCCAACAAATGCCATACACAGGCAAAATGTATCTTTAAATAATAGCAGTACCTTAAAAGTAAAGAACTTTCCAGAGCTGGAGGGGAAAGGAGCAGCTTGTGACCATCTTGCCTGATTATCCTATTACTGCGGGTTCCATTTATGCTCCATTTGAAAATTACAGTGTTTTTTTAGCCAAAACTATGGAAAGGCTCATTAAAATCCAAGAAAATAATATTATTTTAATGGAGGATTATAATGCATTACTAGATCTGTTCATGGATAAAACATCGACAAATTCAAATAGAAACCAAAGAATTTCACATGTGCTGAAAGATATTATTAGAAGCTGGTGATATAGTTGATTCAGAAAGGATTAAGAACCTAGGCAAAAAGGAATATACACTTTATGATAAAAATGATAGCTCCTTTTCAAGAACTATGTGTTTATAATAATGTCATTAATGGTATGTGGCAATAATGTGCTCATTAGATCAATTATTCTATAGGATCATGCAATCTCAGATATCTCTTTAAATTTAAATAATATATGTGTAACAAAATTTCACTACTGATCCTTTAATAATGATTTGACTAAAAAGAAGATTTTGTTGAACATATTAGAAGAATAATTATTTTTTTTAGCTTCTCTAGGCAGAGCTCCAGTTTGTCCTTACAGGATCTGCTGAAAGCGCTCCTTACACAGACAGTTATAAATACAAAATCTGGCACTCTAGTTGTTCCAGATAAATATCCAAGACACAGATTACCAAGCTAATTGCTAGTTTACTAAATACAATGAGTAAAACAGGCTCAGTGTAGAAACAGACCCCAGCACTTTGACCACACAGGGCCTTCATCAGTGGTCATGACAGATAAATTGATGACTTTGTACCTCATGCTTAAAGGTACACTAACATCATAATATAAACTCATGCATTTTCAAAACCACGAGCATTCAAATTGAAGTACTATAAAATTACAAAGGCAGATGCTTAAGTATAAAGGGAAAAATAGTTTTGTGCATTATGCTATATGTTGTACTTTTGACAGAATGAGTATTTAATAATAGTTAATGCCTGATCAATAAGATGTAAATATTACTATATTCATAAGCAGAATACCCAATCCTTATAGAATAAAATGTTAAACATGAACAATTTTTCCAAAATAGCCAAAGACATTTGATCCATATGAACTACACAAATCTTGAAACCTGTAATATGAAAGATCCGACTCAAATTCATGATTATGGGGAACTGAATTGGGAGTAAGGAAAAGAAGAGGCATGCATTTAAATTGAAATAATGTGTACTAGTGACACTAATCTAGAAATTAAATCCCCTCAAGCCATAGACTTTTTCTGTTTTGGCAGAAACCTTGAAATTAAAATGGATTGCGTGTTTATTTAAATAGAAACTAAAACACTCTGGCCCACCGGCACAGCAGTTGGATTTCCACTTGCAGCGCCAGCAACCCGGATTCGGGAACAAGCCCAAGAGCTGGAGGACCAGCTGGGGGAGGAGGCCTGAGCATCCCAGGGACAACTTGTCATCTCCAGTGAGGGGGTAGCATCTCGGTGGTTGACTGGTCCCCAGGTGGAAGTCTGGGCATAGCAAGCACTGAGGCAGACACAGTGGGAGGACGTCACAGACATTGATACGATGTGCCTTGACATTAAGGCACATGTGATATACACAAGACAACAGAGAAAAAGCCTTCCAGCTCTGAGGCTCCGGAGCTCTGAAGCTAGACCCTAATGTGCTTCCACCTACCAGGCCACCTGGACCTGATGAAACAAAAAAGTGTTCGAGGTGTATGGTTCCCCACCTCATCCCAGCCCAGGGGCAAAACTGTGACTCCATGGGGGAATGGGATGGACCAGGTAAGGTGGATACCAGGGGCAGACTCCACTGGTACTCCCAAGGAACCAGAGCTTGAGGGGTGTAAGGGGGAGATAACAGAGATTTCAAAAAAAAAAAAAAGAAAGTAAAACACTCTAAATATTGATGGTAACTCTAATATAATAGCTACAGAAGGGGAGAAGGTGGCATGGATCATCCCGGGTGTCCCAGATCCAAAGACTCCATTACCTCCATGTCTAGATTTAATATAAAGTTGAAAGAACTTAAACCATTGGGGAAAAATAGAGAAAAAAATGTTAAGTGACAATACATTTATACTGTATAAGCAAACACAAATAACCTTATCTAAGTATAGGAACAAAAGTTAATTACTGACCATAAGGAAAACATCCTTATCAGATATATTAGTATTATATGCAGACTTTCACAGATATGGAACAAAATCTTTTCTTCATTTAGTCCTAATGGCCTGTATGTAATTAAGGTCATAATCCATTTAGTTTCTTTTTGAAAGAGGGTCCTCACTCTATCCCCCTTTTCCAATATGGCACATGTTCAAGGCCCATGAATTTTAAATTCCTAGGTTTAGCATTATAATATAATTTAAAATGAGCTTCAGGGCATTACTCTGTCTTTATTTTTATCACCTGGACATATTCTTGATATGACCTTCAGGGGGCATATTGTTCTCCCCACATAATACGTACTGCAAACGCACCAGGCGATCTAGACTACAAAAGATGCCACACATGTATTGACATTTTCGATTTTAAAGTTTTTGTTTTGATAATTAAAGATGTTACTCTCACTGCAAAACCTGCAGACATTACGTGTGCCACATCTAAGAAATCCAGAAGGTTTTGGAAGTAGCCAGGTATGGGCCTGCATGTATTTATTAGGGGTTTAAAGTGGCGTGATGTAACCTGGTCCCCTATACTTTTTGTTTTTCTGAATGTTACTCTTGGTTTTCCTTCTATTTCTTCTTTTAAAATTGGATCAGTCATTAGAATAAGATATAGCATATGAACTAAATCCCCAGATTGTCTTGACAATGGATTACAATCTGTGACAAAAGTGAAAGTTCTCTGCTCATTCTGTTTCTTAGTGTTTTTTTTTTGCGTTTGTGCCAATAATTTGGCCCTACTTTTTGTTTTGAACCTTATCAAAAGATTATTTTAACATTTTAGGGTTATAACCCCTGTCCTGAAACTGTTCCATTAATTCTGTTGATTGTTCAAGAAATGTTTAATCCGATGCACAGTTTCTACACATACATAGAAGCTGACTATAGGGAATTGAGACCTTATGTTTTTGAGGGTGATGGCTGTTTGCATATACTAGTGAATTTCCCATAGTTGGCTTTCTATAGCCTTCTGTCATAACCAATTTATTTAAGGTGACCATAAGTTTCAAATCCAAAAAATGTATTTAATTCATATTGATTGTATAGGTGAACTTTAATTCATGTTATTCTGATGTATGTATTCCATGAAATCTGCTCGCCCCCCCCAGACCACACCAAATACATATGATGTCATCAATAAAACTTTTAAAGAAGGCTATATTATCAAAGAAAGGGTTATGCTCCTTGTTCCAAACTATTTTATCTTCCCAGTATCCATGCATAAATTAGCAAATGATGGTGCTACTGCAGGTCTCTATGGCAGTACTGCATTTTTGTCTATAGAAAGTGTTGTTGAAAAGAAAATAATTTCTACTGAGTATATAATCTAATCCCTGTAGTAGAAATTCATTTGGAACATTGCTGTGTGATGGATGTTGTTCCAGGTAGTACTATACTGCTCTAATTCTCTGCAAATGCAGTATGCTAGTATGCAAACTACAGACATCAATTGTTAGCAACAATAGTTACTGTTCCAAACAACATTACTGAGATGACTGATTAGGACGGTACTGTCCCTAATATGTGACCTTAAATTTGTTACTATTGTTTGAAAAAAGGCATCCATGTAAACTGACATATTTGGGACAGTGAACCAATTCCAGATATTATTGACCTAACAGATGGACTTGTTAGATCTTTGCTTTGTGTATTTTGGGCAGCACATACAGTGTGGGTGTCACTGGATGTTTCACTTTTAAATAATCTGCCTCATTCATTTTTATCCACCCACACTGAAGCACATTGTCCACCATATTGTCAAGTTCTAATTTATACTTTATTGGTGGGTCTCCCCTTAAGATCTATTATAACAAGGGTCTGAGAAATGGAGCTTTGATTGGTGTAAACATTCCAACAGCCTTATGTTAATATTTTATTACCATACATGTAGAGTTTAATCATATGCTGAACATGGTTTAACACTGTTTAAAAAAAGTTTTATTATAATAGCAATAAGGCACTCCTAGGGGTTAACTTAATGGTCAGTTAATCACCATTTAGGGGCATGTGGCTCTGGGCTATGCCTCGTGTAACATTACACCCCTAGGGGGTGATTAACAGACCATTAACATAACCCTTGGCCATACCTTATTGCTTAAATAGTCCCTGTATACAGATAAAAATTCCAAAACTTTATCCAGATAGAGATCTTCTCTCATAATTACAATATTTCCCCTTGTTCAGAGGGATTTATCACAGTACCCTTAACTCTTCAGAAGGAAATTAAATGGAGCACGGCAACAGTGCTCAAGACTAGATAGATCAAGTTAACCTAGAGGAACTAGTGGGAACTTAGAAAGACTCAGACCAGAACTTTGAACATACATTGTTGGACTTTAACAGATCTCACTTCAAACCCAAGTCAATATTTTGTCCAAACATTGTGAGCAATCCAGCAATATCAACATTACCAACATTCTAAAAACACTAATTATAGAAGCTGAGAAGTTATACAGTGAAACACACACACACGCGTTAGCACGCATGCACGCACGCATGCACACACACACTCACACACACACACACACACACACACACCAGTGTAGTAATCTCCTCCCTGCTGAAAAACAGGCTCTGCAAGAAATTAAAAATCTTAAGGGTGTTGTGATAAAGCCCTCTGACAAAGGGGGGAGCACTGTAATTATGAAAGAAGGCTTATACTGTATGTGGGTAAAGTTTTGGAATTGTTATCTATACAGAGGGACTTAACACCCACACTGTAGGTGCTGCCCAAAATGCACAATGAGCTAACAAATGCCCCTGTTAGGCCCATAATATCTGCAATTGGTTCACTGTCCCAAATCATGCCAGTTTACACAGATGCCTTTTTGCAACCAGTGGTAACACATTTAAGGCCATATATTATGGATAGCATTGAACAAATCAGTCATCTCAGTAGTGTGTTTGGAACATTAATTACTGCTGGATAACAACTGATGTCTGTAGTTTATATTTGCAGTACAGTATTACCTGGTACAACATCCAACACACAGCAATGCTTCAAATACATTTCTACTACAAGGATTAGATACTATTCTCAGTAAAAAGTATGTTTTCAACAACACCTACAAAAATCAAAAGTGTGGTACTGCCATGGGGTCAGCAGTAGCACCATCATTTGCTAATTTATGCATGGGGTACTGGGAAGATAAAATAATTTGAAGCAAGGATCACAACCCCTTCTTTGATAATATGGTCTTCTTTAAATGTTTTATTGATGACATCATATGTATTTGGTGTGCCCCAGTGGAAAAAAAATATAGTAGATTTCATAGAATACATAAATCAGAATAACATGAATTTGCAGTTCACCTCTGAAATCTATGGGAATTAAATACATTTTTGTGTTCGCCCTGTGCACAAGCACAGTGAACACTTTGGTATGAGAGTGCCTTTCGAGGTGTGTGGACACTGTCTGCCCAATGCAGAGCAGTGTTGCAGGAGCACAACAGTGCCACACCAATCAGCACCCTGGCTGACTATGACAGAGTTTCTAGCTTGCTGGGCAGGGACAGCACCAACTTCAAAAGAAGTTGCCATCCCTTTGATCCATGACACCTAGAAAGTCAGGCTGATCTGTCATGATCAGCCTGGAATGTATGGAATGTGTGCCTGCCTATCCATCAGTGTCTGCTACTGGCATCCCTAAATGTCCACCAATGCTCCCCTCCCTGTCAGCGCCCCCATACACACAGATACGAATAATAGTAACACTGAGGGTGCTCAATCCCCAGTGTCTTTCTGATAAAAAAAACTGTCCTCGTCATGTCATGTTTTTGAATCCTCCTGAAAATAAGAAAATGTCCATCGACATGTTTTGCACCCCCAAATATAACTCCATGACACTGGGGTGCCCAACCTCAATGACTTCAATTATACAGTGTCCATCCCAGTGACACTGAGGGTGCCTAATCCCCAGAGTCCTCCATTAATAAAAAAAACTGTCCCCAAAATAAAGAAAACTGTCCATCATCTTTTTTTAACCTGAAAAAGAAAACCATCCACCATTGTCTGCTGCACCATTACCCACCCTTCCGACCCCCCCACTCTATACTTAGCCATTAGTGGTCCAGCACCATACTCTTCTATGGACTGCAGACACGCCTTTCACTTTTCAAAGCCCAATGGCAAATTGAGGTAAGCGCCTAATGTATTTCAATGGGGTTTTCAGTTTCAATGTATTTCAACAGGGTTTTCAACTTAGTGGCATAACTTGGCCATTTTTCAGTATTTTTGCCCCAAATTTTCAACATACTTTTTGGGGACCTCATCTCATGAACAGTTAAGTGACACTATGCTATTTCATCCCAAAAGGTGATTTTGAGGTCCCTAAGTGAAATCACCTTTTGGGCAGGAGTTGTAAATTTTCTCCACCTTTGTTCATAAAGTGGGGTCATAGGTTGACTGTGTTGAAAATTTGATGTAAACATAATAAAAAATGATGAAGTTATGAGCCTGCATTGAAATTTGCAAACTCAGGCTCATAACTTCAGCAAGTTTCAATATTTTGACCCCAAATTTTCAACATAGCTATTTCTTCACAGCACCTCATGAATGTGACAGCTGCCATTTTTCAGATCCTGGCCAAAATGTACTTTTTCATCCGGACAGGTGATTCCACAGTTGCTGCATGAAATCATCTTTTGACCAGGAGCTGAAACTTTACTCTGCACTTGCTAATGACGTGGAGTCATAAGAATGGTATGTTGAAACTTTGTACCACAAATATTAACAGACAAGACAATTATACTGCTCAACATAATCACTTCTACTTTGTATTCTTAAATGCTAGTAACATGATTCCTTCACTGAAGTAGTTTTCAAACACACACTCCCTATGACACCGGTGTACACAGAGAACATTCGGCATTGACAAATGCTTGTTTGATTTGAAACTCATGGCCACACCAAATAAATTGGTTATGACAGAGGGCTACAGAAAACCAGCTGTGGGAAATTCACTAGTACATGCAGTCATCACCCTCAAAAACTTAAGGTCTTGATTCCCTATAGTCAGCTTCTGTGTATGTGTAGAAACTGTGCATCAGATGAGACACTTCTAGAAGAATCAACAGAATTAATGGAACAATTTCACAACAGGGGATATGACCCTAAAATGTTAAAGGAAGTGTTAACAAGGTCCAAAACAAAAGTAGCTCTTGTTATTGGCACCAAAACCAAAAAAAACACCCAGAAACAGAATGAGCAGAGAACTTTCACTTTTGTCACAGATTATAAGGCAAGGCAAGGCAAAGTTTATTTAAGAAGACGCCCATCCCGGAGGCTCTGGACGCCATACATCAATCAAATAAAAACAGCACAGCACAATAATAATCAATAAAATACACTGCTCCAAACAAGTTAAAACAAAATTTGCTACACAATTTGCTTCATTCAGTTACAACTACATTTGAAATATCTAAAACTAAAATAAACCTTAAAAAATTATATAATATAAACTATAAAACATAGTCTGGGAATGCCTGATCGTACAAAAATGCCTTGAGTTGGGCCTTAAAAACCTCAACAGATGGGGCCTCCCTAACAACTAAAGGAAGCGAATTCCACAGGACAGGGGTGGCGACACTAAATGCTCTGTCACCAGCAGTTCTTAGCCTTGTCCTGGGAATCGCAAGGAGGCCCCTAGAAGAGGAGCGGAGGGAACGGACCGAGACAGCAGATGTAAGAAGGTCACTCAGGTAGCCAGGGCCCAGACTGTGTAGGGCCTTAAAGGTGAGCAAACCCACCTTAAAGAGGACCCTCCACCTAACCGGCAGCCAGTGCAGTTGACACAGCACTGGAGTAATATGACAGTATTTAGACTGTCCTGTCGACAACCTCGCCGCTGCATTCTGCACCAGCTGCAGTCAGTGCAGGGTACCCCCAGAGACCCCTAGATAGAGTGTATTACATTAGTCAAGCCTGGATGTCACAAAGGCATGCACCAAAGTGGGGAGGTCCAGAGGCGGAACTAAGGGCTTGATCCTGAGATATTCCTCAGATGATAAAGCTAGTACGGACAACGGAGGCCACCTGAAACTCAAGTGTCAAACCGCTGTCAAGAATAACACCCAGATCACGCACCCTAGAGGAGGTCTTCAATGGTATAGAGCCAAGGCAAAGTCCTGTCTCTGCACCAGAGGCCAACCTGTCACGTCCTCTGTTCGACTCCACCATCAGTACCTCCGTCTTACTGGGGTTAAGTCACAACCAGCTGGAGGCCATCCAGTCATTGATTTCAATAAGGCAACTGTTAAGCAATTCTACTGCACAAGATGTTCCAGGGGCAAAGGATAAGTACAGCTGGGTATCATCAGCATAGCAGTGAACACCCAAGCTGTACTTCCTAATTAGCTCTCCCAGGGGTAGCATATACATGGCAAACAACATCGGTGACAAGACCGAACCCTGGGGAACTCAAGACAACAGGTGGTCAGGAGGAGGAGAAATTCCATCACTACCCTCTGCCTCCTGTTGGATAAAAAAGACTCAAACCAGCGGATGACAGAGCCGGCGAGTCCACAGAATTCCCTTAGGTGGTCAAGTAACACTCGATGGTCCACTATGTCAAATGCTGAAGAGAGATCGAGAGAACAAGAATTGTCCCCTCCCCTTGATCTCTAGCCCTAAGGAGGTCATTGTGCACCCGAATTAGTGCAGTTTCTGTGCTATGCCTCACACGGAACCCAGACTGGAGAGGTTCATAAAGATTATGGGCCACGAGATGCTCCTCAAGCTGAAGCGCCATCACCTTCTTGACAATCTTACCTAAGAATGGAAGATTGGAGATAGGACAGTAATTTGCCTTGACGTCAGGGTCCAACAATGTTTTTTTCAGAAGGGGTCTCACCAATGCCTTCTTCAAGACATCAGGAAAGACCCCCCTGACAAGGACCTCAGCCACCTCCACCAGTCTAAACTCACCCCAAACAGGTGGAGGTGCTTCCGCCCATGGCGACCACTGTCGGCCAGATTCTGTCCACTGGCATAACCCTGCCTGATGGCAGACACCCTGTCCGAGAAGAACTGAGCAAACCTATAGCACAATGCATTCAAGAGCTACCTTTGGCTGTAGACAGGAAGGATGAAGAAGCCTGTCCACAGTCCGAAAGAGCATAGTTGGTCGGTTCCTCCCAGCAGCAATCTCCCTGGATAGAAATTCTGCCTTCTTACGGTTGATTGCCCCCTGGTATGCACCATAGTGCATACGTAGGGCCAGTTTGTCTACCTCCAGGCCAGACTTCCGCCAGTAGTGCTCTAATCTCCGACCCAAGGTCTTCATCTCCTTGAGCTCCCCGTCAAACCAAGGGGACCTCAAGAGAGAAGACCTGGGTCATACATAGGCTGGTGTGAGGGAGTCAAGTGCACCAGAGAGCGCCTTATTATAGGCGTCCACTACTGCGCACACACCCCCTCCACATGCATTGTCCACGCTTAGATAGGTCAGCCACTGCCAAAAACTCTCAGGGTAGGCCCCTCAAAGGGTGACAGCTGACCATCTCTGCAGGGGAGGGCTACCAAGGGGGCCCTGAACCGTAACTTCACCGCAATGATTGGACCAAATGACCCTATCAACGCTGAGACTATTTATCTCAAGCCCCAGTGAGAACCTCAAATCCAACATGTGTCCACCCTGATGAGTCATGGAAGAAACTCCCTGCGCAAAGTCCAGAGATGACATCATCTGAAGGAAGTTATGACCCAGCTGAGAGGATTCATCTAGGCCCAAACACTGAAGTCACCCAGCACTGAACATCTGGGGGCCTCCAATGTGTCACTGATGATGAAATCGGTCACTTCCTGCAGGAAATCTCCTGTCACCCCAGAAGGGCGATAAATCAGGAGAACCAAGCAGCCTCGCCCGGTCCCCCACAGATGGCCACACATTCAAATGAATGTGGTGCTCTCACTGGGTGCACAGTGAAGCCCAGCTCAGATCTAAAACAGATGGCAACCCCCCCACCCCTGCGTTCCACTCTGGGGCAGTGCACTACGGTATACCCGGACGGGATGGCAGCCTCTAAAACTGGGCCAGCATCATCACCACCAATCCAGGTCTTCATAATGCAAGCCAGATTGGCCAAAGAAACCAAGTCCACCATAATTGCAGTCTTGTTTCTGACCAATCTGGCATTGCAAAGCACCGCCCTCAGGGGACTGGTGGACAATGCAGCCCTTCTGGCTACCTGCCCACTCGGTCTGGTGGGAACCCCGGTGATAGGAACTAAACACATCGGGCCTCTCCCTAAGTCCAGTCTGATCCCAGGGCGCCTTCTGCACCCCAGTACCTTGATCCTACCAACTGCAGTGCAAGGGGCACCTCGCCCTGATCGAGTCCTATAATCCATTCTCAGGACAAATAGGGGGTTTAGTTCATATGTTATATCTTATTCTAATGACTTACCCAATTTTAAAAGAAGAAATAGAAGGAAAACCAAGAGTAACATTCAGAAAAACAAAAAAGTATAGGGGAGCAGATTACATCGAGCCACTTCAAACCCTGTACTAAATACATGCAGGCCCGTACCTGGCTACTTCCAAAACCTTCTGGATTTCATAGATGTGACAAATGTAATGTGTGCTAGTTTGCAGTGAGGGTAACATCTTTAATTACCAAAACAAAAACTTTGAACTCAAAAATATCAATACACGTGCAGCATCTTTTGTAATCTATATTACCTGGTACGTTTGCAGTATGTATTATGTGGGAAGAACAATATACCCCTGAAGAGTTGTATCAAAGAACATGTCCAGGCAATAAAATATCAAGACAGGAGTAATGCCCTTGAAGCTCATTTTAAATTAGGTCATAACTCTGAATCTAGGAGTTTGAAATTCATGGCCCTGGAACATGTGCCATATTGGAAATGGGGGAGGGGGATAGAATGAGGATCCTCTTACAAAAAGAATCTTAATGGATTGTAACCCTAAAAATACACATTTCTTTAGGACTGAATGAAGAAAAAAATGTGGTTCTGTATCAGTGAAGGTTGTTTTATAATACTACTGTATCTGATAGGGATGTTTTCCTTATGATTAATAATTAACCTTGGTTCCTACACTCAGATTAGGTTATTTGTGTTTGCTTATACAGTATCAATGTATTGTCACTTAACATTTTTTTCTCTCTATTTTTCCCGGACGGTTCTTCTAAGGTCTTTCATTTTGGATTAAATCTAGACACGGAGTTAGTGGAGTCTCTGGATTTGGGACACTTGATATGATCCATGCTACCTCCATGCAGTCTGTAGCTATTATATCAGAGTTACCATCAATATGTAAAATGTTTTCATTTCTATTTAAATGATCACACAGCCCCATTTTAATTTCATATTTTCTGCCAAAAAAAAAGAAAAATAAGTATGTGGTTTGATGGGATTTAGTTTCTAGATTAGTGTCACTAATACACACTATATCAGTCTAAATACATACTTCTTCTCCCTCTCCCCCCCAGTTCAGTTTCCCTTCAATCGTGGTTTTACATAGATACATAGATACATAGACAGTGTCGGCAGATAAGGGCCTATGACCCACCTAGTCTGCCCATTTGAGTTTGTAACTTCAGTTTATGTTTTCCTAGAACTCTTGCCCCTTACTCCTGACCTCCAGAATTCCTTCATGTCTATCCCATGCATTCTTAAATCCCGTGATTGTTTCAGCCCCCACCAATTTCTCAGACAGGGTGTTCCACTTGTCCACCACCCATTCTGTGAAGAAATTCTTCCTCACATTTCCTCTGAATCATCCTCCCTCCAACTTCATCCCATGCCCTCTAGTCCTGGAACATCTTTTTCACTTAAAAGTAGCGTATTCTTGCACCCTGTTCCTCCCTGTAAGATACTTGTATGTCTCTATCATGTCCCTCTCTCCCTCTTCTCCAGGGAGTACATACTGTATTCAGTTCCTTTAACCTGTCCTCATAGGACTTGTGATGCAATCCATGTACCATCTTTGTTGCCCTCCTCTGAACCTTCTCTACTCTGTCTATTTTCCTTACGTAGGTAAAGTCTCCAGAACTGTACACTGTACTCAAGGTGGGGCCTCACTAGTGTCTTGTATAGTGGAATCATGACCTCCCTTTTCCTGCTGGTGATGCCCCTGCCTCTGCATCCCAACATCCTATTTGCTTTACCTGGTGCTTGTCACACTTTTTCCCTACCTTGAGGTCATCAGAGATGATAACCCCAAGATCCCTTTCCTGCTTGGTGCATGCTATATCCTCACCCCCACCAACTGATATATTGTGCCAGGGTTTTTGTGCCCCATATGCATTATCTTGCACTTCTTTGCATTGAATTTCAAGTGCCAAACCCCTGACCATTCTTCAAGTTTCTGCAGGTCCCTTCTCATTCTGTCTACACCCTCTGGTGTGTCTACTCTGTTACAGAGCTTTGTGTCATCAGCAACAGTGAAATTCTGCCTTCTAGGTCCCAAGAATGTCACTGATGAAGATGTTGAATAGGACCAGTCCCAGCACTGATCCATGTGGTACCCCACTGGCCACTCTTTCCTCTGTGGAGTGACAGCCATTTACCACCACCCTCTGTGTCCTGCCGCCCAGCCAGTTACCTACCCACCACACTACTGTCCTGCCCACACCCATATTCCCTAGTTTGTGTAATAGTCTTCTATGTGGCACAGTGTCAAAGGCCTTGCTGAAGTCGGAGATAGGCCATGTCCACTGCCCTCCCCTGATCCACCTCCCTAGTCACCCAGTCAAAAAAATTCAATAGGTTGGTCTGACATGACCTCCCCTAGTGAAACCATGCTGCCTTGGATCCTGCAGTCCATTGACAACCAGATGTTCCACCAATCTCTCCTCCAGTAGTGCTTCCATGATCTTCCCCACTACTGAGGTGAGGCTAACTGGTCTGTAGTTCCCCACTTCCTCTTTGTTCCCACTTTTGTATAAGGGGACTACATCTGCTGTCCTCCAGTCTTTGGGCACCTCACCTGTTTCCAGTGATCGGCTAAACAGGATAGCCAGAGGTTCAGCCACCACCTCTCTGAGTTCTTTAAGAACCCTGGGGTGCACCCCATCTGGCCCCATTGCTTTATCAATTCTTATTACTTCCAGTTCCTTCAGGACCCTTTCTCGTAAAGGGACTTGTGTCCATTTCTGCACCATTCTCACCCCTTGTACTCCCTTCAGACCCATTACCCTCCTCTTCCTCAGTAAAGACTGAGCAGAAATACCTGTTCAGTATGTCAGCTTTACTGTTGTCATCCTCCAAGCAGCCCCCATCCTCCCCCTTCAGTCTCACTATCCCTCCCTTTACCTTTCTTTTTTCACTTATGTACCTGTAAAAGGTTTTGTCCCCTCTACCCACTGATTTTGCAATGTGCTCTTCTGTCTGAGCTTTGGCTTCCCTTACTGACCTTCCTGCCTCCCTTTGCTTCTCCTGGTACTTCTCCCTATCCACTTCTGCCTATGTCTTTTTGTATTGCCTGAAAGCAATCTTTTTGGCTTTCACTTTCTTTGCTACCTCTTTAGAAAACCATAATGACCTCCTCTTCCTTTTCCTCTTGCTAACCTGCATGGCCCTGGAACATGTGCCATATTGGAAAACGGGGAAGGGGATAGAATGAGATCCTCTTACAAAAATAAACTTAATGGATTGTAACCCTAAAATACACATTTCTTTAGGACTGAATGAAGAAAACAATGTGGTTCTGTATCAGTGAAGTTTGTTTTATAGTACTACTGTATCTGATAGGGATGTTTTCTTATGATTAACAATTAACCTTAGTTCCTATACTCAGATAAGGTTATTTGTGTTTGTTTATACAGTATCAGTTGATTGTCTCTTAACAGTTTTTTCTATTTTCCCAGATGGTTTCTCTAAGGTCTTTCATTTTTGGATTAAATCTAGACACGGAGTTAGTGGAGTCTCTGGATTTGGGACACTTGATATGATCCATGCTACCTCCATGCAGTCTGTAGCTATTATATCAGAGTTAACATCAATATGTAAAATGTTTTCATTTCTATTTAAATGATCACACAACCCCATTTTAATTTCATATTTTCTGCCAAAAAAAGAAAACAAAGTATGTGGTTTGATGAGATTTAGTTTCTAGATTAGTGTCACTAATACACACTATATCAGTCTAAATATACCTACCTCTTCTCCCCCAATTCAGTTTCCCTCAATCGTGGTTTTAAGTTCAGTTCTTTTATATTAAAGGATTCTGAGGTTTGTGTCTTAACATGGATCAAATGTCTGGCTATATTTGGTAACATTTTTCATGGTCATTTCATTCTATGGCAATGGGTATTCTGATAGTGAATATGATTATTTATATCTCCTTGATCAGGCATTAACTATTTGAAATACACAATTTGTCAAAAGTACAACATGTAGCATAATGTTCATATGTATTTTTCCTTTTATACCTGAGCATCTGCTTTTGTAGTTTGTACCTCATTTTAAATGCATGTGGTTTTGAACATGCACAAGTTTATATTATGGTGTTAGTGTACCTTTAAGCATGGCATACAGAAGACGCCAGTTTATCTGTTTGTCACACCCCCTGATGAAGGTTCTGTGTGGTCAAAGCTTCAAGATATGTCTTCATGTTGATCCTGTTTCCCTCACTGTATTTAATAAAATAGCACTTAGCGTTTTAGTCTGTGTCTCAGGTATTTATCTGGAGCCACTTCAGCTCCTAGAGTGCAGTCTTTGTTATTTTTCTCTTCAGTATGTCAGGGTTATACATAGATACATAGATACTGTCGGCTGATAAGGGCCTATGGCCCACCCAGTCTGCCCATTTGAGCTTGTAAGATCACTTTAAGTTTTTCTAGAAGTCTGTTGCCCCTTACCCCTGACCTCCAGGATTCCCTTATGTCTATCCCATGCATTCTTAAATCTTGACTGTTTCAGCCCCACCTCTTCCTCAGGCAGGGTGTTCCACTTGTCTACCACCCTTTCTTTGAAGAAATTCTTCCTCACATTTCTCTGAATTACACTCCTCCAACTTCATCCCATGCCCTCTAGTCCTGGATAATAAAATAATAATGTTTTCCTGCACCCTGTTCCTCACAGTAAGGTACTTGTATGTCTCTATCATACCTTCTCTCTCCCTTCTCTCCTCCAGGGAGTACATATTCAAGTCCTTCAGCCTGTCCTCATAGGACTTGTGATGCAATCAATGTACCATCTTTGTTGCCCTCCTCTGAACCTTTGCCACCCTGTCCGTTTCCTTACGTAAGTAAGGTCACCAGAACTGGACACTGTACTCAGGGGGAGCCTCACTAGTGTCTTATATAGTGGAATAATGACCTCCCTTTTCCTGCTGGTGATGCCCCTGCCTATGCATCCCAGCATCCTATTTGCTTTACCTGCTGCCATGTCACACTGTTTTCCTACCTTGAGGTCATCAGAGAAGATAACCCCAAGTTCCCTTTCCTGCTTGGTGCATGCCATATCCTCACCCCCACCATCTGATATGTTGTTCCAGGTTACTGTGTCCCATATGCATTATTTTGCACTTTTGTGTGTTAAATGTCAACTGCCAAACTTTTGACTATTTTCAAGCTTTATCAGGTCCCTCCTCATTCTGTCTACACCTTCTGGCATGTCCACTCTGTTACAGAGCTTCATGTTATCAGTGAACAGGAAATTCTGCTTCTAGGTCTTGTGCAATGTCACAGATGAATATGTTGAATAGGACCAGTCCCAGCACTGATCCCTGTGGCACCCACTGGTCACTCTTCCTCTGTGGAGTGACAGCCATTTACTATCACTCTCTGTGTCATGCCACCCTGCCAATTACTCACCCACTACACTACTGTTCTGCCCACTCCATATTCACCATTTTGTTTAGCAGCCTACTATGCGGCACATTTTCAAATGCCTTGCTGAAGTCCAGATATAGGCCACATCCACTGGTCCACCTCCTTGTCACCCAGTCAAAAATTCAATGAGGTTGGTCTGGCATAACCTCCCCCCAGCAAAACCAAACTGCCATGGGTCCTGTAGTCCACTGGCAACCAGATGTTCCACCAATCTCTCCATCAGAAGTGTTTCCATGATCTTCCCCACTACTGAGGTCAGGCTGACTGGTTTGTAGTTCCCTGCTTCATCTTTGTTCCCACTGTTGTATAAGAGGACTACATCTGCTATCCTCTAGTCTGTGGGTACCTCCGCTGTTTCCAGTGATTGACCAAACAGGATTGCCAGAGGTTCAACCACCACCTCTCTTAGTTCCTTTAGGACCCTGGGTTACACCCCATCTGGCCCCATTGCTTTATCTACTCTTATTCCTTCCAGTTCCTTTAGGACCCTTTCCTGTGTAAAGGGACTTGTGTCCATTGCCATGCCCTTCCCACCCACTCTACTCCCTTCAGGCCCGTTATCTGACCCTTCCTCATTAAAGACTGACCAGAAATATATTTTCAGTATGCCAGTTTTTCGGTTGTCATCATCCATGCTGCTCCTGTCCTCCCCCTTCAGTCTCACTATCCCTCTCTTTGCCCTTCTTTTTTCACTTATGTACCTGTAAAGGGCTTTATCCCCTCTAACAACTGATTTTGCAATGCACTCTTCTGTTTAAGCTTTGGCTTCTCTTACTGACCTCCCTGCCTCCCTTTGCTTCTCCTGGTACTTCTCCCTGTCCCCTTCAGCCTGTGTCTTTTTGTATTGCCTGAATGTGATCTTTTTGTCATTCATTTTCTTCACTACCTCCTTGGAAAAACCATAATGGCATCTTCTTCCTTTTCCCCTTGCTAACCTGCTTAATGCATAATTATGTTGCTCTTGTAATCCCTGTTTTAAATACTGCCCACTGTTCCTCCACCCCAATTCCCTCCTCATTCCTATTAGTGCCTCTTTCAAGCATGTCCCCATTTTCCCAATATCTACCCTCCTAAAATCCAGGATATGTGTTTTTGTGCGGTTTGGTTCTGCTCCTTCTGTGATTTCAAACTACAGTGACTGGTGGTGACTGTTCCCCAGGTATTCTCTCACTGTTACCCATATCACACTATCTCCGTTTGTGAGCATGAGGTCCAGTGTTGCCTTCTGCTGAGCCGGATCCATGACCAGTTGCTTATGGAAGGCACGCTGAAGGGAGTCAGGATAAATCTGCTCTAGCTAGCTGCTGCTGCTGCTGGAGGTTCAGGTCCACGTCTGAAGTACTGACATCTCCAACCAGCACCACCTCCCCCTTGCCCATCATCCTTTGGATGGCTAGCATTAACACCATGTCTGTCTCTTCCTCCTGGACTGGTGGTCTGTAGAACACTCCTGTGCAGATGGCTGACTCCATTTTCCTTTTGAGCTTAACCCACAGAACTTCCTGCCCCATTTTGTTCCTACTGGATATCTGTGGCCTTTATGCCATCTTTCATATAAAGTGCCCTGTCTCTTCTGAATATGTTGTAGCTGGGTATGGCCATCTCCCAGTCATGGTTATCATTACACCAGGTCTCTGTGATGGCCACAATGTCCCGGTCTGACTGTGCCATGGCAGCCTCCAGATCCTTCATCTTGTTGCTAAGGCTTCTGGCATTGGCACACATGGCTTTCCATGATGTGTCCTCCCTGGTGTGTTTTGCTGTTCTATTCCAGTCTCCTCCCTGGTTGTCCTTTATCCCTCGTTCTCCTTGCTGTCCGCCCTTCTGTTGTATTTTGTCCTTTTTCTGCCTATCTACTCCCTAGGTGCCTATCTCCATCTTTAGCACACTGCTTTGTAGTGATATCTCCTCCTCCTGTTCTCTGGTTCCACTGCTAGCTATGGGGATGGGCAATTAGGTACCCTCCTTGCTAACCTGACCCCCTTGGCTAGTTTAAATGCTTGTCCATGTAGTGTTTAAACCTTTCATTGAGTGCCTGGATTCCCCTCCAGAATGGATGCAGGCTGTCAGGCTTGAACAACCCTCATCCCTCCAGGTGGGTCCCTAGTCACCAATGAATCCAAACCCTTTCTCACAGCAGCAGTTCTTCAACCATATGTTAATTCCTGGTGTGTGCACCACTATGTTCTTCCATTCCTCTCACAGGTAATACTTCCAAGAAGGTGATGAATGTAGCTACAGTATTGCTAGATACCAATCCCCAATTTTCTAAACTCTTCCTGAGCTTCTTTAGGCTCCCCATTTGCCAAGACATTAGTTTCTAGGTGGATAATGACATCTAGCTGTCCCTCCTGTCTTGCCTTTCTGGCAATCCCCAGGATCTTCCTCCCATCCCTTCCTGCCATAGCACCTGTTAGGAACTTCACCTCCCTGTCCTCCCCCTACTTGTTCCTAGATCAATCCCCCATATGATAGAGTCCCCCACCAGGATTCGCTTCCTCCTCCTCCTTCTCTGGAGTCCACTGCTCCCCCCACTGATCTCATCTCCTCGGTTGACCTCCACATCCTTCGTTCCACTTCTCTGGGTGCCTCTGTCTGGTTGTCCCCATTTACCGCTGTGGCATATGAGTTCTGGAGTGGAATAGGATTTGGGATGTTCCTCTGCCTGACCATCCTAACCCTCCCTGAGCCCACTGTTGTCCAAGTACTCCTCATTCTTGGCATTCTTTGAGGCAGCAGTATTATACTGGGTGGTCTCTGGGGCAAAGGTACCCTCTGACCCAGTTTACCTCGGTTCTGAGTCTGGCTACCTTGTCCCACAGTCCAGGGAGATGCTTGCAGACAGGGCAGCACCTTAACATCCAGAAGGTCTATTTTCAAGTAATGTGTTCTGGGGGCCTTTAGAATCATAGATTTCACAATGCTTAAAGTTTTTCAACCTTTTATTGATTTCCCCTACGTTTCACTCTGTGCCAGAGCTCGTTCACGGGGTTAATTTTCATCTTTTAATCTAGTTAAAAGTATACATAAATTTTATCTTTCTATTCTCAGTTTTTCTTTTTTACAAAGTTTAATTTATACATTTATTCTGTACCAACACATACCAGTCCTAAGGTTGTCATCATTATGTTTTCTGTCCTGCTTTTTATTCTTAGTTTATACAACAGTCTGTATTAATCCTGTTTGAGGTATTTGCTTCTGTAACTTGAAAAAGAAGAATGCAAGACATTTACGGTTGCTGTGACTGAAATGTTTGCTGGTAAATTACTCTAATTTTTATGCTGCCTAACAGGCTTGCCACTTTTTAACTGTGCATTGCCATACCTTTGTTTTGGTTTTTAAGCTGCTTAAGGTGGAGACTTTCTGGCATTTGCCCTTTACTGTTGAGACATAAAGTGATTAATGCATGTTTTAC
Organism: Neoceratodus forsteri; assembly: GCA_016271365.2. Taxonomy (NCBI): domain Eukaryota; kingdom Metazoa; phylum Chordata; order Ceratodontiformes; family Ceratodontidae; genus Neoceratodus; species Neoceratodus forsteri. Next base: position 171,228,750 of record CM057457.1, on the reverse strand, counting down.
TTTGCCAATCTATGGAGCCTGCTTAGTATGTAACCCAGTTTACCTTTTACATTCTTAAATGCTTTGTTAGGTTTTAAGGTGCTGAGTGTTTTCGCACATGTGAGTATGTGCGATCCACAGTACATTATCGCGTGGCTGGGTGATAGGTAGGGGCACAAAAACAGGCTTGTTCATTTGCCTGTCTTCATTTCAGTTACTACTGTCTGTTTTATGTGTAATGTTGCTTTGCAGGGTCCTGTGGTGTCTATCCGTGGGGACTGGTGCAGTGAGAGAAGGATCAGGTTTTAAGATCTCTGAGTGTCCTTTATGTGCCTGTCTGTGGGGTAGTAACTGAAATGAAGCCAGGCAAATGAACAAGCCTGTTTTTGTGCCCCAACCTATAGCCCAACCACGCAATATTGTACTGTTGCATAGCAATGGATCGCACATGCTCGCATATGTGAATACACTCGGCACCTGGTTGTGATGTCATAATTAGGGTGACCAAGGTTTAGCGCAAAAAAGGCAAGAGGCAACAGTGCACAGGTTGACAGGAGAAGCAGCAAGTGTCTTTTACTGTGCAGTAACGCATTTAAAGGATTTCGAGATAAAAAGCAAGGTGGAGGTAAGTCCTTAAAACTTAACAAAGCATTTAAGAATGTAAAAAGTAAACTGAGTTGCATACTAAGCAAACTCCATGGATTGGCAAAGTAAAAAATGCATGAATCACTTTATGTCTCAACAGTAAAGAGCAAATGCCAGAAAGTCTCCACCTTAAGCAGCTAATAAACAAAAACAAAGGTATGGCAATGCACAGTTAAAAAGTGGCAAGCCTGTTAGGCAGCATAGAAGTAGAATAATTTGCCAGCAAACATTTCAGTCACAGCAACCATAAATGTCTTGCATTCATCTTTTTTAAATTACAGAAGCAAATACCTCAAACAGGATTAATGCAGACTGTTGTATAAACTAAGAATAAAAAGCAGGACAGAAAACATAATGATGACAACCTTAGGATTGGTATGTGTTGGTACAGAATAAATGTATAAATTAAACTTTGTAAAAAAGAAAAAACTGAGAATGGAAAGATAAAATGTATGTATACTTTTAACTAGATTAAAAGAATAAAATGAACCCTGTGAACAAACTCTGGCACAGAGTGAAATGTAGGGGAAATCAATAAAAGGTAGAAAAACTTTTAATCATTGTGAAGCCTATGATTCTTAAAAGGGCCTCAGAACATATTACTTTGAAAATTGTCTTTGATCCTTATCTAGGGGGCTGAAGAACCTACAAAAGAGTGTCCATTTCCTGCTCGCACTGTAAATTCATGAATCGTCCAGAAGGTCTACCTGAATACAGCTGCCCCCTTCACTGCATTGCACTACCCCACATTATTCTGCACTTATACAGCTATTATACTATTTGTCCATTATCTATTACTGTACACTAGTTGTCTGTTTTGAAGCCCTCCTTCTTGTTCTTCCTAGATGTTTTGCTCTCCTTCTAGATCCCTGCAATTGATTTTCTGAGTTATTTTACTTGATGTCAGGTTTTTTTTTTTTTTGCAATTTGCTCTACAGTAGCCCCTGAGTCAACTGCATTTCTATGCTACTGCAAATTGTTGTGCCAAGGGCAAGCTTACTCCCCCTGATGCCCCTCCCATTCCACAGACCCTGCTATTCCCTGTGCATGGCTCCTGTCAATCAGATTTAACAGGGCATTCAATTAACAGTGGGGGCAAGGGTGGGACAGCAAGGAAATAATAGCCTGCCTTAAATCACTCCAAAATAGATTTCAAATTTTCATCAGCAAGCAAAAACACCCAAGAAGTAATAGCCCCACTAAAAGCACACCAAAATAGGTTTGAAATTAGAAGAAATATGTTTCTAATTCAAAGAAATAACAGCCTCACTTAAATCACGCCAAAATAGGTTTCAAATTTTCAACAGCCCCAAAACAATTCTCCTTAGCCTCTTATAAGAAGTCAAAAAAATTAACCTGCTACCATGAGAAATCAGGAATGAGCAGTAAAAGAAGCAATAGAAACAGTAAGTTAGCAGTTACTGCATTGAAATTAATCTGATTTCTTCCCTTTCTAGCCTCTTATGAGAAGCCAAAAAGCAAACTGCTACCACAAATCTAACTCAGCTGCACCTCCAGTTATCACATAGCTGAAGCCCAAGGTCAAACAATTAGCACCCCTCCCCCAAGCTACAGGGCTAGACAAAAATCAGTTTCGGCACTATAATGTTAATGGAGTAAAAAAAAAACATGGTAGGCAGAAAAGTAACCCAAGTAAAATCAACAATAAGCAAGTAAAAACAGCAAGGAAATAACAGCCCCACTTAAATCACACCAAAATAGGTCTCAGATTTTCAACAACAAGTTAAAAACAGCAAGGAAATAACAGTCCCACTTAAATCACACCAAAATAGGTTTACAATTTTCAACAACAAGTAAAAACACCCAATAAATAACAGCCCCACTAAAAGCACTCCAAAATAGGTTTGAAATGAGAAGAAATAGGTTTCTAATTCAAAGAAATAACAGCCACATTTAAATCACAACAAAATAGGTTTCACATTTTCAACAGCCCCAAACAATTCCATGTAAGCCCCTTATAAGAAGTAAAAAATCCTGTTACCAGGTAAACAGCAAGGAAATAACAGCCCCACTTAAATCACACCAAAATAGATTTAACATTTTCAACATCAAGTAAAAACACCCAAGAAAAAATAGCCCCACTAAAAGCACACCAAAATGGGTTAACTGCCCTAGCTTTGCACCCCATGTTTCCTGGATGTGTTACAGAATTTCAGAGTACAATTGTAAGTTATCAAGCTTGGGCAAGCAAATCTAGGGCACAGGAGGAGAATGAGGTTTATCAGAAATTAAAACAATTTGATTGTTTGGCCTTCCTGGACCATAATAAATATTATAATGACTAGATGGATTATCAGCTAAAAATTCAAGACAATATTGAAAGGGAAGTAGAAAATTATATCAGGAAGGTTAGGAAAGCCATATGTCTATAGGGTAATAAAATGTGGAAACATCTGGCTAACTTTCTTAAAAAGCAAAGAGACAAAATATAATACTGCCTTTAGAAATCAGTAAGGATTAATGACTTCTGATTCAGTGTAAATGGGGGATACGCTTCTCGATTATTATTCTTATTATCATTTCTTTTATTTTCTTACAGTTAATTTATTTTCTCCTGTGTCAGTCCCCGACATGCCTGAACACCCCCAGCCACCCCAGTTTTGTGCCAGGACATACAGTTGAGCTTTTGTTGTGTGTCTCAGATGCTCACTAGTTGTGGGGCATACAGGTGGCCAGGGACAGACAGCCAAATCTGGAACTGCCTTTTTTCCTACATTTTTACCCTTGGGGAGTGGGCATGCAGTACCATCCAAGACAGCCCTGTGTATGCCCCTGTGCACAGGGCATCAGCAGGCACCCACCATCCCCTGCATTATGGTCCCTGGCTGCCTTACACCCAGCCATCACCAGGAGCCAATCTTCCACAGGGCACCATTTCTCCCTCCCCAGGAAAGGAGAGCTGTCCCATGGATGCTCAATACTTTCCCTCTCAAGCCAACTCCCAGTGACCTAGGTCTGCTCCAGAACCAGGGTCATCATGTGGCAGCAGGTGTGGAATCCAGCAGCTCAACTCTCCTTGTCACTGAGCAGGCAAACTTCTCAATTATTATAAAGAGATTTATTAAAGTGCAGGGGATTGTGATACAGAAGTAATGGGTAGATTTACAGAGAGAACAAAAATCCCTACTATGGATCTGTCTAATAATAGATTCAATATTGAGCAAATGTGTTATGTCATTAGGTCAATGCCCAAAAATAAAAGCCCTGGTCTTGATGGTTTCATTTGAGTTTTTCAGTGGTTTTAAAGAAGAGTTAGTTCCTTGGTATTAAGAATAGTTCAGGAATTGGTGGATAGAGTAGTGGATATTATGGAGTCTATGAGGCAAGCACAAGTTCTATTATGAAAAAGGATAAACTGAGAGGATTACCATAGTGCTATAGACTGGTTGCCTTTTAAAAGTTGATTACTAAATAGTTGCCAAAATGTTAGCTAAGAAACTTCGGTCACAACTCCCCCACTTCATCCACCAAGACCAAAATGGGTTTATGCCAGGAATAACTATATCAAATGCCATCAAGAAAGTGCAGTCTGTTATTGAATTTGTTCAAGGGCATCAAGACAAGTATTTGTCCTGGCATTGCATGTTAGTAAAACATTTGACCTGGTCAACAGGGATCATATGGATGGGATATGAGCTGAATGGGGAATTTCTGAGGTTCGTATGACAACTATACAGTAAACCTATGGTCAAATTTATTCTGAGTGGCAAACTTACAGTAAAATTAGACATGAAAAATGGATTTCAACAGGTACATCCACTATCCCTATTATCTCTGTACTTTATTCAGAGGCTTTAGAGCAAGTTATAAGACATAAATCAAAGATTAAATTGATTGTACTGATCAAGTTGAATACATATTACATGTATTTGTGGGTGATACACTGTCATTGCTTAAATATTTAAAACATAAATTCCTGAGTTACTTAAGTTAATAAATGACTTTTTTTTTTGCAGGTTATAGATGGAACCCAGATAAAGCAATACTTATGCAGATGTGCCAGGGTGCCAGAGACTCTGCCTATAGTAATTACAAACTTTCAAAAAGCTCATCAGATCAAATATTTAGACATAATCTTTGCTAACAAAATTGAATCTAATATCAGGATTAACTAAGGAATTGCAAAGGAAAAATAAAAAAATCAGAAAATTAGCAGAATTTGTCTCTGTCACTCAGGAAGAATAGGAACAGTTAAAATGATGGCTTTGCCTTGTTTAATTTTTGTGGTACAGGTCATGCTTGGAGGTTCCTCTTATAAAGTTTGCTGACCTAAAGAGAATCTTCACCAAGTTCTTGTAGAGAGGGATAAGCCTTGACTTGCATGGGCTCAGATGATGGCTTTAAGGAATGAAAAGGGCTTTGGCTGTCCCACTCCTTATTCATACTTTCAAAGTCAATTGTTAGCCTGCACTTGGGAATGGGCATTTTTTTGAGAAACCTGAACATATGATTAGTCACAGTATCCTAAAGAAATGTGGAACTAGAGGATACTTTATTTCAAAATAAGTTGAAGGGTTTAAATAAATTTCAGATGTTTAATACTTTTGCATCCCATTTTTTTGAAACAAAGTTAAGATTTGTGAAGGGGAAAATTCCATGGATATATGCCAACATTAAAGATCAACGGCAACCAGTTTACACATTGTAAAAAAAAAAGCCTTAAAAGCCTGAATTCAGGTCCCTGTGTTATAAGTAGTGTTTCCTGAAAGTTACATGCAATGTGGTTTTGTGGTTTGCTTTAAAGCAGCATTTATTAACTTGTTCTGCCCTAACCAAAAGTCAGGCCATTTCTGTTCCTCTGACTGAGCCTGGGAGTGATGACATCATATGGGACTAGGCTACAGCTTCAGCAGTGTAAGTAGCCTGACTGATGAGCTGTTAACTTCCCAATTAGAACAATCTGTGCGTAATTGTTTGCTGTCCATGGCTCTTTACAAACACAGTATCTGGGTTTGTTTAGATGAATTAGCTGAAAATCCAGATGTTGTCCTTCTAAAGAGCTGATCATTTGAGTTTCAGTGCTGAATTGAGTGATATGCATTTGAGAAATCACGTCTCTGTATATTTGTGTTTGTGGATCAGGCCAATCCGTATATCAGTGGCCTTAGCTACATTGCCAATGTGCCACGTGTAAGAAAGGGAACTGTCCAAGGTGATGCCAAGATATTTAAACTCAAGAACATGTTCAAGTGAAGTCCCCACGTGGTTCTTCATAGTGAGGGACAGAGGTTTATACTTGCTCCATGCATTGCAGAATGTCATGACCTTAGTTTTGTTGTAGTTCAGGACGAGTTTATGTTAGCTAAACCACTCTTCAACATGCCTGAAATCACACTGCAACTGACTCTCAAGTTGTTCAGAGTCTTGGTTGCTAGTAAACAGTACTGCATCATCCGCATAGAGAAATATTCTCTGTTGACAGATGCTAAGAAGACTGTTCAGGAAGAGAGAAAAGAGTAATGGCCCTAGTATAGACCCATGCTGGACACCTGAGAGGACTGGTTTTTCATCAGTGGTGACATCAGCAATCCTAACACGTTGGACCCTTCCCCTGAGGTAGCTAGCAAACCGGGGCAGTGCACCCTCTTGTACCTTATTTATGTCCTTGAGGTATTTGAAGGTCCCTATTATGTCCCCCCTCTCTCTCCTCTGTTCCAGGGTATACATATTAAGGTCCTCTAGTCTCTCCTTATATGACTTTTGGTGCAGACCCTGCATCATTTTTGTTACCCTTCTCTGAACTGCCTCTACTCTGTCTATGTCCTTTTGCAGATTCAGCCTCCAGAACTGGACACAGTACTCCAGATGAGGTCTCACTTATGATTTGTACAGTAGTATCACAACCTCCTTTTTTCTGCTGGTGATACCTCTCCTTATGCGCCCGAGCATCCCACTGGCTTGCCCCATAGCCTTGGCACATTGTTTGGACACCTTTAGGTCATCAGATATGATTACCCCCAGGTTTCTTTCCTGTTTGGTGGCTGTCACTATCTCTCTCCCCCCATAATGTACTCCTACCCTGGGTTTCTGTGCCCCAAATGTATGATTTTTGTACTTCTTTGCATTGAATCTGAGCTGACATATTCTTGACAACTCCTCAAGCTTTCTTAGGTCCCTCTTCATTGTTTCCACCCCTCCTGGAGTGTCTATCCTGATGCAGATCTTAGTGTCATCTGCAAAGAGGCATACTTTCCCTTCCAGACCCTCAGCAATGTTGCTTATGAAGTCATTAAAGAGAACTGGCCCCAGAACTGATCCATATGGCACCCCGCTGGTCACCCCCTCAGATTAAACTCCATTTACCACCACCCTCTGTGTTCTATCCCTCAACCAAGTTTTAATCCAGTTTACTACCTTGGGACCCACTCCCAGGCTACCAGCTTGTTTATAAGCCTCCTATGTGGAACGGTGTCAAAGGCCTTGCTGAAATCCAGGTAGGCCACATCCACTGTTCCTTCCTGATCTAATTCCCTGGTCACCCAGTCAAATAAATATATCAGATTTGTTTGACATGACCTTCCCACTGTGAATCCATGCTGCCTCAGATCCTGTGCTCCACTGGATTCAAGATATTCCACAATCCTTTCTTTTAGCAGCGATTCCATTAATTCCCCACCACCAAGGTCAGGCTGATGAACCTGTAGTTTCCAGCCTCCTCTCTGCTCCCACTTTTATGAAAAGGGACTACATCTGCCTTCCTCCAGTCCTTCGGAAGCACTTCCATTTCCAGCGATTGGTTGAACAGAGCTGTCAGTGGTGCTGCCAGCACCTCTCTTATCCTCTTTAATATTCTTGGACGCATCCCACCTGTCCCCATTGCCTTGCCTACTTTCAGTTTTGCAAGTTCCTTTAGGACTCTCTCCTCTGTAAATGGACTGGTGTCCACTTCCCTTCCATTAAGGCTGCTGTTGCCTAACTGTGGTCCCTCACCTTCCCCTTCCTCTGTGAATACTGAACAAAAATATTTGTTCAGGATTTCTGCCTTTCCAGGTCAGCCTCCACATACTCCCCACCTTCCCTTTTCAGCCTTACAATCCCACCTCTGGTCTTTCTCCTTTCACTAATGCACCTGTAAAATGTCTTGCCCCTTTTCTTTACTGCCTGGGCTATTTTTTCCCCCGTTTGCACCTTTGTGCTCCTGACTGCTTTACTTGCCTCAATCTGCTTTGCCAGATACACTACCCTGTCCTACTCTTGTGTTTCCTTGTACTTCCAGAATGCCAACCTTTTCACTCTTACCTTGCTGGTAACTTCCTTTGAGAACCATAGTGTTTTGTTTTTCTCTTGCTTTTTGTTTATTTGCCTAATGCAAAGGTTTGCTGCCTCCATTATGGCTCCTTTTAGATAGCCCACTGTTTCTCTACCTCCTCCCCCCAAACCAGGGCTTCCCTCAGACATTTCCACAAGTTTACAAAGTCGGCCCTCCTGAAGTCCAGGACCCTGGCTTTCGTGTGGTTTGACTCTGCCACTGTTCTCATTGAACCTAACCATATGATGATCACTGGACCCCAGGTGGCCACCCACCATTACAATTAAAATTATTTCCCTGTTGGTGAGTACCAGATCCAATATTGCTCCCTCATGGGTAGAGCTCTGACACTAGCTTCCTGAGGCATTCCTTTGCAGGAGTCCAGGATGTCCCTGTTCCTGACTGAGACTGCAGCTGGGATGCTCCAATCAACATCTGGCAGATTGAAGTCTCCCACCAGCAGCACCTCCCTTTGTCACTTGTCTTATGGATGGCTTTCACTAGAACCCCATCCAACTCTTCCTTGTGCTGAAGATCTTTAGATCTCACCAGTGCAAATAGTGGTGCCATTACCTGTCTCTAAGGAGACCCACAATGCCTCCGCCTCCCTGCAATCCCTGTACCTCATTTGCTATTATGCCCTCCCAGATGTACAGAGCCTCCTCCTCCCTTTTACCCTCGCTGTCTTTCCTGAATAGAGTATAACCTGGTATAGCTACAGTATATCCCAGACATGGTTCCCATTTTACCATGTCTGGGTAATAGCAGCAATGCTCAGGTCAGCCTCTCCCATCAAGGCAAGTAAGAATATTTCTCAGATGATATTAACTGAACAGAAAATGATTGGTGAGATCTCCTTAAAAATCATTTTGAACTCTTACACTTCAGAAATTTATAGTTGGATATACCCTTTCAGAAAAGGGTGAGCAGTTAAATGGCATTACTGCCTAAAATGCTCAGTAGAAATCTTGGATAACTATGATAACTTTGATTAGACAAATATTATGGAGGTCACCATTTTAAAGCAAATAAATGTAATAATAAATGGGAACAAGAGCTAGGAATAAGTCTTAACAAGGAGCATAGGAAAAGTTAGAATAAGCACAGTTTGCGCAAATGGAAATTTTGTCTCAGCTAAAAATAAATTGATTCAAAGTATGATAGTAAACAGAGCATGTATTGCACCATCACTCTTATCAAAAATATACCCAGGTTATAATTAAGCAATAATACACAACAGGGTGTGGTATATTATGGGATATTGTCATGTCTTGGGTGCATTGTGAGGCATGAGGCCATAGGCTGAGTGTGTCATACACCCAAGAAATGATGATATCCCATGATATACCACACCTTGGAGTGTATTATTGCGATTATAAAATGGCTCTTAAGTGTTTGTAAATGGTTAATTTTGGTAATCAGTTTTGGACCGTGACAATATTGTGAGATATCGTCACAGGTCAAAGTCTGCTTCAGCCAATCAGCTTCTGAGATTTCTCTACTCCATTTTATAATAACAATTATGAACTGGGTAAAATAAATCATGTTCACTGCTCAGCTGAGAGCTCATCTCAACCATGACTAAATCCCACCACAGGAAAAGAAAAGTGTCTGGCATTAGCTTTATTACTAACTTATTACTCCACTTCTGTGCCTACCAATAGTTGTTCCCAAAACACTTTGCCTACTAACACACCACCAACTGCTTTACGTGCTTGTCAATGGCAAAAAAAGCATGGCTCCAAATGTTTCCTTTTGTAACAGTGCAGTGGCTTGCAGTACTGCTCCTATTCCTACATTAATGCTGATGAATTTTGATCTCACATCCCTGCTCAAATGAATATAACAGCCTTGTACCAACTGCTCATAGAAACTGGCACTCTCAACCAACATACCCTGTCAAAGATTGCCATTTTTATTATTTTTTTTTATTTATTCAAATCTCGTATTACAATATCAGTTATCTCGTCAGTGTTTTAGGAGAAGTCTAAAACACTGACGTTTGTCTAGAAAATGAATGTTTCCATAATATTCATGTACTGAACAACACATGCACTTTATGCAGATTGAGTGATTTGCTCTGTATTTTTGTATTTAATATTTTGTATTGTACTTTAGATATGAGTTGTCACCTGTGAAAATGGGCAGTATTGCTCATCTGGTTTTACAAGTATAAAAATAAAAATAAAAAAATATCTTTGAGAAAGAAGCTCATTTACAGAGGTACCACATCAGGTCAGAAAGAACATTGGCATTACAAGAAGACATAATTATACAAACAGGAAACAGGCAAGGCAGGCAGTTATAATTCAATAACAGTTATGATTACAATTGACATACAGGAACAAGGTAGATTGTTACTAAGACAATTACGTTTAAGATTCAACTGAACTAAAAAGCAAGGGAGTTCCTAGGAGAGGGGATAAACAGCAAACATGTTGGAAACACTTCTTGTCATAAGTGGAAGAAATGAAATATTGACAAAAATTAGTTCAGTCCCAAACAGGTGAGATGGACTAGGGTAGAGAGAAGGAGCAATGAGGTGGGACCAAGGGGGACAGTATGGAATCATATGACAAGCTTGGTAGGGACAGAGGATGGGGCTGTAGTCAGTGGTAGCATTGGCTGGGGAAGAGCAGATGTGGAGCACCAAGGGGTGATAGGTCAAACGGAGGAGGGAGAGGGTGAGCGAGGTTTCTTGAGGAGGTGGTGGTGGGTGGCAAGCTAGTGATATTTCTTGAGTAAAGAGGTGATAATCTATGCTAAAGTTCTTGTATGTTACTTTGACTCTTCCTGTTGCTGCTGATTGTATGTACCTTGTAATCCTCCCAGGTCACACCTGAAATAGGTACTTGGTTGTCTAGTGTGCTTACCCAATAAACAAAAGCAAATAAATAAATATAGTAGTTTATGCTAGCTATTTTTGTATGGGTTGGCAGGAGTGCAGGACTTAGTGGGTGCAATGGTCAACTGATTAGAATGGGAAGGTGGTGGGAGGGGAGGGAGTATCATGTGAGGAAGGTATAAGTGGGAGGGCAACTAATGGTGTGCTACTAAGTGCTAATATGATTGCTAAGTCAAGAAGTTGGGTTTACTTAGTTAAGCGCTACAGTCACAGCTACTGGTTGATGCAAGAAAGGCTTGATCCTTTGTTTTAAATGGGCCTAATTTAGTTTCAGATTGGACTTCGGTACTGAGAGAATTTATCCAGTGAGGTGTTCAGCATACAGTATATAGGAACGCTGGCCTTGGGTGGTCCACTTGAAGGGGATTTTTAAGGGCTGGCTGTTAGTTCCTCTGGTACTCCTGGTATTACTTGATTTACAGAGGAGATTCTGCACACCAGGGGGAGTGAGGCCTAGTGTGGATTTCTTCAGAGTAGACATGTTTGGCACTGTATTCGACAGTCCAGGTTTAGCCACCTGATTGGGGGAAAGCCCGCAAGTGTACGTAAGGTGGTGGACTCCGAAGACTAGTCTGCAGGCCTTATTGAGAGTATTGTTTATTCACTTGAGGGCTGAGTCAGTAGCAGCACTGTTGACCACTAGCTCATAGTCTATTACAGACAGAACCAAGCTAGTCACTGCTAGCTTCAATGCCTCATTTGTCAGGCACTGCTTGTTCTCTATAGTAGTCCCAGCCTGGCATTTGCTGATTTAGCTACAAGGTCTATATGTTGAGTGAATGAGAGGGAACAGTCAAGTGTTGCACCTAAGTATTTGAAATTTCACGCCATTTCTAGGGGTGTATTTTGGTTGTTCAGTATATGCAGTGGTAGGACCTATGTCCATTGTGGGTGGATGCAAACAACACGGTTTTTGTCTTTTTGTAATTTAGTAATAGTTTTGATTTTAAGAACCAAGCTTCTATTGCCGAGAAGTTAGTCTGCATTTGTTTTTCTAGTGTTACTAGGTTTGAGTGGGTGGAATATAGTACTGCATCATCTGCATAAAGCAGGACTTTGTCTTGCACGGCTAATGGGAGTTGATTCAGAAACAAGCTGAAAAGTAGGGGACCCAGTATGGAGCCTTGTGGGATCCCAGTATTTATGCTCTGGCTTTCAGAGACGACATTCAGGATTTTCACCTGTTGTACTGTTCAAGAGAGGTAGCTCCTGAACCAGGCCACCGCTTCTGCTGATAGTCCTGTATGCGAAAGTTGGTTCAGAAGTAGTTTATGGTTTACTGTATTGAAGGCCTTGGTGAGGTCTATGTAGGCTGCCCCCACCAAGAGCTCATGATCTAAAGCGTAATGAATCAACTAGGAGCAGATTTATCCTGGACTCCCTTCAGGGTGCCTTCCTCAAGCAACTGGTCATGGAACCAACTCGGCAGAAGGCAATACTGGACCTTGTGCTCACAAACAGGGACAGTGTGATGGGGGTAACAGTGGGGGAGCACCTGGGGAACAGTGACCACCAGTCATTGTGGTTTGAAATCACAAAGAGCAGAACCAAACCACACAAAACACGTTATTCTGGATTTAGGGGCAGACTTTGGGAAAATGGGGAGATACTGGAAAGAGGCATTAAGGGAATGGGACAGGAATCAGGGGTTGAGGAACAGTGGGCAGTATTTAAAATGGGGATTACAAGAACAGAATTATGCATTAAGCAGGTTAGCAAAAGGAAAAGGAAGAGGAGACCATTATTGTTTCCAAAGAGGTAGCAAAGAAAGTGAAAGCCAAAAGATTGCATTCAGGCAATACAAAAAGACACAGGCAGAAGGGATAGGAGAAGTACCAAGAGAAGCAAAGGAGGCAGGGAGATCAGTAAGGGAAGCCAAAGCTTAGACAGAAGAACACATTGCAAAATCAGTGGGTAGAGGGACAAAACCTTTACAGGTACATAAGGAAAAAAGAAAGACAACGGAGGGATAGTGAGACTGAAGGGGAGAATGGGGGTCAAGGTGGAGGATGACAACAGTAAAGCTGACATATTGAACAGGTATTTCTGCTCAGTCTTTACTGAGGAAGAGGAGGGTAATGGGTCTGAAGGAGTACAAGGGTGAGAATGGTGCAGAAATGGACACAAGTCCCTTTACACAAGAAAGAGTCCTGAAGGAACTGAGTAATAAGAGTTGATAAAGCAATGGGGCCAGATGGGTGCACCCCAGGGTTCTTAAAGAACTAAGAGGTGGTGGCTGAACCTCTGGCTATCCTGTTTAGCCGATCACTGGAAACAGAGGAGGTACCCAAAGACTGGAGGACTGCAGATGTAGTCCCTTATACAAAGCGGGAACAAAGAGGAAGCAAGGAACTACAGACCAGTCAGCCTCACCTCAGTAGTGGGGGAAGATAATGGAAGCACTACTGGAGAGATTGGTGGAACATCTGGTTGTCAATGGACTACAGGACCCAAGGCAGCATGGTTTCACCAGGGGAGGTCATGTCAGACCAACCTCGATGAATTTTTGACTGGGTGACTAGAGAGGTGGATCAGGGAGGGCAGTGGACATGGCCTATCTGGACTTCAGCAAGGCCTTTGACACTGTGCCACATAGAAGACTATTACACAAACTGGGGAATATGGGTGTGGGCAGGACAGTAGTGTGGTGGGTGGGTAACTGGCTGGGTGGCAGGACACAGAGGGTGGTGGTAAATGGCTGCCACTCCACAGAGGAAGAGTGACCAGTGGGTACCACAGGGATCAGTGCTGGGACTGGTCCTATTCAACATCTTCATCAGTGACATTGCACAGGACCTAGAAGGCAGAATTTCACTGTTCGCTGATGACACAAAGCTCTGTAACAGAGAGACACACCAGAGGGTGTAGACAGAATGAGAAGGACCTGCAGAAACTTGAAGAATGGTCAGGGTTTGGCAGTTGAAATTCAATGCAAAGAAGTGCAAGATAATGCATATGGGGCACAAAACCCTAGCATAATATATCAGTTGGGGTGAGATATAGCATGCACCAAGCAGGAAAGGGATCTTGGGTTATCATCTCTGATGACATCAAGGCAGAGAAACAGTGTGACAAGGCAGCAGGTAAAGCAAATAGGATGCTGGGATGTATAGGCAGGGGCATCACCAGCAGGAAAAGGGAGGTCATAATTCGGCTATACAAGACACTAGTGAGGCCCCACCTGGAGTACAGTGTACAGTTCTGAGACCATACCTACGTAAGGACATAGACAGGGTAGAGAAGGTTCAGAGGAGGGCAACAAAGATGGTGCATGGATTGCATCACAAGTCCTATGAAGACAGGTTGAAGGAACTGAACATGTACTCCCTGGAGGAGAGGAGGAGAGAGGATATGATAGAGACATACAAGTATCTCACAGGGAGGAACAGGGTGCAGGAATACACTATTTTTAAGCAAAAAAGATGTTCCAGGACTAGAAGGCATGGGATGAAGTTGGAGGGAGGAAGATTCAGAAGAAACATGAGGAAGAATTTCTTCACAGAACGGGTGGTGGACAAGTGGAACACCCTGCCAGAGGAAGTGGTGGGGGCTGAGACAATCATGGGATTTAGGAATGCATGGGATAGACATGAAGGAATTCTGGAGGTCAGGGGTAAGGGGCAACAGACTTCTAGGAAAACATAAACTGAATTTACAAGCTCAAATGGGCAGACTGGGTGGGCCATAGGCCCTTATCTGCCGACACTGTCTATGTATCTATGAATAAACCCAGTAAATTCAATCAGGGCAGTGGCAGTGCTGTGCTGCTTCCTGAACCCATGCTGTTGTGGGCATTACAGCTGATTTTTGTCCAGCTATTCAATTACTTGGTTGTACATGATGCATTCCAAATCTTTAGAGAGTGGGGAGAGTATTGATATAGGTTTGTAATTCATATGACTAGTCCTGTCCCCAGTCCTGTCCCCACTTTTGAAGACCAGTGTCACCACCGTGGCTTTCCAGAACCTGGGGAATTTACCGGCTATAAGAGATAGGTTCAGGATTCTTGTAAGAGGTTAGAGAATCATATCTAGGATGAGCACAACTAGCTTTAGGTCGAGCGATTCACTGCTAGCTCTTTATTTCGAGGACCTGTGAAAGTTTTTTTGCCTCAGCATGGGTGATGACTTTGAGGTAGAGGTGAGGGGGCATGACCGATTGGGTTGCTGATTTCTGTAGAGGATTACTGATGCTCTGGGGAATGAAGAAGTGTGGGGGCAGGACACTGCTAAGGTTGGTGAAGGCGTTGTTGAATGTATTGGCGATGGTAATTGGGTCCTGGGTTGGTGTTCCTGCAACATTTAGTAAGGTAGGGGAGTCTTATTCTGTTTGCCTGTCAATGTCTTAATGTTGTCCCAGAATTTTCAGCTGTCACTCTAGGTGTTTGCCAACTCATGGCTTTTTGCCTGGTTAATAGCCCAGGTGCATTTGTTATGGGCTGTTTTATATGCCTGTATATCTAACAGTGCTTTTTGCTTTGCTCCACAAGTTATCTCTGTGCTTCATTTGCTCGATAAGTTGAGGTGAGATCCAGGATTTACAAGAATCTTTGATTTTGCGTTTGGTGTACGGGGCATAGATACTGCATGCTTCATTGAATTGACAGATGAAGATTTCAAGTGCCAAGTTTACATCTTCAGTGGTGTCTATGGTTTTGCAGTCTTGGCAGCTGAGGTGTGCTTTGAGTGCTTCCAGTTTCCCTTTTTTTTTAAATCCTGTTAGTGAGTGTTTTTGCTGGAATCTTTGGGGCCATGTTGAACCAGTTTAAGAGGATTAGTGAATCGTCACTGATGGAGTCTGGGAGGACCAATATGCGGTTGATTCTCTCAGGGAGGTTAGTGATCAACCAGTCCATAAGAGTGCAAGTCCCTGTACAATAATTCAGGTGAGTGGGGGAGTCAACTAGTTGGGTCATATTTAAGGAGGACAAAGCATCTCTGTAGGGTGCCACTTCAGGGGATGCTCAGTTTGTTAAAATCACCGACCATGATTAGCTCTGTATTGTGGGGAAGGTCAGCGAGGTAGTCATGGATCGCTTTGAAACCACAAGATTGTTCCTTAGGAGGGATGTAGACAGATACCACTGTTATGCTTTACCTTTTCAGCCTAGTAGTATTTTTATCGAAGTATTTGGGTGTTACTGCTGGTTGTTATCGGAGGGAGTGATAGTCCTTGGATGTGGCCTTTTATGTAGACTACACATACACCTCCTTGTTTTCCTGTTCTGTCTAGCCTAAAGGATGTGTAGCCTTGCATCTGGATGGCCATATTGGTAATCCTAGATGTGAGTCATGTTTCAACGATCAAGAGTATATCCAGTTGATGCTGGGTGACCCACACTTGTAGCTGGTTAAATTTTGCCAGGAGGCTACATATGTTAATGGAGGCTATTGTTAATCCTCTTTGTTTAGTTGGGGGGGGGCAGTGCATGCGGGACAGGGTCAGGGTTGGGATGGATAATCCCTGGTAGCAGCAGAAGTAGCCAAGCCAATCTAATTGCTTACCATTTCAGGTACTTCAGTGACTGCAAGTGGTGTCGATTTGTAGATCTTACATTCTTGTAATTGGCCCAAGTTATAATCGTGTTGATTACTGGAGGGGGTATAGGATGTGACTTTAGAAGCATGTCAGGTGGCAGTCTGTGTGAGAGTAGTATGTTACAACCATGTGGGGTGGCAGTGGTGGATATAGTTTTGGGGCATTGCAGAGAAAGTAGAAATTCAGTACGAGTTGTGTTATCATGGTGGCAGTTCAGTGTAATGAGGAAAAGTGCAAGCCATGTGGTTAGAATCATTGAGGGTAATTAACAGGCATATGGTGTTGATAACATAGGGCAGGCATTCGTTTTCACACTGACCTAATAGCAGTTTCAGAGCAGAGGGAGGCGGGGCTGGTTGAGCAAAAGCTGAGTAAGGAAGTTTGTGGAGTTTTGAGTGAGAAGGGAGAAGGAAGGAGATGGAGAGGGGAAGGGGAGGCGGATATGTTAGGCTTATGTGGTGGGCAGAAGAAACTAGCGGTGAGGAGGGGCAAGAATGAAATGGGAGGAACAGGGCAGATAGAGATAGATCTGTGGATGGGTTAAAAAGAACAGAACAGAAGAAAGTAAGGTGTGTGGACAATCAGCAGTGGAAATATTGAGGGTAAGATGGGCAGGAAATATGTGGAAAAAATGCAGGAATGAACTGTGGGACAGGGCCTAAACAAATGTAGTCTTCAGGACCTGATTAAGGAATTATAGAAAAATAAGCAGTAGGGAAGGAGAGAAGATGGAGTGCAATAAACTGTATGAAGAACAGGTGAGTCAGAGAAATGTGTGATGGATGTGAGGAAAAGGAACTGTACCTTTAGGTCTAGTGAACTGTCAGGCTTCAGCCAATGGGAAAAGGTTAAATAGGGAGGGAGGGAGGAGTGTAGGTGTATTAAATGAGTGCTGGGGGTGGGCGGCAGAAAATTCAAGTAGTTTTCCTTGCTGGAGTGGGGTCTGGGTCCAGGTCCATACGTGGCTTGTGCCATTGCTTGCTAACATTTGTACTGGCAGAAACAACAGCAGCTTCAAGTACCACACCAGCAAATTACATGCACCCAAACCAAGACATTCAAAGCACTAGTTTGATGACATTACACTATCTTCTAGCTTGAATGAGACTTACCACAAACTGATACTTTGATGACATACTTAGTAGAAATTCTTATAAAACGAAACACTTGAGCAGCACCAGCAGCTGCTTCTGGCACAGGAACAAATGGCAAAGCAACAGTCTTTTCCTGTTGAAATATTCTTATTCCTGAATCAGGCCACCATAGTGATTTTTTATTTATTTATTTTTTAAGCCAGGAACAGCTACACTCAGCTTGCACATACACTACTATACAACAGCGCCACCTGCTGTTCTGAGAAAAATTGAAACATCTATATTCTTTAATGTTTTTACTACACATATACAGTACCTTTTAAATATATTTATAGCGGCAGCAGCTAAAACCATTACTAGGAACTGGCTCTCAGAGCGAACTCCAGACAAGTCACAATGGGTAGCCTGCTGTCTACAAATCAAGGAAATGGGGAGATTAACAGCCTACCTTCTTTTGCAGAAAGAAAATTCACAGCAAGGTGGCTATCTTTTAATAAATATTTAAATGACAGGGGCAAAATATCAGTTTTAGAACTCCTGGCAAGAGATGCTTGACTTGAATCCTGGATTTTTTTGCCCAGCCCTAGTCCACTGAAACAAGAAATATGCACAGGATCATCCCTTGTATAGTAGGCACAGGATGAGATGACTTTATATCCCAGATGCATGCAGGATCACTATTGGCTTGACAAGGTTCAGATAAAACCATAAGATGCTCCTTTGGGTGGGAGGATTGTGTCCGGTTATTCTATGTCATGGTTGTGAAATTTCTTAGACTAAATCTAAGGTCCTTAACTTTAGTGAATGTTCATGAAACAAGTCCAGTACTCTTCTTTGTTGTTGTTGTAAACTTGTCCAGGAAATGTTTCTTGTTGCCTCATTATTGTAATGAAATATCTAATATCTTTGGGCTGGCAGTATAGCCTAGAGGTTAGAGGAACAAGGTGTAAACAATCTTGGTACATCCAGCAGACCGGACTTGAGTTTGATTCTCACAACCTCCACTTGCATACTGTGTGACTCTGGAGCAAGTCACTTAACACTTAGTGCTCCCAAATTAGCCCTGAAAGCAGGCATTTGTGCCCTAGTGGGCCTTACCCGTTACCAAAGACTAAAATAAATAAGTAATAAAAATTGCAATTTCAAAAAAAAAATTCAATAGTAAACACTGTAAAAATTATTTTTATTAATTTTTTTAGTAATTCAAATATTGATCCAGTTCATAATAGCAATAATATACACCCAAGGCCTAATGATATCCCATTATATGCCACACCCTGTTGTGTATTATTGCTTAATTATAAAATGGGTTTGAAAAATTGTGAAGCCTGACTGGCTGAAGGCCATCTTTACCTGTGCTGTTATCTCAGCACATCACCGAATAAAGATCCAGTAGCCTTTTCACGATAAAATCAATACTAACCACGCATCCTTGTCTGCCATCACAAACATAGCTGCCACCTTTACTCACTTAAAATCTTCAAGTAGTCCCTAAAAATAAAACTGCCATAATTAAAATAGTTAAAAGCTATTAGCCTTCATAATCCTCTTCTTACACTCACATACATAAATTAGAAAATTAACTCTACAGTATGTACAGTTTTAATTGCTGGTGTTTCTTTGCTCACCATGAAAAATCCCCCTTCTATTCTTACCTGTTTACCTGGGAAATGTCTGCAGTTTAACATTCAGATGCAACAAAAGCCCTGATTCTGTCTGAGGCCTTTGTTGATTGAGTGAGGTAGTGGACATTCTGTCAATTAGAAATGGGCAGAGATTTGAATTATTGTATTCCATCAATAGTAAACATTCCATCTATTGAGTGTAGAAAAAATACAACAGAAACAAGGTGGGGCACAGGAGAAAATATTATAAAGAAAACGGAACAAAGGTGAAGAAACAGGTAAATTGGGAAAACAGAGGGTTTAAGAACTCATTTGAAAAAATGTATTTAGCTGTGCATTTTATTTGAAACTGAGATGGCATGTCAAATGTGGGGATGTGCTGGGACTATTCATTGAGGTGGATGAACATTTAAAAAAATCATTAACATGCTTATGATTTTTTTATTTTTGTGTATTTCATTTTATAGTCACAGTAAGACATTCCAGGGTGTGCTTTTTTCTGAGATAATGGCACTTCTCAGTTGGTTGAAGGAACTCAGCAATGTCTCGTAGCCTCACACACACCCAGGTGTGATATTATCCCACCACAGTGCACATCCTGTCATGTCTTGTTGCTTAAATGTTGACATGCATGTGGGGAAATAGCAATATTTTTTTTTTCAGTTGTTTAACCAGGAGTAGCACACTAAGCTGAAAGCTTTTTTTACAGGTGCTACCTGGGAGCACAGGGAAATTAAGTGACTTGCTCAGGGTCACACAGTATGCAAGAGGAAGCTGTGGGATTCAAACTCAGGTCTGGTCTGCTGGATGTCACCAGATTTACAGCTCAGAGTCTTAAACCACTGTACTATACTGCCTCCCAAATATGTGTTATACAATTTATGGGGAAGCCCTCAAATTCTAAACTGGTGGAATGCAACATTTAAAATAATTTCAGAGACACTTGAAATTAATATCCCTCATTCCTTTAATTTACTTTGTATTACTTTGCTTAAAGACAAAAGTAGGCACTAGGCCTATCGGGACTGCCTTCCCCACATCATGTAGGTGAGATCTTGCCATCAGTACCTAAGAGGTATCTATCTAATTCATTCTTAAACCTCTGGAAATCATTAATATTTACTAGATGTTGGGGAAGAGAATTCCATGGTGTACAGGATGTGACTCTAAAATGTTTTCTTTTGTTGGTTGCTGCCATAGGGATATGCAATTGTTTATTTGGTTGTTTAATAGTAGCGATACTTTGAAAATTTGGAAGAATCAAACAAAGTTATTGTTATTGTATCTGACTTCAATGGCCACAATGCGAATTATACTTCAGTACTGGAACAGCAAAAGCTTACCTAGTGATGTAGACCTAAGTTGGTGGCACATCCTAATAGAAACCATAATATTTGAAAAGATGTGTGCAAATATTGAAGCAACAGAAGATATTATTGGATCTTCAAGGAAGGAATTTTTGTCTGTCTTTCACCATTTAAGTAGAATTTGAATGTTGACTTTTTTGTTTTATTCCCCCGGGGGAGACGGGTGGGTGGATGCGGGAGGTTAAAGGAAGAAAGAGCAGTATGGGATGATGTTTTCATTATTGTATTTGTCTGAGCAATGTATATTGTGGTGCATAAACTGTTATGTCAAATGAACTGGAAAATGAATAAAATATTGAAAAAGCAATGCCGTATTTGAAATCCATAAGGCAACTGAAAGCAAAAAGTGGATCCTCTTCAAATCAGTTATCAGGAAAGCTAAAAATGAATACTGCAGTTCAAGACTGCAAGAATCCTGTAATGATCCCAGGATATTGAGGAAAATATAAATGGAGTCCTAGGCAGAAATGACAGTGTCACCATAACATTCTAACAGTCAATGGCTCACCCACCACAGACCCAGAATCATTGTTGAGTCCTTTAACTCCTTCTTCACCAATGTTTGTAAAGAACTTCCTAAGGGAACCCTGCCAGCTGCTGCAGATCCCTTGAGACTCCCTGTCCTGCCTAGCAGAGTGAGACCTTAATTCTACTTCAACAAGGTAATTGTGCAAATAGTTAAAAAATACCTGCTAAAATCCACCTCCAAACCTAGAGTTGGACAAGATACAGTAGGCATGAAGCTACTTAAAATGGCTATAGATGAATTGGCTCAACCATCCCAACTCTTTTCAACTTTTCTCTTCAATCTGGATCTTTCCTCCGTGTCTTGAAACAAGCCATTGTGGTTCCAGTATTGAAATCTGGGACAACACTGATGTCTCTAATTACAGGCCCATCTCAATCTTCTCCCCAGTGTTTAAGACTTCAGAGAAAATTGTCAGTGATCAAATGGTGGACCACTTCATGGTGCATGATTTCCTAGCTGCTGAACAACACAGCCTTAGGAAACTGCACAGAACTACCCCTTCCCTAACTGATCTTAAAGAGGGATGCTTCATAGCCTTAGACAGATGAGACTATGTTGATGATGCCTGCCTCACTCTCTCCAAGGCCTTTAAATTGGTAAGTCATGATCTCTCATCATAAAATTGTGAAGCTGGGCTTGTCAACTGAGGCCTCCGTGTGGTTCTCGAACTACCTATCTGATGGAATACAAATGCCAAATAAGGTGATGTGCTCTCAAGCCTACAAAGTCTGACCACAGGAGTTCCCCAAGGCTCAATCCCAGGGCCTCTGCTTTTCAGCCTTTTGGTCAACAAAGTTCAGGAGGCCTGTCATCCACTCCAAATCATTACTGTATGTTGATGACACCGTCATTTTTTACCTTCCACCATGATCTGGAGACACTTGAAGAGAACCTGCAATCCAACTTCAGTGGGATCTGTGAATGGTTCTTGCCAAACAAGCTGGTCATCAACTAAAAAAAATCCAAATCCCTACAGTTTGGAGCACCAATGTTCTGAAGGGATACCCCAAGCTGCATACCACCACCACATCTGGGGACTCTGTTGAACAAGTCCAGCTCTTTAAATACCTGGGTATACTTCTCTACCCTGCCCTATCCTTCTCCCCACATGCAGACTCTTTTGTCAAATACATCCATCAATGACTTGGACTGCTCTACAGAAACAGGCATAACCTTACCACAGAGGTCTAAACACTCCTAGTTTCCAATCTTATAATTTCAGTTACTGACTATGGAGCAGTGGTTTATTCCACCACCACCAACTCTGTCCTTGAAATAATTTGTGTTGCTTTCAGTTGTGCCTGCAGATTGCACAACCTAAAACCAGACTCCCATCAATGTAACTTCTATATCTCCTCCAGTTGCCTTCCTTTCCACCTCCAATCTACCCTTAATGCAGCCCTCCTATACAAAAAAGCCCTGATCAGCCATATGCCTCTAGGTGTTTGCAGCCACTTCTCACTAATTAGCAACAACTATGGTACTTGATACATCAGGGAGAACAAATTACTCCTGCCCTTCAGGAAAACAACACTTAGCCAGTGCTCATTTGTGTCCAGAACTGTCAAAACATGGAACTCACTGCCCTGGACAGTAACTGCTCCCCCACCTTCTCCACTTTCAAGACCCAAGTTACTATTCAAATTTCTCCAGAAACGTAATGTAAGTGTGCTTTGAGGGTGCTAGCCAATGATTTCACACTTTGTTGGACTTGACTTTTAACATGAATCATGTTGCATTCCTGCGCTGTAACCCAGTCTCTTGCAAATGATCTCTGTGGATGTTGCTGATTGAGGCATGAGTAACATCCATCTCAATGCCTATGTAACTTGTAAAATGCAATGCTTGTTGTTATTAGTAATTGGCTGTTTGTTAACTTGCTTGACTTGGACACTTTTGAAAAATGGCTCTTGCATGCAAAGGTCAAGTTCAAGTTTCAAGTGTTTTTTTTTATTATTTTTTAAAACAGGATAAGCTGACACTTGACCAGTTGAGCAATGTTCATTTTCAGTGACCTCCTGATTACAGTGATTAAAAAAGTTAAGCATAGATACATCATAAATTAGTTATGATTACAAAAATTAAAAAATAATATAAATACAGCATTAACACTTTAGAACAAGAATTAATAGCACAACTGATCTACAGGTTCTCAGAAGAATTACAACGATCTGTTAAACACAATAAATTAAATACTGTACATACATATATAAATAAATAAATAAAAATCTACATTTTTTTCCTATCAGGTTCTTTGGCAATGGAAGCTAAACCAGGCCATTCGCCAGAGTCTGCAAGGGAAACGAGACTTCCCCCTTTGGGGAGCAGGCAAAGAGAGCCATCCACCCATTTCTCGCTTTGCAAGTTACACCTTCAAAAAAGACTCCAGGTTCAAAAATGCAGTCTATGAAGGTGAATGGAATTCTGGGAAGCCCCATGGCAAGTAAGTAAATTAGACACTTTTATTGAAGCTTAATTAAGATGTATACTGGTCTAGCAAAGAGAACAGCTTGCACAAAGTATTAATTTACTTGTAATTTTGGTCCAGGAAATGCACACTGGGCTGGATTTTCAGCCTGTCCAGAAACTAAATCCCACTCTGCATTAGCTGCTGTGGACCAAAATCTCCACACCTGTGAAATTCCATATTTTCAGCCAGCGCAGCTGTGGGAGATGTTAGGCCAGGTCCCACTATGCATAAGTTTTCCCCATAGCTGCACTGAAAAATCAACCACAAATTGCCATAAATTGGGAAGCTGGTCATAATCTGGCTTCACCTTTGAAAATACTGAGACTGTGGGAAAAAACTGCATCTCATCCAGTAGAGACCCACTTGCACCAATTTTTCCCCACAGCTGAGGGACTGACAGGAGCTTTGAAAATCTAGCCCACTGTGTTTTGACAGCTCATGTCTAGGTGCATCCTATGGAGGTTGACATGAACTTGTTCTATTGAGATGGGCAGTGTTGTTCAGGACACTGGGGGAAAATACTCTGCTCATATGATAATTGCTGTGGGCTTTTAACTCTTCACCCAGACAGCCACTAAAGATAGCAGAAGGGACAACAGTGCAGCACCCTTTAGTGCTGCACTATGGTGTCAGTATTGGGTATTGCCCTAGTTTCTGGTGTGGGGCAAGAACCCATGACTCTCTGATCTTCAACTCCAGAGGTAAGCATGCAACCTACTGACCAACTGACGCTGTTACAGAGCCTCCTACACTTGCCTGTGTCCTGCTTATTTCTCAGGGCTCCTCATGCCTTGCATTCTACTAGTTCTGGACTTTGGGTGCTTCCTCAAGTAAGACCATAGGCTGGAGGTGCAGGGGTATTTGAGTGTTGTGCACCTTTCTCCCCAGACACTGTTCTGTCACTGTTTAGTCAATTACTCTTTTAAGGGTAAGCTGATGATCTTGCTTCACAAATGAACTAGAAAATGTTAGAGTACAGAGTTTCCAAGCTAAAAAGTAAAAGTGAAAGAGTTGCATCTTTTCATGTTCTCACTTTAAGAAAAGGACAGTGCAAGTGGGCAGGATTACAGTGTTCAAAAAAGATCTTAAAGAGGGCAGGAAATGTTTGCTGATGGCAGCAGCTTGCAATGTTTCTATTTACATACATGAAATTCATACCGCCGGATGATCCATATTTAATTGTACCTGAATAAACATTAATATGAAAACTGTGTTTTTTTAGTTATTTTCTTTTTGTGAATAACATTCTCACAGCTCTCTTCCTGGAACCAGTAAGTTGGAGTTTTTACTGTGCCACAGTCTGTGTATGGGATGCTAAACATGAGGTGTTTGCCGATCAGAACCATTCTCAAGTTCTGTACACAACCTGTGACATATTTAAAACTCCAGATCTCTGGCACTATGAAGAGAACTGTAACAGAATGCTGTCCATAAAAACAGAATCATGCAAAATACTGTTTTAAGCCTCACTTTTATTCAGATATTGTTAAATATTAGATAATTTAAAGGTAAGAATATCATCTTTGGAAGCAGAAACATTATAAGCAGCTACAAATTAGAAATAATTTCATGCCCTCTTTAAAGTATATACTGTATGGCTGGGGAGAATTGATGCTGACAGTGTTTCTTATCACAAAAAGGGTAATATTTGTGAAAAATAGCCATTATGTTAAAAAAAGGAGAAATGTGATACATATACATTCTTTTCTGTGCAAACACATCCATTTTGCAAGTCAAAACAGTGATTAAGAACTACAAAATCACACATACCCCTATAATGCAAAGCATCATGGGATATACATGCAAATCTCCATGAAGTTTTAGGCTGGTTCAGCTTTAAGCAAGAATGACTGGTGCCAAAGGACCTCTCACACAATCTGCAAAGGGTACAAACAGAAAACAATGTATTAGTGTGACAATATAACTTATGTGTAAAATCTATTGCATGACTGGCAGAAGTGGTATAGCCAGCATCCTTCGCAAGAATTTATTGCAGTACAGAGGAGCTGCAGCAGAGAACTGGGCCTCTCTGTCTGTCTCACTGAAATCAGAACATTGGGATAAAAACCTTAAGTAAGGTTAGACAACTTAGCAGTTGGGCAAAAATTTGTAGGTAACCACAGTCACTGCTGTGTAGAGTTGTACAAAATTAGAAATTCCAAATTAATGGAATTCTAACAGAATTCCATGAAATTCCACAGAATTTCATCAGAATTTTGCAGACGTTTTGAAATGTATTAATGTGATGATAACTCAGCAGTCTATTGCTTAGAGATCTTAAATGTGGCAGCATTACTTGCTGATAGGTGCTACAACAGTGTTCAAGTATCATGAACATTTGTATCTGTATATAACTCAGGCATCTTTGGAGCTAGAAGTCTAAAACTTGGTACATATATAAATGTAATAATCACCCATATAGCTGCAACATTTGTATGACATTTCCAATGAAAGCTTTCAAAATTATACTACATTACTAAAATCAAAATTTTGGCAAAATGTTTGGCTACACATAGCCCCCTTTAAAGCAGAAGACTTAAAACTTGATGCACATACCCACAATGCACATTTCTCTATATCCTAAAAACGTGGAGAAATTTGGATAAGAAATTTTAAAATGAGTAGGAAATAACTGAAAATTAATTTTTTTTCTCTCTCTCCTTTCAGTCCCTGGCCCTTCATCCCATCGGCTCCTCCAGCCCTGTCACCCAACATCTCATGGGCTTGCCTTCTGCCTCCAGCCTCCATGTGTCCTCTCCCTACCCAAGGCTATGGGATAGGGGGTGGCAGAGCTAAGCTCTGTACCTGCCAGACCAGGTCACCAGCTTGAGATGTGCCACGTCACTGGTGCAGGGCCTGCGGTGAGCTGATGAATATCTATGGCAGGGCCTGACTCTTTTTCCAGCTTTATTTCAGTCCCTCATAGATAGGCACTGGCAGCAAGGGGGGCACATGTGCACACATGGAACTGTGCATGGTGCACGGGACCTGCCAGTGTCCATCCCTACTGCTAGCTCCTCCAAGCTGCATCACTACCTGTGGGCCCCCAGATGGCAGTGGATCAGTGGAGCCAGCATCAGTCCCTCCCTTGAGGACAGCATCCTCCTGGATGCTCGATCCTCCTCCTGGCCAGCCCCAGTATTCCTCACCCGTTCCCGAATCGGGTCGCTGGTGTTTCAAGCAGTAACCCTACCACTGCGACAGAAATTAAATTTTTGATTAAATGTTTGGCCATCCATAACTCAGCTCTCTTTCAGTCTAGGAGTCTGACTTCTGGTGCACTGATGACACCCATTAGTGACTATATACCTGCCAAATATGGTATCATGTGGATGCATACTTTGAAATCTAGACCTGAATAACTGAAATTCAAAATTTGGCAAAATTCAATGGAATTTTCTTGCAAATTCCACAGAATTATGCAGAATCAGAATGGTAATTCTGAAGGCATTCCACCAGCAGAATTGAGTGTTTCATACAGCTCTACTACTGTGGTCTGGTCAGAGTAAATTATTTTTTTCTTTTATTATTTTTAAGGAATTTTAAAATTAGATGGAAATAACTGAAAATTATTTTTTTCTCTCTCAGTGCCTGACCTTCCATCTCATCAGCTCCCCAGCCCTGTCACCCAACATCTCATGGGATTGCCTTCCAACTCCAGCCTCCACTTGTCCTCTCTCTGCCAAGGGTTATGGGATAGGGGGTGGCAGAGCCGTGCCCTGTACCTGCAAGACCAGGTCACCAGCTTGAGAAGTGCCACATCACTGGTTCAGGGCCTGCGGGGAACCAGTGATCATCTATGCTGGGGCCTGACTCTTTTTCTTACTTTATTTGGGTCCCTTCCACAAGGGCACTTTCAGCAAAGGGGGCACATGTGCATGGGTGGAACCATGCATGATTCGTGGCCCTTGCCAGTGTCCGCCCCTCCTGATGAGTGGAGCCAGCTTCAGTCCTCCCTGAGGAGGAGAACATCATCCTGGATGTTCGGTCCTCCTCCTCCCTGCCAGCTCCCAGCATTCCTCACCCATTCATGGATGCAGGGTCACTGGCATCGCAAGCAGTAAGTCGACCACTGCGCTGTGAAAAATAAATTTTGATTCAATGTTTGGTCATCCATAACTCAGCTCTCCTTCTGTCTAGGACTCTGAAATCTGGTATATTGATTATTGACACCCATTAGTGACAATATAACTGCCAAAAATTTGTATCATTTGCATACATACTTTGAAAACTAGACCTAAATAACTGAAATTTATAATCTGGCAAAATTCAATGGGATTTTCATGCAAACTCCACAAAATTATGCAGAATCAGAATGGTAATTCTGAAGGCATTCCACCAGCAGAATTTTATGTTTTGTACAGCTCTACTACTGCAGTTTGGTCAGAGTAAATTATTTTTTTTCTTTTATTATTTTTAAGGAATTAAAAAAAACAGACTGTAAATATGAGCTCATCCTTTCCCAGCCTGGGCAGGTAGGCAGTGCTGCTGATATTTCCATGTGTGACCATCCTCAGAAAGGGTTAATTGTTCAGGCACAATAAAGGCTAATACTAAAAAAGAAGTGTTTTATTGTTATTTGCTAGACAATTTCTGAAAATGTAATTTTTATTTATTTATTGAAATGTTTCACCAGGAAAGGTATACTGAACAACTAGTTGCTCATGTGCATCCTGGGGGAATGGGAAGTGGAAATACATACATGCACACAACAGCAAACATTATTACAGCAATATTGGCAGTGGTGAATAGCAAATAGCAAAAAGAACATATGAAGTGCAGTGTATTTATTTATTAAATCTGGAATTACAATACCTTTGAGCAACAAAACTCTTTTACAATGATTTCTCATCAGTAGGAATAGGGCATAGACATACAATGGTATGATATACCATTTATGACTCATCATTGTTTGTTATATTCATCCTTGGGATGGCTTTCTGTAGTACAGATATATGTATGCATTAGGAAATTTAGTACACTAGGCAATTTATTCAGCTTGGTTATCTCCTCTTCTGATTTGATTAAGATACATGAGATTCAAATCTTCTTTAAGGTCAGCTGAGGGTATTGTGTTGGAGGGTTTTTCTAAGAATAATTACAGTACATGCTCCTTTGCATGTCAAGCTCTAAAATTTGGAATGTTTTACCCCCTCTTGAGAGTAGTGAAATCATACTCAACTTTTAAAATTAGATACAAACAGTATTTGTTGTCTTTGATAAATTGTGCATGTTCTTGATAATTTTGTATTTTATATATTTGTCTATATTTGTGATACTAATTTTTTTGTGTGTTTTTTTTTTTTTGTAATGTGTTATTTATGTTGTTTGTCTGGGTCGGGCTTGAGAAAGGGTTTGGCCCAGTTGTCCTAACCGTTAACAAATAAAATGAGTGAATGAATAGTAAACAGATAAAAGTTTAAGGAACATCAACATTATAAATTGAACTAGTACATTGTAAATAGAATTTATAATCACTGGTAAGCATTCAATCTAACAGTAGAAAGAGAAGGGACAGAAGAAACCCAGTAGGAGGCAGCCTAGAAGGCCTTGTCAAGACTGAAAGAGCAGATAATGGGGATGCTAGGTAGGTAGAAGAAGAGAGCAAGGGAGGGAGGGGAGGGGAAGTGTCAGTGGCTCAGCAGGTAGCACAGTGTCAGTGCAGTGGCTCAGCAGGTAGCACACTTGCCTCTGAGGCCAGAAGACCAGAAGTCTGTGGGTTCTTCCCCACATCAGGCTTAAATCCAATACTGACACTGTAGTGCAGCATGAAGGGGTGCTGCACTCCTGAGGTGCCTTTTTGGATGAGATGTTAAACTGAGGTCCCATATGCCTGTTCTGGTGGTAGTCTAGGTGGATGTTAAAGATCCCATGGTAGTTCTCGAAAAGAGTAGGGAATTTTTATTAAAACAATAAAGCAAATTATATACAGAATAGCATGACTTCACAGAAAATCATAATGCAAAATGAAAAGCAAACAGAATAAGTACTGCATCATACATTCAATAGAAATATCAGTGATAAGTCACAAAGCTTAGTAAGAATGCTGACCCCTCCACTAAAATAGTAGGAGAATGTTTCATTAAAACAATAAAGCAAAGCACATACAGAATAGCATGACGTTACACAAAATCATGATGCAAAAGGAAAAGCAAACAGAAAGAAGCATTGCATCATATAAAATGTAAGTGTTAAAGTTACAAAACTTATTAATAGAAAAGTTGGCCCATAGGAAAATTCCTTAGTCAGTCTATAGACAACTACACTGAGCCCAATATTTATTGTGCTGTGTGAGAGACATAGTTTTCTGCTCAGAAAATAAATAGGACCTTAAATCCAGCAGTATTTGGTCCAGAACATGGACCCCAGTAAAAGTTTTCTGTTGTAATAACTGGGCACACCTAGCCTACCATAAAAAGTATCTACAAAGGTTAAAATAAGTATAGAGTGCTGGCATGATAACGAGCCAGAAATGGGGAAAATACTATAAACTAAAATGTAGTATGTGACATGATGAAAAACTTATCCTTCCATTTATGAAGAAACAGAGTCCAAAATCTAAACTAAATGGCATCTTAAAACAAAATGGTGCAAGGTTTCCCTCTGGGTAATACAAGTCTCCTGAATCACTCTCCTCTATGGACTTATGCTTATGGTTGTCCGTATGCCCAGTTTCCCATGGCAAGCCAGCCAGGTAATATCCTAGAGTTTGTTAGGAGTCTAGCATCTGTGGGCTGCAAACATACAATATCTATTATTGATTACAACATCCTGGGAATCCAGTAAGGAGAATGGTTCAAAATAATTGTTAAACAAAATATGAGAATAAAGTTGTTTCCTTGGATGGACATGATCATGGCACCATCTATCTCCATTGTTTTAATTTCAAAAGAAGAACAAGAAACCTTGGGGCAACAAATTTCCTAAAATTCCATGGAATAGTTGTGGATCCCTAAACCATTGAAAATACATAGGTCAACTAAAGCTTTTAACAGAGCAGTCCATGGAATGGGGGAGCTCCTGGAGGAGAAAGGACATCATACTCTTACAATATAAGCAGAAATAAAGACTATAGGCTGAATCATTCGAAACCCCCAAAACAATAATCAGGATACAAAAAGAACTTTAATAGGGTTCAGCTGACAACCCCAAAAACGTTGAAAAAAAACATTATTTATTTTAACTTCTAAACTGGAGGGCAATGGGTAGATGGAGGCAGTGTAAAAAAAAAAGAAGCACTAAAGTTTTAAGCAATAAAATCCAGTTTTGTTTTGCAAGAGTCTTCCCTTTCCAGGATGCCACAATTTTTCTGCTCTTTCTAGTGAAGGAGACCAATTAAAAGAACTTCCCAAAAAAGACCCAAAATCTTGATAGGATCCAAAGAAATTGAATATTAGCAACATGCTGCATAGAGGGTGCATTATTGGAACTAGGAAACAATTTTGCCATACTTTATGAAAGTTTAATTTCAACCCAGAAAAGGTCTCAAAGTCTGTAAGGGATACAATGATAGCATGGGAGTCCAAAGCAGGGTGAAACTATACACAAATCATCCACATAAGCAGAAATGGGGACCGAAAGCCATTTAGCAGTAACCTAGTGATATCCGAAAGTGCAGTGATTTTCCACAAGAGTGGGTCAATCTGAAAAGTATAAAGTAAGGGGCTGAGGGGACAGCCCTGTTTAACACCTTTCCTGCCCAAAAATGCTGTCCCAGGGAAATTATTAACATGAGGGGTAATCCATGCTGTATTATATAACTGTTCTATCCAGGAAACAAAATTGTGTGGAATACGATAAGCCCGTAAAACCTGAAATAAAAAGCCGTGTGAAATCATGTCAAACACTTTCTCCTGATCTAAGGAGAGAAAAAGTGCAGGGTTATCCTGGGAGCTTGAGCTAATGATGTCTCAATACAAAGATAGAGAGTGCAACATAGATCTATCAGGGATAGCACACGTTTGTGCAGTGCTAATAACTTGAGCCGCAACAGGCAAGAGCCTTTCCAAAACGATCGAAGTAAAAACTTTATAATTGACATGAAGAAGGCTAATCAGCCTCCAGTTCTTGAAATCTGCCCTGTCACTATTTTTAAAGGGCAATATCATAGTGGCATCAGAAAAATGCTGGGGAACAGAGAGCGTATCAATAATTGTATTAAAAACCAAAGTCATAATTGAGCTAAAGATAGTTATGAACCATTGGCAAAGATCAGCGGAGATCCCATCTGCCCCTGGGGAAGTGTTTTGTTTCTGTTTACGGATTGCCTGAGATGTTTCATCTACTGTAATGGGGGAGGCTAAAGCTTGGAGAAAAATATAAGAGACTATCAGGATCTCAAGACCCGTAAAATAAGGGATAGTATCCAGACTGGAGTCTATAGAGGAAAATAAACTTTCTAAGTGGGATAGCACTATACGTTGCATCTGAGGGAGGGAAGAGTGTGTAATGGAAGACACAGGATCATGTAAAGATTCAATAAAAGTAGCAGAGACCCTGTCCATACAACACTTATAAATGTCCAAAGAAGATTTAATCATTTGGGTCCCACTTTGTGCCTCCTCTTTAAAGAAAAGGCTTCTGATACTGGAAAGTAGCATTTCTATTTTTAAGTCCCATATCTGCCAACTGTAATCAGTCTTAGTTTCAAAAGCCAATGAAATAAAATTCAAAAGCTGCTGCCATAAGGAGGTTTATTTAGAATAAGCAGACAATGATTTTGTCCTTGCAAGTTTCATTAAAAGACATTGAGTGATAGATTTAGTATCCTCCCACCATGAAAGGGAGACTGGTAGGCATCAATAATGGAAACCCTAGTCTGCAAGAACTGCAGGCATTTGTCAGTAATCATGGCATCTACAAGCAAAGAAGTATTAAATTTCCAATGTACTACAGGCGTGAGAAGGATAGGGACCACCAACAGAGGAATATGTTCAAGAAACAGCAAATGGTTCGATGTCTTGTGAGGATTACTGTGCATGGTGAACTTTAATATTACTGGACACAAAAACATAATCAATATGGATAGCAAAAATACCCTATAATAGGTTTTAGCACCTCGGGGAAGTACGGCACAATAGCTATCCGTTAAACGTGCAGTCTGAATAATGTGAAGTAAAGCTGCAGAGACCCTAAACATTTTATGTGCACTGCTCCCCCTATCGAAAGCAGTAAGTCCACAATTAAAGTCACCTCCAAATTATACCTGCAGCATAGTAAATAAATAGAGTTTAATCTGAGTTAAAAGGGAAGATCTAGCTGCTATGTTCTGTGGGGCATAAATGTTAACTAGTCAAGTTTACTAGAACCAAAACAACAATCAATCAACAGAGCTCTGCCAGGAGAGATATCAATAACTTTAGTAATTTTAAAAGTAAATCCAGAAAACAAAATCACTACACCATCACAGGTATCCTCGCCCTGTGACCAGTAAGAGGGACCTGTCAACCATTTACTTTTAGCTTGAGCAAGTTCTTGTTTGGGTATAATTCTGTGTCCTGGAGAAAATAAAGATTGTGTCTCAACTGTTGTAAAATACAAAATGTAGACAACTGTTTCCTAACTGACTGAATGCTGCAAATGTTCAGTGTGCAACATTGAAGCTGTAAAGGATGAGACATGCCAGGAAAAGCAGCAAGGAAACAAAAAGGGCCTAAAGAAAGGGAAAAACATTCATCTATCTGGGATCTGGGAACCCGGGGTTGCCCTAAATAGGAGTCCCTTTACTAGATTCAGAAGAAAATCCATCCTGGAGGAAGATGCAGCAGAAGAATCGGAATCTGCATCCTCACCTTCTATATCACCCCATTGTCTCCTCTTTGCTAAAGCCTGAAATATGTTCCTTGTAAAAATAGGTGTAATAGGAGTACGAGAGTCACCTTTCTTCTTCCCTTTACCCCTCTTGGGTGCTAGACCAGGAAGAAAGATGTTATCCACCCTAGAGGGAGGAGGAGGCATGGACTGTGCAGTAGGGTCTGCAACAAGGGGGGGACCCCTGGGGCCCTAGAGGGGTCAGAACAACCAGAAGGTGTATGTGGCTCCATAGCAAGAGGGACAGGATCTACAGGGCACACAAGAAGATAAAGGCATGTCCACAAGTGTAGGATGTGGTGGAGAGAGGGAGAGCTCTTGTATACTAGCAAGGGCCTGAGCTTGGGATTCAATAATTAAAGCAGTGTGGTCCTGAAGGACTCATTCCACTGTTATGCTCAGCCTAGGGACACTGTGGATAAGTATGCCCCTGCTCATTACGTAAGTTACAAACCCAGGGATTGGGACAGCCTAAACTGACATGCCCATAGGCAAGGCACAAGATGCATCTCGGCTACTCACAAGAATAACTCAAATGAGTGTGAAAACACACATTGTGGCAGGTTCTATGCTGTCCTAGGTAGAAACATAAGCCCCTGTCTCTACCTATGTGAAAACTGCCAGGTAGATGTGAAACCCCTCCAGTTGCGAGCTGTATTTTAACCTTCCAACCTCCCGTCCAAACTAAGTCTTCATCGAGTATAGGGTGGGGCACCTAATATTTGCACCTCTGTTTAAGTCAAATTGAACATCATTAATATTAACTCCCTCACTTTGGAAAAAAGTGTAATGATTTTAACCAAAGGTTTGGTAAGGGAATCAGTAAAAGGGACACCAAAGTGAGAAGCTTTCATAGTTTCATACTGAACCCAAAACTTTCAAGAGTACCAACATTTTTAAAGCTGATATCATAAACCAGCCCCCTTAATGTGAATAAAGGCAAAAGTTCTGTGGGGCTAATCCCAATGGAGTTCTTAAGCATGTTGTGTGAGACAGTCCGGCGGGAAGATACTAAAGCAACATCACCCACATATTTAAAATGGACAGCTTTGTGTCTCTGAGCTGGCTCCCCCACTGCTTTAAACAAATCACTCAGCTTTAAGTTTTCAGAGTGTCTACCTTGTGCAGTAAATGCAGAGTCCATGTGGGCTGCAGAAGTTGACTCATTGGGGACCATGCATTGATCCCCACCACCATGTTGTTGGTCAGCATGAGAACCACTGATTGGTCATTGCAAAAAAGTTCCTAAAGGTTCCTGAGAACTCTGTGCAGTAGAAAAATCCAAAGGTACAGGGTTCTGGCTGAAAAAATAATATCTGAGGCTGCAACGGGTCCCAAGGAAGTCCACCCCATGCCTTCTTGAGGCAGCTGCCATCCAGCTGCTTTCAGAGCAGCGTCCAAAGACCATGAACATTTGGGTTCTACCATTGGTCAGAACAAGATCCCAAAGGCTGCTGTGATGGGGAAGAAAATCACCAACTGGGGATTGTACTGCAGAAAAATC
The DNA here is from genome assembly GCA_016271365.2 of Neoceratodus forsteri. Lineage (NCBI taxonomy): Eukaryota > Metazoa > Chordata > Ceratodontiformes > Ceratodontidae > Neoceratodus > Neoceratodus forsteri. The sequence goes on along the minus strand of CM057457.1, from coordinate 171,194,014 downwards.
AGCTGCTGGAATAGAATCCTGGATATCCACATCCTCTTGAACAAGACTCAGTAAGAAAGTTCGATGCCAGGTAGAAGACCTGTTTAAGTTGTTCATCAGAAAGGTCAGTTTGGGAGGGACACACCTGAGCAGTCACAGGCAAGGTTTGTTCAGAAACTTGATGCTCCAAGCCTTCTGCAGTCTATTGTAAACCATAGAATCCATAACACTTGGTTGTACTACAGGATCAGAAAGCAATTCCACGATCAAGAACAGTAACTGCTGCTCAACTTCTTCTCCACCTCCTCCACCACCATCTTGGATGGTGGCCATGTTGCTAATAGGATGGCCAAGGGTTACCCCTACAGCAGAGTAGCAGTATTTCCCAGTACCTTGGCCAAATTCCCCATTCAGCAAAAATATCACCAACAGCTTAATCTGGTTCAAGGTCAGTTGGCATTCATCTGTATCCCCTCCCCGGTCATGCCTGAAAATAGGCAGAATTTGTCTAGTGCACTTACCCAGTCAACAAAAACTAAATTAAATTAAAAAAGGGTTAGAGGTACGATAAGAGTAGCGTGAGAGGGAACAAGGGATAAGGGAAGGAGGGGAATGGAGGGAGGGGGGAATAAGAGAAGTGAGAGAGGGACAGGGGATAAAGCATGAGTGAAGGGTGGTGGGGACCAATGTTTACAAGCAAGCTGGGGTAGGATTAAAGCTGGGGAAGTATAACACTGAGTTGTGGTGCTGCTATGGAAACAGTTGCAGCTACTGTTAGCTTTGAGGTGCTGATGGAGGTTGTGTTGTAATGGGTCCAGTTTTGCTTGGGTGGAGATATCCCTGTGCAGTGAGTTGAACCAGAGAGGTGTTCTATAGCAAAGGATCATTGACCTTGTGTTGTGTAGCAACTGGGGACAGAGAAGATCTGAGTTGCTGAGCTGCAAGTATGTTGTGGGTTGCAAAAGGGGCTAAGGAGCTTTTGGACCCCAGGAGGTATGAGTCCAAGGTGAGCTTTTTAGCTAGCAGACATGTTTGGTATTGGATCTGGCCTAGTAATTAAAGCCACCCGGTTTGAGCATAAAGACCATGTGTGTGTGTGAGGTGAGTAGCTCCCGTCAGGATGCTGCATGCTTTATTAAGAGTTGCAGTGATCCTACGAAGGGACGTAGCTGAAGCAGAGCCATAGATAACCAGCCAATAGTTGATTATGGAAATGACAGAGCTGAAAATCGCTATTCTTAATGCCTCTGGAGTCAGACTGTACTTGTGCCTGTGGAGTAGTCCAATCCTTATGTTGACAGCTTTGGCTACATTCTCTATATGTTGCACATAAGATAAGAGTGCTATGGACAGTTACTCCAATATATTTGAAATGATGAATCTTTTCAAGGGCATGCCCATGCAGTTTCTGATGGTTAAAGGTTTGTATTTATGCTTATTATGGGAGCTGTTGAATAGCATCGCTTCGGTCATTTTGTAGTTTAGCACCAGCTTATGAGTGCTAAACCACCTTTCAACTTTCTCAAAACTGAGCTGTAGGTAGAGCTGAAGGAGCTTTGGGTCAGGGTTACATGTGTAGATTATAGCGTCATCTGCATAGAGCAGGTTCTGTTCTTGGCAGACACTTGGGGGGTTATTCAAAAAGATGCTAAACAGGAGGGGTCCAATGTAGAGCCCTATTGTACTCCTGAGTGGACTGACTGTCATTCAGAGGGCACTTTGGATATCTTCACCTGTTTTGAACAGTCTTTTAAGTAACTTTTGAACCAGTTGACAGCATCCTTGTATATCTTTGTACATTCAGGTTGGTCAAGTTACAGTGAATCATTCACTGTACCAAAGGCCTTTGTCAGGTTAATGAAGGCAGCTCCTACTAGATTACCTTAGTTCAGTGATTTATGGATGATGCCTGTGAATTCCAACCATGCAGTGGTGGTACTATGACCTTTTCTAAAACTATGCTTTTTGGGGCATTGAATCCTGTATTTATCCAGGTATTCAACTGGCTGATCCACAATTATATGCTCAAGGGCTTCTGACAGAGGTGGGAAAATGGAGATTTGCCTATAGTTGGCAAATTGTGCCCTATCTCCACTTTTGTGCACAGGGGTAACTAGGGCTGATTGATCTGTACCAAAGGCCTTTGTCAGGTCAATGAAGGCAGCTCCTACCAGATTACCTTAGTTCAGTGATTTATGGATGATGCCTGTGAATTCCAACCGTGCAGTGATGGTACTATGACCTTTTCTAAAACCATGCTTTTTGGGGCATTGAACCCACCAGCTGATCCGCAATTATACACTTGAGGGCTTTTGACAGAGGTAGAAGAATGGAGATTTGCCTATAGTTGGCATATTGTGCCCTATTTCCACTTTTGTACACAGGGGTTACTAGGACTGATTTACACTTTCTGGGGAATTGTGCTAGTTTTAGAGAAAGGTTCAGTATCTTGGTAAGGGATGCAAGAGTTTCCTCCAGGGTGAGAACAATTAATTTGAGGTCTAGAGTGTCCCCACTGTATCTAGATTTACAGAGTATTTTGCATATATACTTTCTAGCTTTGTGTTTAGAGACCTCTTTGAAATAGAAAGGGGGGTGCTGGTGCTTAACTTCAATGTCTGAGGCACTAGTTGAAGCTGTCACCTTGAAGAAATCCAGAGGAAGGACACTACTGAGGTCAGCAAAGGCATTTTTAAATATGTTGGCTATGGTCACTTGGTCAAGTGTTGGGGTTCCATCAGTGTTGAGCACAGTGGGTGCCATCTTGGGTTCTTTCCCCATGATATCCTTTATGTTGCTCCAGAAGTTTTAATGTCTCCCCAGTAGCTGGTGAGAACTTCCCTGTAGTTTTGTTTTTTGCAAGACGGATGGCTCGGTGCATTAATTCCTGGATTTTTTGTATTCCTTAATATATCCATCTTTTGGATGAGATGTTAAACTGATGTCCCATCTGCCTGTTCTGGTGGTAGTTCAGGTGGATGTTAAAGATCCCATGGCACTCCTCGAAAAGAGCAGGGGAGTTTTTATTAAATAGAAACATAGTCAATAACACATAATAAAGTTATACATCAGTTACAAAATAAATATAAAACATTAAAAAATTAAGGAAAAAAAAACAAAGAAAATCACCTACTTAAATGTTATCACTCTGTGAAAACCTTTCCACCACCGTGTTACTACAACTGTAGTAAATAATAGGTTATCTTTTAAATAAATTTTTGTTAATTCCTGAGTAACAATCTGACAATAACCTTCAAAAGATAATCTGTTTTGATAAATCACCCATTGGCATCATGCCTGCCACAAATAAAATCTAAGACAACTGAAAAAAATAGTCAAAGTGTATTGGTGGAAATGGACTAATCCCAAAGGATAAATACCCAAGACTAAAATATCATAAGTAAGGTAGTGTAACCAAGGTAAATTCTATTTTGTACCTAAAAAAACCCATAATGACTTCGCATAAGAACAATCAAGCAGTAAATGTTTCATTGTTTCTTCCAGATTGATACACCCATGCCGTCAAATTCTATGTTTCTATGTATCTATCTATGGATAGTTCCTTTCAATCTGTACTTTATATTTTGCATTATCCCTTATATTTAATCTGCCATACATAAATAACCACTGTGTTTCCCACATATGGGGGGAGCCTTTTATTATTCAATTATGCTAAAACAAAAGGATTTTTACTTGTAGGGCAGTTTTTAAAACTAGGTTCAATAGAGTAGATTGTGGATGTGATAAGTATCCGGAGGTTAAAACTGGTTTAAAGTCAGTTGGCATTCATCTGTATCCCCCTCCCCGAGTTAAAATTGCTTGAAAATAGGCAGGATTTGTCTAGTGCATTTACTCCGGTCAACAAAAACTAAATAAAATAGTAAATAAAAATAAAATAATATAAAGTATGCATCAGACGGTCTGCACACCAGTGTCTTCAGTAATTCACCATTTATATAAATTTTGAACTGCCACCTCGAAAATATGAAGGAACATGACATGGCTGTTCAGTTTTGGAGCCATATTATGCCAAATTTAAAAATATCTGTTTAAGGCTTTGTAAACCCCAGCTTGACCCTCCCCTTGTTTAGACATAAGACCCCATTTGATAGTCTGGGAAAAATTAAAGCATGAAAAAATACAACAGGGTCAATCATACCCAGACCACCTTTCTTTTCTTTTCAGATATGTATAACAGCACTTGACAGGGTTTAGTCTATTCCCCCAAGTCATCTGGAAAAAAGAAGTATAAATCTGGGTTTCAAACTGTAGAGGCAAAGGAAAAATCATTGCTATATATTGTAAACAAGGAACAATGCACTGCTTTAAGGTCAAAATCCTTTTTTGTTTAGATAATTTCCACTGTTTCCACCTTGTAATTTTGCCTTCAGTTTTATTCAGTGCTAAGTCACAGTTTTCATTGGGTAACTTCTGTGATCAAAAGAGGACCCCTAGAATCAAAAGCGGGACAGATGAGATAGAAATATCCCTAAAATGAAAATCTTGCTGTATTCCAGACCCCACCATTAAACCCTTTGTTTTGGAAATATTCAATTTAGCATTAGAAATAGCTGCATATCTATTGAATTCTGCCAAAAAATGTTATTTGCTTTGGAGCTAAAAAAAAAATGCAGACATCATAAGCATAGGCCTGCAAAAGTAATTGTTTGCCTGAGTCTGTATTAGAATTCCTGTGTTATCTTTACTATATGAATGACATAAAGTAGGTCTAATGAAAAATATTAGGACTCAGGGGGCATCCTTGCCATCTCAGTCTGTAATAAAAATCATGTCTGTCACACCTTTTATAAAAGGGTAAGCTCTAACAGGTCTGTATAAAAGACGAATTAAGTGCAGTAATGGAGCTGGAACCCGACATTTAAGTAACACTTGAAATAAATATGGTAGATAAACCCTGTCAAATGCTTTTTCTAAATCTGCTGCTATTATATAACATAATGCACCTTCAAGTGTTAAATGTTCAATCACATCCCTTATGACCATCAAAGCTGTCTGGATTCGCCTATCCAGAAGCCCACAGAATTGACAGGGAGAGATGACTCATAATGCATAAAGTTTGAGCCTATTATTAATCAAGATCGTAAGAATCTTGTAATCAGAATTTAAAAGTGTAATAGGCCTCCAATTTCTTATATCCTGTCTATCACCTGATTTAAACAAATATATCATAAGTCCTTCAGTAAAGGCTGGAAACATTATTTTTGAGCTCATAAAAAATTGAAAAACCAGTTGAAGTCAAGTTATCAGTAATGTGGAATAAACTTTATAAAACTTATTAGGAGGCCCATCCAGGCCAGGAGATGTCTTAATTTTAAGCTTCTGAATCACAGATTCAATTTCCATTTTTGTGATAGGGTCTTGTAAGGGAAGAGCTGCCAAAGGAAAAGATGGCACAGTCACCGAGGCTAGGTATATTTTTATGTGGGAAGGGGAAACGAAGACTGTGGAGTCAAGGAACAAAATTTTTACTCTATCATGGTTTCAATGTTGACTTCTGAACTGACAATGTTACCTGCTTCATCCTTTAAAGATTCAATGTGCATGGACTCTTTAATGCATTTGCATGCTTCAAAAGGATCTCCCTAAAGGTGATTTTTTTAGTATGATTAGTTAACATAGACTGTATGGTATATATGCTCTATCATATTGATACCTCTGCATCTCCTTTTTAATGTTATTAACTGAAATGTATAATCTATCTGAGATGTATTTGAATATGTATACAGCTTCCTTAATTTGTTTCTAAGTGTAAGGTACTTATAAATTATCCTCCTTTTTTTTATTTTTTGAACCAACTACTAATATTCATTTTGGTGTCCAACCACCAGTCCCTAAATTGGTATCATAAAAAGCCACTGAAATCTTTGCCATAATTATGGACTGTATTGTATTAAATACAAATTGCTGAATGAGGATGGAGGTATTTAATTTCCATCTGTGAGTCCATCTAGATATCGCCAAGGTAGATGTAGAAAAGTTAGAAACAAATGATCAGAAAATTTGAAGGGTGTGCAGAAAAATTCCAGCTGGAACATTAGAAGAAACAAATAAATAATCAATCAGATTGATATTTACCCTTTTATACATGAAATCAGGGCCTTGTATTTGAAATTTAGAACAATTAGATAAACGCCAGAGTCGAACAATTTTCTGAAGAAATTAGAATCACAATAAATCTTTTAGAATTACTAGTTTGTCACTTTGGGAGACTACAATTAAAGTCTCCACCCCAAAAAATTTTGGGGGAAGAAACTAAATAAGGTTGTACTGCCTGCATGCATGTCACCCTATCAGCTTTAGATTGAGAATTATAGATATTTATGAATCTACAGGCCACAGTTCCCCAACTACCATCCAAAATTAATAACCTTCCCGGAATAAGATCTATCAGATTATGTAAAGGAATTGCATAAGAATTAAAGAGAATTCCTATCCTATCTGCACTGTCAGGTCCAAAGGACCAAAAGGATGGGCCCCAGGGCTAATCCCTTTTAAAAGAAGCTATCTGGTCCAAGGTGTACATCCAGGTTTCCTGTAAAAAACATAGTCAAGCTTTCTCATCATGGCTATATTGAAAAATCACCTCTCTTTTATCAGGTTTCCATAGACTGTAAGTATTTAAAGAACCCCAGGTTAATGTAGTAAGATCCATTTAGAAGTACCTTTTTTTCTTTTTTTCTTTGTACTCGTCCACAATCACCATTGAAGGGTCTTATGAGGGTTTTGTGAATCTGTATCACCTAACTCCATTTCTGAGTCACCCCAAAAAGCACTGCATAGGAATTATTAGACTTAATGCTAACTGCTTGGGAGGTGGCTGAAGGAGGGTTGTAGGGAGGATTTGCATTAGAATTCCTTGCAGATCTCCTGCAGTCTGGGGAGAGGAAGGAGGGGACTGACAAACCACTGTCCTTAACTTCTAATTCCTCATAACAAACAGGAGCTAATAAGGAAGGATTGAGTCCCACTGCTTGTATCAATTTCTGGTTGTGGCTCAACCACCAAAACTTCTTCTTTAAGGGGAAGAGGAAGGGGCATTAGTCTTAGGGTTCTGCAAGGATGTTGGAGGACTATCCTCTGACTCGGGGGTGGGAAGGAGGGGAGGAGAAGCAACTGCTTCCTGTGCCTGTTGGATCAATAAGTCAGGACTGATACAGGAGGCCTTATTTTTGCTGCCCAAGGACATTCCTGAAAAAACATGTCCAAATTCTTCACATAAATCATAGCATATGATTAGCACATTGCATCATAACATGCCCAATTTCCTACAATTATTACAGTGAGATCTGTCACATACACTAGAAAGATGAGTTCTTGAACCACATTTGTAGCAGGCCCTAGGTTGTCCGCATAAAAGCACACACCCCTATCACGGCCCAACAAAAAAGAATTAGGGATATGCTCCACACCAGAATGTGTTTGTCTTAATTTTACTTTATATTTCCATCCCCCAGTCCAAAACATTTCATTGTCCAGAATAAGTTCAGGAGGGCTTAAAACATTACATTTTTGTGATAACCAGTAAGTTATATCATCTACATGGACCCCCTCATTCCTAAACATAACAGTTACATTTTTAATTAAAGGCTTGGTGAGAGGAATCACCAAAAGGGTGTCCATACATCCCAGGGACTTAAGAAGCTAAGGGTGGAATTAGCAGAGCCATTAGCAGAACTGTTTAGTGAGTCTCTGAGCACAGGAGAGGTCCCAGAAGACTGGAGAAGGGCTCATGTGATCTCGCTCCACAAGAGTGGTAGCAGGGAGGAGGCAGAGAACTACAGACCAGTCAGTCTTACCTCAGTAGTGGGCAAGATTATGGAGGCACTCCTTAAGGAAAGGATAGTGCAACACCTGGAATCCATAGGGCACAGGATCCAAGACAGCATGGGTTTACAAAGGAAAGTCCTGTCAAACTAATCTCATAGATTTCTTTGACTGGGTAACCAGAGTGGTGGACCAAGGGGGAGCAGTTGATGTTGCCTACCTTGACTTCAGCAAAGCTTTCGACACTGTTCCACATAGAAGATTGATAAATAATCTGGGTAGGCTCTGGGTGGGTCAGAAATTGGTCAACTGGGTGGCAAACTGGTTGACGGGCAGAAAACAGAGAGTGGTGGTAAATGGTATACAGTCAGAAGAGATGCAAGTCACAAGTGGGGTACCTCAGGGATCAGTCCTGGGGCCAGTCCTCTTCAATATCTTCATTAGTGACATTGCAGATGGACTAGAGGGTAAGGCTTGTCGGTTTGTAAATGACACCAAGATCTGCAACAGAGTAGATGATCCAGATGGGGTGGGTAGAATGAGAAGAGATCTGGATAAACTAGCAAAATGGTCAGAAGAGTGGCAACTGGGATTTAATGCAAAGAAATGCAAGATCATGTACATAGGGAAGAGAAACCCTGAAGCCACCTATAGGCTGGGAGGGGAGTTGCTGACAGTCACAAAGGAAGAAAGAGACTTGGGCATCCTCATCACCGATGACCTGAAATCATCCAAGCAGACCTCTAAAGCAGCAGGTAAGGCTAGGGGGATGTTAGGGTGTATTAGTAGGGGTATCAAAAGTCGTAAGAAGGAGGTAATAATCCCTCTTTACAAGACAGTGGTTAGGCCCCATCTGGAGTACTGTGTGCAGTACTGGAGGCCACACCTTCACACGGGCATTAACCAAATTGAGGCAGTCCAGAGAAGGGCAACCAAAATGGTGCAGTGACTGCATCAGAAGACATATGAGGGAAGATTAATGGAGCTCAATATGTATACCCTTGAGCAAAGGAGGGAGAGAGGTGATATGATTGAAACATTCAAACACCTTAAGGGCATTAACAAGGTGAAAGAGTCTAACATGTTTAAATATAAGAAAAATAGCAGGACAAGAGGACACAGCATGAGATTAGAGGAAGGCTGATTAAGGGGGAATGTGAGGAAATTCTTTTTCACAGAAAGGGTGGTGGATGCATGGAACGGCCTACTTCAGGAAGTGGTGGCTATGGATACAGTGCAGGGCTTCAAACAGGCATGGGATAGGCATAAGGGAGCAATACAGATGAGTTTAATAGATAGGCCACTGACAGAGCAAAGGCCAATGGCACATTTATAAGGTAGAAAAAGAAATGGGCAGACTGGATGGGCTTTGCGGTCCTTATCTGCTGTCAACTTCTATGTTTCTATGTAGGGAAAAACTTCACTTGTCCGTATCACTCCCAAAAAAAGATCCAGTAAATATGCAGAGCGGAAGCTAACATCAAAATTGTCCTCTCCTGAAATGTTAATAAATGCGAAAACTTCTTTGGGAGAAAATTATAGTGAGTCTTTTAATAATATATTCCCCACATGGTATCAATCCGGTCTGTCTGCCAGTCCCCCTATATAACAAATGCACACAGCGTTTCTCCTGGGAGCAGGTTCTTTCTTAGCTCTGGTAAACAGTTTAGACATCAAAGGTTTTTGTTTAGTTTCTGAAGGTTGCTCCAAAGGAGGGAGTGAAATGTCTGGCAAGTCAGGTTCCAGGGTTGAAAGGGAAGGAGCCTTTTCAGTATCAGCAAGAGTTGTTGAGACATCCTGTGAAACTGATGCCAGAATGTGCTTTGTATCCGTCAGGGGATTTTAAATTCTTTGCAATTATTACCCCCTGATCTACTCCTGGTTTCCAGGTTGGGGTTGATTGGGAAAAAGAGAATGAAGAGTCCCATGAAGGGTCTGGTAACCAAGTGCCCTTAGGTGATTGTGTCCATCCTGATCCCAAAATAGCTTTTTTAGGTGTCTGTGAGTCCTTTAAAGTAGCCACATCTATCAGATTTTGAGATGCCATGTCCATCTGAGTCGATCCGAATTACATGTCACTGCTGCTTTAAGGAAAGCTGCTTCTGCCAGTAGCTTCATCGCCTCGGTTTGCTGTTTGTTTGGGAATGAAAAGATAGTTACTCCTATCTGTGACAAAGGTGATTTCTGAAAAATGGTAGAAGCAAGTGTTGATTCTGCCACTTTAGAGGATACAGGACCTTTGAAAGCAAAATCCGATGCTTTAGAAAGCTGGGGTTGCAATGGAGTTGGAACACTGCCAAGAAGGAAACCAGCTGCTGTTCTGTTTGCTGTGGAACTGACAGGTAAATTTAACAAATCCCCACCCGAACATTCTGATAGTCCCTCCAGAATAACTGCAGGCTTTTGCACTGCGTCAATAGCGACAGTACTGCCAGCCTTAACTTGCACATTATCCTTTGAGAGGTAGCATTATTTGTAAGTGAAGTTGAGAGTGACTCACCAGGCCCAAGCGGGGCCTTTGATGCTAGTGTGTCACTCCTCAGTTTGACAGCCAGATCGGGTTGCTTGACAGGGGATGCGTCAAAAGATGTTTCCAAGTCAAGCCACTCCGTGCAATTTGTTATCAATGGCACTTGCGAACTCCTAGAATTAGAAGCAATTGTAGTTTCAATCAATGGTTTAGTTTCTTCAGCCTTGAAAATTCTAAGGTCTTCCATAGAGAGGGAAAGTTCAGGGACATCATCTTCCAAAACAACATTTACAGGTATAGGTAGAAAAGCCTCAGATTCAGTAACAGTGGAAAAAGGAGGCCTGCTCTCCCACCTGAGGAACATCCTCTTCCTCCGGAGTCTCACACCGAGTGGACATCCTGCAATCCAACAGCAAGTCCCCCTACTGCTGAGCAGGAGAATTTCCCTGGTGTCCTGGCCAAATTTCCCCCCATTCACTAGAATACCACCCACAGCTTAATCTGGTTAAAAGTCAATTGACATTCATCTGTATCCCCCTCCCCCGGGTCGTGCCTGAAAATAGGCAGGATTTGCCTAGTGCACTTACCCGGTCAACAAAAACTAAATGAACAAAAATAAATAAATATCTGCTTGCTTGCCTATGGCTCTAGTGTGGTGCCAAAGGTGATCCCTGGTTTTCATACTTCCTATAAGTTCAGGTGTTATTCATGGGTTACAGGCACCCTTGACTTTCCATTTTATATGGGGCATGGATATCGCAAGCAGCATTAATGTGATTGATGAAGTAATCTAGTGCTGCATCAATGTCAATATAATGAAAGGAACAATTATTTGACAGTATTTATTTCCCAATAATGTGTGGTTTAGTATTATAACAGGCAGGTATAGGCTGCAGCACCACCATCAGGCCTCAGATCAGCTATTAGAGACAAACACAGAAACACAGAATCTGCTGACAGACAAGGATCACTTGGGACCACCCAGTTTGCACATTCTTCACTGCTATTATCACTGCAGATCCTACTTGCTCTCTGGCCAATTCACTCACCCCTTCTTCCCTTTCCCTTATGCCTATCCTGTGCATTCTTGAACCCTAAAACTGTTTATGCCCCCACCACCTCTGCTGGAAGACTGTTCCAGGAATCCACCACTCTTTCTGTAAAGAGGTACTTCCTCTCATCTCTCCTGAATCTACAACCCCCCTCAGCTTCTTATCATTCTACCTTGTACTTGAGCACCTTTTTCTCTGAAAAATATTTCCCTCCTGTACCTTATTTAACCCCGTGAGGTATGTAAAGGTCTCTACCAAATCCCCACACCTCTCTCCTCTCTTTCAGGGTGTACATATTTACTGTAAATCCTGATGTCTCTCCTTGTATGGCTTCTGATGCAGACACTGCACTATTTTAGTTGCCCTCCTCTGGAATGCCTCACTCTGTCTAAATCCATCCAGAGATGTGGTCTCAGAATTGAACACAGTACTCTAGGTGGGGTCTTACTAGTGACCTATACAGAGGCAATACCCTTCCTTCTTTCTGCTGGCAATACCCATCCCTATACAACCCAGTATCCCACTAGTCCTCCTAACTGCTTTGTCGCACTTCCTGGACAACTTTAGGTCATCCACCCTTCCGGCCATGTGTGCGATGGCAGCACAGCGTAGGGCATCACATGGCCAAATTCACCACCTCCTACCCGAGGTCCACCCCAGAGTTGGAATATTTAGACAAGGAGGGCGTGGGGAAGCACAGATCCCCACAAAAAGTGGGGGCCATGACATTGGGACTTGGTGCCCTAATGACCTGGTGCATCATAAGTGGCACCATACATGCCTGGAAATAGTCAGCTGATATGATAACCCCCAGGTCTCTCTCCTGCGTGGTGGTCATCAATAACACTCCTCCCATTTTGTCCTCTGTCCCGATTTTCTGTGCCTCATGTGTATTATTTTGCACTTTTTCACATTGAAACTGAGCTGCCATACTCTTGACCACTCCTCGAGTTTTTTCAGGTTTCTGTTAATCTTTTCCATACACTCCCAGAGCGTCAACCTTATTGTGGATTTTGGTGTCATCTGCAAAAGGCAGACCTTCCCTTCAACTTCATCTGCAATGTCACTTACAAACACGTTAACGAGGATAGGTGACAGCACTGATTTCTGAGGCACCCCACTGATTACCCTCCCTTCCTCTGAGTGAACTCCTTTTACCACCCCCCTCCGTTGCCCATCCTCTAAACAATTTCTTAACCAGTTTACCATCTTTGGACCCACTCCTAAGCTACCCAGCTTTCTTACTAGCCTCCTATGTGGAACAGTGTCGGAAGCCTTACTGAAATCTATGTAGTCCACAGCTACTGGTCCACCCTGATCTAATTCCTTGGTCACCCAGTCAAAGAAATCGATCAGATTCTTTAACAGGACCTCTCCCTCCCCCATGAATCCAAGCTGCCTTGTGTCTTGCAACCCAGTGGATTCAAGATATTCCACAGTCCTTTCCTTCAGCAGTGACATTAACTTTTGCATTCCCACCACTGAAGTCAGGTTGACTGGCCTGTAATTACCAGCCTCTTCTCTGGTACCACTTTTGTGAAGTGAGACCACAGCTGCTCTCCTCCAGTCATCCGCAACAACTCCTGTTTCCAATGAGCAGTTAAATAGGACTGCCAGAGGCACAGCCAGTACCTCCTGGACCTACCTCAGTACCCATGGATACACCCCATCTGGCCCCATTGCTTTGTCCACTTTCAAATTAGTGAGTCCTTTCTGAACACTGTCCTCTGAAACAGACTAGTGTCCACCTCCCTCCCTCCCATACTTCTGCTACTTTTTTGTGGCCCCTTCACTTCTGCTTCTTTGCTGAACACTTGACAAAAGTATTTGTTCAGGTTGTCTGCCTTTTCATGGTCCCCCTCTGCACAGTCTCCCCCCCTTCTCTTTTTATTTTTTTATGTTTGGTTGTGTGCATATACAAGAAACATCTTGGGACACTACGGCATTTCAGAGGTGTGTCACTGTTCTGGCCAATACAGCTGAAGCTGTGTTGGGCTCGTCCCTGATGCACCAGTCAGTCGACAAGCTGGCTATGACAGCAGTCAAACAGAAATGGTCTGTACTTGAAACAAATGAACTGCTGCAATCAGGGACTGTTTCATTTCTGAAGTTATTTACATAAATAGAGCAGACTCCCCCACACACACACATACCTTCTTTTCTGTAAAGTACCCTGTCAACACTAGTAATGTTTTGGTCCTCGCTCCTCTGAACACCACTTCCCTCTTGTACAATGGCCATGGTACAGCTTTACTTGTTGGCAGCTACTGCCGCTTGGCATTCTCTCTCTCTCTGGTCCCAGTCCTCACTTCTCTGAACACTCCCCCTCCCCGCTTGGGCAATGGCCGCAGTGCAGCTCTCTCCCTGGTCCCGGTCCTTGCTCCTCTGAACACTCCTCCCCTTGTACAATGGCCATGGGTGCAGCTTTACTTGTTGGTGGCTCCTGCCGCCTGCTGCACTCTGTCTTCCCAGTCCCATTTCTCACTCCTCTGAACCCCCTCCATTTGTACAATGGCCACGGTGTAGCTGTCTCCCCAGTCCCAGTCCTTGCTCCTCTGAACACCCCCCCTTGCTTATACAATGGCTGTGGTGCGGCTCTCTTCCCGGTCCTGCTCCTCACTCCTCTGAACACCCCTCCCATTGTACTGTGGCTGCTGGGGCAGCTTTACTTCTTGGCAGCTCATGCCCCCATTGCACTCTCTCTCCCCAGTCTGGGTCCTCACTCCTTTGAACACCCCTCCCCGCTTGTACAATGGCCATGGTGTGGCTCTCTCCCCAGTCCTGATCCTCACTCCTCTGAACAACACCCCTTGTACAATGGGCATGGGTGTGGCTTTACTTGTTGCTGGCTCCTGCCACCCGTTGCACTCTCTCTCCCCAGTCACGGTCCTCACGCCTCTGAGCACCCCCCCTTGTACAATGGCCATGGGTCTGGCTTTACTTATTTTTTATTTTTTTATTTTATTTAAACAGCAGTTTGGAAAACCTTTGAGCCATAGGCTCATTTACAAAGGTACCTTGTCACAGTAATACAACCCAAAATACACAGTATAGCAGTACAACACATAAGTATAACAGTAAATTAGACATAGATACAAACAAGCTGGTACAGGTAGGATGGATGCAAACAATACCAGAGTTATGTTGTCCTTAGCAGCTTAGTAATAAGCTTTGTCATAAGTATTGAGTACGGCTTTGACTAGTGGCAGTTACAGCATCGGGTGTTAATAAGGTGGTTACGTAAGGATGTTTTGAAGCACGATATAGTTGGAGCATCGGAGATGGAGGGGGGCAGTGTGTTGAACCAGGAGGGGGCCCTAAAGCTGAAGGCTCTTTGGCCGTGAGAGGTCCTAGCTCTAGGGACAACAAGAGAGGTTTTCCCAGAGGTCCGAGTATGAACTAGTGGGACAGAGCGGCGTATGGTGGTGGTCAATCCTGGTGGGGATAGCCCAAGGAGGGTCTTTTTTGTAAGGGTACAGGTCAGATATTTGAGGCGCTCATCGAGATCAAGTACCAGCACTTTAGCATACAGTAGACAGGTGTGTGTCATCCTAGGTGCTCCAGTAATTAACCTACAGGCCTTATTCAGAGTACTGCGAATTTTATGGAGTGCGGTCTGATCAGCAGCACCATACACCGACAGTCCATAGTCCACTAAGGGACAGGATAGAGGAGGTGACTGCAAGTCGAAGAGCCTCCGGGAGGCAGAGTGTTTATACCGATGTAAGATGCCCAATCGGATATTAGTGGCAGTGGCTAGGGCAGCGATGTGTCCATGGAAGGAGAGGAGGGGTCAAAATGGATCCCTAGGTATTTATAGGAGCAAACTTGTTCGAGTGGAAAGAGGACCCAGAGTGAATGAGGAGTTTGAAGTTGCAGGACTTGTTTTGGATGAGTGAAGAACATGGTTTTGTTTTTTTAAGATTTATCACCAATCTATGTTCCTTGAACCAGCCCTCGGCTTCAGTGAAGGACTTCTGCCGAGTCCTGGAGGGCAATAGGGTTACGACTTGAGGCAAAGATGACTGCATCATCAGCATACAATAGAATGTTCCCGAGCAAGAGCGTGGAAGGGTGTTAAGGTAAAGGGAGAATAGTAAGGGGCCCAGAATGGAGCCCTGGGGAACCCCAGAAAAGATGGGACAGATGTCTGAGTAGGTCCCATTAATTTTTACACGCTGTGAGCGGTCAGACAGATAACTGGTGCACCAGGAGATAGGCCCAGCAGCAAAACCAGAGAGACTAAGGGCATCAAGAAGGAGGGGGTGGGAGACAGTGTCAAAAGCTTTCGAGAGGTCAATGAAGACAGCACCAGCCAGAGAACCAGTGTCTAAGGAGGAGGGAGAAAGTTGGAGAACTCTAGGAGGGCTGTGTTGGTACTGTGACCCTCGGAAGCCATGCTGCTCAGGACAAAGGACATTGTAGGTGGAGAGGTAGTCAGAGATTTGAGAGGCCACCACTTTTCCAAGGCCTTGGAGAGAGGAGAGGAATGGAGATCGGTCGATGGTTTCCAGCCACAGTCCTATCACCACCTTTAAAGATAGGGGTGACAGTGGCGACTTTCCAGGCAGTTGGAACCTTCCCCAGGCAAAGAGAGTGGTTGATGAGGCATGTGATGGGGGTAGGACTGTGTCTAAGACCAGCCGTAGGATACAAGGATCCAGGGTGTCACTGCCTGTACTATTACTCTTGAGGGCAGTGACAAGGTCGCCTAAGTTCTTAGGCAGAAACACGGGAGGAGAAAATAAGGTGCAGAAAGATTTACGGGCAGGTGCTGGGGAGGAGGGTCAAAAAATTTGTAGGGAGGATAGGGCTAAGGTCAGTGAATGAGGTGTTGAGGTGGTTGGCTATGAGGGCTGGGTCTGAGGAGATCACACCATTAATGTTGATCTGGGTGGGTGGGGGGAGTGTGCAGTCCCATTTAACTGTTTAATGTTATCCCAGAAGGTTCTGGGATTCCCCCATGAGGCAGTGAGTGAGGACCGATAGTGCTCAGACTTGGCCTTTCTGATGGCCCGAGTGCACTTGTTTCGGGCGGCAGCATATAACCGCCTGTCATTGGGCCGGCCAGTCTCAATGGCACGGTGCCTTAGGTTGTCCCTATGTTTGAGCTGGTGGATCAAAGCTGGGGTAACCCAGGGGGCATTCTTCCTTTTAGAACGGTGGGTCAACACTGGGGCAAAGATATCACAGGCATTATTAAAGTTTGGGTAAAGAGGAGAGAGCTG